>OV277350.1:2072500-3500000 GCA_922984085.1 Sicus ferrugineus | reverse complement strand
TCGGCTACGACAGCGTGGCGGATTAGTTTTTAAGGCTGTTAATCAAACCGGATTAACCGATCGCGTCAGATGTCGGCGCAGCGCCCGTCCCGGTCGGCTCTTCGTAGCAGGTGTCGTCAGGCGAGCCGAGCTGGCCGCCGCTGATATTGATTGATCGAGAAGATTTACTGGTCGGCGGGTCGGAGTGGGACCGGCCGCGACTGGAAACTTTCGGCGTTTGATTTATGCACCTCGAGAGCTGATTTATTATTGCCGAGCTCGCTGTGATGCCAACTCATTTCGAGTCAAGTCGAATCGCGTCGAATCGAATGGCTTTCGGCTCGCAGCGCTTTTATGGGTTCATCTACTTGCGAGATACGCTTCGATGTTGCTGCTCTGCGATTTAATTACCCGTCTATTAGGTGCCCTCTGGCAGAGACAATCGTCTGGCCCCATCTGCGATCTCTGATCTCCATAAATGTGTCTATTAATCCCGATCCGAGCTTAAGTGTATCTGATGGCGCATTTGCATTTGACGATCGTGAAGTCGTTGATCGCTGCTGATCTGCTGTTTTGTTTGATTGCCGAATTTTTATCGATCAGTTGGTTGAGTGATCATTAAACTCCGTTCCGCTCCAGCGCGATTTGTTGGTGTGCTCTTGTGGGTTCTGCAGCGCCGCTCTTGCTTCGCTTTTCCCGGTCGGTATTGTGCGCCGCTTATCTCGATCGGTGATCGAGATCGGGTCAGCTGCGCATATAACGATCACTTTATTTATCGCGCTGCGCTCTGGCGTTGGTGTGTCGATCTTTCGTAGACTCTTTAAGAGTCTCCCTGCTAATCACATCGATACTTAGTGCGATGATTATCATATTTCGTGTGCCCTGATCGCGCTGATTTGAGCGCCATAACGATCGCCATCATTCGTCGGAACGTGTTTGCTAATCACGTGGATCTGCAATGCGAACATCGTCTTCTATACTAAATAATTAGCTACTTTCTGTGCCGAGGGATCGTCAGTGGTTGTCAGTGCTCTTCAGAGATCTCATGACACACAGAACGGTGTACACGTAACTGTTCACTACGCTTGTAACCGCGGGAGGATCAAATATTTCGTAATAAACTTGACAGTTTATTAATCGGGGCGATCTAGAGGCCCGCGCGCTATTCGGAGCGATTTCTCATACATGTTTAGTGACTACAGTAACCCGCGCCGACACGACCGTCACTTGTTCAGATATGCTTAATATGATGGTTTAACTGATCGCTGCGATCAGCAGTAAAACGTTTAGCAAATGCGTTGTTGTTATGGCAAAGCATTTGCTACTTCATGTCGAGTTGCCGCCAGTATGGTGGGTTGTGGCCAATGAGATGTTGTGATCAGTTGTGATCGCTCGTGTTTGCTCCTGGCGGAGTTTGACTGTTAAGTGAAATTGCTCTTTCTAAAGGCGACCATCTTTTGTTGATATTTTAAGTTACGATTCACGATCACTTCGACAACAAATGGGATTTTATAGGATTTATACACGTGATCATTTCGGCGATCAATTGTAATTTCATAAGTGTTGCATCTGTGTTATGAAAGCATTTGTGATCACGTAAGTGTGGAATACTTAGACGATTATTTGTTTCTTGAGTTTATGATGACCTTAACTATAAAAGTCTTGAATCCATGATCACCTTGATGGTCAGTTGTTTTTACATTAGTTCTGAATCCACGATCACTTTACGATTAATTGCGGTTAAAAATCCCTGTTTACTTTTGTCATATGGGATCAGTCGCGATCCTTTCTCGATCGAGTTACATCTCTAGGTATTACAAAGCCCTGACTATATCCTTGCTGATGTCATCTTAATTTTTGCATTAACTAGCGATCTTCATTCGGCGTAATCATCGGCCTTCAATTGTTTTCCAAGACTGATGAGTTTAAAGACTTTTGTCGTTAAAACGACTTTTGTCGTCAAACTTTTGTTGTCAAATCTAGAGGTGCAGTTGTGGTTGTAGTTGTTGTTGTTGTAGCCGCCGCAGCAACAACATCCGTTTTAGTTCTTTTCAACTCCAAAAGCCGATCACAGTGAGATGTGTTAAATTTATTCACATCTTCAATTTTCCGTTTAGCGTGCGGTTGTTGCTGTGTAATCGCAATGATTTCAAAATCATTGTTGTTGTTGTTGTTGTTGCTGCTGCTGTTGTTGTTGTTGTTATTGAAAAAAGCGCTGTTGTGACCAGAACACTTGTTGTCATTGCTGAGATTTAACACGATCACAGCAGCGTCGGCGACTTGCATTCTTTCTCCATCCGCGAGAGAGCCATTCTCACCGAGGCCACTCGACTTTTGCGCCTCGTATTCCAACGCGATCTGCTTCTTCCGCCGACTCCTTTCCATTTCCGCTTCGCCGTTCCCGTCGCTCGATCTTCGCCTCCCGAATAGTCGGCCATCATCGCCAGAACTCACGCGGCCGCTCGTTGAGCTACGCGCGCTGTCAATCGAGCTGCAGGACCGCATGCTCAAATCCATTGGGTTGCTTTGCTGCTTGGCCGACGCACCCGCCTCAGGCGAATGCGGCGGAGTCATTGACACCACCAAATCGTCTTCCTCGCCGCATTCGCTGCTGGAATTCGCCGCCTTGGTTTGCCGATCCGCTGCATCGTCCACCTCAACCTCGTCCGTGCAAGCCTCGTCCTCGTCCTCGTCCTCGTCCTCTGCCTCCTCCTCCTCCAACCCCTCCTCCTCCACCGCCTCCCCCTCGTGGCTTTGCAGACTCGCCAGACGCTCGCGACCGCTCTCGGAATTCGGTGTGACGAGCGCCGATATCGAGTGATCGTGTGTGCCGCGCGACGGCAGTTTGGTCGCGCTCGGCGGCGGACTCTGCGGCTGCTGCGACTTGAGCACCGCATCCAGATAGAAACGTTTGGTGAGCTCTTCAGATGCCTTGTTACCGTTACAAGCCATGCGATGCGTCTGCTGTTGCTGCTGGTGATGGCTGTCGTTGTTGTTCTTGTTGTTGTTGAGGGCGGGATGGGTTTCACTGCAACCGCTGTGCGGACTATCGACGGCGACAGAGCGTTCGGTGCGTTCGGTGCGTTCGGAGAGCCAGTCTGCCGGCTGTTTCGGCGAATTCAGCGGCGCCAAAGCGGTGGGAGTTGTGGGTGCGACGAAGCGAGCGGCGGGCGTGCTGTTGTTGGAGCTGAAAAGCTGTTGCACCGCGGCAGCAGCCGCCGCTGCTTGCTGCTGATCGCTGGACGGCTTCAGCAGACCCTGATGATGCTGGTACAGCGCGGCGGCGGGATGGTAGCCGGGGAAGAGCAGGTGGGGAGGCGGCAGGAAACTGGGAGGCGGCATGACCGGCATGGAGGTCAGGCCGGGGAAGGGCAGCGGCAGGAAGGCGTGCAAGGACGTTGCCGCTGTCGCTTCCTTGCGTAGCTGCGGCGACGTGGAAGCGGCGGCAGCGGCTGCGTCCGCTGGATGTTTGCTGAGTTGCAGCAGAGTATTCTGGCGCACATTCGCCTCGATCGAGCCGTCGGAGGCGTGCGAATCCGGCGAGCTGACGCAGGGCGAGGCGGCAGCAACTGCCGCCGCCGCGGCCGCGTGCTTCCCGTATTCCTGCAGGCCGAGCATCATGAGCTCCTCCTTGGCGCGCGGCGGGTACAGCGCGGCGGCGGGATAGCTGCCGGCGTGGCCCAGCATGCCGAGTGCGGCGGCGGCGGCGGCCGAATTGGGAAGAACGCCGGGCGGCAGCGACGGCTTGCCGCTCGGCGAGTGATGATGGCTGCCGAGCGAGGGATGCGTGTGCGGGGCGCCGCTCTGTTGATGCGGTTGCGGTTGTTGCTGCTGCTGCTGCTGCTGCTGCGCCAGATGGTGGTGCTGCGAAAGGTGTTGCTGCGTTTGCTGGTGTTGCTGGAGCTGCTGTTGGTGTTGCTGAAGCTGCTGCTGCTGCTGCTGACTGTTGTGATGCGCCGCGGCCGCCATGACGGCAGCGGCCTGCTGCTGCTGCTCCTGCAGCAGGCAGTGGATTTTGAACCAGTTGGAGCGGCGGCCGTAGCGCGAGCCGCTCTTCGACATGCCGACCAGCAAGCACTTGCGCAGCCGGCACGCCTTGCACGCGGTGCGGTTCTTCTTGTTGATGATGCACTCGCCGTTGTTCTTGCAGTCCGAAATCGACGACAGGTTGTTGTACGAGCGGCCGAAGAACGACTGAAACGAGAGAGGGGAAGAAGAAGTTGAGAGAGGGTGAAAGAAAGTTGCAATAAAAACAACAACAACAACAACAACGATGAAGACAGAAACACACTCAGTTGACTAAAAATAAAACGTCAGCGTTAATCAAGTTTGTTTCTTAAGTCTCTCGTTTGCCTGAGCAAAATAATCATCAATTGAAATTTTTCCACTTCAATGTAATTAAAATGAAAGCATTTATAAATAAGCGTAAATCTAATTAAAACTAAATTCGCAACTATTCACAATTTTATTGCTAAAACTCATTTAATGTGAATTGAAAAAAGCGGCAAAAAATTTGCGATTCATTCGTTACGCAGCGAACTCATTTAATTATTGTATTTTAACGATTTCAATCAATGAAGCAACAAACAACGCAAAGCATAGCGCAGCAACAACAACGACAACGAGAACAATCAATTTGCAAGCGATAAATTAGAGAAAGAACAGCGAAAATTGGAACGCGATCGCGATCGAACTCAAATCAAAAGCATTGAAATTTTAATATTTATCTGTTGAAATTAAAACGAATTGTAAAACGCAAAAAAGTGGATAAAAGAGATTTTTAACAGCAAAAATAAGAAAAGTTTCCTAACCGCAACAACAACAACAACAACAACCGCAACAACAACAACAACAACCGCAACAACAACAACAACAACAACAACAACCGCAACAACAACAACAACCGCACCACAACCGCAACTACAGGAAAAAACCGAAAATAATTGCAGCACGATCTACAGCGAAGAATGGAATAAATTAGACGAGGCCGAGCCAGAGGAAGAGCGAATTCGCAGCTATTTAGCGAAGGAATTTAGTGCAGTTTAAGCCAAATTATGAGAAGGCCAGCGGAGTTTATGAGTGGCAGCAGAAGCGGCAGCAGCAGCAGCAACGGCGGCAGGAGCAGCAGAGGCCGCAGCAGCAACAGCAGCAGCGAGGTCAACGAAAGAAACAAACATTTCGAGAAAAACAGCAAATTAAAACAGAAAAACAAAAGCAACAGTAAAAGTTTGGCGGAAAAATTAAACAAAATTATAACAACAACAAAAACACTAACAACAACACTTTCAAGAAAAGCAACAACAGAATCAATAACAACAATAGGAAAAATAATAAATAAATGCAACTTATCAGCAGCAACTTATCAATAAACAACAATGCTAACATCAGCAACAACAACAACCATATCAGTGACATCAAAAGCATCAAAAGCATCAAAAGCATCAAAAGCATCAATAATATTAGCGCAAGGGAAAGCACCAACAACAACAACAACAACAACAGCAACAACAACAGCAACACCAACAGCAACAGACAGCAACTTAGTAGCAAATGCAGCCAAATTAAGGCGCCAAGAACAGCCAGTCGCTGCAGATTGGGAAGCAACGGTAACAGGAAAGGGTAAAGTTCGAGTGGAAAACACAACAACAACGAAAACAACAACAAGAACAGTACCAACAACAACAGCAACGAGAAGCCACAGTTTTACTTAATTGATTTAAAATGCAATTCGCACAAAGAATTGGCGATTTTTTAGGTTTTCCTTTTTCGCTGTTTTTTCTCTGTTGTTTTTCTTTGTTTTTTTTTTAATTTTTTTTTTGTGTGAAACAAATTCACAGAAGACCTTCTTACAAAGTTGCTTACTGCTAAAAGTGGTTGAAGATGGTCGTCTTCATGAAAATACAACGCAAAAAAAAAGAACAAAAACTGACCACAATCCCAAGTCAAGCTTGAAGGCAAATCAAACAAGAAGACAAAAAAGTTGGAGGCAAAATCAAGCTAAGAATTTGAATAAAAAATTTGTGGGTTAAACATTTTGAAGCTTTTATTTTGCAGTTGCAATTTGTTGTTGCTATTATTGTTGCTGTTGTTAGTGTTGTTGTTACTGTTGTTGTTATTTTAGTGGTGGTGGTTGTTGTTGTTGTTGTTGTTATTGCTTTGCAGTTGTAGAGCTGAAAACCAACAAAAAATCGAGAGATGTTTTCCTTCTCTCGTTTGTGGGTTTTCGCTGTTTTCCTTCTTCTCGTCTGTTTCATAAAATGATTCTTGTAAATCACTATTTAACCCCGGTAAATTGTAGCTACGCCAACAACAACAATCAACAACAACAACAATCAACAACAACAACAATCAACAACAATTGAAATCATTATAATCATTAAATACAAGAAAAAAAAAACAACAAACTGAGAAGATGGCAAGAACTTGTTAACCTTTCAAATGAAAACGAAAACGAAGTTCAAACAACAGAAACAAAACAACAACTACAACAACAAGAACAACAACAACAACAACAACGATAACGATAACTACAAACGGTTACTTACTTCATTTCCGACCCAGTAATCTTGATACTCAATTGACCTTAAAAAATCTGATTGTTCTGTAGAAACGATCATGTTGTTGTTGATTTTTTCCCTACTTTTCTGTTCTTCTTTAGCTTTTCTTATTTTTTTGTGTTCCTCTTCAACGCTAACACTTCTAAAGTCTTTGTAGCTTTTTTTCCTTTGATTTTCTTAACTTGGTTTTTTCTTTTTTCTAAAATTTTGCACTTAAAATCGTCGAAACTTTTCCTTTTTTTCACATTTTCATTCTTACACTACGAATGTAGTAAAGAACAACAACAACAACAACAACAACAACAACAACAACAACAACACCAACAAGAACAACAATCTCTGACAATCACTGAATTAAATTGTTAGTTCGCCGCAGCCGATGCTGCAGATTGAATTGATTGTTGCACGTCGTTTGTTGCTGCTTGTAGGTGGATTTAATGTTGCCGCGCGGTGTTGCATGAGCGATTCATGCGTGTTTGCGTGGCATTGAAATTTTGCTGGCTGCATTTCAAGTGTTTTTGATCTTTCCACGCGCAGACTGATGATGAAAATGTGGTGACGCGATAAAGAAATGACAAAAATGAACTTTTAAGATTTGGTTAATTTTTCTCTTTTTTCAAACACCTTTTTTCTGTGTATCGTTCCATCTGCAGAACTCCTAATTAGGCTTTAAAATAAGTGCAGGTTGCAACTAGCAAGAACAACAACAACGACAACAACAACAATAAGAACAACAACAACTACAACAACAATAACACAGATCGCAACAATAACTAGAATGGCGAACATTAAAAGCGAACCAGCAGCCACGATTGCAGTTGCATCGCTCTGAAAAAACATGCAGATCAAGGCAGACACACATTATTTCACTAATAACACACACACACACACACACACACACACACACACACACATGATTACATACATTAGCATTAACTAATGAAGACGAGTTGAAGGTCGTTGGTTTTGATATGCAGAAACCCACCGAAAAGAAGCGAAAAATAAAGAACTCCGCAGCAACGCAGCAACAACTCTCAGCAGCTCATTATTGTTGCTGCTTATTATTGCTTAAGTAGTTTTTTAATGTACATATTTGTGTTTTATGTTGCCATTGTTGTGTTGTTGCTATTCGTGTTGCTGCTGCGGCTGCTGCTGCTGTTGTTGTTGCGGCTTAGAATGTTTGTGTTGAAGCAGCGCCAAGAAAAGATGAGTTTTTGTTTGTTTTCTTGTTGTTTTCCAGCTTTCAATGCAATTGTTATGCAACAGCATTCGAATTAAAGTTGTTAGTGAGTAAATGATGTTGCTGGTATTGTTATTTTTTTCACTACTCTTAAGCTGAACGAACAGCTTCGCTACGCTGCTCGAAAGTAGAACGTTAAGTTTGATTTTTATTCGAAAATTGCATCGATAAATTTGCAAATTTAAGTGTTCGGAAATTGAATTGAGTTCGATGAAATATAGGAAAAAAAATAAGGAAAAGGAAAAATAAATAAAGTTGAAATGTAGGAATTTACTTTTTTAAGCAAAAACTAAGAAAATCGAGGAAAGCTGCGTTTGTTAAGTTTTTCGTGTCTTCTCAGCCAAACTGAGTTTGTTGCCTAAATCTTTCGCGTTTTCTTACTGAGTTTCCGTACAGACGAGTTTGTGGCTGAAGTCTTTTGTTCGCTGCTCTCGTGTTTCATTATTAAGTGACATCGAAGACGCTTACCTTGCATCCCTCGCATGTGAAGGCGCCAAAGTGAAAGCCCGCCGCCGGCTCCCCGCAGACTTTGCAGGTCTGATTCATCTGCAAAAATAAGAAGAATTTAATAGCTTCAAACGTAAGCAGAGAAAAATCTGAAAGCAAGGGAAACCAAAATGACAAACTCAAGCAACGTGATGCGCCACAACAAGCAATAAATTAATAAAATTTCAATTAAAACTAAACAAATCTTGTGGAAAATCTAAAGCAGCAGATTCACACGCTCTTGCAACAGCCGCAGCCGCAGCCGCAGCCGCAGCCGCAGCCGCAGCCAGTCAGGCCAAGCGACAACGAACAGGACAAGCGAACACATTCGGCCGGAGTTGAACGAAAATAAATGGCTCGCAGCTACTTTAGAAATTACATTTGCGAGATCACATCGAGTCGAGAGTCAGCCGGAGCAGCGTTGCGGACAAATTTGCATTTATATGAGAGCAAGTGTTGCAAAATAAACACTACAACAGCAGCAACACACACACACACACACATCCTGAATACAAATGCAACTCTTTGTTGTTATCAACAAATTGAAATCGTCATCGAGACTGACAATAAAAAGAGAGAAACGCGAGCGAAACAGAAGACCGCTGAAAAGCAGGCGAAGTCAAAGCCAAGGCCAAGGATTTGACACTTTGTTGCTGTTCACTTGCACATGTGTGTGTGTGTGTGTCTAATGTGTGTGTGCGTGTGTTGGTGTTGCGTTACTATTTGCTCATGTTTGGCTGCCTTCTGTTGTTGTCGTTGCTGTTACTTGGTGACTTTTGTAGTCTCAAATACAAGGAAAACATCAGCATTCTCTGCGTTCCATGAACATCATCATCATCACGTTGGAAGATCATTACGAAGGCTCCTGCAGCTGTTGTAGCGATGGCAAGGATGATGATGATGCTGATGGTGATGATGATGCTGATGGTGATGATGATGCTGATGGTGATGACGATGCTGGTGGTGATGACGATGCTGATGCTGATTCATAAGCAATTTGAATATTTATGAGTTTCAGTCTGCGTGTGTAATTATTTAGTTTGATTTAACCACTCGATAGTTGTCAAAGTTGATTTAATAGCTGAGCAGCAGTAGCAGAGTTACCACCGATTTAATTTAATGGAATTTCATTCAATTTATCTCAATTTTACTAAAATTTGCAGTGTAATTCAATTTACTTTCTATTTAATTAAACTCAATTGAATGTAATTCAATATGTTTTAATTTAATTCAGTGTAATTAATTTTACTGAAGTTTAATTAATTTTAACTGAATTTAATTTCATTCAAATAACTTTAATTTCAATTATTTCAGTTGAATTGAATTTCATTTCAAAATTTGATTAAATTTTCGGTTTTAATACTTCTTAGATTTAAATTGAGGGTCACCATTAAATTTCGCTGAGCCTGCGTTGGCAACCCTATTCGAGGCGAATTTCCACGCTGCTCTCTCAGTTTACTGCCGCGAATCTCTTAATCTCGCTCGCCCCATCTTCCGGCCGCGTCCTGACCGACTGGATGGATGTTTATTGCGTTTTAATTTGCGCACTGAATTCATAAATTCACACTGTGGCAAGCATTGGCATCGCGGCCACAACATCTTGCAACATATTAATCTACAAGCAACTGTTTGGTTTACATTTCAGTCGTCGGACAGGACGAACGGCAAGAAAGCGAGTGAGATAGAGAGCGAGTGAGATAGACAGCGAGTGAGAGGAGTGAGAGGAGAGAGAGGAGAAGAAATAGTAATAAAAATTGCTTCTAATTTATTTGCAGCGATATTTGGTTATCGATTATTGTAAGTGGCTGAGTAACGCTGAGTTCGCAGTGAGTTGGAGTGTTTGTGTGTGTGTGTGTGTGTGTGTGTGTGTGTGTGTGCGTGCGTGTGAGTGTGTAGTTGGAAATTTATTTCCTACACTAAAGCTCACACGAAATCAGATTAGCGGACAAGAATGGCGCGAAATATTGTGCGCTTTCAATTAAGAATTTTTTATTTACGATTCCCGTGAGTGTGTTGAAGTGAGAAAATTTTCATTAATTTTGCGCGTTGTTGCCGAAGCGTGTCGCTGTTGCATTCATTTCGATGGGGGATTTTAATGAAATTTGATACGAATTCGGCGCGCAATTGTAAATCACTATTTTCGATCTCTGCGTGCGTGCGAGGATGATAATGAAAAGTGCAGAAGAATAATGGGAAAAATTGTTGCAAATGATTAAAAATTAAAGAAATGATAATCACTTTTAAATAATAAGAAGAATTTGTATGTTACTTTACACTTTTATTTTTTTGAATATATTTAATCAGTTTTTTCAGACTCACTTAAATTTATGAGCATCGAAAACATCGATTATTTGCCACATTCTACAAATTACATCACAAATTAGGAGTTTGAATAATAAAATGCGCGTTTTATCTATAAACGGCAGCATTTGTCGCGATACTACAACTGCCAGGAATTCGTATTTTTTTCAATAAAAATAATAAATAAAAAGAATTTAATAAATTCTATGCAAAAATCATGTCAACGGCAGCTGCTGCTGCTGCCTGCTTAATATCAACTCATTCTTCTGTCTGTTTTTTCTCGTTTTAATTCAGAAACAAAAGATTTTTCAAAACTACACCTGCATCAATTTCATTCCAATAAAATCAGATACAATAATTTAGTATAAAATTAAGTTTTACAACGCAGACAATGCGACGTAAACAGCAGTCGACGACTTAAGCGACGATAAACAGCAGCCGCGATAGACAGCAACCGCGATAAACAGCAGCGGCGACGAAGAGCAGCACCAGCAGTCAACGCTGAAGTTATGACAACAACAATCACAGCCAATTACAATAACAACTCATTAGTTCCAGATCTCCACGAACATAAATTACTCTTGATTATAATGCGAGATGGGGAAAACTATTTAGATTATTTTTGTTTATTTTTATTCATTTCATTTTTCGTATTTATTAAGAAGCCAGCAATTTGTTAAGGCGCTTGTGTGTTGTTGTTGTTGTTGGCGATTGTTGTTGGTGCCTGTTGTTGTTGTTGTTATCGTGTTATTTGTTGTTGTAACACGCCATGAATAGCTGGTGCATCTTGGCATTTAAAGTCAAACTTGAACGTGAAATTTAAGTTGCACGCAATTCAAGTTTCAATCTCAAAATATTTAAATTTTCCTCATAAATACAAAAAAAATTGAATTTTTCAAAATCTAAAATTTAGAAAAAATTTAAAATTTTTAAAAAGTTTCACGAAATGATTTCGTGAATATGAAAAAGGGTTTGTCTTTTGTTTTTTTCTTAAGAGAAAATTTTTGGTTGAATTATTAGAAACAATTCTACGATATAATAATAATTATAATAAATAATATTTTTAATTGATTCTGCTTTAAATGCTTCGGAGATAAGACACAACAACACTAGCAACAACAACAACAACGACATTGCTTTTCCCTTTTTTAGCGCATTCAATGTCATCAACGCCACGTTTTGCTCTACTTTAATTTTATTTCGTTAGCCAATTCTTTACAAGGTGCAAAAAAACTAGAATACTTTTAAGCAAATAAATAACAACAACAACAATAACAACAACAAATATGAAATCGTGCCAAAAAACTTCAGAAGTTATTAAATTGTAAGAACGAGAAATAATTGCAATTGTATTTATTGTTGTTGTTGTTGTTGTATGGCCTTGGTACAATTTCAAATGGAAAACTAGAGAATCAAATTAATTTTAAAGCAACAACAATAGCAACAACAATATTGTTTAAAGACGACAAGATGAATGCACGAAATATAAAGCTAATAAAAATAAAGACGACAAGCTTAAAACTAACAACTGCAATAATAATAACAGCAACAACAACAACAGCAACAACATCAGCAACTACAAAAGTAGTCAATGAACAGCAACAACAACAACAATGGCAGACAAATGACACTGAAGAGGATGCGACATGCAAGCCAAAAAACTGAAGCAGTTCGCGCTTCAACTTGCTTGCGTGTTATTTTATATATTATCATGAATTTGTTGTTGTTGTTGTTGTTTTTATTGTTGTTTGCTTGTTGTTCTTGTTGTTGTTGTTGTTGTTTTTGTTGTACCTCTACTAGACACACAAGTCTGCATTAATATATTTGAACTCATCTCAGCTTTTTATAGATTAAAATTCAAGTTGGCAAAACTTAAGAATTTTTATTGCAGAGAAGAAAAGCAGAGACGACGATGCAGGTGAGCGCCAACAACTAAACGGATGATAATGATTGAAATGTGAGAGAAAAACCAAAATAATTCAGTAAATCCTCAGAGATTTTTTTCGATATAATAAAAATATCGGACTGGCGCTTCTTTTGTTCGGAATAAAAGCGAAGTAGACATCTAAAATAGTAAAAAAAGAATTGAATCTTTCAAAATATAAAACTTTCTTCGGCTCTTTTAAGTTTGTAGATTAAATCTACAGTTTTTGCTGAACTCCACCACCTTCATTCAACTGCTTGAGTGGAGAACATCGCAGAATTTCTGCTCGAGCTCCGAAAAACTACCAAAATAAATGAATTTTATAGCAAATCGCCTAATTTAATAAAATCTCCAACTTTCTAGACTTTTTGCACAGCATTTTCAGCTTCTAACTGCCCTCGTCAGCTCGTTTTTTTACCACCGACGTCGTTAGTTTTCTCTTGAATGTTTTCGCAGTGCTAACAAAACTAATCGAACGAGCTGAAGACTGTTGGCTGGCTTTTGTTTGCCGCCGCTGACCCGCCGCGACGGTGGACGACGCGTCGCCTTCCGATTCCCGCCTTTATTTGCACTTCGCAATGACGGTGCGTGTTGAGTGTTTTCGCCTCGACGTGAGTCTTTGCGATCCAGTGGACGGTAACGAATTCAGATGTTCAGATGTGCAGATTTCAGTCCACATCACTGGCGGGGTGGTCATCGCGATGCGTAGCTGTAAAACGAGCGACGGCTGCTCGTGTGAAACGCCGGGAATACGCTGAGTCAGCGATAATTTGTCAGCGTTTTGTGAGACGCACAGTAATTGTTAGAAAAACGCTGGGCTGCGTGTGAATAAATTCTATTGAGGCGAATTCGTTGTGCCTCACACACACACACAGAGCCACACACACACAGCAGCCTCCCGCGGGAGTGATCAATCATTCGAAGCGCTGCAAGGATGCTTAAATGCTACACTTTGTTGATTTGTCATGACAAACGATGTTTGAACTCGTTTTCGGAATCGAAGCAGCTACACACGCGTGATCAATCATAACTCGCACGCTCGTTGTTGGCTCTGAAGAGCCATCTGCGCTGCAGACGAGGAGGAGCAACGAGGAGGAGCAACGAGGAGGAGCAACGAGGAGGAGCAGCGAGGAGGAGCAGCGAGGAGGAGCAACGAGGAGGAGCAACTTGGAGGAGCAACGAGGAGAAATGAGGAGCGCAAAAGCGCTGCATGGAAAAATTAGTAGCCAGAAAAAAGTGGCAAACATTTTCGCTCAGCTACACGAATGATTTGCAAATAATTCTGTGTGTGCGTGAAAGGCAAAAAACGACGAGGCAGACACTCGAAATCAACATGCGATTTTGCACGTTGATGCCAATGAAATGACATGTGAAAAATACGAGTGCAGCACGTCGCAACACTGACAGCAAAATCGCGCAATCACATCACGCGTAATCATAATCTCAATATAAAGCTTTCATGCTGAACACAAGAATCCGTGCAGGATTTTGCACTGCTGGCCGGATGGAAAGAAATCTCTGAACACAGAGAGAGAGAGAGAGAGAGAGAGAGAGAGAGAGAGAGAGAGAGAGAGAGAGAGAGAGAGAGAAGAGTAAAAAAGTAGTTTTCTCACAGCTTCAGCTGTGAACGCATCGCAAATCGAAGTGAAAAGTCATCATCGCTCGCAAAACAGACCAAAAAACCAAATCAAAGAAACGTTTAACTGCAAAAAAAAACCAACTGACAGCTTAAAACTTGGACTTTCTTAGTCTGCAAACAACAGAAACAACAACAACAACAACTGCAACAACAACAACAACAACAACAACAACAACAACAACAACAACAACAACAACTGCAACAACAACAACAAAAAGAATACGATTCTGCCACACTGGCACTCGCACTCCAGTGAAATACGCAGCAGTAGAATTTATATTGATATCGTAAAAATAAAAACGCAAATAAAAATCGAATTGAAAGCGTTCGACATGACGGGGAAAATTAAGCAGTTGTAGTTGTAGTTGGTAGCAATGGAAGCAGCAATAAAACAAATAAAATGCTCAGTCATTCAGAATGTTACGATTTGTGCAGTGACAGCAGAGGCAGCAGAGGCAGCAGAGGCAGCAGCGGCAGCAGCAGCAGCACCAGCAGCAGGAGCAGCATCAGCAGCAGCAGCAGTGGCGACATAAGCCAGTTTCTAGTTTAAAAGGCGCGACAGACAAGCGCTGCGACGAGGAAGAGGCGAGGTAAGAGTTGAGGGAGTAGTAGAGAGGGAGGGGAGAGCGGAAGGCGTTGTACCGCGACTCGAGTTGGTTCCTCTGCTAGTTCTGGTGGAAGAAAATTGGAAGGATTGCAAGGAATTCGTACACCGCTTCTAGCATGAAGTTTATGTCTTAAGTCTTTTGTCTTGAAAACCTTGGAGAAACGAGAGTAAATCGCATAATTTCTCAGTATAAGGTTTGCGTCTTAAGTCTTTTGTTTTAAAATGTCAAAGAAATATTTAATGAAAGTAATTTTTACATTTTGAAGTTTTTTATAACTTATTTGTTCGTTTTATTCAACAGTTGTGTTTTTTTTTAATATTTTTAATACAATGTATAGTAAAAATGCACTGAAATTCGTCGAAGTCACCTGCATTTTATTTTTCTAACTAAAATTTTAAACAGAAATTTCGCAACCCAGCTCAAATTTTTACAAACAAATATTGAAAAATTAAAAGTTTCTTCTTTTATTTTTCATTTCATGTGTTTTTCTCGCAAAGATTTTCATATTTCAATGTGACTTCTTAGCTTTTCGTGTTTGTTTTTTTCTTGTGTTTGGTTTTCTTTCAATTTTCAATGGCAAAACGTTACCTCATTCCGTGGTTCCACGTTGACTGTGCGCTGAACTAACGATGCCACTCACTCAGACATGCAATCAGTCACTCCACTCACTTCACCCACTGCGAGTCCCCTCATCATTCAGTCCGCCCGACCGTCCGTCCGTCCGTTCGTTTGACCGAATGTCAAGCCAAAGTAAACTGAAGCACATTAGAATGAAAAATTATAACGTTGCGTTTTGTCGTGGATTACGTGTGGCCTGCAGCCAATTTGTGGCGATGCGTCGCGTTTGCTTGCTTTGTTGCACACGAGAGGCGCTTTTTTTGCCTCTTTTTTCATTTGTTTTCGATGCATTTGCATGCATTTGCTTGTCAACGCGGCATTGATTTGATGGCGCTGGTGGTGGCGTTGCGTTTGCGTTGCTTTATTTATTTACAAATATGTTGACACATTTACATTGCAGACGCATGCTAGACGACGAACTTAATTATTATGTAAAGCGCGTCATGTTGCGAGTTACGTTTGCAAGTAGAGCAACAAAGTGCGAGAGAGATTGCGTCAAAATTTCGCAGTGGAAAAGTTGATTAAATCTATTAAATTGAAGTTTTGCAGAAGAATTTACTTATAAAATATTTTTTTTTATTTTTTAATATAATCTTTCTTAATATTTTTGGCACTTTTTAAATATTTTAAAATGTTTTTAAATATAAAAACTTTGCTTTCAAATTTAATCGCCATTGAAATTTTGTTTTTAATTTAGTTCCACATTTTTTAATCTCTTCAATCAAAATCTTTCATTCAATTCTTCTCAATTAAATAGTTTTCATTTAAATCTTTTCATTTAAATCTTTTCCTTTGAAACTTTTCGAGGAAATCCTTGCATTGCAAGCTTTTCATTGCAAGCTTTCCATTGAAATCTTTTCATTTAAGTTTGTGCATTGAAATCGTTTCCTATTTCTCTCAAACGTTTTTCTCTCAAACGTTTCTCTGATTGTGTTCATCATTCATCATCGTCTGCTGCGATTTAATGTTCGCAATAATCGCTCGCTTGCCTTGTTATGCAAATTTAATGGTGCTCGACTCGACTTTACTTAATTTAGCGCGAAATTTATTTCGCAACCAATGCGAAATCTTTCCGCGATTGCCACTAATTAACTATAACAAGCTGAATGCCGAGCGATGAGCGATGAGCGGTGAGCGCTGAGTGTGAAGCGTTTATTGTTGCCTGCATTTAATTACAATGCAAAGTTAATTGCAGTGCGGCGCAAGGCGTTGAGAGCGCTGGCAACAACATAACAGCGCCGAGCCGGCCAACTGGACCGAAGCTGCAGCGAGCACCCTGCAGCGCCCGATGTACCGATTATGAGTTTCAAATACAAAATCAAGAATCGACAAAGTCAAGCATTTTTACGGCTGTTTATTTAAATGCAAACTAATTGCATTTCAATCGAATGCTGAGAGATTCAAACGAAGCGAAACGCGAGCCGCCAACTCAATTTCATTTCACAGAAGCGAATGCATTCAAATAGAAGTTCGAAATTATGTTCGAAATAATATTGAAAGCGATATAATTTGGAAGAAAAAAAACATTTAATTGCTTTTGCCAGCATGAACGGTTGTTGTTACTGTTAAGTTGAAATGATTGAAAAGAAATTAATTAGCAAATCCGTACACGGCAATATTAATCAATCAAAGTCGGCGGAGAAAAAATTGATAACTGATTGTTTTAGTTATTTTTATGCTCACATCGACGCAATTGAAGTGCAGATGATTGCAATGCGGTTGTCATTTTTAGCGATTAATTCGGGGGGAAAAAGTTTTAAAGCTGAATTTCTCTATTCTATTTTCATTAAAGTATTTTAAATACTTTGTTTGAAGTTTTTTCAATTTAAGATTTTAGTTTAATTAAAGAAATAATATATTTTATTTTATTTATTATAATTTATAGTTTTATTTATTATAATTTCAATTTTATTTTATTTACTATAATTTATATTAATTAAAGAAATAATATAAACGTAAAAAATGAAGAAATAGAAAGCAAAATAAATAAAACTAACAAATTTCAATTCATATTTTAATTAATTTTTAACTTTAAATGAAGGAAATGAAAATTGAAGATTTAGAGGTGCAGAAATTTCCCACTGCTAACTGGCTGTAAATATTGTTGTTGCTGTTGTTGTTGTTTTTATTTTTTGTGCTCGTTCTCAATTTCTTTTAGCAAACAAGATCTGCAGCTTCTCCACCCGGAAAGCGTGGGAACGAGTTCACTAAAAATGACTGCAGCTCGTGAATTTTGGTCACCTGAAAGCAGATTTTAGCGGTGGCGTTGTAAAGCTGCTGCTGCTGGTGCTGTTGATGCTGCTGCTGCTGCTTCAAATCACGCTGAAGAAGGCGGTGGTCTGCTGCTCGTGGCTGCTCTTCCAGTGTTGTTGTTGCTGCTGCTCACTATTTTTACTTGATGGTTGTTATCGTTGTTGCTTTTGTTGGTGCAGATTTTGATGTTGTTATTGTGGTTGTTGCATGTCCGTCGTATTTCTTGTTGTTAAATGACGTTGATGTTTTTATTACATTTTATTACATTTGATTTAATTTGATTTCATTTGATTCTGTGTTTGATTAATTTTTTTTATTTTATAGTTGGAAAGTGACTCGATTTCTTGATTTGCTGTGTTTTATATTTAATTAATAATTTTCTTCTCGCAGTTACATTTATTCTTCACACAGTTAATAAATTTAAATAATATAAAAACGGAAAATGAAGAAAAAGAATTAGAAACGGAATGCCAAAGAATGCCAAACAAAAGATTAAAAGCAGGAGAAAAATTAAAAATAAAATTTAGACACGGTAAAGAAATCCAAATTGAGTTTAAATTTTACGTATGAAGTTCAATTCGATTCAATTCAATTAAATTGAGTTAAATTTTACGTACGTTGTTAATGTTTTAGTTGAAATTTTCTCTACAAAAGTCGTCTTACTGACGACTTCTGAAGACTTCAATCCACAACTTTAAATCCGCTCTTGCCGCGAATCCGGTTGACTAATCTGTGGTTGTTGTTGTTGCGTGCTGGCTGCAACATTATTTAAGGCAGCAACAAAACATTCGCAAGCATTTTTGCAGCAACACTGAAGACGCTTGAAGCCGCCTTCGTTTTTTTGCGTCACTAATTTCTAGTCATTAATCATCAGCATTGAGGAAAATCAGCGAGCGACGCGCAGCAACTGATTGCCGCGGTTCCACCCAGAACGTGGCCGAAAATGCTGCAGCCGGGCGAACCAAGAAAGCGCAGCAAACGCATCGCAGCGAGCAACAGCAGAGCAGCGCAGAACGTGTGTAATAAATCTGCAAACAGAATGAAGTTGTTCGCGAATGCTGAGCAGGAGAACGCGAAGCCGAAGACGAAGACGAAGCGAGAAAATCTTAGAAGGAAAAATTAAAATTAATACACAAAAAATTACCGTCGCCGCTGTTGTGCTGCTCAACCGGGGCGGCTAACGACACAACAATTGCAAATAAAGAGGAGAGGAGATGCTGCAGAGCAATAGCTGGCAGCAGCAGCAGCAGCAGCAACATGTTGCTGGCACATCCTTCGCCGCAGCGGCGCTGCTCAGCACAAGCGAGCCAGCAAGCAAAAACAGGCAATCATCGATCTTTTGGCACCCATTTCAGGAAATCCTGAAGCCTGTCGGACTGGCAGCTTAGCAGTCCTCTTCCAGCCAACTGTTGCCGCCCCCCTTCCGCGCCACCCCTCCCTCACACCGTCCCTCCCTCCCTCCCTCCATCGCTCGACAACTACTTCAGTCAGCGTGGAACGCAAGTGAATCCGAGTTCTGAGTTCTGCTTTCAGCTGCGCTTGACGTGTCCGATTATAAATAGTGCAAATGCGTGTGCAGCTAGGCAACAACAACAACAGAAACAACAACAACACCAACGCCAACAACAACGCCTTTAACAACAACATTCTGCAAGAAGTGATCATCATCATTAGTTTTTGAGCCAACGAAATAAACTCATCAAAATGTTGCAATTATTTTTCTTTTGCAGGTTTCTTGTGGTTGTTGTTGTTGTTGTCTGCGCTTTGCTTAACGACACAAATTAATTTGTTTGTAAGCAACGACAACAACAACAACAACAACAACACCAGCTACAACAACGACAAGAGTTAACAACTATCAACGAAAGGCGGAAAAACGCAAATTTGTTGGTTTATTTCTTCCCTGAGGTGGTGGTTGTTGTGGTTGCTGTTGTTGTTGTGGTTGTTGTTGTTGTTGTTGTTGCTGTTGCTGTTGTTATTTACGTTTTTCTTTCTTATTTTACGTTCCCATCCCAACGCTGTGCAATTAAATGCACTTTTAAACGTCTGCTGCTCTGCAGACAACAATTTTCCATAATTGTTTCAATTTATTTAGAGTGCTTTAAAAATGTTTTCGCATTTGTTTGCTACACTCGGCTGGTTGTTTAGCGGTTTTCATTAATTTTGTGTTGGTTTTCGGTTGCGTAAAAATTGTTGAAAGAAGAAAAACTATAAAAAATATTTTGGAAAACTTGCTTCACTACAAAAATTGCCGCTAATTCTCGACAATCAGCAATATTAAGTCAAGGAAAATGATGCGAATGATTAAAATAACTAATTAAAAAGCCCTAAAAATGTTGATGATTAATTAAAAAACACTAAAAATAAATGAAATAAAGAATTCGCAATCTTGTTGTATGTTTATTTTACTTGAATGAATTATGAAATGTTGAAAATTTCTATATTTTTGTGTATTTCTATCTTTTCGAAGCTTTTTTTCTGGGTTGTCTTGTTATAAATTTTATTTTTATTTAATTTTAAGCCTTTAAAACAATTAAATTACGGAATTCGTTCAATTTATTTCAATTTTATGCAATTGCAAACTTCCAATTTCTACAAATCACATTTGAAACGAAAGATTTATGCAAAGAAACTCCAGATCAAAAGTTTCTACAGACACAACGGAGGGGAAAAAATACAGAAAAAATTGCTTCCTCCCACCGACAGAAGAAGATTAGAATAGCAGCAGCAGCAGCAGCAACAACAGCGGAAACAGAAGATTAGAACTGCAAGAAATCAGAAGTTTTTACGTAATTTTTGCAAGAAAAACAAACAGGAAAAAACTCGAAACTTCCTACCAGCAGACATGAGAATTGCAATGATTTTTAATGTTGCTACAGCACGCCGCTCTTCACACACGGAATTTAACAAGCAATCATGGCTACAACAACAACAACAACAACAACAACAACAACAAGCAAACCAAACCAAATTCAAATGAAGTACCAACGCTGCTGTTGACCTTGACAAAAATCTTCCACTTGAGCGCTTTAATAGTTCAAAAACATCATAAATTGGGCAAAAAACGACGAGCGAGCAACCAATGAAGTCATTATTTTCAGCCAACAGAAGAGGAAGAACAAAACGAAGAAGAAGAAGAAGAAGAAGAACAACAACAACATCCTTACTTACTATTTATAAAAAGCAAAAGTGTACGAAAAAAAAAAACACTCAAATGCTACTAAAATTGCTACTATTAAACTGCTATTATTATTTTATTTCAATTGTTTTTTGTATTCTTTTTGCTCCTCTTTTTTGGCTCCTTTTTTTGCTCCTCTTTTTTCACTACACTTTGCTCAACTGAGAGTGAAAACGAAGACGCCGTGCAACGTGCAGCGCTGACGTGGCTTTAACAGAGCAGAACCGAGTTAAGAGTCGAAAAATGGCCGGAAAAAATCTAGTTTATCGTTGCATAATCGGAGTGCGATTGTGCTGCGTAATTGCTGTGTGCGAAGAGGACGAAAAGTGTTTTTGAAGACCGAGAAATAAGCAAGCAAGCAAACTGCAAACTTGAAGATAAAAGTGCGCGGCAACCTCGGAAAGGAAGAAACGATAATTGAACGAATTATTTTCGTATTAAGATTACGACGACGATGACGACTAACAACAAAATTGCCGCACTCGAAGTGGCAGATCGATCAAGTTAAGCTGGCAGTTTAACTGCCGGTTTGTCTATTAAATTGCTTCTTCTTCGCAGTTTAGTTGGTCATTTTGATGGTTTTCCCCGAATTTCTGTAGATTTTTCTTTGTCTGTTCAGTTATTTCACTTCTCTGTCTGTCTGATTTTGAGACTTCAGTTGCAGTTGAACGCTCGTGTTACTATTTTTTAAATTTCAAACCGATTTTTTGCGTTTTTTAAGTTCATTACTTGATCTGTAAGTCTATTTCTTGATTTTGGGATCTACATTTGATTCTCCCCGTTGATATTTCCTCCTGCTCTTCTATATTTGATTATTTGATTACTTGAAATCACATTTTTTCTATAAATTTGCAGCTCCTAAAATTAAAAACGAACACAGAAAGTAGATCATCGTTGAAATGTAAAGCCGGCAACCGTTTTTTTAATTGAGTTATCATCGCAGGCAGCAGCAGCAGCAGCAGCAGCAGCATCTAATTGTTGTTGCCAGTGCATCCCTCGGCCGGCAGCCGTAATGACAAGAAGACCGCAGAAATTCCTGCATGCGTGTCTTGGCCGTGCAACAGCAGCGGAGAACGTAAAGGCGGCGCCGTGCGGCGGTGAGGAACTTCAGCTCAGTTCGGGTGGATGGCGCTGGTTGTTGCTGTTGTTGTTGTTATTGTTGTTGTTGCTGTCGCTGTTTGATGTACCAACAACGCCTGCCAGCAATGACAGCCGTTCGAGGCGAACATCAGCCACATCAGCTCGACTAGTCAACTTTAGTAGTTTGTAAAGAGTTAATAACAACAAAACAAGAAGAGTTCAGGAACAACAACAACAACAGAGACAACAACAACAACAACTGCAACTACAAATGAAGTAATTTTCTGTGGCGTAGAAATTCTTTTTCTTCTAGCAAAGTTAAGCTGAAACGATTTATGGACGGATGGATTCCGCTGCAACTGCAATTACAACAACAATTAAAACAGCAGCAGCAGCAACAACAACAACAAGTGAAGTTATATCTTCAACAGAAGCTTCTTCGTCCTCCCCTTCCTCCTCCTCTTCTTCTTCTTCCTCGTTAGTGACCTTCGCCGGCTGTTGAATTTTGTATTTTTATACGTTTGCAAGCCCAGTTATCGCGGTTTTCAGCCACATGAAAGACGGAAAATACTTGACTTCCATCATCATCATCATCGCCATCGTCATCGTCATCGTCATCGTCATCGTCATCGTCATCGTCTGCATGATCGACCGTAGCGGCGGCCCAATTTTATAGCCAACACAGAAAAAAGGTTGTTATTTCGTTCTCTTATTTTAAATATTCCAAAATTTGTCTCATTTACAATAAAATTTGCAGTAAAGAGAATTTTTAATTTATTTTCTTGATGGCAGCCTCGTAAAAAGCGGAGAGCTCAGTCACCAGCAGCGGCCGCCACCACCTGTTCGTCCCGTCCCAGCCGCCCATCAGGCCGTCTGTCCGTCTGTCCGACTGCCCGGCCGCCCAACCGCCCCGCCGCCCGTCTGCTCATCTGCGCGTCGCCGCACACGCTCGCGGTGCATAAAAACGTTTGTCATTAGCAAGCATTTGCGAACTGTAAGATTTTGTCGGCAATTTCGTGCGGCGGAAGGCGTTGTTCGGCCGCCCGACTGACTCCGCGCATCCCACTGTGCCGAGCAAAAATAATTCAAGCCACTGTCAAGCTTTTTGCCAGCAAGCAGCTGGATGTGTGCAGCGCTGCACGTCGGCTGCATGCTGACGACTGCTGCAACTAACCGCCGACAACAACAGCATCCGTAATAATAGTAAAACCACAACAACAGCGGCGGCAACAGCGACAGCAACAACAACAGCAGCAGCAGCGGCAGCAGCAGCAGCAGCAACAACAACAACCAACGCGATAACAACTGTTAAGCAGTTTCAACGAAAATAGAATCCCGCGCGGAATCGCTTAACGGCATTCAGTTGATTTTTAATGCCACGGAAAATCATTAACGTAATTTTTCACAAAAATATTATTTGCCGCTGCGTCGTGTAACGAGTTTGCGTCTTAAGTCTCTCGTTTAATGCTCTCCGTTTATTTCTAGTAATTTCGTCCGAACTCCGGAATGCCAAGCCAGCGAGTTCGGTCGCCATTTCGTCAACTTTATTTCAATAAACTTCCTCGACAACGGCATTTCATTTGACGTTTCTTCTTCTTGTTGTTGTTGTTATTGTTGTTGTTGTTGCTGCTGTTGTTGTTGTTGCTGCTGTTGTTGTTGTTGTTGTTCTTTCTTCAGTTTTTCTGCTGCTTCTTCAGTTGACTCGTTAAAAGTTAAATTTTGTGACATAAAATTCGTAAAAACGCGTCTGAGCGTCGCGAGGCATAAAATTTCTTTTGTTTTTACTTGAAATATTTTTGGTAAAATATTACTTTGCGAAAAAACTTTCTTCTTTTTTCTTGTCATAACTGATAATATTTGTTTATCGAAGCTCAAGTCATAAAAATATTTTTACGAACTCCCTTCGCGTTGCTTTGTTTTTTTTTATAATTTCAGTTGGTACATGAAAAAAAACAGCATTTTGTTGAGCAAACGCGACAAAGAGGCAGCTCAACCCAAAAATATTGAAACTTAAAAAAAATGAACGAACAATTTTAATTAAAAAATCAAAGAAAGCAAAAGTTGGGCAGTTTTATTTTACTTTTATTATTACTGCAGTTTGTGTTGAAATATTAAAAATAAATAGAGTAAAAAAAAATAAAAAATAAAAGAAAAAAAGTAAAGTAAAAAATAAAGTATAAAAATTAAAAAAATAAGTTAAAAAATTAGAAAAACTTACCGCGTACGGATTGTCTTGGTTCATCATTACAAAGCGTTTTATTTAATCTGAAATTAAAAAAGGAAATTTTGATTAGAGTTTGCAATTCCTCAATTTAAGAAATCCCACACAACATTTTGTGTGGGATTTTCTAATTACTGCGCGATTTTCTGTGAGACTTTTTGATTACTGGGAGATTTTCAAACTTTTGTGATATTTTCTGTGTGAATTTTTATAAAAACCCTCAGATTTTTTGCGAGACTTTTTGGTTACTGTGAGATTTTGTATGAGATTTTGTAATAACTGTGAGATTTTTTAAATTTAATAATTTTTTAAATTATATGTTAGAAGATGTTAGAACAATTACAACAACAACAGAAACAACAACAACAATAGCAACAACAACAGCAACAACAAATAAGAGAGATTTATTTAGTAACGAAAAACTCCACCTACATTTAGCGAGTAACTAATTATTAAATAATTAAAGTAACGTAAAAATAAAGCACGAGAAGCTTTCAAACACAAACAACAACAACAGAAACAACAACTACAACAGCAACAACAACAACAACACTAAGTGGCGTCAAATGCAACAAAAACGAAGTGTGGCGAGGAAGCTTTTCAACGAGTTTCGTGTAGATTTGTCTTGTTTTTCCCTTTTTGTTGTCAGCTGTCAGATGTTGGTTGTTATTGTCATTGTTGTGTTTGTTGTTTGCAAAAGTGTCTTCTTTTTTTTCTTTTTTTTTAATTTGTTGTTGCAGTTATTGTTGTTGTGTGGTGTTTTATAAGTTTTGTGAAGGAAGAAGTGCACCTGTTTTCAGTTAACACGAAGCTCGTGTTGACACCTCCATCATGATTGAAATGTTGCGAGTGTGTGTGTGTGTGTGGCGAAGTGTAAATATTTGTAGGTGTGAAAGTGAACGAACCGCATGCGTGTGTGTGTGTGTGAGTGAAGAAGGAAGACTTGTGTGAATGTGTAGGCGAAGCGAGCATTTTTAACACGTTAATTGCGTCGTGAATGAAGAAAAAACGCTCTTTATTAAGTGCTGAGGTGTGTGTGTGTGTATGTGTAGTGGTGTTTGTGTGTGTGTAGTGGTGTTTGTGTGTGTAGTGGTGTTTGTGTGTGTAGTGGTGTGTTTGTGTGTGTGTAGTGGTGTTTGTGCGTGTGGTAGTGTGAAGTTGCGAGGTTCGATTTTTTATTCACGCTTTTATTTATATTCAAAAACTCTTAGAAAATGTTAAAATTTACATTGAAAAATTACAAAAAAAGCAAAATTTAGTTTTTCTAGTGCTTTTATAAGCAACAATTAATTTATTACGTTGCTCGTTAATGCTTTTCTTGGTTAAATTTTAGTTAGACTCATTCTTCTGCTTTAAACAGCGGAATTCTTCTTTATTTACCACGCGGAGCCAATAAAAGTCTCGTTGCGCTCGCTTAACGTGGCTGAGCGGTCGGTGTGGCAACCTTGCTCCACATTAAACTCCGTATCAATCAGCGTTAACCTTTCTGAATGCTAATAAAGGTGCTCCGGTAGCACGTTAGCGTTCTCAGTTCCGTTTCGCGAGCAACGCGTGCGCAAGAACGGCGCGAAAAAACGCGACGGAGCAACTGGGTGCAGCAGCAGCGTCGAGTTCTTCTGCAAATAAAACGGAATCGCACTGCATTGCATTGCAAATGAAGAGCAGAAAATGAAATAAAGAAGAAAAGCGGGAAAAATAAAAGACGAAGTAAATGAAAACAAGAAATCAACAAGAAATCAGCAATCCAGCAGAATTAAAGGAAAATTAAAGCAAAATTCCAAGTGTAAACAAGGACGGAGAGAAGAAAATAAACTAAAACTTAGAATGGAAATATTAAAATAAAAGCAAACAACTGAAGTTAAAACTAAAGAAGTAGCAAAATTCATGAGAAAAAAACTCGCAAACAATTATTGAAGTAGAAGAAATGTAAAACACAAAACAAATAAAAAATAAAGCGAAGAAAAACTAAATCAAATAAGCACTCCGAACTACAACAACAACAACAAGCACACGTAATACAATTCAATCGCAATCGCGATCGTCTCGCCAGCGATCGTCTCCTCAACCTGCAGCAACGTGTGCTGCTGGAAAATTCAGGGAGCGCGCGGCGGGGTGGAGCGTCGAGCGTCGAACGTCGAACGTTGAGCGTCGAGCGTCGAGCGCAGAGCGCCGAGCGTCGAGCGTCGAGCGTCGAGCGTCGAGCGCCGAGCGCGAGCGATTGCAATGCAGCGCTCGTTGTGTGAGCATCAAATGTCAAGCGATTCCGAAGAGGTGAGTAAGCGTGTTGCAACTGCGCTGCCGCTGCCGCTCGAGAAGAACAAGAATTTTCCACTTTCGATGGGTTTCATATTTTCCACAGCAAAAGCTTTTCGCGTTTTAGAGCCGTTTTAGACGAGCGAGAGTAGCTTACATTTCGCAGAGGAGTTTATCAGGGTTTTTTTTTTTTTTTTTTTTTTTTTTTTTTTTTTTTTTTTTTCTTGGCTGCATTTTAGCTTAGAAATTATCTGAAATATTTTAAACACGTATGTGTGTGAAAATATCCGCTCAAAAACGCTCTCTGTTCTCTTGACGCCTTCTTGTGACCGAATTTGAAACTTTTATGAGTGTCTTGAAGAAAGTTCGTGAAAGCTCTTTCAGCCGCGAGCTCGTTTTGATTGCTAAATTAAAATAAAGCTTTTGAATTCTTGGATTCTTCGTATTCAGAGAGCTTTTAACAGAAAAAATTTTAAAACTTCATGGATTCTTCAATATTTAGAGAGCTAATTTATGGCAGCTTGTGGATTCCTTGTGTTTAGAGAGCTTTAAGCACTCTAAATTATAAAAGCTCGTGGATTCCTTTAGCCTTCTGGTCGGCTAAATTCTAATCCGCGTGGATTCTTCGTGCTTAAAAAGCTTTTAGCAGACTAAATTATGAAAACTTATCGATTTCTGGTGTTCAGAGAGCTTTCAACAGACAAATTTTTTAAAAGCTCCTGTAATTTTCATGTTTTGAGAGCTTTTGTCAGGTCGAATTATGAAAGCTCGTGGATTTTTCGGGTTTAGAATATTTTTAGCAGGTTGTTATGAAAATTCGTGGTTTTTGGAATTTAGAGAGCTTTTCTCCGTCTGAATTATGAAAGCTCGCAGATTATTCGTGTTTAGTTTCTTTCGTTCAAATTTAATTCCCTCAAATTGAATAAATTTTAGGAGGAAATTCTGGAAATATTTAGCGGTTGTTTCATCAATTTTTTACAGAAATAGTTTCTTCGGTAAAAATTGACGTAACTTTAGTTAAAAATTACATATTTTATTAATATCTCTCCAACTATTTTATAATGTTCTCTAATTTGATTTTCAATTCTTGAATTGTAAAATAGAAAATCACTTTGTAGCCAAGTATTTTCAGCTGGGTTCGTCTGGGTTTTGAAAATGTTTACCAGCTTTTTAAGCGTGTCAAATTATTCGCAGAGTGTTATTTACACTCGCATTTATTTACTACGCTTCAGCAGTTTTTTATTATTTCATTTTGCAGTTTTTATGTGCTTTTAGTTTTATTTTTTAGCATGATTTGCGTTTCCATTTGCATTTCGCTTCTGTATTTAAATTGCCAATCAATCCGTGTGTCAACAGCAGACGCAACCAGGAAGTAAATACGCGGCAGTCCGAGAAAAAAATTTAAAAAATAAATAAACATTCAAGAAAATTAGTAAATTAAAACGTACATCTTTCCGCGAGTTTGTTGCTTGAGTCTTTTGTTTCGCGCAACGAGAGCAGAAGTAAATAGAAATTGTTTTTGTTTTAGTAGTTGTAAAAATTTACACTCACCCAGCTTCGTGAAGAATTTAATCCGAAAATAAAGAGAAAACGTTTATTCTGCAGAGAATTTCATTCGAATGAAATTAAAACGATCAAATTTGTTACATCGTATGAATGATTTTCACATTTTCAGTTTAATCAGAATTTCATTAAATTTCATTTAGCGATTTTTTTGGTTTTTCATGCGAGTGTTGAAAATGTCACTGACTTCCTCGGCTGTTTGTTGTCCTTCTGCTGCTTCGGCTTCCTTTTTTTTGTCTGCATTCCATTCATTCCGCGTTTATTTTCCTTATTGCAAATTTCTCTAAATATTTTACTCTTTTTTGCCGTCCGCCTTCCCTCTCAACGACCTCCCGGTCCACGCCCACTTGTGCTCACCATGATTTTTGCTCAAACTCCCGCTGCCGTCGCTATTTGAAAAACTTTCATTGAAAAAATATTGAAAATCCGCCTGAATTGAATTTTTTTGCTGTCTGTTTGTTTTTTTAATTGCCGCGTTTTTTTTCTTTTTTTTTACTGTCAATTTCATTTCATTTCACTTGCAAAACACGCTGAAGAGCGCGCACGCGCACTAAAAAAAAAACGGAGGCGCAGAACTCCTCGTAGTTGTCGTTGTTGTTGTTGTAGTCGTCGTCGTCGTCGTCGCCGCCGCCGCTGATCGATGATGGCTCGCCGAAGTAGCAGCGACCAGCAAGCAAGAAGCGCGCGAAGTACCACGAAAGACTGACTGGATGTTCAGTCGTTCTGCAAACTCTTGAGATGCTCAGCGAAAGAAGAAGAAGCAGCAGCAGCAGCCGCTACCACAACAACAACGACGACGACAACAACAACAACAACAACAATTGATGCCGCTGCAGCCTCAACGAAAACTGGTTAATGCAACAAAAACAAAAGCAACGATCACACAGCAATAATCGATGCGCCAGTAACAACAACAACAACAACAACACCAACAACAACACCAACAACAACACAATAACAGCGCCACCGCCAGATGAAGAGTCGACTCGTCGTCCGCTGCACGTCACACGAGCACCGCCGCGTCTTCGGCTGCCACGAGCGTTGACAAAATGATGACAAAAACAACATTCAGCAGGGAAGATGAGCAGCCAGACAGATCTCGGTCAACAGAGTTTTGCAGCAGAAGAGAACGAGAGCAGCGAGAGATCACCGCTTAACAGCAGCAACAGCTCTCTGCTCCCAACAGCCGCAAAACATTAACAGACTGTAAATCGTTCTGTTAAGCACAACAGAATGAAGTTTCTCTGAAGCAGAGACGCTCTTAAAAGTTAACATTTTCTGTTAAACGATTAAGTGTGAGAGAGTGAGAGTGTGTGTGAGAGAGAGAGAGAGAGAGAGAGAGAGAAAAGCGTTAAAGTTCCATGACTAAAAATTAAATTTATTTATTGTTTTGAAATCATTTACTTCTACAAGTTCAATATTATTTAATTAAATTTGAAATAATTAAACGAACGCTTATTTAATTTAGTCTAGCTAACTTCTAAAATAAATTTTTATGTTCCTTCAAATTAATAAACTCTTTCGTTTTTAACAGAAATTAAACGCATTTGTTGAAAAATCAACCAATTAAAAATCCTTAATCAAGCGTGTAATTAATTATTAAATATCATTGAATGAGCTTATTTACTTTATATGGATTCAATAAATAAATTTGATTGGTTTTTTAAGGTAATTTTGAATATTTTATTTTATTTAAATTAAAATCAGAAATTGATTAGTTTTCATTTTCAATTTCTAATACAAAATGTTCTGTTATAAAACTTTTAAAATTTTCTTACACAACCTTTAAGAGAGCAACACGTACTCTCGGCTATAATTTTCGCTCTTTCAATCACCTTCTCTGTACAAATTTCATGAAAACGCTCTCTCAACTCACTCGCTTTGCAGACGCACTGTAAAGTTGATCTGCATGATCGGTGAAGCAACATTTGATTGGCTCGGCTGGCATAATCAGAGCACCGTTACAACAAAAAGTTCACACACTGCCAACAACACAACCAACGTCAGTTCACACCAACAAAATCACCTCTCTTTCATACCTTCAAACACAAGCGCGATCTCATCTCTTGCTCTCGCGTGCAATTTTGCAGCTACTATTTAAAACTTTGCAGAGCTCTGTTAAGCGCTGAAATTACAGTGGTGTAAGTGAGCCGGCAGACGCTGCTTTAACATCTCTGTAGAGCGGGCTGTCATGCTGTCTCTTTCTGGCGACGGTCTGCTTGCCTGCATTTATTTACTTCTCCCTCAATTGTTCTCATTTCATTGACCAATGCAGAGCACCGACAGCTCCGGCCGCGTTGGGCCGGCGAGCACACACGTTCGTTCGAGGAGGGCGTGGCCACCGTTAAGTGGACTGGAAAAACTCGCAAACCCACTGCGAGACATTCAGCTGCAGCTGCTGGGCATCCGAGGGTTGAGGGGGCGAGTGGCGAGCGGCGAGCGGCGAGTTTGTGCAGCCGTCAGTTTGCAGGTCGCTTAGTTGCCGCCGCCGCCGCCAGATGGTGACGCAGCGCGAGCGCGTTGTATGCCGCCGCCGAGAATTCGCTAGAAATGCCAGCGAAAACTTGAATGAAAAGGATTTCGCAGTTTAACAAAACAAAGAAAGTTATTTTCTTATTACGTAAAATTGAAATTTTACTTAATTTTCTTCTCCCAAAAATTCCCACTTTTTTTAATTTAGTGTTTAAAACGCGTTATTCTGAGTAGTTTTTCAATTTTAAAAGTCTTTGTTTCAATAATCTTTCCAATTATCGATATTAATTATTTTTATTTAATTTTTTTTAAATATACCAACTGATAAAAAAAAATAAAACCATTTTTTAAATAAATCCAATTAACTGCTTTTCATTTAATAATTAAACAAGTAAGTAAATAAACAATAAAAACCAATTGTTTTCATTTAATAGAAAATTAATTTAATAAAAATCTTGAGTGAGTTAATTTATGTCACTCATTTAATAATTCTGACTTTAATAACTGAAATTATTTTACCCCAAAAAGTTATTGTAAAATAAGAGAAAATTGAAACTTAAAATGCTAAATTAAAAAGATTGCAATAAATTTGTTATTTTTCATTATTTAATCTCTCATTTTTTGTGCTCGTTTTTCAGGCTCCGTTTTTTTGTTTTCTTTTTTTTTTTGGACATTTCATTTACTGTTAATTTTTTCGGAAGACTTCAAATGGATTTCAGCGGAAAAGTCAGAAATATTAGAACGCATTAAACTGAAACCACAGAAGACTGAATGCACGGCAAGCGGCTGCCACGCCTCTCAACCAGCAACCGATTGTTTTAATTGTTTGCACTGGTTTTGAGGAGAAAAAGAAGAAGAACGAGGAGGAGGAGGAGGAGGAGGAGGAGGAGGAGAGGAGGACTGGTAGTGGAAGACTGAACAATGTGTTCGACATGCTGAGCGCGAACAAAGAAAAAGGATAATCGGTTGCACGAACAGGAAACACGAGGACGCGGCATGCAAAACAGCAGCAGCAACAAAAACAAAACACCAGACTTTAGTGAAAACTAACAACAACAACAACAACAACAGCAACACTGCAACTCATGAGCAGCAACACGAAAATAAAGCGTGAAAATTTGCGTTAATGCGCAGCAGCGTGACATGCGGGAAATTTGCAGAAAATCGAAGACGACGACAACAACACGACGGCAGCGAGAGAAAAGAAGAAGAAGAAGAAGAAGAAGAAGAAGAAGAGGAAAAAAGAAGGAGTTCAAGCAACCCGCTGAACAGAAGGCAGCGATCGACCGCAGCGAGAGTTTGACTCCTCGGCGAGTCGGTGTGTGTGTGTGTGTGTAAACTAGAGTGTGAGGATGTGCGCGCCGAGCGAAAAATGTGAGTGCGAGTGATGGTGTGCGTGTGATTTTACGCATAACTAGCTGCCGCCACCCATATTAATGCGTTTACAACTCCTCTTTCTTCCACAGAGAAAAACTACAGCAACAACAGCCACAAGAGCAACAAGAGCAACAACAGCAACAAAAGAAACAACAGAAACAACAGCAATAACAGAAACAACAGAAACAGCAACCGCCGACAACAACAACATCGTCAACTCAACTCAACACTTGGCTGCAACTGCCGTTATGAGCACCGCAGAGACACGCAGCCACACAGACACGCAGCCACACAGACGCGCAGCCACACAGACACGGTGACGAGAGACGAGAGGCGAGAGGCTGAGCGAAGCAGCTTTTCTTCTCTCCATCCGAGAGGCGTTGATTGCGCTCAGCGTGCCGCTGGTGTTCTCCTCGGCGCTCGGCGCTCGGCGTTCCCGAGTCTGAGCTGCGGTTTTCCAAAAATTATCCTCGCTGTAAGCCTCTCAAATTTGTAGCGCTGAACGACTCCTTGCGAAAAATTGGATTAACTTGGAGGGACGCCGCTCGGGACGCTCGGGAGCTGAGTTTCCTCGTTTATTATTTATGATCTTCTCTTTCCCGAAATCTCTCTTTCCACAGTTTGCACGGAGAGTTTTCGGGGAGTTTTCCGAGTTTCCAGGTTGACGCGTAAATTGGATTTGCAATCCTCTGCACGACGATAAACGCGATAAACGAAGAAAGAAGGCGGTGAACGCGATGACTTTGTAAGCTTCGAAGTTGTTCGCCTTTTCACGGCAGAATTTCAATGCAAAACTAGATTAAGACGGATTTTAGCCTTCCAAATTAATTGGAAACTTTTAAGCGCCCTTTTTACGCTCCAAAGGTTAGCCAGCTCGGCAATTAAAAGCTGAGAGACTTCAGTCTCGAACTGCCATCGACTTCGAAAATCAGCCAACACGACGCGACAATTGATTTGCATGTTGAAACCGCGCACGTCAACGGAACTCTGAAGGTGGCAGCGATTTGATGAATGATTGCTGAAATTAAGAAGCGAAAATTAAATATTTTTGAATATATTTTGCGAGAAAAAAAGAGGGAAGAAACGGCGAGAGAAACACGTAAACAGCGACGATTAAAAGTTGAAGACGCGTTTCGGTGAATAGCAAGTTAAAAATTTCATGCAATCAATCAGCTGAAATTTGTTCAGAGGACGAAAACGAAGAGAGAGAGAAACCGACGGTCGTCAGGAAAGTTTTAGCAACGCTGAGCACAAAAAACTCACCGATTAACTGAGCGAGCAGCACTGCAAACGCACACAAAGACGTGAGAGCGAGCGAACCTCTTTTCTTCGCTCTTTCGAGACTCATTTGGCGGCACGAAAAAGCGAAGGCGGCGGCTGCCACCACAAATTGCGGCCACCATAAAATCAGAGCAGTGAATTTTTATTAATTTTTAGTGTCAAAAACTCCCAACGGGGTGACAAAAAGAGAGGGAGAAGAAAAACGGGAAATTTTCACTCTCTCAACTAAGCTAACACAGCGCGCTCGCTCAGTTCGTTTCTTAAGTCTTCTCCGACGCACACACACACACTCCGGCCATCGCATCCACACGAAGCGCTGTTAACGCGGAATCAACAGAGAAAATTTGTGAGTTTAGTTTTTACTAACCATCCAGCCGACATTTTAGATGGTTTTGATGTTTATAACTGTTTAATTTTCCACCAATATCGGCTTTCCATAAATTTTACGATGCATCTGCAGCTCTGCCAATCCACACGTGAAGCTTTCTTTGGCTTCATTTTGCCACAAAACATCAATTGAGAGGCATTTCTTCGGTGTTTTGTTGTTGTTGTTGTTGTCGTTGTTGTTGTCGTTGTTGTTATCGTTGTTGTTGTCGTTGTTGTTGTTGTGCGGTCGGTCTAATTGGTCTCGCCGTTTACGACTTCATAAAACACTGAAAGAGCGTCTTTTAGTCGGGCGATTTGAATTTAGAACAGATTTTCGGCCGCCGCGCTGGACTTGGCTGGACATGAGAAAATAAATATAAAAATTTCTCACAAACAGCTGTGAAAAAGTCTCAATTAAGTCGCGTTTTACGAGCATTTATGATGCATAAATTCACAAAATACGCTCACTCGACGGAGCAGCAACGAAACAGGAGAGTTTTCGGCGCTGAAGGGGAGCGACGGAGGGAGGCAGGAAAAACAAAAGCCAGGCGACACAAAGACGCGTTTATGTCGTCGCGCTCGCATTGATAGCAGTGGAGTGGAAGGCATCGATAGCAGTGGAGTGGAAGGCAGTCTGTTAAGTGGAACGCAGTCTGTTAAATGGAAGGCAGGCTGTTAAATGGTAACACAAACACGCAACGGCACAGAAACGCACACACACACGCACACACACGCACACGCACACACACACGCACGACGCAAGCAGCAATACATCACTGAGATGACAAAGAAAGCGCGGAATGGCACGGATTTGTGAGCTAATTGGACTTCGAGATGTCATAACAAATATCGTTCGCGGCCACGAGAAACATAGAAATTCAAATTTAACAACGAAAACCGTTTTAATTTATTCAGCTTCAGCTTCAGTTTTTCAGTTTTTCAGCACACCGTGTGAAGTCGCTTCGTTGGCTAACAAAAACATTCGAAATTCCAAGCGTCAAGAGAAGAAAAGTCAACAAAAGTCAACAAAAGTCAACCAAAATTGGATCAAAATGAGTTGTGGAACAAAGGAAATTCACTGTTAGTTGACTGTTAATTGACTGTTAATTGACTGTTAATAAGTCGTCTGTTACGAAATTTTTCAATTTAATTTCAATTTTAATTTCTAGTTTTTCTTCTCATTAACTAATAAAATTTAATATTAAATTAATTCGTGAATTTTGCTTTTACATCGCAATTAATTCGTATTAAATTTTTACTTGAGGACGACTTTAGTTTTTTGTGAACATTTATTACTCGAAAGTTTCACTTTTTATTTATAAATTCGCGCCGCTTTGCTGAAAGCTGCCCTCAGCGATTAACACACTTCGCTGATACTCGAATTTACGGGCGCAAAAAGAGCGTTTTGACCCACATAAACTGCTGACGCGCCGCGCACTTCATTTGACGCGCGCTTAATTAAGCGTCGAGCGGGAGTTTAATATTACGCAGAATCGTTTATTGGTTCAGTTGTAAAAATTTTACAGCCCTCTTCGTACTGACGACACACGTGCAGAATTAAAAGAAATTTAAAAAAGTGAAGATGTGATTTTTGCTGCTTTTCGGTTGCTGATTGCGGCTCTTTATTGCCCGCAGAGGATTTCTTTACTTAAATTTGATATTTTAGCTTTATTAAAAGATCGTAAAAAATTTATAGAATTTCGTGCTCGTAAAAATTCAGCCGAAGTTGGCCGAAGTTTCAAGTTTCTTATGAGTTTTATGCGATTTTAATTATATAAACTTTTGTGAAGTACATAAAATTCGATAGAATTTTAGTTAATTAAAATTAATTAATTTAACGTTTAATTTTTTTTTGATTTTTTACTTATTCAACTGTCGTTGTAGTAAAAGTCTTTCGTATTTCGTATTTTAATTTTAATAAAACTACTGATTTTAATTCAGGTTTGGCGCTTAAGTCTTTTGCTTTTCTTTAGAACAAAAAAGAAGAAAATTCAATCACTTCACGACTGAATTCATCATGACGACGCTCATCCACGAAGTTCTCTGCCGGATTTTTAAGTTCATTTTTTGTCAGTGAGCGAATTTATTTCTCTGAATTCTTCTCACTTCTCACCAACGAATGAATTCTCCTCGATATCCGCTTCAATTCAACGCGGTGCGGCTGCATCTCATCATCTTGCCACTCCTTAGCCTAGTTTGCGTCTTCGTTTCATTGAATGGATTGAATGTTCTTGCTGCTGCTGCTGCTGTCATTGTTGTTGTTGTTGTTGTACTTTAGCACCGGACAATGAAAACACGAGCTCATCTTTGCAGTCATGAATGGCTGGTTTTTTCCTTTTCTTCGCCTTATTTCTTCTTTTAATACCTTTTATTACTTATTATTCTTGTTATTTACAATAATTTTAATGGAGAAAAAATCGAATTCGTGATTCATTGTTGTTGTTGCGGTGGTTGCTGTTATTTTTATTGTTGTGAACTTGCTACTGTTTACTACTCGCAGTCACTTGCACTCAACCAGCCAGCCAGTCAGCCAGCCAGTCAGCCAGCCAGTTAGCCAGCCAGTCAGTCAGCCAACCAGCCAACCAGCCAACCAGCCAACCAGTCAGCCAGTCAGCCAGCCAGTCAGTCAACCAGTCAGCCAGTCAGTCAGTCAGTCAGCCAGTCAGTCAGTCAGCCAGTCAGTCAGTCAGTCAGTCATGCAAAAAGTGCTGCACTTGAATCCGCTTCGATTCTGCAATCATTTTTTCTCCCTTCTTTATCAATTTTTTTGAACGAATCATCATGGCTGCTGAATTTTGAAGACCTAATAAAAGCGTGATATTATTATTATTATTATTTGTTGTTGTTGTTGTTGATGTTGTTGTTGTTTTTGCCATTGATTCCTTGTAGGTCTTGTTTCTGCGGGAGTTTTTACTATGTTTTTGTTAATATTTTGCTGGGGATTTCTTCATTCATTCATTAACTAATTTATTCATTCAACATTCATTGAAAGAATTCATCCATTTATTCTTCACTCATCTAAAAACAGGGGAATGAATCACATCATGCATTTATTCACTCGATCATTCATTCCTTCATATATTCATGCATTCACTCGAACATTCATTCATGAATTTATACATTCATCCATTCGTCCGTTCATTCATCAATTCGTTCATTAATTCAATAATGTGTATTGATTAATTAATTGATTCATTCATTGGTTCATTATTTCATTCGCTTATTCATTCATACACGCGTCCGTTCATTTATTTATTCATACATTCATCCATTATTATTCATACATTCATCCATTAATCCTTTACTAATCTATTCGCATCGCAATGAGTCTTTTATTCATTCATACGTTCATACGTTCATACAGTTCAATCATTCATACATTCATTCATTCATACATTCATACATTCATTTATTAATTCATTAAAACGGTCATACCCTCATCCATTCGTCCATTAAATCATTCATTCAAACATTCATTAATTAATTGACTCATTAATGAATTCAGTCGTGCATTCATTCATTAATTCTTCTGTTTGTTGCTCGAGTTCACTCATCGGAGGCATCCATTCGAGTCGTTCTTTCATTCATTTATTCCAGCAGCCATCAATTCACCTATTTATCCATCAAGACTTCCATTAGTTCATCCCTCCGTCCACTCCGTCCTTCGGCTGCATCTGCTGTCACTCTTCATCATTCAGTTTTTGTTAACTATAATATGACGTTGCTGTTGTTGTTGTTGTTGTTGTTGTTGTTGTTGTTGTTATTTTCGTTGTTTATGATTGTTTTTTCTGTAGTTGTTGCTGTCATTTCTGTGGTTTTGCTAGTTGTTTTTGTGGCTGTTGTCGTTTTTATTGTTTTATTGTTTTCTCTCAAAATCACGACTTTGGTACGGATTGATGACGCGCGTTCGTTTGTTGTTGTTGTTGCCATATTTTCTTCGAATGAATTTTGTTCGTGGCCATATTTTTGTTTTTATTGAGATTTTTACTGAGTTGTGTTTCTCATTTATTTCATGTTGTTTTTTTGCGCGGAATTCGTGCAGCTCCACAGCTCATCGCAGCGAACACCTGTTCGAGTGGCAGGCGGCTGCAGCTGGAAAAGCTCGGCGCACTCAGCGAGCGACACGTTCGCTCACGCCTCTGAAACCAGCCCTCCCTGCCAGGCGAACCTGGCGCCCCACTGACCCCCGCCGGAGCCAGCAACCCCCTCGCACGACCTCTTCATCACTCGCAAACGAATGCGCTGGCAACGCATTTTTAAGGCCACTTAAAACTTTTAATAACTGAAGTTATGTGCTTCGAACAAATTGGATTTATTAAAATTAATAAGAAAGCCTCGAAGGGGTTCCTCGACAGAGACGGTGGATGGGCGGCGGGTGGCGGGCAGTGGGCGGCGTGAGGCGTGTGGCGGGAGACGTGAGACGTGAGACGTGTGTCGTGTGTCGTGAGACGGGAGGCGGGCGGCTGAGTGAAGTGAGCGGCAGACACACTGGAGTCGTTCATTGTAGATCTGAGTGGATTTTTTCTTCTTCTCTTTGCAATTTTCAAGTTTCTCTTGTCGTGAATTCATTTTTTAATTCTTTTAACGTGATTTATGGCGCTTTTCACACCTCTTGTTCGGTGGTGGCGGCCACCTGCACCATCGTTCCCCCTCCTTCTCATCCTCCGCACACTCCTTCGTTTATTTTTTCCCAGCCCTGCTGTTCAAGTTGGTTGTTAGTGAGTCTGTGACAGGTTTTTCTTTGATTTGCTATTTTTATCTTCCATTCATTCATTCATCCGGAGCCGTCGTCATCCAGTCAGCCTCGGTAGTGTGAATTCTTGGCGAGTGTCGGTCACGCCAACTTCCCCCACTTCACCCTCCCCCTCCTCACCCTCCTACCGGGTTTGAGCCTCGAGTTCAAGTGTCACGGTTGCTTCTGATCAAAGTCACCGATGACTCATTCCACGCTTCTGCCATTCGATGGTGATTCGCAAGAATCGCAGTCCGTGTTCTCGGCCTCTGCTGTGCTGATTTACTCTGGGATTTCCTTGTTTATTTATAGCGATTAACAAAATACATCGCGAAGTTGGTGTGAAGAGGTGATTAATAAGGGAACAATTAAATGTGAAAATATTGAAATTCAAGTGAAAAACCGGTCAACAATTTCACAAAGTAGATTCCAAAAGAAATTGTTAAAAAAAGCAGATTTGCAGAGCTGAAGTCTTTCTTTTGCGGTGTCAAAATTGAATCAATCAGCCAATCAGGCTAAAAAATCAACGAAATATCGTTCCTGATGCCAATTTGTCGATCTGTCAGCTGCAATCAATTCGGAATCAAAGCAAAGCATTCAGAAAAATGCTTTCATTTCAGTGTCAATCAGTTTGAATCCTTATTTTTAATAAAAGAAGGAAGACTGCAAAATGAAAGTAGAAGAAGAGGAAGAAGAAGAACCTATAACAATCCATCATATCAAAGTCTGCAACGTCACAAAAGAGTGCAACAACATCAACATAATTCAGAGGAGCAACAGCAACAGCAACTGCAACACTGCAAAAATTGTTTGCCATTTTGTTACGCTTTTAAAAATCCAAAGCAGGGAAACGAGCGATCGATCGATCGAAGTTGAAATTCAAGAACGAGATTGTAAATGTTGCTGTTGTCAGCTAAAACGAGGAACAACGAAAGCGGAAAACTACAACAAAATGGTGTATAATCGCATTCTAACAAAAAAAAAAAAAAGGACAAAAAAAAAACAAACAAGCTCAAAAAACACAAAGTACGTCAAACAATCGGAGACTGAGAACTCAAGAATGCTATTAAAACGATCAAGCGCATCAATAACAATATCAGCAACGGCAACAAATCAGCAACAACAACAGCTACAAGAGCAACAACAACAGCTACAAGAGCAACAACAAAAACAAGAAGAACAACAAAAGCCTCAATGACATGTATTGTCAGCAGGCATACAAATTGTTGCCGCCGCCAGATTGTAAGAGGTAAAAATTTGTTGCTGATCAACTGAGACTAAGTTGAGTGCAATCGATCAATTACAACAGCAACAACAGTATTACGGATAACAAAAACAACAACAACAAATAGCAACATCAACACCAACAACAACAACACCAACAACAACAATGACAACCCGATCAACACTCTCGATCGTTTTTAATGTTGATCAATAATGAAAACGATCAATCAAAACTGAGTTTTTCGACATATAAGGAGTGTGATGAGAGATTCTTCACCTAAAGTGGGTTCTGAAATGTGCACCAGAAGTGTAATGAGAAGAAAAACACGAACAGCACCAACAACATTCAATCGAAAGAAAGAAAAAAATCAAAAAACTGGAGATCGGTTCAAATGTCAAGCGATGCCAACATTAATCTGTGAAGATCACGCAAGTTTGTTCCTTTTTTTGGAAAAATAAACGACTTAACTTAATTATGCATTACTTAGTCCTGCACGCAAGTTCCATTCAACACACACATACTCATACACACACACACACACAGAGTGAGAGAGAGGGACGGTGCGAACACCACATGTAGGTTGATTGCTTTATCAAAGAGGCGTCAAAAGAGTTCGAACGTCAAAATATTGATTAAGATTAATTGCAGCAGGTTGTTGTAAATAGAGCAAAACTAGTAATGAAGGAAGGTGGAAAAAATAACAGAAAAATTCAACTGAATCAAACGCTAACGAAATAGAAAAAAATTGAATATAAAAAATATTTCAAAACAGTATAACAAATTTAGAAAAATCAAACAAAGACAAGGCGTAAAAATGGCTTCCCGCCGTGAACAATCATAATACGAGTGTGAATAAAGTTTAGAACCCCGAACGAACATCCATCATTATTATTATTACGATATATTTACTGATTTTTCGATTATTAAGTTCACAATATGGCGCTAAATTGAAAAAAGCTTATCTGAGATTATTGTGATCACAATCTTATCAATCGTCGAAGCGCCGAAGTTGATTAGAAATCATTGTGATCGTGATTTTTTGAAGATATTCTGAAAATAATCATCCTCATAATGATCGTTATTGGATCTGTCGTTAAACAGCGATCGTCACGATCATAATTTTGTTTCTCACATTTTATTCTATTTAACTAACGATCCACAACATCTTCAAGTGAAACTTAATGCCTTAGATTTCATCAATCCAATTCAGCCACCCACTGAAGGCTTCCCATCAAATTCTCGAACTCTCTCAACATATAGAGTTCTTCACCATCCAACTTGGAATCGTTACGACGCCTCTGGGCTCCGTTTTAAACTACGGGTTGAGCATGAAGTTATTTTCTGAGTTCTTAGTTTTTTTCTGCTTTATAATTCTTCGTTTTTCTTACTTAACATGAGCTACATTAAGTGCAGCTAAAACTGAGCTTATTAAACAGAGTTTATATGATACCAACGAGAGCTTCGAGATGATCTTTGCGTTCATGTTGTGACCTTCTGACAGCAAACCAAATTATATTCACGCCCACGTGACTATAAACGGGGAAGGCCAGCGCTATATAGATGCAAAGCAAATACGATATTTTAGAGGTATAGAATAATAAAAAATTAAATAAAGCGAAGCAAAGCAATTCTTCTTAAATTACCTACTAAAACGAGAGATAGAATTGAAATTAAAACAAAAAGTATCCGACTGAAGGTCACGTTCAAGATCTGTTTTTAAGAATTAGGTTTAAAAAGTTAATAAAGTTTAGTAATAAAGTTAGTGATGAGGATTGAGAGAACAATAAGTGAAGAGTTTCACGTAAAATTCTTCGATCTTCTCTTGATTTCCACTGCACATAACGAACGAGTTGCTGTTACACTTCCTATTTTTTTTCTCATGTTCTTTTCCATCTATAATTTTATCTATTTATTCAACATTCTCTGCAACCATCAGCGTACGAAATGATTTTTCTTCAAATATCAACACTCATGCTCAAGCAGAAATAGGTTTTCGGTGGAAACCTATAATTTTGTTCAAGCAAAACCTCTTCTCTTCAGCGTGCAGGTCGTCTTACTCTTTAAGCGCTTTTTAACTTGATTATTGTCATTTTCCTCAACCTTTATTTGCTATAAACGATTTTGCAGCAACAACCTTGAGGTCAATAAAAACGCTACGAATGGTTTGTGTGGTACAACTTTTTGACCTCTGATCGTTTTAATTTAATGCGATGACGATGATGTTGTTATGATAATGACGACGGTGAAGATGACGGCGACAATAATGACAGTAACGAAGATTGAAAAGACGACAGGTTCACAAGCGATCCTCTTTGTTTATCGGTTTGAAATTTAAAATAAGAAAATGAGTCACGCTAGAAGAATAGAAGAAAATTGAAATGTCCTCACCTCAACCATCCATCTTCTCCACTATTTCTACTGATCTCTTAATTGCAATGGTCCCCAAAAAAGATTTTCTATTTAAACTCACCCCCGTTTCACACTTGATCACCGATCGCGTTACTCTAGTCGCAAATTATTTTAAATTATTTGAAACGCAAATTAAACGCTCTGCAAACGCTTTAAATGAAATTTGCATACCTAAGCAATCAATATTCGCTGAAACTAATAAAATATACCAACTGGTATGTAAAATTGAGGGCTCGTTATTGTGAGCTCATGATTATTCATAGATGATCTATGCAGGCGATCATCAATAAGTGAAATGAGTGTGTTAACTGCGCGCGAAATGCTCGCTCCTCAATAGATTAGCATGGTTCAGTCAGGTAATGGAAGAGAGAACCTTAGAGAAAAACGCTTCATAAAAAACTAATAAAACTTAACGTGCAGTAATTAGCAAACCGGGTTGGATTTAATGTTGAACACCTTGTGTAAACCACATGGGTAACAAGTTTGGAGTTGGCAAAATTAATATGTGGGCATCAGCCAGCGGCAGAGTTCGGTCGGGACCAGACATGGCTGATCTGAAGACCACACTAAAACTGAGCAGAGCGGTGTGTTTAGAAATAATGGAAAATAAATAGTGTTTTGTTTTTAGCTGGCAGATCTTTTGAGGCGTCGTTCACAATATTTATTGCATCGAGTAGAAGCTGCAGCAGCATCAGCAGCAGCAAAAAGAGGCACGTACCGATAGAAGGAAGTCAAGGTGGACAAGTGAAGAGTTTAATGAGTTGCTATTACAATGAAATTCTTTCCATAAGATTTTAATAATTTTCAAGAAGTCTTTTTCCCTTTTTGCGAAATGAGCGGTTTATATATTCTCAAATAAAGTCCTATTAAAAATCAAAAAGAAAATCAAATTTGATTGTGTTATATTTAAAATCTCTGTTTTTTAAACTATACATCTTCTTACTGCGAAAACCTATCATATTTTAAATATTACCAAGTTAACTAACTGATATATTGTCAAGTTAAATTTGCATAATATTAAAACTAATGTACAAATATTGATGAAATTTCTGGGATTGATCAACTCTAGATCTCTGGCTTCAGAAATGGTAGTAATTATTCCGCAAACTCAAACACATCTTCCCCAATTGTCTTTTATACTAATTTTAGTCAACTTAAATGGGTATAAAATGAAAACTGCACAGATTTTAATGAAATTTTAAAGTTTGGTAGACTCTAGACCGCTAACTTCGGAAATGTTATTTATGTCTCCGTAAACTCAAACATATCTTCGCAATTGTCTTTTTTACTTATTTTAGTGTTAAAGTCAACTTTTAGGTAGTTTTGCCACTCCGAAATTTCGACTAAAGCTAACATTTCTGTGTTTTCTAAATTATTCAAATCTTCTTTAATATGTTGCTATTTATCAGAAAAATGTTCAAAGCACAGCTATTTTCAGCCAATTGTTTCGATCTTTAACCTTCTTAAATGTATTTCCCCAAGATCAATAATTAATACTAAACATTTTCTTGCTACAGAGGGATGTCAGTATCGATTTCCTTATGATTGATTGGAAAGGAAGTGAAGATTCTTCAACTCGATCGATCACATTTCCGCGCTTGCAGCAGAACGTGTGAAAATAGTTTGCACTTTATTCCCTCTTTTTGCTGCACTCCACTACATTCATTTCCTTTTTCCGTTTGTAATTCCTCCTTTTTTATATCGTCTTCCAGTTTTTTTTCACCTTCGGATGCGTAGCCATCTGATACGCGCTTGACAAACTATATAATGAATTTTATTTTATTGTTGACAACATTAGTGTCATTAGTTAGTTTTTGTCACTGCCAGCAATACATCATCACTGCAAACGATATGAGTGACATAATTTTGACAGCGCATCCTGATTATGCCGCTCCGCTTGCCGCTCTTGCAGATGGACGAACGCGCATTTATTCGCTTCTCGGCTGCTTTGTAATTCGTCACATACGCAGTGTAAGTGGTGCCAGATTGCAGTAATCAATCATGTGGCATCAAAAAAAGGGCGATTATAGCTGTATAGATGTGTGTTGTTTGAAGGATTGTGACGGCCTTTACGGAACATAAGAAGTAAATTTGTTATTGAACTTGATATTTTCCACGTTGGCCGATTCGTGACTTTTCACTTAAAAATATGAATATGAGAATGAATAAAAAGTAAAAATAAAAGCAAAATTAACAAACTGTAGCCAACATTTATAAAGTTCTCCGTAATACTTTCGTTTTTCTTGGTGATGATGTTAATGATTGGAGTTGTTGTTGTTGTGCATGTTGTTTTTGTAACCCTTGTTATTGTTATTCTCTATTATTAATCATGTATCATGAAGTGCTATTTCATGAAATTAACGCTCACATCATTTTGTAGTTTTATTGAGTTTAGCTAAATAAACTTTGTTTTTTTCGATGAACTGCTTAGGTAAACAGAAATTTAATTGATTACCTCGCTTAAAAATCTTTTTTCAGATATGCTGACTAAGCAAAATCCACAGATGTGGCACCAATTCCCACGCATTGTGGGTGGCTGAGATGGTCAAGGAAGGCCAAGAAGGTCAGACTTGTTACAAAATACGAGTATAACAAAATTGAGAGAAAACTTGCAGGAATTAACACGAGAAAGAGGTAGTTAAAAATATAAGTAAAGATAGAGAAAAAATTTTGCGAATTTCTTTCTGAAAGTTTAAAATACAAGGGATATTTATCTTTGTAAATAAAGTAATAAATAAATAAAATAAAATTTATAAGTAAAAATGAAAAGAAAGGTTCACAGAACTTTACAAATGCATTACTTCTTTCTAAAATTCGAATTCACATCTCAACCACGGATGTGTCAATCTAATCCGTTCTTTTTTGTTTATTGTTTTTCCCCCTCTTTTGTTTTTATAAATTATGAGTTTCTTTAAGGGTTCCTTTTTTTATTACCTGGTGCGGTGCATAAATTATATCTACAGTGCCATCGGGAGAGTACGGGGATTTTACCAGGCCTGAACTGTATCGAAATCGTAAGAATTACGAGGAGTAGACAATTCAGACCCTCGATTAACACTCTGTACGAGGTGGCACTCATAAATAAAAGGCTACAAAAAGGTTGTACCCAACGTTACTTCTAGAATATCAAGAAGGTTAGATGCGTTCACAGTTTTGATTGAAAAAACAAAAAGAAAATTTATCTCCTCGGTTTCCATCGAATATTTGTAATTGAAATGTTAATTCAATTTCGGATGCAAGTATTGGAGTTGTTGTTGCGACTGCTATTGTTGTTGTTGTTGTTGTTGTTGTTGTGGGGTACTTGCATCTATTTATAGTTTATGAGGCTACTTTCTTGATAGGCGTGATAGAAAACCGGGGAGCGGGGAGGCCAGGGGAGAAACGGATTTGAGAAAATACGTCTGTTACATTTTAATTTTTCTACACAGGAAAATCACTGTCTTCAATGCAGGTGGCATTGAAATAAGTAGTTGTTCGTGCCTGTTGTAATCGTTGTGTTGCTGCCACTGATTTTCGTGACATTTAGCTTGAACAGGCAGTTGAGCGTCGTTGAGTGCTTCGAAAGTGCTTTCAGGTGCATCCAGGTGCTTACAAAGAGCTTTCCGTGAGTTTCTTTCGAAGCCCTATATGCGCAGACTTCAATTATATATAACTTGTAATTATATACAACCTAAAATCCCAGGTTCGCGTTAACATTTCTGCCGACAAAGGCGCTCGAACTCAGTTTCCTTCCTAATTTGAAACAGAGAAAATCCTCCGAAACCTACTGCAAAAAGATCGCAAAATGAAAGAAAGTCCCGAATAGCAAATGACAAATGAATACGCTCACCTTGACAATTAAAATGCTGACTCAGGCTGCACAAGGAGAAACCGAGCCACCGCGGCTCTCGGAAGGAGGCGGCTGCTGATGCTTCGGAGGCTAGAAGATCAGCCAAAAAGGCAGCGTCTCAGTCAGTCACTCACTGAGTGGGTCGATCAACAGATGCAGCACAAATATTGGCCAAACATATAAACAAAAATAACCGAGAGCACCTTTTGTCGCCGAGAGGCGAACACCGAGGAGTCGGTAGCCTGTCAAGATTTTGCATGCGGCTGCAATTAATCACTGCATTCGGGATAAACAAGGATCGTCCTGCCCTCGGCGACGGCGGCTGCTTAAAAATTCTTTTCAAATCGAAGAAACTCTGGATGACACGAATGTCAAACAAACAATTAACTCTCAATAAAAAGCAACACAAACGGGTGGCTGAGTGGTGAGAGGGTAGGGGAAGAGGGGAGCAGTGAGAGTGAAGAGGGAAGAGGGGAGGAAATGGCGAATGACTTTTTGCCCAACTTCTTAATGATCTCCTGACGATCTTTCCCGGCAAGCGTAACAATAGAGTCAACATCATTTATTTTGTTTACCTTAACACTTCAGATGTCGAAAAAGTAGCACAGCATTCGGCTCGAAACGGGGTTGCAAGGCAACGCCAGCTCCAGTTTCCAAACTCAGGCCATTGCGCGTCTGAGGGGGAATAAAGGGATCGAGAAACATAACGAAGCCTTCGCCGATCGCGGTCGTTCTTATTATTTATGATGTTCTCGGGAGGAATTCGAGAAAAATGTGAGTTTAGTGACTGCGTGGATGATGAGGACGATGATGCTGCTGTTGTGTTGTTTGTGTTGTTCTTGTTGGCAGCTACCACCTCTTGTTTTTTGGCATTGTTTTCAAAATATCGGTTACAGAATGGGTGCGAGTCGCTCTGCCTTTTCCACCCTTTCGAAGCAGCCTCGAAATGACTTTCGATTATTGTTTTTTCCTTTTTCCAAGGGAGGGCGAACTCCGTTTTGATTCATTTTTTATCGCATACTTTAATTGAAAACCATTTATCATTCTTAAGCTGGAGAACTGAAATATAAACTAACTCAGTTTTATAATAATTAAGAAGGATTTTAAAATAGTTCATATATAGTTCAATAGTTTAAAATAAAATAATTCATTGTGTTGTTCAAAAATTAATGCTGTAAAACACAAACTAAAAACTTTAAAATTATCTGTTTGATTAGATTTCCTTTCATCATTTCGTCTCCGTGTGAACTCAAGCGACTGCAGAAGATTTAAAACAATCAGACGCTAATCACGCTGCACCAGATGACCATCTGCGGCCACCGATGACCGACGGCGACGGCGACGACGACGACGACGGCGACGACGAGTGGAGATGCATCAGGCGTTGACATCCATTCGCTTAACGGTTAAGATGGCCCGGCACGGCAGCAGGCTGTGATGTTTCGCAAAACAAACGTGTGCTGCACGCTGCCACATGCAATCAACGCGGCAACATCGACTGCAATCCAATAATCACCGAGCTGCAACAGGTTGCTGGTGCGCGCGGCGAGCACGCAAGCTCGGTCCAGCCACGCAGTTCAGAGTTCAATAAACAGGCGGCGGCCACACGTAACCGAAAGACCGACGACGGTGTTGCCAGCAGCACCGCAGCACCGCAGCGCCGACACACCGACCGACGGTGAATTTTTTGAGACACACGAAACGAACGCATGAAACGCGAGGAGGGGTGGGGGCGGGTGAGGGTGGTGCGGGATGTCAGCGAAGAGGAGCGCGTAGGAAATCATGTTCGACGGCGAACGACCTCAAACATGGCGCAAAAATAATGAGCTCTGCCATCGATAGAGACTGCGACCGAATGGCAAGATAGGGCAGCGCGAAAACAACAACAACAACAACAACACACTTGGTTGCAATCGTTAAGTAAAACAAAAGCAACGAAGCAACGAGGATGAGATGATGATGCCGATGCCGATGCCGATGGCGATGACGACGGCGACTGCGACGGCTATGTCATCAACTAGCTTCGTAGACACCAACATCTACCGCTCTGCCACACCTGTTTCATGTCGCATACTAAGCTATCTGGCGTTGTTGTTGTTGTTCTCGTTGTTATTGCTGTTGCTGCTGCATCTTTCCATGCTGATGACGCCGTTGCTGTCGTCGTTGCAGACAGCAAAACCAGAAAAACCTTTGAAAAACCTTGAGAATATTTTGTCCCGAAAATTCTGCCCGGAAGAGATTTGATTTGCTTAGATTTTCTTTCTTTTTTGCTGTTGTTTTTTTACAAAATGCCACAACAGAGGGCGCTGCAACCACATTTTCGGAAGAAATATTGCATCTTTCAAAATTGAAATCAACACTGAAATGTAATGAAAAGGTTCGATATTTCGATACGACTTTCTATGCTTGAGTGAGAATTTTTATTGCATTTCTTTCGGAAAACTCTCGGCTCAAAATTCTCACACTAGCGGGTCCTCGGAAGAACTTTAAAACTAAAGCAACTCCTAGAAAACTCTTCTGTGTCGCAGTTCTAATGTTGAGAGCTGAAATATCGGATGATCCTCGCAGCAGACACTCCAGTGGTCCACCTGCACCGCATCCTATCTGATCCAATTCAACTTGAAATGGTTTTTAATCTTCACATACACGACGTTTATCACATGCAATCCACACACGATTCGCGCTGCATCGATAAAAGACGCGATAAGGATTTTCACACTCGTCAACAGCAACACAACTCGAGCTCTTCGCGCGCAATAAAGCTGCCCCTCGTGGGTATCGTTTAGCCGGCATTTAGTGATCAGCGTACTCCGCATTATCTATCATCGTGAGGGTGATCAGCACCGGCGATTGTCAGCAGGAATGCTGGCTAGTCGGGGTTCCCAGAGCGCAGCAAGGTGGCACCAGCAGCCGTACCAGCACCAGCCAGGGCAACAATGTTGCCACATGGACCAGTTACATTGTAAAAGCTAAAAGGATTCCGGACGCTGCACCGGCTCTCGTACACCGGCCGACATCGTAAAATGGGGATTTTAAAGGCTCTCGCTGCGGCATCCACGCCTTCAACTCGGCCGACTCGGCGACGTGCACCGGCTGATACACTTTGTTTTCCAAATGGGTTCAAGTGTAATAAAATAATTTACGAGTCGAAGTGAAGAGCTGAGAGAGAGAGAGAGAGAGAGAGAGAGAGAGAGAGAGAGAGATCTCACCATCCCGTCAGCCACAACGCTAAGAAGCCGAAAAGCTGAGCCACTCGGCCGGCTGGAGCAGAAGAAGCGGGCAGACGTGCAACCAGCCAGCCAGCCAGCCAGACAGCCAGTCAGCCAGCCAGCCATCCAGCCAGCCAGTCAGCCAGCCAGTCAGCCAGCCAGCCAGCCAGCCAGCCGGCCAGCCAGCTTTCCAGACACGCGGACATCAATCAACATTTTTATAGCGCGATATTTTAGCAAATGATTGAAAGGAGCAACGGCGGCGCAGGCGGCGAAGGCGAAGGCGAGGGTGGCGAGGGCGGCGACGGCGGCGACGACGGCAGCGACAGAACCACAGCAGCCTCTGTGGGTTCTAAAAAAGGTGGCAGCGTCATTACAGCCCGGCAATGAGTAGAAAAGCCAGCATTATATTTGTTTAGTGAGTTCATTCGAAAAAAGCACGAATTCCAAAACTGCAACACACACGGAGACACACACACACACACTCACACACCCTAGTTAAACCTGCAAAGTCATTAAATATTAACGGAGAGGCAAGCGCGCTGTTCAGCAACTCATCTGCAGAATGTTTCTCTAATTATACAAGCTATTAAAGAAGCTTGCGTCACATGCCAGCGCGCAAATGCAGCAGAGCAACAGCAACAGCAACAGCAACAACAACAGCAACAACAACAACAAGCCGCTGCAAGAAGAGTTCACAATTACCTACCTCAACAGGTTAACAGCAGTTGCGAGCAGTCAGACAGACAGACAGACAGACAGAACAGACAGACAGAGAGACACAGACAGACAGCAGAAAGCAGAAAGCAGCTGAAGGTGCAGAATGAAATTAAACTTAAACAAAAACTTAAAGTATTTTAAAGTAAACTATATTTAAAGTAAACTATATTTAAAGTAAACAAATAAAGTAAGTAAATAAATTAAAAACATGTTAAAAAGGATTCAAGGATAAACGAAAACACGAATTTGTTGTGTTAAAAAAATAGAAAACTTAAAAGTGGAGATGAAGCGCTTTCGAGAAATTTCCCTCCAGCGCTGTCGTAATTTATTCAACATGTCATTTCAACGAATGACCTCCAGAAGACAAAGAAAATTGAGAATAAGTTTCGGTAACAACGACAGTGACAGCACTGGCAACACACGTGCATACATACAAACATCCTTATAAATGTGAAAATCTTGAAAAATGCTTGCCACACCAAGAAAAAAAGAGGATTCGCAATCGCTGGGTTCAGCTACAGCCAGCAGCAATGAAAATAACAAGGAAACCGTCTTAGAAATAAGCCAGAATTTTACTACAACAACAACAGCAACAACAACAACAAGAACAACAACAAAGCAACCAATTTAACTGAGCGGACTCACTTCGATTCCAATAAGCGACCTCATAAAATAATCTGCAGCCAGGTGACCTCTGCAGCGTGCGGTGGACACTGAAATGGGTGTCTGGTGGTGTGCAAAAATACGTGTGTGTGTGTGTGTTTCTCAATTTGATTATGGGTGTGTGTGTGCAACACACTCGCAGAAGTTTCGTAAAAGAATCAAGAAAAATCCTCACTTTTGACAATCAGAATCTTTAAATTAAAGTTTTGTTTGCATGTGTTGTTGATAGTTGTTGTTGCTGCTGTTGTCAATGCTTTTATTGCTGCTGTTGCTGCTGCTGCATGTTGTGTTGTTGTTAATAATCGCATTGTTGTTGTTGTTGCAATTATTATTGAGTACTTGTTGCTGCCAGCACAGTTCACAACACTGACACAAGTGGCAATCATCAATTATTGTTGCTTTCTGCGTTCTGCAACCAGGCAACATGAAAAATCACCGCAACAACAAAGTCGCACAACACAATTCCTGTTGATAGCGAAGACATAATTTAATAAAATATTTAATGGAAGTTCAAAAGATCGAAGTGAAGCTGCAGGAAAAAGTTAACGAAAAGTTTAGCGGAAAACTTGTCAGCAGCGATTTGGTTATTTTTGTGAAGGATAAAAATTCAATTAGTTTTTGAAAGTATTTATTTAGATTAACTAGTTTATCAACAAAATGTTTAACTAATGAATTTGTAAAGTTTCTATATAAATTTTTATTAAAGATTTTCCCTGATTTTATTTGAAATTTAACTAAATTTCCCATTTTCATTTCCTGCAACCAAAAATTCGTTTTCCCCAACAAACAAAAAGAAAATTTAAATGGTCCACATTTAATCGTGTTTGCTGGTGAAGTATGAAGAGGTCTCAGCACCTCGACACTCCGTTTGCAGCTGAGGACTTTCAAGACCTCCGCAGCCAACACGTTGAGCGTTAAGAAAGGAAAGTTGAACTCATAAATTCAACGCTGTCGAAACTAAACTATTTTTCGTGCCTTTTTAATGTCTAATGTATGGAAATCCACACAAATCAACTAACAAAGCGGCAGCAGCAGCAGCAGCAGCTTGAAAAGAGCAACAAATCGCGCTGCAACACCGAGTCAAAGCCGAGTCTCGTTTGAAGGCTTTGTCGGCGACGGCGACGGCGGCGGCGGATCGCGGCGGCTCATTTCAATAAAAGCATGAAAAATATCTCGTTTATTGAAAAATATATCGTTCAATTTTCGTTCGTTCGTTCGTTTTTCACCGCTCACGGAGTTGAAAGGTCGCCTTAAAAATTATATGCATAATTTTGGAATCTTTGTACGCCACATTTTTTCCCACATCTTCACACCTGTAAAAACTGAAAACCTCAAAATTTATGCGAGTTTATGAGTGCTATTAATTAAGACGCTTAAGAAATCTCAATCTCAACATTTCAAGAACTTACTCGAGAGCTGATTAAACAAAGCAGCTCGCTTCAAACTCTTTTTCGATTTATTTCGGTGCGTTTTTAGCACTCTTTCGAACTCGTTTTACATTAAATTAAATTCAACTTTCTTTCTGTCCTCCCTTGGCTTTCCTCTGCAGCTTCAACCACTTCTCTCCCCTCGTCCTACTCCTCTCCACCCTCTCCCCGCCCATCCGATCAAAACCCACGAGGACGTCGTGCATCTTCTGCCTCATCACGTTTCCAAACAACCTACAATTTGCGCTCTTCGTGTACAACAAAAGGAAGGAAGAAACCTTCAACTCCAGCTCGCGTATGTCTCAATTTACCGCACACGTTGTTGTTGCCTGCCCCTTGTCGACTGCGACTGATTGACTGCAGCCAGCTGTTGGCAACACCGAACTCACTTCGTAACCGCAAAGCCGCGAATAAGCGAAGAAAAAAGAGTCCGCTTTCCTGATTTTTATTTTATGAGCCTCGTAATCAACAGCGGGGCGGACATTTCTGGGTGTTGCCAAAATGTGATACGTTTTTGAGCCATTAAAATTTGCCGGTGCGGCCGGTGGTAAAGCAAACAGAGCGTCGACAAGGAGAGCGGACGAGGCGCAGACTGTGTGCGTGTGAGCTGTGAGGCTCTGTGAAGGGAAAGCTGGATGCTGACTCAAAACTAGGATGTTGTTGATTGAAGCCTTCTTGCGGTGCCCTCAAAAACGTGACCGAGAAGGTTGACCCACCTGAAGAGGCCGGGAGTAGCATGGATAAACGTATCGATGACTGATGCTGATGAATTTGAGACGCTAGAAGATTTTTATTAATAGTTTTCCGAATTTTAAATTATCTTATTAGATTTTTCTACTATTATTTTTCAAGTGTATTTTTTCATAAACCATGAATTTCATATTTAAATTTAGTCTTTTTCTAATTGTTCTCAACTTTTTCTAAACTATTTCCACAGCCAGCGCTACCGTTTAATCGACATTCCATAGTTTCTCGTTAAAATACCTGGCGCTGTCTGCAATTAAACCAGCCGATCGTTAATCGCACGCTAATGCAGACAGCAAATGCTGAATGTTGAAAGGATAATTATTGCCTGCGTGGCAGGCAGCAGTTGCCACACACGAGCAAACGGCAGCCGCAGCCGCCGAACTGATGTCTCTATCGATGCCGAGGAAAAAACCCATAAAACACCAACTACAAATATTTGCTTTGGAAGGTTAATCGCTCGTGGCGGCCGCTGGTGGCAGCAGCCCTCCCTCGCTGGCTCGACGGCATCCTTCTTCCGGCTGGCAAATCGGTTGCTGCCGCTGCTGCTGCCTCTGCTGCCGTGCTGCACAACATATGTTGCGTCTTATGAGTAGAAATTCCCCAAAAAAACGAGAAGCAGGGAAGCCGAAAACCGCAGTTGAACACAAAATAAGTTAGCAGCCAAAAATGACAGCAAGGACGACTCGTTAATTCACTTCAACAACCTGCTGCTTTGCTTGACTTCCCTCCACTCCACACACGTGTGCAGGCGTCTTCATTTAGTTCTGCTGCGGTCTCAGTAAAATCTGTTAATTTGTGGCTCTGTTTTTCCTCATTTCCATTCTAAGCCGACAACGATTTTCTCGCATTGAAATCATCACTCGATCGCACTCACATGTGAGGCATCTTGAGTGACGACAGCAGGCCGAGCGCTAGCGTTCCGCGTGTCCTGCCGCCAACTCACGTGTGGTTTGCTTAATCCGCCGACTTCTCTTGGCTTAACGCATGTTTTCATTTGCATCGTTGATCCCTGAACCGGCTCATTCGTTCGTTCAACGTCAACAACACGAAATGCCTGCCACAAGTTCGTTCCTTCCTTAATCTGCTGCTGGTTTCAGGATGCTGCTGTCTGTCCTCGCACTGGCATTCACACCAGCAGCAACGGTCCTCCCGGTTGTCCTCGGCTGTCGGTAATCATATGCATGAGCGCTCTAAATGCACGTGAGGCTCTTTAAAGTGTTCGAAAAGTATTTCGTTCATGAAATCACACACAAAAAATTCTTAATACCGAATAAAAATAGAATTTTTACTCCATTCTGCTTTTCTTCTCTTTATTTTTCCCCAATTTTCCTTACTTTTCCCTCTTTTTACTTTACATGAAGTGTGCTGCTCATGCTTATCTCCAGCTTTGTTCGAAAATAAATGCTGTGTGCCCAGGATAATTGTGCGATTATCCTTTTTAGGGCTAAAAGAAGAGGCCACCACTGTTCATTTGTGGTTTTGTAAAAAAAAGTTTAGTTTCAACAACATTTGTTCAGACTTCACAGCATTTTAAATTCAATATTGATGGTTTCTCAGTTTTCGTGATTTTATATCGTTTTAAAAATATAATAAAACGTAAATTCTGAGACCATCTGCACTCTAGGGAATTTGAATTTCCGACTGTCACTCTTAGTTACTCAGCTTTCTTTTGTAAGATTTCCAATTCAGAGATTCCGATAGATTTAAGCACAGAAATGATTTATTTTAGAGATAATTTGAAGGTCTCGTTCATTCCCCTAAATTCCAGAAAACTCTTAAAACTGCAAACTGCGATTTATTGACTCAAAATATCAATAAATTATGAAAATATCGCAAAAATCCTTAATATTTTGAGGAAACTTATTCAATTCTCGATTTTTCAATAGTTTCTTTATAAATTGCAATGAGTTTAATCAAAATGATGATAATCTTTTGGGATTTCCTAAATAAAACTTAAGAAAAACTTTTCAGTTTTAATAAAATTTCATTTATCACTATCAACACAAAAGATTTAAGCAGCAAACTTGGTTTCTTCAACTATTTTAATCTCTTCCTCTCCGCTTGAAAAAATTCGAGAATTCGTTTCTTTGCTCTTCGTATTAGTAAAACAATGCGATCCACTATAAAAGCGCTCCACTCCCTCCACCGAAGCTCACATCCCCTGCAATTTAACACCTCACGACCTCATTTTAGTTCTTTGAAATAATTAAGAAGACTGAAGACTTCTTGTGTTTAATTAGCTTTTCCAACTCAATTCAACGCAACTCGGGACGGAATTAATGCTTACTTGCAATGAGATTTTTTGTAATCTCCAGAAACTATCGAGGATTTAGTACGTGATTTTTTTCAATTCTTCTCAAAACAAGTTCAATGCAAGTGAATGAATTAATTTAATTTCATTCTTAACCTTCAGCTGTACTTGCGGCAGCGACCGGAGTCAGCGCTTCAAAGAAGTTCCCACATGTGTGCCGATTTCGCAGGCAAATTAAAAGTTCTTTTGCGAAATTCCGCGCCGTGAAGGCTGCCAGCACCGCCTGACTCCGGCTGACGCAACGCGAACGAGCTTTTGTTTGCGCCAGCCAATGTCATGAAAACCAGGTGGCGCGCGAGAAGCTCGCGACAAGAATCGGATCGGCAACACATTGTTTCGGCGAACGGGCAATGAAGCGCCGTGTCTCTCGATGCTAAGCAGCTCGGTAATTAACGGTAATAAAGCTCAGCTGAGTGCGGATGATGATGATGCCGAGTGAATGAAGAGAAGCCGTCGTCGCTTTGTGTGCAGATCGCTTTATTTCACACACGATTATGTGTAATTCTACAGTGGAGCTATTTTGGGTGTCAATGTAGAGTTCATCTCATCTGCTAATCGTCAGCCAGGTCGCCTACACCGCCACCTGCATCCCCACCGCCTCCCGCCAGCGTGAAATGCAAGCCGTGTCGCGTCGCCGACGCCCAGCTGCGGCGCGGCAAAACGCGGCCGAAACTGAAATATTTCTGCCTTAACTTCCTCTTAATCTCGTCCTCGTTCATGATGGCGCTGGCCTCGCGAAAGTTCAGAAAAATGCGTCCCTTTTCGTCGGTCTTGATGGGCAAGATTTCGGTGCAAACATTGCGCGCCTTCAGCAGGAAACCTTCTTCTTGTGCGGCCACAAGCGGCTCCTCAGGCTCCACAAGCGGCAAATGTAATTCGGCTTCAGCAGCTTCCGGCGGCGCCGCGTCAAGATGTGAGTCAACGGACTGCGAACGCACAGGCTTCACGCCGTCACCACATCTTTTCCGATGACGCCGATAGAAGGGATCGCGCTCGCTCGCCTTCACGTACTGCATGACTGGCCGATTGACACCCCACTTCGGCCGATTGTCCTTCCTGCCGCCTGCATCCTTCGCAGGTCGGCGCTTCGCTTCTTTGCCTTGCGTTTTGGCTTTAAAGGTTGTTGTGGTGGTGGTGGTGGTGGTTGTGGTGGTCTCATCGTGTTCCTTCTCGGGAGTGCAGGCGGCTGGCACGGCTGTCGCGTGCGTTTTTGAGGTTTTCGAGGTTTGCGTTGTTGTTGTGGTGGTGGAGACCTCACGCTTGAGTAGAACTTTGTAGAAGTTATCGTGGAACAAGCAGAGATCGCAGTTGAGCGGCAGATCAGTTTGCGTAGAGACATCTTGAGCCTGCACTGTGGCTCCGAGAGAGTTCAGATTTTGGTTTCGGCATTCAGAATGCACGGGAATCAAAGCTGATTTTTCTTCCCTGAAGATTCCCTGTTTGCTGGAAGATTCTCCTCGATCTGGGCCATCTTCGGTTTGCTCTTGTTCCGCTCTCCTCGGCATCTCCGTCCTCTCCGTCATCTCCAGCCCATTGCAAGAGTGGCATTTGCCGCATCGATTGCAGGAACGCGTCGTTTCTCCACCTTCTTCCGTATCTCCCACACTCTTTCGATCCTCTGCAGCGAGAGGCAAGTCCGTGCTTTGTATCCCATTCCCCGTCTTTGCCGAGGTGGCCGTCGCAGCAGCCGGCTTCAGTTGTTGTTGCACCAGATACGTAGCGATCTGCAGATTGCCGATGGAGTTCTGCAACTCGAAGATGTCGCTGGTGATGGGCAGTGGAATGAGAGTCGCTGGTTGCATAATAAGTGTCATCTTTTCCGCCTCGCTCTGATTTTCAGTTACTTTGGCCGTCTGAATCGGCATTTTGGTGACTCTTCTCAAATTAATCGGTGTGCCAATCAAAATCGGCTCTCCATCTTCTGATTTATTGCGATCTTCGGAAGATTTAGAGTGCCACTGCTCTGCATTTCCTTCGGAGAGGAAGGGCTCTTCGATCGGCCTCACATCCTCAAGGCTCTCCTTCATTTCCACTGCTTGCTTCTCTTCTCGGTTGCCTTTTATTTGGTCCACTTCTATCAATTTGCTTTCTTCTTCCTTGTTTTTCATCTCCCCTTTCTGCGACGGCAACAGAGGCGGCGATTCTGTTTGTCGCATTCGGCTTCGTCGCTTCTTCTCCCTCTCCAGTCGAGCGGCCGCTTCGGCCTTCGCTATGGCATCCACCATCGCCTGCTGCTTTTGGCGCTGCATTTCCTCCCGCTCGAGCATCTGACGCCGTTCCTGTTCCAAACGCTCGCTCTCCAGCTGCTTTTCTCTCACTATGCGTTGCTCTTCCAAGCGTTCCTCCTGCAGATGGCGCTCCAGCTCCCATTTTCGGATCAGCTCTCGTTCCTCCAGCTGCTGCTTGATGGCGTTATGATACTCGGCCGCCTTGCGTCGTTTGTCCATGCGTTCTGCCAACGTGACAGGATCAACGGGTGCATTTTGTCCTCGCAGATATGACGAGGAATGCATGGATTGCGTATCATCTTCGCTGTCTCTCAGTTCTTGTGGACCTCGCTGTAGCCAACCAGGAGCGAATGGTTTCGCTTGCTGCTGCTGCTGGTAGTTAGCGAGAGACGAGGGCGGTTGGTTGCTGTTGACCCATTTGGCTCGTTCACGATCCTCGCGCGTTTTGACAGCCAAGAAGTCCGTATGATCCACTGAATGTATGGCGTACGTATTGGATGTGGAGACATCACGACTCAGCAAGGATGGCGTAGAAGACGACATGTAGCTGATGAGAAAAAGCGGAATAGAAATGAGAGATTAACGGAGACTGGATAGTAATTCGGAAAAATTCCTTCAGAGATTAGATCGTATTTTTTCAAGGGTTTATTTAAAAAGTTTCTCCTGCCTTTTTAGGAGTTTTTAAGGGACTTTCAAGGGATCTTTCAAGGGACTTTTCAAAGGTTTGTCAGGGGATTATCATGGGAATATCATGTGTTTATTAAAGGGTCTGCCAGGGTTTCAATTAGAGTTTATCGTGGTTTCAGCTAGAGTTCATCAAGAGCTTATAAAGGGTTTAACAAGAGTTTATCAGGAGTTTATAAAAAGTTTCTTAAGAGTTTATTAAAGGATTATTAAAGTTTTCTGGCATTTCCAGGTCTATAAACTCCTCAGTAACTTTTAAGCAATTTCAATGGCTTTGCAAGAATTTTTTAATGAAAATCCCAGCGGTTAAAGGTGTCTCGACTCCCATGTACTCCTTACCTCTCTCGGTAGCCATCGTTGCTTGTTATTATTTCGGGTTCCACCCTGACATAACTTCTCCCCACCTTCCCTTGCGGTTGCGGTTGACGACCCTCGATAACGTAGGTGCTGTTGAGCGCTTCCTCTTGTTCTCCGCGGCCCACCGGTTGTTGGTGTTTCCTAGCAATTCGCATCGATCGTTGACTGTCGGTCGTGTCATCGACCCCATTAAGCTCTGCCCTTGCCACCGTTCCCTCCGTGTAGTCTTCCGTTCCGAGCGTTTCGGGAGTGCAGTTGCTTCCGTTGCGACTCGCGCCATCGTTGAACCAAATGTTCGGCGTGTGTGGGTTCTTCGGGGAATCGCTTAAGTAGCCGGACGTGTCCTCCTCCGGGCACCCGGCGTTGTTTAGTCGATTCCGTGTGTTGCCAGGATGATGGACAGCCATAAGAACGCCGGGCGGTGGTTGTTGCTGCTGTTGTTGTTGCTGTTGGAGGGTGTGGTGCGCTGCCATGTGACGGTTTTGTTCGAATTTGTTACTGTTGATGGGACCAAGTTGAACCTGCTGCTGCTGCTGCTGTTGTTGTTGTTGTTGTCGGACTATATAGTCACGATGTCTGATGGCTGGCAAACTAGGACTCCGTACACGTTGCTGGTGTTGATTTTGTATCCGAGCCTTAGCTGTCGTCCTCAACACCGGCTGCACATCAGCGGCGCCATACACGTTCCTCCGCTGTCTCGGCATGTAAGCCACGCGGCTGGTGGTGTTGTTTCGTTGTGGTCCGCGTTCGTTGCCGCGATTGTGGCCTCTGTAGTGGGAGCCATTTTCATCGTCCTCGAAATCGGCATCGTCATCGTAGCTGTTATTTTGATCGTCGTCGATGATGTACTCGAGTTCGAGTTCGTTGTTGTCGGTGTTGTGAAGTTGCTGATGATCGTTGTTGGTGACGTTGTAGCTCTTGTTTCGCGGCAACTGTTGGTGAGGTTGATGTCGATGTTGTTGCGGTACGAGAGCAACATTATTTCTTGGCTTCGAACTACGTTGAGTCGTCGCTGTGTGACTTAGATCGAGATTCGAGTAAAAGGTTCGTATTGAGGTGCGTTCGATTTTGTGATGCGATGTAGACGAGTGATGAGACGAAGAGATGATTTCGTCCATGCGAGCAATTTCCTCTGGAATGAAGGGGAAGGACGAAGAAGCGGAAGAAAAGAAGAACATCAAAATTATTATAGCAGAATATAATCTACAAACTGCAATCTTCTTTGCTAAAAGAATTCTTCATCAGAATCTAACTCGGGGCTTTTTACTTCTACAGAATTCTCGATTTCTAATTCTAACACGATTTTTGAAAGGTTTCTTCAGGTTTTTGGAAATTTTCAAGAGCTCAAATTCAGCTCAGCATTCACGGATGAATGCTAAAACATCCTGTTTTCACAAAATTTCTTGGAAGGCCGACCGAAAATGTCCTGAATGCTTCGAACTCACCCCTTTCTTTGGCCCATTGCTGCCTCTTCAAGTCCAGTAGTGAGTGTCGTTCTCTCCCTGCTGCGCCGGTAATCATAACGTTGTTGGTCCGCTTTTGAGTTGGCTTAAATATTCATTATTCACATCTAGAAAATCTTTTTCACACTCAATCTTTTTAATCAATTTAAGACTCTTCAACTTCCTTGCAAATCCTTTAAGACTGCTTTGAATTCCAGTACACACTACGATTTCCTGCTCCACTCAGCCATGGAATGCGAACGAATGTTTCCGCGAAGTACGCCAAAATTCCGTCATACCTTCGAGTCTAACACAATTTTTGTGTTTTCTGTGACGCTTCGATTTGTTGTGTTGGCAGGTTTTTCAGCTTTTGTTGCCAACACCGCGTTGTCCTTGGTAACGAATTGACAGGTAAGGTAGTGAAGTCTTCAAGTTACTCGTAGTGAATGGTGTGTAAAAGTGGAGACGAGGAAGCTTGAAGCAAAAGATTGAGGGGAGTTTGAGTTACGCTTTCGTTGTTTGTTTGGTGGGTGGTGGGTGGTGGATGGTAGGCGGTGGGTGGTGGATGGTGAGTTGTGAATAGTGCGAGGGCGTGTCAGTCTCCAACACAGAAGACAAAACTGCAGAAGAGCGATACTCGTAGAAAGCAGGACTGGACTTTAATTTTCACACAAAAATAATTCAAGAGTCTCAGAATAGAGTTTGAAATTCATCTGAAGAATAGAAAGGTTTTTCCTCCATAAAAATTGGCTTTCCTGGAATGCAAGGACTTCTTCTCAACTATGGAACATCTTGGAATTATAAAAATCCGAGATATTGAACCTCTAATAGACAAAAATAACGTTGTGTGTGCTGAATTGTAGAGGAATCAAAAAAATCAGGTGGCGTCATAAATTTAAATGAGGAAAACCTGAATGAACCTACTAAAATGAAGAGAAAGAGATTCGTTTCTGGGAAACGAGAGGGGCACGCACACTGAGAGAGGTTTTCACACACACGTCAGTCATAATCGCTCAGCCGGAAACGAGCTTCATAACTCAACAGCCACGCAACGGATATGGATGTCCTGTTTTTATCATTCCGAGAGCATTTCGTGTTACTTGGAAACGCTTTTCGGTTCATTCTTGTTGGGTGAATTGCTGTAGTTGTTGCTTCCATTGTTGTTTTAGTTGTCGTTGTTGTTGTATGCTGCAGCAATATATTTTTAATTCATAATTTAATAAAATCGTGTTTTACGTGCAACGCTTAAAATGGATTTCTGTTGCTGCTGCTGCTGCTTCTCCTTCTGCTGCTCCTGTTGTCCGCTCGTGTTGTTGTTGTTGCTGCTGCTGCTGCCTTTGTCACCTCCTGCCACCACCGTACGTGCTGACAGCAGCATTTCCTTCTCCTCCTGCTGACTTTTGCATGCGTGCGTCTGCTTTGTGTCCTTCTTGTGTGATTCATATTTCAATCTTTTTATCAAGAAATCCAGTAGCAGAAAGGAAATCGATTTTTTCTTCACATTTCATTTGTGCGCCGCTGCGCCCACGTTGATATCTTGATTTTGGGACCATCGTTGCCACCATTGTCTCCGATCCGATGGCCGATGGCTTCTCTCCTGGCAGTTCGGAGTTGTTACGTGGTTCTCCTTTTCTTTTTTCGTTATGCAGAAACGGTTACCGTGCAATAAATCACAACCTTAACGAACGCGTATTAATATTTTCGTGGCTGTTCTTAATATTCTGGATGTGCTGGTGTGTCGCTGCGGTTGCGGCGGTCGGTGCTGTGGGTGCTGCTGCTGCCGCTGCTGCCACTGCTGCTGTTATGCTTGCATTTATTGTGCCTGAAACGCACTCACTGCGTGGCATACTAATTGTTTTTCGCTGGCATTCCGTGCTTCTGTGGCTCTCTTTTTGCGTAAAACAGCGGATGTGTCTGTCGTTAAAACGAAAACGTTCTGGAGAATGGAAAATGAGGAACAGATATGTTGGCTCATTCTGAATATTTCAGGCAGACGCTTTTACTCATACTTGATATTCGCTGCTATATTTCTGTGCCCGCAACTTCCTCCTCTGCTTCTGCGGCCACGGTGACGGATTGAGTGAGGATGTCGTGGCAATGAATTAAATCGCAGTGATTGCGATTGAATCGTTGCGTTGGCATATTAACGACTCTTCTGCCTCTGGCTGACACTAATAACGCCCGCCAGCCTGTATGACTCCATTGAATAAACAATAAAAACGGGGGGAAACTCGAGAAATCGGCAGGAATTTAGAATTATTTGTTGCTTGAATATTGAAATATGAAAACTACATTATTTTTCTCATTATATTTAAAGCAAAACTTACATCTTTTGGTTCTAAATATCTCTTATTATATTATAAACTAAATTTCAAAAAATTTCAAACTTTCAAACTTTCCTGAATTTTTTCTGCTCTTTTTTCTGCTCTTTTTTCCTGAATTTTTTCTGCTCTGAACGCTTTTCTGCTCTTCAAGACTACCGAAAACTTTACAGGAGACTCTAAAAACCTCTTGAATTTACTATCACTAAACGATTTCCCATCCACTTTAAATGTCTTGCAAAAAAACACCGCTAACTTCAGTCGAGTGATTTAAGATTACGAATTTAAAAGTCTTTCACTTCTGAAAACCAAAAAACTTCCACTCTAAATAGAAGTTTTAATTAGCTCAGTTGCAATTACTTTGCTGTAGTTAAACTCGAAAACTGTTGCTACTCCACATTCCCAGTTTAGACGCCAGACATTCCCAGTTAAGTTTCCATTTATTTTATCTTCCAGCATCTAAACAAACAACTAACTTCCTCAACTTTTCTGACAGCGAACTGTTTTGTTCGACTTTTTCCCATCATTACGTACACCATAAATTTAATGACGCCGTGGATGTCATTAAAGCTCAATTTAAAATTGAATCAAGTGAAGTAGTGAATGGATGAGCAGCTTAATGGAAATACAATTAAAAAAATATCAAAAACAGCGAAAAAAAATGAATAGATAAAAGGTAAACGAATTGAACTAAATAAAAAAATGCAAATAAAAATATATAAATATAGCAAATTATTCAAACTTCCATTTAAATTATTTATTTATTCATTTTAAAAAAAATTCATAGTAAAATTCAAGGAAAGGAAAGAGATAGGAAACGGAAGTAAAAGAAAGAAAAGCAAAGAAAAGGAACGGAAATGAAAGGAAGCGAAAGGAAAAGGAAGAAAAGAAAAGAAAAAGGAAAAAAACTAAACTTGTAAAGGAACACGAAAATTTGTTGAAATTAAACGACTAAAATTACTGAAACATGTAAATTTAAACGCCAAAAAAAATAAGAATATAAAAAGCAAAGAAACGAGTAAGTTAACAAATTAAATAGAAATTCCCTGATAATCTTACTCTACTGATACTGTAAAATAAAGTCGTTACACTTTCAAATCTAAAAGGGAGACGATAAAATTCGGTTAATTGCCACCAAAATATCAGCTAAACAGTCCCTCGGCTACCGGTGTTGACTGCAATAAAACAACAGCAGACGACGCATAGTAATGACAGCAAATTAAATGTTTTTCCCGCTTTAGATTGCTTTCATGAGAATCAACAGTCAGTCAAAAAATAAAGTCAGTGTTAGAAATTATTTTTATCGTATCAAAGATTCAGCTAAAAATTTAATTTTTCTTTCGTTTTTTCCCTTTAAAGTTTCTCTTCTATTTCTAACTTAATGTTTTTTTAAATTAGTTCATTCTTATGTTTTAATATTATTAATTAATTTAATTTTTTCAATAATAATTTTTTTAATTTTTTTTCTATTTTGAGAGTATTTTCTATCTATTTTTCGCAAATTTTGTATTAAATAAAATTGAAATAGTATTAGTTCTTTCTTTATTTATTTAAATTTTTGTTGTTGTTTTCGCGTGTTGTGTTTGTTGTAAAACATTATTTTCCCGTCTATAAATGAACATGAGAAAAGAAAGAAAAAATTCTATTTCTTCCAAAACTGGTTAGAATTTCCTTTTCATAGTAGAATTTTTTTCGTTTTCCCAATGCTAATTAGGTAACCGGGATGGCGCCACAACAACAACAACAACAACAACAACAACAACAAAAACAACAGCAACACTAACAACAACAACTACCTACTGCAGTCATTCGGTATCAAGTGAAAACCGAACTGAAGGTTTTATAATGCCTTTCAGAGCAATTTTATTGTCTTTGGTTGACACTAGTGTTGCTGTTGTTGTTGTTGGTGTTGCTATTATGTTTATTGGTTTTGGTCTTTTGTTTGTCTTTTTGTTTGAGTTCGGTTGAGTTGTTGTTGCGTCTCTTCTGTTGCGTTTCTTATTTTCACTGTATTGTCGTCGTCGTTGTCGTCGTCATTGTCGTCGTTGTTGTCGTCGTTGTTGTCGTCGCCATTGTTGTTGTCCTTGTTGTTGCCTGTCGCATCCCATGTTGCAGTTGCAGTCGCAGTTTACAATTAAAACGTGATCAATGCAAATATCCCGTCGATACCAATTTGTTCGGGAGCGAAACATAAAAAGCAGTCAACTCCCCCTCCTCCCAGCAAAACCAAAGAAGAAAGTAGAAGCAAGGACAACATCAGCAACATCAGCAACTACTGCAACACTAACAACAACAACAACAACAAGGTTAAGTCACTGGCTACCAACTGCCGTCCAGTTCACTCCTTCTGAAGGTCAGATAAATAAATTTTTCTAGGCCTCTCGAGCTGTCAGCAGAATTCTTGTTTTTTTTTCTTGCTTCCTCTAATCATAAATTAAAAATTGATATTAAAAATGAACAGAAACTTGTGTGCGTCGCTGCCTCGTTCCTTCTTTTCCCCAACAAGTGTGGTTGTGCACTTCTGAACCCTTTTTTCCATTTGATTGTTGCTGCTGTTGTTGCCACACCAACAATTCTGCCGGCCAGCAATATCATTAGATATTTCAATCGTACGCTTCGCGTTTTATTAATTTTATTACGAGTCTTGTGTGTCGTCGTCGTCGTCGTCGTCACCGTCCACTTTATTGCTCAGAGTTCAGGTTGTTGCTGCCCCTGCAAATGTTGTCACAACATCCGGTGGCTCTTGCTACTCGTGTTGTTGTTGTTGTCGCTGTCGCTGTTGTTCTGGCTCTTGTGTTACCAATAACTGCAACTGAATTAGTATTCTAAGGCAAATCATGACTGCTGCTGCTGCTGCTGTCGCTTCTGATGTCTTCTACGTGCCTCCGCGTGGCCAGCCGGCCGCTTGCTGCTATTTATGCTCGAGTGTCATTATATATTTTTATGTCACGCTGCTGCTACTGCTGCTTCTGCTGCCGCTACTGTTGCTGCCGCGTTGCTGCTGCCATTGCTGTTGCTTTTATTGTGACTTCTGCCGTGTCTACACGCGTATATCACACTTTTGTTGCTTGTGTCCTCCGATAAGCAGAAGTTATTACTTCAGCCATTCATTCATCCACTCATTCAACCATCCACTCATTCATCCATCCACTCAATCATGCGCTCGCTCATTCATTCATAAATTTATTTGATTTCTGCGGTTCAACACGTCGCGCAGCCGCAACGGAAGCGGTTGGATTTTCTTACGTTTTCTCTCCACCGTCCTTTTTTCTTTCTTATTTTCTGCGTCGGCTAATGTGTTTCAAAGGATCTCAGAGCGCCGAAGACATGTGTTAACGAGCTTTTTGTGTCTTTACTTCTTGTTTTTGTTGTTTGTAAATTAATAAAAGTACGAAAGTTCTGAAAAAAAGTCTTTAGAAACACAGGAAACATAAGGGAAATCATTTTATAAGGGAAATCCTCTCGAGAGATGAAAGCATTTTATGTTTAATTTACTTTTTTTACTTGATTTTTTAGTTTACTTAATTTTTTCTTTTCTCTAAATGCAACATTACAATAAATTAGAAAAATAGAAATAGTTTCCCTATGCAGCAAAACTTAAACGCTACATTTAGTCCTGCTACGCCTCCACCACAGGACTCAGTGCACGTACCTCCATCTCCACCCATTTCTCTTCCACTCTTGCCGCCCTCCCACCCTCCCTCCACACCACTCCTCGCCAGTACCCCTTCCATTCCGGTATTATGACCTCAAATCTTCAATTTTTTCCTGCTCTTCACTCACACAATAAAGTCTCCGAATAAATTGCTTTCAATTAAACACTATTTATCCATTTTGTTGTCATTGTTATTGTTCTTGTTCTTGTTGTTGTTGTTGTTGTTGTTGTTGTTGTTGTTGTTGTTGTTGTTGTTGCCGCTGTCATCTCTGCAAGTAAATCTTGTTAAATGGCTTTTTAAAGGCCTCATTTTTACAGCGCTGATAACTGATCTGCGTGACAACATATGCAATTTTAATAGGTTTCGCTTTGTAGCGCGTTGGCATTTATAACCGGTGCCGCCACAGACGATGCCTTTGCTGCCTTTGCCGCCCATGTCCGCCCGACGGACTCTGCTGCATTTGCGTCCTGCAACGCCTACACAACACCAACTCGAGGACCTCTGAAGCGTAAGATTACACTGCGGGTCACATTTTTGCGTGTAGTTGAACTGCAGCATGAATGAGTGTGATTGTATTGGTGTAGATGTAGAGGTGTGTAGGAGTGTAAGTGTATGTGTATGTGTATGTGTGTGTGAGTTTGCCTCTGTGTGTGTGTGTTACGCCTAAAGACGGGTGGTCTAGGCTGCTGTGGCTCGAATTTTGTTCATAATAAATACTTTTCCACTTTGTTGTTGTTAATGTCATTGTAAGCGATGTTGTTGGCGTTGTTGTTGTTGTTTTTTGCGCTGTCCGAAAGCTGCTTCAGTTGCATTCAAGCTCGAACATTAACCACTCTGCGTCAGCTGCGTGAGAAGTCAGTCGGCACCGCGCCGCTTCGGAAACATTTGTCAAGCGCGGTGAAATCAGCGGCGGTACGGATGTTCGCCGATGTTGTTGCTATTGTTGTTGCCGTTGTTGTTGTTGTTGTTGTTGTTGTTCCCTGATGCTGCTGCTGCCTTTGCTATTATGAATGATCTCAAGCTCATTTCTACTGCTGCAGTGATAAAGTTTAAAGTGTTTTTAGCGTTTTTTGCGTAGTTTTTTTCTTAATTTTTCACAACATTGAAATTTAATGCGCGCGCCGCCGTCTTTTCCAGCACGTTCGGGTCACCCTAAACGGTCAACGCTTTGAATGCGCTGGCCGTCATTTTTCAGCCTTTGTATCCATGCGCTGATGCTGTGATGTGCGCTGCCTTCAGCTGAGCTAAACAAATATCAACAACGTCTGCGCTCGAGCGTCTGCTGGAGGCCGCGTCGCCCCGTGTCGCGCAGCGTCGCGCGGCGTCGCGTCGTGTCGCGTCGTGTCGCGTCGTGTCGCGCCGTCGCAGCTACGCGTACATGTTTGTGGTGCTCATATTTTGCAGAGTGATCTGCGAAGCCATCAGGTGTGCTTTGCAGCAGCAGCAGCGGCGGCTGCCGTTGCTAATGACTGCCGTGTACAGGCCGACCGCGGTGGCTCTTCTTGCGTTCGGCTGAATGAAGTTAATCCGCTTTGACAAATTTGCTGCATGTCATTGTTCGTTGCTGCGAAAGTTGAACAGATTTTCTAGTTCACAGCCTGGCGGCGAGGAGGTTGTGCATGGGAATCCATGAATTCGGGGTGTGGCACCGCTGGTGGCATCGGCGAAGACGCGATCTGCACACCGAGGTTGCGAAAGTTTCAAATTTTATAACGAACGTCTTTTATTTTCACAAATATTTCAAGCATTTAAAGGTTGGAATTTAAAATAATTTCAACGCATTCCAAACTATTTTTTCGGGGTTCTTTATTGCGTTTTTAATGTTAGGTGTGACTGCTGCTGCTGCTGCTGCTGCTGCTGCCCGCATAGCAATCAATCGCTGCGCCGCCAACCAGCAACATAATAAAGTGGAGTGTTTGGCGTGTCCGTGCCGCGTGTTCGTTGCCGGGGTCTTGCGTTGCGCGCATTTTTAATTACACTCATCACTAAGTATTCCAAACACTGCACTTCGCTGCCACTTTTTTCGCACTCCACACGCCCTCTGCAATTCTAAGCCAAGCCATTTGTATGCAAATATTCGGTGCGGATGCCGCCGTCCCGCTCTGTGATTCATCGATGCCACACTCTAAACATGCGCCGCGCCGCGCCGCGCCGCGCCGACACCAGCGCGCTGAGGAGGCGAACGAGCGACGAAACCTGATAGAATGTCAGCTTGCTAAAAGTTAATATTAAATCAAGCCGAGGCTCACATCTACACTCAGCACAGCACATCCACACTCAGCACAGCACAGTCCAGCTCAGCACAGGCCAGCTCAGCTTAGCACAGTCCAGCCCAGCTCAGTCCAGCTCAGCCCAGCAATTCAGGCAACGGCAGCAGCAGCAGCTCGGCCCGCACCAGAAACTGAACCAAGCCCACCGCGAGCGGAGCGTCGCGGTCGCCGCAGCCTTTTATTGGGACGCCATTCGAGGGCTACTGGGGTACTGATTACGTATGCGGTGGCGCGGCGTACGCGTAGTTATTGATTTCCTTTATTAAAATTGCAAAAATGGACAAAACGATCAAAACCGATCTGCCAGCAGCAGCGGCGACAACAACAGCAACGGCGAGCGTTAATTGTTATGCAGGCTTGCGAGTGCTGACATGTGCTTTATATGTTATTTAGACTGTTTTTCTGGGAAGAAGTGTGCTTACCAGGCACTTCAAACACGCACGCACACACGCACACACACACACCCCCACACACACACCCATCCATGGTTGACACATTCTTCTATTGAATTTCACGCACAAACATTTGCTTTGTCTGCTCTCCTCAATTCAATTTAATTCACTTCAGTTTAACTCAATTGATTGCGATTTTTATTATCATCGTGTTTGTTGCTATTATTAAACGTTCGATTGTTTAATTTTCCATCTTTGCTTTACTAATTTTTTAATTCTCTTTTTATTTGTAGCCAATTTAAATTCTTCACTCCCGTGCAGGTCTTGAAATTTTAACGCGTGCCATGATTTTCCCCCGCTGTTTAAAAAAAATCTGCACGTTAAACTAGCTGTACTTGAGTGGCGCGCACAATTGCAAGTATGTACGTATGGGTGTGTGTGTGTGCGTATGTGTGCGTGCGCTAGTAATTATGGTTGCTGTGTTGTATTTCATATTAAATAATTCTTTTCGTACTATTAAAACTCCAGATTATTTCTGCACTGGAAACTGATGTTGTTGCTGTTGTTCGTTGTTGTTGTTATTGTTGTTGTTGTTGTTGTTGTTGTTGTTGTTTTGGCAGTAGGGCGTGTGTGCATTTAAATCATTGTAAGAAATAACAATTGTGCAAAAAATAAAATGATATAAAAGTTTCGTCATGTTTTGTCGGATCAAATTTGCTTTTTCTATGACAACCTTATTTGTCATTCAGCCCATTTTATTCAATTTGATTATCAGCAGTCGACCTGAAATCTTTAGCATGGAATCGTGAATAAGTGAGGAATTCTTAGAAAGTTTTTAAAATAAAATATAAGAGATTCACAAGTTGAAAACAGAGATTCATAAGTTGAAAACAGAAGCTCAACAGGAACCCCTGTGTGTGTTCAACGTTTGCTGCCGCTGACGAGGATGCTGATGGGTCTACAAAGCAGCAGCAGCAACAGCAGCTGATTGCTTGCAAGTTGTAGGGCGCAGTGATGTTGTTGCTGCTGCTGTTGTTGTTTAGTTTGCTAAGAATCAACGAAACGCTTCATAAAAAAAGAAACAAACGAATCGCAATCAACACGGAATTGCATGCAATGAAGTCGCGTAAATGACTGGTAGAATTCGTTTTCTTGCTGCTGCGTGTTTTTTAGTTGGCTAATAACGAAAAACAAAAATAATTAGCGACGAGTTGATCTACGAGTTCATTTTGTATGGCGAACAAATCTATTTTTCTTTATTTTTACATTCCACCATTTTCTGTTTTAAAGAATTCACTGCGAATGTTGAAATTATCTAGAAAACTCATCAGAACGAACTTCCTTCAAATTGTTGCTGAAAACAGCAAGCAAATTTTTTCCAAAACAGGTGCAAAATCGCTTTCAATTAAAGCAGCAACAACGAACGGAAATCAGTACGGGAAAAAAGGCAGCTTCTGTGCTACAAAGAATTCAAAAAATAACAAAAAAATCTCCGGACACAAAACGCAGCCACTGAACTTCAGCTCGAAAAAAGTCCTTCTTTCCTGCTTTCACATCCAGCCGCTCGAACGCTCAACCCAACGACTGACTGCGTCCATTCGCAGTCCTCAGCCTTCGTGTAGCGGCTGAAACGGAAGAATGCGTGCAACTTTTGGAATTCGTGCGTCCGACATGAAGTCGCTGCCGATTAACATGAAATTTAAATGTTTCAAATGTTCAAATTTCCCCAGCGAACCGCAGCAGACGTGCAGCCGTGAAGTGAAGCATGCAAAATATGCAATCTGCGGCCAGTCAGCGGGCAGCAGCGAACTAAATGTTGCACAGCAAATATTTTAAGTAGCGGCAATTAAAACGCGACGTTCTAAGGACGGGAAGAAGAAGCAGAGGAAGAAGAAAATAATTTCTTGACTTGCATTTGTTAGGCAAGAAAAATGTCATTCATGTTTAGAATTTTTCGACGATAATTTAAGAGGATTTTTCATTATAATAAATTTTATGTATTTCCTCTGTCTGTCTATCAGTCTTTCAATAAGATTTAGTTATTTCTTTTAATTTATCTGTGAATTTCTTCTATTTATTTATGTATTCTCGATTTTTTTATGTCTTGTTGAGGAATTTTACTTGTTTTTCAATATTTAATTTGTTATGTCTAATAAAAATTACGAATACTATTAGAAAAAACCTTCGAAACCTAAGAATAACGAGTCTATTTTATTATTTTCTATCACAAAACTTCCTAAAATTATGAATCACTAAACGTCTTGATATTATTTTAATTAAAAATGTTTATATGAATTTTTTTCTCAATAATTTGTTACCCATAAAATCGATGAATTTTCTATCATGAGTTGAGTTGAGTTGAGTTGAAGCAAAATTGATGTAGACCGCAGTGTGATTTCCGGCTGCTGTTGCTTTGCGTTGATATTCATCACTTTTATTTTTATTGTTCTGTAATTTTATTGTTATTTTCTATTTCCAACTTTAGTGTGATGTGTGTTCGCTCTTTTTTGTTTCATTCAACATTCTGTGTTTTGTTGTTGTTTCTTGCTTTTTTTAATTTAACTTTGTTTTGTTCAGCTTTTAAGATGTTTAAATCAAGCGTGAGAAAAACTATTATTTGCTGTCAATGTCTGCTGTTGTTGCAGCTGTTGTTGCTGTAGCTGCCGCAATATTACTTCGCTATTTATTATTAGAAACGGTAAGCGGAACTAATGCGAAGACGTCATCATAGCTTGGTGCAGCGAGTTAAGTGCGAAATTTAAAAACTCAAAAGAAAAGAACTCCACTGAAACAAGCAAAAACCTCCACAAATAATTTTAAATAAATGACTAAATGAGCATGAGTACCGTTGTTGTTGTTGTTGTTGTTGCTATTGCAGCTGTCAATAGTTGTTTTAACTAATATAGCGCGATATTAAGTTTAGTTAATTATTGTTGTTTCAATTAAAGCGTAAAATTTGTTCCACTTCAAGGGAGAAGCGAAAAATCGAGTTCGTTTCTGAAATCTTTTGCTTCAACGCTGGCCTGTGAATGTAGCAGTAGTTGTTGTTGTTATAGTTTTGTTGTTGTTTTCGTCGTTGCTTTCAAAATCTATTTATTTTATAAACTAAATAAAAAAACATTTCTAATGAATATATTAAATTACAGATTTTATTAGAAATTTAGTTTGATGCGTGAATCTTTAGTTTTTTACGCTTTGACGTTTTAAAAGAGGATTTTTAATGAAATGTGAAGAAATTTGTGCAGTTCCGAGTTAGTTTTAATAGTTATTTTCGTATTTTTATTCTAGAGTCTTTCAATTTATTTCCATATTCTTCTCTCGTTGAGCGTTGCTACCATTTGATGTTCTAATAAGCCGCCCGTTGGCGATAATCATGCTGTGCAAACACCGAGAGCGGCCTGCTTTTCTTCACACCCCGGCCGGCTATTCGTACCCCTTTTTTCAAGCCTAACCAGCGGCCTTCCGAAGCCTAACCAAATAATCAGCGGCGGCTAATGCGTGTGAAGTGGTCGCTGGCACTCGGCGAGTTGAAAGAAGTGCGACAGGCGGCAGCGGCAACGGCAACGGCAACTGCAACGGCAAACATTATCTAAAGAGTGCACAAATGCAGTAAAAAAGGAGCGACATAACAACAACAACACCAACAACAACACCAAAAACACCAACAACAACAACATCAATTATAGCCACGTAAGCCGTCTCAGTCGCAGCTAGAAAGCAACGAACGGGCGGAAAAAACGCACGAATGAACTCCTGAAAGATCGAAACAAGAAAACCCTCTAAAAGGCTTATAAAAGGGAGTTAAAAGCATGCAAACAAACGTGTCTCTGCGTGTTTGGAATGCACTCGTTCTGTGGTGTTCAGCTAGAGCGGTTAATTAGAGTGATGAAACGAACGCGTAGCCGCTGCCTGATCCTGCCAATCGTTGGTGTTTGTGGGGGGGTTGTTGTTGTTGTTGTTGTTGCTGTTGTTGGGGGTTAAAGTTGATGCCTCTTCTGTGTTTACTGTTGCTGCATTTGTGAAATTAATTTGCTTGAATTGAATGAGTTTTAAATGAGTTTGAGCGGCATCGTGCGCGTTTCTTGAATTTTTGGTTGTGATGCTGTAAAATAAAAGTAATCTGAGGAAAATCTAAGGAAAAACTAAGGAAACCGAAGACAAATCTAAGAAAATCTCAGCAAAAACTCAGAAGACTTTTCTGAAATAGATAATTTTAGGTGAAAAAGCTCCTAATTTATTTGAAAATCACCTAATTTTGTTTCTTTAAAATTTTTATATATTTTTGCAGCGAAATCTTAAGTTTTTTAAATAATTTAACATTTCTCATACAAATATCACAATTAAATTCAACGTTAAAACAGAAAATACAACGTTAAAACAGAGAAAACAGAGAAACAAAAAAAAAATTCTTCTTTATATTAATAATTTAAAGTAAAAAAACCATTTCACAACTAAAAAATTGCGTTTAAAAAGTTAGAACGTTTTTAATTTCATTAAATTGAAAAGTTTCGCAATGCGATTTCTTCTAATCTGCTTCCTCTCCGCCCAGGCATGCATGACGTACACCTGACAGAGTCGAGAAAACCCCATCATTAGAAAATCACGCTAGCTGGAGATGTTCGCTCCGTTGGCTTTTATCTGATCTACGGGAACACGTAATTAAAATCGAAATCCCAACGTTTGTGAATTGAATTCCGCGGACTTTTGCTACGTACGGCGAAATCCGGCTTCGCAACAATTACCACAAATGAGCGCAATTTAATGGCGAAAAAAGCGAAAAACCTGAGCAATTTGAAATTTATTTCTTCCAGCTGCTGCGGTGGCGACGACGGCGGCGGCGACGGCAGCGTCAAACAGCATCCGCACCCGCACTCGTGCGGTAATCATCCGCTCACCGACGCTGTACCGCTGACCTTTCTAGCCTGTGGAGGGTGCATGCAACGCAGCAGTGTTATTATTAGAAAGATGAGTGAGTTGCTGTGTGCTGAATTAGAAAGAAGAAGATTTGTAAACAAAATATTGAGAAAAAAGTGGATTGAAAAATAAGTGTTAAAAAGCGATTTTAAAATTAGTTTACTTGCGCAAATTAATGGAAAACTCAAGTGATCACCCTAAACTTCAAATATGGCTCGCGTTTTAGAATCAATTCTGTCCTCCCCTGCTAATTTTTCTCATATCATTAAAACTTAACGCTCTAGCAATCTTAAACAAGCAATTTTAAACAATACAAACTCAATCAGCACGAAATCCGCTCAACAATTACAGACAACTTGAAATTATAACCTTCCGCGGCTTTGATTAGATTAGAAAATTGAAGAAAACAAAAGTATTGCAGCAAACTGAAGCCAGCAACTTCAGAGACGATTACTGAAGCGTTGACAACCACGATGATAGCGCAGTAATGATGGTAATAATGGCAGCAGCAACAATAACAACAGCCAAACGAACAGCAAAGCTAGCAACACAACAGCAGCAGCAGCAGCAACGATATTAGCGACGATGATGAGGTTGCTGCTGATGGCTTTGATGACGATGTCAAGACTTCCTCAAGACGACCTTGAATGCGCGGCACAACGTCAGGCATTCAACGGCAGCCAGTGGCGGTTACAATAGCGCTGGTTTTAGGTGGTGGTACGGTGGTGGTTGAGCGGGTTGAGGGGGTGGCAAGGGGCCGCGAGCCTCTACAACAGCAGGCAACAATAAACAATCGCGTTTTCTGTGTCACTGAGAATCACACAAGCTGCCAATTATAATTATATTATTAGCAGCTTAAGTGGTTTGTGAAATATGAGTAGAGGTATAGAACAACAACAACAACAACAACAACAACACTTAATACAATTACCAACCCTTTTACACTTCAGTTTTTTTAATTAACAATTTTTTCATCGTCTTCCTTCAATTCATTCATTGAATTTTCAACACAAAAATAAGCAAATTTTATGTTTTTCCTCCACTAAATTCATTTTCTTCTTTCTTAATTTAATTTTCATTTTTATTAACTACTGATTTCTATTGCTCTACACTTGTGTTTCACTTCAAATCGAGCAATTGAACTCGATTTTTCCACCTTAATTTTCTGCTTAACGTTTTTTGCTGTCAAGGTTAAACTTTATTTAACTTTAATAATCTTGTTGCGGAAAATTATGCTGACAAGAAGCACACGCATGAGTGCCGCTTATGCAAGCGGCGCCGTTTAGAAAATTACAAGCATTGCGACACCGCATTCGCAGAACAAAAGACTTAAGCAACGAACTCGCCTCGCTGTGGTCAATTAAACTTTTGCGTTTACATTGAGCGAGTTTCGTTTGGCGGCGGATTCCGATATTACTTAGTAAAATTGGCGCGACGAACTTGAGTCATTTAGAGGTTAAAGTGTTCGAGTTTTTTATTTTAACTAATTTGTGTTAAAACTGTTGTTGGATTTCGAGTCTTAGTATTTGTGTATTAATTTTATTTTTAATTTAAAGGTTTCTTTTCAAAATTGTGATCTTAAGTTCGGTTTTAGTTTTGATTTCTCTAATTTTAATTTTCATCTTAATTTTGTTTTGATTTCAGTTTTTATTTTAATGCTGTTTTTACTTTATTTTCACTTTTATTTTTAATCTAAGTTCTTCAGAGTTTGATTTCTATATTTGGTTTTCTTATTTCTTATTTTTACAATTGCTTTTATTTTATTATAATTTCTGTTTACCTTTTAGTTTCTAAGTTTTTTAGTCTTGTTTTCGCTCTTTTCTAATAATTGCTTTTAAAATTCATAGCATTTTTGTGACAATTATTGCGGCGAAGTGCTAAATAAATGCAAGACTTGACCACACACAGCTAATATTGGCCGACAGATGTATCGATGCTGCGATAGAAAGACAAACACACACGAAACAAAAGCAAATTGAGACACAAATAGGAAAGCAAACAGTCGAGAATTGAAAGCGGACGAAGAAACGGATCGGCCGACTAACTGACAAACAGCAAAATAGACAAACAGGTGCTAACGACTTAATAAAATTTCGAAACATTCCCACACCCACCGAAGAGGCGGTGGTGAGCGTGGTGATCGTGGTAATGAAGGCGACTCTGGTTACCGATGATCACAACGAAGGCGGAGGACGAAGAAAAGCTTCTAAAAAGATTTTTAAAGTCAATTTTATTCCGTTTTCTTATTAATAATAATACGAAATGGTTATCGTGAATTAAATCTGTTTCAATCGAGAAGAATATTTGGAACACATTAATGCGATTTTCGCAAAAACTAGAAGTTTTCACATTTTGCAGTCGTAATTTTTATTTTCCTTAAAAGATCTCCGTACGAAAAGAAGGTTTTATTATCCAAAAAATCCTCGGAGAAACTCTTCGCATAGAAAACAACTTAAAATTAGCATAAACAAAATATTCCAGTAGCTTTGCAAGGCACGAAACAACACTTTGCGGGCATGTTTTCTATACGGTTGTTGTTGTTGTTGTTTTAGTAGTAGTTGTAGTTGTAGTTGTAGTCGTTGTTGTTGCTGTTGTTGTTAATGTAACTATTTTATGCAGTAGCAAATTGTTGCAGTAGCAAAACTTTGTTGCTCGTTGCCTCGCCTGAAGAAGAAACATTTTCTCCAAACAGCAATAACAATCATGATGTTTGGCGAAACTATTACAAGAAAAACGATAAAAAAAATAAACCTCAAAGAGCTTAAAACTGCGCAAGTTGCTGCTGCCAACACCGTCAAGGGTTTGAGCGAAACGAATTCAACTGCAAACGAAAGTCGAAATCGATTTTCACGTAACGAAAAAGGATTTCAAAAATGAAAAGGAAAAACAAGAAATAGCAAATCACACACAGAAAACAGGAGAGGTAGTTGTTGTTGTTGTTGTTGTTGTTGCTATAGTTGCTGGTAGCAAATGGACACTCAAATTAAATTCCAATTTATTTGCTGCTCATCTACGTCGGCTCTCGGTTTGCGTTTCATTGCATTCTTGCGTTTTTCGCTTCCTTTTTTCTTCCTTTTGACAATTGTTATTGTGTTTGGCGTTGTTGTTGTTGTTCCTTGTTGTTGCAGCACTGTTGCTATTGCACTTCACTTACTTATTTATGCCGCATTAGCATAAAACAACAAATTATTCCAACGTGACTCCGCCATAAATGAAGCGCAAGCCAGCGAGTGTCTTCAGTGGCGATTTTCAACAAACAGAATCCCAGCAGCGGAAAAACAAAGCCAGACAGTCATCTAGTAACAAAAAGCATGCAAAATTAAGTCTCCTCAGTGGATTGAAATAGCAACAATTTGTTGCGTTTGCAAATTATTCACATTTACAAGTAAAAAAACGAAAAAATGTCACTCCAAATGAAGGATTTCAGCAGAAAACAGTATTAAATTTTGTTAATTTTCTAGAACTTATATAATTTTATTTAATTTTATTTCGTTTTACTTTATTTTACTTTACCGTATTGTATTTTCTTTAGTTTTGTTTTAGTTTTGTTTTCTTCCTTGCAATCAACTTGATTTTACTGTAGAAATTGTGTTTTCTTTTCCATTATCGATCTCTCGGTTCCGCAGCTCTGTTGTGTCACCTCGTGACATCGCGTCCTGCAGCACGTACGTCACGATAAACTAGAAACCGTAAAGTGCAAGTCGAAGTAAGCCAGAAGTTGAAACTCTTTAGCAGAATATAAAATGCTGGATTTTCTGTTTTCCTCTATTTTTTTTTACTCCTTTTAAAATATTCTCTCAGTTTTAATGCTATTAAATTTCAATAATATTATTATTTGGTAAGAATGAACCGTTATGTGGCAGCTTCTGCTGCTCTTATTCATGCTACAGTTGTTGCTGCCACGGACGACACATGTGATTGTGATTTCCAAGCGGTTCATCTAACGGTGTCGTCAACGTGATCAGCATCAGCGTGGCTGCTGCTATCAGTGAAGATCATCGATGATCAATGAATCGAACGCGTTATGGATGGTAAACTAAGCGGAAGAAAAGTCGTTGTTATCCTTTAAATATTTATTAAAGATTACTAATAAATCCTGAAAAATCACAGCGAATTTTCATTTGTTTCATTATTTCTTATTGTTTTACAAAAGTCTTGCAAGTGTTAAACGCAAACCTCTGCGAATTGCTTACAAAGTGCAAAAAAAGAGGGAAAAAATTATAACCCTTTTTTTTTCAACCTTAACTGTGCTGCATGCAACGCTGGCTGCTGCAGCAACGCTTGTGGCAACGCTTGTGGCAACTCTTATTGTCCTAATAATTGTGTAAACAGAGATGAGCCAGCGACAACAGCAAGAACAACAACAGCAACAGCAGCAGCAACACTGCCAGCTCGAACTTCTCGAGTGTGTGGAGAGGGCAACGCATTTGTCGGCAACAGCAAAGGACGCGGCCACCGATGCAATCTAAACAGCGGCTACTTAGAAGCTAATATCTGCGTATCATAGCAACAACAACAACAACAACACCATCACCAACGACGGTCATCGAGAATGCGGTAAAGCAAACTTTGAACGTACAAAAGCAATTTAAATAGTAATAACAACAACAACAAATACTAATGGCGTTCAAACAAAGAACGTTCAATAAAAATCGATTGCAGCAGCAGAACCAACAACAACAACAACGGCAGCAGCAGCAGCAGCAGCGGGAGCAGCAGCAGCAGCAGCAGCGGGAGCAGCAGCAGCAGCAGCAGCAGCTTCTTTCAGATGTTTTCATTTTGAGTTTAGCAAATAAACGGAAATTCTGCGGCTGCGGTGATAAGAGGAAATAAAGAGACAGAGAGAGAGAGACAGAGACAGAGAGCAGCAGCGGCAGCAAAGCTACGAAACGCAGCGGGAGGAGAGGAACCGCTGAGCCGCCCAACAACCAACAACCAACAAGCAGCGGCGGCGGCGGTCAAGTGCCACCGACACACAGCTCGTTGAGGAAGCAGTTAACAGCTACAAGAAGTCATTGATTTCTTCTAATAAACATTTTCTTCCTCGCGGTCGCTCTTGGCTTTTTGTTTTCATTTGCACGGATAAACAGCATAACTGTGAGCAACAACAAGAACAGCGCAACACCACAACAGCGCAACAACAACAAATGTAAAGCACACAACAAACAAGGTTGGGAGTAAAAAGGAAGCCGCACTTCAGGTGGTAAATAAACGTTGTTGGCCTCAACTATTTATTCATGCGAGGCTTGTTTGAAATGATGGAAAAGCCATGGAAAAGAACGACACCGAAATAAATGAGAGAAGAGGAAATCAGGAAGAAATATGCGTTGTCTTGGCAATAGAAAAACAAAACGAAATCCTCATCGTTATCCCAGAAGAATCCCTATTAAATAGTTTCGATGAAGAGTGAAGAAAGATATTTTTAATATATTAGAAAGATGGAATCTTTTGACTTCGAAAAAACGTAGCGAAATGTTAGAGAAAACTTTCAAAATAAAAACTTCAACATGGAATAAATTCTGCATTTCTCGGTTTTTTTTTTTTTTTTTTTTTTTTTTGTGTCCTGTGTCTGATATGATTTTCAGCGAAGAAGAATTTATTACTTCGAAAACACTTCGTATAAATTGCTGAACAAATCTTTAACGCTGTTGCCGCCACCCACCTGCTGCGCCACCAAAGAAGTCGACGTGAGATGTCGCCGCAGCGAACGGAGCGGACAACCGCGGCGACACAACCACCACAAGCTGGCAAAGTGTTTCACAAGCAACACGTTGCTGCTGTTGTTGCTGTCATTATTGCTATCGTTGTTATTGTTATTATTATTCTTATTTTCAGTCTTATTATTCCTATTATTTGTGTTGATATTGGGATCTTTTTCGTTGAATGATATGCTGCTGCTGTTGTTGTCGTTGTTGTTGTTGTTGTTGTGTTGTTGTGTCTCTTAGTTTTTGGTCAAAGTTACCTACCAACATTTGGAACACACATCGCAATCATCGCAGCCCCCCATGGCTAGCAAACCGCATTCAAATCTGCAGTCTTTATGTCAACTACAAAAGCACACTTGTGAACTGAAATACAACAACAAAAACAACAACAACAACAACAACAACAACGACAGCAGCAGCAGTCATCCTCATCATAACCACAGCAACATCAATAGTTAGGTTAACATCAACGCTGTTGCTTCCTAGAATATTCGTCGTCGTTGCATTGACTCGAACACACAACACATCACAAGATAAACGAAGACAGTGTATGCATGTGTGTGTGTGTGCGTGTGTGTGTGTGTGTGTGCGTTTATGTGTGTGTGTGTGCATTAGCGTGTGTTACACAATGAATTGCAGTCATCAATAAATAAATTTTACGTAAAAATCACGGGAAAATCTCATGAAAACAAAAATAATATGACACAGAAAAGCTTGTATGAATTTAATAAAAATAGATATTTAGAGCTCATCACCGTGACACACGGCACTCGTTTATAGTGTGAGACACAAATAAATTTTGTATTTATCATTAGTGCGATGCAATGCGTTGCTTCAATCAAAATCAGTCGATCGTTATTGGAAAAACGAGGCAAAAAACGTGATGGAGCTGGGAAAGTAATTGCAACGGCCAGTTGTGGTTGTTGATTGTAAGATGTACTGATGATACCTTGAGAAATCTGACGAAAAGAATTTCAAGACTAAGAAATTGAAATAATATCGCAGAATTTTAAAAACTAGAAAACTCTGAATGCTACAGTTTAAAGGCGGCTATAATTTCAATATTATTTTGATGACAATTGAATGCAGTAAGTCATACCAAGTAATAATAAACAATTACTAAACAATTAAACAATAAAATAAACAACAACAATACCAACAACAATGACAACAACAATGACAACGACAATGACAACGACAATAAGCGATGGAAAAGCGTAACAAATCGGATTGCATTTAAATTCAAATTGAAATGCGAGCAACTCTATTAAGAAGTCTTTTATATTTCTTGAACGCCTTTTGTGATTTATCATTTGTAGAGTGGAGAGTGTATGGGTTGTGACGACAGTAACAAAAACAACAACATCACTAACCACAACAACAAGAACAGGCTTATAAAAAAGCTTGACTCCGTTGCAGATGCAGTTTCAGTTGTTTGAAGGCGTTAAACTACAGCGATGCATGAATAAATATGTAGATGAACAGATAGCTGAGTAGACGATGGCTGAATGCATGGTTAGATGAATATATATTGCTTTTAAATTGAGATCATTATCGGTGCTGTAGCTGCTGCTGTTGTTGTCACCGAAAGTTTCACTGTGTTGTCTCAATTGCGGGTCTCAGTGTGATTTTTCTTAAATAATTTATTAAATTCTCACATTTAAATCCTTAGTTCTTTGAAATCTAAATTAAATATATCAATTTTTCAAACGCAAAATTCTTTAGCAACAATTTTCATTGTTAAATTTAACTAAAATAGTTTTCAAAAGCTTTTTCTGACTCATCCAGCGTGGAATCAATAGAATCTTCACATCAAATCAGATGGAGTTGGCGTTGAGAAGAAGAAGTGTTGCTGCAATTTGTGATGACATAAGCTACGGTGTTGTTGGTGGACGTAGAGAAATCGTGGTTTTTATTCACGTTTGCAACTAATAACTAATTAATTTCAATGACTTCAATTTATATAAAATCGGAGGAGTTTTAAGTACTGACGAGTGTTGGCTGGAGATTTATGTTTGCTTATTGAATTACTTGTGATGCGATGTGAAATTAATAACTACGACTTGTTTCGGGTTAATTAGTTCTATTAAAAGTAACAATTTAAGTGTGCATCTACTGATTATGGAAACAAAACTGATTAAAACGAACTGAACTTTAAAAGGATTGAAAGTGAAACGAAACAGGAAGTTATTTCGAAGTAGACGAGCAACAAGGCTGCGGTAGGTCGTCCGGCAGTTCAAATTAATGATCACAAATTCATCACTTTGAGCCGAAAAGGCAAAGATTATCACCGCATTAAAAAAAATAAAGGAAAAAATGTAGAAGGCGTGAAAGTGAGCAGATCAAAATGAGGAAGCGAAAAACAAAAACAACAATCAGAATTTACACCAAGCAACCAGAACAACAAGAACAACAACAACGGCAAGAAGAAGAAGAAGAAGAACAACAATAACAACAACAAGGACAGAAGCAAAGAAAGACGACAACAGCAAGCAACGGCAAGCAACGGCAGGCAAAAACAACAACCACACAAGCACTGACAACACCAACCACTGACAATTACAACAACAACTGCACAAAGGCAACAACAACAACATACAGCAAACATCCATCACACAGCCACCAAAACGTCCTTCAATCCTAAAAATAACTCAATCAATTCGCTGAAGGAGGAGCAGAAAATGCACCGAAAATGAAGACAAATTAATGACGTTTGAACTGAAGACTCAAGCGAGCAACATGTTCCACATATAATTAGATTGTTGCAAGGGCGCCCCGAGACGGAGGCAGGCAGAGTGATGCGTGCAACAGCTGGCGTGCCTCCCACGCTCTGCTCTGCCGGTGGTGTGCGGCGACAGGTACTCGACTCGAAGAAGGTGGCGTCATTATTTTGGCGTGCGAAATTCCCATCGTCCTGACGCACCGGTCGTGCCACTCACTTCTTCGGTGTTCGACAACTTCAAACGCTGAGCGAGGGCAATCAGTGTTGGTGGTCTGCTGGCTTTGATGGTCTTTAGCTTCCGCCGGAATTAATTTTGGCATGCAAGGAGTGCGTTTGAGTGTGTGTGTGTGGGCGGCTTATAATCTTAAATTGGTCAGAATTGAGCGGAGTTCACTCGCCTAAATTGAAACATCACGTATTTCGTTTTTTCCTCGGCGTTGTTTGCTTGTTTTTCTACTTCTTGGAGGTTGTGGGTGTTAACGGAAGTAAATCGAAGGAAAATGCCAGATCATTTTATCCTCGGCGAAGGATTCACCGTGATGAGGACCGCTGCAGGTTTGATGATGACTTTGACGATGCTGAGGACCGCTGCAGCGTTTGATGATGAGGATGTTGCAGGATTGGATGATGAAGACGTTGCAGGGTTTAATGATGATGATGAATAAAAACGAGGACCTTGTAGACATAAAGAATGAGAATAAAAAGTGTAAAAAAACCCTAGGAAACGCGGGAAATACAGGAGCCTTCAAGTCTATTTCGAAATAATATAAGAAATAATGAGAGAAATAATAGAAATGAAGATAAAAGTAGCCATGAAACTAATAATATTAGAAATTATAGTTTAAAGTTAAGCCAGCTGAAACTTTCCTCGTTTTGAAAACTCCAAGTTCGTCGCTTGAGTCCTCCGTTTGCATTCTTTAACGTTCTTTTCTCTAGTCTTTCTTCTCTCGTCTCTCTTCTCTACTCACTCTTCTCTTCTAGACAGTAAAAGAAGACCTCCTTGCAATAAAAGGCGTTGCTATTATTCTCGTACTCCACGCTTATCGCGGCATAAAAACTGCGTCAATATCTACTTTTTTTGGGACACGAAAGCCAAAAAAGGCAGAAAATAAATTAAAATGAAAAAAATCGATTTATTTGAAACTGAAGTAAATCATTTTATTATTTATTGCACAGCACAATTTCTGGCTCTATTTGTCAGCAGCAGCAACAAGCGACTCGTATTGTCGTCACACAATTAATATTCCGCTTGCAGTTTTCCTCCCAGCAAATTTGGAAAATACGAATCAATTGGCTGTACGCACTCAATATTTTTGGTGAACGAGGGTGGCCTGTTATGGCCAACACTTTAGTGAACAATAATAATAACAGAGGCAACAACAACAACAACAACGATAACAACTACCACGACTGTCAATAGAGGCCACGAATAATCGTCAGAAATCGTTTTCTGTCAACTCAAAGCTTGCATCGTCTTCTCTAAAAAAGACGACGGCGCTCCATTTTTGGAACTCCGCTGCTGGTTGCGGCGGCGGCGACTCCCCCACTCTGTCCCCATTGCCCCTCCGGTCCCATTGGCCGCCCCTCGTCGAGGCAACGACCCAGCTGCTGCTCGGCGATATCGTTTGCATGCATGCGATCAATTGAAAATGAGCTCATTTAAACTCTATTTGTGCGTTGATTTATTTCATTTCTTTCGGTTTTTATTTACTGCGACGACTGCTATTCTTCTTCTGGTGCTTCTTCTTCTTCTTCCTCTCCTCCCTGTGCTGCTCCTCCGTTCTTTGAATTGTTTTGTGGTCACATTTTAAGGGCGGCTGCAGCAAAATTTCATGCAAATCGAGTGTCGTTTCAAACGTGATTCGATTGTGAGAATAGCGATTCTCTCAACAGTCGTTTCAGTCGTCGTTTGGTATTATTTGTGACACTTTTATATTTAAGTAAATCAAAAATTTATTAAAAACGCTGGTTATGGAGGGAGTTGTCGTTGTTGTTGCTGTGCTGCGAAGTGACCGCATTTATTGCTAGTTGGCATTTGAGTCACTGAGCAAATTAGTGCAAATAACTGTTTTTATTGTGTAATAAAAAAAGTCGTCGAAAGCAAGGAAGTGGAATTTTATCGCTTTTTCAATCTAAAGTGTGAAAATTTCAATTTCAAATGAAATGAAAACTTAATTTTAAATTAAAATTTAAACTTAGATTAGAACTTAAAAATTACAAAAACTAAAATTTGTTTATTTAATCAAAAATTTGTAAATTTTTTATTATTTTCATTGAATTTTTTAAATTATTCGGTTCATTTTTTGGGGTTTTTGTTTTCTCAATCAATTTCTCGTTCTTTCGCTTTCTTTTTTAAACTTTATTGTTTTTTTAATTTGATTTTTTTTATTGTTATTTTTGTTGTTGTTGTTAACGTTTTTGTTGTTGTTGCCAAAATGCATGCCTGTCGCTTGTACGGCGGCGGTGCGGCGCACAAATTAATTGCCGCTTCACACGCGCCGCACCGAGACCGCTCAACGCATATCGACGTGCACTGGATCTGCGAATCTGTGAGTTTTTCTAGAAAAGACCAACTTCAGTAACTCCGCTCCACGCTGGTGAAGAAACTCTGCAGCCAGCGAAGGACTCTCGGACTGTCGATCTGCTGCTTGCGCTGCGTTCAACCAAAACAAAGTTGATCGCTTTAGATTTCGAAGGCATGCCGACGCTGATCAAGACATTATAAATTCGCAGAGTGAATAATAAGAAAAAAGGGGGGAGAGCAACATAGAAACCACCGGGAGCAACAACAACAAAGCAACAACAACAAGCGCTGCGTGGAAAACTCGCCGCCAAACGCTGGAAAACCAATTAGTTGTGGGCCGCCGACTGAGCGGCCGAAGCGTGCAGTGCGGCCGACTGCAGGGCAGCCGAATGTGTGGCTGACACCAACGACTCCCTGAACTCCCCTCCCCCTTCCTCTTCCCCCACCGATCCATCGTCCGCCAGCAGCAGCTCCTGCAGTCCTTCGCATTCTGTTGCACCGAATAAACAAGCTTTTGCTACCTTCGTTCCGGCGAAACTCATGCGACGCATAAATTGAACTCATGTAATTGTAATTGCAGACACAACAACAACATCAGCAGCACCAGCACCGCCACAGAAGTGATCTTGATCTGGTGCAGCAGCGGCAGCAGCAGTTGGAGCAGCAGCAACAGCAACAGCAGCCGCCGCCGCATCCAAGCAGCAGCCAATTTGCATGATTTACTTCGAGCGCAGCATGCGGTTTCCTTGTAGTTCGCTGTGTTGGCTCTGTAATTCGTATGTCACTGCGAGTCGTTGAAAGTCGTGGCGGTTAAGTGGGTCGGAAGTGAAGGAGAAACGGCAGCAGCAGCAGCAGCAGCAGCAACACACAACAAAAGACGAGTTAAAAGCGAGCAACAGCAGCAGTAGCTGCGGTAGCAATAAATGTCAATAAAAAATTGTCAAATTGACAGTTGAAACATTGATTAAACTCGTTAGAGTTGCCTGAAATTAAGTATTCAACGAACTTGCAATAGTTAAATTGTTTCCTCTTTAAGTTTTATTGCAATTTTAAACACTTTTTCCGCTTATAAAATATCAGATTCTATCAGTTTTTGTTATATTTTATCACAATTTCGACCAAAATCCTGATAAAATTTTAAGTTTTAAGAACTGAAACTTCTAAATTTAAATTAAATAATAATAAATTCTTACTAATTCTTTACTAATTCTTTATTCTTCCGTGTATTCAATCTTTTTCAGCTGTCTGCTTATCGCGTTTTATTAATTTTCTCTTGTCACTGACGAAAGACTTAAGACACAAACTGGAATTCCGCTCGTCGCCAGGCAATTCTTTCGCACACAAACACACACACACGCAACCAAAACAATCTCTATTTGTGCATCTTTTGCCATTTGTGACGTTAACAACAAATACCAGAAAGACAACACAACAACAACAACAACAACAACCACAACGAAAGCATCCGCATCAGCGTCCACTTGCCAACATCCATCAAAGTCAAAATAAAGAAATACCGCGTCATCTCGTCCGCATGCAAAGCAGGCGACTTAAGTGGAGAGCAATTTACTACACTTTTGGTGACCGAGAAGCGGCACACGGGCACACGCACGCCTGCCTATCCTCGCACTAACAAGAGCAACAAATAAAGCAGCAGCAGCATCATCATCAGCAACAGCAACACAAACGTCGACGACGGGGACGCCAGCAACGACGACATCCCTGCATGAGAAAATCGCCACGATTTTTCGGTTTTCCTCTTGTTCAGCGCAGGAAAACCGCCCGCGAATTCGCGAATGTCAATTGTCAAGCAGCCGCCGCCGTTGTGAACCAACCGAGCGACTGAACGACCGCGGGACGGAGCGACCGAGCGACCGCGTGACGGAGCGAGCGACAGACGCGGCCGCAACGACGACACATCTCGATCACTGTCAGCAGGCAAATCGTTTCACGACGACTGTCAATATTTTGTGAATTTACGCAGCATGAGAGTGAAATTGTTTCACAGACGGAGTTGAATGGTGAGGATGGTGGTGGTGGGGTGGGGGTGGCAGGGTGTGGAGGACTGAGCTGATTCTGTGGACAGAAGCGGAAGACTGAAGAAGCTGTGAGACTGAAGAAGCGGGAGGGGCTACCGGGCGGTTGACTGACCCCCACCAGATAATAAATTCATTCTAAAAATCCATGCTTTGAATTCCCTGAGCTTGGTTCCATCAAAAAAAAAAAATTAAAAAAAAAATAAAAAAAAATAAAAAAAATATTAAAAAATTAAAAAATAAAAAAATAAAAAAATAAAAAAATAAAAATTTTGCGCTTTCTTTTCTTTTTCGTTGCTTCTCTAAGAACTCACACATGAAATTTAACTCACTTTTTAGTTTCTCCCTTAAGAACTAAAAGTCTCACTCACGCTCTCGCCCAGGTTGGCCACTCTGTCGTCGCATCTCTGCGCGCCTTCCACTCTCCGGTTTCTTTATCGCCCCGCGGCTATGAAAATTCGTCGCACTCGCAGAGTGTGTAAACATAATTTGCATATAATAAGCCGAATCCGTGCACCGCCACGTTCAGCCCGCAATGGGGTTCCCGCGCAGAGCGGCACATCGATCGTCAAGCCAAGACGAGTTTTGTTTTCATTTGTTTTGTCCGATTTGCGATTTTCTTCTAAATGTTTCGCGGTGTTGGCGGAGTGGAAGAGGAGCAAACCAACCGCAGCAGCAACAACAGTAAGAAAAGGTCGCCTGCACTTTGTTGTTGCTGTTGTTGTTGTAACCCAATAAGGAGAATCCAAAAATAAAGCGAATTTATGTGAACTCGATCGATTCTGTCTCATTGCAGTTGAATGAGTGAGCGATTTTTGATTGAATTTTTCACCAGCTGATTAGCGAAGGAACTTATTGTTGTTGTTGTTGATTGTTGTTGTTGGTGCTTGTTGTTGCTGGTTGTTATTATTATTACTATTATTATTATTATTATTGTTATTAAGTGAAATCGAACTGCACTGAAATTGAAAATTTCTACGATCCTTAAATGGAGTGAAATGGAACTGAGCAGGTTTGTGTCTTAAGTCTTTCGTTTTAAATCACACTGAAAATTCTTAGATTAAACTAAGAAAGAAAAATAATTGTATGGTTTGCTTTAAAGAAATTAAATAAAACAAAGACGTTAATCTCGGGATAAATTGCGAAATTTACCCAGAATTCGAAATTCTTATTTTTCCTTTACCTTTTTTCCCCGTTTTCCTGTTGAATTCGTCTTTATTTTTCTTTGTTCTTCGCTTTCTTGACACCACCGTCGCCAGCACTACCGAAAATATGCAACATAATTCGTGATCAGGAGGCGCAAAAAGCAGATCACGTTGTGCTTGCTGGCAACTTCTAGCAGCAGCAACAGCGGTGGCAACGGCAGCAGCGGCAGCAGCGGACGCTGTGGCGGCAGCACACGATTTCGGCGCACATCGTACATGCAAGTTGGGAAAATTCGCATAAATAAGTCAGTGTAACAGTACGAGAGAGGGCAGCAACAGCAGCAACAACAGCAACAACAACAGCAGCAGACGCGTCTCTCTGAGGGAAGGAATGCGCTGATGCACTTGCAGGCGTCCCTGCTGTCCAGCAACCTTCTCGGCGCGCCTCAGAACAGGAAGCGAGCGTTGATCACACGATCATATCATCGCTTGATGATCACACGATACAGCGCGCTGGCTTAATAATTTCCATATGCTGCGGCGGCTGCTGTTGCTGTGACTCGTTGGTGGTGGTGGTTGCTGCTGCTGCTCGGTTGCTACTGCTGCTCGGTGGCTGCTGCTGCTCGGTGGCTGCTGCCGCTCGGTGGCTGCTGTGTGACCAGTCGATTTCGTGATAATCCATTATTAATGCCAATCAGCATAAATTTCGCCTTTCGCCAGTCGTTTCGCGTTGTTCATCTCTTAGTTTCACGCTTACTCGCACCAACACCAACACTCACACACACTCACACACACACACACACACACACACACACACACACACACGCACACACACACACACAGGCTGAGTGGCGCTTATCGCTGACAGCGATCAAGAGAAAATCTACAAAATCGCGTCACAGCCTTTTAGTGTCGCCTACTGGTGTTAAAAATTTGCATTAATTGCATTTACTCGGTTTTAAAAAGTCAAATTTTTTTGGAAATTTACTTTTCTTTTATTTTCGGTCGCCGTTTCGGCCGACGCCACTTTTTCCTCAGACCGCCAGACCACCCGGCAGCGCAGCAGCTTTCGTTTCTCCTCCTGAGCATTGTTGTTGTTGTTGTTGTTGTTGTCTTTTGTGGCATGCAAATCGCGCCGCGACCTGCTTGCTCGCTTTAATCGTTTCATAATGATTTGTGGACTTAACGGTGGCCGCGCTGCTGCCCCTGCGGTTGTGCGGTTGCGGTTGCGGTTGAGGTCAACCGCGCTTATGTTGTTGTCGTCCTTGTTGTTGTTGTTGCTGCCTCATAATTGCACACAATTCAGTTCGCATGCCCTTTCGATGCCTTAACGGGAAAACAATAAATGTTTCAATTTCTTGTCTGCGGTGGCCGTCACGTCTTTGCTGTAGTTACTGTTGGCATTGTTGTTGTTGCAGTTGTTGTTGTTGTTTTTGATGTTGTTGTTGCGAATGTTTTCATTGTTGTTGTTGTTGTTACTGCTGCCGAAATAGCTGCCACTATTGGTGCGCTGCAGCTCAATTTGGTCAAAGATGCCGCCGACGCCGCCGCCGCTGCTGCTGCTGCTGCTGCTGCTGCCGTGTGAATGCGGCCCACACGCAGTTCGCGGCTAGTGAAATTAATTTAAGACATTTTTTGAGAGCAACAACAACAACAGCAACAACAACAACACATTGAAGCACAAAAACAGTGTCTCGCGTACGCTGAAAACACGCCGCATATGAATTGTTTTCTCTCCACAGCGAATTATGCGCGCCTGAGCATGAAAGCAGGGAAACACAACGGTGGCAACAACAATATCGTCAGCAGTTTTTACTATTGTCGTCGGTGGGTTGCTACTGCTGCTGCTGCTACTGCTACTGCACTCGATATTATTTTGCATTTTACAACAAATGCGTGCCAATCCATATTTAGAAGCAGCAAACTGCTTGGGATCAACAGCGCCAACGGCAGCGGCAGCAGCAGCAGCAACGGCAACGGAAACACGAACAGCAACAGCAACCCGAACAGCAACACGAACAGCAGCAGCAGCAGCAGCAACACCAGCGCCAACAGCATCAACGACGACGACGACGACAACAATAAGCAATAAAAATATTGATGAACGTTGAGAAGACAGCAACGCGACTCCAGCGAGAACTGAAGGCAACAAAATCGATGGCAGCAGAATTGGTGCCAACTAAATTGCAGCAGCGACGGCCGCCAGCAACCTGCAGTTCGGCGATAAAGTGAAAACTTCACTGGCGACGCGTGTTGTTGCAGTTGGTTTCGGTTGCCGGCCGCCGGCTGCAATTGCAGTTTGTCAACAGCGTCTGTCAAGTCGAGTAACCGATGCGCGAGAGTGCAGCGTTTACGGCGTAATAAACAGCAACAATTGCTGCTTCGAGCGACATTGTTGCTGTTGCTGGTGCAGAGACACACACACACACGCACACAGACACGCACGCACACGCACACCCCGCCGACTCTCACTTGCCACACACAAGCGCACGCAAGTGAAGACGCTGCAAAGTGTCGGTCGCGGCAAAGGTCAGCGCGAAGAACTGCCATCACGAGCAACATAATTTGTTGCAGGTAATAATTTGCGAAATCCAACAGCAGCAACAGCGACGACGACAACCGTCTGAGAGCCGCAACACGGTGATCACACGGTACGCTGCTGCGTTTTTTGTCTGGCGACTCATGTGTCAGCAATAAACGTCAAAATGTGTTCCGTCATCATCAGCAGCGGCAGCAGCAGCAGGAGTAGCAGCAGCGGGAACAGCAACAACAACAACAACAATGACTACAACAACATAAACAACAACAACAACATGGACAACCACTTGAGTTCAGCGCTTCAGAATCGCTTCATTAATAAAAAAAGATTGCTTTCGTTTTCTTTAAAGAGATAGCAACAGCAGCAGCAGCAACAACAACAGCAGCAACAACAACAACAACAACAACAACAACGACAACAACAACAATTCATTCCTCTTCTTATCACTCTGAGGCGTCATTTCTGGAGCTGCTGCTGTCTCTGATTTTTTTCGAAGTTGATGCTGACGAGGTCAACCGCCACTTGAGCGGAGTTCTAAGTGAAAAATTGCAGCCACAACAACAATAACAACAACAACAACTAAAACAATTATTATTACAGTCCAAGCAAAGGATTCGCTCGTTCGGAGGTAGAAATGAAATAATTTTCGCTCGCCGCTCCTCTTCACTGAGGCAATTAAAGGCGAACGTTTAGCGGCGACGATCTGAACGCGCGCGCCCCTCCTCAGCTTAAAGCGGCGCGCTAATCGCGACGCGCCAAGGGAAATGATTTCAGTCAGCGTTCATTACAAGCGACTGCTTGCAACCCCCTCCCCCTCCCCCAGCGAGCGGCGCTCCAGTTGGCGCGCAATTGAAGACGTTCGACGGCCGTGATGGTGTGTCTGCGGTGTCATTGCGGCGACGCATTCGGTGGTCGTCGTTGCTGCCTGCGGTAGCATTTAAGTGATTCTCTGCTGAGCGAGTTTTTGTCCTGCTAAAGTCCTTTTTTTGTTGCAAGACGGTGACTTTTTTAAAACCAGGAGAATGCCATTGGGAACGTAGGGGGAAAAAACAGTGAAGTCTTTCGTTGTCGACTTCTGAAGTGCGCGCAATTTTTCGCAGCTCAAAGCGAGAGCAATTAGCAGTTGTTGTTGTTGCTGTTGTCGAACTTATTGTCGTTGCTATCTGAGATTAAATAAAGAAGAATATTCAACTTACAATTAAAGTTAAAAATATGAAAGAATCAAATTAAATCTTCACTCGAAACTAAAACTAAAACATCAATTTAAATTAAAATTCAACATTTTTACTAACGCGCTCATTAACACGCTGATGACGCCTTCGTTTCGACGTTTTTAAAAACTTTGTTTAGTAAATTTCTAAATATTAACCTAGAAAATGGTCACAACAACAACATCAGTAAGCAGCAAAACTCGTTTGCGGTTCGCTTTGTTTCATTGAATATTTCGATTACCATGAAGAAATTCAAAATCGCTGCGATTTCCTGTCGTAAATCTAAGCCTTTCTAACGGTACGCCGCGGCATTTCGAAGTAACACAACGGTAACAATGACAGTTTTAATGGCTTCATTACCACGCAATAAAGTCACGTCACTGCAGGCTGTCACACCGTGAGTGGCGTGGCCTCCAGCGCGACCAAACGAAGGAAAGAAAAAAGAAAGAAAGGCTTATAAATGCGATGGTGGTAAACACATTACAGCAACAACACCAGCACTCACCTGCGCAGGAGGTTGCGCCGCAAAAGCTTCCTTCGCTGCATTAAGCATTCAAAAATCATAAAAGGCGAAAAGCACCGAAATTCGAGTGAACAACAGCGAAGAAACATCGAGAAGAAATCAAATCAATTCACAGCCCAATAAAAATTTCCTCCGAAAATTATTTCTTATGCAAAAAGAGTTCGTTTTTCGGGTCTTTTTTTTTTTGAAGCGAGCCGCCTGCCAACAATTCGAAGAACGCGTTGTTAATGCAGCGAAGGCAGCCGCAGCAGCAGCAAGAAGGTGGCAGGAGCTTCGTAAGAACTGTGGAAGGTGTGTAGCTGTGTATGTGCTAAAAATGCACCCACGCACATGCACACACACACACACACACATATATGCAAGCGGTGGCGGCTCCCCATTTCATAAACGCGGCTTTTAAGCGCTTCTTTTAACTGCTCAAAAATTAATGTGAAAAGCATTGATAAACATCACAATTTAAGTTGGGCTGTTGCTCTTGTTGTTGTTAGTGTTGTTGTCGCTCCTGTTGTTGTTGTTGTTGTTGTAATTTTGATTGTCATTTCGCTGCATTTTATGTTAATTAATTTATTTGTCGAAGCATAAGCGGCGCGCTGCGGTTATTTCATTCACTTCAAAAACCGATTGATGTTCGTGTGAAAAATTACAAAACGTGGTTGTTGTTGTGGTTGTTGTTGCTGTTTTTGTTGTTGTAGAACATATTAAATATATTCAGAAATTTAACAGGAAGAGAGAATAAAACGTATAAAGAAAAACAAAAGAGTTTGGCAGCGAACTCGTCGTGTTTTGCACTTGTTGCAGCAACGAAAAATCAACAGGACTCTTTGAGAGGTTAAAGAAATCAGATTTGAAAAGTTTTTAAAAATTCTAAAATTTTTACTTACACAGCGACAAGAATTGCGATGTTTTTTTCTAGAGTTTTTTTTTATTGTATCGTATTTCAATATCGGTTTGAATTGTTAAGAACGCCACAGAACGCCACACCACAGCAAACGATAACAACACCAACAACAACAACAACAGCAGCATCACTAAGAACAACAACACCTAAAATAACAACAATAACAACTACAATTACAAAAGCAATTACAAAATAATTTGCGATTGAGCAAACAATTCGGTTGGCAGAAAAGCGTGGACGAAACAAAAAGTGTTGTTAACACTTTTGAGGCCAAGAGTGCAAGGCAAAGAACAACAACAACAACAACAGAACAGTGTTGACAGCAGCCTCTCTTGAGCAATTTCTGGCAACGTGTTGCAACAAACGCCTCGAATCGAAACCTTCAAAGTCATTTATTTCGTCAAAAGTGTTTGCGATTTTGACGTTTTTGTCTTTTTTACATGAAATTAAATTTTTTCAGGTGTTTAAATAGTTTGACAAGAGTTTTTTTGTTCCTTTTTCGCTATTTTATTTTTATTCCTTTTATTGTATTATTTTTCCTGTTAATTTTTCCTGTTAGTTATTTCAACAATCGAAAGAAAATCAAAAAAACCTTTGACTGCTCAATTCTAAAGTTTCCGCTCTTTGTTCGCGTTCTTATTTCCAGATTTTCGATGATATTCTTTGATTTTTCCTTCCCCTCACACTCTCATTTTAAAGTTTAAGTCGCGCAAGGAGTGGCATCGATCTGATTTCAGCTTTAATTCTTAATTGACGTTGTTGTTTTTGATTTTTCTTCTTCTCATTAAGCGTGCAACGCCAGCTTAGCGCACAGCAACGGCACAACAACAACAACAAAACCAACAATTCTATTTCTAAGATCGACTGAATGACTGACGATCACTTCATTAGGATCGAATTCAGGTGTTTGCGGTGATGATGGACGGCGAAAAAAAGCACAACCAACCAGCTACAATTACAACATTGAATTGATTATCGATTGTTAGCCTTGTGCAATAAATGTTAGTGTTTTCGTTGTTGTTGTCATTGTAGTTGTCTCTGTTCTTGCGTTCCATGCTGAAAGGACGATTATAGAGAAACGAGCAGAGATATTTGACACAAATGTGCTTTGTAACGCAGAGCAGTTTGGCACTGAGATGAGCGAAAATGGCTAACAACCACAATTTCACAGCTTTCAGGAGCCTTCTAACCGGATAATTTTTTTAACTTTTCGGGTGTCGGGTGCTCCGATTTTGGTTTGGATTGGATGGAAATCATTCTACTACACTAGTTTTCATTATTGATTTTTGTTCCTTGAAACAACCTGATTAAATACACCCAAAACTCAAAACCGGTTAAATGAAATCTTCGCTCGTTGTTATCACAGAAGTGTGAAAGCTAGTTTTGCATTTTCGAGGGATTAACATTTCTTGCCGGTCTTAATTTTGAGCTGTCCATGTACGTGTCCACGTGATACACAAACGTTTCGGTTTTAATTAAGTATGATTAACGATTTCATCTGAGACTAATAAATCCTCCAGTTGTTTGTTGGTCCAACTTCTGCTGTGGCGTGGATTTCTCAGCTCTCGTTTCACACTCGAAAACTAGAAACAAAGATGTTTGATAAGCTGTGAATTAAATTGATTCGAAATTAATGCAAGAATTTCGGTGTTCGGTGTTCGTTGTTGATTTGGCTCGGTCGAGGTTGCTGTTGCTGCCTGCTCCAGGTTCGTCTTAATGAGTTGGAAGGGCGCCTCGTTACGCGTGATGGGAGTGGCGGGGGTTTGCGGTTGAACTAGAGAAATGAGGAAGTTCCAGTCGGTGAGTTATGCCTGCCAGATATGGATTTTATTAGCTCTGATTTTAAGAGTTACGAAGAAAGTCTGCTGAAATTGGTTTGGCTGGAAGGGGAATTTTTTAACATAATTCAGAGAGATTAAAAGAAATTAATTCCGAATTCGAGTTTGTGCTTGATTGAGGTTTTATTTTAATAACTTCTGAGGCACGACGCTGTTGAAATCCCCAGCTCCGTAACGAATTCACAGAGGAAGTGTTTGAAAATCGATCCAATATACTCGTTCTACAGCCAAATCGATGGAATTAGTTACGCGATCTCATTTTAATTATTTAGTTGTAATAAATTAAAGCACGAGATCTCAAGGCCGGAATCAAAATGAGCAGCAAAATCCCTCAAAGTTCTCTTCAGTTGCCTCTCAGATTAACACACGCGACACAAAGCATACAAGGTACCCATTAAATTTCTACTCAACATGTACCGCCAATAAATGTGTAGAATTCAAATATTCAATTCTAATAAAATTAATTTAATTTGAATGCTTGCATCATCGTGTAGAGCGAAAAAATCTTGTCCGTCCCTTCAGAGCGGCTCGCGGAGCTCGCGCACCTGCCTGTCGATGTTGCTGCCCGTCTGTCCCTCTGTCTGTCTGTCTATCTATCTGTCCGTCTGTCCAGCACATCTGCATACGAACGACCTTGTCGCATAACTCAGTCTCATCGCAGCCACCGTAATGCCATTTTACGAGCCGTTGTACCCACCTGGAAAACAGCGAAAATGCAACTAATAATGCCGAAGTTGCCCACAATCAGAATCAGCAAGGTGACCGCGGCTGGAGGGTGCGCGGGGTGGAAAAGAAACCCTCCATCAACAACGCCATCAACAGCGAGCAGAACAAGTATCGGAACAACGATTGTGTGCACATTATTGCGCAGAGAAGACACGACGACGACGACGATGATATCATCGATAATTATTTTTATTACAAATACTCACATTTTATAATATCACCAATATTAGTAGCGCTACTATTGTTATTACCATTTTCGTTTCTAGCTTATTTTATTTTTATAATGCATTTTAATCGTATGCTTCGAAGAGAATGCATTCAACAGAGGAATGCAATCAACAGTCTGCATTCTGATGATGTCCATTTTGTTGCTTACAGGATACTTTGTTGTTGTTGCTGCTGCTTCTTGACATGTTGTTGCCTTTATGATGTCCGATGTGCCTGTCAAAAAGTTCATTTAAATTTTTAATTCGCTTTTTTCACCTGCTGTTTGTTGGCTGTTAATTTCGCTTGTCGGCAAATTATTGCAGTTGTTGTCGTTGATGTTGTTGCTGTTGATGTTGTTGCTGTTGATGTTGTTGTTGTTGTTCTTGTTGATGTTGCTATTGTTACTGCTTTCCTTATGTGAAACATGTATTGCTTTCTTATTTCCGGCAAGACGTCAATGATTGCTGAGAAATCTGTTCAGAGTGTGATAGGGTGGGGAGAAGAAAAAACAGCAACAACAACGCTTAATTCAACACTAACAATTGTTATAAGCTTAGAAATTCCTAAGCAATTATACCAGCAACAATTTAATTAAACAATTAAAGCTTCTCTTGATAGCTGTGATTGTTTCTGTTTTTTTTTTCTAAACTGGATCATCAATTCTATTGAAAAAGTGATCGCAATCACGATCGTGCCAAAGTTTCCCACACAATTAATTGGAATTCGAAGACTTCTAGCCGCGAGTAGAATGATGCTCAGCTTCATCCATTTCAATTGTGTTCAAACCCAGCGTTCGATCGATCGATTGAACGTTCAGTGGATCGATCAGTCGGCTGATTGTTGGTTGAATGGATCGATCGCTGGCTGGTGCTGGCAGTAAGTAATAAATAAGTCAGCTTTAATTGTTTCAATTTCTGCGAAATAATCGATGGTGCAGTAGAATTAATTAGAACTGATCGTCAGTGATCGTCAGTGATCGTGGCTACTGTAGTTGAGTTAGTTTTGCTGTGTTATTCTTTGCGTTTCTTTGTATTGATTGAATGATGTCAGTTAGGTGATGACATTTCACACCTTCACTTGCAGCAGCTGTCGGTTTTCGCACTTTTTTGTGCTTTTTTGCAGTTTTTGTGCGCTTTTTGCATTTTTTTGCGTTTTTTTCAGCGATTTTTTTCATCAAGTGTTTTAATTTAATTTAAACGTTTAATTATCAGTTCATAGTCGTAATTTTTATATTTTTATTTATGAGTTGATTTTAAAATGTCAAGAATTAAATTTCAAATTGCGACCACCTGCGGAGTTTTATTATTGCAGCTCCATAAATTTTATTTGTTTTGATTTATTCATTTAAATTAAGAAATCAGAGAGATTTTAAGAGAAATTACTTAAATTGAAAATAAGACAGAAAATTTAAAATATAAAAAATTTATAATCATAATAATAAATGCAATAAACTGTTATTGTAAAATTATTCTTCTAAAATTAACTTTTTTCTTTTTCCAAGACGATTTTTTAAAAATTTTTGTTGAAATTTATTTTCAATTACTTGAAAAATAAAAAAAGAACACATGAGAAAAAAATGATTTTATTTATTTTATTTTGTTGCCTTCTCAATTTTATTGTATTTTTATTACGTAGATTTTATTCTACAGCAGGACCATTTGCTACCGATCTTAATACGAACTCCACGTCAGCTCAGTTCAGCTTTATAGCAACTTAAAACAAAAGATTCAAGATAAGAACTCGCGTAACTATTGACTTGAATTCATTAGCTAATAGAAAAAAGAGCAAAAGCTATCAAATTCTTATTAACTATCGTATTAGGAGACTGGAATTAGGAAATCCCCACAATTATCTCCCTCACGATACGTCTCTCTGTCTCCCTCTCTCTCCCTCTCCCTCCTTATGACACACTGACGTCACAAAATCCGAGTGAATTCAAAGCATTAAATATTCCCACAGTGAAAAACATTAAGAAAAAAACACACGGCTTTATCTGCACTGAATATCTAGTGAAATCTAACTAAACCAGTTCAGTGATCAGTTTTAGTCTGCATTTAAAGCTGCAGCTTGAGCAAATCAAAACTCTGCTGAAGCACACGCATTAATTGTTAACTCTTTCTTTACTATTTTTTAATTAAAGTGTTAATCATGCTGTTCGATACTGGATTTGCATGCAATATTCAAATTAATTAATATTTTTTATTAGATTTTCGTTATTAATTTCTAAGCTAATGATTGCAAAGCATTTCATTTTTAAATAATTATAATAATAAAAAGCATGACAACTGAGCAGTCAGAATTTATTGGAATTCTTCAGCATTTGTCCTCTCCTCTCTGTCTATCACTCTTCTCACTTCTCTCTTACACACTCTGCACACCTCTTTCCTCTTTTCGTCTCTCTTTTCTCACTTCATAATGCGTTTGCTTTATATTTAGTGTAAAAATATTTGCTATTTTGGTGTTTAAATGAGAATTTACATGTTATTGCTGTTACATTTCATAGAGATTATTATGGAAAAAATATCTTCCCTCTCTTCCTAAAATGCGCTGACACGGCAACGAAAAATAGAATCAGAATTGTAAAGTTTCTCTTTGAGTTAACGCTCGAAAATCATCATCATCAGCGGCAGCGGCAGAATTGAAGCCAGGATCGGCATCAGAGTCACCACGACCATGAAAACGATATCAAAAGATAAAAATCTCCACTTAAGTCCATTCAAATATGAAACTGAAAACTATCGGGACACAGCAAGCGATGCTGATCTCGATCTCGAGCTGTTCTGAATCGAGTTGAAGTCGCCTTAAGTGGAGCTGCAAATGAGGCTCGAAACTGAAACTCAAAACTTGGCGGGATGCATCCCGTCGTTTCTCTGCTGCTCCCATTCGACAGACGGACCTGACAAACGCACTGCCTCGATGAGTTTTGCGTCGCGACGTTGACGACTTTGTTGATAATTCTGACTTTATTATATTAATAAAATGTTATGGTTTAAATTCCACATGAAGTCGAGCCAAATCGAGCCACACAACAGCCATTCGGTGAACTGATCTGCCATCCAGTTAGCCGACGATCAACCACAGAACCCACCTCTTCTCAGTTGTGGTCCCGCCGCCCCCCTTCCTCATCTTCTACTAAACTAGAGCCGGAGTATTATTGCCGGTGTGCGTCTGCGCATCATAACTCATTAGAGCTGCCAGAGTTTTGTATTTCGTGCGACTGCATATGTTTTCCCCAACTAATTGGATTAAAAGCGTCGGTCTTCGGTCGTCAGTCGTCAGTCGTCAGTCGCCAGTCGCCAGTCGCTGGTTGCAAGTTGACAGTCGCTAGTCGCCAGTTGTCAGTCGCCAGTTGTCAGTCGCCGCTCCATAAGCAAGCTGCTGCCGTTGCTTTAATTGTTGCTGGCTGCCTTTAATTAGCGCGCTGCTGTAGATCGCTCGGTTGGCGGTACCGAGTATGGATGAGGAAATTCTGCGGTCATTAATTAGATAAAAGATCAAAAATTATGGGAACCGAAGAACCAGCGATAAATCCAATTAGTTCGCATTGAATGACAATTAAATGAGTTCTAAAATGGAGGGAAGCATTAAAGTGAAAACTGTTGACTCGTTTATATACATTCAGCTCAGAAATGTATGAATCATTCATGAAACTTTGTTGGGTCAAACTTTTCGTCCTTTTTACTTCCCTTTTTCATGCATTTTCATCTCTTTTTCTTGCCTTTTCATTAATTTTTCCATTCTTTTTCACCTCTTTTTGACATTGCATTCCTTTTTCATACCTTTTTATTTTTTTCATGACTTTTCATGTGTTTTTATGTCATTTCCATCCCTTTTTTAGGTATTTTCACCTCTTTTCCACCGTCTTTTCGTCCTTGCATTTTAAAAAGGGTTTCATCGATGTTTTTATAAATGACTGATGAGACAACTCCGACGATCCGTGTGTATGAAGACGAGGAAATCTCAATCCAGTGATTTATATTACAGGAAATTGCGTAAACTATACACTTTAAAAACACACTGAAACACTGCAACAATGGAATTCTATAAAATTCAGAGCAGTTGAGGGCGATCAACACTGATTTGATTTCTTCCTTTTGTTGCTTCCCCTTGACTGACGCTGCCTCTGCTGATGCTGGCTGATTTCTTTCTTTTTGTGGGTCTGCAGTTGCTACAATTTTTATGATTATTATAAATTCTTTCCTACTTACGTCACACATTGTTTCTTCGTTTCTTTTTTGGTACTCGTCTGCAGAAGGTAGTTGGGAATAGAAATCTCAAATAAAATGTTGCCGTTACAGTTTCATTGCGAGACGTCGTTGAATGAGGAATAAAGGAATCTGTGGCAAGATCAAGAAATGATTTATTCCAGCATATAAAATCATAAAAATGTGTCTGCTTTTTATTTCCTTTCGGTTTCTAGATATAAAAAGTCTCGAAGATTTGAGGAATTTTTGTCATCACACAAAAGTAAGCACATAAAAGTTTATCTGTACGTTTTTATTAGGATTTTCTTATGGTTTTGTTTTTATTGGTATTTTTGTTGCTAAAGTAGAGCATGGGAATTTTTTCGTATTTTTATGGAATTAATATGAAAAGAATTTGCAATACGAAATTCGATTGCAATACAAAATTAGATTGCAATACAACATCAGTAACATTTTTTGAATTTCTGTGATTTTCAGTAATAATTTTAAATTTTTAATTTAAATTTTAATTTTAATTTTCATTTTAATTTTAACTGGTTTTCCAACGTTATGTTGCTTCAAATTTTGTTAGTTTTATTTATATTTTAATTTCTGTTTAAAATTTTGTTGTTCTTGATGTAAGAAACACGCTAAAAATAAACATTGAATATAAGAAATTAATCATTCAATTTCATCATTATTTCACAATTGAATACAGAGTAAGTTGATTGCTTATAATCAATAATTATTGAAGCCTTCTTGCTTATATCGTAAAAATCGCTTAAGAACAAACAATTTAATTTGTTCTTCATTATATTTCAACGAAAAACACTCACTCCTCGCAACGACATAACAAGCTGAGCATGAGTTTCTGATTACTGCGAGAACTCGCTGCAGAATGCTTAAATATTTTGAAATATTGTGGAATAAATTCAAGGCCACGAGATTGTTGCTGAACACATCTCTTGCCGTTGCTTGGAGGAGGAAGCAAAATGAAGCTGATGATGTTCTCCGCATTATCACAAATGATTGATTTTACACTTCAGAAATTAGTTATGTACTTCGCTGCGCTTCAAGTTGTTTATAGCAGAGAAGACAGCAATATGAAGCCTCTTGTGTTTGATAAGTTTTCGATTAGATCAGATTTTTGAGATTTCAGATTTGTGAGATTTTTACATTCAGATTTTGGATTTTTCGCTGTTAATCGTTTCGAGATTAAGAAAAATCAATCAAAATATTCTATTTGTTGCTAAATTAAATGTCGGACAGACATTTCATGGTGCTGTAATTTTTCGTTTTTCTATAATTGAAATAATTTTCTGGAGTTAATTTCTTGAAGGCCGTTTAAATGTAATTTTTCTGCATTTATTGCCAGCTTTTTATGCTTTAATTTGTTGTTTTTTTATTATATTTTTGTTATTTTCCTTTATTTGTTGTATATATTTTTGATTACTTCTACATTTTGCGTTTAATATATCTTAGTATTTCTTGTCTTCCGTTTATTTGTATCTAGTGGAACGAGAGACTTAAGCTACAAACTTGAAAAGTTCAAGTTGTCTTGTTATTTTAGTTTAATGTGTTTCTTGTTCGTTTAATAATTTGCTACTAATATTTTATGTTTTTTGTATAATGTGTTTAATTTCAGTATTATTCAAACCTTACAGAAATTTTATTTTTGCTTTATTAGAACAGAAGACTTAAAACACAAACTTTCGAAGGGAAAATTCCTTTCTTAATCTTCATTTCTTTGAAAATACAGTGTGTGTGGTCTGCGGAACAGCCGAAAATTTAATTAACACGCTTTAAATAAAAGTTGTTGTTGTTGTTGTTGTTGCTGTTGCTGCTGTTGTTGTTGCTGCTGTTCATTTTAAGTAAACAGCGTTTGAAAGCTCTGCTTATTAGCATACTTTATTTTATGCATTGAAGCGTAACACCTTCACCTTCTTTTGTTTTTCGGTCCATTAGTGTTCATAACGAACACACACACACACGTACACACACACACACATATATACACACACATGCTTATTCCTTCCAACACACGCACTACGTTACCTTCGCATTTACTTCTGATTTATAGAAATTAAAGCGACCTTTTTACTTTTTTACTTGAAACGAACAAAAAAGTGACATATTAATAAAATCTGTGCTTTCGTGTATATCAACTGCAAGACAAGAGCACCTCGAACACACACACACACACGCACACACACACACACACGCACATATATATAACATTTTATGGTAATCAATTAATATTTGCCTGACAAATTAGACGTTTCTTCTGTTTTTTTAACCTTTTCCTCTGTTGTTTTCTCAGCTTATTTAACGTTTTCTGCTTTCCGCTGCAATATTTGCGTTCGATTTGTTTTGTTTTACTTGATTTAACTTTTAAAGCTGAACTTTGATTCAGGGTGGGTCCGCCCAGAGTTAAAGAGGAAAGAAATTCGAATTTAGAGTGAAATTCGAATTTGGAGTTCAGATTCGTGGGAAGCTCGTTTTTGTTTTAATTTATTATTTGTTTTCCCCATATCAATGCAGCTTTCTGTTGTTCGTTTCTTCGTTTGTTTTATTTATTTTGCTACGGTTTTGTGCGTTTTATTGTTTCGATTTTCGTTTTCCACCATTTCGTCTTATTCATCATTAGCAGCATCACAATAAGCAGTCAGTTACGCGGTGAAGGCCACCCACTCCTTGAACTTTGGAGACTTTGGTGCAAAAGCATCGTATTTTCCGCATATAAAAGGGTGATTTTGGTATTCAAAAAGCTTCATTTGATATAAAAATTAGCAAATTTAGCTTGCAAAAGATTGTGTTGTGTGTTGTGGTTTCTGTATCCTCTAAAAAATAATTAATTTGGCTTGAGGAAGGAAAACCTCGATCAGTAAAAGGAATGGAAGTTCCCAGTTACCATTTCCCGATAGGCAGCAGAATCAGAAATAATCTGCGTTTCGCACATTTGACTTTGTAACGTTTTAATATGCTTAAATCTGCTGGCAGCAATTAATAGACGTTCAGCGTTCAGAAACTCGATGTTAGAAATCTTCTCACATCCGAACGCCTGATGAAGTCATCAACGTAGACGTCCACCGGTCCGTCCGTCCGTGCGTGCGTCTGCCTTCCTTGACACACTAACGTCCGTGACAAATGCTGAGCAGGAAGCTAACATTTATCACACTTTTTTACAACGCGGACATGTGTGGTCCCTCGACCCTCCATCATCCTTCCGTTCTTCATCCGCCCGACCGCGCGTTCCTCTCCTGGCTGCTCTCTACTCTCATTTCAATTGCGTTTGAGTTGACTTTTCCGTTGTACCGCGTTGAGTTTCGATTCTCAGCCTGAATTCGTTCTACCTTTCAAGCTTCATATTTTCTTAATTACGTAATGTCGCCTTAATCAAGAAAAATGTCTCTTCCGTCGCCCCATAAAGATGTCAGAGTGCGGACTCCCGATCAACCCTTTGGCTGAGGATCTCAAACTCTATTTGAACGAAGCGAACAGGAATCGTTGTCGCCCTTGAAGGACTCGCGTTGAATTTGCGGTCAACCTCGTGTGTTTTGAAATACACAACGTAACCGCTTTGTGTTTTTTGTTTGTTCGGTGGCATAATGAAACAATTAATTGCATAATGAAGCCATAGAAATCTTTTGTGTTCGCTTCTGCTTTCGCTTCGAGTATCGGATCAAAGGTAGCTGGAGAGGTCAAACCGGGTGTCGCAGATGATTGTTCCAGTTTTACTTGTGCTTCTGTTTGCTGTGTCTCACACTGTTTTGCATATGAAAAGAAATTCTGTTCGAGAAGGCAGAACTAAACAAAAACGCTGTAAACAAAATTTAACTAAGCTGCCATTTTTGCTCTCTTCAATCGAATTAATACGAATTTTCAATCAAAATGCAATTACTTCCTCAGAGATTCCAAAAAAGCGATGGATGTTGAGTCCTTCCTGGTACGTGGTGTGTGTTCTGGACACCAAAATGTATGCCATGCAAGCGCCTGCCTTCCAATTTAAGAAGGCAAACCACAAAAATGTGAGGAAAAAATGTCACACGTTTGTAAAGCAAAACGAGCAACGAATTTAGCAGCAGTCAACAAATCTTATCTGATTACAGAAATCACAGAAATAGCAATAAAATCAGAACAACGAACAGCAGCGCAGACGACAGCAGGAGCAGCAGGAGCAGCAGGAGCGGCAGCAGCAGCAGCAGCAACAGCAATAGAAACGAATTTACGAGAACCCACAGAAAAGGATAACAAAAGAGGGACACAAGCGCAAAATAGTTGCCACGCAGAGAAGTGAGGAGCAGCGAGGAGAAGAACTCGCAGAACCAGTGAGAAGTAAAGCGAAGCATGAAGCCGTCACCAATCAGCAACATCAACGGCATCAGCAACAGCAGCAGCAGCAACTAAAAAGATGCTTATCAAGGATGCGTGAGGATCCTTTTGTGGCTACCAGGAACTAAACATCAATAATTATGAGGGCTGCCAGCGCAAACAAAGGCAATAAATAGGAATACAACAACAGTAACTTAATGTGGCGAGAATGAGTGAGAGAGAGAGAGGGCGAAACTCATAGTAAATCAATGCCATGTCCTGGGTGTCCTTGTTGCTGTCCTGGGTGTCCTTGTTGCTGCTACTTTTTGTAGTTAATGTTTTTATATTTCTTTCTTTCACTTTGTGTGTGTGTCAATGTAGTTGTTGTAGTTTTCTGCTTTACTTTGTGCGAGCCACTGCGTGAGTTGTGTGCGTGCGTGCGTGAGGTAATCACGTGATTCCTATCGGCGTGACTAACAAACGATCGTGATCGATTGCATGATAAGCAGTTGCTGTCCATTTTTTGCTGCTTCTACTGAAAAACAAGGAGAAAAGATCCCCTCATAAACTGAATTAATTCCAGTTGTTGTTCATCTAATCTTATTTTTCTGTCCCTCTGCTTTATTTTCGTTATTGTTGAAAGTTGGCAGCCATTAAAATGCGGGACATGGCGGGGACTGCGGAGCGCTCACCGTTAAGTCAGCACTTCCTCTTCCTTTGAACGCGTACTTCCTAGATTTCCGTTAGCAGATACGATTTTTCTTTTAAGTATTTTAAGTGTGAAAAAATTTCGTCATTTATTTTTCTGTTTGAATTTTTTACCAGTAAATTGTAACTCTGGTTCTCCGTTGTTCTTGTTGTTGTTGTTGTTGTTCTGTGACTGTTTCTTGTTTAGTAGATACCATTTCGAGGGATCAGATAATTGAGTTGTTCGCTTTTAGTTGTCTCCGTCTTTAAGCTGTTGATTTATTGGAGGAGGAAAAGGAAATCCAATTTCGGAGAAGTGGGGAGGGAGAGAGAGAAATAAAAAATTAATTATCCAAATAAATCAGTTGCGTGGTGGTGGATGGATGTGAAAAGGCAAGCGCAATCATGTTCAAGGACTAGAAGTTTCAGCTAGACTAAAAACTGGCATTAAAAAATATCATATTCGTTATCGATAACGAAAACTCAGATTTCGTTACGGTTTTGTGTGCTGGAATGAGAATTCTTATCACTCTGCTTTTGCGAAAAACTTAGTTAAAAATTCCAACACAAGAGGCGCTTTACCCACTTTGACTCTTCAGTTTCAGAACGATTTCGAAGAAATGAGCTCTGCGCTGCAGCTTTCAAAAGCTCGATTGGAACGCTGTAGTGTTGGCTCTCTCTTCATCATTCTACTTCTCCATCCCTCTCTCTCTCTTCTACTTCTCACGATCCCTCTCTCGTGATCAGTTGCGAATTTTCCTCCCTAAATTAGAAAGAATCACACCATCCTCAATCACGAAACGCGCCCCTCGTGACTAAACTTTGATTTTTAACCTTCTGCGGTCAAGGAGGCGTCATAATTTCTCAACGTAACATCCTCAACTGCCTCTCCTCTGCATCTGCAGGAGTCGATCTACTCGCTCAGCCTTTCTTTTCTGGAGAAATGATTGCTGGCACCATGTGGTTCCTTCGACTCGCAAGCGAGCAACGGACACCGAGTTGAGGCCGCGTTTGTTGAGCTGGCTGACTGGCTGACCGGCTGACTGGCTGACTGGCTGACTGGCTGACTGGCTGACTGGCTGACTGGCTGACCGGCTGGCCGGCTGGCTCACTGCGGTGCGACAGTTTTACAACTTTTTGATATATTTTATTAGTGCTCGCCTTTATTTTCATTGTTCTGCGAAATACGGTGTCAAGTCAAAATATTTATTGGGTTCATGTGGCTGGCATGGGATGAGAAAAAAAAAACAACGCCAGAAAAAACTACTGAGTGCTCGAATTAAAAGTTGGGACAAATTTTTGGCGCAGTCAGGAATTTCGGGAATGAGATTAAATGGCACGCAGAAGTGAAAAGGGTAGAAAAAATGCAAAAAAAACCCAAAGATACTCAGAGTTCATGCAGGCAAAATTTTGCAATAATTTGTTATCCTCTTTTATTGTTGTTGTTGCTGTTGTTGGTGTTACTGTTGTTGCTGTTGTTGTTGCTGTTATTATCGTGCCCAACCCAACCAACTCCGACTGTTTGGGTTTCAAGTTCCATGCGTGATCCAGATAAATGTTTGCCGCGAAGCATCGCGATTGCCTCTCGCTGCAGATTCTTACTCAGAATTTATTAGCAGCTAAAAAGACAAACGATTATTTTTGGAGTTTCGATTTTTTCCCGTCTCTCTGGTGTGCTGAGCGCCCAAACCACGGCTCAGCTGTTATAAATTATTCACTTAAGTTGAGGGTGTTGCTCATTTCATTATTGATGATCGGATTGCTGGGCCGCCGTCGCTGTTGCTGTTGTTGTTGTTGTTGTTGTTGTTGTGGTCTGGCACGCCTGCTGTGCGTTGACACTGACACTCTGTGGTCATCAAGACGGAGATCTGAATGGCAGATAAAATCAAGAGCACGCAGACGGCCGACAATGTCATCCGAATGCTAAAAGGGATCCAGAAAACGACGAAGAACACGATCAGAATTTGCTTGTGTGGCCGAAGTGATGGCAAGCAATTCTTTTTTTTAAACTGGGAACAATGATAAATTTAAATATAAACTTTCTAGAAGTACACACAAGTTTTAAAAATGTTTAAATAACTCTAAACTTAATTCTTAATTCCCGTTTTAATGGCTCTTCATTTTCAATTCCTGTTTTAATTGTGACTTTCATTCTCTCTTTAAAAATGTATTTCCAGTTCAATTACCACTGAATTTCTAAATCTCTAAGCACAAAACGTGAGCTTGTAACATGTGTTCGCGTGAATCATTAGCAATTTTGCGCAATAACGAAACACAATAACTAAATACAGAAATATGAGTTCCTCAATCAACGGCCATCAGCGGGGAAAACCTGCTTTATTGAAATTAGAAGAGCTTCTTGGCTGAAATGAGTTGTTTTTGTGGGTTTCTACAAGACGCACCAACGCTTCAGCACTGACGTCATCTATTATTTTGCTTCACTTAGCAAGCCAAATGCTATTTTCACATGCAAATCCCATGAAGACCAAGAAGTGACTCATTTTATGTTGCCTTCACTTGCTGCCCCGGCGGTGCGAGAGGGCGAGGGGAACGCAAGACATCATCCAACAAACGCAAGTCGAGCGCTGAATAAGAATGGCTAAAATAACGCTGCACCAAAGTCACACTTATGAACTCAAGCAGCACTCGCTCGGTGCAGTTAGAACCGAGTTTAACCTTGACCACGAGTCATGCATGCACTGCTTCGCTGCCGACACAATGGAGTTTGTGAGAGAGAACTGCAATAATATGGAATCGCTATGGAAAAGCTGTGATTTGATTGTCCATTGAAGCGTGGAAACTGTACTTGTTAATGGAACCATTTCGCTCTATTGCGAGGTATTGTTATTATTTCGTCTGCTGTTGTCGTTGTTGTTTTCTCAGTAGTCATCGCTGTTCATTTATAAGTAGTTGGTTATGTGGTTGTTGTTGCTGTTGTTGTTGTTGTTGTTGTTGTTGTTGTTGTTCTTGCTGTTGTTCTTGCTGTTGTTGTTCACGTTGCTATTGTTTTAATAATAAGTACAGTCAGTCATACGTGAACACATGTAGTTTGTCACCGCTGTTGTCACGTTTTATTTTAGTTTAATTCTTTATTTTAGTCCGATTTTCTTTGGATTTTTTTCTATTTTCTGCCTTGTAAGGCTGTCGCCTGCTCGCAAGACTTGCATCGCCTACTCTAGTTTAGCTGACTTCTGTGTTGCTGCTGCATAAACAGCGTCATGATTTTTCTGTGCTGCATGACACACGACTTCTTTCTATTTCGATGGCATGAAGTGTCGTGTTTCGGTCTCTGTTTTAGTTTTCTGCATATAAGGAAATATTTAAGTAGAACTTTTTGTCAAAGAATTAAATAGAATAACTAAAATAGAAGAAATAAAATATGTTTGAGTAAAAATATAGCATTCTATTCCTCCTTCATCGCATTATATTCATTTATTTGATTTTTTTCTACACGAATTTTCAAGAGTCAGACTCTAGTCCTTTAATTCTTCTTTTAATTCCTAGAAATTAAAGGTTCAAGCTCAGTATGAGTATGAGTCAGCCAACAATTTAAACTCAATTCGTAACTGATAAAACAGGTAAATCTAAATCAGATTAAATTTAACCCTCTTAAGGAGAGAAGGTAAAACACTGATAAAAACCGAAAGAAGACCAATTTTATGAGCTCTTAAAAACGCAGGCGCCAGCAATGCACGCTCATTCAAAAGAAACCTGCGGTGTCAGCAATTAAATGGTAACAAAAATAACGAAAACAACCGAAAGACGATATAAACAACATCATCAGCGAACATTATTATTCATCCAACTTCTCAGATTACAAACGTTTACAAGTCGCATTCGTTCAGTAAAGAGTTTTCATAATATTACAAGAATTGTATAAAGAATTCTCGAACTAAAAACTAAATAATAGATATTTTTATAATTTTGAAGAGAATTTTGTAATTGAAAACAATTTTTCTAATTTTGGTTTGTTTTTTCTAATGGTGTCCATATAAAAAGAGGAAAGAATATTCTGGAGAATTGACAACATCGGTCACAATATACGAGTACAATAAAAGTTGACGAATACTGGCGCCAGTAACCTCATGCTACCGACACCAAATCGAGATTTCGGACCACACGGCAGAATTCAGTTCTTTGTTTCTTTTGTTTACTTTGAAAAATTTGCAAGGACATACTGAGCAAACGTGTGAAAATGTCACGGAAGACAATAGCAAAAAACGACAACAACAGTGACAACTTTTGTAACACATTTATAATTTATTTGTTGTCAACAAAAGATATTTTTGTGGGTTTGACGTGATAATCGCAACCAAACACAGAGCGTGAGTTTGTCACTTAAGTTTTTCTGGGTTTTTCGGAGAGGTGAGATTGAGATTGCGATTGAGACTAAGATTGCGATTGAGATTAAGATTTAGACTGAGATTGCGATTGAAATTGAGATTGCGATTGAGATTGCGATTGAGATTGAGACTGAGATTGAAATTAAGATTAAGATTGTGATTGTGACTGAGATTGAAACCGAACTTTAAGTGAAGTTTACGATGCTTGTCATTATCACAGTAAAAAACACAAAATTCACAAACTTAATAAAATAAAATATTATCCTTAAAATAACTGAGCTGTACGATTTCTGTTTTCAACGAAAAGTTGAAAAGTTGGAGAAGATCTGCTGCATTTGATAACAAATTTAATATCCACATTCGGGCGGCTTAAAACACTGAAACGCCTTCAAACAAACAAACAAACAAACGCAGGCTGCAACTTTCTGGCAAACCCACTTTATTGATTCCTTTTCCACCGCCTCTTTACGTTCGGGGAAAGTGATCTCGTTTAAAATCTTGCAGGGCACACGGAACGGATTCCCCTGGCAAGAAGCGAAAACAACAGGAACGACTTTAACATCGCGGTACTTGAACTTCGTGTCGATTAAACTGCTCTGATTGCAGGTTTCTTCTGGCTGCAGTGCTCTTCCTGCCTACCATCCCACCGTTGTTGTTCCTGTAGATTTCGCAGATACACCGCGTGATTTGATTTCCAGCGCACGTTCAGCGTTCAGTTCTCAGCCGACTCGATGCTCACGCATCGCTCGCACAATCGACCAATTTGCGCGCTTAAATTGAACTCTTTTGGGTCAACAGAGAGCCAAGCGTGGGGAGCAAAAAGAGCAGCAGAAGAAGAACGACGATGGGAAGCAGAAGAAGCCTTCGGTATGTGAATTCCTTTGCCTCGCTGGTTGCTCGTGTGGTTGTTGTGGTGCCGATGGTATTCCTCGTACCAGCAACCTTCGTTTGCTTCAATTTATCGAATGTCTTCGAAATCTCGGTCAATCTCTCTGCGTGCGCCTGATTTCTCGTTTTTTCTTCCTTAATATTGGTAACGCAGCAGCTCTGTTTGTTTTAGCGGGAACGAACTATGACACAAGTCGCTGCAACAACAACTGAAACAACAATTTATTAAATTATGGCATTTATCATCATCAGGCGATCGCAGCGATGCGTGGCTGTGGCACCACCCGTTGGCCATTGATTATCGAGACGGGTCAGTGAGGCTGGACAGACTGTGGAAGCAGCAGATGATGATGATGATGATGATGATGATGACGATTGTATGGAAGCCGGGAGAGTGGCGGCGGGTGGCGTGGGGGAATCGAGAGAAAACGGAGTGATCAAGTGAATGAGAGGAGAAATCATAAAAAGAACTTTTATTATCAAACCAGATTAAGTTAAATTAAAAATACATTAAAATGCAACTAAACTAAATTAAATTCTCCTGAATTCTGATATAGAAAAAAACAAAATTTTAAATTTTATATTACATTCGGACTTTATTAAATAGTATAGAGAACTCATATTTTTAAGCTCAATCTAGTTTAGTTTCCCATCTAATTGAATCCATTCGAGTTCGCCTGCTTAAAATCCCCTGATAATTTATTGCCTCACCTGCCGCACTCTCACTGCAACAGGTAGGACCTCGACATGTGGGCCGGCCAGCAGCTCCACACACACACAGTTAGTGCTCTGTGCTCTGCTCTGGTTACACAATACTTCTCATCAACAGCAGGCTCACCGCAGCGAGCCACTTTGATTCCTCCTGGATTCCCCTAGCTGTGCGCAGCAGTTTTCGTTTCGTTTTGCTGCTTTCCTTCTTGCTTTCCGAAGAAACAAACATTTTTATAGATTCTTCTTAATTTTTACGACAGCTCATCCTTTGTTTCTGGCACTGGAGGTGCTCCACGCGGTGCCCTAACATGCAAGACTGCGCTGCGGTGTTCCACGACCGCACATGTTGTCGACCACAGAAAATTAATTTGTGTCCAGCGCCTCAGCGATGACGACGACGATGACGATGGCGATCACGATGACGACCGCAGTTCGGGGTCGGAGGGCATTCAAGTCAGCGATGGTGTTGCAGTTCATTTTTTAGGACGAGAAACGCTTTGTTTTTGCTTATCTATTTTATCTGGCAACCTTAACGAGGTTGATGTTTATCTGCGATGATGATGTGTTTGTTTTTGTTGTTCCTCTAGCAGGCAGTTGAGTTGCTATTTCGTCTGCTGTTTGGAAATAAAATTAGGATTACAGATGTTCTGTGCTTCAGGTCGAGCGAGTTATATCTAGTTTACAGATTAGAGAAATATTTTTGGGTCAAATTAGTTTTTATTTGACGGAAGGGTGATGCAGGCGAATTAGAAGACGGGATTTTAAATTATGAGTCAAGATTAATGGGGAGAAATGGTTTTTATTGAGTTTAATAGCGCTTTTTGTGGTAGGGAATGCCATGGTAACCCTGGAAGCGGTATGCTGGCGCCTAATTTAGATTTCTAAGTGTGTTGAAAGTGTGTTCTCTTCTTAGCTGGTAGTTGCCAGTTGCATAAATTAATAATAATAGATAAAATAAATTGGATTAGAGATGAAATTTAATTAAGAACATCAATTAAAATAAAGTATCGTTCAGTTTTTAAATATTCTTTTCACCTGTTCTTGATAAAATAAATAAATAAGATTTTAAACTGCAATTCAGTTAAGAAGTCGGTTATTTATTGCCACAAATTGAGCTGAGTTTCTTTCGATGCTCAAAATTTACAGCATTTGCTTGCTTTTATTTCTTCATTTATTTTCGCATGAATTCGTTCGCATAGAAATGACTTCAGCAGCAAATGCGTTCCATTTCACAATGATTTTAATTTGAAATGCACGAAAAACCTTGAATAGATTTTCTAGCAGTCTGAATCTGCGGTAACAAGCGCCGCAAAAACATGTAAGCATTAATTTAAAATTAGGCAAAGTTGTTAACAATGCGTTTGTACAGTGAAATACACGCCCACACACGCGCCCACCCTCGTCTCTATCAACTACTTTGATTTTGATTAGAATTTATTTGGCGCTCTCGTGTGCGGACTCTGCAGACATCTAAGAAATATTCAAAGATTGTAAAATTGGACACACAATCGCGTTTAATTCGAATCTCAAAGCTTGCAACATGCAATGGCAAACAATTGAAAATTGTGTGAAATTTCCACACTTCCACCGCACAAAGTTGCCAATCGGCTGCTTGTTCTGAGCGAAAAACGGAAAACGAAAGACTCGTGCAAGAATTAAGTCGTCTCTGTGCGCACCTTGAGGTTCTGCCTTGATTTTGATGTTTTATCTTGCTGCTGGCTGGGCTGCTGACTTACTCCGACTTAAATGCGGTGATGTAAGCGCCATCAAACACTAACAACAAGCAGGAGAAGATGAAGAACAACAACAGCAACAGCAAGAACAACAACAGAAGCTACGAGAGTCCCAGCAAGCCACAGCAGCAGCAGCAGCAGCAAAAGGATGGCCAAGGTTCTCGTTTAAGTGGCAGCTTGGCATGCATTTTGGCAGCCGACAACATTGTGTCAGTGTCGACATCATTCATGCGACGACAACAACGGCGACGTGCTGCTGCTGCTGCTGTTGTTGCTGCTGCTGCTGTTGTTGCTGCTGCTGCTGCTCCAGTAGCTGCTTACAAGCGACTCATTTGTGTTGGATGCGTGTGACGTCGACTCTGCGCGGCGATTGCGGTGTTAATTTGTGAATTTGCGGCACATGCTGGCAGCTTTTTAGGTTGCATTGCTAAACAAGGGTATGTGTGTGTGTGTGTGCATGTGTGTGTGTGTTCGTTGCAACTTGATGGCTCGTTTGACACCTGATTAACATGACAACTACATGAGGTCGAGAAACCGAGAGACTTTTCACCGCATTTTGATTTCAACTCGAAATCGCGCTAGTGAAAAGTGAAAATAAAAGACATGCAGAAATTCAATTTGTAACAATTTAACAGCGATGAGGGATCCCGCCGATGATGGCTGAGTTGGCTGGCATGATTCAGCCACGTGAAGTTTGCCAATGTCACTCAGCTGAACTATCGTTCACTTCTTCTTCTCCTTCGAGTTGAATAATTTAATTAATTTACTATTTAAATATGTAGATTCTGAATGGAAAACTTGGCGTACTCGTACTGCAAAGAAATGCTAATTCAACTGCGTACTTTTAATTGTGTTTAATGCAAATTTTCATTTTATAACTCCGGTTCTGCCGCTCCATCTACAAAGTTGCCGTGTTAAACTTAATTAATTCTGCAGTTTTAGCAATGAACTATTTTTAAAAATGCTGTAATCTTCGCATTCTTATTTTACTTTAATTTTATTAGCATGTTTTTTCGTTTTTTTAATCACTTTTAAAGAAAAAATTCTAATTTTTTTTGTTTTGATTTTTATGATTTATTGAAGATTTCAATTAAAATTTGTGCTTATAAAAAATATGAAAATTTATTGCATTAGTTATCTCGAATTTATATTGAAAAATTGATTTCGTTTTTCGCAACACTGAATGTGAAATTAGAAGGGAATTTCAAAAAAGTTTTAGACTTTTCAAAGAATATCGCGCTAGAGTTTTTATTGCTTCCTGTGTTTGTTTTTTTTTTGTTTGTTTTCTTTTTAAGTCTAGTTTGTCTGCAGAGACCTCCATCACACCCTCACCTCCCACACTGATTGCATTCTGCAAGCTTTTCTTACATAAACTCAAACATTAAGCATTTCGTAGGTGTCGCTGAAGTCATATAATTTTTCGCAATAAAACTTTCAATTTCCGTAAATTTGTCAAGAGATTTATTAAACTCAATTAAATTTATGCCTTCAATAATAAAATTACTTCTTTGTTTATCTATTTAAACACAAAAGAAAGAAAAATTCATTTTCTGGAACTATAAATTTCACATTCATATAAAACTAAAAAGATTTAAAAAAAATTAAGTAGAATTCTGTTGTAGTTATCTTCTCTGCATTGATTAATTTTATACACGATTTACATTATCTCGGTACGCGTTGCTCGGTCCTCCACCGAACGCTATTTCTGGCCACTTAACACGTTTTATTTGTTAAGGAAGAAAAAGTTGATTATTTTTGTAGTCAAGCCTACTGAGCCATTAATAAGCCATAAAATGACAACAAAAAATTATGGCATGCATATAAAATATAGAAGAAAACAGTAAAAACCAAGAATAAAAAACAACAACGCCAACCGAAAGCAAACAAAAAGCGAAGAAAATTAACTGAAGAAAAACTTGAGCTCGAAAAAGAATTTAAAATATAAAAAATTACAGCAAGTATGACATTTTCAATGAGTCTGTCTGACTATTGACACTTCGCCTGTTTGTCTGACCGTCTGACTGTCTGACTGTCTGACTGTCGGTCCATCTCCGTTGTGAGTTCATTTGCTCGCTCGTCGCACATTCTTCGCGCTCCTTATTTGCTGCGATTCGTAATAAATCGCCACCCAAAAAGGTGTCTCGAGCGCAGACGCGTTCAGAACGACATAAAGTTGACGCGCTTGACGTTCGACGCGTTGTCGTCATTGGGGTGGACGAGGAGACGACGTCCGTGCTCAGTTCAGTTCAGTCGCATTCGAGGCAGTTCAGTCTCGAAGCAGCAAGCGATGAACGACATTTAATGCCGCAGAGTAGCAGCCACCACTAAATAAAAAGGCGCCATATTGAAATCGAACAATGGGACAAACGCACCAAATGCCAAACAAAATACCCACTGCAACATCATAAACACACATGAAGTCTAATAAAATCCAATCAAATCAAATAAAACAAAATCAAGTAAGGAAGAAGTATGAAATCAAGTAAAATATAACCGAATTCGGCATCTTCTACGCATTCCGCCCACTGTAGCACCCTCGCCCGACCGCCTGCCACACTCCGTCATCTCGCTCTACCGTCGCACTTATTTATCCGCATTTTATTTACGTGACGCCTGCTTATTTCGGCCTGACGTATCGCGTGCATACGCAGCAACAGCAGCAGCAGCAGCAGCAGCAGCAGCGACAACAATTTGCTGCTGGTCACGGCAGCTCAACCAGCCGAGCGGTCAGCGTGCGCGTCAGCTTGCCAGACAGACGGCGAGAGGCTGCTGCGGCCGCCGCTGCCGTGCCACGAGTTATTTAGTTGTTATAATTAAGCGATTAAAATTCCACACTAGGCGCTCGCTGACTTTTATATGTGTTAATATTAAGTTTATTATTTGAAGCAGCACGTGTTCGCTGGCAGCAACCAGTGACGACGGCCGGCCGAGAAAGCCAACCGAATTCACGCAGCCGCAGAGACCAACTAAGGCCACGCTACGCCTGTTCAGAGCAGCGACAGCGGCAGCGGTAGCGGCAGCAGCAGCGACAGCAACTTCAACTTCAACCAATCGCTTCCTCCGCCGTTTTATAATTTTTTCGGTTTTATTCATTTTTCAGTTTTCAGATTTCAACGAGCTTTCCGAACTAGAATAGAATATCAAGTGCGTTCGGCGTTTTAGTGTACGCATTTCAAAATATAAAAAGAATTTTATGGCTACGCAAGTTTTATGGCTCATTAAAAGCATAAAAATGTGCTCGCGTAGAGTGGAATGCTTAAGTTTGCAGCAGCAAGCTTAACTTTTATTCAAATCCGAACGCGTTGGCACTCCGCGGAGGCGCTGTGGGTGTCGCGAACGGTTCTGGCGGACGCCAAAAGCGCGCTACAATGTTTCGTTGCACTGTTCGAGCAGCATTTTTAATAATCGTGCGCTGCCGTTGAATTGAATTTATAGATCGCCTGATTTTCAGTCATACAGTTTTCGATACACACAGCATGTCATCGAACTCAACGATGGACAGTTTTGTGGTGGAAAAATTCAACTAAAGAAATAAAGATTTCAATAAAGAAAAATTTTATAAAACTTACAAATTTAATTGAGCATTAAATGCTTCATGGAATTTACTTCGGGTTTGTTGCCTGAATCTTTGGTTTTAAACTCTTCGAAAGAATTTCTGTGGAGTTCTAAGCGAGTTTCTTCTCTCAATTTTTCGTTTCTAAGACATCAACAAGATTTTCAAGGAGTTCAGAGAGAATTTCTCGCCTAAGTCTTCCGTTTTGAAGTTCTCAGAGCCACTTTAGAGAGTTCTGAGTGCGGTTTTCCTTAAGTTTTCCGTTTCTAACACCTCGGAAAGGCTTTTGAGGAGTTTTAGGTGAATTTGTTTCCCAAGTCTTTCATTCTAAAATATCCAAACAGCTGTGAAGGACTTTCTACGCATTTGTTCTCTAAGTTTTCCATTTTTAATAACTTTTAAACGCTTTTAAGGGTGGTGGACTGAATTTCTCGTTTCAGTCTTTCGTTTGAGCGCCTCAAAGAACTATTTTTTCTCATTTCAGCACATTTTAAATTCCTATTAATAACAAAGTAGAATATTCACTCCGTTCGTAAGCTTTTTGCTTGAGTTCCTCTTCTGAAATTCCTCAGCGAAGCTTTAAAAAGGTCATTAAAAAATTTGTTGCTTTGGCTTTTTGTATTCTATGACCAGTAAAACGAACAATTAATGTTTCTGACAATTTAACGAGTTTATTTAATTTCTATTAACACTAAATACCTTACAAAATATTAGCTAACCGTGTTTCGTTGCTAGAAAGAGGATCAATTGTTGGAAATATTTACAATTTATGATTTACTGAGGACTGACACGACAACAATTAAATGTTTCTTAACTAAGTTTTAAAACTAAAGTACAAGTAAATTATTCGAAATCCCTTTTTACACAAATTCAACTACATTACGACGAATTAAAATTAGTATTTGGAATAATTGTTGCTGCGGCTCGCTCTCGCCTGCGCACGCCTCTTTCTGCTCTGCTCGACGAGCAACAGAGACGACTGGAGCGCCGGCCGCGACGAACACACACTCAATGTGTGCTTACACACGCGAGACAGAGCAAGAAACTCTAACGAAATTGGAATTTGCATTTGACTAACAAATTGCGGTGCGAAACAAGACCAAACAGCAGACGCAAACACTGCAAACGCGACTGCCGGCGTCCACAACAGCAACAGCGACAGCAACAGCTTTCGATGACGACGACGGCGACGACGACGACGAGGACGCTCGACGACCAGCACAGTTTTTATGACGCTCCTCCCCTCCGCTCAAACACACACGAAGATGCCGCGCAAGCTTGTCGGGTTGCTGGGGAAGCCGTTGTAGCTCTGCGCCTCGCCGGCCAGCTTCTGGCGCTTCACCACCTCCTCGGCGGCGTTGGTGGCGTCCGACGAGGCGTCGGACTCCTGCTCGCTGAGCTGGTAGAACTTGCGGCGTGTGGCGCCAGCGGCGGCCTGGCGCAGCTCCTCCTCGCCGGCATCGCTCTCGCCCGCGCTGGTGTCGAAGCTGTGCACCGAGCTGCGGGAAGTCTTCATGCTGAGGTCCATGGGTCCGTCCTGGTGGTGGTGGTGGTGGTCGTCGCAGGCGGCTGACAGACTGTGGTGGCCGCTCGGCGCAGCCGGCAGAGTGTCTGCGTTGATGGAGCAGATCGAGACGGGCGACAGCGACTGCATTTTGGCGACGGTGAAGGACGGATGCGACGGCGGCTGCGGCGGCGCCCCCACTCCGGCGGCGACCAGCAGCTCGGGGCTGCCGGGTTGACTCTTGGGCGGCGTCACGGTGGCAGCCGGCATGCTGAGCGGCCGCACCTCGTGGCGCGCGGGGCTGACGACGGTGGGCGTGGCGCGTATGGCGATGGGACTGTGAATGACGTGGTGCGACGCGGCCGAGCCGGGTGACGGCGCGGCCGACGAATGATGCGACAGCTGGTCCTCGTCGCCGGACACGCACAGCAGCGGCGACTGACGCTCCGATTCCGAGCGCGTGGCGCGCTCTTCCGGCTGCGAGGAGTGCGTGGAGCGAGCGGCGGGCGAGAGGTGAGCAGACTGGAAGAGATCCGAGCGGTAGGCGGCGTCCGCAGCGGCGGCGGCGGCGGCGGCACCAGCGGCGTGATAGCCGGGGAAGAGCAGATGGGGCGGCAGCGGGTAGGCGGACTGCGGCGCTGGCAAGCCGTTCATCATGTTGAAGAAGGGCAGCGCGGCGGCGGCGGCGGCACTGCTGTCGGCGGCCGGATGGCGTGTGGCGGCGGCGGCGGCTGCGGCCGACAGGAACGGCGACATCTCGGGCGCCAGGTAGCCGGGGTAGCCGAGCAGGCCGCCCATGTGCTGCGCCATGTGCGTGGAGCGCTGCTGCTGCAGGTGCTGCTGGGCGGCCGCGGCGGCTGCAGCGGCCATCTCGCCGAATCCGCTGGACGGCGCGACGCCACTGCCCGCCTTGCTGGCCGCCTCAACCGCCTGCTGCTGCTGCTCCTGCAGCAGGCAGTGGATCTTGAACCAGTTGGAGCGGCGGCCGTAGCGCGAGCCGCCCTTCGACATGCCGACGGTGTAGCACTTGCGCAGGCGGCACGCTTTGCACGTGGTGCGGTTCTTCTTGTCGATGACGCACTTGCCGCCGTTCTTGCACTCGCTGATGGACGACAGGTTGTTGTAGGAGCGGCCGAAGAACGACTGAAAGTGGAGGAGGAGGGAAATTATTAAAAACGCACGCAAAGATCGAGAAGTGGGAGCGGGAGTGGAAGGAATAGCATTTCCCATGAAAGATTAATAGAAAAACGTCCTCCTTACCTTGCAGCCCTCGCAGGTGAACGCGCCGAAATGAAAACCAGCAGCGGGTTCGCCGCAAACTTTGCATATCTGATTCATCTGCAAAAGAAAAGAAAAATTAAATTCGTTAGTTTTAATTTAAAACTAATCGCAACTTTGTCTTTAAATTTGAAATTGTTTTAGATGTCTTAAAATTTTTGCACATCTTTTGATAATTTAATAGTTTCCCTGATTTAATTTCTTCTAATTTTTATTTACTTCTGTTTTATTTTGATTCTTTTCAAATTCCTCGAATTTAAAGAGGAAAATTTTCATTACTCCGAAGTTTGCGGCCCGAAAACCTACCAAATTATAATCCATTTGAAAATTTAATAAAAATTAATATAAAATCAAAAATCCGCGTCTGCTAGCTGCTGCCTCGTGCAACGTTTGGCCGCAACTGATGAGCTGCACAGAGACACACGTGTATTTTATTTCCACCGGACCGAGACACACACAACGTTTATTGTTTTAACCTCACGGACTCGCTTTTCTTTCTCGAGCCTCGCAAAATTTTACAACCCAAGTGCAGTAAAAAAAGACACGAAAGAAGGCAAAAATCGGGTTGGCAAAATTATGCAACCCTAAAACGAGATCATAAACTAAATTTATGGCGAGCTTATTATCAGGTAATAATTTTGTGACGCGAGCGACGAGTCAACACGTCGCGTTTTTTGGCGCGATTGGCAAAAACTTAAAAAAAAACTAAAAACTGCAAAACAAAAGTGAAACGAGGGAAAAAACACAAAAAAATGGGAATAGAAATTAGAATGGCAATTGAAGAGGAGAGTAAACGAGGACACTCGTGTCCTTGATGACATGGCGGTCATAAAAAAAGAAGATTGCAAAAAATCAGCCAACAAAAACAGAACGGACGAGAGAAAATTTGTGTAACGCAGCAAATTATTTTCCGGGAAGTTTCAAGGAGAACAAAACTGAGTTTTTTACGTCTGCCTTTTTTTACAAAAAAAAAATAGAAAGGTTGCAAAAATCTAACCGTTGTTGGCACAGTGGTACGAAATTGGATTTTTGTGAATAGAAATTGAGAACAAATTACTAAATCGCAGTAAAATCACTAAAATGTCAAATTTGCAGAACTTTTAAAGAATCCAGGAGAATTTATTAGAGAAATTTGTTAGAGAAACAGAAGAAGGGAAGGGAAAACGCGTCAATGGCTGTGTGTCCGTGTGTGTCTGTGTAATTGTGTAAATTTGTTAGCATCAACTTGGTTGTAGTTGTCAACCGAAAGCCTTTCAAGTTCATGTCTTGAGTCTTTCGTTTTGTATAGAGGGAAATAGAAAATTAAAAGTATTCGATGAAGATTCCGTATTATTTACTCTAGAGAAAAATTACAAATTTTTGTTAAACCACTAAAAACTTCCATTCACGTCTAGTTAATGAAAAGTATATTTGTTGTAAATTATAAAATTCTCATAAACTTCAATTAAAACTTTTAATATCCTTGCGCAAATAAATTCACGAGCTTTTATACGTTGCTGTCTTGTTAAGTTTCTGTCTTAAGTCTTTCGGTTGTTTTTGCAATCACTTGCTCTCTATTGAAGTTTCTATCTTAAGTCTTTCGGTTGTTTTTATGATCAGTTGATCTCTTCGTAAGTTTCTGTCTTAAGTCTTTTATTGGTGAAAGCTCATTTTATTTATTTATTTATTTTGAGTTTGTTGGTTCTCGTTTTTACTAAACTTTTGTATGAAATTATTGTTTGTGTTGATTTAATTTGTAATTTTACATAATTGCGTTAATAATGTTACAATATTAAGTAATTATATTAATGAATTATTTAGGTGCTTCAATTAAATGCATTTTTAACTTACCTTTTGATTGGTGTTGCAATTAGAATCCTTTTTAAACGCCGTATGTTCTGCGTAAATTGTTGAAATTCTTTAGTCAGAATTTTAGAATTTCGATATCTGAATTTTTTCGAAGTTTTTCAATATTTTTTCTTCTTTAATGATGATTGCACGAAAAAGTGTTTTTGCTTTCTTGAAATATTTGATTTAATATGTGTTTTTTCTAGATTTTATGGCACTAAATGTTTTTTACTTTTCTTTCTTATTTCTCACTTTAACACTTGTTAAGATTCGCTGCGGAAAGTCTGCTGAATTGTTCAAAATTCCGCTAAAGTCACTCGATCTTCGTCGTTGTCAAATCAGTATTCAGTGTTCGCAAATCAGCTGCACCTCCAAATTGGATCGCGCGCTCTTCGAAGCCAAGTTACTCACACTTCAGCTACCAGCAACCGACTGACTCCTCGCTCGCGCTCAAGTCACACATGAAGCATTTCATTCTGTACGAATTTTATATATACGACGATCGCATCCGCGCCTGAAGTCAACAGCAAATGAGTGGCCGGCTGCTGCTGGCGATCGCATTCGCCAGCTCTGCCTGCCTACCTGCCGGCCGGCCGGTGGCTGCTCTGTGCAGACACACCTTTGCGGTTACTGTTAACTCTTGCTGGCGGTGTTCGCTGTAAACTCTGCTCTCCAAACCTCTTTTAACCGGCGAGAGGATGCGCTAGGTGAGAATGAACTGAAAATGCCAAAGAGTGAATTTACAGCGGTTGCGCACCATGATTGCTCCTCTCTCGCTCTTGCGTTTTCTGACTGCAGTCAGTTTCTCTCACACGTTAGTACTGTTGAGGGAGAATTTAAGAGAATCTTCAGTTTTTTCATTGCTTGTTAGCAGCAACCGCAACAGCAGCGGCAGCAGCAGTCTGCAAAACGTGTCTGCAAAGTCTGGCTGCAGAGCATTTATATGACTTTTCTTTGTGGTTTTATATGGCTTCGTTTTGTTGTTTTTGGATTGATTATAATATATTTTTTCTGCTTGTATTGTTGAACTTTTATTTCACATAGTTTTTGTGTTTTCTTTTTTCTCTTATGGGCGGAGTTTACAGTTTTATGGCAGGTGTTCTTGTTGTTGTATTTTCAGAGATGTGTATTTTTTCGCTCGCTTTTTATTCCGCGTTTCTAATAAAAACCTTAATAAAATCTTTAAAAAGATTTAGTTAAAGTTAAATTAGTTTTAGAATTGAAAATCTGTTCTTGAGTTGGACAAAGATCTCAAAACTTAATAAAAGCTTGAATAAAATATAGTGTGGGCCGTCGGTTAGTTTCTTCTTTAAGTTGCTGTAAAAACAAACCCGTTTAATATTTTTCAATTTATTTTACTTTATTGAAAACCATGAATATTCCGATTATTATGAAAACAATTTTATTTTAATAACTCGTGTTCGTGTTGACGGTATAAAAATAACAACGAGTTCAAAAAGAAACTAACCGACGGCCCACGCTAAAATTCGATATTCAGCTAAAATTCTAAATTCAATTAAAGCGCATTTTAACTAGTAAATTACCAAATACAAAATTTATAGCAAAAAATTATGATTCTTCGCAAATTATAATTCTTCGTTATACTAGTTAAAAGCCGAATTTACTAATTACTCGTTCTAGTTGTATACTCAGTTTGAATTGAAAGTCATAGAAATCCGCAATTTTAGGTAGAGAAAAATACAATCCATCCATCGAAATAATCCTGCGTGGAAAGAACTTCTCTGCGAAAAGTCCCACTATATTTTAAAGTCTTCCTGGAATTGTTTTTTCGCATTTTATAACCGGCTCTACAAAGGATTTCTGCAAAAAACTGCTCTGACTTTTTAACTTTTTGTTATAACTTTTTTATTGGCCGTTTTTTATTGTGTTTTGTTTTCCCTTTTTTTGCATGATCCTTCGTAAGTTTAACTAAATGATTTTCCACAACAACAACACCTCAAATTCTGTAAGAAATCAGGTATTCTGAGGGCGCGTAAAAAGATGTTAAAGCGACTCTAACTCCTTAAAAAAGAAGGGAGAGAAAGACGATTGCTTAATCGATTCACTTTAAATAAGGTTGTTTTTTTAAATTCCGCAGAATCCAAATTTATGTCGGGTCTTTCAATTTTCTCACACAGCAAAATATTTACATGCAGAAAGTTTTTTAGAATGGATATTTGTAGGAAAGCAGCTCTCGACATTCACGGGTCTCAGGTATCGGAGACCAATAGCTGGTCACTAAATCGTCTCCTTGGGCAACCATCACTCGCAGTTCTGAGAGAGTGAAAGGTTTCTAAGTTACCTGCAGTCGCCTGCAAGTCACCAAAAATATGCTGCAATAAATAATATAATAAAACGTGCTAAAAAGTATTAGCCAGCGACACTAAAAAACCAGACCTTGACTCTCAACCCGAACTAGATGTCTGCTACCTTAAAAAAGTCGTCGTTTTTTCGTTTTTTTATGAAGGATCGCTTCTTAAGTGGAAAAGGATGATCTGCAAATTTTACTCTTGGTGTAGGAACAGCATATGCTAGCGCTGTGTAAAAAACACACTGCAATAAATGCAACCTTGCAATGTTGCGTCAAGAAAGGGAGGACCGAAACACAAAAGCGAAAAAATGATTCCTAGAAAGGTTGAGGAAGATCTCTGGCCTTGTGATGAAATGGTGGAAAAAGCGGACTGAATCAGTTTCAGTTTCTTTGTAATAATTTTCTTGTGAAAAACTTTTCACTTTTCAACCAAAAACTTGTTGGTCTTTGCTAAAAAATTAAGCCTTGATTTTTATTTCCTTAAATTCATGTTAACGTGAAGTGATAGTGATAGTGATAGTGATAGTGATAGTGATAGTGATAGTGATAGTGATAGTGATAGTGATAGTGATAGTGATAGTGATAGTGATAGTGATAGTGATAGTGATAGTGATAGTGATAGTGATAGTGATAGTGATAGTGATAGTGATAGTGATAGTGATAGTGATAGTGATAGTGATAGTGATAGTGATAGTGATAGTGATAGTGATAGTGATAGTGATAGTGATAGTGATAGTGATAGTGATAGTGATAGTGATAGTGATAGTGATAGTGATAGTGATAGTGATAGTGATAGTGATAGTGATAGTGATAGTGATAGTGATAGTGATAGTGATAGTGATAGTGATAGTGATAGTGATAGTGATAGTGATAGTGATAGTGATAGTGATAGTGATAGTGATAGTGATAGTGATAGTGATAGTGATAGTGATAGTGATAGTGATAGTGATAGTGATAGTGAGAGTGATAGTGAGAGTGACAGTGATAGTGGTAGTCGTAGTGATAGTGACAGTGACAGCGACCGTGACAGTGACAGTGAGAGTGATAGTGATAGTGGTAGTGGTAGTGATAGTGATAGTGGAAGACGCTGAAGATCTTGTTGCTGTTGCTGTGATTATTATTGTTATTGCAGGTATTTTAGCTAATGATTTCTCTTCACAGTTCCACTTTGAATAATTTATACTTTTAATGATGGCATCAGTTGGTTTTATTCATGCCGTTGTTGTTGCTGTAGCCGTTGCTGTGCTTGTTACCGTCTATAAACGTGAATGATTACGGCAAATCAATCATTTTTGCGTCTCTCGTTTTAACTGCTTAAATTGCTGATTAGCATTTTGTTAGTCGTTCAGGGAGGATTCGCAAACTAGTTTCGTTTCGTTTTATGGTTGCTTGTTGGCGTAGCTGTGGTTGCCGGTTGCTATTAATTTGTGAGTTTTTCTCTTTTATTTCAGTGTTTAATTGCGTCTGATCGGGTCATAATTGCTGTGCGCTTCGTGAGTTTGTGTTTTGGGTTCTCTTTTTTTTCACTTGAGCTTTAATGGGGTTTCGTTTCAGTCTTGTTCGCCTTTTAACTGGTTTTCTAACATCAAATTAATCAATAAGTTGAGCATTAAAATAGCATTTATTTAATGCTTGATTTCGACAATTAAAATACCAAATTTGGGAGTCTTTACAGTCTTTGCTTGTGCTTTTCATACTGAAGTTGATTTCGCTGACGGTTCGATGATCAGTTTGACTATTTGAATTTGATCATCATTTAAATTTACTGCTTCATCGAATGTACATACTTTCATTAAATGTTGACTCATCGAAGTAAGTTTAAGAAAGTTTTGTAAAGAAGTTGTTGGATTTTTGGGTTTGAACGTTTTTATTTCAAAGAATTCCAAAGTTAATTGAAATCTTTTCTAAGCCAACATAAATCATAATTAGAAACTGTCTTCATATTCATATTTTTCAAACTCGAGATAGTTTTTGTTATCCGAGAACCAATCAACTATTTTTTAATTGCTAGACAAATAAATTTATGCTAATTTTTCCTGCCACACACTAACCTCTGCCATCAATAAAATATTCAATAAGCGGCGGTTAATCATTCCAGAAACCTTTGTTGAATTATTTTTCACACACATAGAGAGAGTGAGACAGGGGGGAGAGAGAGAAAGAGAGAAGATAACTCACCCCTTGGTTTTCAAATGTTTTGCAAATTTGGTAACCTTTTAAGGGCGAGGGCATCGTTCATTATTTGGTGTGACATCATAAATAATAAAAATTCCATTGTTGGAGACAATTATGAATATTTTAAATTAACGCGGAAATACGAATGGAGAAAAACATATTAATAAAGCTAAAAGGATTCAACAGGATTCGAGAATAAAAAGAAAAATGATTTATTTGCGTAATAACTCTAGGAATTTCGTAAAAATCTGCTTACAATTCCATTTCTTAACATTATTTCAGTATTTGTTCCACAGATTCATATTATAATCAAAGAAAAATGTCTCCCCGATTTCCCTAATTGTGGGAATTCTTTATTCTGATCTTGGATATTCCAACCGGAGTCTCTGGAAAGTAGAGAACCTCAAGAAAACCTCAGAAATACTTGTACATTCAACGAAACGATCGCAGTCTGAGCATTTTCATTAGCAGCGGCAGCAACAGAAGCAACAGCAGCATCGCCTCGTCAGACCACCGCGATTAACTCGAACCAAAGCCAAGTGTCATGTGGTAGAGATTAGCTATAGCGCGGAAAGTCCTCGTTCCAGTAGGATTCGGATTTGAAAATTCCAGAGATCACAAGGGAAACAGCAAAACTGTCGACGATGAAAATGTCGACGATGAGAAAGCAACAGAAAGAAAATGCATAAAACTGGCAGCAGCCAGCCACCCAAAAGTAGCCACAACAACAAGAAGCAAAGAGAGCCACCATAGCATGCAACAGATTTGATTTTCCCTGGATTAAAATGTGGTTTTCCACCAGTTGATCTCAATTAAATACAAACATCATCAACACCAGTTCAGGAAAATAGAACGATTGTCGGCCGCAGCTTAGAATTTCCGAAATTGCACAAGTTGGAAGGGATTAAAACACCTCACGGGCCACGACACACATGTGCGTCGCTGCACTGCACTGCAGCCCGACATACGAAACACACTCGCGACACATGTTAGTGCAGCGGAAAGACGAGGAACCTGCTTAAGCTGCGGCTAATGCAACTTAAGCCAAAGTTAAGCTGGGAAAAACAGACTCAACGGAAAACCTACTCGTTAGCAGGATAGAAGAGCGGCTCAGCCGACGCCCAACTACAGCAACAGCAACAGCAACATGAAGAAAAAAGCGCTTGAAATTGCTGAGAAATTGAAATTTGATGCGAAGTATTTAAGTAGTGATTTCATTTTAAAAATGTGAGGACTTCTTGTTTACTGAAAAATTTACTACGTTTTTCTTCAACTATAATGTATTTTTTTAAAAGGGCTTTTGCGTCGTTTTTATAATTTGTTAAGCCCAAAAAAATGTATTTTCTTTATTTTTTAATTTAATGTTGCTTTTTCCAGAAAACCGTCTTGAGAAAATGCTACGAAAAATTATAGAAGGCGATAACAGATTTCAGCCAGAGCATTTTAAACTCTTCCTACTGAGAACAGTTCAAACTACTCCTACTGAAAACAGTTGAGGCAAAAGTGAACCGAAACTCAAACTCGTTCCTTTCTTTAGCGGAGACACAATCCTGAAGTAAAACTGATCAGTTGAAGTCGAATCAGATTTTGAGGTCGTGGAACACTTCAAATATTCTTCTTTAATTTAATTTAATTAATTTTCTTATTTAATTAATGGAAAAAAAGACAAATTGAATAATATTCTAAATTCTGAATACCAAAATTTTGCATTCAATTAACAAGAAGTTAAAATTAAAAAAAATAAAGTTTCAAATTAAAAATTAGTAGATAATATAAAATCGATAAAAAAATTAAATTAAATTAAAATTAGGGAATAAAAATTAAAATTAAAGTTTGAAGTTCACAGTTTTAATTTTCAAGTAATTACAAATTAAGTTTAAAGTTTCAGTTTTGAATTAAATATTGAAATTTCAAGCTTAGTTTTCAAATTGGAGTTGAATAGTTATCAATTAGAGTTTAACATGAATTTCTAAAAGTTAAAACATAAAGAAATCAACGCTCTCAGACTGTCGGCTAATCAAAGTGAATGCAAGCCACTCTAATTAGTCTATTTAAATGTGTAATTCATGTGTTTTCAACACTTTCGACACCTTTGAAGTTTGACTTTGTGCGATCAAAGCCAACAACTTCGATGTTGCCAGCGAAGGGCGCTCGAAACTGCAGCGAACTCGATTAGCATGGGAAGAAACACGCTGAACGCAGACACATAAAATTGTCTAACAAGCAGACAAACTGACGGAAGACTGGCGTCCCGTTGACGACCACGAGGATGCACCGCAGGACGTGTTAAGTGCGCCGCGCGCAGGACGTGTCAAGAAATCGAAAAATCAATTAATTAGAATTGTAACAAGTCAAGTTGGTCGGCTGGTTGGTCGGTTGGTTGGTCGGTCGGTTGGTCTGTTGCTCGGTTGGCCGATTAGTTGGTTGGCCCGCCTGCCCGCTGCACTTGTTTCGCGTCACGGAATCCGTCGCCTTGCACGCCTCACCGAACCGTTTTTCATTGGCGAGTGAATGGAATTCTAATTCTGCCTCATTCTCGAAACTCAAATATTCATTTATATTATTTTTTAATTTTCCGGCCCAGCATGTAAAGCGTTCAATTAATAAGCTATAAAAGCCGAAAACAGGCGCCACTCTGGCGTCTGCGATGCGTTTTCTCAGGCTGCGTGGAGAATTTTAAGCGCTCTAAATTTTCAACCTTTGAAATGATTTCATTTAAAATTCTGGATTTACTGTCCGCTGCACGAATGGAAGGCGGGGGAAAATCTGAATTCGAAAAAACGGGCGACAATCGAGTGACGAATCACTTCGGTTTGATGACCCCGGCAAGCATGCGCGGCTTCAGCATGCAGGAAACGCAGCGCCGACACACGCACGCACTTGAAATTCCGAAGCGTCTGCTTCTTCTTCTGCTACCGCGGCTGCTGCTGCTGTTGCTGCTGCTGCTGCTTTGCTTCTACTTCTGCTTGTGCTTCCATTCGATTGCATTGGCTGCTTCGTTGGCCACTCTTCAGATTTCGTATTCAATTCCTGGCGCGTTGCACTTGTTGTGCAATTGAAGTCGTTGCGCGGCCGAAGCCGCAGCGGCGGAGGCAGCCGTGCCTTGATGTGTGTGGGTGCGCGCCGGTGTGCGTGTGCATCCGGTCGTTTACAAATTAAATTAGCTGCCGGCGTGCATATGGGAATCCGAACCGAAGCCGCGCCAGGCCACGCCGCTCAATGTTAACCGCTGTTGCTTGCTTGGGCTTCACGTGCGGTTGCCGGTCAGCGCAGCGGTGGCAGCAGCAACTCTACAGTTCGAGGACCCGCTCTGTGTTTCGGCTGGTGAATGAAGTTGCGACTGAGGCGCGAAACGGCGGCAAAATTGGGATTTTTTATTCTTATTTCTATTTTGTAATTTTATTTCAAGACTTTTGGTTTTTTGCTTTCTTTTTGCTATCAGACGCTTAAAGATTCCATCGCGTTGTGCTTTCTCCCGTTACAGGAACCGTAAATTGCAGATCGAAAATATTTTCTCACGCAGTTTTGTCACTTCAGTTGTATCAGTTGTGTTGCCAGCAACAGCATCGGACGCCCACGCAGACAGCAGCAGCAACGGCGTCGGCAACAGCGTCGGCAACAGCGTCAGCAACTCATAACAGCAGCGGCCTTAATTACCGCACTCGGGCCACTCGGTGCGAGGCTGTGGCTCATCCAGCCGAGCAGCTGCAGGCCGGGGATGCCATGCCTCTCGCTTGTCTATTTCGGCAGCAGGTTGGTGGCTCGTTAAGGTTTCTCTGTGTGCGTGGAAAGCTGGTGGTTCCAGCAAGCAAGCAGGCAGACAGACAGAAAGTCACTCAGACACTCGGACGTGCAAGAGATCGAAGAGTTGTCAACCCGTTGGTTGGCCACGGTTTTCATTTCTTCGTTAAGTGATCAGGAAGTCATGCCGTGGACAAACACAAGTAGGCGTCAGCTGAGGGCGGAGTGGGGCGCGGCGGAAACCAGAAATCGCGGGCATCACGTGCCGCGTTGCTGAGACGCTGACGCTGTCAAGCAAAAGTTGGGGATTGTACGCGCGAAGAGGTAGCGAAGCTCCACGTTGGGTCTACAAATAAGCAGAAAATGATGGAAAATATTAGGGAAATTAATAAAATAACAGAAAACAACAAGGCAACAACACTTGTTTTGGGTCAAAAGAACAGCAACAACGAGCGCAGTGAGACGCTCATGAGTGCTCATCAACCGCTAACCACCGCCCGGCTGATGAAGCAGCCGACCAGCTGACCAGCCGACCAGCCGCCAGTCACCCAGTCACCCAGTCGTCCAGCCAACCCAGTCATCCAGCCATTCCGCCATCCCACCAGCCTGCCATCCCGCCATCCCACCAGCCTGCCATCCCGCCAACCCACCATCCCACCAAACCACCAGTCTGCCAAGCGCAAGTGTTAAAATTTTGCATCTCCTATCATGACCGCGATCGTGTTTTGGCCGCATCGGGCGCGCATTTTCACATGTTCGCACCGCGCCGACTGAACCCGTCGCTAATCTCAAGCAAACTCGTCTCGGCGCGGCATCGGAGAAGCGTTTTGGCTGCTGCAACACGACGCCGGCGCAGACTTCTGGCCAGAAGAAATCCGTTCTGCGCTCGTCGTCGCAACAGCGTCCTGTGTAGCAAAAATCAGCGCGTCGAGCAAAGAACATGAACTCGCCGGGAGCGGCGGAGCGTCGGTGGACATGATGGTGAAGAGCAGAAGCCAACTGGAAGATGGTAACACGGTGCACCGGTCAACCCGGAGACGGAGGCGACAGCAGGAGCAGCAACAGCAGCCCGCGATCAACAGCAGCAGCAGTAGCAGTCGAACGCGTGCAGAACACCAGGAATTCTTAATGTGGGAAAGCTAATTTTTGGTAGCGGCAGATGACATTTGAGAAGTGTGGACAGCTTCGAAATCCTCAATTTATGCACCGCGTTTGAGCTGCAATTGAAAACAAAGAGGGGAAAAAGAAAGGCACAGCAGAGGAAAAAGTAGAAACTTAAAAATTAAATAAGTAAACTGAAGAAACGTATTAAAATTGAATGAAATCAAAAAGAATAAAAGAGGAAAAATGCAATTAAATTGAATTAAATCATATTAAATGTAATTAAATTAAACTAAATCAAATTAAACGAAACTAAAGTAACTTAAAAGGCACAAAATAACATAAAATTAAACGACATAAAATGAAATTAAATTATATTTAATATCTAATTCAATTTTAGTGGATTTCCTTTTGAACTTCTTTGAAAGTCCCATAAAATATCTCAACCTGACGACGCGGCCGGGGTGATTAAATAAAATCTACTAAATAACGCTTAACGCGAGTTTAAAATGCGCCTCGATAAGCGTTCTGCGGTGGTGATTCTCCGCGAAATACCGCTACTAAATGTCAAACGCAACGACATCACGCAGTGGAACGCGAAGCGAGTGAGGATTGAGCTACCCGAACGCACGCAAGCGACAGGCGCGACAGGCGCGACAGGCGCGACAGACGCACTCAGCGACGACGCCGCGCGACGAACACAAGCGCACGCTTGAATCCCATAAAGTTCAGACACAAATTGATTTTTAAGCGAAAATTCAAATCAAAACATTTAAGCTTGCGTCGCTTGCTCCAAATACCGGCTGCACTGCCGCCTTAGATGCCGCGCCACGCCGCCGTTGCCGCCCTTGTCGCGCCTGCGCGCGGTTATTATTTGTCGTGGGGACGAATCAGCGCCCGCGTCGAATCAGTTGCGGCCGCGATTTTACGATGTCATCGCAGTCAGTGCGCGGCGTAATAAGAACCATTTTACGGCATCTCCGGTGCGGTGGTCGGCAGCGACAGTTGCTGTCGCGCGGCTGCTTTACCGCTGCCGCCGCCGCCGCCACCGCCGCGCCGTTCCTTTGCCGCTGCTGCTGCTGATGCACCAGGTTGTCCACGGTGCATTTAATGTCACTGATTTTATTTTTTCGGCTGATAAAGCGACCGTTGCCGCTTGCACACGCATTCGCGCTCGCGCACCAGCGAAGCCAAGCCCTGCTCTGAGGCAGCGCGCGGCGCGGATCCACGCTGGCAGCCGGTCGCCCTGAAAGTCCACGCGGCCGTCGATATTTTAATGTTTATTGAAATGCGTTTTTATGCCGACGATGACACTTTATTGTGGAAAATATGGAGTAGTTACGACAAATCGCCGCCAAGAGTCGCTTGAGTCGCCGCTGCACGCGACAGAGCGGTGGGTCGCGGCCGGCTACGGGTCACACAGCCGTTAAGTTTAATATACGGCCGAGATTGTTTTAAAGTGGAGTAGGACTGGCCGCGGCTGGTGTCGTTGCCGTTGCCGAATGGCGCTCGGAGTGGCTCGTCGTGTCGCGCGGTACTTCGTGCAAATTAAGGAAAAACATCGTTTGCGCTGAGCAAGTATTTTCCGCGCTAAGTGCAGCTCTGGTTGCGGCGGCCGCTCGCTTAAGCTGCTGTAAATTCCGCAGATTACAGCCACTCAACGACGGACCACACGCATCGTATGTAGATCGCGGCAAAGCCACGCCGGCGTGCAGCATGCAGCGTGCAGCGCAAGCAGCGTGCGCTGGTGGCGGCTGCTTGTTTGCTTGCTGATTGCGCGCGGCACAGGAAATGAAAAATGTTATTTTTATAACCTGCAAATCTGAAATTATTTTAAATGTGTAGTAAAATGGAGCGCAGTCGAGGCGATTAATTTTTACGGCGACGCCGCGTAGTCGCGTCGTCGCGTGGTCGCGCCGCCGCGTGCAGTGCCGCTCGCGCCACGCCGTCCTCACGGCGCGACGATCGACCTGATCGCAGCGAATGCCGGTCATAAACGCAGTTACGAGCAGCGCTGGTTACGGCTTCGCACGCCCAGTGAGAGGGTGTTGAGAGGGTGCGGTGCGTCGTGGAGAGTTTTGGTCGGGGGCAGAGGACCGGCGGTATCTGCTTGAGGCGACCTGGTTGCTGCAGTAAATGATTTCAAGGTTTTTATTGCTATCAAGAGGAGTAAAAAAACTGATATGAGGAGACTGACTTTTCTCTTCGAGGGAAACCGGCGAGGAAATGGAAATGGAAATTTAATTGCCAAAATCGTGTTAATAATTGTAATAATTATTAATGATAACAATAATTAACTAATAAATTATTACAATATACATAAATATATTTAAACAAAAAACAAGCAGAATTTATTTCTGTTTCTTAAATCAAAGAAATAAATTGTGATTTGCCATCGAACACATTTTCACCATTTTGTTTTGCACGCCATTTTAATCACATTTATTTAACAATCTGCAGACGCACACACATACACACACATATACACACATACACACATACATATACGTCCTCACACGCGCCTATAAAATGAAACTGAAACTTGTTTGCATAAAACTTGAATTTTGTATTTTAATTTTAATTTTATACCAGCAGCAACAAAATGAGATACAGACACACACACACACACACACACACACACACACACACACACACACACACACACACACACACACTCACTCATAAAAACCAATTAATACGCTTTCTTGTTCACCCGAAAAAGCACTCAAATCGATTTTATTTCGAACGCTGAAGGTTTTGTCGCGCTGACACGCAACAATCGTTAACGAAGTTCTTGAATTTGAGCTTCAAATTGGCTATAAAATTTGTCATCGAATCGTACTAAAAACGGATTTCAGCGAAAAGCGAAACAACAACAACAACAAAGCACAGCAGCAACAAATGTGACTGTCATTGAGCTGAGCTGAGTGCTCAACTAAAATGATTTAATTTCAATTACGTGCCACGCAAAATTATTCGATATCGAATCGAGTGGCTGGCTGGCTGGCTGGCTGACTGGCTCATGACGTGCATAAATCAAGCGTTTTGTAGCTAAAACGAAACTAATTGAATTACAATATAATACGAAATTTGCTCGCGAGATTACAGAAAATTCCAAGCACGCTTTCACGTTGAGATTTCCCGAACAATTCTTGCTAACAAATTAAGTGCGCAAAGGATTCGAGCAATAAAAACGAGCGCGTTGTTTTCTTTTTTTTTTTTTTTTTGAGGGTTTCAAAATGGTGGACGCGATTAATAAAAATTGCAAAAGCAAAAATCGAGACAAAAGATTGAAGCAAAAGATTGAAACAAAAGATTGAAACAAAAGACAACCAACACAAAAATACAAGAATTAAATACATTTTTACATGAAATTTAGAATTGAAACTCCCTTCAAACAGAAGTAAGAAAAACAGGAGGTGCATCTCAAACGAAAGTCTCACGCAAAAAACCTCCAAAGAGGACTACAAAAATTTTGATACTCAACGAAAGACTGGAGATCGATTTGAAGGACAGACTAAAGCAACGAAATAGCAGCCTTCCCTCTTTTTTCCTTCATCGAATTGCATTTTTCCCTTTTTCTTGTGCGTATAAATTTTATACGTCATTCATTTGAAATTCATTTTTCTACCACAAAAAAAACGCAAGTTATTAAATTTTAACACTTCAACTCTTCGTGTGATAACAAAATTCCTCAACATGCATTAATTAATTAATTTCGTTTAAATGCCTCATCAATATAAATGGATGCATGCAACACACGAGGCACACGAATCAATAAAACATTAAAAATATTTACTAATAAGTTACACAAAAGCAAACCAACAAATTATTTATATGAAAAAAAAACAAAAATATTAAACGTGTTGAGCATACAAAATAAATGCGAACAATCAGTCCTTTGTGACTCCTTGTGGTTTAATTTGGTCAACAAGAATCGGCGACGACATTCCGGTGACTGACTGGCTGACAAATTCCTGCAGGGAAGGAAATTCTTCAGTTTTTCTTCTGTTTTTAGATGATTTACTCGGTTTTTGTATCTGAAAGTTGGAAATAAATTTGATACCTAAATTTTACATGATAGTCTGCACCCTTGCGCGTGAACAGTGTTAAATTTTGTTAAATAAAAAATACCGAATTAGAAATTCTACATTTTTGATCGAATAAAAATGTTAAATTTCTTCTTCATCTAAATTTTTATTTACGAAGAGAAATGACGTGAATTCATTCCGGCACCCAATTTGTTTCTTTTAGAAGTCAAAGTCTTCATCAGAAGTTCACAAAATAACAAATTAATATCAACAAAACCGAAGTTGATAAGAAATTTGCTAAAATTGACGCTTAAAATTTTTTTTTGAGAAAGAAATGGAAGAAAATCACGATTTATTCGTCTTTCAAGTGCAAATCTACAAAATTCCTTGCATTCTTCTCTCCATTTTAGTGTCTGAGGCTGTCAAAAAACCTTTTTAAAATCTGAGCAAAAAAAAAGTAAAATAAAAGACAAAAACTGACTGCAAAAATAAAATCGACGCATTTTCAACGTGCATCGTTTACAAATTGCGCTTAATTAAAATTTCTGTATTAAATATGAAGCAGTGCTCTGAATTTCTAAATATTGTTGATGATGAAGCGAGAGCAGCAGAAGAAACAGAAGCAGCAGAGGCGGCAGAAGCGACAGTAGCGACAGGAGCGACCGAAGCGGCAGGAACGGCAGAGGCGACAGCATCGGTCGCTCGATGTGTGATGCTTGCTTGCTTGTTCTTCTCATTTTCCGTTCTTAAGTTCCATTATATTTTTATTCTGTTAGTGTAATTATAACCAAAAGTTGTTGTTGTTGTTGATGTTTTGTGTTGTTGGCATTTGTTGGTGTTGCTAATGTTGGTGCAACTTTTATCTCTGTCGTGATTTTTTTAAGATGAACGCTTTGATAAGAGAACTTTAAAGAATGTTGTTGTTGTTGTTGTTGTCGTTGTTGCTGGTGTTGTAGTAGTTGTTTTCGTTGTTGTTGTTGTTGCTGTTGTTGTTGCTACTTCCACTTGGAGTCTGCTGATTGCTGCCCTTTTGTGGTAAACGTTCGCAATCAGTGATCGCATCAGCAGAATCCTGACAAAACGAGATGATATTTAGTGAGCAGCAGCAGCAGCAGCAGCAACAACAGCAGCAACAAGAGCAACAACAACAGCAGCAGCTACAACAACTCGAACAGACATCTAGCAACATCGCACACACTCAATTTACGCATATTAATAAAGACAGCGCGATATCGTTTTTTGAAATTTTTGTCATATAAAAAAAAACAGCAGCAACAACGGCAGCAACAACGGCAGCAACAACAGCAGCAACAACGACAGCAACACCGGCCGCAGCATCATCAAGTCGCTTAATTAAAGCTGCGTAAATTGGGTTCATAATTATGGACCGAAATCAGACGCAGAACTCGTCGAACTCAGACGAAAATTGCCGGACTTATGAAGGAACAAAAACTCTGAACTGAAGTTATGAAGGAATGACTCAAATATCTTCGGAGTGTTGACACTGCGATGCGATGCGGCGATGCGACGATCGCTCGAGTGACTGGCTGCTGATCGATATAAATAGCTGGGAGTATCGCTGCAGCGTTCGCACGCTTTTTTCCGCGCCCCACTGACAGCTATAATTCATCTCAACGTCGCCTTCGCTTGTTGGCCAAAAACAAACACATGGAACGCCCAACAAGGAGTTCGGGCAGGCAACAACAACAACAACAACAACAACGAAAACTCATCTGCGCCTTCTCGGTGGCGCAACCCTGCAGTGCAACACTTGACGCTTCTGCAGTTGCAGCAGGATCGCGAGTAGGCTTGTGTCAGCGGCAATTTGAGTGCGACAACTCGGAAACTGCAGCGGTTTCGCGCGACAGGCTGCACCCAGCGGGTTGCCATGAATTATTAAAAATTGACAAAAGCTGCTGCAGATTGTTTTCATTTCTAAATACGCAGAAAACTACAAAAACCACGAAAATAAAACAAAATGCAGAGTTGAAGCGAAAAAGAGTGCAACAAACTAATGAAAAAACAGAAGAGCAGCAAAAATTGCAATGCCGCGCGCGACGACAATAAATAATTCACTTGTTGCCGATGTTGTTGTTGCTGCTACTGAGCGCTGATGACGTGATTAATGAGTTCACGGTGTTTATAGGAGAAAATTGTTTTTAAAAGTAATTTCAAGTGGAATCAAGTGAAATAATCCTCGTTTTTTCTAAGATTTCTTTTCTATTTACTCACCTAATTTTTCGGCTGTCAAAATTAATGCTGCCGCTGCCGTCGGTGTCGGCGGCGGCAGCACACGGTGGCTACCACCGGCACCACCACCGCCACATGAGTAGACGTTTTTTCAGCTTTTCAGCCACCCACCTCAGTATTTAATTTCAGCTCGAATCCACTTTAAGTGCCACAGAAACGCCGAGAGTTTCAATCAAAAATAGATTGAGACCGCAACACCAACAACAATTAAAACGGTAACAATTTGGACGTCCAATTGAACGAGGCTAAAATACAATTTTAGCTGAGTCAGCGAAATCAAATGGAATGCCAAGCGCGTGACGGCGTTTTTATAACACAATTTAAGCTGAACTTTTGTGGAGCATTTGAAAGCCTTCGCAAAAAATTGAGATAGAAAATGGAAATAAAAAATCGGAAAGAGAAATCGAAATACAAAATAGAAACAGAATATATAAAATAGAAAATTTAAAACACAAAATAGAAAATGAAAGATAGAAAGTAGTAAATCGAAAATAGAAAATCGAACATATAAAATAGAAAATAGAAAATGGAAAATAGAAAATGGAAAATAGAAACTAAAAACCAGTAAATTTAAAATAAAAGTAAAATTAAGATAAAAATAAATAAAAATAAACTAAAAAATAGAGAACAGAAAGCAGAAAAAGAAAACAGAAGCAAAAATAAGCAGAGAATAGAAAATGGAAATAGAAAACAGAAAATAGAAGAAGAAACTATACGAGAATAAAGGAAGACGTTAAAAAAAGGCGAAAACTAATTAATTTTAAATTGATAAAAACCCAAAATATTAGAATAAAAACCCCAAAAACATAATTTTCCTCTTTTTTAATGCCGTTGAGCTGTTCGTAAATTCGTTTGTTTCATTGTAATCGTTTAATTGTTGTGATGTTGTGATGTGTAACGGGTAACAAAAATTTGTTTGATTTGATCTGAAGTAGGTAAACACGTCGGAACGGACAGTTTAATTCGGTTGACGACGTTATCGTCAACGGCGCACATAAGTTGCTGTCTCTCGATGTGAATTGAAGGCTTCAAATAATTCATTTCATCCTCAGTGACCGTCAAACGAGGCGGCTTGACAGTCCGAACGCCTACGTTGGCGTTCAGACGGCACTTCAAGGTGCGCCTCCTGAGTGGCGACCGCTTGGCAGGTGTTAATTACTCCGGTTTCGGGTGATTGAGTGACAGGCGGTCGCTGCACGGCAAAAACGTTTAAAAGCCTTCAAAATCTGGTGATATCAATCAAACGATCAAACGAAAATTACTATTTGTTTCATATTTCCAAATAGAAATGAAAACATTTGAATGTTAAACCAAAATTCGCTTTTAATTCGAACTTAAAAAATAATTACTGTGAAAGTTATCAGCGGAATGTGAAAGAATCTCCTGGAAATCTGATATTTTGAGAGATGAAATTAAAAAGATTGTATAAAACTAAACCAAAATATATATCAAACTGAACACTAAAGGAAAATTCCCTTGAAATTCTTATCATTTTATATTTACTTGCAATTCATAAAATTTGTCTGCAGCGCAGAGAAAACAAAAGACTTGAGAGACGAACTGGATTTTACAGCATTTTTATGGCCACTCGATGTGTGCTTTGACATCATTAAAGTTTCCTGCGCAAACACAACAACGCCAACAAAAGCAAAACAACAAAGAAGCAAAACAACAAAAGCAATAACAACAAAATCAAATAAAACAATTGGAACTCCCCAGCAAAGACACAACAACTGCAACGGCAGAAATGAACGAGGAAAAGTTGCAAACGCACGACTATCAAGTCGACAATCGATACATGAACTCGAGTGTAAATTGATACTTACTGCAGAAACGAAATAAAACGGCGGAGAACGAGAAACAAAGCGAAATTAAATCAAACAAACAACATTAAAAACGATCGACCGAACAAAACGCACGAAATTTAAGGCTTGAAGATCACATCTTGAAGTAAAACTCTGTGAGAGAGAGAAAAAAGGGGAACGAAAAAAATCAGCTACAAAATTTTTTCCTTTTAATCCACATCGTTTTTTAATTCAAATTCGTGGAACAAAACTCGCGAACGTGGTGTAAATTCGAGCAGCAGCAACAAACATGAGCAGCATCGGCAGCAACGGCAGCTTCAGCAGCTTCAGCAGCAGCAGTCTCAGCAGCCTCAGCAGCTTTAGCAGCCTCAGCAGCTGCCAGTGGATAACAATTGTCATGTAGAGGGGATTCGTGTTGTTTTTAGTCCTGTTTAGCGTCAGGATTCTTTTGTTTTTGCCTCCGAGCGACGAAATATGCGATCGCAGGGCACAACTGCTCGAATTTCAGCACGTGATGTAGCAGCATCGTGCGTGGAGAGATAAGAATGAATTTTTTCGTTGCTTTAAATGTTGCTGGTTTTTTAGGGATTTTAAGAATTTTATATTCTTAGTTTGTTTTCTCCACACGAGCTCCACTTCAGAGTTCTGAGTGTCTTTATGTTTCTTCATGTTTTTTGCTGCTGATTTTTGTAGTTTCAAGCAGTAGCTTGCAGCTATTTTAACTTTTTTTTTTAAATGCCAAGATGTTCGTTGATTACTGTTTCAGTTATTGAATAAATGACGTAAAAATTTGAAGGCGCCAACTAAATTTGCACAAAATAAAATTTAAAGGAAAACACGAAATGCAATTGCAAAAAAGGGGATAAAAACTCGCGAGGCTTTAAATTAATTTGAGTTTGCTTTAAACTTCCTAATTTTTAAATATTCGCTGTTAGATTTAAAATTTTACTTTTTTACGGTATTGGAGAAATTTTTTAAATTTTTAAATTTTCCAATAATTTCCCTTCATTTCTATTTTCTTTATATTATTTTTCGAATATTTTTTTTATTTATATTTTCATTAAATATTTTCCAACAATTCTCATTTATTTCCATTTTATTTATATATTTTCTAATAACTTTAACTTATTCAATTTTATTTATTAAATTCCTAATAATTCTCATTTATTTGTATTAAAAATTTAATATTAATAATAGTTGCAATCTCTGATTTATAATTATTTTCCACTAAAATATTTCAATCTTGAATATTTTCAACAGAAACACATCCAGCCTTCCGTTGTCTCGATCTATTTATGTCGACACAACGCGACATTTAACAACGTAAACATTCAACACACTCGTTCGGCGAGAACGAGGACACAAATTCTCCACATTAAGAAGAAAAAACTTGTGTTAAATGATATCAAATGCCGCCACCATCACCATTATTAGCGCCGCCGCCATCGACGGCACCACTAGATACAGCAACAACGATATATTTTACAACCAGTCCCATCATAAATTTACTGTAAAAATCTAATCTTGCCGTTTTAATCGATTTATGTCGCACAGCATGAATTATTATTGAAAGAAGATCGAATTCGACGAGTGCTCGGCCTCGTCTAGGATCGAGAAAAAAGGGGAAAAAACTAAAAAGAGGGAACAGAAAAAACTGCAAAAGATACCGACGAAAAACTAGCGATAAACGCTTTTTTTCGCTAACTTTTCAAAGCTTTTGATGCACCTAGCAAGTCGCTTGAGGAGGGCGGACGTCAACGCCAGCAACGCGTTGCTTCAACGTTTGCTTGGTTGCTCAAGTTTGTGACTTTTTTCCTCTGAAGTTGGCGTGGTTGCTGGAGCGGTGGTGGCGGCCGCTAAGTATCCACATGCTTGGATGGAAAATAATATCCACGCTGGAGAATATTAAGGCCAAAGGCGGCTTCATGCACGCGCATCAACTTGCAGCAGCAGCAACGGCGTGGAGAGTCTGCATCGCAGGCAGCAGCGGCGGATGAATATAAGGAAGACGGGAAGGAAGGAAGGAAGCGAGGAAGGAGGGAAGGAAGGAAGGAAGGAAAGAGGGAAGGAAGGAAAGAAGGAAGGGCGGGAGGAAGGAAGGAAGCGAGGAAGGAAGGAAGGAAGGAAGCGTGGAAGGAAGGACGGAAGGAAGGAAGGAAGGAAGGAAGAAAGCGAGGAAGGAAGGAAGCGAGGAAGGAAGGACGGAAGGAAGGAAGGAAGGAAGGAAGAAAGACAGGAAAGAAGGAAGAAAAATCAACAAATCAAATTCTTATTGTTTTTATTTCTCTTGTTGTTATTGTTGTTGTTGTTGTTGTTGTTATTGCTCGTGCCAGTTTGTTGTAGCCAACTCTCTCCCGTGGCCAACAAATAATGTTTGCACTCTCAACTCCTGAACTCCCTTGCCCAGTGTTGTGACCGCACATATAAATAATTCGCGGCGGCGCACATGCTGCAGATCTGCTCGCTGCTGCAGTGGTGGGCGAGTGTGTGTGGCTGTGTGTGTGTGTGTGTGGTTGTGTGTGTGTTGCTGAAAAATTAATTGTGTTTGCTTTTCCCGAGTTTTAGTTGAATTATAGTAGTGGGCGCAAAAATGTGTTTCGTTTTTTAATTAGATTTTCCTAAGGATGCCAAGTTTGTTGCTTAAGTCGTTTGTTAACGCAGGTGCGTGACTTCTGTTGAGCGCTTCAAAGACGAAAAGAGAGGAAATTTCAATTCCTTCTCATCGTTTACGAGTGCAGCCACTTGAATCCTCCTGCCACTCAGCACGAGCTCGGCATCGACGCAGCCGTTCAGTTTGTGTGCACTAATTAAAATGCGAACAAAGCGATCTCGTTCATGATAAATAGAAATACTCATTACCGATTCCTATCAATGCGGCAGCAGCAGTTGCGAATGTACTCACGAGCTGGTCGCCGGCCTTCTGCCGTCGCTGCGTGACTCTGTTTTCGCACAAGTGGCTCGTTTTACGCCTGCGCGTCGCTTTCAGCTCGCAGCAACACGCGGCCATCGTCGCTGTTGCGCCTCCGCTGGCGGTGTGCGGCGCGGCGTTGCGCAAGCAACTACTGTTTCAACTTTACAACTCAACTTGTGGCTAATTTTCGCGTTTTTACTTCGCCAATTAAAACTCGGAATTAATTTTATTAAATGCTTTCCTATAAAACGACGAGCCGACCAGACGCGGGCAGGCCGCGCTCGACCGCTTGGCCGCTCGGCAGCTCAGCCGCTCGCTCGCTCGTACGCGCGATTTCATTAAGTAGCCTCGAATTACAGTCTCAGCGAGCACCCGCTGTGCGACGCGACGCGACGCGACGCGACACGAAGCCGCGCGACTGGGAACACTTGCTGTGCATCGCGCCGCTTGTTTTGATTTGAGGATCGCATCGAGGACTCCCCGAAATGTTGGCACCGAGCGAGCGTCGCGCGTCGCTTTCCGCGTGGCGGACGTCGCAGACACGGCGCGGAAAATATAGCGGCCTCAACGTGAGTAGCGAATGACAGCGCGTGACAGCAGCGCGCTGCAGCGGCGCTGATCTCCTGATCTGCTTGTGAAAATTAAAATCTTATCTAGCGAAATTTAAAACGTGAGCGCTGCTCTTCTTCATCGGCGGCAGCAGCGCTGAGGCGACGCAGCCCATTCCGGGTGCTGGCTGGCGCGCGACTCATGCCTGTGCCGCCGCCGCCGCCGCCGCCGTCGTCGTCGCCGTCGCTGCGTGCGTCGGATGGCCTGGACGCGATTTTAGTGCTCGTTTTTATGCTGGCATTAAATTTACTAATTTATATCCGCGAAGAATTATTGCCGCGCTACGTCAAAACTGACTGAGTCTGTAATTGTTGTTGCAGCTGTTGTTGCTGCCGCTGTGGTTGTTGCAGTTGTGGCGCACCGCCGCCACAGTTGTTGTTCCCATCGATGCTGCTGCTGCCGCTGCTGTTGCGGTTGTTCCACTTGCGCTCTGCAAACTCGAGCGCAACAAGTGTTCCGTCGTCTTGTTCGGCCTGCAATCGCGAAGTTAATGACGCCTGCTCACCACGCCGCGCGCCGCCCAGCGTGGCGTTCCATGCGCGTCGCTGTGCGTCGGGGGATGAGAGTGGAAAATGTGACGCAGCCACTGATGAGCTGGCGGTCTCCACCTCGAGCCGCGAGCTGCCTCCTCCTCGTTTTGCGTGCGTTTAATTAAAGTCGCTTTAAACTTCTCAGATTCTCGCGCTGCAAATTGTGCGACTCTTCGCTGAGTCGCGTAATTCACGGAGTTCTACTCGAGCTTTCCTCACCAGTGCGTTGACTGCTGTCGCGGACGCGGTTGATGTTGCTTGGTCGCTGATGTTGGCGAAATTTATTAGAGAAAATTATGCTCGAAGTTGAAATGAGAACTAGAGGATCCTTGAGAGCAATTAATCCGCAAAACTCGAATTCTCACAAATAAATCGCGCTATTTAATAGCCGCTGCCGCTGCCGCTGACGCCTCCCACACACACCCACTTCTGCCGCGCGGCGCGACCTCAGCCGAATAGCGAACTCGAGATTTGCATGCTGCTATTAAACTCTGACCCCGGTCCGTCTTCGTTCGGAGCTGCCTTCGAGAAGCGGCAAACAATGACCGACACCGAGGAAGAAACAAGAGAGCAGCAAACAAGCGACTGACGGTCGGCAGATGGCCGAGCTTCCACAGCAGCCACACTGAAGCTGTTGGCCAGAAACCTGTGTCGCGCGAGAGAGACAGAGAGAGAGAGAGAGAGAGAGAGAGAGAGAGGAGTGGGGCGGTGAGAAATAAAATCGACTGGGGGAGGTGGGTGTGCAACACTATTTATCGCGCTGGCAGTCAAAAATCGCACAGATCAACCACAAAAAAAAATAAAAAAAAATTATTGATTTGTTTTGACTGTATGTACGAATTATCAAATAAAACCGAAAAAGAACTGCGACTTCAGACAATTGCAACTGATTTGCAAGTACTGCGAACAACAATAACAGCGTTGATCTGATTCAAATGCCTCGAAAAGTGGTAAAAAACGATTGTAATGAATGAAAAAATGAAAATAAAAGCGGCGAACAACAATAACGCGATAAAGATGCGGCAAATGGGAATGAAAATCGCTGCGAATGCAATCAAAATTTAAAACAAGTTCGATCGCACCGCCCTGAGGCGATATACAACAACGGCAACAACAACAAGCAACAACAACAACAGCAAGAAACAACAAGCAACAACAACAACAACAAGAAACAACAAGCAACCACCACAGCAACCACACAAACCACAAAAACTGCAGCAATCGCAATGAAAAGGCGATCCCGAGTTAGCATTTTGATGCACTCTGATTTGCGTTGCCCGGAATGCTGCGTGGGAGGATATGAAAGATGCAAGGCACGAGAAAAATTAAAACAACAACAACAACAACGCGAACCACTCGAAAATCGCCTTTAGTTGTGTTCGAAACTAAATACGTGCATTCGGAATTTATAAAAAACACAGATACAGATTCAGATGCACGGAACGCTGACCTTTAACTGTTTTAAGTGCGGCACGATCGCAGGCGATCTCCTCCGACTCCCCCTCTCTCTCCCTCCCCCCACCCCTCTCTCTCTCTCTCTCCGTGGTCGTCGTTGTAGCTCTGAGGCTTCGGTGGGAATTTTAGTGCAATCTATGACTTCAACAACAGGCACTGAAAATAAATCAAACCAAACAAAACCTCCAACTCTTTTCACTGATTTAAAGTCAAACGCAAACTTAACTTTTCCCCTCACTAAATAGACATTTTTAATAGAATTAAATATTAATAAAACCAACAAATTGTCCCGTTCCACGCTCACCCTCCACCTCGCCGTCCATTCGATTCGTTTAGTAAAAGTTGAAACGAAATTCGATGCATAAAATCAGCAATAAAAAGCCAGAAATCATAACAAATTCAACTGCAGGCAGTCCATCAGCCGCAGATGCCGTGCGCATTCACGCGCAGACGTTCCCACTTTTCCAAGATTCAAGATCAGCAGTGGGATCGATCGATTGTTCGGAGGTCAAGAGTCAATAAATATTTGCTGTTTCTTGCTCGTCGTCGGCGGTTTGGTGGCTGCAGCGTTGCATTTTTATGTAAAATTTAGTCGGCTGTGTCGGCCCTCCGCCTCTCGTGGGCTGCGCACGGCTTTGATTTAACTGGACCACATGGTCCACCAGCACCGCGTGGCTGCGAGTTAGAAGATTTAAAAGAGAAGCAGTGAATTAGGAAGCCGTGGCCGCAACAGCAGCAGCAGCAGCAGGAGATCGGCAACCTTCTTCAGTGAAACGGGGCGTATTGGGGGCAGCAGTCGTTGGCATTGTTCGCCGCAGAATGGTAAGCTACAGAGGTCGAGCTGCAGAGGTCACGGTAACTTCGTTGGCCTCTGTTTTGTTGGCCGGGTCGTTTTTAGTACCCACTGGACTTCGTTATTTTATTTTATTGCAGTGTATTTCACTTCATTTTCTCTTATTTTGTACAAAATTAATTGAAGAGTAATTTTATTTCAACTTTTGTGTAAACTTAATTGCGTTTTAAGTCGTTACTTTCTTCACTCGAGTCTCTGCTGCTCAAAGGGATTCCATTGCTGACTAATGTGACTTTATTTTCTCATTAAGATCATCGCATTTCCGCCGCCGCGTCATCGTGAGCAGCAGAAACGGCGCGCGAATCTGGCACACGTGATCTGCCGCGAGAAAACGGGCAACAACAACAACAACACCAGCTCATGAGGTATCTGCAGATCTGCGATTGCCTGCGTTTCGTTTATTTTCGCTCTGCTATAAATTCGCGAACGAAGCCACGCGAAACCAAAGTTTGGGGGAAGAAAGATCCCGAAACCACCATTCAGAGCAGCTTGGTGAGACCGGACTGGCGGACAGACAGCCAGTCAGCCAGTTAGGTGGTCAGCCAGTCAGCCAGTCAACCAGTCAACCAGTTAGATAGTCAGCCAGCCAGTCAGCCTGCTAGTCAACCAGCCAGCCAGCCAGCCATCGAGCGAATTAAGCCGAGGTGACCAAAGGCCAACTAGCTGACACACACAATTTTCAGCGCACGTCGCCCGTGGACGTCGGCCGAGGAGGGCGACCCGCGATAAGTCGTCGCGGGAATCGAATCGCTCTCGCTCGCAGAGATACGGCGACCACCGCACACACACACACATACACACAGGCACACACACACACACACAAGCACACACACAGCAGACGGTACTGATTTCGTTTTGTTTCGATGGTGAAAATGATGCGAATCACAATCGAAATACTAACTACCAGCCAGCAAGAGCAACGCTATCAGTTGATGGAGTGAATGAATGAGTGGATGAGTGGGTGGGGGCTGGAGGGAGGGATGGAGGGGGGCTGGAGGGGGGAGGACGGGTGTGAGGAGTGTCCGCGGCGCGGGGGCGGCAGTTGCGGTTAAGGATTCTGTAGATTGTAGACAATGCAATGCATTGCAACAGTTATTAAAGTCAGTTACTTGCAGTTGTCTTTGTGTTGTTGTTGTCGTTGTTGTTGTTGTTGTTGTTGTTGTTGTTGTCGTTGTCGTCGTTGTTGTTGTTGTGCGATACATGCAATTGTGTGCGCATCTTTGGTCATCCGTAGATTTGATACGCGGCTTCAAAAACACTAAAAACCAGAAAAAACCACAAAAAAGCAGAGTTAAAAAAATGCTTGCGCGGCGAAGGTGGTCGAGGAGGGGGACGAGAAAAGCAAAAATTTGTGGCGTGCTTGAAATAGATAAAAATTTCCCACGATTCAGATACACCCACAATAAAAGCGATTTTTAATAACTTCAAGAAGGAGAAGCGAAAAAGTAAAAAATCGAAAATAGCAAGAAAAAAGAAACCGAAGATGGAAGAGAAAGAATGGTGAGATTTTTTCGCGATTCCTCTGGCTGAAGTTCAAGCAAAGGAGTTGTAAATACGTATGTAGTTGCGTCCACATATGTGTGTGTGTGTGTTTGTGTGTGTGTGTGTGTGTGTGTGTGTGTGTGTGTGTTTGTGTGGTACTTCTCGTTCTGCTTCTTTTTTCTTGCTTGTGCTTGCATGAAATTACAGAGGTTGACCTGTTTGGCGAAGTCGATGCGAGCCTCTCGTAGCGCTCACAAGTCACAAGTGGAAAATCTCATCGATGATATAAATTCAGATAGAATGCAAAAAAAGGATTCAACTTAAAACAATAAAAATCAAACTAAACACTGAAATAATAATTAGAGATTAAAATAAAAATAGAAATCAAAATATAGAAATAGAAGCAAAAAATGGAAGTGGAAGAAAATATCATAGAAACAAAAGTGTGAAACAAATTAAATTGAATGGAATTCTATTATAAAATCCAGCAGGATTCAGTGCAACTCTTCACAAGTTTGTTGCTCCGCAAACGTTTTCTCGACACGTAACAGCAGCCACTCTGCTCTCACTACAGAGTTGTTGGATACTCAGTTGAAGTACTCTCTCAACTCCCTCTCTCTCTCTCTTCTGTTATCACTGCTCTCTTGGCTATTCCTTCATTACTCACTTTCACTAGCGACATTTGAAAGCGAGATTTTAAGAGTCAGTCTTTTCTTCTCTCTTTTCCAAGCTCTCTTAATCGCAAAACGGAAGAGCAAAGCAATTTTTATTTCTTTCTAATGTCCAGCTGAATTACTACGTTTTTTTGTTGTGTGTGTCATTCGTTGCGAAAAAGTTGGTCTTTACTTTCTCCGAAATGTCGAGAGAATCCATAAAACATTCTATCAAACTGCCTCTCTATTTCCTGCTTTTTCTCTTGATGATCTTGAATGGTTTTCATGTTTTCAAATGCAAATGCATTTCGCAGGAATTCTACAAGATACGCATACCAACACACACATGAGCACACACACACATGTATACATCCATCGCGGCCAGGAGTAACAACAATCAGCAATCTGCTAATTTTCCGTTGCTGCCACTGTGGCATCCAAAAATTGGTCATAAATCTCGTGCTCAACATCAAAGCATCCAAATGTCGACGTGTTGCATTTTTTAGTGTTTGACAAGCGATGTTCTTCGTGGCGCATCACTTGTGAGGCAAACGTTTTTCGCACAAACATGGATTTGTAGTAATCTTAGTAATTTGTAGAAAAAAAAAAACCAAAAAAAAAAACTTAATTTCTTTATTTCATTTCTATTTTTTTCAAGCAATGAAACGAATGATTTGGTGAAAAGATTTTGATATAAATGACAAAAGAATACAACTTTCAAAAACTCAAGAAAGCTGGCAACCAATTAATACGATTTCTTTATTTTTATAAAACTTGCATTTGAATTCTTCAATTTTTGATTTAAAATTGTGCGATTGTGTTGAGAGTTTTATATAAAAATCTAAATTGAAACTACTTATAAAATTTGTAAAAGCAACCTAAGATAATTTTATCAATAATATCATCAATAATGCAAACAGGAACATGTAAGCATGCCAATTTCTTGCTTTCCTCTTCCCGCATGCCCCCCTCCCCCTTCCAACAGTCGACAACTGTTGTCAATGCAACGCAGCCCGTCTGCTGTCATCAATTTGTTATCAACTTGTCAACGACTTGTCATAATAAAACGCATAAAGAAATGTTTTCATATAGAAATGTCATAAATGCTGGCAACAAGTGACGATGCAGCGGCATCAACAACAGCAGCAACAACAACAACAACAGGGGAAATAACAGCAACAGGAAGAGTAATAAAATCAATAAAAGCAGCAATAAATGTAAAAAGAAACCAAGAGAAGCTGACAACAGCTAAAAAAGAGCTAAAAAAGAGCTAAAAACGAAAATAAAGCTAGAAAAATAATAACAAAAACAGTAACAGTTATAATAATCCTTGTAAAAATTGATCACAAATTAAACAAAATTTTTATTAGCGCTCAAGTGTTGCATGTTGGAAATAATTTTGCGGTTGCTGTTGGTATTTCCACAGTTTTTCCTTTTTTTTTTGCTTGTCTGCTCAACCAGCAGCAGACAGCAACAGGAGAGCGTCTGCCACGAGCTGCAATAAGAGCAACTGCGAGTGCAACAACAACAACAACGAAGCAACAACAGCACAAACCACAATAACAACAGCAACTAAGATTGATGCGCAGTCGCTCGCAATTGCTGTTGACAGCTTTTTATTGTTGCAATAATATTGCGAGGCGATGTTAATGTTTTTCCTCTTTCTCCAGATGTTGTCGTTGTCGCTGCTCTTGTTGTTGTTGCGCTGACAAATTGAACTAAATAAAAAAGCCACACTTCGCTGACATTCTTGTACGTTACTCGAACACGTTTAATTTATGCAGTCGCCAGTTGTTGCCAGCTTTTGCAGTTGCCAGCGCAGTTGCAGTTGCACTGCGTCGCTGCTGTCGTCTGCGCGCAAGCGGAGCGACATTATTTTGACATACCAATCAGCAGTGAAAGCATCGCCGGAGTGATTGGCGTTTGCGTGTCTGGCTGCTGTTCGTTTTTTCCACTATTTAGAATGTGATTTAGTAATTGACATTAAATTGAGCAACTTGTGATCAATTTAATTTATTATTTATTGATCTGGCCGAGTAGAGAGCGGAGATGTTGGTAGCTAATGATGTTGCTGGCCGACACATTGTTGTGTTGGCTGTTCGACGGTGATTTGATGTCGAAGTTGTGCGCTGAAAATGTCGTAGAAAAGCGTTGCTGAGCGGAAGAAGGTTCGCGTCTTAAGTCTTTTGCTTTGTGAATACATTTCTTTATAATTCACTTTTTTCTATCTTAACTTTTAGTTTATCATCTCACTTTGCCGTCTTATTATTTTATATTTTTTCTCTTTATTTTCTCTAGTTTTCTCTTATTATTTTTCTAGTTTTATACGTTTTATTTTTCCCCCCTTTTCATTGATTTTCTTCATTGTTTTCTATTTTTATTTTAACTTCTTTTTTCTTGGCACTGCATAAAATTTTCCTTCCACTTGTTATGCTCGGGACGAGTTTCTGTGTCACTGCGACGACAACGCGCGACTCAATTAAAAAATAATTAATTAAAATGAATAAATAAGAAATTCACTGCATGTTGCTCCAATTTGTTGCCATTTCGAGTGTTTCAGCTGACTCGTCAATGCGTTGGCAACGCAGTCAGTCGATCGATCGATCGATTGACGGCGACTCTCTACCGACAGACCGCCGCACGACCGCTTTAATGGCGCCCAAGGCGCCAAATAATTGAAATTCCACTGGTGCTGCGCTTAAAACAAAAACATCGGATTGTGAGAAGTTTTTGCGATTAACTAGGAAAAGTGTTGTGAAATGCATTTCAATTGCACTGTGAATTGTAACAGCAACAGTGCAACCAAGCAGCAGCAGCAGCAAAAACAGACAAACGCCGCACAGAAGAACAACACGGTGCACAAAATGCAACTAATTAAAACTTCAGACTGCTAGCAAGCAACAATGTTGTTGTTGTTGTCGCTTCAACACTGAGCGCACAACTTCGCCTCGCTGATAGGCAATGAAAAAATTTCACAGCATACTTTCAGGCTGCACTGATATTCTGCGACGCAAAACTCGGCCGCTGCACGATGTCGGGAAATTGTTTTCTTTTTTCACTCTTGATTTTCTTTCTTTTTGTCTCATTTTATCTCATCTCATCTCACTTTATTTTGCTTTATTGCATTTTAAAATATTTTAATTTTTTCTTTTTCAGTTTCCTTCAGTTCTCAGCATCGAGAGTTTATTTTTCTCCATCGTCAAGCTTTTCTCAGTGTGTTGTTGTTAATTAATTAACCCATTTAAGGCGTAATTGTTAAATTCGTGCTCAACTCCGCGCCGAGTTGCTCCACATAAAAATTTATCTTCGTTGCTTCTCGCCGCCCACCGCCCACCGCCGCCTTCGCTACGCGTTGACGAAGCCGCTGATGGCAGCTGATGGCGACGGCGTCGGCTGCTGAAATCGCGGCAGTAACCATTTTCAGACAACTTGATTAACTGAAGCTGTCGCGTACAGTTTTTATCTGCCATCGTTGTTGTTGTTGTTGTTGTTGTTGCTTTCGATATATCACAAGCTGTGCCAAGCCAACCTTCCTGCCTTCCGACTGCCTGCTGCCTGCCGCCTGCTGCTTGCCGCCTGCCTGCTGCCTGCTGACTGCCTACTCTGATTCTGTTCTGCTCGCGAAGATTGATGGCGATGGCTGATTGCTGTGCCAAGTGCAAAGTGGAAGTAGTTTTTTGGTTGCTGTTGTTGGCATCATCGTCTCACGTTGGTGAGGAGCCACCAAGTCATCACCAGTGCCGATCAGCGATCATCGCGATCAGCCAGATCGTCGTCGATTGTCGTGGGTGTAAATTGCGGCTCAATTTTCGCAGTCGTTTGGTTGCATTTTTTATCTGCGCCAATTTTTTGCTGCAATCCTTGTTTTTTTCTGGCTTTTCCCTCACATTTTTTGCTCATGACTTTGATTTTTAAATGAAGACCTCAAGATCGATCGACGAACGAACGGTTCGATCTTTTCAGCGATCGAGCAACAAGTAAACGTGAGACGATCGATCGCTCGATCCGTCGTTAGTTTAATGATCGTCATGGAGAAAAAAGTGGGCAAAAAGCGAATGTAATGGTTTGGGTTGCGATTCAGCTGCAGGCCAAAAAGTGGGTGACATAATTTGACTTCGTAATTCGAGCGTTGAGTCAACAGACAACAGCATCGAGATCGTTATAGCTTGACAAAACAAGCGTGAGAAAAATTGTGAGATTAAATATGAAAATTTTTACCACCAACACGAATTACGAACAACTTCAAGTCATACAGACTTTTTTAAGTCTGAAAATGTGGAAAAACCGTCGTTTATTATTAGAAGAAACTGAGAAAAATCAAAGTTGGTTGTTTATTGAAACGCGTATTTATTGTTAATTAAATTTTTAAAGCTTAAAGATCGCACTGCAAGCCAAAAATGGCGAGCAACCTCAGATGACTTCGATAACGAAGGCGAGAAGGCGTTGAATTCCGAAATACTGTTGCGGCGAACGAATGCCCTGTAGGGAAAGAACAACAACACCAACAGCAACAACAACTGATCGTGGCTATGAATTAACATGTTAAAAGCCAAGCTTACTCAAGTATGCGGCTGCCTGCCGCTTTCCGCGAGCCGAGAACGAGCAAACGCGGCAGCAAAAGCAGGAGCAGCAGGAGCTCGCAGCCAGTATCGCCGCCGCCGCTCAGCAACGAAGCGAGGATCGCCAGCCAGCAAGAGCAAGAGGATCAGCTGCAGACGTGCTAAAGAACAATTAAAACACCTCGCTGGAAAGGCGCTGCCGAGCAGTCGCTTTCTTTGCCGCTTCTAATGCCGCGTGGCGGTCGCTGCAGCGCCAAACTTTCAGCGCGATCGCCACGCTGATCACTTGTGCGATAAACAAAAGGAAAAAGAAAAAAAAGAGGTGTTGGTGTTGCGTTCAAAAATACGTAAACCACAAGAACTGATATTCTAAATGGATGCCGCTACCTACGATCGCCAACCACGATCGCCAGCTTCAGGCGGCAACTTCGATCGAGAGGCTCGATCGTCAGCTTCGATCAGCTGCGAAAGGCAACAGCAACAACAACAACAACAACAACTAGCATTTTAAGAATCTTCCTTTTAACCCGATACGACGAGACTACTTAACAAAGTGATCGACACGCTTGATCGCGTGTCTGTGATAACGTGAATTTTTCACTTGAAGCCGCCGCGCCGCGACGCGACAGCCGCAACAGCGGCAACAGCGGCATCATCGCCAACACCATGCTAACCAGCAAACAAATATTGCTGCCAGTGCAAGAGTAACAGCTACAGCAAACAGCAAACACGGTAGCTAACATGCTTAAGTTTAATTAATGATAAGGAATCTGTATCTAAGGCCGCGAATCGGGTTGCCGCGTGCATGCCGCCGCGCTTGTTGATCCTTTATGCCGCTCTTCATGCCGCTCTTCATGCTTGTGTTGCTGCTGCTCTTGCCGCTCTTGCTGCTGCTGCTGCTGCTGATCTTGCTGCTGCTGCTCTTGCTGCTGCTGCTGCTGCTGTCCCATCTCACTGCATGTGCGCAACTTTCTGACGTTGCCTTACTTTGGCATCTCAATAACATGTAGATTTTTCGCTAATGTGCTGTTCGCGCGTTCACGCGGCAAAATCGCTTGCTTGCTTGCTTTGCTTCATTTATTTTCCGCCTCCTTCCGTTGTTGTTCTTGTTGTTGCTGGTTTTCTTTTATCGATGCCTTATTTTAGCCGGCTTCTTTGGCCAACGCATTATTATGCCATTAATTAGTTGAATTTATTCGATTCGAATCGATGCGCGAGAAATTTAGTTGTAAGCAGATAAGAAGATGGAAGCTGGAAAAGGATTGTTGATGGAGAGGACTTGGATTGCTTAGTGGTGAGACGAGGATGGCATCCAGGAAGGAAACGAGCTAAATAACAGTAAAACACACACACACACTCAGGTGCAAAGGTCGCTAAACAAGTGGAGAAAAATAAAATTAGGAATGAAAGCTGGTGAAATACGAAGAAAGCTGGTTAGGAAGCTGACAAAAGATTAGGTAGGTTAGCAGGCAAACTTGTAACCGTTTCGACAAACCGAGCTGAGCAGGTTTTCACTGGCTGTCGAGCAGGTTGGCGCTGGCAGTCGAGCAGGTTGGCGCTGGCAGCCGAGCAGGTTGGCGCGGGCAATCGAGCAGGTTGGCGCTGGCAGTCGAGCAGGTTGACGCTGGCAGTCGAGCATGTTGGCGCTTGCAGTCGAGCAGGTTGGCGCTGGCAGTCGAGCAGGTTGGCGCTGGCAGTCGAGCGGGTTGCCGCTGGTAATCAATCAGATTGCTCAAGCAGCTTTTCGTTTGAAAAGCTTTCATTTTTATCAAAGTAGTTTAGCAATGAATGAATAGAAAATTATGACAGAACTTATAAAATTCTGATTAGAAGAAAAACTTCGAAAACTCCAAACTTTAAAGAGCTTCCATTGAAGAAGCTTTTATTAAATATTCCTTACTTATTTTCTATGTTTGGAGGTTAATATTTAATTAACTACTTTTATTATATTCTTGATAAAATCTCTGCAAAGTCCATTCACTTTAAATCGGACGAAAATTTGTCTCAAGGTTTTCCCACGATCATTCTTGCAGCCATAAATCTAATTTAGATCATCGCTTAATGGTCGCCCGTCGGCGGCTGCTGAGCGTTTCGTGTTAATTGCGAACCTTTAAGGTAAATAAACTCACCGGCAACACTCGGTGCCATTCATCAACTGGTATCGCCGCCGACAACAACAGCAGGGAGATCGGCAGCGGCAGCAACGAGATCGGCAGCGACAGCGGCGAACACAACGACCGTGTTGCAGCGCGACAGAGTCGGTCACTGCGGCGAGCACCGCACCGAGGTGATCTGGCTCGAATAATTGCACCCTAAAGCTGACAATGAATTAAAGAGCAGCAGCTACAGCAGCAACTACAACAACAACAACAACAACAACTCTTGTCAGCAACTTCTTCTCTTCTTCATTGATTTTTGCGGCCCAAGCGACCGCGCTGCGTACACCGCCTCGGCTGCCTCGGCTCCTCACAGCTATTGAACTTGTCAACGATGATCGGGCGACGAGCGACAAGGTGCCGCCAAGCAGCAGCAGCAGCAGCAGCAGCAGTTGCTCGCTGATTTGTGGGCACGAAAAATAGACCAACGTCGACCAGATCAAAGCGACCGCAACAGCGTTGTTGTCGCGCGGCACAGGCGCTTGTTTGCAGTTACCGCTTCAAATGTTGCGGCAGCTGCTGCTGCTGCTGCTGCTGCTGCTCCTGCTGTTGGTGATGCCAAAAATGTAGACGACATGTTGATTCGGTTGCACGTTGTCCGTGGCTGAGCACTCGACACTGATGAGGTGCCTGGCATGTGTATAATTTTCACCTCTGCAGCCAGCAAACTACTTGCGCGACAAATCGTCGCGCTGTGTGTCGTCGTTGTCGCGGCACAGCCAACCGACCAGCAAGCAAGCGGCAGCTACTTGTCGTCTTGCCCCGTGTGTTCCCCTCTTCTTCTTCTACTTCTTCTTCTTCTTCTTCTTCTTCTTCTTCTTCTTCTTCTTCCTCTTCTCCACCGGAGGAATCACAGTGTGCGGCCAGCCGCGATTCGAACTCCGCATTGATCAATCGCGTGGTGGTTGCAGTGCGGCGTTTGCCGCGCGGCCTAAAGTGTCCGCGATCAATCGATCAGATCGCCGCCGCGGGGTGTTGAACGCTTGAGCGCAGCGCGTTGCGAAGATATGCATCGCTATAGCGGCTACTTAGGGCTGGTGTACACGTATGTGTGTGTGTGTGTGTGTGTGTGTGTGTGTGGCCCGTATCTCTGGCTGCTTGCTGCGGCCGCTGAAGAGTCGCGTTTTAATTCACAACCTGCGATCCATAAATTCTTCAACTTCGCTTTCAGTTCGTGTTGCAGCGGCTGCTGTTGCTGCTGCCGCTTCACGTCGCTGCATGGCGCGCAATTACGTCACCAGGATGATAAATAACGTTGTTGTTAGCGTTTTGCATGCGCCGCGACTTCTGATCAGCAAGGAGTGGATCGCAGAGAAACGAAGCGCTGTTAACGCGCTGCAAGTGATGCTGGTTGGCTTTAGAATTCAAAATTAATTTTAGCTAATATAGTTGTTGTAATTTTCTATTCAGGAAATTAAGTGGAAAATAATTTCACTTTCTCAATTTCAGTTTTCAATGACTGTGAGTTTTTCTGTGAAATTTTGTAATTACTGTGAGTTTCCTCAACATTTTTCACAGTAATTACAACATTTTCTATTTCTTACTTGATTGTTAAATTAATTAAAAAATACAAGAATTTATTTTTGTAATCATAACATAAATTTTTAATTTTTTCTTAAACTTTCCTTTATTTTTCATTTTTTTTTTAACGTTCCTCCTTCCCACTTCCTGTCCCTCGCTTGCCGCGCGCTATTTCACCAACTAATTGCATTTTAATATCGAACAGCAATAAATAATCGAATTACGGCGATGACAAATTCGTACTTTATGATCGCGGCGGCCCACATTTGCAAACAATGCAGCCGAAGGAGTCGCGCCGCGAGCACCAGCGCCGCCACCGCCATCGCACACTGATATCGCGGCTGCCACGCCGCGGCCGCAAACTGCGGTGCTGCGCAACACCGGAGTAGCGAGTCGGTCAGCAGCAACGCGCGCGCGGCTCCACAGCAACGCGTCTTCACGGGAATAACAAGTCCAGCGGCAGCCGGACTGCAACGTTGTATGCATCTCGCGGTAGGGCGAGATGGCAATGTGTGGGGAGCAACAACAACAACAACAACACCTGCATAACCAACAACAACAACCACCGCTATGTCAGTGCATACGTTAAATTTTGAGACAACTCAACGCATTCCTGTGCAGAAACGCTGAAAAGAAGAAAACGAATTCTGTTGCAAGTGCAAGAGTGACTGGAATCTTATCGCGGCGGTACACACAACTACCAACACACGCCCTCATATATCCGTCCCCTCCCCGGCGACCCCGCTTCCCCTCGCGACGCCAACAAAGGCTGCAAAAACGCAAAAAATACGCATGCAATCGATACTCATTGTTTGTCTCCGAAAGCTCTGGAGGAGCAACGCAGAAGCTGCTGCTGGTGCTGCTGCTGGTGCTGCTGCTGTCGCTGTTGTTGCCGCTGCTGCTGCTGTTGCAATACCTGCTGCTGCAACTGTTGCTGCGAGCATCATTTACATCGCTGTTGCCAGAATTCGCAGCTCGTTAGAGTGCAGTGGAAAAAATTAACAGCGAACGCTTCCAAAGTTCCTTGTAAGTAGCTTCGAATTGTTGTTGTTGTTGTTGCAATCTTTGGGTTTGTTATCCGTGATTTTTATTGTTGTCTTGCATAGGATTCTACTGGAAATTTCCTAAAATAAACTGAAAAACAAGAAAAAGTTAAAAAAAACAAAACGAAAACCAAGAAAACAGAAAAAATTCACGAAAATATACAAGAAAGTTGAAAATAAAAATAAAACTCAACCAACAATTTTGTAGGCGAGAAAATTGAGATGCGCTTTTTATCGATTTCACCTCGTTGCACTTCACAGCCATAAAGAATTATAATTGGTGTTCGCATGCGATTCGAAGGCGGCAGCAATAAAGCGACAACGTGTCGCGTCGGTGTCGCGTCGGTGTCGCGTCGGTGTCGCGTCGGTGTCGCGTCGGTGTCGCGTCGGTGTCGCGTCGGTGTCGCGTCGGTGTCGCGTCGGTGTCGCGTCGGTGTCGCGTCGGTGTCGCGTAACAGATACGAGGAGTACAAACGTAACTTCGAAGGTGAGCGCCAAAGTGTGTGTATGTGTGAGCTTGTGTGTGTATGTGTGTGTGTAGAAAAAGTGTATAAATGTACTTTAGTGTGTTTTTAAGCTCATAACTTTACAGCGCCTTCCCGCGTTGAGTGAAAGCGACGCGACTCTCCTCCCTGCGCCGCGGCGATTCAATGATTGCGTGAGTTCAAGTTGCGGAAATTCAATACAAATGCAACCAGAAGCAGCTTTTAGATGGTGAAATGCAGTTGACTGCAACATGCTTCCGGCGATGATATAGATTTCTAAATTAGTTTCTTAATGAAGATGTTTTTCTGGAGCGGCAGCAGCAGCAGCGCAAGCGACGGTGGCAAAGGAAAAGTCGCGCGACAGCAGCAGCAGCTTCCTTTCTATAATTTTTAAACCCGTGGTCACCGTGATAAAAGAGAGAAAAACACGACTTTGTGATGAGCGCGTTCGAAGTTAACAAACTCATAAACGCTCAACGCAGATGCATCGCACGCACGCACGCACGCACGCACGCACGCACTACGCACGCCATCAGTAACGCAGGCGCTTGCGTCGGTTATTCAATTACCGATTGCTGTTGTTGTTGTTGGTTTCTTCATCTTCTTCTTTTTTGCCGTCCTCGCTGTCCGCGTTTATGATTTTTTCATGCCATTTTAAATTTTTCTTTTTGTCCTCATCATCGCACAGTCACCGTATTTCAGAGAAGACAGAAAATTGAAGAACAAAAAATATACATTTCAGGTTTACTTAAAATTTGGAATGTTTTCAGACATTCAGCAGACTTACCGAAGTTACCCAGTTATGAAGTTTTAAAAATGCCGTTTGTATGGGTGGTGCCACGCCCTTTTCACGAATCCAGCCCATATTGTGTCTATGCGTCAAACCTGAGCTCCTGCGTAAAATTCCACGGTCGTCTCTAGCTTACTTTTCGAGCGATGGCGATCTTAATTCTTGCCACGCCTACTTCCTGCTGTTAGAAGTGGAAATAGTCGATGCCCTAAATTTTGAAGATAGTCGCACGCAATATCAAGACTCACAACGCAAATGGTTCCCCAAATATGACGTGTAACCCTTACAAATTTCGTTTACATTGCCATTGCCACGCCTTCTTCATCAATTTCGCCTACAGCTTGTCAGTATTTTTTCTTAGTCAATAAATAATAATGTGACTTTCATTTTAATTTCAATTTTCAAACACAGTAAATATAATTTCTCCTAAATTTCTCTATGATTCTCTTTGAGAGTGAAGTCAAATTTCTGAATTTCTCTAGAATTTTGACGTTTCTCGCTGAGATTTCCTTTTCTGCTCATGATAAACGTTCTAGAAACAAATTGCTCAAGTTTTTAAAATATCTAGCGAGATTAGTTTAGTAATTTACTTTTAAAAGAATTCGAAAAATTGTTTGTTTTTTGTTTTTTGCTATTTCAATTTGCTCTTTACAGATTTTTAGATTCCCACCTCATTCGCCGAAAGCCGCTCACTGTGAGTCTTTAAAACTGTTTCATTTTCTGTTGATCAACATTGTTGTTGTAGTTGTGGTTGTGTTTCACGTTGTTTTTGTTGTTGCTATTGTTGTTGTTGTTGTTGTTGTTGTCACCAACATTGATTTAATGCCTCTTACATCGCATAATAGCTTGTCATTAAAACAGCTTCTTGTCTATCATTAGCCGCCTCTCTGTTGTTGTAGTGGTTGTTGTGGTTGTTGTTGTTGTTGTAGTGGTTGTTGTTGTTGTTGTCGTTGTTGTTGTCGTTGTCGTTGTTGTCTTCTTCTACAGATGCCGCAAGTGTCTTTCAAGTCTTTGCGTGTGATTAACTCTCTTCGAAGGCATTAAAAAGATCGCTGCGGGTGTTTAATAGGTGGCAACTTAAAAAGAATCGACAGCAGCAGCAGCAGCAGCTTTGCATGCGTTAATTTAACAAAATGTGTTTCAGAAACAGGCAACGAGATGACAAGCGATATCAGTCGATTTTTATGATTAATATTTTTTAATTATTCTTCGAATATTTATTATATTTTGCCAAGTTATGCATTTTTAATTATTTTATTCTTGAATTTTTTTAAGTAAATTTTCACCAAAAAATTCACTTCAATCCAAAAATCAAAAAATAAAATAAAAATGGAAATGCATAAAAAGAAGTAACAAAAAAATGCAAAACTAGGAATGATGAAGAAAATTTCGGTCTTGTGGCGGCAACTGCTGTCTGCTGCGCTGCGGCCGCCATATTGGGTGCGCTTCGCATTCACCGTTATTTTGGAGATGCACCCAAACGCAAACTCCGAGCATCCAAACAAGCAAAACAAAAAACGTCCAGCAGCCTCCTTGAAGCGAACGCTGCGGCGAGTTTTCTTCATAATCGCGTCGCGCCGCTTCGTTCGACGCGACTCGTGGTGGTCGTCGTCGTCGTCGTCGTCGTCGTCGTGGTCGTCGTCGTCGTCGTCGTCGTGGTCGTCGTCGTCGTGGTCGTCGTCGTCGTCGTCGTCGTCGTCGTCGTCGTCGCCGTATGTGCAGCACGCATGCACGCGCGACCTTTGTGCGAACGCGCTGCAGCAACATGTAAAGCACGATCGGAAAAACGGTGGAAAAACAGAAAAGGAAAATTAGTAAAAACAAAACGAGGGTTCAAACGTGCAATTCTGCCCGTGCATTCGCGGCGGTTGCTCATTTTCGGAGGATGGATACGCCTGCCTCAGTCAGCGGACGAGCGATCGGCTACACCTGCTGCAATCCGTTTGCTGCGATGCAATGCAGCGCAATAAAAAGAACGAAAGACAAAACATTAGCTGGACTTTTGTGCGGTGCAGTGTTGTTGTTGTTGTTGTTGTTGTTATTGTTGCTTGGGCAATAATGCCATTTTAATATGTCCACATAAATAATAAATAGAATAAGAGAATGATAAGAAAAAAAATAGAAAAAAACAAAAATTAAAAAATGGAAATAAAAAAATTCATTTAAAAAAAACGACGATATGCTTGCAATATAAAATCCAAATGGGAGAAAATTGCTCAATATTTGCTGCCCAAGCAGCTGCATTTCACATCGTACAGTGGAGCGAATTTGTGAAATTTGAGAAATTAATTTTGAAAATCATTGGAAATAGAAAATTTTAATTTCTCTCATTTTTAAATTTCATTTGATATTTTAATTAGATTTTGAGAGTCTAGATAAATTTTTATTTATTTGTGTATTTCACAATCGAAACAATTTAATTTATCTAGATAATATAAATGTATTTTTATTGATTTTTTTCTTTCACGAGAGTTACAATACATTTTTTAGAACGATTTTCCGTTGGTTTCGGCGATGATGTGCCCTCGTCGGTGTCTGAATTCGTTCTGCTTAATTTTCCAATTCATATTTCGCTCTCCTCGTCCACGGTGCGTCCAGTGCTTTGCCGTGGCGAGCATGTGGAAGATGTGCAGCGTCTTTAATTTAAGTTAATGCAAGACACGGAGAATTTTAGGCAAGAAGGGGCAGAGCGTAGAAAGCTAATGGGTGCGTCCCACTCGCCTGCGCCGATCGCAGCGGTGTCAGAGGTCAGAAATTTATGTTAATGAAAAATCTGACAAATCTGCGTGCACACGAAAAACAAAACGGAAAATCGGCAGAAGAAACTCGCGGTTATCGCAATGAAGACGTTGAGTTCTTGCGTGTGGAGAGAGAGAGAAGGAGTTGGAGGAGGAGGAGAAGGCGATGAAGGCGGTGGTGGAGAAGGGGGAGGAGAAGGAAGGAGGGAAGAGGACGAGAAGGAAGAGTAGAAATTCAGAAGAACGAAGAGAGCAAAGGAAAAGACGATGGCTAGTGCAAGCAGTTAAAATATTTATTTAAAAAAATAACTCCTCCAAAATGACGGGGATTTTAGTGGGATTTCTTGAATGAAAAAAAAATGAATGAAAAAAAACTTCCAAAATGACGCGAATTTTAGTGGGATTTTTTGAATGCATCAAGGGTAAAGGGCATTTTTTCCATTTTCCCCATATCTTCCTTTTCTTTTTAAATAGCACATCCGCGAGTGAAAACCAATGCTAATAAAAATCAAAATTTAAATTTTTCCTCGCGCGAAAACAATTCACCGCAACCTCAAAAATCGCCTTCCGAATGAGGAAAAAAATGCCGGCATCCCTAATGACTTCTTCAAAAATCGCACACGAAGAATTCCATAACAGCAACAACAGCAACAACAACACTAAAAGCAACAACAACAACAACAACAACAACACTAAAAGCAACAACAACAACAACAACAACGAGAACCAACTATCAGTTGCCAGACTAATCAAGCGAGAAACACTTTGAGCGAGTCAGCGAAGAAGAACAAGCAGCAGCAGACGGAGGGAGAAAACTGAAATATTTGAAGAGGGAGACAACGGCACGTAGAGCGAGAAAAACCATCAACACAAAGTTCACGATACACAATAAATGATTATGATGGCCAAAATGCTTGAACCGCATTTATTTGAAAACATGAAACCGACGACGAGGACGACGAGGACGACGAGGAAGACAGCGACGACGACGGCGACGACGGCGACGACGACGAACTGCCGGCCGCTCGGTGTGACGATGTGAAAGCGAGCGAGTGGGTGTGGATCGGGGGGCGGAGGAGGGGCAGAGGGCGTGAGAGAGAGAAGAGGGCGGCATGCGATGTGAGGGCGGACGGCAGCGCATTTCGACTTCCATTACCATTCATTATAATTTATCAACATCGAGCGCTGAAATGCTCGTAATTCAACACTTTTGAGTCCGAGCATCAGCAGAGCATCAGCAAGAGCGGGAGCAGCAACAACAACAGGCAACCAAGAAATACCTGTTGCTGGAGAGAGAGAGGGAAGGAGAGAGAGAAGATGTGAGGTAGTGAATGTGAGAGAGGGAACAGCAAGGAAAAAATATTATTGAAAGTGGGCAACATCAACATCAACCGCAACAACACAAACACTATTAACAACAACAACGACAACCAACAACCGCTATTAGCAACAACACCAAAAAATGCAACCGCAACAGCAACTACAACAACTACAACAACCACAACAACCACCACATCAGCAGTGGAAAAAATGTTGCTGTGATTTTGAGTGGCACTCGTAAATAGTTTTGGCACGATTTGTTCTGATTCTCACGATTCAAGTGCAACGTTGAACGAGTTGGCAACACCGAATCGGGGAAATCGCTGAAAATCGAAAAAATCCCGTGGCGGCGGGGGGGGAGAAAGGGAAAGAAAGAAGAAGCAGAATGCTGGGATGACGAGACGGTGGTGCCTGAAAATGCTGATGATGATGGTGATGGTGATGATGGTGACGATGATGATGATGGTGATGATGACTGTGATGATGACTGTGATGATGACTGTGATGATGACTGTGATGATGATGATGGTGATTATGATGGTGATGATGGTGATGATGATGATTATGATGATGATGATGATGATGATGATGAAGGTGATGATAAAGATGACGATGAGGAGGGTGATGATAATGATGATGATGATGATGAAGGTGATGATAATGATGACGATGAGGAGGTTGATGATAATGATAACGATGTTGATGATGAAGAAGGTGATGCTGATGATGATGATGATGATGAACGCTGTTAATTATGACGATAATGATGATGATCTCGAGGTTCAGAGCACGAGGTCGTCGTGGTTACAGAGAAAAAACGAAGAACGAAAAAATTCGCGAGCGATCTTGCGAAAACGAGGAGGAAAAAACTAACGAGTGCTGAAGATTCGCTGCAGAGTCGTGGTTTCGATTGACCCTGTGGTGCCTCAAAGATATTGTTGTTGTTGTTGTTGTCGCTGTTGTTGTTGTCGCTGTTGTCGCTGTTGTTGTCTGGTGGTTACCGAAAACTCGACTGATTTGAATCCGCTTAATTTTATTAAAAACGCCTGCTTATCGCGAAAAATTCTGCAGATTCCTCACTCGCTGCTCGTCGGTGTTGCCAATTAAATGTCACGCGTTGCAAGCGAATGGGAGAAAATTTCCCGCAAGCAACGACGAGCTTTTTTCCGCAGTTTTCCGCAGGCTCGACAATAATCGACGAAAATCTCTCCGGTCCTCTTCATTAACGGGCGGCCGCGACTTCGTTAGCTGGCGCAACACAACTCGCCCCAGTCGCCCAGTCGCCCAGTCGCGCCCCGTCGCCCCGTCGCCCTCCGTCGCCCCGTCGCCCCGTCGCCCCCCGTCGCCCCCCGTCGCCCCCCGTCGCCCAGTCGCCTGCAGGAAGTCTGCGAAGTCTGCTAAGTGGGCAACCAACCAGCATTCCAAACGAAATTGCGAGAAAAACCCAGAAAAGCCACGAAAAACCAGCCGCCCGACACTGCAACACCTCGCGACGTCGCTGAAATTCTCAGTCGTTGACAAAAAGATGCGCATTTCGCGATAAAGCGTCCGTCCGTCTGTCCGTCGAGCGGTTTTTTGTTCTCAGCGACTGCTTGCGCTCCCCTTGCGGGCGGAGAAATTGAGCTCCTCGAATTGCATGCGGGACAGAAAGCGGTGCGGTGCGGTGCGGCGCGGCTGCCCGCCTGTGAACCGCGCCGCCGCCCCGACGGAGATGCCATTTTTTGCGCTCGACTGATGATGATGTCGGTTGCGGTCGGCGGCTCGGTGATGGTGGCGGCGGCGGTGGCGGCGGTGGCGGCGGTGGTGGTGCATCCGAGCACCGCAATCTAGATAAAACGCGATGGTTGGTTTTTCGTGGCTGAGTGGGAGAGAAGAAGGAAGCCAACTTTTGCAGGCTACGAAAATTATTGCAGATGCAGGGGACTGCAAATTTCAGTTATTGGCGAAATAAGAAAATAACAATTCAAATAATCAGAGAATTTTTAAGTTTAACAACGCAAATGTTCATTTTGCATTGTAATTTCAGAACTGAAGTCACAAAAATTCAACGTCTACAAGTCAAAGGAGCGGAAATAAAAACAAATTTATTTTGTTTTATTTGAAAGAATTATAAAATTGAAATAAAAAATGCTTTTGGGAAAAAAGTGAAGCATAATTTTAGGCTGAGTGTCAAATGCGCCGTCACCAGCAAATCGCAACAACAACACGCACGTAAATTCAATAATCAGGCTTGCAAACTCAGGAGGGCCGACGAGGCGCGGTCGCGTGAAGCGGAACGAAATGAAACTGAACGAAATGAAACAACTTGAAAGTCAACTTGAAAGAATTACAAGTTTGCAAAATTGAAAATTCTAAATGGCCAACTCGAAATTAAATCTCTGAAATTAAGCATACAAATATTGAAATCAAATATTGAAATGAAATAATGAAATGAAATATTGAAATCACATAGTGAAATAAAATACAGAAATCAAACCACAAAAAACGACAGCCACCGTTTTCGAAGCTCCGTTAACTTTCCGTTATGATATTTTAATTAAAGAAAAAACTGCAGCAGCAACAATTTCCGAGCCAACTAACTGTTCGCGGAAACTCGTCAAACCGCAGGCTGGTAAAAACGATGATTGATGTTGTGGGGAGATTTCATTATTTCAGTTCAATTTTAAACTACTTTTTGGGAAATTTTTAGAGGTAAACGCGAGGCTAAGCGATGCGAGAGCGAGGGAGAGAGAGAGGGAGGGAGGGAGAGGGAGGGAGGGAGCGAGAGGGAGGGAGGGAGCGAGAGACAGAGAGCAATAAATTCGTGTTCGGGAAAAGCTCGCCATCGCCACCCCCGAGAAATGAGTTGGCGCGGCGTGGCAGGGCGTGGAAGCATAAAATTCGAGATATCATGAGGAAGCGCGTTTTATGAGCGCAGACGGCGGATGAAAGAGCGCCGACAGACAGTCAAATAGCGGAGGGAACAACAACAACGCCGGCAGCAACAACGTCGGTAGCAACAACGTCGGCAACAACAACGGCAGCCACATTAACAATATTATTAACAACAATTTCACGTTTTATGCGAAATAATCTGAATCTTCCTGCTTAGAAACAAAGAAAAACTAAATGCGAAAATTAGGAGCGCCACAGCAACAACCACAGCAACAACAACAACAACAACAACAACAACAACAACCACAACAACAACAAGAACCACAACTAGCAACTGAGTTTGCTAAAGCGTTTACTGAAATACAATGTTAGAATGCTACAAAAATGATGTTGTATGCGCGAAATAATTGCTTTCCGCGGCAGCAACATCAACATCAACGGCAGCAGCAGCGGCAGCAACATCAACGGCAGCCATAAACATTTCGATGCCTGCTGAGCGCTGCCAGGAACGCGCTTCACATTTTGATTTACGTTTACAGCTCGACTTCGCCTTGATGATTTCTCACAATGAACTTGAAATGGCAAAACAATCGAAAGACGAGCGCTGGCTGTGTTTTTGTGTTGCCACGCAAGACTGCGAGCAGAAAATAGCAGTAATCTAGGTGTTGTTGTTGTTGTTGTTGTTGTTGTTGTTGTTGTTGCTGTTGTTGTTGTTGTTGTTGTTGTTGTTGTTGTTGTTGTTGTTGTTGTTGTTGTTGTTGTTGTAATAACGTTGGTGGGCTGTCGATTTTGTAGTCATAAAAATTCTCGCTTTTTCTGCCGCTGCATTCAATGAAATCCCGACGGCTTCTCTTTTTTTTCCCCTCCCCCCACCACTTCGCAGCAAGTTTGTCTCTTAAGTCGCTGCTGGTGTTCTACTCTCATCTCGTTCGCTGGCATTCTCGTCTCATCTCGTTCGCTGGCATTCTCGTCTCATCTCGTTCGCTGGCATCGCATTGCACTTCACTGGTTTTTAATAACTAAATTACAGCTAAAAATGCAGTAATTGCACTGCAATGCGCAACAATGCAACAATGAGAGGGAGGGAGAGGGAGAGAGAGAGAGAGACAAATTGCTTGTTGCTTTTTTTCTAGAACAATTAATTAATTAAATGAAATCGAGCGGCGAGCGACATGGAATCCCTGAACTGCTATGTGAAATTAATTTAATTAAATAAAGAATTACTAGAGATTGCTTGGCTTTTTCTTTTTCCTCTCTTTCAATTAAAAACGAAGAGCAGCCAATTTGGTGAAAATGCTGTTGTTGCGAGCATTTTTGCGAACATTTCTTGAGCCTCAGCGAGGACTGAAAATGCGGAACTGAAAATCTCAATCACGATATTGTCACAAAAATATACGCTAGCAACAGCAGCAACAACAACAGCAACAACAACAGCAAGAACAACAACCAGCCAGCAACTATCTTCAGTTCTGCTTCCCCCTCTTCTTCTTCTTCTTCTTCTTCTTCTTCTCCTTCTCCTTCTTCTTCTTCTTCTTTGTGTGGAAAACTCTCAGCTCAACTGAAACCAATAAAATTTCAGGAATCGTTCAACTCGCTGCAGTCGCAATTTTCAATAACCGTTGTACTGCTCTGGAAATTATTAATGTGTGTGTGTGTGTGTGTGTGTGTGTGTGTGTGCGTGTGTGTGCGTGTGTGTTGAGCGTGGCTGTGTTGAGCGAGGAGGCGACTGAAGGAGCAACTGAAGCAACAAAAGTCGCCGTTCTTGCGCGCCATTTGCGGCTGCACGTTCGCGGCCGCCGCTGATGCAGATTCCGCGCATAAATGGGCGCTCGTTGCACTTGCTTCTCCTCCTCGGCGGCGGCGGCGGCGGCGGCGGCGGCTTCGTTTGGTCTGCAGTTGAACTCCTGGCGGCCGCGAATGCTGCGAGTGCATCAAAAAGGTTGCAACTGCAAAGTGGAAGAATTGGCTTCCATTAAAATAACTAAATGAGAAATAAAGTCAACGAAAGAAGAAGAAAATCGAAGAACAGGCGGACGTTTTTAATTGTAAAAGTAGTTGAAATGCATTGTTAATAATAATAAAACCACAAAATTATATAATGTGCGTGATAACTTTATCAGGTTGAGAAGATAAGTGATAAAAACTAAAAGTAAAACTTGTAAAAAATGAAGAAAAAAATAAAAATAAAAATTTATTTATAATTTATTTCTTTTTAAAAATCTAATTAAAATAACAAGAATAATGAAAATAAATATTCAACAACGCAACTAAAACATAAATTAATAAAAAGATTAAAATTCAAATTTATTTCACATCTTCTGCTATTGCGAGTTTGTGTCTTGAGTCGTTTGGCCCAATCCGCTCCTATTTTAAGAACTCGAGAGAGAACATTCTCGCTCTAATTTTTTATAACAATTTATTTCACGTCTTCTACCTTTTCGAGTTTGTGTCTTAAGTCGTTTGGCCCAAACCTCTCCAATTTCAAGACAGCGAGAGAGAAAATTCTCGTTCTCATTTTTTATAACAATTTATTTCACGTTTTCTACCTTTTCGAGTTTGTGTCTTGAGTCGTTAGGCCCAATCCGCTCCTATTTGAAGACAGCGAGAGAGAACATTCTCGTTCTCATTTCTTGCATTTATCTCGATGTTCCGTCGCCAATAATAGCTTCTTCAACGCTCTGGAAGGCCACTGCGAGGCAGTCTATTTATTGTCATTATGACAAGCCAACCTTATTTGCGGCCAGCTGAGCTAATTTGGAGCCGAAGAGCTCGATAACGAGAGACGCATGCAGAACATTTCTACGTAACAATGAGAGCAGCAGCAGGAGTCGGCGAGCGAGTGTGTGGATGTTAGTCTGTGCGAGAGGGAGAGAGAGAGAGTGGGGAGGGAGAGTGTGCGTGTCCGCTTTTGTGGCGGAGTTTGTTGTTGCCCACCCAAGTTGGGTTTAATGAAGGTTTTCTCTTCTCTTTCGAGTTCGAATTTTGATATGCCGGCTCGGCTCGGCTGACACTCGCTGCTTTTAAGTCAACCGGGTGTCGCAATTCCACGGCGAGCGATTTCCGACTTGTGAATCGCCGCGTTGTTGTTGTTCCAGTAACTGTTGTTGCTGCAATTGCTGCGACAAACAGCGAAATTCCGAATAATTGTGAATGTCTCACGTTCTGATTTCCATTCGGCGATCTTGAATTTTTCCACAATCGCTCAGTCGCCTCGCGCTTCGATTTGCCTTTCTAATGCAGGAAATTTAAATCAAGGAATCGCGTTGCCATTTTTCTGTTGTTTTGTGTTTTTTGTTCTTCTCTTTTTTTTTGCTTCAATGCTGGATTTTCTACTTTTCGAAGCCAGCATAATTTGCTGCTGCTTTTCTCGCGTCTCTTTATTTAGTTTTTTGTTTGTTTTGTTTTTTTTTGGTTCTTCTAATTTCGTGCTAATTTTCTGTTGTTTTTGCTTCTTTTTTCCCTTGAATTTCTTTTGCGTTTCGTGCATTTTTGCACATCTTCTGCTTGAGTTTCACTTTTGTTTTGTTTTTCATTTGTTTACTTTTATTCAGTTGAACTTTTTTCATCAGCTGAACCCGCGTATTTAATTTACGCGCTTTTAAATGGCATTTTGCGAGGCACAACAGCAACAGCAACAGCAACAACAACAACAGCGTAACTAACCTGCATCAGCAGCAAAATCAACAACAACAACAACAATTACAACAAATGCAAATGCCTTCACAGCAGCAGCAGCAGCAGCAGCGACGGCAGCAGAGACGAGAGCAGCAGCAGCAGCAGCGTCAAACGAACGTCTAACTAAATGCAAAAATCATGTAACACCAACAACAACAACACCAACAACAACAACACCAACAACAACAACAACAACACACACGCACACAACAAGCAAATTACAACACACATTTAAATGCTGCTCTCAATTGCGTTGTGTTGTTGTTGTTGGTGTTGTTGTTGCGTCCGTCTTTCCTTGCATTGCGGTCGCTCTCAGCTCTCAGACGCGCGTGTAGACGGAGAGCGAAGTTTGTACGTGCGTGAAAATTTGTTGTTGTCACCTGTAAACCTGGAATTTGTAGGCATTTAAATTTCTAATTAAAATGAGACAAAACAGAACTTCTAACGAGAATTATAAAATTAATGTATTTGGTTTTGTAAACTTCTAATTTTCTACTTTAATTTTCTTCTTAAATTTGGTTTGCATTTTTTTTCTCTCTAAATTTTCCAACACGTAAATGCAAATTCAATTTCTTCCTCTCTCCCTCCTTCGCTGCTCGTTCACTCTGCTGTCTACAGCTCTGCTCTTCACTGCTGTCTTCAGCTCTGCTGTCTTCAGCTCTGCTGTGCTCAGCTCTGCTCTCCTCTTCGCTGCTCTGCTCTACACTGTTGTCTACTGCTTTGCTCTGCTCTGCTCTGCTCTGCTCTGCTCCGCTCCGCTCTGCCTGTATGAGACGCTCAAAACTCACCCACAGCTTGTTGTTTGTGTGGCTGGCTGGCTGGCTGGCATGCATGCAGTCGGTTAACGGTAGCTTCAACATGTTTAAAACATCAATTTTACTGCTTCTGTTGTTGCTGTTGTTGCTGTTGTTGCTGTTGTTGCTGTTGTTGCTGTTGTTGTCTTCTCCATTTAAGCTGCAGAACTTCAGAACTTTTTATCCGCTTGAGTTTTTTAAGTGCTGTTTAACTTTTCATTTATTGCTTCTGTTTTCTGTTTCTCTCATTTTTTGCCGGTTCATTTAAGTCACGAATTATGAGTACGAAAATTTTGCCTCGTTTGTTTGTTTGCTTGCGTCGCCGTTGAATTTCGTTTCACTGAAAGTTGTAAACGATGAAAGATCAGAGTGTTCGTTGTTGTTGTTGCTTTTGTTGTTGTTATTGTTGCTGTTGTTGTTGGCCTTGTTGCTGCTGCTGTTAAACTCGATTGTTTCCGTTGATGCTGCTTTTCAATGCAATTCAATTCAGTAAAAGATGTTCAATGGCATTGCTATTGGTTGTTGTTGTTGTTGTTGTTGTTCTTATTGTTGTTGTTGTCGATTATTTGTTGAGCTCCGTTGAGCGGGGGTGGGAAATCCTGCTGCTCTGCTTGCCATTGTTAAAAAAAAACATTTGAATGTCTTTATATAAAATTTCTTCATCCAAAAGTTAATTTTATTCAAATGCGAAAAATATATAAAAATAAATTTTTTCTTGATCTTGTTAAAATTTAGTCCGAATTTCTCTTTAGCTTTGCCACTGTTTTTACTTCTTTTTTTTGCTTGTCCTTTCCTAGATTTTACCTTGAACTTCAAACCTTTGAGTTTGAAAAATACAGAAACTGCAAATTTATTTCCTTAATTTCCACAGAATATAAAATGGATTTTTTTTTCATCTTAAATTTCTCTTCTCCTCACTTGAAAATTCGTTTTCCTTTTTTTTTTGTACTTTTAAATTTAATTGTAATGAGCGTTAAAAATTGTTTGCCGCTTTGGTAATTCAAAACAAATGATGAGATCGGTGGTTCTCTGCATTCCGCTGCGCTGCTCCACTTAAATTGAAAAGTTGCGCTCATAAATTTCGGTGCGCGTCGGCCGCCGCCTTCGTGGCCGAAAGTCGCCGCCGAGTCGCCTCCGAGAGGCCGCCGCGCCATCATCTGCCGTCCTGATGACGCTCATCGATCAGCCGCCGCGTCGCTGTCGTGCGGCGAAAGTGCGGCCGCTGCAATCGGAGTTTCACGCCTTCGAAATCAAAACCCACCGCCGAGACTTCGAAAGCCTCTCCTGCACAACGCATCGCATCGCAACGCATCGCAACGCATCGCACAGCGTCGCCGAAGACACGCGAAGAGAGAGACGAAGAGACGCGATGCTCGTCGTGTGCGTGAGGCGAGCTGCGAATTTTTTTTACCGAAAATCGGTTAAGCAAAACGCAGCGAATCAAGTGAAGAGCGAGCGAATTTAATGGCTTTTCACGTCGTACTTCGACTCAGTTGGCCAGAAGTGTGAAGAATTTGCGAATTAAGGGATTCTTTTGAGGTGGAGAAATCCAGCGTGAGTTCGCGCTGAACTAATTAATTAAAAGAAAAGGAATGTAAAACAAAAATTTCACTCAAAATATCACATTAAAGAAAAAAATCTAAATTCTCGTTTCAGATTTTACATAAAAAATAGCAAATTTTACAGTTTTTTTCGAACTTTCAATTTTCTCAATTTTCAAGTTCTCAATTTTCAAGTTCTCAATTTTCACACGCTGTCAGTTGGTCGTTTTTTTTTTGCTTGTTTTCTCTCAACAAATTAAAGCGGCACCGCATGCAACACTGACTGCAAAACTGAGAGAAGCAACCACACACACACACACACCAGGCTTGGTATGCCATACAACAACAGCAGCAACAACAACAACTCAGGCATGTGAACCACTTTTCAGAGTGGCGCAGTCAACAACTGGGTTGACTTCGTAGTCGAGTGGCTGCGCGGACGCCGACGCGGACGCGGAGTCCCGAAATGGCGCGAAACGATTACATAAATTTGCGCCATAACACTTCAAAGTAATTTCCAGCTGCATTTATAGCGCGCTGATTGTTCTGGGCAGCAACAGCAACCGCAACACTAACAACAACAGTAACAGCAACAGCAGCAGCAACAACAGCAGTAACAGCAACAGCAACGTTAACAGCAGCAGCAGTTTATGGTTAACAGTAGCAGTAGCAGACGCAGACGCAGACGCAGACGCAGCAGCAGCAGCGGCAACAACAACCACCATCACTTAACGTTTAAAATGGCAGGCAAACTAAATGAGATTCCAAGCGAAGAAGTTTATGTAGTGAATAAGTTGCCACAAAAAGTGAACAGTAATTCTAGTGCGCATTGTTGTAGTAGTAGTAGTAGTAGTTGTTGTTGTTGTTGTTGTTGTCGTTGTTGTTGTTGGTGTTGCTTCAGTTATATTTGGTTGCAACGTCTTTGTTTGGAGAAAAAAAAGCAAAAAATGCTGAAAAAAGTCGCACTTAAAAAAAGTTAAAAATTTTTTTCTACAGCATTTTTTCTACAGCATTTTTTGTACAACATTTTTTCTACAGCATTTTTTCCGCTCAATTTGGTGTTAAAATTGCAGATGTTTTGCTCGCGATTTTCTCTTCAACTCCTGCAGTGCCGATTATGAGAGTCACGAAATCGCGAAAAGTGAAGCCGTCGATCTGAAATGACTGAAAAAGACGCGCTGCGCTCATTGATTGCAAATCCCTCGATCGCCGATCGCTTCACTCGTCAGCGACACGATGAAGAAGAAGAAGAAGAAGTAATTGAAGTGGAATGCTTTTAATTGCAAGTAATTGCGGTGCCATCGATCGGCGTGGCGTGGATTCTCGAGTGGATTCTCGCCACTCGAAAACAGAAGAAAAGAAAAATTTCAGCATTCTAAAGTTTCCAAGTTTCCAAGTAGCATTCAATAATATTTTACTGATAATTACTCATTCAACTTTCATTCGTTTTAAATTTATAAGGAAGTTTTACACCTCCAGGATTGTTTATTCAGTCTTTTTTTAATTTTAGTTGTAAGAAACTTGATTTGCTGCAAAAGTTAAATATAAAAATATGCTAAAAATATTGAAAACACGAGAGATCTTCTTGAGAAAAAAGCGGAGAATCGCCACAGTTTCTCCATCTTTCTCTGAATTCCTCCCTCTCAACTCAACAATAACTTTTTATCAGACTTTCTTTCTCCTCATTTTGTCATCTCCTGATAAAGAAATCGCAGCCTCGATCGCAGCCTTAAAATCGCGCTGAGATTCCATTTCGCTCGACGGCGTTTTCACTGCAACGCAGTTGACGCTGTCACGCGTTGTTCATCGACGTTCGACGTTCGACGTTCGACGTTCGACGTGGCGGCGCCATTGCGGTCACCGCAAGTATGGCCTCGCTGACAGACTGACAGACGGACTGACAGACGGATGGATTGACAGACGACAGACTGACGGATTGACAGACGGACGGATTGACAGACTGACAGACTGACGAATTGACGAACTGAAAGACTGACAGACGTGCATTAGCGACGTCGGCTGCTTGCTACTGCGATTCCTCGCCCCTCCAGCGGCCAGCGGATGTCAAAAGTCAACCCGATTGATTCGCCAATAAAATTTACACGTTCCGCGTGGAGGATTAACGGCGCGCGCAAGAAGAAGAAGAAGAGGGGGGGAGGGGAGAAGAAGCAGAAGGAGAGGAGGAATCGGCAGCCAGGAACGCCATATTAAGTCATTCACGTGACACACATTCGCCGCCGCCGCCGCCGCCGCACAGAGATTCGCAGCAGTCAACACGTCCGACGCGTTGAAATGTTAATTCAGCAGCCGTTGACAGTGCGTACGGCGCGCCGCAATCAATAAAATGCCTGCTGCCGCAATTCGACTCGATTTGGAGCGCAGAGCGAAATACAGACGCCGCGAACTCCGCCAACAAACGGCGCAGAAAAGCAGTCGCAACGGCAATCCAAACCGAAGCTCGTTGAAAGTTGCCCCCGCTCACTCGTTGGTTCCCCCGCTTCACTCGTTGGTTCCCCTCCATCAGTGATGGCAACGAGCAGAGGGAAGCAACGAGCAGTGGGAAGCAACGTGCGGTTGGAAGCAACGAGCAGCAGCAGCCGCCACTCCAGCCGACGAGACGAGCGCGAGAAGGCGGCGTTGGGTCGACGAGGGGGTGACGAGGGGTGACGAGGGGAAACGAGGGGGGTTGAGAAATAAAAGGCACCATCGAAGCCCATTCAAATGTCGCAAATTGTTTGCCAAATCGTGGCGACATGAAATAATTTCGACAGTTCAATTCAGCGCGGGCAAACTACAGAAAAACCGCCTCAGCGGCAACAACAACACCAACAACAACAACACCTACTGCAAATTGATGCGATCCGCTTGCCGATATTTTGCAGCGCAGTCACCGCCACTTGACTTCCAGCCATAAAATTCTGCCACCGCGTTTCTGCCGCGGATCGCTGAGGCTTTTAATTTTTGCCGCCAACTCGATGCGGCCAAAATCGGTCGGCGGCAGCAGCAGCAGCTCAAGCACGGCGCGGAAAAGCGGGTTACAGTCGCGTCCTCAAATATGTCGTCACCATTCGTTGAGTCGCTGTCGCTGTCGCTGTCGCTGTGGCCGTCGCTGTCGCTGTGGCCGTCGCTGTGGCCGTCGCTGTCCCTGCCGCCGTCGCCGTCGCCGTCGCCGTTGTCGTCCCTGTCGCGGCCGCCGCCGCAGCTTCCTCGAAGGCTTTCAAGGAGCGTCTCGATGTTAATCAGCTGAATTTTATTGGCCCGTCTTCGAGCGGATGGCAGCGGCTGATAATATTGTGGCGACTTCAAATGACGTGCAGCCGCCGCCGTTTTCTACCTCAGAAGCAGAATTCAAATCTAATTCTTTTTTTTGCGGACAGTTAAAATAAAAGAAAACAGCTTTTTCTCACCACTTTCAACTGCAATTTTGCAGTTTCCTTCTGCTTCAGAGCTTCATGAATGTTCAGAGCCCCCGAAAAACATTTCCTCGTCCGCATCGTTCATCTGTGCAACATGCAACAGTCGCTCTCCACTCCAACAAGTTAATAAATAATCATTTTACAACATCAATAGAAACTCGCGAGCCAACGGAACGCTAGAAAAATTGCAAGCAACTCCGAGAGCCGAAAATAAACTATTAAAATCTCAAGCGAAAATGATGAACCGCCCAACAGGCGGCTTGAAATCCATCGCAGAGTCGAGCAGAATGGCATTCCATTGGCAGAAGTGGGGAAAATTATTGCTTACAACTTGCGTTTCCCACAGCAACACAATCCGGGCGGCTGTTGCTGGTGTTGCTGCGGCTGCGGCTGCTGTTGCTTCTCCTGCTGCTGCTGCTGCTTCTGCGGCGGCTTCACTCTTCCCAGCCGCTTGTTTGACTTACGATTTGTTGCCGCCATCCTCCGCACGCACGGCTGCTATTTCAGCTAATATCGGCAATCAGCCGGCCGGCTAGTTAGGCCGGCCTCGCCGCAATTTATGCTAATGTTCATCATGTCCAACATGTTACAGTTCTCAGGTCCCCTCAGGTCCCCTCAGGTCCCCCCGCGCCTGCTTATCGGGGCGAGCGGGGCTGCTTATCCGGGGCCGTCCAGCGTCCGTGCGGCCCACGACGGCTGCGCGATTTAAGTGCGCGCAAAGTGAGCGCAAAGTGAGCGCAAATTGAGGCGTTAACGTCGAAAAATTGCTGCTCTCGCCGCATCAGCAGGACGATCTGAGTGTCTGGCTGTCCGTCCGCTTTAATGTGCTGAATGGCTGTCTGTTTATTTGTCTGTCCGTCTAGCTGTCTGTCTGTCTAACTGTCTCTCTGCCTCTCCGTCTCTCCATCTGTCGGTTTGTCCGTCTCTCTGTTTGATTGTCTGCTCGCTTGTGTTGTCTGCGAATTTTCTACTCTCCGTCTGTCTGCCTCTCTGTCTGCCTCTCTGTCTGTCTGCCTCTCTGTCTCTCTGTCTGTCTGTCTGTCTTCCTGTCTGTCTGTCTGTCTGTCTGTCTGTCTGTCTGTCTGTCTGCCTGCCTTGCAACGCCTCTCAGTCTGCTGGTGTTGCTCTGCATGTTCGATCTCAGTCAGCAGACTCAGCGAGCAGCTTGAGTTTTGACTGCGTTTTGCAGTAGCAACCGCCAACAACGTTGAGCTGTTAATAAACAAAAAAAAAAAAAACAAAAAAAAAATTCGATAACTTTTTTTACCCTTTTTATTAGTTTTCGTTTCGTTTTCTCTTCTTTTCGGTTTTCAGTTCTTTGGCTTTCTTTTCAATTTTGTATTGATTTCATTTTTTACTTATGATGTTGTTATGATTACAACAACAACAACAACAACAACTACAACAACAACAACAACAACAACAACAACGTTGCAATCTGTTGCGCGCAAGCGAGTGAAAAAAGTTATCGAAGCGGCGAAGAAGTAAATCATGAAATGTTATCGTTTGAATAAATATTGATATTCGCCGGCAGCAGGAGTAACAACAACTACAACAACTACTACAACAACAACAACACCAACAACACCAACACCAACACCAACAACACCACAACCACCACCAACAACAACAACAGTTGTTCGCAGTAGTTTTGCGATGATATTGTTGCAGGCAGCCAGTTTGTTTCAAGTCGCCAGCGCATCCGCATGCCGTGGCAGCCGCAGCCGCAGCCGCAGCAATTTAGCTGGCAGCCGGGGCAGCCGGGGCAGCCTGCGGGCCTCAGCAAGTGGCTGTGAAATCGCGGCAAATGCTTCCGCGAGGCCAGGGTGTGGCAAAATAGAGTCATCAGCACCGCCTCGCGAAAGCTGTCAGCCGCCGCAGCTGTGCCGCCTGCGTTGCCTCGCCACTCCACTCTGTAATTTAAGGTGTAAATGACTGAAATTAATTAAGCCTGAAATGAGGATACCGCAGTCCCCACGGTGTCTCGAGGAGGAGCAGACGGCGGATCAGACGGAGGATCAGACGGAGGATCAGACGGAGGAGCAGACGGAGGAGCAGACGGCGGACCAGACGGCGGACCAGACGGCGGATCAGACGGCGGACCAGACGGAGGATCAGACGGCGGATCAGACGGAGGATCAGACAGTCGACCAGTCGGTGGTTGCGGGGTGGTGAGGGGGCGTCGCGGAAGTTGCATTCCATCTGCTCGGTTGGAGGAACAGAAATCCAAGCTGCGTTATTAATTTCATTACCACGGATGGCATGGACGAAATTGAGCTTGCTAAACAGAAATAACTTCACAACTTCACAAGAAACAGAAATAACTTCACAAAATACTGGAAAGTTAAAGACGAAAATAAAGGAAGAAAATAAAGAAACAAAATAAACGAAGAAAATAAAAGCGAAGAGAAGAAAGCTAGAAAAAAATAGTTTAATTTCTTTTCTCACAGTTTAATTTAAATTTTTATTCATCTTTTTAAGTAAGAAATCAGATCTGACTGTGGATTTGGAGTTTGTTTCTCGAATATTTGGTTTTTAATTCGGTTTTAAAGGTCATTGAAAGCAAATTTTGATTTTTCTAGAGCTTTTGCGGTTTTTCGAGCTTTTGTAGAGCTTTTTTAGAGCGGTTTTCCGAATGTTTCACTAGAATTTAAATAAAATTGTTCTGAAAATTTTAAATTTCTCTTTTGCTTGGTATTTTAATTACTTTTCTCTTAATTTCAGTTAACTTCTCAGATCTTTAACGCTTTTGAGAGCTTTTTTAGAGCTTTTTAGAGCTTTTATAGAGCTTTTTTGGAACCGTTTTTAAAAATGTTTCACTTGAATTTAAATAAAATTGTTCTGGAAATTGTAAATTTCCTTTTTTAATTAATTTTTTCGTCATTTCAGTGAACTTTTCAACTTCCTCGCTTAAAAAAAAGCGAACGAATTGTTAATTCCGAACATGCGACCCGTTAAAATTTTCTCACATTTAAAAACGCATTAAAGGGCACTTCAAAGGCACCCCCTTGACGAGCCCCTTTGACACCCCATCGTTTCCGTTGGCCAAGCAGTGCGAATTCGCCTTTCGACACGCTTAGCAAACAAAAGCATTTTATTTAAAAGCGATTTTTGCCAACTATTCTCGCCTCATTCGACACTCGTGACCTCTTCAAGGTTGCCAACCCTGCGAGATTTATTGCGAAATAATGAATCGAATATTGTTAGCAATCCGCTCCAGCTGCTCGCTCGAGTGGCGGTGGATTTGCAGCGAGGGGGAAAAACTAGAATAAAACTGAGAATTATTTTTATACGCATTTTCATTGTTGTTGTGACATTTGAGTCGATAATTTATGTTTGTGTTGTCGATGGAAACCCCCAAAAAAAAACAAAGAATAATCGCAGCCAACAACAACAACCACACGGCCGTCCCATTAATCAATAAATTTGCTGCTGCACCACAAAACAAACGAAACAAACGTCGTCGTCGTGATCTTCTTCTGCATTCTCGGCCGCCGCGCTTTTGTCTGCGCGTCTCGTCTGCTCTCCACTCTCGCTGCCAACACAATGCGTTCACCGTTGCGTCGATGATTGCTAACAAAACGCGAGGGAACACAACAACAACAACGACAACAACGACAACACCACACGACAACCCCGAACTCATAATGAACTCAATTTTATTATGTGTCTCTCGTGTTGAAACGTCGCTCGGCTGCCGAAGTCGTTGGTGTGGAAACACGAAGTACGCGTCGCCGGCTATTGTCACCGCCGTTGTTCTCTTGTTCTCGCGTCTCGTGTTCTCGCGTTCTCGTGTTGTTGCTGCTGCCGCTGCGGCTGCGGCTGTTGTTGCCCTTTTCGCACCTCTTTTGTTGTGCCAACGAGACGATTAACGGGCGTCAACAGCTGCTGCTGCTGTTGTTGGTGTTGTTGGTGTTGTTGGTGTTGCGATCCGCTGTTAAGTGTTTCGGTTGTGTTGACTTTTTAATGTGTGTTTGCAAGTTACAGTCATCAGTGATTGTGTTGCTACTGTTGTTGTTGTCGTTGTTGTTGACGAAGGAGAGAGGGGAAAATTCTCTGGAATTCTTTGGTCACGACGATCAGTCAAAACGAAGGCGTGGCAAGCAATCAAGCAGCTGCTGCAACTGAAGTTTACACGCGCTAATAAAAGATTTTGTGAAAATCTCATCTAAAAAATCTCATCTCCTCCTCTGGTTTGAATTTAACAGTCACAATCACACTCTTCCTCGCCTCTCACTTCTCGCTCCCGTCGTCCACCACCACACACTCAAAAATCCCCTCCGTCATCATTTCTACGGCCTGGAATTCCATTCATCTTCACGAAGTCCGGCTCCGACTGCACATCAACGCTTCACGCTCGCGCTCGGAGCGCGCCAAGTGCTCTCGCCGCAATTTAATTTGATGAGTCCGCGCCGTAAAGAGCCAACAACAACAACAACAACATCACTTGGGGTCAAAACGCTCCATTTAAATCGCGCGTCTCTCGTGATGCGCGGCGATTTTTCAGCGCACGACGCGCGTTCGAGGTGCGCGTCGTTTTATGTTCGCGTTGCGTGCTGCATGCGGCGCGTTAAAATGCTCGGCAACTTAACGAGAGTTGACGCGAGATGGAAATTGAAATGAAGAGGACGAGGACGAGGAGTTTTTAAGGAGATTCTTCTCGAAGAGGCTTCAAAAAGGATTCAATCAAATTCAATAAAATTCAATAAAATTCAATAAAATTCAATAAAATTTAATAAAATTCAATAAAATTTAATATGATTATTAATAAGAAAGTTCAACATTTTAAAAAAGAAAAAACTTCTCAAACGAAGAGTTTTCGTTTTATATTTGAGTTCTTGAATTTTATATTGAGTTCTGCATTTTTTCTCCCGCGGTTGCGTGCGTCAAAAACATCGCGAGTGCGCTCGCTTATAAATTGCGATGATTTCTCTGCGCGCAGAGATGTGCGTCAAAAACTAGCAGCTGCACTAATTATACGTCTGTCAAAATGTCAATTCTAATGCCGCTCAGAGCAGCGACGAGCGTCGCGGATGCTCCAGAAAGATGGGCAGCCAGCTACTCTCAGTGACGAGATTACCGCGGACGCACACGCACACGCGGCTCCACAAACACATGCAGCGGACCGCTAGAGCAGCGGAACGCGAGAGCAGCGGAACGCGAAAGCCATGGAACGCGAGGGAGGCAGAGGACGCGATCAGCAGAACACGAGAGCAGCGGAACGCTAGAGCAGCGGAACGCGAGAGCAGCGGAACGCTAGAGCAGCGGAACACGAGGGAGGCAGAGGACGAGGGCAGCAAAAGACGCGAGCAGCAAAACACGAGAGCGGCAGAAGACGAGGAGACGAGCGCTGCACTTGACTCCGAGCCGAGCGGCGTGCATAATTGTAACGCGCAGCAACGCACGACGCGCAACGCACGTCCGCTCAGCTCTCAGCTGCGAGCGGAAGAGGCGGAGAAACCGTTTCTAAGCAGCGGACAGATTTGGAGCAACTCGAGCATTAGCAGCAACGCAGCCATTCACGCGTGCGTCGGGCAGCGGCAGCGGCAGCGGCAGCGGCAGCGGTGAACGCTGATGTCGACCGGCATATTTAAATAAATTAAAGCGCGCGTGCTGGTGTGTGTGCATGCGTGCGCGTGTGCGCGTGTGCGTGTGTGGACGAGTGCGATGAGCATGATTTCATTTTAATTACAGCCTGCAGCTTAGGCTGAGAATGCCTGCGGCGGTGCGGCGCTGAAGTGGCGGCGGTGCGGCGCTGAAGTGGCGACTCTCTAGGCCGCGGCGACTCTGGACGGCGGCGTCGCGGCCCCTAATAGGCCGGCGTATTTAGCAAATGGCTCGGCGCAGCTTGAGTCAAGCAAAAGACGAAAAAACGCCAACACCGGCCGCGCATCAAACTGAATTCATCATCGAATCGCAGGTTGCGCTGCTGGCGTCGCTGATGCGCTCTACGCTCGCACTTGCAGCTGCAGATTCGCCACACTTGACGGCACCTGAGTTATTTTTAATTATGATTATTTAGCAGACGGAAATGTGTGTGCAGCTGAAGCGCTTAACTGGATTAAAATGCCCGCGACAGCGAGAGAATCAGCGGCCTCAACAGCAGCATCGGCAGCGCGTAGCGGTGCCAGCAGAACGAGTGAGAGCGGAGTGGGAGCGGAGTGGGAGCGGAGGCAGCGGCAGCAGTAGCAGCAGAGCAACAACACCGTCAGCAGAAGTCGCACACCAACGTCGTCGCTCACAGCAAACTCATCTCCGGAAACAGCTTCGTCCATCAGCGGCAGCAGCAGCCGAGTCATCTTCTCTCCTGAGAATGAAAAGTGTAACATCATTACAACAACAAAAGTTAAACTCCTCTCTTTCTCGTTTCATTCCATAGAGGATTCCGTGAACTGTAAAAGTTGTTGTAAGAGCGAGCGGCGTGCGAACCGTTAGCAGAAGACTTAAGAAACAAACTTTGTATATTAGAGAAAATTTAAGTTTTTCCTTTTCTTTCACGAAGCGAAGCAGGAAATTGAAAAAAACGCAAACTAAAAATGGAAAAAGCAAAATTCGATTGAAATTAAGATATACAATTTTTTAACATAAAAAATTTACCTTTTATTGCCCCCAATTGAGCTGAAACACCACTGAAAATCAAGCGTGAATCTGTTTATCCAGCGGAAAAGCAACAAAAAGGCGCACAACAAACACAAAACAAAACCCACAACAATAACAACCTCGTTTTTGGTTACTCCAAATTAATTTTAAATGAAAACATTCGCGAGAAAACCCAAAAAAAAAGCCGATCAATAAAAAGATTTATAAGATTTCGTTAGAAGTGACAAAATTTGCATGCCGTGGATTTCAATAAACTGAAACTTCGTTGACAATCATAAATATTTCGTCGTAAAAGTTTTTATTGGCTATTAAAATTATGCAAATAGTTCAGCGATGGGAAAAAACTAAATAAGCGACAAATAAAAATGGATTTCGAGAAGAAACAACGAAAATTGAGGAGAGAAAATCGTTCAATATTCTGAAGAAAGAAGAAGAAGAGGAAGAAAACTCATCATTTGTTGCTTTTTATCAAGCCATCGAACGTCAGCAGGTAGCGTTTCAGCTGCTTTTACTTTGAACTTCGTTTTAATTTCGCTTTGATTTTAATTAAAGAATCGTATTAAATTTTTATTGTGACAGATTGGGAAGACTGATTTGAAAAGAAATTAGATACGAATAAAAAAGAAAAGCGAGACGAAATAGAGAAAGAATTTAATGTAATTTTTCAAATTTAATTTTTTTTTTTAGAATTTTTTTTTTTTAAGAATTTTTTTTTTTTTGAGAATTTTTTTTTTTTTTTTTTTTGGTGTGAGAAGATTTTAAAATATAGCAAATAAATCAGAAAATACAAGGGAGAGACAGGATTACAATTGAAACAAATTTCATAAAAGTAGTTGAAATTTCACCACTTTGTAATTTAAATTTTTTTTCTTCTTTTATTTATGAAAAATTCTCCATTAATAAAATGTTGATTAAATTCTCGTTCTGCTGTAAAGGCTGCTGTTAGACAACTGTTAAGTAACAGCAGCTGTTAGACAACAGCTGCTGTTACTTAACAGTTGCAAGAAAGAACAGACAACAGCAACGTTCGAAGTCGAACATGTTGTTGTAAAGCAGAAAACCTGTGGAAATTTCAGAATTAATATTATTTATTATCTTCTATTATTCTTATTAGCATTTTCAATACTTACATTTAAGAACTTCTTTTAGTATGAGCTGCGGAAAATCTTCTCTTCCTCCACTGAATTGTTAGAACGTATTTGGCCAAGTTTAACCCTTGAAGGCACAACTTTGTTGAGGTTTCTTGTCTTCGAAAGAACTTCCGCAAAAAACTTTCATAGTGAATCAGGTAGAGAAATCATTTTCTCTCCTGCTACGCCAACTTTTTTCAACGCGCCCTTTTCGTACCCTCGTTGCCGCGAGGGTTAAGCGCGCGAATGGAAGCGGATAATGAAAATGTTTAATACGAACGCTTACACGGTTAAGTATCGCGCGAAAGCTTTAAAAATCATTTCATTAAGACCAACAGCAACACCGGCAACAGCAACAACAACGAGAACAAACTAACCTCGAGAGCATTAAAGAGAAAAAATAGAGCGGCGCGCATATTTTAAGTGGCGTGCAGCGGAGCTCTAAATGCGTGAAAAGACACTAAAAATGCCATGAAAAACGTGAAACTTCTTAAAGTGTCCGGAGACACATTGAGGCAGCGGAGAAGCAACGAGCAACGAGCAACGAGCAACGAGCATCGAACGACGAGCAACGTGCAACGAGCATCGAACGACGAGCAACGTGCAACGAGCAACGAGCAACCAGCACCGAGCAACGAACGACGAGCAACGAGCAGCGAACGACGAGCAACGAGCAACCAGCACCGAGCAACCAGCACCGAGCAACGAGCAACGTGCAACACCTGTTGCAGCAAGCAACGAAAAAATGCTTCTTCCTCTTCTGCTTTAGCTAGTTATTAAAAAAAGAAAATAAATTAGTTTTTGTTTTAATTTTCCTTGTTTTAGTTGTTTTGAGTAGATTTTTGCTGGGAGTGCCATTTAGCGCTCGCTGGTTACCCACTTTCGAGCAAAAACTGTAGCTGCGCAGACAATTTAAGTGCGGCGCACTAAATAAGAACTCGAGAGAAAACAGTTAATAGATTCAAATAGAAACATCAGCGGTAAAAGTCAGGAAACGAGAGGCCGAAGTGAAATATTTGTGGTTAAAACCGTCGCAATTGTCGGGTCAGTTAAATGGTTGACGTGAGTGAAAAGTGTAGGTGAGGCTATTTGAAGTTAAAATGACAGAAATGAAGACGCTGGAATGACCTATAAAATGTTTAGTCGTTTCTAAGACTGTCGCTCTCGGCGCCGTCGTACTCGTTGTCACAGTCGGTCCATCTCGTTGTTGTTGTCCTCACTTTTCCCGCTGTCACCGGCGTCGTAATTTTGCTCCCTGCTATTTAACTCGTTGCAAGTTTAATCATTGTAAGTTGACACGTTGTCATCTTACTCGTTGCCATCTTACTCGTTGCCATCCTACTCGTTGCCATCCTACCCGTTGCCATTTAACTCCTTGCTATCCTACTCGTTGCCATCCTACTCGTTGCCACCTTACTCGCTGCCATCTTATTCGTTGCCATCCTACTCGTTGCCATCTTACTCGCTTTCACTATTTTCGTTACCATCATTTTTTAGCGAAAACTGCCGCCACCATCACACACGCTATCATCACACTCGTTGCTATCATCACACTCGTTGCTATCATCACACTCGTTGCTAAGGCTTCTGTTGCTTTCTAGTTGCTTTCCTTCTCGTTGCTATCAATATCCTTCACATCATCCTCACTGTCGTCGTCATCCTCGCTGTCGTCATCATCGTGATCATCGTCGTCATCGTCACTGCTGTCGCCTGCCTGCCTGCGACGTCGCTTTCGTTAAGGAAAAAATGTGTCAATAAATCAAATCTGTAATTTATCGCTCAAGTATTTGGACAATTCAGCCAAGCAGCACAAATACGGCAGCGAAGACGAGACGAAGACGACGACGAAGACGAAGACGAAGACCTCTGCGGTCGCAATTTTACGCTTGCACACCACGCAATGCATTCATGCGACAAAAAGCGGCCGCGGAGCGCAACATCAACAGCACCTGCAACATGAAATGCTGCACCACAACAACACCAACTGCAACAACAACAGTTTATCATAATTCCTGCTACCATATAAAAGTGACAAGTTAAATGAACAAAATGTCACCACGCAATGAAGCCAACAACACCGGCAGTCGCGCGAACAACCAACCACGGGAACGTTTAAGCCAATCTCAGCAAAAGCCAAGCGACAGCAGCAGCAGCAGCAGCATCGACAGCAGCAGCAGCGACACCGACAGCAGCGACACCGACAGCAGCGACACCGACAGCAGCGACACCGACAGCTATCGCAACTCAACTCCAACAGCAGCAGCAATTATCCTGGCTGAAGAGCTGCCTGCCTGCTACCCGCTGCTGGTGGCGCGGCGCGGCTGCTCGACTTGCTATCGACGGCGTGTCAGCAATAAATGCCGCCGTTTTATTAAATATGGAGGCAGAAATTAGCGTGGCCTACGTGTGTCCAGAAGGCGGGCGAGGGTGGGGAGCCGCAGCTGCGGTGAAGCAGGAGGGAAACCTGCTGGTGGAGAAATCATGGGAACTGAAAAGTTATTTCGAAGGTAAACTAGAAGAAATTCTAAAAAAACGCAATTAAAATAAAGTAAAATGAAATACAATCAATTGAGGTAAAATAAAATAAAGTAAACTTAAATAAAATGCAGTAAAGTAAACTTAAAGAAAATACAATAAAATAAGTGAAATTCTTCTTGCAACTTTAATTTTCGGAGAAGCGTAAACGCAGCTGAATTTTCACAACCATCAGCGGAAGTCAACTGCTGCTGTGGCTTCTAAAAAACCAACAAAAATCTTGTTACCTCGTTTCACATTATTAAGAGAAAAATTATCAAGCGCAGAAAAACATTATTTACGAGTAGATGAGGGTTTTCATTGGTTTTCATTTGACGCAGATGATCGATAAACGTTTGCGGTGGAGAAAACTTAGCAAGGATTTCGAAGAGAAGAACGGCGGACGAAGCAGAACTTCGTGGGCTTCCTTGTCTTTTAACCACAAAATGCTCTGATTTATGGCTGCAAAACTTTATTATTAACTTCATTTTTAAACTTGTGTAGTAAGTGAGAAAATAATAGTTAGGAAAATATGGCGAAAAAGTTGAGAACTAAATAAAAACACAAAGAAAATGAATAACTTTTGAAGGATGTTTGAAATGCAATAAACTGTTTCAAAATCGATGCTGTTTCGATGTTTCGAATGCAATAAATTGTTTCCAAGTCGATTCTTAAAGCAGAAAAAGGAAAACTGAAAATGACACAGCTTTCAAAATCGCACCGGAATCCCTGTTGCTTGAAATACTCTTTCGAACAATTTTTCCTACCTCGATTTCTTCGAGTCTCTCTTCCGTCATTTCAAATTTCCAAGGAATTATCAGCGCAATTGATTCTTCCTTCAGCAAACATTCCCACATCGCCGCACCCCCGATGCCCCCCTCCTCACTCACCTCGTAATACTCCAGTTTCGCACCATTTTAGGTGGCACTTGGTTCACTTTACGTGATCCTCACCTCCAGCGGAGCGGCGAACGGCGAGCGTGGCTCCCATTAAGGCCGCGCGTTTGCCGAGTATCAACGCGGAAAGTTCATTATTGTCAGTCGTCTACAAAGTCACCGAATGCAGTTCGAGTGGCTCCTCCACGTCGCCGGGCTTGACTCCTCCGCCTGACGTCCTCCGCCTGCCGTCCTCCGCCTGACGTCCTCCTCCTGACGTCCTTCGCCTGCCGTCCTCCGCCCCACACCTCCCGCAAAATAGATTCCCTCGCTGAGCCCGTAAATCAAACTGAAGTTGAGTCTCCAGCTTCAACTCGAATTACTGCGGGGAGACAAAGCGGGGAGACGGCCAACCAGCAGAGGAAAGAAAAAAGGAAAATGCAGGAGCTGCAGGTTGCCCACCACCGTCGTCGCCGCCGCCGCCGCCGCCACAGATTTGGTCATTAATTGCAGTGTGAGCTCACGACCAACTGAATTCTTGGCGTGCCTAAAAGGCATAACTGCAGCTCATAAATAACTGAAAATTATAAAGCGAATGCGAAGTGACACGCGCACGAGCTCGCGGAGTGGTCGCGGGGGGGGGGGAGGGGCTGCAGCCACCAACCGCCAGAGAATTCGTAGCAGCGCGCTGGTGGCAGCTGTCGTTGCGTTCAGTGCGTCGCTGCAGCTGGACACCAAATATAAACGCACTGCAATTGCAAGTCGAGCAAAGTGCGTCTCGTTTTCGTTTTTCTACTCCTTTCTGCGCAGTGCGTTTTCATTTTCTACTACGTTTTTCTACTCCTTTTCCACTTATTATGTGTGCAGCTATTTATCATTGATTTGCTGCGTCTTTTGACACACGACACAAGAATGTCGTCGTCGTCGTTGGCGTTGCTGCTCGATGAGACGACGAAAGTCTCTCTCTGCAGCAGGGAGCAGCGAGCTGAAATCCTGTTTGGCAGAAATTCACTGCAGTCATCTGCATCCTTTTTTGTAGAAATGATCAGCGATCGCAGGCGTCTGCAGCAGCAGCAGCAGCAGCAGCAGCACCTGCAAGCGCAACAAATGCTGCCATCAAACGCGAGAAATAAAACGAAGTACGATATTTCGATGTGTTCGTCTTTCGCGGCGACGAGGATCGCGTTGACAGCGCGTCATCACGTGATATAAATTTGCCACAGCGAGTGATGATGAGGAGGTTGGGTTTCCCTGCAGGGATCGCGGGGTGGGAGGGTTTTCCCTCTCGCAGTTGGGCAACGAGCGGGTTGAGGAGGAGAGAGCGAGAGTATTAAAAAATCATTAAAAGTATTTTTGTATTCATTTAAAAGCTTCTGTTGCTGTTGCTTCAGTTGTTGTTGTCGCTTCAACTGTTGTTGCTGTTGTCGCTGCTACTGTTCTTGTTGTTGTGTTTGTTATTGTTGTTGTTGTTGTTGTTGTTGTTATCGCTCCCATAGCGCGCGGTCAGCGCTGTTGATGGTTGCAATTTTTCGCTGCCACAGCATTTTGTCGCCATTAGCGTCTCGCAAATCAAAACATTTCGTCTCATGATGCGCTGATACGATGGGATGTTGCAGACAATCAGAAAAAAAAACGAAAACACAACATCAAAGATGATGATAAAATGAAAACAAACGCAAGAAAAGCAGCAACAGCAGCAGCAGCAGCAGCAGCAGCAGCAGCAACCGCAACAACAACGTGACAGTTTCAGCGATACATCGAAGTCATTTGTATGCAAGGCTAACGAATTAAAAACAACAGCAACAACGAAATAAATGAAGTGAACAGTAAGAGGAATTGTAGCAGTAACAACAACAACAACAACAACAACAACGGCGACTACCTTCACTCAAGGCAAGTGAAACAATCGACTGCCACAGTAGCAACTACAACGCGATGTGCTGCGGACAAACTGAAGCGGCTTTCGTTCGGCAACAACTTGAACAACAACAACAACAAGAACAAGAACAACAACAGCAACAACAACGACACTCACGACGCTGCGGAATTCTAATCTTTCGGTCTAAATGTCCTTCCAAGCCAGCAGCCTCCTCGCTTCCCTTCCATTCCGCGTCCCTTTCTTGCTTCCTCAATCCCCTTCAAGCAGCGCGGACTGATTGTCGACGTTCGCTTGACATTCGTTGTTGTTGTTGTCGCTGTCGCCGCTGCTCCGTCTGCTTCCGCGGGTCGTCTGTCGCTGCTGCTGCTGCCGCTGCTGCCAAGTCTGCTCTTGTTTGTTATTCTTGGTTGTTGTTGCTGTTGTTGCTGCGGCTGCGGCTGCTGTCATGCTGCCGTTTCTTGGTGTCGCTGATCGAAGTGAGCCGATTTAATTACAGCAGCCAGCAAATTGCTGGCGTAACAATAACTTCTGCACACTTCAAAGCAAACTGATCTCTGGGGAGGCAGCAGCAGCAGCAACAGCAACAGCAGCAGCAGCAGCAGCAGCGGCAGCAGCAGCAGCAGCAGCAGCAGCAACAGCGACCAGCAGCCGACGACACGCCGTCCACTGCCTGCCGCAACATGATTCCCGGCTGCTTCTGCTGCTTCTGCTGCTTCTGAGTCTCCTGAAGCGCGCGAGACAGCGTTAACCAGCAAGCAGCCTGCTTCGCGAGCGCGTTCAATGAGGCGAAAATCGCGACAAAGCGGCAAATTGGGTGCAGTTGTTGTTGCCGTGGTTCGTGTTTGTGGAAGAGTGTCGGTCGGCATTTCGCTTTGTGATGACAATAAGCCGGCACTTTTGTAAGGCAACAACAACAGCCAACAACAACATTGCAACTTCTAATGTTGTCATCTTCATGTTGGTCTCGTCCGTCCGGCCGGCTGAGTGGCGGCTGACTTGCTGGTGACTGCTGGCCGACCGTTTGGCTCGCTGGCTGGCTGGCTGGCTGGCTGGCTGGCCAGTTGTGACTGCGTTGCAGGCTGACATTAAATGTCACTGCTGCTCGAACACAACAACAGCAACAACAACAGCAACAACAACAGCAACAACAGCAGCAACAACAGCAGCAATTCAAGATAAGAAAAAAGCAGGTAATCGCAATTTTCTTATTTTATTTGTTAATTTTATGGCACTCTAAGGTGAGTTAGACACGAACGTAGACTGAATATTTTCCGGCAGGCGGCTGCAGCATATTTTTTATACCCTAAATTCATGTAATCTAATTTTTCACTGCCAATTTCTTCACAAATCATAACGTTCAAATATAAAAACTTCCCTCGAGGGGGTTGCTTGTCCCCCCTTTCCACCCCCTTGGAACGACCAGGACTGATTTCTTTGTCTGCCGAGTGTGAGAATCAATTTAGTTTCGAAGGAAGTCAATTTAGATTGGCAGCTAATTGCCGAGTTGCGTCGCGTGTTCGTTCATTTCTTTGTTTCGTCGCAAGCTTGTCCCATTTTTGTTGCTTTGTTTCTTGTTGTTTGTCAAGTAGGAAACATTTTCTCTGCGACGCTACAAGTTGACAGCTTTTCCGTTCGGATTTCTTGGATTTCTTGTGCGGCAAAGTTTTCAAACTTCATTTTAAAAAATTCATCAAGTTTACCAACGATTTTTCACTTCAATTGTGATTTTATCAGCAAGATTCATGAGAAACTGACTATATATTTTCAAAATTTTGATATTTTTATACACCAAAAACTGAAAAACTTATCGAGGGATAAATTAAAATGGATTATTTGTTGTTATAATGAAATGATCAATGAAAATGACGGCCTAGAATTTAACTAGAATACCTAGTATTTGCCAAAATTACCTGGTATTTGCCAAAATTACCTGGTATTTGCCTGGACTACCGAGTATTTACCTGGAATAGCTAATATTTGCCTATATATAGTCGGTTATAGCATCTATTAATCCTCTAGACTACCTAATATTTGCCTAGATTACCTAATATTTGTCTATATCGCCAACTATTTCCATAGACTGTCGAGTATCTGTCCACGGAGAAGACTTTGTTAGGAAAATAGCACTCGGATTTAGAGATTCAGACTAATAGGTCTCAGTTATTTCACAAAGATTATTTCCCGGAAAGTAGTCTCGTGTAAATTAGGTTCAGGCTACCCTTCAAAAATTATATTTGCGGAAAATTATATTTTTTGCAAATTCGCCGACATCTCCAGCAGCAGCAGCATCGCACTCGACAGCTGTTCCCACACCTGCCTGCGAACCCCGGCGACCGTCGTCTCTCACCGCGCCTACCAGCGAGTGTGAGAAGCTGTCAAGTGCTTCCATGTGCGCCGCATGGTGGAGCTTCAAGCTGCGCCCGGCCCGGCTGCCCGAAGTAGCGGTTTGTTTGCCTAACGTATTTTAGAGGCCACGTTTAGTGTCTCCCGCCAGCAGACGGGGTTAACTGCACACAAATTCTTTTCCACGAAAACCGCACCGTGTACGACACAACTGGCACACATAATGTGCACTCGTAGAAAGTCAACAGAAATCACTGCAGCCAACAACAACAGCAACAACAGCAACAACAACAGCAGCAACAACAAGTAACAACAAGTGAAAAGCATCTACACTCCATAAATCTCAATACAAGGACAAAATATTTGCAAATCGCGCTTCAGAGAAGCCGCCTCTCGCCACAAATCCATTTTCGCGTTATTATAATGTTGCAGAACGTGTATGTGTGCGTGTTACGTTGAAGTATGAGTGTGTGCGCCAGTGTGCTCAACTGCGAAGATGTTAGAAGTCACACTTTCCGAAAAATATACATTTTTAGACATTGAAAATGAACTGAAAAAAGAAGTTTCGATTGCAAACTTAAAAAAAAAATGAAAATGAAAAATGGAAAATTGCGATTACCATTCCAATTAAGTGCTAAAATTCAAATTAAAGGTAAAATTAAAAAGCAACATTAAAATTGAATGTGAATTATAATTTAAATAAGAAATTTTCTCCAGTGCAACGTCTTCCAAATCATGGATTCCCAACTTTTGTTAGTTTTACTCTGCCTTTTTTTGTCACTGCTGCCCGTTCGTCTTCGCTTCCTTCTCCACGCCGTGACTCCGGTGGCTGCAGCTGCTCCGCCGACCGGCTTCCAACCACCGCTGCGGCGTCATCAACCTGCGGCTTCATCAACCTGCGGCGTCATCAAGCTGAGCAACAAACTCCCCACGGATTGCCGCCGCCATGGTGCGGCCTGTTGCAGCGCTGTATTCGTGCTGCTCATTGTGTTGCACCGACGCTACGCGCGGCTTAGCCGTCGACCCGTGGACCCGTCTCCGGCTCCTGCTTCTCTCACGAGCGTGCAACAAATTGTTATACTTGCAGCAGTGAAATTTATTGCCGGCTCAGCCGCGGCCAGAGCAACGTGCAACATGAGCGCTCATTGCTCATCGATGTCACAAAGCGACGTTATGGCCGCGCTGCGCTGCAGCAGTTGCTGTTGCTGTTGCTGTTGCTGTTTCCGTTGCTTCTTCACGCGGCTGCGCTCGCCCGTCTTCACTTCTGCCGTTGTTTTGTTCGCCGGCGACTGCGTGCGCTCAGATTTATCAAAATATTGTTACATTTATGAGTCTGTTGTCGTTATTTTCATTCTTCTCTGAATTCCTGTGCGGATTTCGTAGCTTTGCCAACTGCGTGCCGCTCGTTCGCTAGACCGCTACATGCTCGGCTTAGCAGATGCTAACAAGCGGATGAAATAGTGCGAGATTAAAGCTGCACGAACACCGAGCTGCACTACGAAATTAGAAGAAAATTATTAAAATTCTGCAAAAGAGATTTTCTAATATTTCTTGAAAGCTTTACAATAAACAAAAAAAAACTCATAAAGTTCGTTAAAAATCACCTCATTATTAAGAGTAAAGAAATTCTTAAAATTCAGTTGAAATCTAATTTTTTTTTAAATAATTTTTTTTTTTTTTTGTTATTTTAAACTTATTTCTCTCTCTCCAGAGTCTCCAGCAACAAATCCTTGGAGAGAAAAATTCAATAAAAACTAAGGAGACGGAACAGCTAATTAAATAATCTTCAGATTGACAACATCTTCCATTTTCAGGCTGAAGAAACATAAATTCTGACAGCTCTGGCTAATTAACCGCCACAAAAGAGTCCCTGCCGCCTGCCTCTGCCCCCTCCAAGCTACACGCAACCGCAGAACGAACCACTGACTGCCGCGGTTTGTGCCTCTCATTCAATTTAAGAAAGCTGATCACGTGCGAATATTCATAAACGAAATGAAGAATTCTTGAGTTTACTTGCGAGACGATGGTCTATTGAAGCTGTTCATCGTCAACCATCGACGGAATGAGAGAGGCAAACTAACAACCGGGCGACCCAGAGGAAAATCTAGCAATGGCAGGGACCAACCAATCCCAGTCCGAACCCAGTCATGGGGCTAAACGGGGTGCAACACACAGGACATCCCAACGGACAATCTGGAGACCAACTCTGTAGACAGAGCAGAGACCAACATGGAGAGCAACCCAGAGGCCAATCCAGGCGCAAACTTAAAGTCCAACTTCGAGTCCAACCCAGAGTCCAACCCAGAGTCGAACCCAGAGGCCAACCCAGAGGCCAACCCAGGAGGCCAGTCTTGTAGACCAACCCCGAGGCCAAACCGGACAACCCAACGAGGGACCCACGGCCTAGAATTCCCAAAATACCAATGATCTCGACATCTATTCTTGCTGTCGTCTCAAAAAAGCTCTAGATCTCGATTCCTGGCTCCCGATGATCGTCTCAAATTCGAGGGGAAAAGAATGCCGTATCGATCTCGGTTCTCACCTCAGCTGAGAATGTCTGCCTCGATCTCTGTTCTCCTCACAACTGAAGATAGACGTCGGCTCGGATCGCAATTATCGTCTCGAATTCGAGACGAACAGACAGTAATACATAAAATGCAACAATCAAACGCCTTGTCAGGTAACACAGAGACCTACAAACGGAGAATTCTAACAAATGCTTGGACAAAACTATCGGCAGATACACTCGCAGAAGCAGGAAGAAGACAGGATCCTGAGACAAACTTGAAAATGCTGCACCGAACATACGAATATCAGCTTCGCAAATCGATAGCTGAGCGCCATTGGAAGCTCATGCAACCTGCGAAAGAGACTAATTAGTGTCGTCATTGAACATGATTACCTGACAGGCTACAAAAACAGGAGAAAAACGACCGCGCAATTTATGCTCGTCGTGGTAGCACAGCAACGAATATCGCGGAGCGGCGGGAGAACCGAGGCAGGGCGTCGGAAGGCAGTAAGACGAGTGACAGTGGAGGAATTCAGGAAAGTAGCAGCCGTAACAGTCCACAGATCAACTGCGACATCAATAACAGTCGGCGAACTGCGATATTCTTGAGCGTGATGTGCGCAATCAGTGTTCGGCTAACGCTGATGAGACTAATTTCAAAAGATTGCCACACTCGTCAACATCATCATCATTTACGTCTTCATAATTTAACAGCGACATCCACAAAATAGCGCACAACACCAACCATCATCTTCATTATTGTCAACGTCGGGTTCGTCACGAATGATCTGATGATGTCAGTTGATGATGGCAGTCGCATCCTCGCCGGTGATAACCTCATCGTCATCATCAGCCCGCTCATTATCACTCTCATCGCCATCACGATCGTTATGATCGCCATCAGCATCGCTATCGTCCTCAATAACAAGCGCATCTTCGGCTTGTCATCCCCATTGTCATCGGCTTCGTGCCCGTCGTGGCTGTCATTTTCATCATAAATAGACCGTAAGTCGAATTGAAGGTTAAAGCCGAGAATCGCGAATCGGCCCGCGGAGCGCGGAGTGGCTGAGCAACTGCGCACCTGACTGACATCGCGACTCGCGGGCGGTCGGGCGGTCGGGCGGTCGGGCGACAGGCAGGCAGGCGAGTGGATATGCAGTCGCCAGCTGTCAAACCGGCAACATCTTCAGTTGTTCAACGTATAAAAAATTACGAGGTGTGACAGCAACAAGTTGCTGCTGCTGCTGGTCGATCATCATTCAAATGGGGCGTCGCCGGCGAGAGAGCCACAACAACAACAACAACAACAACAACAACAACAACAACAACAACGGCGACAGCAGTATTACGAGCCAGCAGGCTGAAGGTAATTTATTAATTAAGCATGAAATTAAATAATGTTAAGCGCAAATTACAACAATGTCCACTTGTGTTGGAAAAAGACAAGAAACCGGTTTGAAGAAGCCCGATTTTAGGACGAAATAGTGAGAAAGTGGGGGAGGGGGGAGATAGAGAGAGAGAGAGAGAGAGAGACAAAGGCAGAGAAAATGGTGCCTGGCGGAAAATAGATAACATTGAGAGAAACAGAAAAATATAGTGATAGTGAGAGAGAGAAAGAGAGGGAAAGAGAGAGAAAGAAAGAGAGAGAGAGAAAGAGAGAGAGGAAAATAGAAAGAGAATGAGAGAGGGAAAGAGAGAAAGAGAGGTAGATGTTGCGAGGAAAGAGGCAGAGAAGGAAAAAGACAGAGGGACAGATTAAGAGAGAGAGGAGAGAGAAATAGAAAGGGAGAGAGAGAGAGAGAGAAAGAGGGAGGGAGAGAGAATTAGAGAGAAAGATATAGACACACAGAGAGATCGAGAGAGACAGAGAGAGCGAGAGAGAGGGTGAGACACGATAGCGTGTAACTTTATATGAATTTCATATACTGTTTTTCTAATTAATAATAAATTACTCAAGCCAACTTGTTGTTTTTGTAGTAAAATCAGGTTGAAAGTTGAAACCGTTTTATTTGCGCCTAATTAAAGCAACGAGTATATATACTCGTTGATTAAAGCGCAGCACGTCACGAGCGGCGAGTGGCGAGTGGCGAGTGGGTTTCCCTCGCTGATGTCATAACGAACTAATTTTACCGTACAGCTCGTTGTTTCTGTGGTGGCGAAAACACAAACGATTGCGAGAGCAGTAGTGGAATTTAATGATCAGCGATGCCGTGTAATGACAGAAGTAATGCGACGAGTATCGTAAATTTGCAACGACGTCTTTTATTTCGACGGATGAATTCCATTTGCATGGATTCTAATGACGCCCGAGGCGGTCGACTGCCATCAGCGATGCTGCCGCAGCTGATGGCGTTCAGCGCGATGTTGCAATGACATCAGATGCGCTTAAATGACATGAAATGACTTGTGATGAGTTTCCCACTGCCTCGAGTTGATGCGCCTGTCGAATGTTCGTGTTGTTGCGTTGCTGTCGATGTCGTACAACTTGTATGTGATTCCGAGTACTTTCGAAATCGAGTTCTGCTCGATGCGAACCTTCACGCGGATGTTTGAATGTTTCAGAGTTTCAGACAGAAAGATCGAAGTTCTCATCTCAAAACACGACTTCTATTTTAATTGAAAAACAACGCCGAACTGAACCAGTTACGAGGTTGGCAGCCGCCGTGCGTTGGCCGCTGAGAGCGCCAAGTCATCTGAACGTACGCGTCTACTAATTAAATGCAGGCAGACACGAGTGCATTTAAGTAAACTGAACGCTTGGCATTCACTGCAAATGCCACAGTGCACGGCACTGGCGTAACTAGCTAATTTTGTGGGGGGGAGGAGGGTGAATTTTCCTTCCCTTCAGAATAAATCCTCGAAATTCGATCGATAACTCAACACTTTTTATTTATCTCATCTATTGTTGTTTCGGTTCGGTTCGGATCTCGAAAACTCGATCTCGCGAAACTTAAAAACACCAAAAAAATACGCGCTTCCATTTCAAGGCAACAACAGCAATCTCTTCACATGTTGCTGCTGCCTTCGCTGTTGCTTGGTTTTCCACCAAAACCGAAAACCATTCCAATAATTCGCTCGCATGGCATGCCATTCTATTTCAATAAAATCAATCAATCAATCACTCGGCAACATTCTGCACATCGCGGGCTGGCCGGCCATAAAACCGCGACAGCGACAGCGACAGCAGCAGAAATCAAATCTGACCATAAATGTGCAGCAAGTTATCTGCTCTGGATTAAGATTAGATTGAGAAAACGAGTGGAGCGAAAAAAAAGCGAGGCAGGCGGCCAGTGAAGGCCAAGACAAGCAGACAGTTGCAGGCGACAACAGCGACGACGACGATGAAGACGATGACGACGACGACGACGACGACGACGATGGCGATGGCGATGCCGGTGAGGAGGGCGATGTTGGTGAGGATGGTGAGGAGGGCGAGGACGGTGAGGAGGGTGATGGAGATGAGGAGGGCGACGAGGATGAGGAGGACGACGAAGATGTGGATGGCGATGCCGGTGAGGAGGGCGACGAAGATGAGGATGGCGATGCCGGTGAGGAGGTCGAGGGCGGTGAGAAGGTCGAGGGCGGTGAGGATGGCGACGGTGATCAGGAGGGCGATGACGGCGGCGGTAGCGATGACGCTGAAATCGAAACGCAACGGAACGAAATCGTGCGAACCGCAGCAGGCCAATCAATAACTCAAATTACAAAGTAATTGCTGCGGCATCTGCAGCGTGCAGCAGTAGCCGGCAACAGCGGCCACAGTAGCTGAGTTGGCAACACTGGCTGCCGCTGCCGCTGCCGCCGCTGCTGCTACAGATATCCGCTCGTAAATCCTGCTACCGCCAGAGGCGCTGAAGCGTCATCCGACCGACGTCTTGGGTGAGTCTGAGTAGCCATCGTAGCTGGCGGCGGCGGCGGCGATGGTGGTGGTGGAGGTTGTTGTTGTTGTTGTTGCTGCCGCTGCTGCTGCTACTGTTTCAGTGTCTACACGTCGCTGTCCCTCATGCTGTTGACGATAATGATGATGGACAGATTGGTACCAAAGTCGCTCACAGCGACCGGCAGCCAAACAAACAACAGCAACGGCAACGGCAACAGCAACAGCAACAAAAACAACAAACGGTAGCAACTGTCAGTAAGTTGAAAATTGTTTTAAAATTGCTGCAACATGACTGAATGCGAGTGGATTGCATTACAAGTGCGACGCTACGAAGCCCAGCTAAGGCAGCAGCAGCAACAACAACTGCAACAACAATATTAAGTGAACTGATTTAATCGAACCACAACAACAACAAGAACTCGATAGAATTTCAAATTTTCAAGAGGTTAAAAAGCAATTTAATGCTCAGCATCGCATCGCATCGCATCGCATCGCATCGCAGCGAATCAGAGCGAAATGGACGCCGCATTCGCAGTTCGCAGGATGCCGAATTGGGTTGGTCGGCTGCCCAGCCAGAGTAGGCAGCGCGCGTCGTCCTCAAATATGGGAAAATCTAATTTTAAGCGTTGCCCTCGCTGACTTTTAAGCTGCCGTTGCTCCGCTGCATTCATTCCAACTTCATTCGATTCTATTCGACTTTTTGATTCCATTTGATTTTGCTTGATTTTAATGGATTTCGTTTGATTGTATTGCATTCTAGTTGATTTTCTCTGATTTTCTTTGATTTTAATTCATTTCACTCGATTTGATTTGATTTTATTTTATTTTATATGATTTTATCTTGTTTCAATTTTATTTCTATTCACTTCTGAGGCCAACAGCAATCTTAAATTCTCGGCAAACTCAGCAACAACAACAACAACAGCAACAACAACAACAACAACAACAACAACAACAACGACCACTTCTCTAGTTTATAATGGCCATCGCAGGCAACACCTCGAGTGCAACAAATTGCAGTTTTATTGTGCTTTTAGCGTGTGTAAAACGTTTCTTCCCCCCTCCCCCTCCGAAAACCTCTTCTGCTCCAGCGTTCGTCGCACAGCTACGCTTTTTTCCACTTTATGCGCTTCGATTTTCATGCCTGATCTCGCTTTGCAAAGCTTTCCGCCGCTTTTGCGAAATTAATGAAGTGCAATGCGGCTGCTATTTGTGGCAACTCTGTGTACAACGACAACAACAACAGCAGCAGCAGCAACAACAACGACGCCAGAGCGCTCCAATGAAGACATTCTTCCACTTTTATAGAGCGCAAACGCTTAAATAAGAGCGAGCGGCGGCGGCGAGCATAAACTGCACGCGAGACTCATCGTAATCAGCAAAAATGTGCTGCTCTTGCGCAAATTTTTCGCACACTGCGAGCGGCACTTGAACTGGCTGGCCGGTGTGTTCTTGTTGGTTGTTGTTGTTGTTGTTGTTGTTTGTTGTTGTTGCTGTTGTTGTTGCTGTTGTTGCTGTTGTTGCTCTTCATTGACTTGTTTTTGTTTAGTTAGAGTTTTTGGTGTTTTTTGTTGAGTGCTTCGTTTTTCTCGCAACACATCAGTGAGTGTTCTTGCTGCTGTTTGTGTTGTTGTTGCTGTTGTTGTTGTTGTTGTTGTTGTTGTTGTTGTTGCTGCTCTGTCCTCATCTCAATTAAATGCTAAATTATGCATCTGCGACATTTTTATGGCAGCGCTGGCGCGTTACAAGACACACGAAAGCAACTCGATTTTATGTCAGCATTAATTTCGGTCCTACGCGTTGGACTCAATTATGCGGCGGCCGCTCAAACGTGCGAGCTCACGTGCGGTGTAGGGTAGACCGGCGGACCGGCGAACCGGTGGACCGGTGGACCGGTGGACTGGTGGAGCGGTGCCACGTCCGCCAGCGCACTCTGGTCAACTGGTAGCGCCGTGAAGTCTCTTTATTTGTGGCAAAATAGCGAATAAGCTGCGCCATTTCGCACTGATAAGCAGACTAAAATGATGTCATGCCAGCCGCGATCGCCTACCGCTAACTAGTTGCGATGACGGACATAAATTGGGGGCAGTAAAGGCCTTTGGTAGCACCTTCGGTAGCTTCCTCAGTGGGCTGGCGACTTCTGAGACACAGAGAGAGAGAGAGAGAGAGAGAGAGCGTTCAGTATCCGATGTTCGGTGCGGGAAGGACGGAGCAAATTTTGATTTACCTTTTTAATGGATCGAAATTTGTGGTTCGTTTTTGTGGTCTCACGAGATGGAGAAAAGTAAGACTAGAATTGCAATTAGAAATTTTGTTTTCCTAGAAAATGTTTGAAGAACTCAAGATTTCAGTCACAAACTTAATAAATTTCATGCGAGTAGGAGAAAAGACTTAAGAAACAAACTGGGAAGCCGCTGATTTTGATTTTTGGAGTTGAAAACCCAAACGAAAAGACTTAAGAAACAAACTCGGTTACCGCTTAACTGCAGCGAGTTGAAGACTCAATCGAAAAGACTTAAGAAACAAACTGGGCAGCTGTTTTACTGCAACGAGTTCGAAACTCCACCGAAAACGCGAAATTGTTTAACTTTAATTTTAATTTAATTAAAAACCAGCTTGTAATTAAGTCAATGAATAATGAATTGAAAAATAACCAACGAATTTAAAGCGTTTAATTGAATTCACAACTGCAATTTCGTCCAAGCCTGAGATTTGAGGTTGCAGAGAATCTGGCAAACGAGAGGATTACAGATGGGAACGCCGCACCGACAGCGATAAACGTATATTTCGAGAATAAAAGCGGGCATAAACTGCAACGCATATCAGCGCAACAATTCACAGGCGGCGGGAAGAAGCCGAGGAATTTCTCAACTCAGCGCACGGAAAACTTCTTCTGACCAGACGACTCGCTTCTCCTTCTTCACTGTCCGTCTGTTGGTCTGTCTGTCCGTCCGTCTGTCTGTCTATCCGTCTGTCTGTTTATCTTTCTCCTCATTGCTAGCTGATGCAGCGAAAACCGTCGTCCAGCGCAGCCATTAAGAATTCGCTGCAAGCATGTTAATCCAAAATTAAAATTTTCGGCTTGCGCATGAAATGCGAGCCTTGTTGCTGCAACAACAACTACAACAACAACAGCTAGCGTCACGAGGCCACCTGATCTCCGCGACGACCAGACGACCGGACGACCAGACGACCAGACGACCGGACGACCACAGCGAAATAAAGGAAGTGCGGGAAAATTAGCAGGAGAGCCGGCGAACGCAACGCAAATAAGAGCAACAACGGGTTTCTTTTTAATTAAAATTATGATCTTAAAATATTAAGCGAGTGAAATTAATGTTGAGCTGCGTTTGTTTCCAATTTCAAGAGCGGCAACAAAAAAGTGGAGCAACATGTTGCTCAGCAACTTGTGTACGAGTAAACTTACTCGAATTAAGCGTATTAAGAACAGAAATCGGAATGCAACGCTCGTCCTCATCGTCGCCGCCGTCGTCGTCGTCGTCGTCTTCACCGTCTTCGTCGTCGTCGTTGTCGTCGTTGTCGCCGCCGTCGCCGTCGTGGTCGACTTCCACAATTTAATGCGGCTCAGTGAGATTAAATCGTGAATTTTGATCTCGATCTGATTTAAAGATCAACGGATGAATGCAGTGACAGACACGCACGCACACACACACACGCACACACTCACACTCACGCACACACTCACGCACACTCACGCACACTCATGCACACTCACGCACACTCACGCACACTCACGCACACACTCACGCACACTCACGCCCACTCACGCCCACTCACGCACACTCACGCACACTCACGCACACTCACGCACACTCACGCACACTCACGCACACTCACGCACATACACTAGTTTTAGTTTCAACTGAGATTGACGCGTGTCAACTCAATGAATCGTCGTCGTCGTCGTCGTCGTCGTTACATGCGGCGACCGGCGACCGGCGACGTCGTCGTGTTTGACACGCGCGCCCAATTTTCAGAAAGCAGCTTGAATGCAATTGAGTCAAGTTAACTGAAGTGTTAACTGAGTTTTTTTTTCTGGATTTCCTTCCTCGCCGCTGAACTCTCGACTGCTTTCACTGCAGCAAAAAAATGCGATGCTTCAGCACGTCCGTCGGGTAACAAAATAAAAGCAAAAAAATAAGAAATGCGATGAGGAAGAGAGAGAAAAACAAGGCCAACTAAAACTACATTTAAATGCTTAAATTTTAAACTCAGCAGAACCCCAATGAAGGGCAACCCTTGGCTGGTGCGCACGCTGGACGTGCTCGTCGTTTGAGTTCGCAGCCAATTCGCGACGGCGCACAGTGACCGGCGTTCAGAGAAAAAAGCGAAACAAACTTTGCAATTTTCCACTAAATTCAGTTTAAGGTTCCGAAAATTTCATGGCTTCAAATGCGCTTTGCAGCGATCAAGATTGGCTTAATATTGTGAAAACTTATAGAAAATTCATTTATTTTATTCGTTTTTCTCTTTTCAATTAACTTTTCATGCCTCGATTTTGGTCGCCTTTTGGTCAAAATGGCCGCCTTTTTTCAACTACAGTCAGTTTTCTGGCTTCTAATTTTCGTTGATTTTTGTTTTTTATAATTGATTTCTACAGTTTCAACTTGAGTTTTAGAGTTTCGAAAAAATGTGAATTTTTTGATGAATTTTAATTTAATTTAACGATCTGAAAATTCTGTTTTCTTTCAAGCTGCCTTCTATTAATTTCGGTCACTGTACGGCGGCGGCGGCGGCTGCTTTCGTCGCCTTGATTAAGTCACTCAACGCCGTCGTCGTGACGCGACGCGACGCGATGCGACGTTGACGTTGACGTTGAGGTTGACGTGACCTCTTTAATTGCCGCGTTAACTGAATTCGCTGCGGGGCGGCTTTTTTAAGCGCCTGAAATTATGCAAGCCGTTGAGGAGGAGAACTTTTGCTCCACTCATTGTTGTTGTTGCAACGCATTGTTAGCACATTTCGCGCTTTTATTGCCGCAATTTGTCCGCCTTTTGACACACTCGCGCGACAAATTGCTCTGGTTTGTGGTTGTGGCGTTTGCGGCGAACTACTAAAACAACAACAACAACGACGATAACAACAACGACGACAACCACACCGACGACAACAAAATCCACTGTAGACTTCTAAGCAAAGCAGCGGGCGACTCATGAATGCAGCGACCTCCACCGCCACCACTGCCGCCGCCGCCGCTCTCCCGCATCGCCGTCGTTGTTAACGTCGCCGCCGTCTTTTGCACCAAATACGGTTTTCACGGAAACAAATTGCTGAATTTATTGAACGTTGTAAAGAATGGTGTAAAGTTAGGTGCGTGAAAGCATTGCCAACATAAATTATGGCGCTTCGTAAAACAGCAACAACAACAACGACGACGACACCAACACCAACAACAACAACGAGCTGCATAACACGAAAAAATCAGCAACACACTCGGCAACAAAAGCCGAAGCAGCGACAGCGAAAACAGTTAACAGCAGCGAGGAAGGAAGAAGAGAAACACAATGAAAATGTTTCTCAGTTTAGTCATGGCAATCAAGGGCTAAAAAAGAATGCGTTGCCAGCGAAGTGTTGCCAGCTGCACCGCTGCGACGGCGGCGGCGGCGGCGGCACCGTGGAGTTTGTTGCTGCTGCAGCCGCCGCCGCCGCCAAGGCAGCGAGTTAATTTCGTTTAGTTTATTGAGTGAAATGTTGCAGGTACGTGTTAGTTGTTGTTGTTGTTGTTTCTGTTGTTGTTATTGTGCGAGCTTTTGCTGTAACTGTTGTTCGTGTTATTTTGTGTTTTAGTCGTCGCTGCTGTTGTTGTAATTGAGTTGAATTCCTTATTTCCAGTTTTCACTTAGAATTCTTTTATTTTTTTCATTTAATTGGTTTGCGTTTTGTTTTAAATTGTTTTAAATTTGTGTTGCTTTATTTGAAACTTTTTTTCCTAAGGAAGGAAAACACAGAAACTGCTTTTTAAATTATATTAATTGTTAATATGCGATTTAATAGTTCAATTAAACGCCGAACAACGAAAGAAATTAATAAATATTAATACATTTCTACAGCGGAATAATTATAACCAAAAATGGAAGCGTTTCGTCTTCCTGGCGCCACTCAGCCAGCAATTCTCGGCGTCGCCCTCCTCCTCCTCCTCGCGACGCTGCAACGCTGCAACGCTGACACATCCGCGTCTAGCATTCCGTGCAGTTCACTCAAATCAATTAGAATCACGCGAATTCATGAAGTTGTTCGCCGGCTTCATTTAACCCTCTCGAGCGCAGTAATTGATTTTCTCTCCTCGCCCCGCAAGCGCGCGACTAACGATCGCAGAATCAGTTAATCCGGCACGAGATCGCCGCGATTATGAATAAAAGTGTAGCGATGATGTGTGGCGATGACGACTGAGCGGCGGCTGTGCGAAGAGAGTGAGAGAGAGAGAGAGAGAGAGCGAGCGAGCAGGACGTTAAGAAGGAAGACGCGCGACGTCGCTGCAATGCTGCGGATGCGTCGACGCACAAAGCGATTTCGTCGCGTTGACGGCGTTCTTGAAATTTCCTTCTTTCTCTTCAATCGAAAGCGGAAAAGAGTCGCGGTGTTGCTGCTTCATTAATTGCAGATGAAACCGACTTCTTACTCGCTTTCCAATTAAACGGACGCTACATTTTCATTAGCTGCAGTTGGCCGCAATATTTTCGCCGCTTCATGCGAGCGCAACGTGACGCCGCCAATTTAGTTGACGCCGCCGCCGATGCTTCCGACGCCGCCGAAACACTTGACGCCGCAGCACACAAACAACACGAATGGCGGCGACGCTCACAACTTACGAAATCGATTGCAGCAGCGGAGTCATATTTCGCTTATGGAAATAGCAACAACAACAACGACGACAACGACGACAACACCACCACCACCACCACCAGCAACAACAACAACCACAACAACAACAACAGCAACGGTAGCTACAAATTGTCAATTGTTACGGTCAGCAATTTAGTTGCTCGTGGAAATCGTATTTTTGCGTTCTTTTGCTCCCGCAAACAAATTAGGAGAAACTTTAATGAATTTTCATTGTTTCTGGATGGAGAATGAGCGAGTTGCAATTTGTTGTTGTTCGTTGTTGTTCGTTGTTGTTGCTGCCTTCATGCATTATGCGAATTATTATGGTGCAGCAATTATATCGCGCAGCTTTGATCTTGACTTCTCCACCGATGCCGCCAGCATACCAACAGCAATAGGAGCAGCAACAACAACAACAACAACAACAACAACCACCACCGCCACCACACACTGCAACTATGAGAAGCAAATTATAATGGTAGCAGCTGAATGCAACAACAACCACACGGCCGACCACCACAATAAAGTGGCTGAAATAACTGAAGAAAGTTTCTCGATTGCAATTGTTTGCATTGCAGTTGCAGAAATAGCAACAGCAACAGCAACAGCAGCAGCAGCAGCAGCAGCACCAGCATCCAACATCCTCAGCATCCTCAGCAACCTTGAGTGGCTCATCTGCTTTTTGGGTTGGGATGCAACACCAACAACAACGCGGCTGCCTGCCTGCATGACTGGCTGGCTGGCTGGCTGGTGTTGCCGGTTGCCGGTCGCCGGTTGCCGGTTGCCGGTTGCCGGCTGCTCCTGCTTTCAGTGCGCTTTGACTGAAGCCGCCTGAACTCAGTGGCTGGTGTGCGCTGGCTCGATGCGGTCGAGAATGGTAGCAACAACAACGACAACAGCAACATCGCGGCGGAAAAACGCTCCCAATTTTAACCGCAACAATTCGCCGATCGGTCGGTCGGTCGCTCGGTCGGTCACTCGGTCGGTCGCTCGGTCGGTCACTCGGTCGCGGCGGAGTGCATGAATCACGCGGATTCCTGCGCGCCTGCAAACGCTTTAATAATTCCTTCGCTTCAGTGTTGCATGTTGTTGTTGTTATCGCTGCTATTTTTGGGCGAGAGGAAGAGCAAATTTTAATTTCCTTACAATGTTTGCATATTTTTGAGGGAATCAATTACTGCAAGAAAAGCAACAACATATAATAATAAATAGAAATACTAATTGAAAGAATAAATTACCAGGACTTTTCATAACCTTATAATTTCATAATTTTTACTTTATTATTTAATTTTTCCTTTTCTAAAACTTTTTTAAATCACTCCTTGATTTATAATTTAATTTAGCATTTCAACACAATTTACAATTTTAGAACTAATTTTCTATTTACTAGATCTGCTAATAAAAAACAGCATTTAAAAAATATAAACTTCACTTTAAAATATGTAAAAAAAAAAGAAATTAAGAAAAAATAAATGTTAATAATTACGATACTAAAAAATTAACGGAAAACAATAAATAAATTAAATAAAATTAAAAAATAAATATTTAATAAATAATAGAAATCCAAGAAATAAAATCCTTTTAAATTTAATTGAAGAAGAGCAATTTACATACATAAATACGTAGAGACAAACAAACATGGAGAAATTTCGTTCCCCTGCCGAAACTGATAACAACAAAAAACGCTTCCCTTCCTTTGCTCTACATCAGCTTCCTTGATGCTATTTTTAGACTCGCGGCAGAAAATGTGTATTGAGCACAAAAACCACCACCAAAATATAACACAAAATATGACGCCTGGCTACACGATTCTCCATTTCTTCATTCTTCAAGGTTTTAGGAAAGAGAGGAGATGAGAGAGGAGAAAAGTCTGCCCACATTCTTCAAATGTAGAGATTTTTTGAAGCTCAAATTTTGTCGGATTCTCGGTTCTTCTTCTGCACCCAAATAAACAGCCGCTCGCACTAACCGGTTTTTCAACGCAGTTTGCCGAACGTAAATTTCACTCTCACACCTTGAGGACTTTTAACAAACATCAAAGAAGAAACCACGTGTAGCCACGCTTTCTTCAAGATGCAAACTTCAAGAAGCCGCTTCAAGAAGAATGATGTAGCCAAGACGCATTCAGTTGCAAATTTTATCACTCCATGACTACACTTCTGCCGTATAATTCTCACTTAGATTATGCGAAAGTGGCTACAAGAGCTGCAGCTTGGGCCGGGAAGATCATACTTACCTGACGCAGGGGATACCATGATCACCAAGGCGGTTCCCCCGGAGTGAGGCTCTGCCATTGCACTTGGGTTGAGTTGACCTCCGCGATTATTCCTAACGCGAATAACTCGTGCGTGCAATTTTTGGTAGCCGGGAATGGCGTTCGCGCCGTCCCGACGTTTTATAATACATGAGAAAATAATTAGTAGGCGAAGATGTTTTGGGGGTTTTTGTAGTTTTTCGGAAATCAATGTGGTTGCAAACGCTGTGCGAATTATAAGCAAACACAGGGATTCCATAGAGGAATTCAGAGTTTGTTTGGTGATTTTATCACCATGAAAATCGTAGTATTTTGCGTGTATATTCTGCTAGAATTTAGAAAATACAACTTAAAATATAACAATATTTTATTTTATAATAAAAAATGCGATTATCTTGAATCGAAATAAAACAAATTAAAAGTAGAATAATTTTAAAGCGCACATAAATTTTAATAAATTTTGTGGGTTTTGTTTTCTGATAGTGAAAACAATTAATGATTACGTTAATCTTACGTAAACTCCGACCCCGCAGATACCCTGATGTCGCATCATCTGATGGTTGCTGTTTGTCGGCTGAAGGTTGGAGAGTTTTGATCGATTATTCGGAGAATTGCAGCGCTACACAACCATCGATCATTCACATCGAAACTAATTGTTTGAGCGCGAAGAACAAGTCGGTCAGAAAACCGTGTCAGGGATCAACAACTGCAAATTGCTGCAACATAATCATTTGGAATGGAAGACCAGACCGACCTGTTGCAGTCAGAGTTGCTGCCGGAGGTCTTCTTCTTCTGCCTTCCTGGAGGCCGCCGCAGTGTGGCGCATGCGATGCGGTTGCCAGCAACTTTTCCCTACAGTCAGCTGTACCATCGCGATGCATCGCTTCCACCAGCTGCTTTTGCATCCATGCTGCTGCTACTACTGATGCTGCTGCTGTTCTTGCTGCTGCTGCTGCTGTTGCTGTTGCTGTTGCCGTTGCTGTTGCTGCCACAATTTCACCGAAGAAGGAATGATTTTCTGTGCTTTGATTGATTTACAAAGAGGAACGAATTGAGTTTGATGAATGGCAGGTTCAGAGCGCGGTGATTGATTTAAAAACAACAGCCAAGACAACAACAACCAAGACAGCGACAACAATCAGACAACAATCAAGAGAACAACAATGAAGACAACACCAAATTCGAAAAATAAAAAGAAAATTTACAAACAACAGAATAAATGCAAAAATAAGAAGAAAATCAAAAAGAAAAATAAATTGTTGGCCGGAAAAGAGACGTAAAAACTTTTGATAATTATTAAAAAGCAGGAAAATGATGATATCAACGCTACCGCGCGTCACTCAAACCCTCGTCGCCGCGACTTTTATTGCCGCTCACTGCGTTGCAACAACTTTAGTTTATCAAAGAATTGCAGCAATTAATTTCTAGAAAAATCTAGCAAAACCTAATGAAGTACAAGAAAAAACGAGCCAGCGGCCAAGTCATCCATCGCCTTGCGTTGATTTCATTTATCCTGGTGGTGGCAAGAAGTTGCTGCCACATTTTAACACTTTTGCCTCGTGGCGAGCGCAACCGTTGCAGTTCAGCCGTCGCACGCGCATTTCCAGCAACAAATCAAGCGGACGATGAGTGGCTGGATGGCTGAGTTCGACGAACAACTGCAAGCGACGATTTGCACATCAAAGGAATTCAATCGCCTGTGGTTTTTGTAATTGTTGTTGCTGCTGTTGCTGTTGCTGTTGTTGTTTCTTGCAAGCGTTCGTCTCTGCTGACAGCTGATATTGACAGCTTCTGAAGAAAGTCGCTGCTGCTGCTGCTGCAGAGAGAGAGAGGGAGAGAGAGAGAGAGAGGGAGCAGCGCGTGCACTCATTTGCAATTGATATGATTTTAATTGCAGCTCACAGCGAGCTGTTGTTGCTGCAACTGCTGCTGCAACTGTTGCTGCAAGTGACGTCCGAAGTCAGCGCGCGTCTTAATTGCCGTCCGAGCTGAATGAAATTAAAGCAAAACACGCCATCAACTGGAGACGGAATTCCAGTTGCTCACCTTTCTGCGTTTAATTATTTTTTTTTTCCTTTTTCTCCTATTTTTCTTTATTTCACTTATTTATTTTATTAACTAATTGTTCAATAATTATTGCATTTCTTATGAAATTAAAGTGTTCATTCAATAACTTAAATTAAACATTATTTATCTATTTATTTTTTACATTTATAAGTATTTTTCTGCTGTGTTTTTATATAATTTTGCACACTTATTTGTGTTTCAATAAAATAAAACTTAAAAATAATCGTTATTTGTGGGCATTAAAATAAGAACTGCAATATTAATTAATAGTTTTGTTGACAAAAGTAAGAAAAAACACGATTTGTTTTAATGAGATTTTATTTGAATTTTCTTAGTTTTCATTTATTTATTTGAAATTTCATTTATTTGATTTTTCATTTATTTGAAATTTCATTTATTTGATTTTTCATTTATTTGAAATTTCATTTATTTGATTTTTCATTTATTTCAAATTTAATTTATTTGAAATTGTTTCTATTTTTCACGTAACTTTTCCTGGAACCCGCAGGCTGCAGCAGTTTTCGTGTTGATTGCTTAAGCTGCCTGATTTCATTTTAATAACACAGCTGAAGTTGTTGCGATCGCCGCGTTGCTGCCTTCCGATGTTGCGACGTCGCCGTTGCCGCTGCCGCTGCCGTTGCCGCTGCCGCTGCCGTTGCGGTGCAACACGCTCGTGTGTAACGAGGAAGCGCGCGCTAATTGACGTGCTCAGTTTAATGACGCAGGATTAAGGATAATGAAGCAGTGAGCGAGTGAGCTAATGAATGGCTGAGTGAGAAGCACGTTCGCGCTGTTATTTCAGGAGAGAGAAACTGTGATTTCCGAGGAGAGAAACTGTGATTTCCGAGGAGAGAAACTGTGATTTCCGAGGAGAGAAACTGTGATTTCCGTGGAGAGAAACTGTGATTTCCGAGGAGAGAAACTGTGATTTCCGAGGAGAGAAACTGTGAATTCCGAGGAGAGAAACTGTGATTTCCGAGGAGAGAAACTGTGATTTCAGAGGAGAGAAACTGTGAATTCCGAGGAGAGAAACTGTGATTTCCGAGGAGAGAAACTGTGATTTCTGAGGAGAGAAACTGTGATTTCCGAGGAGAGAAACTGTGATTTCCGAGGAGAGAAACTGTGATTTCCGAGGAGAGAAACTGTGAATTCCGAGGAGAGAAACTGTGATTTCCGAGGAGAGAAACTGTGATTTCAGAGGAGAGAAACTGTGAATTCCGAGGAGAGAAACTGTGATTTCAGAGGAGAGAAACTGTGATTTCCGAGGAGAGAAACTGTGATTTCCGAGGAGAGAAACTGTGATTTCCGAGGAGAGAAACTGTGAATTCCGAGGAGAGAAACTGTGATTTCCGAGGAGAGAAACTGTGATTTCTGAGGAGAGAAACTGTGATTTCCGAGGAGAGAAACTGTGAATTCCGAGGAGAGAAACTGTGATTTCCGAGGAGAGAAACTGTGATTTCAGAGGAGAGAAACTGTGAATTCCGAGGAGAGAAACTGTGATTTCCGAGGAGAGAAACTGACGAAAACTGAGAAATTCTCAAGCAGCCGCCACTTGTAATTGATTCGTTCGAGCAAAAATTTCAAGATGCAAATTGCATAAATTTACAAAACTGAATGTAAAAAAACACCAGAAGAAAACCAGATTCGGCTTTTGATTCGCTTCGTTTTAATATGCGAGCAGAACAAATTGTTTTGTCAGCTCCGAAATCCTTCGAACTCCTTACAGCGGACGACAAACAAACGCGCGGTGATGAATGAGTTGCTCGCCGGAGTATTTTAATGAAGTGCGAGGAGTAAATCGTCCTCGAGTTCTCAAGGATGTCCTCGTCACGGACACTCGTTGGGCGACGAAGGAAGGAAGCGAGGAAGGAAGCGAGGAAGGAAGGCGGGAATGAGCTTCTCGTACGTTAATCTGTGTCTGTGTGTGAAAAAACGCGCCTGTGTGTGCATAAATGTGGAGCAAATGAAATTACGTGCGCTCAACTTAACACGAGATCGCGCAGTCGCGACCTCGCCTCTCCTCTCCTCGCTCGAGGATCAACGCGTCCTTTAAGCAGCTCGAAGATCCCTCCGCAGCCTCTTTTCGCGTGTTTTACTCGACGCTCCGTCTCGAGTGTCCGTCTGCGTTGCGTGGAGGCAACCCAAGTCTGCTGAAATAATTGTTGATCCTGTTTTTTGACACTTCATGATTTTTCCATTTTATGTCGTCCTCATCATTTTTGCATAATAAAATCATTTGTTACTCAAACTCTTCTCGTTGTCCTGCTGACGATGAGGATCGACTTGTTGTTGCTGTTTTTGCTTACAATGAAGTTGGTCTGGTTTTTGTTTCTTTTTTTTTGTTTTCGTTTGTTTTTTGTAGACGCTGATTAATGATTTCGACATTCAAAAAGCTGCTTAAATTATTCAAACGCACATTTGTGAGAAAAAGTGTTTCAAAACGAAAAATGCGTCGAGTTGGCAACTCTTATCCGCTTTTTTAATTTAAATTCTTCAGATTTCATCTCTTGTTCTTCTTTCTACAGAATCCAAATGGAGAAATTCAAATAAAAAATCACTTTCAAGACGAATCTTTAGTGACTTCCTGACGTTGCAGACTCTCAGCGCTGCTGGCAGCCGCGAGCAGCAGCATGAAAATGTCAACAAACAGCAACAAAAACAACTACAATCGCCGATCAATGAATTCTTCGCACCACCAAATCGATCCAGATCGCGAAAGCATTTCAATTTCAATTTCAATTCCTGAACGCGGGCTGCGGATGCATTTTCGACGAGCTGATGTTGTTGTTGTTGCTGCTGCTGCTGCTCCTCCTGCTGCTGTGTTGTTGTTGTCTCTCCCGAAATAAATGCGCGCATGCGTACGTCATTCTCTCCACCGACAACCTGCAGCGACGCAGCCAGAGTCAGCAGCCGGCGGTTTTACTACGACGTCTGCGGGCGCGCGCGACCTCGCGTGTCAACATCGCATCCTCCGACTCCGAGCGGCTCGAGCGCGGCCTGCAGACGCGTTGTTGCCGCCGCTGCCGCCGCTGCTGCCGCTGCTGCTGCGCATTTCAATTGCCAATTGATTGTCCTGCAATCGCATGAATAATGCAATTCGTTGTTGTTGTTGCTGTTGTTGTTGCTGTTGTTGTTGATGACGAGCCGATTGTGTGTTTTGTTGCTGGTTTCTTGTTTGATGGCTGCTGCCACACGTTTTTTTTTTGTAAGAAACACCAAAAACGTTGCGTAATTTTGCTGATTTCGGAAAAATTGGCAAAGTAATTTTTGCTTCCTTTGCAACTTCAAAAATTGTTTATTTCTAGTAAGGAGAGAAAGAAAAATTATATTTAATAGAAAAACTGAAGATGTATGGATCGTGCAGAGTTAAAAAAAAATTAAAAAAAAAATTTAAAAAAAATTAAAAATTAAAAAATAAAAAAATAAGAAAAGAAAACTAGAAGTAAATTTTTCCAGATTTTGTCCACTCAAAGTTTGCCAATATTGCAGGCATTTTTATTCTTTAACACCTGAAATTCCGCCACCTGAAATTCCGCCACCTGAAATTCCTTCACCTGAAATTCCTTGAAGCCTCCATCGCGTCCCTCCTATTTTTCTGCCACGCTTTCATAAGCGAAATTCTCGAAATTCTCCGCATTTAGATTATCTAGAAACGCGCTCTAATTTATCTTCACGTCGCATTTTAAATTAGATTTCCTCTCTTCGCTTTGCCAGCACGCGGCAAGCTTTTGTGTTGCCAGCTGACAACCACACTGAAAATTCCCGGTATGTGGAAGCGAAGCAGCGGAGGGGGAAACTGGGCGGCTGAGTGGGGGGGGGCGGCGCGGTGAGGCTGCTTCATCACCTGAACTCGCTGCGTCAAACGCAAATTAGTGCTGCGAGCAAAAATTATGCGCGCGTGCGTCGTAATGAAATCAAAGGCGAGCAAACGCGTCGCTGCGCCAAAGCGAATCCAAGCCAACGTCGCCGCCAGCGTCACCGCGCCGTCATCGTCTTTGAGGAGCACCGACCGCGTGCGCGATGAGATCACAACTGTGCGCCGGAAGAAGAAGAAGAACAAGAAGTGCAGGGAGAGCAAAGAGCAGCGAAGGGAGAGCGAGAAGCGAGGAGCGAAGGGAGAGCGAAAAGCCTTCAGCGAGCGGCGAGCGGCAAGCAACGCCAGCAGCTGCGTCATCTCAAAATTCCAGGGATTGTCAGTCACACTTGGCGTCGCATACGTGAGGGTGAAACGCTTGCTACGGCAGCCAGCAGATGTCGCGATGTTGTGCGACGAGATGACGAAAGCGAGGAAGAGCAAGCGAAAGGCGGCGCTCGGGAAAATATGCGAGTTCATAAAGATAAACTAAAAAATTGAGCAGAAATAATAAAGATCAACGCGTCAGCTTTGTTTTCTATTATTAACAAAGTTAAACTTTCTGTGGAAGTTTTTTGGTTTCTTTAATAAATTAAGTTAAGAAAATTAAGGTAAGAAAAACGGTTGTTGTGTGCTTTTTTGGGGGGCGAAAAGCGATTTGAAGTCGGCGAGTCTGGCCGCTGCGACAACAAGTGCGTTCGTTGCACTCCGGCGGCAGTTGGCTGGCCGGCCGGCTTTCCCTGCGCCTCCGCCGCCGCGCAGCCGCCCGCGCTCGCCGCCGCCGCCGCCGCCGTCGACGGCCGTAAAAAGCACCTGCGAGCGCTTGACATTCGCTTTGGTTTTCCCATTTTGGCCAAACAAAGACTGCACGTGATTTATTGTGATTTAAGGCTCGCGGCAGTGACACTCGCCGCTCGCTGGACTGCGCGGCACGACGAGCGAGCGACGCGGCGCGACACGACGAGCGAGCGACGCGGCGCGACACGACGAACGAGCGACGCGGCTCGGCTCGGCTCGCCTCGGCTCGTCTTGTCGGCCGCCGGCTTCGAAGTTTGAACTCGTAACGTCGTCTCACGTCGGGCTGCGGCTGCGGCTGCTGTTGTTGTTGCTGCCGTTGTTGTTGCCGTTGTTGTTGTTGTTGTTGCTCCCTGGCCTGCGTCTATTTAACACGTTTATGGTCGCTCGTCAGGAGCGGCAGCAGCAGCAGCAGCAGCAGCAGCGGCAACCAGTGTCACCGTCCGTGTTTGCGTTGCCGCTGCCAAACTCATCAACGCAGCCGCCCGCTGCACCGCGCTGCCGAACCGCTTTCGAGTGGCAGCGTGGCGTCGCGTCGTCAGTCGCCGCACCTCGCGTCGCCTCCCGCGGTGCGCCGCTCGCACCGCCGCACCGCCGCAGCCGCCGTCATCTTCGCTCACTGCAGCCAATCTGCTGTCAAAAGTTCGTTTTGACGCTTTTATTGCACTTCAAACTGTCAATCACGACAAAAGTGTGCGAGCGTCCGGCGTTGTTGTCGTGGTTGTTGTTGCGCTTGTTGTTGCTCGCACCGGCTTGTTAATTTCGTGCTGCACCAGTTGCGGGCGACTTTCTGCAAAGAAATTTCCGCTTGCATTTCGTTTGGCGGTGGAAACTCCGCGATGGCGCGCACTCACACCGCGACAATTTTGGCGGAAGCTTTCATTTTTTCCCTTCCTCGCCTTCTTTGACGCTCCTTCGTTGATTGGCTGGCCGGCTGTTGGTTACCAGTGACGTCAGTGGGCGGGGGAGAGAACGGGGAGGGCAACGGGGTTTCGCCAAATAATTGGTGAAAGTTGTGGATTGCATTCGTGTTGGCAGGTGAGGAAGTGTGAGTGACTGCCAGCCAGTGACTGCTGAAACTTCATTCGATTTATTTGATTTTATTTCATTCAGTTGAATATTTTCATTCTCTCTTTTTTCTTCTTTTTCTTTTTCTCTCACTTCTCTTCTCTTCTCTTCTCTTCTCTTCTCTTCTCTTCTCTTCTCTTCTCTTCTCTTCTCTTCGTTTTTATTTTACTATTTTTAGTTTTTTCTTTCTACTTTTATTTTATTATTTTTAGTTTTTTATTTTTTTTTTTATTTTTTTTTATTACTTTCAAATTCACGCGTTTGTTTTGTTGAAAAAATTAAAATACACTTAATGAAAAATTCCATTCAAACTGAAATTTAAATAGTCAGAAATTAACATTGGAAAAAGTTGTTCAGTTGTTTTGGAAATCCAAACTACGAAAAAACAACGAAATTTCGAAAGATGTTCAACGACGTTTTACTCTCCAAAATCAATCATTTTTTGTTGGTTATGCTCGCGAGAGTGGAGCGGGGGGCGTGGCTGCTGTGCCTGCGGAAGAACGTCGCCGCATGATTGATGAGCTGTGTTATTTTTTTTCGATTTGATTTAATTTTTCTGTGTTTTAAATTATTAGTAGGCAACTTTTAAAAAAATCGCGTCTGCTATCAAAAATCAAGAGCAGCCTTGATATTAAAACGCACAATAATAATGTGTGTGTGTGTGTGTGTGTGTGTGTGTGATCGAGCTTCGTTTCTTAATTTAAGTTTGTTGCTTAAATCTTTTGTTTTACAATCGCTGTGATGCAAACAGACTGACGTAATTAATTTTATGTTGTTTACATCGCTCGCCGCTCTTCACCGTTGTTGTTGTGGCCGAAGTGCTCGAAGTGCCGCCTACCGACAGCTGTACACGAAAACAGCAACAACAACAACAACAACAACAACAACAACGTATAACTGTATTGTGTGTAAAGTAGATCTGCCATCAACAGAAGAGGAAAAATGAAAGCGATTTCAATCTTTCGACCAACCAAAGGAGAGCAAAAACACCAAACAATGAAAACAACGACAACAATGAGAATAACAGCAGCAACCACACAACAATAAGAAATCAACAGAAAAATAGCTACAACAACAACAACAACAGCGACAACAACAGCTAAAAACAACCACCAACTCTCAGCACTGCAATTGTAAAACGTTAACATTCTGCTCAGCGAATGTAAACCCAGACAGAGCGTTTATAACTTAACAGCTGTTAAGAGAGTTCGCTGCTGCTAGCTAACAGCCATCGAACAACAGAGCCGCTGAAGCATCGAACTTCCGTTGTGTGAACGAACGTCATCCACAAATGCAAGAACAACAACAACAACCGTAGCAACAACAACCACAGTCAGCGAAAAAGTCGAACAGGAATTCCACGAACGTGATGATGTTGCCGACGAGGACATTGTCATCGCCCGATTTTAACAGTTAAGTTGAGAGCGTGTGCGCGCGCATCTTCCCGTTGTTTGCGTCGCTGCTGCTGCCGTTGTTGCGTTGTTGTTGCGTTGTTGTTGCGGCTGCTGCCGCTGCTGCTGCTGCTGCTGCGACGGCCGCCACGTCGTGGATGCTCTTCACGGGGGTTGAAAAACTGGGGTTTCGATTTGGTGCGTTTGTTTTTGTTGTATTGTTGTTGTTGTTGTTGTTGTTGTTGTTGTCTTGTTGTTGTTGTTGGCTGGTGTGGCACTCACGTGCATCGCCCCAGATGACGATGATGAAGACGCGGCGGCGGCGGCGATCATGACGACGACGGTCGCTCTGCCTCGCGCTGACGCTCATTCTTGACGACAAAACATTCGGTTTTTTGTGTTAACTGGCTTCGTGCTGCTGGCTTCGTTGCTGCTGCTGCTGCTGCTGCTGCCGTCGCTTCTGCTGAAGATCATCTCAGACTGTTTTTTTAGCCCTGGACTCGCGTCGTTCTTCAGTCGTGAATCGGCGCTTCGCTGCGAAACATCAGCTCGACGCGTCTTCGCTTGCACGCCCGCTCGCTCGGTCGTTCGGTCGCTCGGTCGCTCGGTCGCTCAGTCGCTCGTTCGCTCGCTTCATTCTCAGGCGTCTGTGCGCTTCTGCTTCCTCGCGATATCACGTCGTCCGCGGCGCTGGTTGGCTGGCTGAAGCGGACGCGATTTGCCGACGCTTAACGTGCGCCTTCGCAGTTCGGCGCAAAACAGCTGCGAGTTGCGCGTGCGCGGCGCGTTTCCTTTCTTTGTCAGTGCGGAGTGCAGTCAGCGCGCGATTGTCAGCTAGGAATTGCAAATTCCAGAGGTTTTTCTAGTTAATGAAACGAATTTGGGTTTGAAAAATATTTAGTTCGAATTTTTTTATTAACAAATAACAGAAATAACGATGTAAATACAGCGAAAAAACACTTAAAAACAAACGCAAATTAAACGAAAATAGAAGAAGTTTTAGAAATTAAAAATAGGAAATTAAAAAACGAATACTAAAAAAGGACGCGAAAGAAATTAAAAAGTGCCATTCAACTCCAGCCACTCGGAAGTGCAGCGCGTTATTATGGACTTCAAGAAGGCGTTGTAAAGCAGCCGCGCCAGGATTCGCGCGCACGTCACGCCGCCCGACTTCGCCCCACTCAGCGTTTCGCCGCGAAGGTAAGCTACAGCGTCACTCGCAGCAGCGTCACTCGCAGCAGCGTCACTCGCAGCAGCGTCACTCGCAGCAGCGTCACTCGCAGAAGCGTCACTCGCAGCAGCGTCACTCGCAGCAGCGTCACTCGCAGCAGCGTCACTCGCAGAAGCGTCACTCGCAGCAGCGTCAACGCGCGATGCCGGCTAATTTCGCGAGGGCTTCACACTTTTATTGCCCTCTTGCAGGCGCGTCACACAACAATTTCGAAGTTTTACGAGGGCTTGAGAATAATTTAAGTTTTTCCTTCTCGAACCGCGAAAAGAGGCGTCAGAGTAGTTTGTTGCTTAAGTCTTCTGTTTACAACAAGTGAAGTGCAATTAAAATCCCAACATTTTTAAAAATATATAAATTTGTTTGAAAACGTGGACAGTTTGAGAGTTCTTAAGTTGGTTTTTGTTAGCTGCAATTAAAGAAAATCATTTGAAAAACTTTCTTGCGGGAGAAGACGCGAAATAAAAAAAAACTGCGAACGATTTCAAACAATTTTTTTACAACTAAAATATTGAATTAATAATTGATTAACTTTAGCAGCGAAATGAACAAATTAAAAAGAAAGCAAATAAATGTAAAAACTCCGTGTTTTGTTGTGTTTATTATTGAGAAATGTAAATTTAAATTTTTATTGAAATATTTAAACTTTCGAACCAAATAAATTGCGAGCAAAATGATTATTTTAACTTTGCAATAATTTTTCTCACTGATGAATTGAAATTCTAAAGATTTCCTCGTTGACTTTTTTTAATAATTCTAGCATGAAATCGAGAAATTGTTTAGTTCTTTCGGGGGTCGGGACGCCGTCGTCTGCCGGTGCGACTCGCAGGAGCAACGAAGAAAAATTCACTTTTCAACCAACTAAAAATTGAAAAAATTCTAAACAGAATTGTGATTATTTAATTTTCTAATTTCTACAAAAAAAAAAAAAAAAAAAAAAAGAATTTCTAAGAAACCTCCAAATTCGTTGTGTTAATAATTCTAATAATAATTCTAATTAAAACTGCCGTTGCTAACTGTATTTCTAAACGCTGCGTAATTAATCGAGATTAATTTCCGAGGTCTTCTCTTGCTTTTTTAATGAACTAATTTATCTTGGAAACAAAAGCCAGAGATAAAAATCGTTGCTCTTTATTTCGAAATGGCGAAGTAGATCGCCGAAGTGCAAAAATTAATTTATGCTAATGCAAGCATCGATAAAACCCGAATAAATAACTCAATATAGATCGCGTTAGTGTATTCAAACTCGAAGTTGAATGCTTAATAAAGCATTTTTTCAGCTCTTTCTCTCGCCTGCATGTTACACATAAATAATTTGAAATATTCTAGCTGAGGAAATAAATCAAATGTTTAAAATTCAACTGGTTTTTAAGACGCTTCTTTTAATTCTTCGCTGACAAGAAAAACAAAAAGAAATCCCGTCCACCGCCGAGACAGAGAGAGAAAAGAGAAACGAACACCGAATAAACCAAATTTCGACAGCTAAATAAATCGAATAAATTAGCTAATTAACATTATTGGAACAATATGAAATTTCGATTTTTTTTTTGTTCATTTTTCGCAGAAGACTTTTCGTCTTTTCTTTTCTCCTCAACTCATTTAAATTTTAGTGTCACCAACACGAAACTGTGACAATCGGGGTTCCGCGAGACTGCCAACTGTTGGCGGAAACCGCTGGAGCGGAAGACGTCAACGTGGTTCTGCGATTTCAATGCAATCGCACGCGGCTGGCATACAAAACGCGCGTGAAGTGCGTTCGCTTCGCGTTTCTGGTTGCTGCGATGCGATGTCGTTGCTGTTATCGGTGTTTTCGTGTTGTTATCGCTGGTGATGTTGTCGCTGTCGGTGTTGTTGTTGCTGTCGTTGTTGCTGCTGTCGGTGTTGTTGTTGTCTGCGGTGAGGTTGCCGTGATTGCTGCTGCCGCTGCTGCTTCCTTCTCAGGAGCGACAACAACCTGTGTGTTCGCAAACTGTTGAGTGTTTTTAGCCTGTCAATCAGCAGCTGCTATCATCCACCCCCTCCGACTCTTATTTCCCCTCCCCGCAACAGCCTTCTCTTTCACACCCCCTCCACTCCCTTGACTCTGTCATTCATTTAGCATTTCAAGTGATTTCAAAACGGAAATACTTATTATTTTTACTACTTCTGACTTCTGAAATCTGTTCGACAATGTAAATTGCAAATTATATTTTCTTATTTTACTGAAGGTTTTCAACGATTTTCGCAAAAATTATTTCATTCGCTAAATTGTATTTTACGTTTTATATGTAAGCAAAAATTTATTTAAAATATTTATTTCAAATTTAATTAATTCAAATTAACACTGAAAAATTTTATTTTGTATTTTAAATTATATTTTTCTATTTTGCTGACAGTTTTCAAAGATTTAAGATCTTTTTGTAAGAATTACTTAATTATTTCTTCTTATTTTTCATTTCTTTTAATTTTTTTATTTTTTCTATTATTTCCTAATTTTAATTTATTGATTTATTTGTAGAAAAATATGTGCGTTTGTTTTATTGTCTGTGTTTTTATTTATCTAATTAGTTAATGTTACTTTTAATGTTGTTTGTTTTCTAAATTAAATTGTTATTTACTAGAATTTCTTATTAAATTCTTATTTTCTGCAGTTTTTCGCAACCTTGTTTGTCCGTTTTTTCCCCGGTTTCTTCTAACTTCAACTTCAGTTGAGCGCAAATTATGGCTTTCAAATATTTTACTAATCTTTTTTCACACTAATAAATATTAAAACTAATTAAATATCCCAAAGTGACGCGTACGCGAGCCAACAAGTAGAGGATTTTTTGAAAATTAAACTGTCCGATTTGATTAATTTTAAATGCAGTAAATTTCTAAAATGCAATAAATTACATTTTATTCAAAATTCTGAACATAACCACACGTCTCGCCAGTAATAACTAAATAACAACAACAACGATAACAACAACAACAACAACAACAACAACCCTCACATATCCCTGCAAGAGTGACCTGAAAAAGTGACGCGCCTCAGCTGTTGACTCATTAACGCCATCATTGAGTGCTTTAAATTCAACTCGAGATTGTGTGTCACTTTGTCCGTCCGTTTCTCTGTTCGGTTGTCCGTCTGTCCAGTTGTCCGTCTATCCGTCTGTCAGCGTGTCCGTCTGCATGACCATCGCTCTGCGATTCTGTGACGGTCAATCTGCAGGGGCCGGCAAGTTCTCGTAACCCTCGCGGTTGCGATGCCGACGAAGGTTTTGCATGGCACGTCAGCGTCGCCGGTCGCCGTGTGCGCGATTGTCAATCCGCTCGCGCTGATTTGCAGCTTCATTTTCATCTCATTTGCGAGCGGTTAACAATTAATTTTAACCTTTTTAGGTCGCTATAAATTGAGTGCATTAATATAAATAAAACGAGAGACAGTTTTGTGATTTATTTTTAAGTTTTTATAGAATTTATCTAGGGTTTCTTGAAATTATCGCTCTTCTTTCTTTTTTTATATAGACAAAACTAATCTTTAAACGTCGACTTGTCAATTAATAACTGAATTCACATATTTTTGAATATATAAATCAATAATTAACTTAATATAGCACTCGATAAATTGTTTAGAGTTAATTAAATCAATAGAGTTTTTGGTTCGTTTAATCCACAGCTGGTTTCCACAGTTTTATTTCATATTTCTAGTTTCATTTCTAGTTTTTTCCTTCCCTCTTCATCGCTCTCAGCATTCTTTGTACTCGAAACGGGAAGCCTCAAGTAATTGTTATCGTCTCGAGTCAAGTCATCAGCGCTCTCTAACCCTCTTCAGGAGAAATTAGAACGTGTGACTCTCGTCGTCGAGCGGTTGAAACCCTCTCGACGCAACCCTTGTCAAACTCTAAACGAGAATCAGAGCGTGCGACCGAACATCGTGTTGCTGATCTTTATATTTTCGCTGATCTTTAAATTATGCGATCTCTGGTGCGAGTTTCGCTTGTCGAAGGGGAATCTTCAGCAGCCGCTACCACAATAAAAGTAACAATAAAAGTGACAATAAAAGTGACAATAAAAGTGACAATAAAAGTGACAATAAGAGTGACTTTAATTGCAGATTAGAATATTTATTGATTATAATTATACGCGTTTTTCTGCTGACTTCTGAGAAGAAATCAGCCACAATTTTAATCTCTTTAATCTGAGCGAGAATATGGGAAATTTTAAATTAACAACTCTTTTTTTTGCTGATTTTTTCGACGTATTTTCTAACAAACTCTATTTTCTAACAATTTCTAATTTCTCTCTCAAATATTATTAAATAAAGATTATTCAATATTTTACTCTAAATTTAATTCTATTAGTAATTTCTGACTTTCGTTACTCAGAATTTCATAAAAATAATTAAAGCGCAACATTAAAAACTTGGCATTTACCACCAATTTAAGTAATTTAAATATAAAAATTCATTCATCACTTCGCAGTGCAACAACAATCAGAGCAGCAGCAACCTTCAAAAATGACTTTTCAACTTCGTGTGTTGATAATTGTTGGCTTCAAATGGCTGCCGCTGAACTTGAAATATTTAATTCACTTCTTTCGTCTGTATTTCGGTTGCGCTCGCTTGTCTTCCCGCATCTTCAGTCATTTTTTTCAAGCATTTCAATGTTATCGGAATCTCTAACTTGACAGCAACTAATTTTTTTTTGTTTTAGTTTTAATTTTCTACACCACTTCAACGTAATTTCATATTTTGTGGTTATTAAAAGTTGATGTTTGCCTTGCTGTGGTTGCTGGTAGCTGGAATTTAACTGCAGACTCACTTTAAATGCTTTAAAATCTGAGCGGCGGTTTGATGGACTGTCGCCGGGAGACGAGGGATTTTTATATTCTTAATCTAGTTTTTCTTGTTTGATTTATATGATTGATTTTTTGAAGAATACACACGTTAAGTTCACTAAAGCGAAGGAATTTCGAGGAAAGTAAGCAAACGTCGGATGAGAGAACTCGAAATGTTGACTTATGCGGGCTTAAAAATAATAATAAAACTTCACCGAGCATCCCTGTCGATCCTTCATCAACACTGAGTATGATTTTTGCTTTCATTTGTAGTAGAAAATCAAAAACCAAAAAAGAAAAAAGACAAAAAATTCCACCAACAGAAATTGGAAATTTTTTTTTGTCTTGTTTTTTCTTCAGATTGAATTAACATAACACGAGCACGTCACAGTTAAACTCTGCAACGACGAGACAGGACGAGGCAGGACGAGGACGGTGCGGCACACAAAGCTGCTGCTGCTGCTGCTCTCGTCAGGCTGAACGACAGACGAGGACAACGAAATTGAGAGGCGAACGGCTTCCCTTCAGTCACGCTTCAGCTTTTATTATTTCCAGTTTTTATGCTTCTCTTCGCTGCAGCTGATTTTCAGCATGCAAATCGCGAGCTGAATCACTGGCCGGCTGCCCTGAAAAGGTCGCTGAAAATTGTCAATTCGCAGATCAAACGTGTCTGTCGGACTTTTTGTATGACGACGGGGGCTGAATTCGCATGATTGTCTGTCTGTCTCGGCTGAGAGTCTCTTTTCACCGTACGAATGCGCCTCCTCACGTCGTCACCTGGCTGGCGCGCGCGTCCCTTGAAACTCAGACGTCCCACTAGAAAGCTCAACCGCCCCCACGACACCACAACCACAGCAAGGTACCAACAACAGCCTTCCTGGCCCTGCTGATGGTACCTTGCACTTGAAAAACTCACTTCAACTTCAAACCGAAAGCAGCCGAAAATTCTGGAAAGCCAACGAAACGCTTTTCAGCGACTGCATTGAGAAAAAAGGGGAAAAAAGAATGATATTTGAAACCAATGCAGCAAAATCACTAAACAGCATTAAAAGCGCCAAAAAAATACAACTGCACGATTATACAATCCAGCAGCAAGTTCAACAAAATCGCGCGCACAGCAACCGAGAGCAACCAACAGCAACCAACAGCAACCAACAGCAACAGCAACGGCAAGTTTAAAAGTCACGAAGCCAAGGTAAAATAGTGGCAGTCAACAGCAGCGGCGGCGGCAGCGGCAGCGACAACACCAACAACGCCAGCAGAACCCACTGGCCGAATTAACAGCAGCATCGGAATCAGCGGCGGCAGCGACAACAGCAGCAACAGCAGCAACAGCAGCGGCAGCAGCGACAACAGACGAGGATGCGGCGGCTCTGAATTGCTGCTGCTGCTGATCTCTCTGTTGTACACGTTGAGGGTGCTCTGATTGTTGTTGCTGTTGTTGTTGCCGCTGCTGTTGCTGTTGATGATGGTGGTGGCAGCGGCCTCGTCGACGCTGCCTCTCCACTGCCGCTGTCGCCCCCAAAATCAGCCACGATCACTGCTGCGCTTTAATGTTTATTTAATAGAAGTATTAACTGTTCTTTGAGCTCCTCTTCTTCTTCTTCTTCTTCTTCTTCTACCGCCTCCATCTCCGTCTCAGCGGCAAGCGAGCTTAATGTTTGTTTTTGTTTGTTGTTGGCGCTGCTGTTGTTGCTGCTTCATTTCGCATGCCATGCTGGTCCTTCAGCGTTTGTTATCGTTGTAGTTGTTGATTTTCATCGTTATTGTTGTTGATTGTTGTTGCTGTTGTTGTTGCTGCTGTTGTTGTTGTTGTTTTCATAGTCGTCGTCGTTGTTGTTGCTTTTTAGGGTTCTCTTCAGCTTAACTCTCACTACGCTGCTGCCTCCGAAAGGTGGCTTCAGTAGCCGAAAAGTCGTCGCTGTCGTCGCTGTCGTCGCCGTCGTTGCCGTCGTCGCTGTCGTCGCCATCGTCCGCGAACTTCTGGTCTTGAAAGCCCGCAGCTTTTGTCCGTTTTATTGTTTAATTTCCTCTGTAGTTTTGTGTTTTCCATTTTTTGCCCTACAAACGAAGCCGTGATTTGACCTCAGATACTCGCGCTGCCTGCTGTGGGAACAATGAAAACGTTTAGCAGACGGGGAAAACTGGAGCGCGCGCGCATTTGAATTAAGTTATTAAAATGCACTTAACGGTGCCCGCTGTGGTCCACTTTTCGGCTTCCAACGGCCAGCATCTTGCGGTGGCCAGCAGTAGCCAGCTATTGTTACCTGCTTGAAAATAATTTAAGTAGAAGTTGAAGACGATGTTGGAATTATGAATTAAGTTCAGTAATCTTCTGCTCTGTATTCTATTTTATTTTATTTTATTCTATTTTATTTTATTTTATTTTATTCTATTTTATTTTATTTTCTTTTATTTTATTTTATTTTATTTTATTTCATTTTATTCTATTTTATTTTATTTTATTTCGCCTTCAATGATTTTATTATTCTTCCATTTTTATTCTGTTTTTCTTTATTTGAAACACACTTTCTATATTCTTCCAAGTTTGCCGCTTAAATCTTTCGTTGAGGTTTGTGTGGTTTGCATTGCGTCAAGTTTGCCGCTTAAGTCTTTCGTTTCGAATTTGTGCGGTTTGCATTTCGTCAAGTTTGCTGCTTAAATCTTTCGTTTGCAATTTGTATTTAAAGCAAAACTTTTTGCATTTTAATGAAACAGCAACTACAACTCGCCCCGTCTGCTGCTCTACTGCAGTTTAAGCCACGCCTACTTGCAAGCTTTCAATTAAAAGCTTTGAAATCTCGCAATCGCTCCGTGCATTTCGATGCACTTTGGTTGCGGTTGCAGCGATTAGAAGAGTTTATTGAAGCGACGCGCGCTGCTTACTAGTTTTCGTTTGCTTTTGATTTGTATTTGTGAGCGACAACAACATGAATTCCCTCGCCTTCTCACCGACATCGCAGTCTTCGTTTTCGTTGTCGTTGTCGTTGTCGTTGTCGTTGTCGTTGTCGTTGTCGTTGTCGTTGTCGTTGCCGTTGCCGTCATGTTGACAGCTACTGACTTGCAGGCAGCCAGCCAGTCACCTGTGCGCTGCGCATTTTTAATTGTTCGACAACCATTTTTGGTTTTCACCAGCGGGGAAAATTAATGGATTCGCACATCGGCGACGTCGCTGCTGCGCCGGCGTTCGTCGTTAGATGGCGCCTCCGCTCTCGGTTTGGCTGGCGCTCAGCGTTCAGCGCTGACCAGGCGGCCGGCCGGCTGACTAGCTGGTCGTCGTCGTCTCGGTCGGTCGATCGTCACCGATGGCCAATGCGATCGTTTTGCGTGCTGGGAGTTTCTTGGGTTTTTCGCCTCTCTTTCGTCTTCTATGAGAAGTTTGTTGTTCTTGTGTTTACAGCTAATTTGCAACAATAAAACTGCATTTGGAAAAATGGCGACGAGTAGGTGGTCGCTTACTTCAAGAAGAAGAAGAAGAAGAGGAAGAAGAAGAAGTAGAAGAAGAAGCCAGCAGCATAAAAATCGAATTAAATTGATTGAGCAAATAATGAGAAAATATTTTATTGCTTTGAAATCGCGTCCTTGTTGTCACTGTTTTTTAAGGAATTTTCTACTGCATAACAAGGATTCTGATTATTTTTGCTGAACAGAGGCAGGCCAGTGTAAATATTAATAAGTAATGAGAACAAAAAAATTAAGAAAAAAAATAGATCAGAAAATAAATAAGAAAAAGTGAAGGAAAGTAAAAATAACTAAAAAATTATTAAAGAATTCCAGAACTGGTTGCCACAGTTGCTGTGACGCAGCAGAATATTACAGCAGATCGTCGTTGTGGTTGTTGTTGTTGTGGTTGTTGTTGTTGTTGCTGTTGTTGTTTGTGTAGTTGTTTTTGTATTCATTTTTTAGCTCAAGTGGCCAGAATTTGTAAAGCAGCTCAACTCAAAACAAAAAATGAAGAAGAGTTTGACATCGAATGCTTGCAGCTTCAGCTCCAGCAGCCGCAGCCAGCAGTTGCAACGCGCAGCAGCAGCAAAGGTTGCAGACAACAAAAACAAGGCAGCGAAAGCAGAGAGAAGCAACGAGAGAAACGAACGAAATGGCGAGGAAGCGAGAACTCGCACACAACTCTGCGAACGCTGGTGACCCACTGCGGCGCCGCGGCTCACGGTCGCGAATATAGGTGAGCAAGAACAAAATGCTAACAACAAGCAAAACAAAAACAAGCCTACAGCGACGCCCAACAACAACAACAACCGAAGGAAACTCTCACAATCCTCGTTTAATTGCACGAAGCAAGAGACTTAAGCGACGAACTTGGCAGGCAGTGAAAACTTGTCAAGTTCGAGAGCGAGTTTGAGGATTCCGACGCTCTCGTCCTCTCCAGAACTCCTCGTGCTCTCCTCCTCGTTTGTGCTTGCAAAGCATCTTCAATCAACTTTATATATGCACCGGACAACAACAACATCAACGACAGCAGCATTCAATTCTTGGATGAGCACAAATTTGCCTGCTCCGCTCACTGGATGGATACGCGTGGCGTCTCCCGTCCGCGTGTGGCTGCGAAGTGCCAACTGAGCGTGTGTTGCTCCGGCTTCGCGCTCAACTTTATAGCGGGAGTTCCGCGATGCTGTTCTTCGCTTGTCGGTTGTCGGTCGTCGGTTGTCGGTCGTCGGCTGTCGGCCCGCAGAAGACGACCGCTCCGACCGAAACTCTCTCTTAATAAGTTTCGCACGCTGCTTGCCTTGGGTTGAACCTGCATCGCGCCTGAATAATAATGCGAGCCATGAACTTGCACTCGTAAACTATCAATAAAATTCAGCGAAATGCGCCAGAGATTCAGTGGAAGCCGAGCGCGAGAGAGAGAGGAACGAAAGAAGACCCAAAAGACTGGCGGACTGCAGCAAGAACGCAGAATTCTCGCAGCACCGATCGCGTCCACCGCCGTATGTTGCACCCAAACGATGGTGGGGAGGCGGAGGCGGAGTACGAATTCGCGGGCACGAAAGTTTGACCTTCTTTTCTTCTACGGCCGGCCAATAATTAAAACGAGGAAAGATTGAAGTATAAAATTGCAGAGGTCAGCGAGGTTCGCCGAGGAAGGTTGGCGAGACACGGAGGTCGGGCGTTGAGGTCGAGAAGTTGTGCGAGAGGCATGTAAGACGTGAACAAGTTTTCGCTTTGCTTTCCGTTGCAGCAAAGCGGCCGCGGAAGCAGCAACCTCGACGACGATCGATACGTCGAGATTCCTCTGCATTCACTTGTCTGCAGTGGACTGGAAGATCTGGAGAAGCTGAGGCGGGCGGAACTTTTGAGGCGTAGGAGTGTTTTAATTAAGGAAACGAGAGGCAGACTAGGAAGATCGGGAGCTTACGGTCCGCATTTTCGGCTCGATCTTGGCTCTCTCGACGGCTCTCCTGCCGTCCTGGCATTCTTTTTGTCCCGTCCGTCCTTCTGCGACTCCTTTTCGACTCTCTTGCGACTCTTTTCCGACTCTTTTCCTACTCTTTTTCCACTCTTTTACAACTCTTCTTCCACTCTTTTTCCACTCCTTTTCCACTCCTTTTTCAGCCCTCTGGCGATTCTCTGTCTGAATACCCATCAATTTAATTTTTAACTCCATTTCTTCAATTCTCTTCGCTGACTCCGGATTCTCTTCTCGTCTCTCTTTCTCGGACTGCATTCACAATTCTCTTTCAGACTTTTTATTTGAAGTATCTTTCCGAACCTCTTTTCGTCTGCTTTTCGAAATCCCTTTCAGATTTACAGTACCTGCTGACTGTATTTCCGAGTCAAATGTGAAAGTTGATATGCCAATTTTTGTAATTTTGTTCGTTCTTTTCTTTTCAGTTTCTTAAGTTGTCTTTTTAGTCTTTTAAATATCTTTTTCTCTTTACACGTGAGCCTTTCTTCTCTTCAGCTATTTCGCTTCCTTATTTTAATAGTAATTTTCGTGTCTGTTTCCTCAGAATTTTTATTCTGTATTTTTCCCCACAATCTTTTTAGTCTTTTCTAATAACTTTTAGCCTTTAAATTATCTGTTGCCAAATTTTGTCTTAATGCTTCTTTTCGGTTGCTCCTTGAGTTCATTAAGAAGAAGCTTTTCACAGTCATCGCGCCATGCCAAACATTCCGCCAGCAAGTTGAGATTAAATGTAAAATCGATCAAACGTCACTGCAACCCGAACACACGTCAAAATGTCCCCGCAGCCACAAGTTGGCCACAAGTTGCGGCCACAAATGCGGCCGGCAAGACGTCGTCGTGCCTCGAATGGAGTGAAACACAGCGGCGGCGCAGAGATACGAATTCCGAGCGAAACAGCTGGTATGCATTTATGCAAAACTCCAATCAATTTAACACCAGCTTGGCTGAGAATTGACAAGCGAAAAAAGCGCAGCGAAAAAGGGGAGCGGAACGGAGGAGTTCAGGAAGGCGTGGGAAAGGCGAGGACGGGAGGGGCGGGAGGGGGCAGTCACCGAAAAATAAGCAGGGCAAGAAATGCACGAGGTGCTTGTGCTGCCCTTCTTCAAATATCAAGAGAATGCAATCTTGATTTATGACTTCATGACCGAACAATCAGAATTGTGTTGCCTATTTATTTCTGGCAACATCATTTGAACTTTCAGGTGTTGTTGGTGCTGGTGGTGGTGTTGTTGGTGGTGTTGGTGTTGGTGTTGTTGTTGTTGGAGCTGCTGGCTGCTGGCTGCCCCTGCGGCTGTGAGGCCAGCGTAATTATCAGTGCCAGAGACGTCATTCACACGCGCAACAACAACTTTTTGGGGGCAAATGATCCAGATTACTTGGACTTGGCAACGGCTAACGGATGGCTTTCGAGATGCAACAACAACAACAACAAGCAACAACAACGAGGCAACAAACAACAACAACAGCCACAACAACAACCACACTAACAACGATGACAACATTGACAATCCAGCCAGAGAATTATTATTGTTATATGAAATAAAGAAGCAACAACAACAGCAGGAGCAACAGGAGCGCCAGAAGCAGGGGCAGCAGCAGCAGCAACAACAACAACAACAACAACAACCTTAACGAAAGCATTGTTAAGTTATTTGGAAGCACTGCTGGCGGTGACGCTGGCGGTGACGCTGGCGGTGACGGTGGCGGTGGTGGGGAGCGCTAAGCAGCCAAAGATTTCTCACATTGTTATTGCTGTTTTGAGGGCAGCGACAGTCGCAGTCACAGTTGCAGCGGCAGCTCATTGCAAAGTGAAATAAATGGGCAGCGATTGCGCGGCCAAAGTGTGGGGAAATGAAATAAAATAAATGGAAATAAAACGCGGCTGCACAAGAAAGTCGTGAGATTCTTTAATGGAATCGCTTCGTGAAGCTTGTGTTGATGAGGTCGATGATGTGAGTGATGGAGAGGCCACAGCTGATCGCGATGATGATGGCGGCGGCGACGGCGATGATGGGCATGGCAATGATGAGCTGCACTGCATTCGGTACAGAGAGTGAGAGAGAGAGAGAGAGGGAGAGAGAGGGAGAGAGAGAGAGTGAGAGAGAGAGAGAGCGAGCGATGAGTGTCCGTGTGTAGCTGGTTGCTGATGGAAATGATTAACCAAGAAATTGCTAAAATAGTCTTGAAAAACTCTCCCACTCTTTTTCTCTCCTTTTTTTTCATTTTTCTATGTTTCTCTCTTTTTCTCTCAAATAAAAAAAATATTAATAACTGGACGGGAGAAAAGAAAATAGAAGAATTTTGCTGAAAATCGCAATAATTTCAAATTTTTCAGCGCATTCCTGCTGTTAACGCGTTGCTTGTGTTGCCTGCGGTTTAGCATTAAATTTTTCAACATACTTCGCTACTTCTTTCGAACAAGAATTCGAACAGCGTGTGACGACACCGCTGCACAACGTGTACCGCTCGGGGCTGCTGTACGGCCACCCGGTGTCAGCTAGCGAACGACGTCCTGAAGTAGCTGGGAAACTAATTTTCAATTAAAGTTTTTTACTACTGTCGCCCCACAGGATGTTGAAATGAAATTAAAACAAATTTTAAATACTAAGGAATTTTTATTATTCTTTATATTTCAGTTGTTACTGAATTTTTTGGTTTTTTTAAAATTATAAAAAACTTGCTTTTCTCTATTAAGATTATGAAATTTTATGTTACGTTAAAAAAGTTCTGTATTTTATTTATAATTTTAAATGAAATGCGTGTTTTCTATTTATTCTTAATTAATTACACGCATTAACTTGTTAATTGTGTCCTTCTTTTCAGATGAACCAGCTGTGCAAAGTTTGCGGCGAGCCAGCAGCAGGATTTCATTTCGGCGCCTTCACGTGCGAAGGATGCAAGGTAAAAAAATCACTTGATTTCTCTTGTAAAAGAATCGCCCATAAAAATCGTTCACAGAAATTGCCTTTCTTTTCCGTCAATTTTAATTGTAACGACATAAAATTCCGTCATAAAAATGCAGGCGCCTCAATAAAAGTTTCCGCAATAAAAGTGCAGTTTCAGCGAACAAAAAAAACATTTTAAAGGAAAAACAATTATTTCCATGTCAAAACAAAAGACTTACAACACAAACTTGCAAGTTTAATGAGCTTAATCAACATAAAATACTAAATTATAATAAAAAGGCCATAAAATTACCATTAAAATAATCAATAATAATGCGCAATTAATATTAGCAAATAATAAGAACGCAATAAAAGTTAATAAAAGAGTTTGAATTGAGAATACTGCGAAAAAAATAGAAAATAGAAGCTGTTATTGGCTATTCTGCTTTAAAATCGATGATAAAATCAATAATAGTGTCAACTCAAATGGTTTGAAATAATAAAAAATTCAATTCGTTTTCTGATATTTAATTTATACGTTTGTAAGCACTTAAAATTTGTTTTTAACGAGTTTCTTAACCTTTAAATGCTAAAGGAAGTCGTTAAATTACAAATAAAAATGGAATTTAAATAAAATTACAACAAATTAATACACTAAAATGAAACAAAAGAAAAACCTAAAAGAGACTAAAGAAGAAACAATAAAAACAAAGAAAGAAAGAAAGAAAGAAAGAAACAACTGGAGGCTTAATGTGAAATTCGGTAATAAAAACAAGTTTTTGATTTTAATGGTTGTGAGAATTTCTAGCTTTCAAACGTGTTCACGCAAAAAAAAGCATTTAATTTCATATTTATTTATTGTTCTCATTTTATTCGCAGCTTATTTGATTTATTTTTGCTTTTACCAAATAAAATTGTGCTTTACACTCGATTTCTGCACTCTTTCGCGGTCCGCGCCGCTCCTCGCCGCCGCAGCGCGCCGCTTTAAAGGCTTTAAAATGCTTTCGCACTCTTTGATTAAATTGCAGTTAAGGAGGCACAAAACGGCCGTAATTAGAGTGCGGATAACAAAAGCTTTTAAAGAGCCATCAAAGCGCGGTTCCACTGGTGGCTGTGCAGTGGGGCCACGACGCGGAATCACGGCGTGCACGAGAGGTTAAGGCAGCGGCAGCGACTGGTGTTCGTCGTATCCCGCGGTGCCGCGTGCTTTGTTTGCACTGATTTTCGCGGCGAGGACGCGAGGATGCAATTAAAAGTGCATTAAGTGCGATTATTAAACTAATAAATTGATGAACACGAACAATTGAAGGGGAGGCGGGGTTTGGGGGGGGGGGGGAACGGCAACCCGGGGCCACCTTTTCGAAGTCATAACGTTGAATTTACGATTCCGCAATTAGTTTCTTCTTTTTGCCATGAAATGCAATGACAAGCGTTTCACCAAATTAACTTCATTTTATTTAATTCCATTTAATTTCATTTAATGAAGACGTATTAGTTCAACTTTTTCCCCTTCTTCTCTCCTCTCTTTCTCTCTTCCTTTAGTCCTTCTTCGGCCGCACTTACAACAACATCGCGGCCATCGCGGGCTGCAAGAACAACGGCGACTGCGTGATCAACAAGAAGAACCGCACCGCCTGCAAAGCGTGCCGCCTGCGCAAGTGTCTGCTGGTCGGCATGTCGAAGAGCGGCTCGCGCTACGGCCGCCGCTCCAACTGGTTCAAGATCCACTGCCTGCTGCAGGAGCAGCAGTCGCTGCAGGGAGGCGGCAGTGACGCGGCAGCGGTGGCGGCGGCTGCTGCTGGTGCCACAGCCGCAGGAGGTGGAGTAGCTGGCAGCGGCAGCACCGCAGCGTCCCACTACGAACAGCTGGCGCGTCTGCACCAAATTCAAGCACGTCAAACCTATCAGGACAAAACGAATCCTTGCATCAAATCGGCCAGCATGTCGCCGACGCTGAGCCTCACGGCGGCAAGTCTAAGTCAGCAGGCAGCCGCAGTAGCCGCAGCGGCGGCAGCGGCGGCGGCAGCAGCGCAACAACAGCAAGAACATCGATTACAGCAGCAGCAGCAGCAGCAGCAACAGCAGCAACGCTTGACAGCGCATAATTTCAGCGCGGCGAAATTCCTCAATGGAGTTGCCAACGACACAAAGTCAGAGTCGCGTCTCAGCGTTGCCACCCCCAGCGATTCGGGAGCTTCGTCCGCGGGTGACGCAGCCGACGATTGCCAGAGTAATCAGAGCAACGCCGAGCACAGGAGCGGCAGCAATCGACTTCGGGTGGCAGTGGGCAGCGCGCAGCCTGCAAGGAGTTTGGATTTGCAACAACAACAGCAGCAACAACAGCAGCAGCAGCAGCAGCAGCAACCGCATCCCGCCCTCGATGGCATCTCCACGGATGACGTGCACGAAAGCCGCCGCCGTCAATTCCTGCAAATCTTTCGCAGCCACTCGGAGCCGCTGCAGATGTTTTCCGCGGCGCCGCCCGCCAAGAGTCCGTTTCTTCCCTTCGCCGTCAGTAACCTGCCGCCGCCTCCCATGCCGCCGGGCACGCCCCCCACCCACTACCCGCCGCCCGTGCCGCCCACCCTCGACACGCATCATCGGTTGGCGGTGGGGGTCGGAAATCAGCGCGCGACGCACGCCGAAGTGCAGCTCGAGCCGATCGATTTGTCGCTGAAGACAAGCGAGATCTTGAGGCGCGACAATGAGCGACGGAAAACAAAGAGGACGACACTGGATGGCGACGACGACGAAGAGGAGGAGGAGAAGGAGGACGGGGCGGAGGTGGAGGTGACGGAGGACGAGAGTCCTTCGCCGAGATCGCTCAACCGGGACGTGATAGCGAGACCAACGCCGTTGGATTTGACGTTGGTGCGAACGCAAACTCTGACGGGGTGAGAGAAGAGAAGCTGCCACTTGCTGAGTGATTTGCAGCACTCGCTGGAAGAAATGAGACGTTGGCAACTCTAGAGAGAAAGTCATTTTTCACCTACAAAAAAAGCTACGAAAAAGCAGAGGCTACAAAAATTATTTATTTTCTAAACTTCTTCGAACTCTCTGATGTTTTCCTCTACAAAATAAATATGTGCTTCGTGCCATAGCGAGTCCGAGGAGTAAACAAAACCGCGAAGGTTGCCACTGCTTGCCGGCGAACTCTGCGTGCAACGTGAGGCACTCGAAGTTTGGGTAAAAAGATGCTACAATTAATCGAAGCGAATATAATGAAAGATTTGAAATTTCAATGAATTCCGTAACCAAATAATTAATTTTAAACAATAAAAGTTTTTAATTTGATAACTTTTGCTATATTAAAATATTTGCAGAACTTTAAATAGCAAAAACCTTTAAATTAAAAAATCTTCAAAGAAAATCCTTAATTCAATAATAGAAATCGTTTTCATATTAAATTTTATTGCCATTTTAATATATATTATTTTGGATTTAATTAAACAAATTAATCGAAACCCATAAAATTCGTTAGATAATTTCTAATAAATTATAATAAATAAATTTTAATAAAATTGGTGCCAGCAAATGTACAAATTTAGTTAAATATTATTATTTAGTATTTATTTTAAAATCACTTAGTTAATTTAGTTTGAAACATTAATTTGTTCTCAAGCGTTTTCGTTGTATTGCATTATTAATTTATTATAATTTTATTAGTTCAATTTATTATTGAAAATATCTTAATTTAGGTAAATAAATAAACAGTTGCTAGTTCAGTAAACGTTTTTTATACAAAGTATTTGTTTTCAATGTGTTCTTTCTTTGTGTTTTTGTAAGATTTTTGTATAGTTGTGTCGAGTTTAATTATTTATTTATTTGTATTTACGAGAGAAAATCGAATGAATTCTATTGGAAATTTGTAAATCATAGAAAGTATAAATATTTAATATAAATATTTAAATATGTGCATATAAAAAAAACAGATTATGTTGAAATAAAAGTTTTTATCGAATATTTATTTATTATTTTTATTTTCTTCCCGTTTTTGTTTTCCTTTTTAAAAAATGGGGTTTTTCACAGTGATCAAGAACAGAAAACGCGATATTTAGAACAGAAAACGTGAGACTAAATATCTAATTTATTAAAAATGTTTAAAGATTTACTGGGAAAGAATTGCTTAAATCAAAATTATCTACTTTAAGTTGATTTAGAAGAATTAAAACTTTCGAAGCCTCAAATTACTGTTAAACTTTTTCTTTTCTCTCGCGCAAAATACAACAACTTTCAACATTTGTCAAGTTGACCACCCAACGTAGCTACAGCAACTCAGCGCGTTTGTCAACAAATGATTTTGTAAATCTTTTTAATGTAATTTAAGACTGCTTTTAACTTTGCTGACTGTTAAGGTATTTAACTGGAATTGCTGTTGTTGTTGCTGTCAGTTATAAGCGTTCTTATCTCTAGAGGGATTGTTGTTGTTGTTGTTGTTGCTGCTGCTGTGGCTTACAATTTACAAACAATGAAATTCAATGCAATAAGTTAACAAATTCAATTGAATTTTAAGTATCCACCTTGAAATTGCGGTCACAACTTCTTTAAGCGGTTCGCTGCGGCTGACATGGGGTTGAGTTGTTGTAAGAACAGCAAAGTGCAGCACGAAGTTGTTGCCTCAGCTGCTGCTGCTGCGTTACCCTCAAACTTCCCACCAACTTCGCTCAACTGGCAGCTTAACTACGAAGAGATTTATTTGCGCTTAAAACTGTCACAATTGAAGCAATTTTGGACGACAGAGAAACAAGAAATACAAAAGAAAGGGAGAGAATAAGAAACCAATAAAAAATAAGAACTTCTTTCTCTATTGTTTCGTGATGGATTTCCATTAAACTTCCAATTCAAAATCAAGAGCAATAACAGAAAAGAAGAGAAGTTATTCAAAAAGAAAGTCGAGAAGGACAAAAACTGCTTCAATTCGAATACAAATGAGTAGCGAAATGTGTGGGTGGCATTGAATTCTTATTGAAATCCCAGTGAATGCTGCTGGCGGACAATAAAAACAACGAAAACTTGGTAAGAGCAGAAAAAAGCCGAACAAAAACAAACCAGAAAAAAAAGGCGAACAAAATTGTTGATTTACTAGATCGCAATAAAATTTGCCAAATTCACGTATAGCAGAAAATCTCGAGAAATAAAAACATAAAAAGTAGGCAAATTATTTGCAGCGAAATTGTTTCGTCTTCACATTTCTTTAACTATAAAACTTTTCACGCATTTTTCCAACTTTTCCAAATGTGATTACAATTTTTACAGGCTGATTGCAGGTGTAAACAGGTAAATGAAGGAGTGTAAGTGTGTGCGAGTGTGTGTTTGACTTTTAAAAACACACACACACAACACTTGTACGCGATCGTTATCAGCGACACCAATAAAATGATTGTCAGCTATCGGCAACAACCATCTTCTACATGTCCGCCGCATGCTTTCCGGACGAATAGCGCACCTCATCTCCGCTGACGATCATCTCAGGGCTCGCCAGGTGGGGCTTTCAGAAACCCACAACTTCACGCCTCCCTGTGAACAGCGGAGATCTGGAGAAAATTGAATTGTGCGAAATCCCCCGCTGATTTCATAGTCAGCCTCAGGTCGGCCTGACATTGCACTCCTCCTCGAGTAGAACGATATTCTGTTCCGAAAGAATGCGGAATCGCGCGGCAGGATTCGTCGTGAATCCCGCCATTGGAAGCCCTCGCGTCCACGGCTGCCGCGCGGTTGCGGCGCGCTGCTGGTCCAGAGAGCGGTGCCGTCCTGCCGGTGGTGTACCGTCCGCCGTCCGCCGTCCGCCGTCCGTCGCGTACGGCGAGCCGTCCTCGTCGTACGGCAATCATAACGTCTGCATAAATAAATAAATTTTTTGTTCTCGTACACTCGGTGTTGCTTTTGTTTGTTGTCGTTGTTGTGGGTTCGTTGTTGTTGTTGTTGGCGTTCTGTTGTTGCTGTTGCTGGAGTTGTTTTCTTTCTGTTGCTGTAGTTGTTGTTGTTTATGTTGTTTGTTCGTTGTCATTGTTAGTTTTGTTGTCGTTGTTATTGTTTTTCGATATGCTGATATTTTCATTGCTGTTGCTCTTGTCATTGTTGTTGGTATTATCGGAGTCGTTGTTGTTGTTGTTCGTGTTGTTGTTGTTGTTGTTCGTGTTGTTGTTGTTGTTTCAGTGCAACTTTGACTGCACATGCGCGCGCACTTGTCGCTTCCAACGTTGCGATTGTTATTGTAAAGCTTTTCAAGCCATTGAATGCTGTCAACGGTACCCTCATGTGTGTGTGTGTGTGTGTGTGTGTGTGTGTGTGCGTGTGTGTTACCCGCATCCCATGGGGCGTGTTTGTAAAATTCGTCTGGCCGCAGCTGGACACGCGGTTGGACCCACTTGAGCCCCCATAAGGCGGCGAGAAATATTAGAAAAAAAAAATATCAAAACAGAAAACTACCAGTAAAAAAACACAAAAAAAGAAAAACTTCTCCTTCTCTTCGACGCCGCCAACTCATACATTTTAAAACATTTACTTGCAACGCATTTGTAGCTGCAACTCTGCAGCGCAGTGAGTTTCTTTTTCAATTTTATGTCTTAACAAGCTGCAATCAGGTGTTAAGCAGCATCAATTTTATCAAGTCGGTATTAAGAGACTCAATATTTTACTGAGCGCACTGAATGCGAAAGAAGTTGGACGCTGAAGCGGAAAAAGTTGGCGAGAAGAAAGGAGAATTAATATTCTCCGGGGAGATCAAGAGCGGAGTGACGATCGAGTTCGCGATCGCGACTGAAGTCTTCCGCATTAACTGTCTTGTCGCAGGAGAAATTATAAATTTCTCGAATTAAGAAACAACTTTTGCCAGTCAAGTGAGAGTAAGAGAAGCGGGGGGAAGGGTAGAGAAGGGGGAAGGAGGGGGTGGGGGAAGGAAGGAAGAAAGGAAGGAAGGAAGGAAGGAAGGAAGGAAGGAAGAGAAGAGAAGATTATTAATTTCTGTAAAAGTATTTCTTCACTAAGTCTTCTGGCTTCCTGAAATTCTTTTAAACGAGATCACTTCGTCCGATTTTTCTTATTGCAAGTAAATTCTTTCGTTTTGCTCATTCGTATTATTCTGCAATAATTCGAAATTAAAACATCAACGAGGCAAACGACCCTCACAACTTAAACCTCGTCACCAATAACATTTTGATTTATTTTGTCCCCGCCGACGGTCGCCAGCGCTTCCTTGTCGCGTCGTCGCCAACATCAACTGCTTGACGTTGAAATCATATTTTCAGTCTTCGCTCGAACGCATCCTTCGCTGAATGCGGTGGTCAAAAATGTTTGCTGGCCGAAGTTGAAGCGCACGTCTGTCAGCGCTGCTGTCAGCCTGCTGCAGCGGAGATCCGCAGTCAGACTGACTTCATTCTGTCTGTCTGTCTGGCTGTCTGCCGTCAGCATCAGGAACAGCGACGACGATGACGACGACGACGACGTCATGTCACTGGGCTGCGCTGTGTGTAATACGAACAAATGACACGGCGGCAGCTTCTGTGGAGCGGCGGACGGACGGACGTGCGATTCAGTTGGTCGGAATAAGGCAACGATTACGAATTCCTGTTTCGTTGACCATATAAAAATGCATTTTACGCAAGCGGCACGCTTTCCTGCTGAATTTTTCAAAGCCCGTTGAGTGGATTTCAAGAGACGGAAAATGCTTTTCAATGAGAAACTTCGATAATTTTGAAAACGTAAATCATTTTTAGATTGGTGTGCGTCTTCTTCTTCTTCTCGGTTGGGTTGTGAAGAGACTTAAGCGGCGAACTTTTATTTATTATCAATTCTGCAAACTGGATTTTTACATACAAAAAGTTTAATATGTCAACCAGACAGAAAATGTGCTTTCTCTCCTCTACAACCCAAACACACCCAAACACACGCATACACTCCCAACACACACACACACGCACGCTTGAACTCTGTGCAACTCTTGTCACAGGACGCGCTCGCAAAGAAAATCCGCAGGAACGCATAAATTTTCACGAAAATCCGCATGCATAAACCAAAAACTCAACTGGGATGAGCTTAGCAGATCAGAGCCACCTAAATAATCCTCAACCGTGCAACACCGGCGGCATGAGGGAGCTACTTTGCTTCCGTGTTTTCTCACATTTAACTGCAAGAAAAGACTTTTTCGATCTAATGACTCTCTTGTGATTGAGTTCGACTGATGAGATTTTTATAGAAATATTGTTGATTATTTCTTCTTTTAACATTTAACGATATTTTAAATTTTCTTTTATTCTTTTTCTCTTTATTTTCAGTATTCTTTGAGTCTTTAGATATCTTTGATTTCAATTTTCTGACTCATTTTCAATCTTTCAAATCTCTTTTTGACAGCTTTATGTAGCTTTTAGGTTTGTTTTATAATATTAAAATAAATAAAATACATATTTTCAGAAGTCTTCAAGTGTCCTTTGAGTCTTCAGATAACTTTTCGCGTTTTTAAAATATTTCTTAATTTTTATCATATTTCTTAATTTTTTTCATACTTCTCAATTTTTAGACTGCTTTCAGTTTTCTTTTCTATTATTATTATTATTACTATGATTATTTCTGCTATTTTTAAGAACTCAGTTTGAAATCTTTTTTTTTTTTTTTGGAAATGTCTGAGTCTTCAGATATTCAGATATCTTTCAGATTTCAGGCTTATTTTCAACCTCCTGAATTTCTGGTCTTTAGATTTCTTGGAGTTTTCAAATTTCCTGAGGTCGACTCGCCTTCCGATTGTAGGGCTTAAAAAAAGTCGACAATACTTTCCTCCGCTCGAGATGCAACAGCGTAAAATTCGTATTTGTTGCTGCGGTTGTTTGCTGTTTTATAGAACGTGCATTCGAAGCCATGAACATGCACAGCAGCAGCAGCAGCAGCAGCAGCAGCAGCAGCAGCAGCAGCAGCAACAACGGCCGTTGCTGTAGTTGCAACAAAACGCAGCATTTTGCATTTTTAGCGTTAAAAGGTTTGAACAGATTTACGAGTGCACACAGCAGCCACAACAACAATTGCAAACACAGCAAAAGCAGCAAGAAAAGCATCGAAAGGCGAATCCGCATGCTAATGCATCATCTTCATTTGATTCAGGAAAAAAAGGAGCAGAGAAAGAAAAAGGGCAAACAAAACCTCAGCAGTAGCGTGGAAAATTCAAGCGCGTCAAAAGGAGTCAAAGGAGTCGCTTCGGCGTGTCGCTTTCGTGCCGCATGCGGCAGCTTAAAATGTTCTTGCGACTCCGAGAGCTGATTGTGAGCATCGCGGGGAAAACTCGCTCTAAACTTGGATGCTGGTTGGTGTGAACGAGAGAGCGAAAGAGAGGATGTGGGGAAATGTAAGAATTAAATAAACTAGAAATTGGAAAATGGAATCCTTTAATTTTATTAAATCAACGAGGATTTATTTAATTTTATTTCTTCGAATTTTAACTTATTTAATTTTATTTGATTTTGTTTCCTTTCATTTTCTTTCCTTTCCATTTTTACCTTCTCAATTTGTCATCGAAATGAAGCCGAATTTGATTGCAGCTCGCGACGTGCTTCGCGTACAGAGGCGCCTTGAAAACGTACAGAGCGAAGCGGCAAAATTGACCCAATTTAATTTCCTTCTCTTCCTTTTCCTCTTATTTTATTATTGATGAGTGAATTGATGTCCATTCCATTGAAGCTGCGAAGCGAAGACGAAAGAAACTTCAAAGGACGACGCAACTTCCATCCGTGCAACTTTGTATTGCGCGTGCTTAACATTTATTTATTTTTTTGTTATTTTTCCCCTGTGTTTTTGCACGTTGCTGCAAGAAATCTCATTACAAAAGTAATACATTTTTTGTTCAATTTTTTTTTTGGAAGTGAGATGTAAAGAAAGATTCAGAGATTCCGATTTGTTATAGAAACCAAAAATCAGAAAGGAAAAGGAAAAAATATGTCAGGAATTAAATTTACTTTATTTTGCTATATTTATTTACTATATTTAAATAGCGTCAGGAAAAAAACCAGGAATTAGAGATTTTATTTTGTAATGCATGTGAACTTCTTTATCGACTTCGGTGTCGTTCTCATGATTTCACAATTTTCCTCGGAATGCAGAGCCCTCTATCGGCAAATCTGATAGAAATGATTTCTCCACAAGTGGAATGTGTATCCACCACATCATCCACAAAATCACGTGCGGTTTGTGCCTCTACTAAAACTACTTTCAAATATAAAATGTAACCACCAGACGTCAGTTGGTCGATAACTGAGGAACGGAGCTGCTGCCTTCTATTGGCATTTTGCTTAACTACATCATTTTCCACACTCTGCCATCTGGCGGTGTGTTTCAAACTATTTCACGCTTTATTATCATTTTAAGACGGCCTACAGTATGCTACAAAAATATAAAATCCAACCACGTTATTTTTTTTGTAATTTTAAACATTCTTATTTTTTTATTTTTCAAGCATAATAAACAGTAAAATAAAAAGAAAAGTTAATAAATGGAACAACAGAAGTGAAATCTGCACAGGAGCTCCGGAAGTCGTTCTTGTTGAAGAAATGTTGATCTGCAAAAACTTAAATAAAGGAATTCACTTCTTCTCGATGTACGACGAGGGGATGTTAAGTTGAATGCTGCTTAAGAAGTAAAAGAAGTCAGTAACGAAGTGTAGCAAATTCAAAATAAAACATTATTAAAATAGCATTATTAATTAAGTGAAATTATTAAAATAAATGATAATTAATAAATGAAATTCTGTTCTGTCTTTTCGCAGTTGGAAAGTAATAATCGTGTCAAGTTTCATTGGAATTTTAGTTTTAGCTTTGGTGTTCATATAAAACGATTTACGTCTCGATGTTCCTGAAAAAAAAGAGAAAACTAATTTGCAACGAGCAACACTAATGGGGAACATTTCTCAAATTAACACAACACCAACCAGGATTCCAGGAATTTTATGTGACCTAGAGAACCAACAATACAAGTGGAAAGAAAAAAAACCCGAAGGTCACACAGTAGAAATGCAGAGCGGGAAAACACGAACGCAAAGTCTCTCCGCAGGGAAATCCCTGAAAAGACAACAAATAACAGGGTGCAATCAGTCTCAGAGGTCAAAAAAGGACGCTCTGTGCAGGATAGCTAAAGATGAAGAGAGAAAACCTACAAGTATGAAGAGAAAGTAGCAACAAATCACCACGTTGCAAGTGAAGGTGAAATCGTATAAAATCTCAGGCCACACGGAACAGGACATCATTCGAGTTCAGATTCGAACAAGTTAACAAGTCTTCACTTCGCTTGCTCTCGATTATAAGACGACCGAACTTCAAACCGCGCTTGAAACGCAAAAATGTTTGCAATTGAAAATCAAGTTGGCTTCAGCCAGAAGTTGATGAATTCAAAACCAGGCAAACGTTTCAGCAAAATATTGAAATCATTAAAAAGAGTCTGTGGCCGAATGACTCTGAGGAGGACGCAGCAGAGGGAAGTCAAGAATAGTCGTCACTACAGCGGTTTGTCCTGGGAGGAGCATCAAAATTGGCTGAATGAAGTACAAGAACTGAATCAATCCCGATCCAATGAGTGCTGAGAAATCGAAATGGCAGATAGAAGTCATCATCATCACGAATCACACTTCCCTCCGCTTGTGATGCGACTGAGGTTTGCAGTCATTAAAGGCCAAACCATTTCAGGAAAATGTGGCTTTAATTTTTGGCCAAGCTAAACTGAATGTCTTCGAGCAGCTGAGTACAGCTGTGGGGGCAGCAAGGGACCACAGCAGGCAATAGAGAACGAGAAAGATTTCGCGACAACGAGAGTGCTAAAAAGGCTGCTTTCAACCCGACAAACTGGGACTGCAGTGATGCCGCAGCTTGAAGTGAGTTTAGCGTCCCCTACCCGCAGAAGACATCAAGCAGCTTTAAGTGTTTAAAACAATTAATTTTAATAGTTAAAAATCATGTGATTTAAAATCAAACAACTTGTAATTTTAAGACTTTTACAACTTGTAATTTTTCGATTTTAGCTTTAATAGTTTTAGGTTTTAATAATTTTAGGCTTTCATATTTTCAAGTACCAATATTTTTAAGCTTCAATTTTTAAACTCAATCATTGTCTTCCAGCGTAGTTTAGGAGTGTGCAAATTAATCTAATTTAGCATCTAAGAATTTAGCTTTAATTTTAGGTTTACTAATGTCTTCCGGTTTGTTTGTTTCGCTTCGAGGTTTTTACTGTAAATTCTTGATTTTAATGTAAGATTTCATATATAAGATGATAAATTAAGTTAAAAAGTAATTAATTAAAAAATAAATTGTAAATAAAGAAAACTTTATGTTTTGTTATATAAAAAATGATTTTTTTCAATTTTCGAACAAAGTTATCGTGGATTTCTTGTTGCTTTGTAGATTTTTGAAGCTCCTTTTAAATTCTTTTAAATTCTCTGCAACTTATTTGTCTCTGTTTGTTGCATAGAAAGAAACACAGAGATTTTCTTTATTTTGAATAATTATTCTTAAGCGTAATTTTACTTCTAACATTCTTTTAACTTGTTAGATTTTTAGGTTTGCTTTTGTGTAGGAATTTCTTCTTCTTTTTCTTTAATAAATATTTTCTAACAAAATTTTATTTGTTTTGAGTTGTTGTAAACATTTTTTGGTGTCCTGTGCTTTTTTGTTATTTAAAAATATTTTGTAATTTCTGACAATTATTTTCAATTTAAACTTTTGTAATTTCTTTATTTTGTAATGCAATTTTTCTTTATTTTTAATATTTATAATTAAACACAATTTTTAACAATTTTACTTAAACTTTCTTAAAATTCTAATATAAATGCTAAATCCTAAAATTCTAATATAAAGGATGAAAATTCTACAATTTATTCTAATTTTTCGTATTAAATATATGAAATCTTCAGATTGCAGAGGAATTGTTCACTCTCGTTGGATTTTTTTGGTTTTTTTTGTAAAATCTAACATGCAATCTAAAAATTGTTCGGCTCTCCTTATTTTGCGCACGAATGTAGGCATGAAATGTAATTAAATAGCAGGCCTGATGTTTCAGAGATGAATTCAGCAGTAAAATAAAAACAAAATTCGTTCTTTATCTTCTGCTGAAATTTTGTAAAAAAATATTTAAAGGGATGTAAGTGTTCACATCAGATGCCCGAGTCGCCAGGTTCGAATCTCAGTAGCATAGTGATTAATTAAAAATTACTTAGTGATTGATTAAAAATTAGTTTATATAAATTAATTTTTATAAATTAATAACTGAGGAAATGAGCAAAATGCTGTATTTTTTAAAATGTTTAGAATTATATTGTTTTATTTTATTTAACCACAATTTTTCTATTTAATCAAATCTTTTCTGTTCTTCATCACTTTCTCCTCAACTCTGTTTCTTCCTTTTTTGCCAAGTCAAAGGAAACACGAAACCAAGGAAATCCTTTAACAAATAAGAAACTCAAGATTTTGCTGCTGGTTGTGCTTAAGTTGCAAGCTACAATTTTATTTATTTACAATATTTTGAACACCCTTCTAAAGTAGAAAACTAAGCAAAACAAACAAACCGGAAGACAAGACTAAAACTACTTAATTATTACTTAAAAAATACTTAATATTACTTTACACCGAAGCTGGAAGACAATGATTGAAACTTACAATTTTGTACTAAACTTAAAACTCAACTTAAAACTAAATTATTCTAAATTTCGTTGCTCACAATTTTCATTTACATTTTCATCACATTTTCACAATACAGGAATTTTTTACAAAAATTCGTAAAGCTTTTGTTGGGCTTACAAGTTGTTTTCAGGGTGCTTCAGGGTGGACCGTGCTGCAGCGATATCAGACCAAAAAGTGCCCCCGCCGGGTTAGAAGCAACTTTTATTCGACCAACATGCCAAACACGAGGCCATCAGCGCAGGTTGCCGTCGCACATCGAGGATGCAGTCCTTCGAGGATCGCCGAACAGCCGTGAAAACACTTGGCAGCCGATTTGTTGCAATCAGTCTTACTGCTCTGAAGTTCGTTCGCTGACGCGCTGTAGATGTCGCCAACGAGCTGCTGATGTCGCCACTGCCACAACTAGAATGTTGGTGGCGCGGAGACAACAAACACTTTTGTTGTTCAAACTTCGTTTGATTAAAGCTGATGTATGTGTTTCCTTGCCGATCCTCTAAGAGGACCTGCAGACGGAACACAAGCGATTGCGAGTTCTTATCACTCGTACGGATGCACTTGAAGTGTATGAATTTTCGAAGACTGCACAGGGTTTTTATAGGCCGAGAAAACCACCCCTAAGTCGGTTACTACCGGTTTCCTTGTTTCTTATTGTCCTCTATTCTCTCATATCGGTGTTTTCCTCAAGACTAGTTGCCTGGCCTGTTGCTCTTTTCTTTGTTTCCTTATCTGGTTGGCTGGCTCGCCTTTTCGTGTCCCGTTTTTCTAAGGGTTGCTTTCATCGTCCTTTCCGCACGTTGAAAGCAGGTCATGGCTTGCACACCATTAAGGTGGTCGTGGCTTGAGGTTATTTTTTCTTTCCTTCCTCTTCGAAACTGCAACGAGAAGTCGTTGCTACATTTGAATCCTGTTGCTGCATCTCTTTTTATCTCTGCACTTTTGTCCTCTAATCCACCTCCGCCTGTACCTTGCATCACCAGTATCTGTCAACTGTACCAATTTAGAAAAACTAAAACATAATATGTGAATTTAATTTATTTAGTTATTCGAGGTTATATTTGATTAGAATTGATTTAATTTGACTTAATTGGGTTTGATGTGATTTGATTTGTTTTGACTTGACTTAACTTGACATGATTTGTTTTCAATTGGCTGGACTTGATTTGATTATATTTGAGTGGATTTGAATCTGATGAGGATGGAATCAAATCTAATGATTGCATTTGCTTAGATTTTTAATCTATTTCATAAAATAAGAACAATAATAAGAATTTGGCTACATTTGATTACATTTAATTAGATCTGATTACACTTGAAAAGATTTGACAAGATATTTACTAGAATTGTATAAATTTGATCGGATTTTGTTATATTCGACATGATATTCATTGGAAATGATAAAATTTGATATGATTAGCAAGATATTAGTGGTGTCAGCACATTTGAGTTGATGAGATTTAAATAGAATTAATTGGATTTGAGTAATTTTGATCAGATTAGATTACAGTTGACTAAAGTTTGTTAGATTTGATTAGATGGGACTAGATCTCGTTAGTCCCTTATTTACTTTCATTCTACTTTTTATTTGGAATTTTTGAGATAAAACACACAACTGATATCCGAATTATTTTCCCTTCAGCGCGCATGTGTGCCTAAATAAATGTCGGCTTCTTTACCGAATCAGAGAACTGATGAGTCACAATCGCAATAAACGAAGTTAATGGAAATACTTAAGTGCCGATTTTCTACTTTCCAAAAAATCCGAGTTATTAGCTGCCTAAGCGAAGAACAAATCAAGCAACAAATTTTAATACCCTCACCACACAACCGAAAGATAATGTTTACTGTGCAAAATGGAAAAATATACACAAATTCAATCCAAACTAAACAAGGGACTAAATAAAAACAAAAATAGAAATAGAAATCAGAAGGAGAAATATTTAAAAGGAGTTTTAAAAGATTCCCTATTTGTTGAGGTAAAAATGCAAAGTCGAGGCAGCTTCCTTAATATTTTTCATAAGCTGTGCAAATATTTTCTCACCCAGGAGTTAGTTTATTCAGTCGGAAGTCAGTTATGTACGAATAGCAAGAACAAACGTCTGTTCAAATTTTAGCTTGTTTTAAGTAGCCAGAACATCATCAACGCCTTTTAACTATTAGTGAGCCACTTGAAATGTTATTCAGAGCCTTCTTACACAGCTGCTACTTGCTGTTTGCTTAAAAAGTCAAGCAAGAATGAAAGAGAATAAAAAGGACCAACTTATTTTTCTTCGAATTTTGCAGCTTGAAAATTTTTCATGGGTTTATTTGAAAAGGCATTAAATAAGATACTTGAGGCTTTTTTAAATAAAACCACGAAAATTTAACAAGCTGCAAAATTCGAAGAAAAACAAGATTTATTTTGGCTTTTCTCTGTATTTTGGAAATTTAAAAGGTAGACGAAAAATATGCACTTAAAAATAAAACGCATTTTAATCACAAACAAAAATCGTTTGAAACTAATCTTTCGACCGAATACTTTTTCAACGAATCCTCTTTGGTCTACTCCACAAATTCGTAACTATTCGAGAAATAATTAGAGCTCAATTGGACTCTTAGTCCTTTTGAGGAACTGTACAGATCCTTCAATAGCAGGACCCAATATGAGCTTTTCAACGTAAGCGATGAGCTTTTCCATGTAGCGATTCTCTTCAGATCGAAGAATTCTCTTCATCTCGCTTAATGAATCGTCAACCCTATTTGATGTTACAAAAGATCCATCAAAGTTTTCTCTTGTCTCTCAACTGATTTTCGGCAAATGTAAATTCAAATCAAATCCGTTTCCGAAAGTAATTTCTGAGTGAATCCTAAGAACAAAAGAATAATCTGACCCCTTGTAGAGGTCTCATCCAGTTTCACCATCAGTTTGTAACTTTCGACAAGCATTAGCAATTTTCAACGCTTAATTTTAACCAATTCACACGAAGCATATAACCAAGGTCGCCGTAAATATCGGTCACTAAAAAAACATTCCAATTGCAAAAACCTGGAATTTAATTGGCAGAAAAATCAAAATTTCATGGCATTCTCGTCAAGCTGTTACAACAAGTAAATTATGTGAATAAAATTGTTACAAGTCATCGACAGCAACATGATTTCTCTGGAATTTCTTGGCTTTCAAAAAGATATCTTTTTGACTTTCCGGCCTGGATGAAAGGACGAAAAATTGGAATTTTCATCTGCATTTGATTGAATTGCACTCGTACGGAACAAATTGCAAATCCCAACGGGTACGGAAGAGTTTCAAAGAAACAGATGACAAATGCATCCTAATAAAGCGTAACGAAAAATTGTAAAAATGAATATCGAAGTCAACGTTACGAACACGTCACGAAAAAGAAACACGACAAACTTGGCATAAAAAGGAGACGGAATTTTTTCCTCATTCTTTTGTTTGAGGATCTCATAAATCTGGCTTAAACAATTCGTTGCGCTCGAATTTTGTGTACTTTTTGGATTTTTCTTCTCCTTTTTCTGTTTTCTTATTCGGTAACTGCTGAGGACGGTTTTTTTTGTCCTAACACGTTACGCTGCTTTAAATTACACTGTCACTTGAATTCTAAACGTTAAAACCAACTTCAATACTGACTCTTCCGCAATCGATTTGTTCCGTAACTTTGATTTTGAATCTGAGTCGTTGAATTTGAGTTCGTATTTCGTTCCAAATGTTTTCTCCGCTCAATTTTGAGTTTTCTGGCAATTTTAACTTATGTCAACAAATCGAATAAAGGCTATCATAAACGATGTGAAGGGATTTGTTAAATCTCTTGAAGACCAATATCAACTCACAAAAATTTCACAAGAGAGCTTTTCTCTTGAAAGCTATATCTACTTTCTTATCTTTTCTCCTAAAAAGCTTAAGAATCAGCCTCTCATCAGAAAGTTGACGATTTATTTATCTTTTGATTTGTTTCTGAGATTAATTTGGCTTTTATCATATTATAAATTGTTCCGTTAAATCTCTTGAAGGCCAATATAAAATCAAAAAGGTTCCGTAGGAATGATTTTCTCTTAGCAGCTGAATTAATCGTTTTCCCCTCCTAAAAAGTTAAAAGAATTAGACTCTCATCAAAAAGTTTTCTATTTTTGCATTAATTTAATTTTTAATTTTTTCATATATTATAATATTGTTTTATCATATTATCAAATCTCATATTATTTCAACTTTGTGTGAAACAAACTGTTTTATTTTATTTTATATTATTTTATTTTATTTTATTTTATTTTATTTTATTTTATTTTATTTTATTTTATTTTATTTTATTATATTTTATTATATTTTATTTTATTCTACTGTATTTTATTTCATTTATTATTTATTTTTTAATCTTGTTCTGTGTATTTTATTGCATTTAATTTCCATTTGTTTAAATGTGCATTTAATGTGACATTAAATTTATTTATTTTTATTAAAAAAAGATCTTTTAATGAAGCCTTCAACTAACCTAATCTAACCGATTCCACGCCCATTAGTTCCATGAAATTCGGCAAAACCAATATTTGTGCTCTGGCACATTTAGACTTATTTTCGCTTACGAAATAATTAAAGAATCTGATGATCAACACTTGGCTTGAGACGAGTCCTTTTAACGAGCCGCATTAGAAGCCAGTGAGGAAATTGAAAATTTCTTGCTTAAACACCTGGAACACGCAGCCTGAAGTCGTCGCAATGAATGCCAATGAATTGGAACGAATCAATTTTCGAAAAGGCGAGAACCGGTAAAAAAATAACAGTGTAGAGCTAGGAAAAAAATTTTGAATACGAAATCAGAAAGCGTAGAAAATCTTTTGAATGCTGGCGGCATGCGTATGTCTAATAAATCGCACTAAGAATGAGAAGCGTAACAAATTGCGGAGGAAATGCGAAGAGAGAAGAGAGAAAAACACCGAACAACACGATTCAGGAACATCGCCACACGTACAAAAGAGATGCCTTTTTTTCGCCGCAGATAGCAGATCGTGTGTCAAGGCAGGACAATGAGAAGCGTTACTAATTTGAGCGAGTGCATATGTTGCATTTGACACTAAGGAGAGCGAACGAAGGCTCTGCTCCACTGACAGTTGGCACCGTTTATTGGAGATGACTTTTAAATGTTTTATATGAACATCGACTACTTCTGTGGGCGGAATTTTTGGAAAAATTTCGTTCGTTTAACGAGTGATGCATGGATGCCGCGATATATCGTATATTTTCGAAATTAGTAACGCTTTGCGGCTTCCTATGTAATTTCCTTTCCAAATAGGAAAATTTAGTTTGGAAATATATAATATGTCCGTGTATTTCAGGATGTATGGAATCCCAATCTCTCTGAAATTCCCACAGAGAATACGACTACCATTTTATGTAACCAAGTTTTCAGTTTTAAAACCTAATACGAAGCTGTCGGATTAAGATGGAGTATATTTGTGTTCAATATTGTGCTAAAGACGGTCTCAATCGAATGTAGAACACGTCCACTTTTTATTAAATTACGAAATTATGTACACTATAGTGCATTCTAGAGCCATTCTATTGAGATACAGTTACCGAATTTGGTAATATTTAATCAGAGTCGTATTTTATTAGAGATGTGTGCCATGGACAAAGGTCACTCCCCTTTTTTTGTAACAAATTTGGAATGTGTCGTCGACACATCTGCAAAACGAATCGTAGGGAATACTACGCTGAAAATGGACGTAATATGACAAAAATTGGCGTAATTTTAATGTACACAATTTAACACCCATTATTTTATAGCTTAATTTAGCGCATTGGAGCGTTATAAAGAATTTCTGTGGACTAAAGAAACTTGGAATTTCAGAAAACTAAAAATATTACAAATCTTCCAAAAACTTCAAAAGTTTTATTTACGTTTCATCATTGTGCGTTTCAATTTCAAAACAGTTGTCAATCATCTTTATTTTTATCAACATACAAACATATCTAAACATTTGATGGGGAAAAAAGGTGGTAAAAAAGTGGCATTTTAGAATGCTCCCAACAAATGCTCCCAGATATCGCTGGATGCTGTTGATGCCACTGCTGTCGATGGCGACCATAGTGGAAACAACAACAACAAACGCAACAGCAACAGAACAACTGGAGCGCGGCTCCAGCACGAATGTGCTCAAGTCATCCAAGAACAACACGCTTATACCGCTCAAGAAACAGTGCGTAACTATAGCAGCCGATCAACTGAGACGATTGTGCACTGAGCGTTATCCCAAGGAGCTGAAAATCAAATACAAGGACCAACTGGTTCAGCCGGGTGCGCTGTACAGCGTCTTCATACCGCGCTTCCTTCCCGATGGCTTCTTCAACTATATGGTGACCTTCCTGCCCTCGGGCCTGCACACGTGCACGTTGATCAAAATCAACCATCAGAACCAGATCGATTGCCTGCAGAGCGGCCGACCCGTCAATATCAATCTGAAGAAAAGCCTAATGCACTGCCTCGATTTTCACGTGCAGATCGTGGTAGATCTGGTGCAGTATTGCATGGAGCACCAGCGCGGATTTGGTTGGAACAGTGAAACTCGGGTGATGCTAAATATGAGTATGTTTCACTACAACTATTTGGGTCCGAGCGATGGTGGCACGAAATTGGTGGGAGCGGTGGGAGTGCGGGTGTGCTTCGTGATCATTTGGGTCCTGATGGTTATGCTGGTTATGAGGCATTTTAGTGGGAGCTGATGAGGAAGATGGTGAGATGATGAGGTTGTTGTGTTCCAGTAGAGTGGCAATCAACTTGAACTTCACAAATTTTAATGGGTTTAAATTTTAAAAATAACAATCTTATTTTAAGAAAATTAAAATTAATTAAATTGACACGTGTTAATTTCAAAGTCAACTTTATTTAAATTTAAATCTGTCATAACTCTTCACTGTCCTGTACAGCATATTTTTTATTTCAATATAATGCCATATATTTCTGGAATATATGAAGTTTATATACCATAACATATATTTTTTGAATATATAGTCCTATCTGGGATAAACCATTATCAAGTTTCTTAATTTTGAAGCACAAGCTTGGAAATCATAAATCGCCCTACAGGTATCTACCGACCTTTAAAATTTGAAGGAAAATCATTTACTCAAGTCGATTTTCCATCACCTTCAGGCGCTACAAATCGATTGGGTGGTCTTTGGCTTTGTATCTCATATCAAGCCCGAGGCACGATCTTCCGGCGTGCATTTGTTTCTCGCTTTGAACAAACACACCGAAGGCGGTAAACATGCTGCCTTCAAGGTGTTGTCTCAGTTTTCTCTTTCCATTTACCGAACTTCAGAAGATTTAACAGATTTTAACACTACTTTGCAAAAAATTGCTGGCCGGAAGCTACAAGGATTCAAGCCATTATATTTTCTCCGTTCCAGTCGGCAAAAGACAGAATCCTGTTGCGCTGTACATCATCTAAGGAAGTCGGCAACATCTATAGAGGTCGGACTACGTGCTGAGAATAATATTTCGGCAGCTCAAGGAGTGACAAATTGTATTAACATCTTTTATTATTTATCTCAATACAAAGAAACTAAACAACTTCACCATTTCTTTGAATTATGTATTCTTTACTAAAAAATATACTTCGTGAAGACCTTCTCAAAACTCTTAAACCTTTTCAAAAACTTTTTTATGAATTCAACGGAATCATTAAAGCTTATTTAAGTTTTTAATAAAGAGTTTAATGAATCATAATCATTTTATGTCTTCAACTGCTTCAATTAGGCCTTCATGAAGCTTTCGTATCAAGTCGGGATTTTTCATGATTTCAACTGATTCATTTAAACTTTCAGATAAGCTTTTATTTTACGAAGCTTTCAGTTTAATTAATATGTTGATTTAACTTAAGGGATTACTAATTTTAAAACTTCATTATAATGATTTTTGCTAGATTTCAAATATTATAAATCGATTATCATCGATTGCCCATCTTCAAACTAATTACATTGTAATCGCGATCAAAATATCTCTAAACTGATTTTAATGGAGATTCATAGTCAAGCGTACGAATACCCAAGCAACCTTCACGGAATTTTAATGATCCCTCGAAGAACCTGCATCGAAAATAAAAACCAAAACTGAACAAAACCTGCTCAAATATTGACACCGAACATCAAAGCGGCTGACAGACGCGGCGCTTGTTTTCACAGCGCGGTGAAATCAAAAGTAGAAAAGTGGCGCATCCTTTGAACCGCCATTAAACGCTAATACGTCGAGGTTAATTTTGGAAGCAAACAAAATACCGACGAAATGTTGAGTGCGTGCTGGAAATGCTACAGCGGTCAGGGATATTTTGATTCGAGATTGAAAATAAATTAAGAATTCGAGAGACCTCGAAGTCAATTGGACTGAAAGAAGGACGAGCAAGGGGAGGAACCGAATACTCATGATTTGAGTTTGTTTTAAGCAACTGTTAGGATAACGAAGATTTCAGCTGCAGCGGCCTGGAATGTCGCATATGTTCGCAAGAACACATTACGAGCCACACGTGTTGATGGCTCCGATCTCTGCGTGTGTGTCGGCTGTGAGCCTTCAAATTGCTTAACAGCCTTAGAGCTGCATATGATGAGGTCCTGAATCCTCGGTGTTCGGTTGACCACACCTACCTGACATACGATTACGTGGGCGAGCCGACATGAGGGAAAATTTGAGGCTAAATGTTACCGCTAGTAGCAGTGGCAGGATCGATCGTGCGGCTGATTTCAAAGCCAAAAACACATCCTGCGCACCTCATTTTGTAGCAGGATTAAGCCGAAGATGAGGATAATGAGGACGCAACTTTTTCCCTTCCTCACTCGCACCACCGCCATCATCATCTTCTCGTGAAATCAAACACCGCATCTTATGAATTCTAACAGGACACTCAGCAGCCTTGTTATTGTTGAGCCATTATCCTGGCAAAAGGATTTCTGCAGTTTTTCCTTGTATTGTACTTTTCCTTTTTTATTTCTCCTTCTTTTTTCTTAGGTAGGACTTTACGAGGACCACCAAATATAATGGATTTTCCGCTTTGATGCTGCCGTAACGTGCGCCCTCCTCGCACCGGGTGACGCTACGTTTCACGCTGTTGCTGTAAAATATCACAAGATCTGGCAGAGAGGTATGAAAAACACACACGCCGAAAAACTAGTGAATTCAGAAAAAATTTGTGTAGGTTTTCCTGCCTTTTGACCGAGGAAATTGCCGACTTCAGGCAGAATTTTGGGCGCTTTTTTAAACACAATAAATAAACTGCAGGACCGACTGTTTCGATCCTCGAGAGTTTCAAATAAATTGCAAATAAGGAAAAACTCGAGTTCCCTTCTATATCTCGAAAACCATAACTGAAAAGATCAAAGTCGATATGATTTTAGGAATTTTAGGATTATTATATTTATTGTGAGCAATTGTTTTTATTTTGAGGGCTCCGAAAAATTAATTTTATAAATTTTTAATTATTTAAGGAGCTTATTTTTATTTGCAATTTAGTTTTTATTTATTTCTTAATTCTGTTATTTGTTCTTTTTTATTCCCTTTATTATAAAGTTTTCTCTGTCGAGCGTTTATTTATTACAAAATAAATGCTTTCTATTATTGGTACAACACACGATACCTTCATAACAAATTCTGTGGAAGAAAGGACACTCAAAAGAAGTTTAATAAAACTCGCTCTAAATTACTCTACAAAACTGGAAGAATGAGTGAAGAGCAGCTGCTTTTAACTGCTAAGAGATGTGATTGTCCCACTCATTGTTAACAATTAAGTGTAATAATTCAACGACGACGTTTAGAAAAGCGAAAAATTCCCTTTTTTCTATGAACTAAAAAACTGAAAAAACTTAGGTAGCAAAAATTTTTCGGGCCACCTTGTTATTCAATTACAATAGCCAGCCAATTGCCAGTCTAAATGCTGGCTAATAAATACAATCAAAGGACTCACAAATTCTGTGCCGTATATCCTTTATTCTCAAATCTCACTCTCAATGGCTAACAGAGGCGACAATCAAAAATCAATTTTAAAATTTTGTAAAAATCATAAAAACATCTGAATTGCTTGGGATTTTCTCCTTTTCTCTTTTTTAAAGGAGGACCTTTTGCAACCTACATTCTGCATGTCCTTGTTAAGTGCGCGTACTGTACTTCTGCACCATTGAATGAACTTCGTTTGCATTGTTAACTGATTTTGAAAATGTTTCAATGCTTTTGTGTTTTTCTCTTCTTTGTTGGCGAGGATGGCCAAGTGTTTCAGATGCTGCGGACATTGAAAAGTCCTTTAAGCCTTGTTGGCGGCTGATTTGGTGTTAAATGATTTTAGAGTGCATTGAAGTTGCATAGAGAAACTGATCTCAGCAGCAGGAAAGGCGTCATGGCTAAACAGCGAAGGCGAGAAAATAAGGAACATTTAGAATTTTATTTAAATTTTATTTTGCTCTAATTTATGTTAAAATATTAGTAAATTTAAGTGTTCTTAATAATTTAATAAATTAACCATTAGAAATAAAATAAAAAACTCAGTACTTTTTAATTAATTTAAATATATAAAAAATTAAATTGATTTATATTATTTAAAAAGTTGAACATTTTAAAGTTTTATACAGTTTTCCCAAAGTATAACAAATATGTGAAATGTAAAATTAATAACCCAATTTTTTCACCACCACTGTAGCATTTGCAACACCTTTCATGCTTGAGTATTCCTTCTCTCAGCGGAAAGAATTGAACAGCATGATAAATTTAATTATACCTCATATACACGGATACTTAAGTGTGTGTCCTTCTTTTTTAAGGACACATCCAAGTGTGTCTCGGAGGGCGAATCCATTGAAGTCATTCATTCATTTCATGGCTTTCTAGCAATTGTTCACTTCAACGCTTCGCTGCTTTGTCACACTACAGCTGAGGTATCTTCCAACTGCCAAACAATAACATTTTAAGGATAATTAATATGATATCCTTAACTAAAAGTGTTTTATTGTTCACTCGTTCCTTTCATCTCGCAACTTTGAATAGTTGTGAACCTTAATTTTCAAGCTGCATGCTCAACAATTCATTACAAATAATTTCGTCTTAACAACATTGGTAACATTTTTTGAATGGGAAAAGAAATTGTACTTTTCTTGTCATGAAATTGATTTTTAATTTTTCCACTTTTCTAATTTTTACTTTAAAAAAGATTTCTTCACACTATGAAATCGATTTGTTGAGAAGTTGTAAGAGAATTAGAATGGTTTTGAAAATTACAATGGTTTTGAAATTAATTCCTGGAAAAATTCGACTGTGACTTTCCCTCAAGCAGTATATAATTCCACTATTAACCCTCCTTCTCACTGAGGACACCTATTACCGAAAGTTGTTGCTTCATCTTGTTGCAATATTTTGTTGGAAACCCCACTACTTTCCTGAGATTGCCTCTGGTGAATTTAATGCACTCTATAAAAAGTCCAAGGCAATAAGATTCTAAAACTGTTTTAGGTTCTGTTCTGGTCCGAGTTTTTGCATAATAATTCCCTTTCAGAATGAATTACGCACATCAATCGTTGGCCACAACTTCAGACTTCCATAGATGCGCTCCTCGTCAATACTCTTTCTCCTGGGCGACATTCCATCAACCGATCCTTCCGATTACAATCTATTGTGTTGACCTAAAAATTATACTTCCAATACTAAATTCTTCCCGCAATACATGATTGTCACTTAATGCTGATAAAGGACTTCCTGCATTTCTGTAACGAAAAATGAATGGAATGGAATGCAATTTCTGTGATTGCCTTTCTACAACAACAAAAAATCAATAACAATAAAAGTAAACTCTATAATAAAATCTAAAAATTCTCAAAAGGAAACAAAATCAGTTTTTTACCTGTTCCGCTTGACATTTGTTACGCTTGCCTTTCAAAACACTCCGATGCTCAAAGAGTGCAGGATACTCGAGACTGTACTTCAACCTAATGCAATCATTCATTATTCACTTCATTTTATTAGCCAATATCCTGTCTAGCTGGCAGAGTAGATAACAATGTCCGCCTCAGAAATGCAAGCCACAAAAGAAAGGATCACTGAGTCAGTCAGTCAGTGTTGTTGCCGCCGCCGCCGCCATGTTGCGATCCCTTTCAAGTTACTTCCTGTTCTTGCAGTTGCAATTGAATGCGATCCTTCAAACATTGAGCAACAATTGAATTACACTCTGAAGTGCAATGAATATCCTGCCAGGATATGCCGTTCACGCGGAGATGTACTTTAATGCACATGAAAATGGTAAGCTCGTCCCAGTTATTGTTGCTTGTTCTGAGGTGTAATTCCTCTGCAAGGACCTCCGCTGTGCAGAAGGCATGCGGTGCTGTTGTATCGAGAGGTGCTTTTGTATCGAGAGGTGCGTAGGTACTCGTTTTTAAGTAGTTTTCAACTTAAGTTTGAATTGCATATCGAATTTGTGAGAGAATGCCAATTTTTCCGCTCCTTTATATTGTCCTTGTACATCCTGTAGGCGGCGCTCTTTGGCTGCAGTTGGCTATTCCAGCAGCCACCTCGAAAATTCCTTTCTTCCCCGTTGTTTCATTTCTTCTTTCTATTTAAAACATCACTCTCTGTTTAAAACATCGATTTTGTTACAAAAGTTATTCATACAATTCTTCAATTACTTTAATATGAATGAAAGTAATTTCTTGCATGTCCTGCGATTTTTTGTAGTGTCAACTGTTTTGCAGAAACATGTCCTTCCTTAATCCTGGTGTACAGCTGTTTCGAAGTGAAAATTAGAGATGCCTTCGAGATGAGACACTTCTGAACAGCAATGATCTTGTTTCGCATTCAAGACTTTTCTCGATATCGTATCCAGAGGTAAAAATCGAGAGTTAGACAGCATTTTGCAGTGGAAAGGAGGACCGAAACCATCACAGCATTTTTCGGTCACGAGAGAATCACGCTGAAAACCAGTATCGGGATCGAAACGGCTACACATTTTCAGTTGAGACGATAATCTTTATAGTATAATATCTCAACTAATCGAGACAGTCTGCTGATAAAATCGAGACGTGAAACGAGGTTCAGACAGTTTTTCAGTGGAAGAAACAATCTCGGTCAATAACTCTATTGACTTCTTCTACGTTCTTAATCAAGATGATAACCACCACCACTATATTCATCTGAATCTAAGGCGAGGTGGAGGCGACGTAATGGAGAGAAGCAATATAATCGAAATAGATGCGACTTAATCGAAATGGAAACTTTTTCATTCGAGATTATTATGTAGGCGAGGTCGAGACCCAGGCAATATTTTCTCGTTTGAAATTTTATGACAAGATGGGTGGTACTTAATTGAGGTGGAGGTGACTTATTCAAGAGTGAGCTTTCTTATTCGGGATAATAATCGAAATTGATTTCTTGTATCGAATTTAAGACAAGTTGGACAGGACAGGACGGACTTCATCTTACTACTAAACTACTCGTATCTAAAATAAGATTTACTTATTTTTCTTGAAATAGAGAAAAGCATGAGGTTTATCTTTGAATTTTTATCTCTTCTTTTTAACAGCATGATAAGTTCAAAACTGAGTCGAAGAATGAAATTCCACCCTAGAGTTTGATATGCGGGCATTTGTCATGCACACCATAAGAGTAGCTGAAGAAATAAAATATATAATTGCAACCAACACCATAAGTGTTACCCTTGAACGACCCAGAAAAACCAGCGATTTTATCTGACTCGCATGAACAACGTGACGGTCGTGAAATATAACTCAGGCAAAGCATTGAAGGACCTTCTAGGCAGACTTTAGATAAAAATAAAGGCAAACAGAAATGATAAGTAAAGGGAAGCGTAAATATTTTACAAAACCCAACACTTGTTATCACTTGTTAGGCGGCGACGATCGCAGTGATCGTGTAAAGAGCACAGAAAGACGCGACTTGAATTCAGCTACCAAACATCAGAAACTACCTGCAGTGGAATCCTCTATAAATATTGACAAAATAAATAAGATAGCTGTGTCCTTGTATCTGCGTCGTTGTTGGTGTTTGTTTGTTAGAAAGATCTCCAAAATGCAAGGATCATACGAGAGTGACTGTTTTGTTATTTGTAAAATAAGACAATGAAATCTGAAATTAACAGTGAAGAAAAATTACAATGATAATATTCAGACATTACATGAATCATTATGTCCCGATTTTACCATTCCCTCTCGACCATTTGATCCTTCGAAGTGAACAGGATGTTCCTTTCGCTAGAAATAAAAAACTTATCTGTCTCAATCTTGTCAGGAAATTACAAAACCTTTAAGACAAATTAACAAATTTCCTTTGAAATCTCAAGAAAAGTTTTTTGCTGATCATCAGGTCACGATTGTAACATAAGAAGAACGACTTTATGATGTTGATAAATTTTTTCGATTATCCTTCTCCATGGATTTCTGCTTCCTGATTCCTCTTCTGAGTCCTTTTTTCAGGATTTTTCTTTTACAATCCCTTTTTTCCTTTTTGTTACATCGATCTTATATAAAATTTCTCTGTGCTTCTACTGAAGTGCTTATCAGCAAGGATTAATCAAGTCTTCCGTCTGACACAATAATTGTAACGTTTTCAAAATATTATGTCCTCTTCAGCTGTTAATCCTTCCGGCTGGTATTGGTGCCAAAGCAGTTTTAAAACCTTATCAGACACTATTTAATCTAAAGCCGCACACAGACTGATCAGTCGAAAACCTGCAAACAATATCACCAATGCATTCATTTCTTCGCTTGCAGTCTACAAAAATTGGGCGTATTCTGAAGAGTAAGTAAGTATTCAGATCGATCTCTACTGATATCGTTGAGGATTACATAGATTGTCATCTCTGGAAAAGCAAACAACAGAAGGGACCAGTAGAGAACAACTTCAAGGCGACAGTAAGATCTTCTTCAAATCCTTCCTTTTGCTCGCCAGCTTAAATATGATTTTCCTTCAAAATGCTCGAATTACCAATGCTACTTAAGATTTGCATCTGCTGTGATTAGCATCCGACTGTCTTAATGGTTGCCCTACCTATGATCTTGGCTTGATCTGATCGTCGTTGATATTGGTTACCTTAGCTGATTGTTAGTTTTCGATTAGTTATTTTAGATTTGGCATAAATGTTGGAAATATCATTAGCTGAAGATAAGTTCTTCAATAGTATCAACGCAAATTTGATCAGCTCCAAAATTAGCCAAAGAAATGAACATTTCCGTCATACAAAGAGATCGTTCTGTGATTATGATTACTTGTTATATTCACTAGCTTTTCTTTGACTTGTTTGCATTTTCTGTAGATTTTGGTCTTCAGGAAAGTTCTTAGGACCTCATACGGGAAGGAACTCTCTGGGTGTACAAATTCATTTTCGGTATCTGGAGCCAAAGAGCATCAGAATTTCTAAATTTTTAAGGCGCATACGGATAGTTCGGGTATTTTAGTTTTTGTAAGAGGTTATTTACATTTCTGGGAAGGATTATAAAATATCCCGCCTATAAAATTTATAAAGTCGTTACGGGGAAAATCGTTGAAACCTAAGATGCTGCACAATCAAAATGATCAGCCATTCAGTTTTAAGAATAGAAAGTTAGGAAGCATAACTAGACAAGAGGATCCCTTTTACACCCCTCATTCAATAACACGAGTTACCTAAGAAGGCGACAACAGCAATTGGGTGCAGGATTTACTTTCTATTCCTTGCCTTGTGCCGCAGGAGCAGTTAAGGCGCCTGAGGGAGCCACAAACACAAACAAATAATACAGGGATAGCACAATTGGAGCTGGAGATTAGGTGCCACCACACCGTCACAAGATGATAGAGTGAGTTGATGCAATAAATAGATAAATATACAAATTACGTGAAGTTTATTCTTTGAATTAATTTATTTGCGTATATTATATTTGCGTACAATATTGTATAAGCTTGTATATACGTTTCGACACTGAAGTCCCCTCCCAATCATTCTTATTATCTTCAGCAACTTATTATTGCTGTGAAAGATAAAATCACTTTCTTTTCCAAGTTCCTAACAAAATGAAACACTCGTATCCCGAAAAATAGTTCACTCTACTTAAGTCTACCGAATACGAGATGAATACCTCAAAAATGGTACATATAATACGTTCTCTAAATCCTCTTTTTTAATCTTTAGATCTTATCAGTCAGTTAAATACAGTGTAGGACTTGCATCTCCTCTGCAATTCCGTAGAATTGAACAGCTCTATACAATTATTATTCACTTTAAAGGTTAAGATTGGCCAGAAAAACGTAGTAGTGCAAAAGAATTTTGTTTGTTTTGCGCCTTTCTTCACAATACTTAAGTTTGAAAGAAACGTACAATGGATACCCGTCTCGTGGCATGCCGGCGGAAATTGTTATGAACTCTCAATACTCACTGGTCAGAAGCATTCCCGGGATGATCCTGCATAACAACTTCATGAATGGATAGAACACGCTATGAATAGTCCGGGTGTCTGGGTGCGGGTTTTATGGTCAACCTCGTGTGTGATTGAAGGATCTTCAGTTGAGGAAACATGCTTGCGTGTGTGGGCGTGTTCCGGGCGATACCAGGACTTGCATATGTGAACAAGGCTCACATAGGCATATCCTGACTCCCTTCCGTCCTCTGCTTTTGTTGTTGGTGGTAAGGAAAACATTGCATTGTGTTACATTTTCAAGAATAGATTTTGAAAAAGTATTTTTTTGTCTTTTTTACTTGGTCTGAAACGTGGTGTGTTTATTTTAGAAAATCTATTTGTTAGTGTTTCTCGTATTTTACTTGGAAAATGCTCACAAATATTATAATTGAAATAATTTACTATCAGATTTTTCATTTCATTTTTCCACTTTTCATAATGTTTCTCTTATTTATCGTTAAAATAACATTTCATTTCAGTTTCCTTAAAATAACATAAAATACAAATAGACATTTCAAATGTCAGCTTATTGCCGGGATTTTGTATATAAAATTAAATGCCTTTTCGTTCTGATTCCATGTATCCGTATTAAAATTTATTTCCTTTTCTTTTTTTTCAGTCTAATATACAATACAAAGCTGATTTCATTAAACTTTCTACTAATGTTATTTATTCAACTGTTTTTGAGAGAATTTGAACTAAGAAATAAGCAAACAATGATGTGGTGAAGGAAAAACCCTTAGAAAGGTTAATTGTTAAGACTAATTTCTATACATATTTGTCAAAACCCTATATACAATATAACCCGAACGATATACGACAAATTTTTGAGAAGACATTTAGACATTTAGACACTATATTTAGGAGTTTGGCTTCTTTCCTTCAGAACTGTAGTTTTAATAATTTAAATGTTTTTCCGAAATTTTTTTTGTTGGTAATTCACAAGAATGGTAGTTTTTTATTGTTACAATGTAATTACTTCTGTCAATATATTTAAACATAAATAGGATATTTTCATACAAAAATTTTACATAGAAGCAATTTTAATAAGTCTATAAGTATTAATTTTAATCCGTATTATAAGCTATTTCTTCCAATAAATGAGATTTAATGAAACATTAAAGCATTTTGTGTTCTATTACAGAAAAATAAAATAAATATGATTTTTTCAGAAACACCTAAAAGTATGCTACAGTAAATATGCGCATTAGTGTCGTCGCACCAAGTTCCAAGTTCGTGTTAAAAAAGGAAAATTTTACTAAATAAATAGGAACGTATATCAAAGATGTTAGAAACGTTAAGTTTAAAAAATTTTCTGGTAAATAGGCTAATTGATGAAGATTTAGAGAATTTAAAGGACATAATAATCTTGTAGATTTCCAAAAAGCTATTAAAATTGGTTTAATACTAATTACAATTGGTTTAATTACAATTACAGCATTTTTCAATTTCGTGGCATCTACAGTAATTTGTAGCATCTACAGTATGGCTTCAGATTATTATTCAGTGGAGATTTCCTAAACTTTTTATTAACTTTATTCTTTAAATTGATTTACTTCAATAACTCAATAACAAAAAGTTATCCATGGCGGTAGACTTTTCCTAGTTTTGGAAAATGTTAGTTTTCGACACTTTGATCTAGTAAATATTACCACCACCTCTTATAAAAGTAATTATAATTACATCGCACCTTTCAAGATTGTGGCTTAGATATTCACATCCAATATCAGTTTTTACAAAAGAGGCAACACCACCAGCAGCATACTGATTATTGCAATATAGCGAAATATTTGTAACCTGGAATATGAAAAAGATATTCTTCTATATCGAAAATCCATATCTCCGTTAAGAAAATGAAATCTGCTGACTTGCTTAAAAATGAATCAACATGTAATACTAAATTATTAGGAATAATTACTGAAAGTTCCCAAACTCTAAACACCCTCAGTGCACCACCTAAATTTTACTTCATAAATAAATTTTCATGAAATTTATTTTTCTAAATCCTAACAGGCGCTGAAAATCTCAAGTCATACTGTACACAAAAACTTACAAGCTGTACACAATTTTTAAACTCAGCGTGCGTAGCGTTTACTTATCAACAAATCCGGAAAATATTTCATTGAATAGAAAAAGTTTCAACTGAAAAGACTTATTTTATCCGAAGATATCAAATATTGTGCCATCTTTTCTATACTGTTGCTTGCGCATATCTAAATATTCTATACATTCTGCGCATATCTAAAGAAGGTAAGCTACTATATTACATTCCAATAAAGAAAGAATTTGATTTGATTATGGCTGCTCTCCGAATTGAACACATATAATATAAAAATAAGAAGTGTGCGAAACAGTTTTCGGTTTTGCGAAAAAGAAAATTATGGGAATACCTTAAAGAAAAATAGTTTATTCGCCACATGGGTTGGTTTTCCTGCAATAGTTTTCACCATCGCGAGTTCATATCCAAACCAGACATGTGTAGACGTTAGTTCAGTTTAGAAGTTATAGCGTTTCAAATATCCAAAAAGTAAAAACCAGTGAAATGCAGTAGGAAAAATACAAATGTTGCAAGAAAGAAAAAATACGAATGTCGGTGTGATCTGTGAATTTGCGGTGTGTGACTGTGTTTGGTTTCGCGTTACCCACGCCGTTTTCAAAATTACACAAGTTACCACGATGTATGCTTTAGAGAACTGGAATTCTTTTTTTTTGGAATAACTTGAGCAATTATTTTCCTCACCAAAAGTATGAATCTCGAAAATGACACAGGCAGCGAGTAAATACACAATGCGTCATACTGCATTGAAAAGGTGGGAAAGAACCCTTCAAAAAATGTGAAATTTTATAAACCTCAATATGTCATTAGGAGAAATAAATATTTGTTTTGACACAAAGCAAGAAAAATTTTTATATAAATTGAAATAATTCTTAAACTGAAGTTTCGGTAAAGAAATTAATAGAAGATAATTCTAAAAAGCTTTCACACGTTCTTTTCGTTCAAATTCCCTCATTATTTGAAGAGATATATCATCATTTTTAAGATAATAATATTTACACTCAGTGTGTAGGGTATAAAATAGAAAGAAGAGGAAAGCATTATAAATCGAAAAAGACTACTTGAGAGAAAAATACTCGGGCTCTGCGTCGACGGGCACTTGACCTAATGAACCTTCCCAAGCTCTACACACTCCTAGTGCACCATTTAAGTTTTACTCTACAAATAGAAGGTCATATAGAAATACAGAAAATCATACTGTACACGAAACCCTACAAGCTGTACATAATTTGTAAACTTAACATGCGTATCGTTTACTAATCAATTTACTAATCCGAAAAATATTTCATTGAACCGAAAAAAAAAGACGGAAGACTCATTTTATCGGAAGATTTAAACTGTTGTGCCACCTATTTCTACACTGCTGCTTGATAAATTCTGCGCATCTCTTAGTTACTGTTCGTCAAAGAGGTGAAAATTTGCTGTTGACGTGAGGGCTAATCAATCAAACGTTACCGAAATATGTATTGTTTAAGTGTTTTCCAGTTTCTGCAGCGTTTACACTTCACGGAATGTCCACGAAACGCAAAAATAATCGCCCCAAACCATTTATGTTGTATACTTTTGAGTGGAAAGAAAAATATGGTGGAAAAATGTCGTTGAAGGAGGCGACGGAGGAGGCTGGCAAAGTATGGATGGTAAGATGCGGCACCCTGATCGCGACTCATTAATTTAAATTTAAATACGTTGGCAACATAGGGCATGGGTCCGGAAGAGAGAAAGCCGTACGTCGAAAAAGCGAAAATAGACTGGCTGAGCATGAAGCAAGAAAAACTAGCTTCCAATGACAAATTGGTGCAACAGAAGAAGGAGGAAACAGAACGTTGCGAGCGCCTAATGAAGCGCTATATTGAAACAACCGTCCGCGACAATTGGCAAAGCGGCGGTAAGCAAAATGCAGGCGTATTCAGGTTTCCAGTGGTTTCATTGTTCCATCTTTCCAGAGCTGGAGAAACATTGCTACTTCTTTATTATGGCAAATTACTTCGTGAAAACCTTTAAAGATCACGTTTACATTCCGGCTGAGATTTCCGTTTGCCAATATAACTTGAAAGAAGGCGTGAAACGTGTCTATCATACTTTGATTAATCCAGGTAAGTTGTTAGCGGTGTATACTTAATTACTTAGCTTCAATTAATTGTAATTCCTTCCAACAATATTAGAAGTTTTGAATTTAAAACTAATTGAATATTTTATTCAAATTCTTCAAACTTCGAACTTTCACTTCTGATCCTTCTTAGGTGCAACTGTTTACGGCGATCAGTATTCGGCAGAGATACATTCAGAAGGTACTCACAGGCTACCGCAGCCACCCAACGCGATAGGCGAGAAATGCATGGCACGCGTATATAACGCCATCGTAAATTTCGTGCGCGACGAGCAAAGTGGAGAGTGTGACCCTCTCTACACCTCGAAGGAATGCATTCCTATCATCAACTCTGTACTGAAGTACTTGATGGCGGAACCAACTTCTAGCGGTGTGAAGCTGCAAATCTTACCTATAGAGTATTTGTTCTTCATTCTCAAACAAAGAACTTGTGAAGTAAGTGGGGTTGAGAAGCCGCATTCGGACCGCATTACAAATGCTCTCTTTGAGCGTGATTGTTGGGAACGCGCAACCGGATGCAAAGTGAGTCACTAATCGTTAATCCGAGAGAAATGTATTAAATCTTTCTTTTTTTTATTAAATCTTCTTTCTCTTATTTTAGTATCATGATAAACTCGACCTCAATTTCTATTGTGCGCAGTCGTATGTGTCTCGCTGGGGTTATACATTCTCCGAGTATATGTGTGCCGATCTCGCCATTGCACTTATACCAGGACGACACATGCCGGCTGAATGTTATTCAAAAGCTTTTACGTCAAGTAAAAACCCCAGCGACGAAGAAGGTGCAGCTTCAGCTGTAACACTGACGACCGGCGGCTCGTCCTGTGAAACCACTTCAATTGCTCGTTGTTTGAGAAATTCACCCGGCGGATTAGTAAATGAGGGTGCGCCAGACACTGTTAATTTTAATCCTCGAGCAGGTTTTGGACGCGGTATTAATAGGTCGTTGAATAGTGATATTCAGAGCAGATTCAGAGGTTATGGACGCGGAAGAATACCTCGTACATAAGTCATCGTGGTTCGTGGTCTCTAAGCCAAGGAGGCTATTCGAAGGATGAGGTGGAAAGGATGATACAAGGTGTATTGCGCGGTTATTACACTCGCTTTCAACATGGCGTCCTGGTTCACATCCTCCAGGCCTTGGGAGAAAAGTCTGTTCTCCGTACGTTCAGCAGATCGTCAGCAGCTATGTCAGTGCCAGAGCACTACTTTATGACAGCGATGATGGACCCAAACGATACTGCATAACAGTGCTTGGTCCACTGAGCTGAGCTTGAAGAGCTGTCGCTGCCCAAGCTAAAGTGGAGTAAAAAGTAGGACGATAAACACGGTAGGGCATTTCTTTCCGACGAACGAACTCGACGGTGGACGAACGTACCTACATGACTATTGAGCTTAAAGCTCCTCTGCCTCTCGACACAATACTTAACTTTAGTTCCGGGAGGACTGTCAGACTTGGGGGAGGGGTTTTAGCGTGTTAAAGTCTCGCACTCAGGCTTTCGATGCTTTCCCCTCATATTAAAAAAAAAAAAACTTTAGATGCAAAACTACGCATGATGATTTTTCACAACAACTTTTTCTCTATATTGTAAAAAATATGAATGTGAAATGTATTTTGGGTTTCATCAACATGAACATTTTGAGTACAAAATTTTGAAGGCTTTATGTACAAAATGTGCAAAAAAAGTTTAATAATTCCAATAAAATTCTAACAAATTGAAGAAGAACTAACAAGATTACATTTTTAAATTCGAAAAGGTTATTCGAAATTATTATGGGACGACAATCAGCAGGTTATTCAAGGTTATCTGTGTTCATCAGCACAGCGTGTGGAATTTTGCGCCAAAAATGCCAGCGTATCCTGTTGCTCCTGTTGCTTTGGCACAATTGAGGACTTAGTCTACTAAATTCTGTTGAGCTATCCTCGTGTCATTTGTTCGCAGCACTTTTGTGGCTCCCTCATGCGCCTTAACTGATCCTGCGGCGCAAGGCAAGGAATGGGAAGTAAATCCTGCAGCCAATTGCTGTTGTCGCCTTCTTAGGTAACTCGTGTTAATCAATGGGGGGGATAAAAGGGATCCTCTGCCGATCCTCCTGTCTTATTATGCATCCTAACTTTCTATTCTGAGAACTGGATGGCTCATGATTGGGATCGTGCAGCATCTTAGGTTTCAACGATTTTCCCCGTCTCTATTCTATGTCTCTCGCTCTACCTTTCAATGCTTATTAGGCTTTTCATGTTCTTAACAGGCAGCCTAACAACCGTCTGAAGCGTTTGATATAATAATCTGATCTTATTGTGTAATTATTTGGTTTCAGAACATCAGAGGCAATCACTTTCTTCTGTTCTATATAATTTTGGCTTCACCTTGGTAAACCTACAAAATCCATTGGCGTGGTTTGTGGTGCCAATAATTGTTGTTGTTCTTTTAGGATATATTTTGTATTTGTTGTCCTGTTGTGTGTACAAACAAAAGCCTTAGAAAACATGGCCGTAGCTATTGTTTGTTGTGTGCGACAGCAACAAATAAGGAGGATTAGCTTACAAGGTTGCTCAACACAAGGATATCGGGTTTTATTTTTATTTTATTCCACTTTTTATGAAGACCTTCCGTACACAAATATTTTGTATGGATATGCAATACAACAACAGTAACGACCTATCGTCGTTCCTTCATCATTCAATTGGGTGAAAATGAAATTTTCGATCCTTGATCTTCTGCAATAAATCGTTAGATCGTTTCTTAATAAATAGAAACGCAATTTTTTTTTTTTGGACTTGAATTTTTTGTTCCTTTTTTTGTGTCGTTTTTTTTTCTTTTTTTCCCCTAACATTTCTAAAATACCTTTCTTCGTTTATAGATGCCTGAATAATTCGAACTGATCTGTTCTTCTTCCACTACAATTTTATTTTGTTTGCTTGATAAAGATCTCGATTTTCAATGTCTTCCTCTACGACTTTGATTGATCGAACAGACGGGCCAATCAACCAATCTCAGGATATGATCCTCATTTAGGGTTAAGGTTGCGACAATAGGGAGGAAAAGTATTCCGTGTCGTGGAGTAATTATTACAAAAATGGTTTATTTATTGGTACAGCCAGTCTTAATTTAGGGGTTCCGAAGAGATCAGCCAACTGTGAGTATCAATAATTGAGTTCAGCATTTGAGCTGTATTTGTTGTTGTTGTGATAACAAAGCCAGTTAAAGTGGCAGTTAAATCTTTTTAGATTAAAGGTTCCTCTCAAAGTGTAATCACGTATTTATTTCGTGTAATTACAATGTAAGCAGAAATAATATGAAGGAAAAGAATACTGTAAAATAAAAAATGATGGAATTCTTTGGGATTCTTTACATTCACAAGCCGTATCATTATGTTGACATCAACAAACTTGAAGTTAGATTTCAATTTTCTTCGGTGGTTTTATTATTGCAGGCTGTTCCAGTAATTGTTGGCGTTACATTTTTTAAGGTTGCCGATGGTAGCGATTCAATTTACGGCGTTCTAAATAGTTATGATCTAAATTGAGATAGTGTATTTGTTGGCAGTTCAGCTCATAGTATTTTTGTAATTGTTCTGTTTTAATGTTAAGGTGTTCGCAATGCAAAACCATTGTTACATTTCGATATTGATTCAATTTACGGCGACCCAACTGGCAAACTTCCTGGGTGACACAGAAGTTATTAGCACGAAAAAACCCCAAAATAAATAAAACCATCCCAAGAAGGCCACAGATTTTTGGCCATAACGAATGTCGATCACTGCCCATAAATTGATTCCTATGTGACAAAATCAATGCCACAAAGAAAAAAATTGTCGCCAGAAATTGGAATTTCAGCACATTATATTGTTTTCTACGGAACCTGAAAATAAAGTTCTGAAAAGAACATCATCAATTTCGTTGAGGGCAAGAAAGCGACCGGATAATAAAGCCGAGTGTCATGCCAAATTTCTATATATGTAGGTTTCCTTGAAACCTTTTTGTCAATATTTGTACCTCGGCTTGGGAAATATTGTGCCAAAAACATTTGTAAACAAGTTAGTTTAAAACCCTCTTATTGTTCGACATCACGTCCACGGCCGGTACATGACGCCGAAGTCAGCCCGTTGTTAGAGAAGGCTTCCCACTGTACTCGCCTGGCAGCCAGCCCGCTTTTACATGGAGAACAAACAAAAGATTCGGAGGATGCCAAAAATTGGAACGTCAAAGTATTCCGATCGTTGTCAGTGCAACAATAATTCCGCACGCTGTACGGTTGCATGTTTCGTCTACGGATTTTCTCGTTAGCAAGGGATTTTTGAGGATAATGGCTTCTTTATATTTACAAATATTCAACAATTGAAAGATTTCTTTTCTTTCACTTTAAGCAAGCAACGATTTTACATCGAACAGTGAAACAATACGGAATAATTGAAACTTAAAAAAAATCTTTAAAATCAAGGCTGAATTCAAATTTTCTATGAAATTGTTTGCTTCGTTTTTAATTATATTTACATAAAATCTACTTCATTGTGTTTTTGAATGAATTCCTTTCTATTTGCTTGCGATAAACAATATTTAATTATCAAATAAAATAATTCTAATAGATTTTATATTGCTTTTACATTCATTGTTTTCTTTTTCGCTTTTTTCGATTATTATTGTTTTTAAGTATTTTCAGCTTCGACATCTTACAGCTTTAAGTTTTACTATTGAATTTATTCAATCATCATTGATTTCAGAGTCACGAATAAATTTAATTTTATGCCCTTCCACTTAAATTTCCTTAAGAAACCTGGACAAATCGTCCCACTGTACATAAGCCTGTCCACACAAATGCAGCAGGATTTTGTATGAAAGTCATACAAATCGAACTCAACGATCAGAGAATCAACAACTACCATCACATGAAAAACTGAAAAATATCACATAAAATAGAAATCCCTACGATGCAGGTAATTCGTCAATCGAATTTGCTACTTTTAGCTTCTCTAATTTTTATCTCTTTCAAAACGTCGAACAAAAGCAAACAAATAATAGGGAACGAAGGAACAAACAAATCTCGCCCAGAGGCTACGAAAAGGCTTTTTCACAATAATAGGTTTGCTACCTTCCAGCTTCTTCAACTCCTACACAAAAATTCTGGAACCGCTTCTTTTCTCTATGGAAGGTCTGGCTTCTCTGAGAGGTCCTGCAAAGAAGGTTGCACGTTCCAGCAAACACAACAAAGGATTCTAAAAATCCCTTCATTTTAAAAGAGCTGAATGCATGTGAATTGAATTGAATTGAATTGACAAGGACTAAAAATCGTAAGTGAGCTGAACTGAACTGTAAGATTTCAAGAATTCGAAAACTCTAATGATTTAATCTTTCGAATTTTCAAAGACCTCATTTTTGCCGCTCGATCCTCTGTAATGAAGTTCGCTGTTGAATTATGTTGTTATTTTAAAGCAAGGGGCGATTTTTTTCTGAATATCAACAATGTGATCCTATTTTTCTACTTCTTTTTTTTGTGTTTCCAGATTTTGGCCAAAAATAGGCGGTTGACGTGGTTTAGTGGCGTTCGAAGGATATTCAAGGCTCGGCGAATACGAAACAATGCGTGATGACGAGTGTGAACTACCAAAAACGATGGCCTGAGGCTGAATATCCTCAGTAATAACAAAAACGAGTGTTGATAAAGTTGTGTTCGTGTTGAATGTTTAAAACTGGAAATAAATCGTTTGGTATTAAATCCTCCTCTCAGTTACTCTGCTTAGACGCCCTTTAAGACTTCGAACAGCAAAGTGTTGTGTCAACAACGCCCTCAAGAGTTGGAGGCTAAACCACCTGCTCTCAAATGTTATACCATCCCACCCCTGTCAGTATTCTGTACTAAGAAAAATAGTACTTTCCCTTCACTCTAAATTTGCACGCCCCTTTTCGCCTACCAAACTGACTGACATAACAAGTGTTTTGTGTGACACAACAGCACCATCAACACCCTGTATCAGATTTTGATTCCTTCTTTGGCACCATCAGTTGTCAACCCTCGACTGTCAACCATCATCAACTAACACTTTGTAGCTGATACGTGATAAAACAACAACGACAACAACTATAGCACAAAACCAAAAACACATTTCGTATGTTGCTGATACTCGAGATTTATATTGTATACCCCGCCTCGCCCCCCCCTACACAAGAGTGTGGTATGCAACCTGATCCTTCCATCGTAGAACAACAACCAACCTTACTGACACTTAATGAATTTTTATTCATGGAGAACCGAACATTTATTCAAAATCGAAAAAGTGGTGACCGAAAAAAAAGGAAAAAAACTCAATCGACTCTAGTGGTGGCTCCGATAATTGATATGCATGTTTGGTCCTTCCATGTTGGTCCTCGACATCGCAAGCTGGGAGTTATTTATTCAAATTTTGTCTATTATTTGGTGAACTCAAGTGTAACCGACCTCTCGGTTCTTGTAATCGCCTCCCCGCTTCGAGTTATAATAGTAGGGAACCCTAATATGCTCACATGTGTTTCTTGTCAAATCATTTTAAATACTCGTAATTTTCTTTACAGTTTACACTTAATTGCTGGTGTTCATTTCGTGTCATTAAAAACTTGATTTATTAAAATGCTGGAAACAAAATCTTCGTATCAATAGAAAGAAATTTGTAGATACTTGATTCTTTCTGACGTACAATACTTAATGGATATGAATACGTTGTTATTCCGTGTAGTCTATCCGTAATGTGGTAACTGATTTTCTGATTTTTAGCTGGATATAGTGCGTATTTAAGCCTCGTATTTGAATATAATATTCATATCTGTATAAATATCTTGTTTCTGGTACGTGGTATATAGTATCTGGTACATTATATATATTATATTTACGTTTTATATCGGGTATCTCATTAAATCTACTTTTCATAGCTATTCCACCAAATCTGGCGCATTATATGATCTGGTGTTTTGTATCTACATACTTGTATCTTTATTTTTTATCTGTACTTGATACCTGATTCTAGCATTTGTGTCTAGATGATTCACTTATAGTATATGTATATACGATAATAGTATGATATAATATACCTCATTATATATATTTGCTGAACGTTGTGAAAATTGAAGATAACAAATGGTATTTGTATATTCTTGCTATTGAAGTTATTCTATCTGTTGTGTGATTTATTTTAAACTTATTTTAATATTTTTATTTCTATCTAATATTAGTTTTTATGTAATATCGGTATCTGTAATGGGTGATTGCGTTATTGGCGTATATTTTTTGAGTTTTTGTTTACTTCAGTATTTTTAAGTAAGTGTTTCATGCGGAAAACGCCAAAAATTAAAGCAATTATTCTAAAAATCTTTTAGATATTTTCAAATCTCCTACTTTCCAAACACCCTGTTTGGTTGAAAAGACATTAAAGCACTTCAACCGAAACGATCTTCTTCCATCTACCCTTAGGACACAACGACAACAACAACAACAGCATTAACAGCAACAAGAAGTAAACATAAACCATGGTCGCTTTGGTTTTCGATGCTCTGGTTTCGTTGCTCTCAGCGGTTATCCAGCGCAAAACCAATGAAGCGACCGAAGCGACCAAAGCGACCGAAGCGACCGAAGCGACCAAAGCGACCGAAGCATGAGGTCGATTTTTATCTCGACGCCTAAAGTAAAAAAAGGAACCATTCTTTGTTGTTGCTTTTTCCTTTTAAAAGACAAACAGGGTTCGTTTATCAATTCTTTTTCCGATTTTTTGCTGACCCTTAAGGAGTCTCAATTTACAATGGAAACGTTCGGAACGCGCAACACTTTGTGAACACGTGTTCAGCAAAGGTTTTCGAAATTGGTATTGCTGTTGGCGTTGGTTTTTTCTTATTGCTATTCTATTCTTATAGGACCCGGAGAAACTGTGTGGGATGCCTTAAAATACCCCCTGGGGTTAGGGATTGTCGGTGGTGGTGGCGATGGGGAAGAATTAAGGAATGAGCGTTACTTTTCGGCTGGACTGCACGAATTTGGAAATTTTTATTTTTCAACATTTTTGTGGGCGTTTCTGGGATCATTCAGGCATTTCGGGGATTTATTGAAAACTCATTTTATTTGGCCTACGAACTGCCCTGTAATTAATGCAGACTTTGGTGTAAATTTGTTGACGCTGTGGAATTGTAGAATAGAATTCTTCGTAGAGAAATGGGCGTATTTTATGTTGCCAACTTTTCGATTTTTAACTTTCTTGTGAATTTCTTTAATTGTAACAGGAAAATTGATGTAATTTATTGGAAAGCTGTATTAGTTTTCCTTGTAATATCAACAGATCTTTAGTTTGCCTTATTAATTATATAGCTTGGGCAGCTGAAGACCACATGTTGATTTTATTTTGCTTAAAAGGCATGAAATTTTGCGCTCCCTTTAAATTACCTACTCAGATTTAATGATAATACATATTGTATGTGTATGTTATATAGGAGACCAATTATATGTATTACTGCTCGAAAAACTAAAGAAAACATTTGCTTATACGTATAGTTACGTATAGAATATATACATATGTAAAATATATAGAGAATATAGAATATAGAATAATAGAACATATATCCTTGGAGTAGCCTTAACATTAATAAGTTCTTATCAAGTGCATGATATCGTGTTTTATAGATAATAACGAATACATATCTCTATAAAATTTATTTTCTTCTAAAAGTCTCACAACATGCAACAAAATATTCTAGTTATTACAGAAAAAAGCAAATTTGAAACACTGTAGCATTTAATAAAACTGTACCAAGATTTATTAAAATTCACCTTACGTATTTTCTTTTATGGCAAAATCAGGGGATGCCACCTATGCAAGCAATGGTGGTTCAGAATGGTTGCTCGGTTAACGGGAAGAGGTAAAGAGGGACTACTAGTGGCGGTTTACACTTCGTTTGAAGTTTCGACGTACAAGTGGGCAGCAAAACATGCTTGGTATCTAATCAAGGATACACAACAACTTAACAACTCTTATAATGCCATCCTTTGAGAAACTCACATCTAAGAACAACACCAACTACTTAGAACGGCGCCAGATAAGTCTCTGAAACAAATGACTAACCGCGGACATCTTCAAAAAACTTCCCCAACCTTTGTTAAGGATGCAACATAAAGGATATCGCTCACGATAACCTCCGAAATATCTTTCAAGAATAGAAACTCTAACGCACCGAAAACCTTTTAATGGGTTGTGTGTGCTAATGCGTTCATCCTTTAAGAAAAAACATTTAAACTCGTTCCAAAAGAACGTCACTCTGACATAGCATAACATAACCAGTTAGTAGGGAACTACGAGTATTGCGGTGCCTTTTTCCGACAAGTGGCCATTTCCGACACTAACAACGAACATTAATGGGTTTCTGATGTTGATTTTTGAAAACCTATCATTTGAACCGCCGCCAACGATTTACCGAAAGGAGGCACAATTAGTGCTGCCTTCAAAGATTTTTATTATCACACAGAAATATTTTCTAGTTGAAAACAGTTTTCGGACCAAATCTTTTTTTTCCTTTGATTAGATTTTTCCCTCTCTAATCTAAGGATTCCTTCGTTTCCATTAGTAACGCTTTAATTTACATCCTAATGAGTTTCCAATTATGATAATTTGTGCTGAGTTGTTCACTTGTTTGTATCAAATTAAATTGGGTACCTTTTAGAAAAGTCTTATCGAGGACCACTTAACAGATACGCTTTTCTAAAGACACATTAAGAAGATCTTTGTAAAATACAACCTAATTGATGGAGATTATAGCGTTACCGTGAATTTTCAAATATAACTCATTCGATTAAGAAATAATTCGAACCTAATAGATGAAAAGTGCTTTTTAGCCTAATCATAAATTTTATTTTAAATTCTTCCAGCAGATAAAGGATTTTAGTAGGCTATAAGTACTTAAAGATGTCAAAATTCTTCTTTTTGCTGTATAGAGTAACACTTCAAAATTTTATGGGGTATAAGTTATCTGGGTCGCATTTAGGTATATCTATTTTATCGTGTTCTGTAACACTTGGGTTTGTTTTGTTTCAATAGGTCCAGTGTGTCCACTACTACGCCCATTTTTAAGTGAAAAATCTTATGTAGTTCGGGATGAAATTCTCTGTAAATATCCGATAGGAGTTCCTAGTTAGAACACTTTAAATCATTTTTAAGATAATTACCTTCTCTTTATATACATTTAATAAAAGAGGTTGGCGTTGTCATTGTATTTGGTTCATTTTCAATCTCACACTATTTCCTCTATGTTGTTTTCTAGAGTGAAAAAATCAAAATAACAACTGATTAAAAAATCAGAAAAATTACAAAATTCATTTTATAACTTCTAATAAAAATTTACAAATAGTTTTCTTCTACATAAACAAGAAAACTATTTCCGAAGACAAATTAGTATTTCGATCAAAGGACGGAAAATAATCTATCTTAGAGATTTGGTATGATAGATCAACTAAACCAAATTCTTTATTAGAACGATTTCTTCGAAAAAACGCCGTTTCAGCGTACCTACCGCATTCTTAAGTGCCTTCATCTCCACCAAAAATCACATTTCCTCACTCGTAAAGTCTAATGCGGTATAATTTTCGAACTAATCATCACCATATGTCGACTGAAGTTAATTAATAGTTGCGAGTACTGGAATTTCTCTGGATGTACTTCACGCACAGAAAACCATTAATGTTTATTTAGTGCAGATGAGTATTTTGAACATTCTAAGGATAAATATCTGGAAAAAACCGAACAATTTACAAAAATTTTACTAAAGGTTCTGGTATTTTCTTTTCTTTTTTTATTCTCTCGTGTATATCGAATTTCGTATAATTTTGAAATACTCTGGAGTTTTCTCTTGCCTCTCGTTAATTGTCAAGTGTTACTGCTGACGCTTCACTTATTTGCTGCATTTTGGAATTTGATCTTATTTCAAACGAATGCGGTACAGCTAAAGAATAACCTTTGTCGAAATTTTCTTGTCATATCAGTTGTCAGAAACGCCCATCGTATGTCTGAATCTTTTCGTTTTCAGATAAAATAGTTAAAATAACTGAAGTGGAAAATAAAAAATATGGCGAGTAACATTTCAATAATTTAGGTCTCTAAAAATATGAGAGATAAAACAGAAGATTTGGAGGCAACAGGCTTTATCAGTACGAGATTAACAGCTTTTAGGAGGCGTTCAAAATTCCTTGAAAATTTGAAAAGATTGTTCGTTTAATGAACCATGGAAGTATTAATTTGAAAACCATTTTAAGGGAAAAGAGAAATATGATAATCATATATAATCCTAAATCTCCAGACAACAAATATTCTGAATGATAAAAACAGTTTGAAAATTGTCTGAAAGGGAAAAGAGTTCGAAAAGAGTCTTAAAGTCTAATTGGCAATTTCGTAGCCCGTGATTTTTGTTTGTACGAAGGTACGTAAATTAAAAACTTAAGTAAACAGATATTCTTAATTATAAAAAAATATATTTAGACTGAAAAGATTTTGAAAAGTTTTTTTGATAGTTTTTTTGTAAACTGTAACTATTCGATTTAAAATAAGTCGTTTCAAAATTAATAATTAGGATAGAAAAATAAATATTTATAAGTTTTTAAAATATTAATATAACAGATAATTTTCGCTTGATGAAAATACAATAATAAATATTAGTATGAGTTTTTCTACCTGATTTTAAACTGAAGTGTTTTTACATGACTGCAAAATAGTGTGAAGGGTTTTTGAGTTATAAAGTAAGAAAATTCGTCGAAGTCGGGACCCCGAGCATTGCAAGGTGTTTCTAAATTCAAAGAACTGTTCGAGGACTACCAATAAATGTGACAAGTGTGAAAATTCACGCAGCAGCACAGAGACAACCTGTTACATCCGCCTCTTTTCTGGCGCCACAACCCGCCGCGCTTTCTTTGTCAGCTCCGGCTGAGCTGTCGGAATAACAAAGGCGATGTCTGCGCCTGCGTATTGTTTGCAATTTTATGCTACGCGCTACAGGTTTCAGCCACGACTGAGCTAAAATATATCTTTTCCTAATTTTCTATTGTTAAAGGAATTTTTGAAATTTTCTGAAAAGTAAAACGATTTATTTTCCAGAAAAACAAAGAATTTTAATAATATCATTCTATTGTTTTCGTGTCTATAAAAATACGAGCACTTCAAGCGGCGCTTAAAACAACCTCGATTTAGACAGCCTTTGTTTGATTCTGTCGCCAGACGGCTTAAACTGATGATGCATGTTTTCAGTTTTTGAAATTTCAGAATTCACGTGTTTCCAACATGTTCTTCATACTGCAAAAATATTTAAGTGCTTAAAGAGGAGACGAAAAGAGATTTTAAGTGGCGCCATTTAAAGCAACGCTTTGTCTTTTTGCAAAACGATATTTTGTGTCAAGGTTAGGGTTGTTATGAAAATCGATAGCGCGTCCGAGGAAGGCAAAAAATCCGCAGAGCATCATCTGGACCACACAGCAAAAATTAACATACTTTCAACATGCACGCTAGGTAGGGGAAGCATATGTTGTTTTCTGAATTTTTTTAAAACATATGTAATTCCAACAAACATATGTAATTTTAATAACTTTAACTATTTATTTTTAAATTTGGATAATTTTCTTTAGTTAGGCTAATTTGGAGTTTGTTTCTTAAGTCTGTCGTTTTTATTGACTAAATATTTCAAAATAAAGAAACACGAAATTCCCTTTTACTAATTAATCGCGAAATTGTTGAGTTAATACTTAAAGAAAAAAGCACATAACTTAGTAAAATTTACAATCTCAATGGAAAGGCGAACAAAGCAAAAAATTCGTAAAATGGTTTTAATTTTTATTTTGAGCAAGAAAATCGTTATCGTTAAAGGAAATGTAAAAATCCTTGAAATTATCATTGTGTCTGGAATGCCAAAGCGGATTACACTTAAATTCAACGGTCATATAATTGCACCACGACGCGACATTCCGGCGTTACTATTTCCTGTACAAAAGTCGCCAAAAAACCTCCTAAAAATCTCATCTGCTACCTGTTGCAATATTTTAAAAGATTTTTTCTTCTCTTACCTGCTGATTGTTAGTAAAAATTATTGAATTTATAGAATTGGAATGAAAAGGAGAGAGGAAGCACACAAATGAAGGCTTAAGAAAGGATATTGTCTTCCATTTAGTGGAGTTTCTCGGTTATCGTAATGTTGAATCTCTACAAAATCTAAATAATTTTAAGGGTGCCCCGCGAATGGTGAAATAAAAGGTTAGGAAATCATGCTTAATCCATCACGATGCCTTGACATGACATCCTTGGCATGACATGACAATAATTCAGACATTTTCAAGTAACATTGAGACCATGAATGTTGCATTGTTGTGATCGCATCAGAGGAAAAAAGGGAGGATCGAATCATGATGAAGCCAGGCAAAGTACGAGTATTAAAATTTCTCTAGCAAAAATGAAGAAAAGAAGAAAAAATTGTAAAATGAAATCGTTACAAAAAGAATTTCCTCAAAGCGATTTTATTGTTGCTGATTGTTTCTTATTATTTTTTCAGTTTTCTAATAAAATGAGTTGCCAACTCTTAAGGGTTTGTTGTTAATATTTATGAGTGTGTGGCGTGTATTTGTCAAGAAGTCCTGTGATGGATACGCGTGGCTTAAAGTGATTGACGTGTAGAGCCATCGAACGGATTTGGCGCGGTCAAAGCTAAATTTTTAAAAAGTAAAATTCATACATTAATTAGACACTTAAAAAGGAAGCTTAAATTCAAGTTTGTAAAGCTTCTCTATATTAATTGAACTAACCAAATATTAACCATTCTAACGCAAGGAGAAGATAAAATTAATATAAATAAAAGTTTTTTTAATATTTCCTAAAACATTTATACGCCACCAAATTACTTAACTTCTCGTCTACCAAATCAGGTTACACAACAACAAATCCGTGTGTATTGCCTGTAGTTTAAATAAATTTTAATGGTATTTAAATACCACCGAACGTGGACTGACAATAGCGGCAGAAAAAGGATCCACCAAAACTTAGAACCATAACTTCCATTTCGTTCATTTATGTATTGAAAAAAATTAATGGTTTTCTTTTGTTATTTTTATTTCTTCCTTTTTTTCCTTGCTTTACTCAAAAAGGTTTCCAAATGCATTAAAATCGATTTGAACACGTGCAAGGGTCACTTTTGGAACCCAGCAAGAGCAGGTAGATTTACAAAAAAAAAAAGGAGTAGCATTAATGATGGTGATGGTCCAGCTTAGGAAGGGACAGTCGGAGCCAAGCGAGGCCCATTTGAAAGAATAGTTTTTGAAATGATGGTGGAAGTGAAGAGGAAGAGTGATTGTCGGGATAAACAAAGCGGCAGCGTTACATTGAATGTGTACGAGCATAAAAAGATTACTGAAAAGTAACGACTTTTTTTTCGAAAAAGTCGTTACTTTTTCTGTATAATATATTACATAATTTTTCACCGAGTTGTACTTATATGACGCTTGTAGCTGAGAGGCGTAAACATTTTTAAAAACTTCTTAGGTTTACCTGAGACATTAAAAATACGCTAATTTTCATGCAAACGATTAGAAAAATTAATTTAAAATCAAATTTTTAGAGTTGCATTAAAAGTTTTTATATAAAAATTATAAAATAAAATAAAAGAGTTACAAACCTAGATTAAAATGTTAATAATTTAAACAATTATCTCAATTAAAAAAAAATATAGAGGGCTAAAAAATATAAAAATATGTAGTGAAAAATATACATCGTAAAATCTATTACCCTGATTTCAATAAATAAAAAGTCGTGGGTACAACGATTCGGTAGCGGAAACCCAACCCGCCTACTGTACACAACCGACAGAAACGCCTTTTAAAATTTGCACAGATCACTTAAAGTACTAAATATTGGAGAGGAGTTACGACTTCCCAAGAATACACCTACTTTCCCTGCATAAGGACCCACCACACACTGATATCTTGTAAATCGCATCTTCCGGGAAGAACTAGTGACTTCATAAAACATTAACAGCTACCATTAATTGATACAGGTAGTGTTAGCCTGATACAGGTAACGCTGTCTCCCCTAGCAACCGAATGGTTTTCATCGATAATGCGATTAGCGAGCGAACATCCGTGACCGAGTAATTTTTTCTATATACCACACCATTGCGATTATCAAGTAACCGCCCACTTGCAAGCATCTACCCTCAATTTATTACTCTATATATAGAGGGACACGTCTTTGCAACAACTAAAACACAGTGAATTCATAGTGGAAACAAAAGTAATGATGAGAAGCCTACCGCTGTTAGGGATCTTCTCTTTTCCTGTCGGTCTCATCAATGCGGTGGTCATGACCTGTTCTAATGCCGTATTAAATTCTACAAAGTTTCTGCTATAAATTTCTGAACTCACTCTATACCAACCTCAATAAATAAAAATTATATCCGCTTTCGTAATAGTTTTCTTGACCTTTTCAGGTCTTCGCAGTTGAGAAAAGAGAGAGAATCGCCTCAATTCCGTGGTACACGCCTTTAGTTTTTTAGTTGCACCTACCTTTCGTTCTCTTTTATCTTTCAGTAATAAAAGAAGCTTCAATACTGATACCGAAACTGATTAGATTATCAGAAGTTTATAGCTCTCTTTAAGATTTCTACGGATATACAGTAACTACTATTTGATCTAGATATATTTTCCCTTTTTTATTCACGAAAATTCTGTTTGTACTTCTGGTTTATCTCTTCATTATTGTTTTATTTTTCATCCTTATCTTATCTGGAAAAAGACTTGGGTGTCCCAATCTTATCAACTCACATTTGGTCATTATTCGATATTGGCTTGTACGTTCAGGTTTATTATCCTCTCTCGTTCCTTTATTGCTATTTCATCTTACCATTTATTATCTATATTTAACCGCATAAATTTATTTTTATCTCTGTTCTTGTGGCCAATATTTGAGAGAGTTCTTTCCTGTAGATAAAATTTAATCTTAAAATTAATTAATCTTAATTAGTGAAATACTATTTGGGTGGGATATAACACGAATATTGCTCGAAGAACCTCTTTTGCTCTTCCTAACACTTATCTATCTTTTCTTTCCACTTTTCAATTCTTTGTATCTCTTTATGCTGTTCTTTTTTAACTAGAATTCCATTAATTTCAATTAATATTTAAAAACTTATAAATTCGTTCGTTTACACGGAAGGGTTACTACAATGATCACATCAAGTGATGAGTTGAGTAAAAAGGTTCTTTTTAATTTTTTTTAATTAAAATTTTCAATTTTTTGATTTTTCACACCAAAGAATGCAATGAATAGGTCTACCATAAGTCAACAAATGCCTAAGGTTATCATTTGAGGTAGCTTAAGGAGGGCGGAGGACAAAAACGGAAGTACTTTCAACACACGTGCTGCGGATATAAAAATCAACTTTATTTATTTCAAATAACACACAAATAAGGTGAGTAAACAATAAAACACTTATTAAGGGATCGAAAAGGTTCTGAATAGGAAGTGGGTCTAAAAAACTTCCCCCTAAAAGGGAACCAAAATGATTCTCTGTAAAATTGAAGACGCCCTAAAAAGGAACCACAACGACTTTTCGGCAAGGAACTGCAAAGGGATCCCCTTAAAGCAGGAACGTAAAAAGGATCGACATCAATCTCAATAAGTAATGAGATCAACAAGTAGCTAGGGAACACAGGGAATAGTGGGGCACTTTTGAAATTAAGGGAGAACGAGGGACTTTCACGAGTTTCAAACGATGAAAGAAAAACATTTTTAGGTTGCAAGGATACCAGAAGACTTATGAACCAACAAGTGTATGGATCACGTAACACTGGTCTGTCTCTAGAGAAGAAAATTTTGCACGTTCAATCGTGTTCTAAGACACTGCAAGGACTGCTTGAGAAGAATAGAAAAGATTTCAAACGCAAGGGGAAGAAAGGAAATGGCATGAACCTCCGAAAGAATGCGTTCCGTGAAATACAAACCGTTGAATTATAGCATAGAATAACAAGTATTGTGCAACCTTGTAGGAGAAGCCGGGAGGGATACAAAGAAGTGCCTTGAAAAGGATCTTCTTATTGTCACAGGAAGAAACTAAAATAAATCATGCTGAACACTGTTAACTGTGAACGTATTGTCAAGAAACTGTAAGGAAAATTGAAAGGGAACTGTACAGCATTAAAATTACTATAAGGATCATTCTTCCAATTTCAGATAGAGTATCTAGAGACACGTTCGATCACGTTCGAGAGACGCAAGTGCGATTGATGGTGAGAAATTTTCATTGGTTACGCACTGATTTTTCAAGGTTTTCTTAATTAACAGGAAATACCTTCGAGGCACGTAATCCGTAGGGATAGCATTGTATTGCTATTTGAATTCATTGACATTCTATTGATAATGGATGCGTAGAAAATGTATTTCACTAACAGTTAACAACATTTCGTTAATACATTCGACGAAAAGGGAAGAATACTAAATTGAAGTAAGTCAGTATGAAGAAAATTTTAGAAAATCGATAAAGGATTTCAATGTTACGTGATGTTTTTACTAAATCGTCTTAAGAATTATTTTATTCAATAAGAGGAACGTGACTTATTTTGTTTTGAAGTTCTTTAACCAACAAAACACTTTGCCTCATGGAAATTGTCTACTTTTGAGGAAGAAGTTCCTGTGGTCCTGTCTTGATAACTTTTTAAAACGCATTAACAAAACACATTAATTGTTGCTGGGTGGCGCATATGCGCCTACATGTCTAGCAAACTAAATGTGGTGCTGACGCTATACTGAAGAGGACGGTATACTCAAGAGGACAGTGCATTGGAAATCATATGGAAAATACGCTTGGGAGAATAATTACTTATAACTTTTCACCGAATTTGAGGAGGTAAACTCTTGCTATAGTTTGTTTAACTCCAGAAAGAATGATAACCAACTGAAGAAGTTTACAACTCTCAACCATAAAAGGTTGTGACTGCGGAAACTATGCAGAAGGTACATTTTAAAGCGTGTTTTGGTATTTTTTGTACCAAAAGACGAGAATATGATAATTTGACGTCCTCTAAAGTCTGTTCATTATTGCAAAATATCCCTTCCTCTCCATTCCTCTCGTAATAGCAAAAATCTTATTATGTACTCGAGAAGCACATAAAATCCCGTCTGGTTTCTACAAAAGAAATAAGGTAAACTAAGAAGGAAAAAGCCGGCTTTTGACAAACAATCACATAAGCTCGTGCGCTCGCGCGTACAGCCAACGTTTTAGCTACAAAGCCTTTCTTGGAACACCATTAACAACCATCCAGTCTTTAAACCAAAGACGGCGAAGCCCGATAGGCAGGCGGACAGAGAGAAGGACAGACATCGCTGCAGCACACTTCACTACACACCCAAGCCAAGAAGTCGCACAAGCACGAGAGGAAGGAATGACGCCGGCTTGAACTGCAAGCAAACCGAAAGCCACAACTGCAAGTCATGGTGGTGCTCAGGCTTGCCAATTGAAGTAGAAAAACTTCGGGTTTTCTTTTTTTTTTTAATGCAACAGAAAGCCTTCTTGTGTCTGCAAGAAAGACGGGCGAGCCGGTAAAAGGCGTTGATAATAAAATAACGTGGGCCATGGATTTGGAGCAGTTTTCCGGAAGAAAATTCAATCTTAAGAGTTTTTCAACAGTTTACAATTTGTTCTGCTGGAATTTTTTAAAGTAACTTTTTGGCTTTTTTCTCTTTGCTCTCGTTTTATGTTTTTAGAAGCCTAAGTGAAGCGAAGGTTTTGATTGTTGGGTTTAACGTGGAATAAAATGAAAATACTTCTAAAACTTTAAGTATTTCATTCGTTATTGAATTAGAAACAAAAACGAAAATTCGACTGCAAATTATGAGTTATAAGGCAAACTTACTTAAAATCAAAAGATTTAAGATTCAATTTTCAGTTATTTTGAGTAACAATCAAGAAAAAAGAAATAAAGAAGCAAACATCAAGAAACTCAAGACACAAACTTGAAACTTGATTCTAAACACTTTCAACAATTATTTGTTAAATTTGACACAATGTTTTCTTCTACAAAAGACTAAAATGAAGAGAATAATATGGAAAATCCTCTTAAAAGCCATGCAACTGCTTTCGGTACAAATTTTACTTATTTTTTTCCTATACTTTTCTTCCTTTTCGAAGGAATTTTTAATTTTTTCTAAACATTTGATGTGTACAAGTGTTTTCTTTCTTATTTCTAAGGTGTCCCTATTTATTTTTCCTGTTTATTGCTGCAAGAATACGCGTCGTCGTACGGATAGCGTAAGAAATTTCTAACAGGTACCATCAACTTCATTATTTATTCAGTAATTTGTTTGTTTTGTTTGTTTTCCAGTGCCGCATTTTTAGCTTTTCGTAGTCCTTCGGCGGCACTTAATTATTTATAAACAGACGTGCATATACGATGTTTTTCGTTGCTAGTTTTACTTCTTTGCTTTGCATAAGGAAAAAATTTTGAGGGAATGAAGAGGATGTTTACTTGCTATTTGAATAAAACGTGCTTAAAAGGTATTCACTTGATTTTCAAGCGTTGGTTTGATAGTTAAAAATTAGGTAGACAAAGTAAAATTGAATTAATAAATTCAGAATAACTTAAAACTTTCTACAAACATATTTAAACTAATAAAAATTCGGAGCTTTAAGTGAAATATAATGAAAAAACTTCCTTTAAAATGAAAAAACCCCAAAATTAAAACTTTGAAAAGGTTTTCTGTAATTAAATCTTTCCAGAAAGTAATAAAATTAAGATGTTTTTATACAAACCTATTTTAGAATCAATTTTGTCTTTTTAAATTTTGTTACAAATGTAATTTTTGAGAATATTTTCAGTTAAAATTAGTTCTTCAGTCTTAAATTGGTTTTTGCATGTATTCTGTAAGTTTTTTAATCTCTATTTCTCATCTTGGCGTGGTTCATTGTACTGCTCTCAGTTTTGTAGCTGCAATGCTGCAAACAACAAACTAGTTTTTGTTGTGTACACAAAAATTGTATCTACTTTGTGGCCAACACAGCAAAATTCGTCAAAACAAAAACTTTAAGAAATAAAAAGCTTTTTAAAAATGAAATAATAAAACACAAACCGTGAATTTTTTATATTGTGATTCATATCTTTCTGTTTTAACAAAGAAAAGTTTTAAATTAACAGCTCAGAGATTGCAGAAAACTAAACAAAATAAAAGCAAATAAAACGAAATAAAAATTAAAGACTGAAGAAAGGAACGTGGAAGTGGTTTGTATTTTATTTTAATTTTTTTACAAGGTAATAATAATTATGTTTAATTTAATAACTTATTTATTGTTAAATAAATTCAATAAAAATATAAACACGCAAATTCAAAACGAAAGAATTAATAAAAGAATTTGTTGTCATATGAAGAAACAAAAGACTCGGAAAACGAACTTGTTATCATTTGATATTTTCTTAGCATTAATTAAAAACGTAGTTTGCAAATTTTGCCACTATTTCTCTCGCTATCAATCGTAAATATTTGAACTAATTAATTGACTTCATAATTTTAGCAGCTACTCTTGATATACCGCAGCGAAATCTCGTTAAATGAAGAACGGCGGCGGGCTTTTTATGGCCCGTCTGACTTCAACAGGCAGTCAGCTACTAGAGTAGAGTAATTTAGAGTAGTAAAAGGCTTCCGCGCGTCTTTACATACCATTTCGATTACCTTGAACTTCAGACAAATACGTGTGCAAATTACGGCCACGAAGCACGAAGCAAGAAGATTCGTGGCTGTCTGTAGCATAAGCAGTCTGTATGTACGCTACAAACGATCTGCAGAAACCCCATTTCATCCTCTCGATAAAAAGCGAAGAACAAGCGAAAAACTTCAATACTGTTTCGTATAATTTATTGGCAACAGGTGTGCAATAACTTCAACGTGATTCGCAAGGCAGAGGATTTGCGGTACGTAATGCACTCATGCAGCAGCAGCCACAGCAGCAGCAACAACGACTCAAGGTAACTCAGATGCACAGATGGGCAGGCGAAGCTTTAGTGAGGGAAGAGCGAGTAATCTGTGATTATTTCTGTGGAAGACTCGAAGTTGAGCGGGTAAGAAGATGCTGTGAGTAGAGGAGTCAAGCGGAAAAGAAGGAAACAAGAAGAATTAAAAGCCGAATCACGCCAAACAGGATTTTTGTGCATCTCTTTCGTGGAAGAGGAATTAAAATATCAATTTCTGTGTCAGATAAAAAATAGAATATAAAATAACATAAGATAGGACAGAAGATAATTATATTTGCTTGCTTTAAAATCTATTTAGACGCTTTTCTTCTATCAATTTACCATCAAAATACACGCAAAAGTTCAGTAACATTCAGGATTTCCGACGGGTTCTTCCACGGCACCTTCAGGAAATCCAAACACCAGCTAAAAACATCACGTGCGCAACATAAACAAGAGAATTGAACAGGTAACTACAAAGTGTTCATGAGATTTTAGTAAGCAATCCTCAATAAATCAAGAAAAACCACCACAGCAATAACAACACACGAAAATCACAACCTTAACAGGTAACACAGCAGAGACAACATTCTTGAAATCATAAATTTATGCACGTCACGCTCAGATTTGAAGACGGTATCTCGCTGCTTCCTTCCTTTCCCAACTGAAGCCAATTGTTCCCGAATTTCCAGCAGAAATACCTGTCCGAAAATGTAGAATTAAATTCAAATACAAAAATTCCAAAACTAAGCTGGAGAGATTATTTGAGCAACCGAAAACTACAGTCAAGCAACAACACAAAGTTTTGTAACGAACTTCTTCGCATTTCAGAGGAAAACAATGAATACAACAAGTAAGGATTTTCCGACCTTTTCGTTTGGAATTTTTGTGGAAACCCACTTTTCTGATCCTTACTGGCAAAGTGTGTCGAATTTCTAAATTGCATGAGTTGCTCTACGGCAACGAGAGCGAACAAGAACCACTATCGTCCTTCGCAAGGATGCTTACAAGTCGAAACATGTTGTAAAATAAAATCCCAACCAAGTGAATGAAGAACCTTGAAGTGGAAACATGGATTTTCAGAGCAGGTATTTCGCAGAAAGGAGAAATGAAACAGGATTTTCTAACTCTCCTGTAGAATCCAGCAGAGCAGGTAGTTGCCGGTGGAGAGGGAGAGCGAGAGAGCGAGAGAGCGAGAGAGCGAGAGAGTCCACGTTGAGAGCATCATTCCATGCTACAGAGTACAGTTTCGTGAGTCGGTTTTGTGGAAATCTAAAGATCTTCTAAGAGTTGTAAGTTGCGGAGGACAAAAAAGGGAGTGGGAGTGAAGGGAGTGGCTAAAAAGTAGCAACTTCTGTAGTAATAATCTCGGAAAATTTAAAAAAGTTGTAGTAATAATCTCGGAAAATTTAGCAAAGCAAAAATATTTTGAAGAATTTATCAAGTTCGCATCTTAAATTTTTAGTTTGCAATTTAGTGTTTTCAAGCTTTATTTTTTAGTGTTAACATTTTGCCAAATAAAGGATTGCATCCTCAAAACTTTTAACATGTGCCGCACACGTGCATCACAGACTCCAAAATTCCTCCATGTTTGCTACAAAATCCACTTGCATAAAAGTTACGCATGCGCATAAACGTTCTCTCAATCCAAATGCGACGAGAGCGACGACGACCATCAACCAGAGACAGTCAAAAGAGAGCAAAATCAAAGGATCGCTTCACAAGCACATCGTTACTCTCTGCCTGGAACTCTGTTTCAGCTCAGAAACTCACACCTGCCGGAATTGAGAGCGCCGATTGGTCAGACGAGGAGAGAGAGAAACTCAAAGAACGGTCGTCACAAAGCCGGCGAGCGAGGGCATATAAAAGCAGCGCTGAGAGTTCAGTGCAGCACAGAAAGAAAGAGACTAGCGAAGTGTTTAGATCTGTTGTTGTTAAAATAAAGAATTTTCTCAAATTTTTACAACTCACGAAAAAATCAAAAGTTGCAAAAAAAAATGTCGTCATTCGTAACTCGAGCCTATAAATTCGAACAATCGATGGACAAAAAACAGCAGCACGCGATGGCCATGAGCAGCCTGAAGAAGCTACTGAAGCCTTTGCTGCGTCTCATCAAGAAGAAGCAGTTGCTGAAGAAGACTTTGGCCGAAATACAGCAACAAAATGCTTACAACTCCTCACTGGAAGATATGCGTCGCGATCCTGTCGCTCAAGAGGCCTACGATGACAATCTGGCCAACGAGGCGTTGGAGCAGCGCATCTACCACGAGATACGTCACTGCGCTGAGGGCGCTGCAGTTGTGGTACGTCAGGGTCCGCAGGAGCGTGTGTTGCCCGTGCGACCCCAACAGAACTTCATTCCCGTCCACTTTGCACGCACCGCCAGCGGTACCTTCTTCTGGACCACCGTGGACGCAGCGACACGCCAGCAGGAGCTGCTGCTGCGCTCCCAACTCGATCGCTGGGGTCAGGCTTGAGGGGAGGTGCGGCCAGACGTCACGGTATGCGTTGAAGACGGTTAGAGGTGACCAGCTTTAATTCGGATGCAAAATCGATGATTTCAATTAGACTTCTGGTTTTTTTCCTTTATTTTATGCGGTGATATTAGTTTGTAGCTAGAATTCGTGTAAAAGCTTAACTATTGTGAATTTGTGTCAAATTAAAATAGAGTTTGCCTTGAATTAATTGTGATTTTTTAGGGCTTAGCTAGAGCTTTTTAAATTAAGTTTAAATCAAATTAAACTATTTTCTGTAGCGTAAGAGCGATCATTGTCTTCCTAGTTGTTAAGTGTGTTCTAGCTTTAGTTGTCTTCCATGTAAGATTTTTAAGGGTTCACAAGTTTAGCTTAAGGAAAAATCTAAAATTTAAAATTATTTTACAACTAAAATATAATTAAAGTTATTGTAAAAGTAAAAACTATGCAAATAATAAATGAGTTACAAATGAAAATTAAAATTTCAAATAATCTTTTAATTATTGTAAGATTTTTACAGGGACTTCGAAAACATTTATACAACAAAATTAAATAAATATTATTTAATTTTATTGTATAACTAAAATAAAATAAAAAATAAACACAAAATCAAAAAAGAAATAAATTTTCAAAACAAAATTATCTAAACAAAATGTAAAGATCAAATAAAATTAAACTAATTACAAGAAGATAAAATAAAACAATATAAAATCAGATAAAACAGATATTGAATAAAGTTAAATATAATAATAACACAAAATTGCAATAAATAAAATAAAATACTATAAAATTAACTAAAATATAATAAAATGGAATTAAATATAACGAAATATGATAAAAGCAAATATAAATGAAATAAAATCAGGAGAACTGAAGTAAAAATAATATAGAATAAAATTAAATAAAACAAAAACAAATAAAAAGTGTACAAAATAAAGCAAATTATAATTAAATACTCTAGAACAAAATAAAATAAAACAAGATAAAGTAAAAAATAAAGCAGAATAAAGTAAAAAAAAAATTAAAAACGAAATAATTTCACATATTCGAATTTCCTTTTACAATATATCAATTATATTTCCCTGAAATCTTCCAAGTTTTAAGTTTTTTATTTTTCCTATCATTCCTTAATCTCTTGTATTTTCTTAATCTTTTGTTTTTTTTTTTCCTTCATAAATGCTGGTTAATAACTATTTTAATCGTTTCTGTATTAATGTGATTTTTCCTCATTTTGTTTTGCTTATCATTTTCGTTTCTTGAACTAAAGCCTGGCGATCAGACGTGATATACGCAAGTCTATCGTATTACATACATACATACATGCATATAGTGTATGTGTATATTTATTTTACACTTTCAAGCTTCTCATTATGGGATTTTTGTTATTTATTTCTTACAACAGGTTCTTACCTTCTTTTATGATATTCATTTATTAATTCAAATCATAAATATGTAAATTTGAGATGCTCTCTGGAATTTCTAATTCAAATTTTAAGTTTTTTCATAGTAAATACTATATATATGTATGTTTGTTTACACAACAAAAACATAGTTAGCATATTTTCTATCTTGTTGAATTTTGGGTAATTCACGGAGAATGTTCAGAGTATTTTTGATAAAAAGTTGAAGGTGAAAAATTTAAAGACTTGGATATTTAATGTTATTTGATTTTATTTTATTTATCTGAGTTATATTTAATGATATTTTCAAAGATTTTTGATATTTCCTTAAATGATGCTGTCAACATTTTATGATTGACTACCATATCTGTCAGAAAATCCAGCGAAAAAGTCTTGATTTATGACGGTAGCTGCTTTTTCTACTGTTAACCTCAATTGTAAATTCGTAGGACGCGTTTGTTTCGTGTTATTGCGGTAACTGTAGCGTGTTGTCTAGATCGGTAACGCTTTTTGTTCCCTATAAGTTTCTCTACACAACCACGTTGGTTGATAAAAATGAACCATTGAAGCTGTTGGCTCTTGATATAAAATTTTATGGAGGTGTTGCAGTTGATATTTAAGCGTACAATGAAATTTGAGAAGAAAAATTAGAAAAAACAGTTGAAATACGTTTTCATCAATTTTTATTTAATTAAAAATTTAGTTTTTCTTATAACTAAAATTGGAAGACATTGAATTGAATGTTTGAATTACATTTTTCATCAAAACTGTCATCTTTATTTGTCTATCAAAGCTGTACTTCGAACCCAACAAGTGAAATGGCACGCGTTGTCCTGCTGTATCTTCTGCTCGAAATGCCCTGGATACCTTTTATGGCCGCATTCTGCGTTTGGCTCGCATTTGCTGACTTCCGCTTGTCAACGCCGTTTATCGGGAAAATCAGGAATCACACAAGTTACTGGTGAAGAATCCTTTAACTTGCCACTTCAAGTTGAAGTTGCCACTTCCAATTGCTCATTCAGCCAATTCTGATGCTCTTCCTCAGTCATGCAAGAGGCGTAGACAGCAACGGGCTCGGGGGTGATGGCAACCATGACTTCCGATGACTCTTTCTTCGGACTTCTAGATTTGGTTTTGTTGAAGATACTGCTGAGGTTCTTCAACAACTTCTTGATGCTGGGCGTCAAAACGGGTTTCCTGACCGTAGCAACAATCAACATGTTGCTGCTGGCGGTGCTGTTGTTGCTGTTGCTAGTTGCTGCCATTTTTTCAGTAGTAACTTTTTCTTCAATTATTTTTAAGGATTTAAAAAATAATTTTATTTTTCTGCTCTCAGGTTTCACTTGATGTTCTGACTGCAAGAGCTGAACTTGATCTGATGCTCGCCTTGCTGTTATCTTGCAGTATTTATACTCTGCCAGGATATAAGAAATCCTTCGAAGGTCTCTGGTTCTCTTGTTGTTTTTATTGGATGAAAACTTGTTCTTGTTGGTTGTGCGAAATAAGGTTTTTCTGGATTTTTGTTACCTGCTACTTTTGTTTGTTCCTCTTATTTGCCTTGAATCTTTTTTCCTTTTTCGCTTTTATGGCGCGCAATTCAGGCGTCCTTTTCTGGTTACTTAAATATACAGAATTTTTTTCCTCACATTTATTTGCACTGTCGTCTACCTGATGGTCACTTGGAGACCGTTTTGAGGGTTTCCTGGTTATCTTGTTTTTTTCCAGTTTATTTGCTTTTAAGTTAGAATATTTCAGAAAAAATTATTTGGGGTACAGTTTCTTGGCTTCGCTGTGATGCGGTGCTGTGCGCTTGCTGTGGAGTCGGGGTAGCTTAGCTATCTGACTGAACTTCATGAAAATACAGAGATGCCTTTGCATTTGACTTCTTATGTTGGCAAATGCAAAGGCATCATTTTCAATTTAAATATTTTTACACTCTCATTTTTACTAATTTTCGTAATAACAAATCATTTTCCTTATAAGAAAAAACTCACTGGCTTTGTTTTTTAGTTTTTTTTTACTTTCTGGCTTTAAAAAAGAACCAACGTTAAACTAGCCATCAGAGGGCCTCTATGAACCTCCACACCTCCCTCTCCCTCTCGCCCATCTTCTCCAAACACAACCATACTGCATGTATAATTGTTGCATGCATAGCAAATGCATTCAAGTGACAAACAAACTCATTTATTATTCAAAGATCGCGGCTTTGATTGCCATCAGCCTTCAGCTTGATTGCTGTTGTCGCCAAATGACGGCGACGACGACGACGACGACCCCCGCTCGACGATGATGGTAACCTACGTTGCACTTCTAAATGTTTTCTGTTTTTCTTTTATTTTATTTGAAAATTTCCATTTCTGTTTTTTTTTATTTTTGACGCCAATCATTTTGCCCATGCATTCAAAACTCATTTATCTGAATTTATGATTGCTTCGTTGGACAAAAGAGTGTTTTTGGAGGTTATCGGGGTCTTTCGGATTTGCTGGTAGCCCAACGAATTCGATAAAGAGGGAAATGAAGTTTGAACTGAATGGTGGTTGAATGTACTGTGAAAAATTTGAGGATTGAAATGTGATTTATAACATTTTATGGATTTCAGGAGCATAAAAAATAATTTAGAAGGAAGTCGAACTGTTTCGAAATGTTTAAAATATCAATTCTGTAATTGTTTTCTTATTATTATACATAAAAATATTTTTAACCAGGAAATTCTTTTTTTTACCATATCTAAATACGAAATTTTTGGCCTCTTGATTTCACTACTTTTCTGGTACGTGCGGCAACATAATTTTGTTTATTTTGTAAATAGAAAATCATGTTGAGTGCAAAACGGTGCGTGTGCAAATGGTTGAATCCCTAGTTTTTTATTTTTATAGGCCTTAAAGAACCAGAATATCTTCATTGTTGTGCCACACAATTCGGCGGCACCTCAGAAGCCTCAGTGCAACACGTGCAACACAATAGAACTGTTTCGCAGAAGATGACAATATTTGCAGTAAACACCACGAAAGGCACACCAAATTGAGGCGGCTTTTCATGGTGCTGAAGCGGCAAAAATGTGTCTTCAAAGAATCTTAAAGGTTTCCTAGAGTTTCTTTGAAGAGCAATTTTTCGGCAAATAAGAATAGCATGAAAGTGTCAAAGATGCGTGAAAGGAAATCAATTCAATATAAAGTTTGTAGAGTAAACTGTACAGTACAGTAGAAGTAGGCAACAATTTTCTACATTTTATCCTTTATTTGTTCGCAGCCTTGTCTTGATGTTTTTAGAAAATCACACATATTAACAGCACATGCTTACAAAATGTGACTTAATGAACATTTTTCTTCATTTGCTGAACATGCTGTTTAATCATGCAACCTTCTTTTTTGTTTTATAAACCTTCCTTTTAATAGCTGCACCATATTTAGAAGGGTTTGTTTGCTCTACCGATTTTTATAGCATTTTTTGAAATTCAAAAATAGTTTTACAGCAAATGTGTAACAAACTATTCAAAGTCTCGCCTTAGGGGTCTCGGAAAGGACCCCACATATTTTTGCCAAGCTGCCGTCTAAATTTGAAGAGAATACTTCCGTACATGTATGTTGCTCACATGTGTCACAGCTGGACCGCAAAAAAGAAAAACCACTCTACTCTAGCATTTGATTTCTAGAATATCAGTCACCAATAACGATAGAAAAACTATGATTCCAACTTCAGCACTTGGAAGTAAAATCTTTCATTAAATATTTCTTCACTTTTTTCATTATATAAAATCATAATTAGCGTGGAAATTATTATTAGGAAAAATTGTTTTAAAATTTTGCCAATATTTTACATAAATAATCAGTTCAACTAAAAAATTTGTGATTTGTAAAATCCGATGAGAATTCTCATTTCTCCAGAAATTTTTTGCTAGCAATTATATTCAGACGCCGAAGTCCAGCAGACCATATAAATTCCCGATTACAGCGGTTCTTAATTTAGTTTAAGAGAAACAAAAGAGTTACAATACAAAATTTAACTTTACGCGTATTTTATATTCTTTAGTAATTTATAACATAATTTACTATATTGAATATAAAAAACAATTTTTACTATATTGAAATATACTATTTTCAATAAAATTCAATATAAACGTTATTAAAAATTGCTAAGGATATGAAAATACATATAAAATTAAATAAATTTATTTAATTGTAAATTTTATTCAAAGTTATTCAAAGTTAAAATAATGAAGCGAACATAAATAAGACAGCAAGAAGAGGTTATTAAAACCAATTAAGAAAATAAGAAAATGTTAAATAGTTTAGAAAATATTTCTGAATACTGGTATATTAAAAAGTTTGTGAATCTCTGCTGTGATCAAAACCAAGCAACAAATAACACCATCAATCCCAGTATTGACAGTGAAACGCGCAACAGCTCAACTCCACACTCAACCCGATAACATGTGGTTAACGAGGGTCGAAGGCGAAATTATAGGCTTCGAAATGCTTCACAGAAACTCCACCGTTCCCTACACCTACCCAAGCGTAGTGGAATCGATTAGAATACCTGCGAAATTCTGGGATTCTCCGTGCTATGCTCCGTAAATATTAGCTAGTAAAAGTTATTCAAGGAAAATTGTAGAAGCAAACAAAGGAATAGAAATTCAGTTCAAATTACTGCCAGAATAATTTCAATAGAAAAGCAAATCCTAGAGGAATCTGTAGAAGCGAAAATATTTAACGTTCCCACGATTTCAAAGAGAACCTCCAAGTAGACCTTTTTGGGAATTAACAATTATAATAGTGGGTTGCAGGTAGCTATGAGGGAATAACCCAAAAAAATAACCTTACTGTGCATAGAAAATCCAAAAAAATCCTAATCTTCTGACACACACGTGCACGCAATAGTAAGGAATTTCTGAGTAAAAACTACCTGCACCACACACATCAACACCATCAACTTCAGAAGTGATTCATAACCTCTCTGCGACACAACAACAAAAATTGTATCCCAAAAATTTTGAAAAAGTTTCACCTGCCTTGCTATGACGTCGCTGATTGGCTGCAAGTTTGAGTCTCCAACGAACTGATTTCACACCAAATTCTATAAAAGACGGAACCCACAGCACCAGCACGCATCATTCAATCTTTAGTCTCACAGTGTAGAACGTCACTTCTTGTTCTTTCGCTTTTCCTCAACGTATATCGAAATTTTGAAATAAATACCAAAAAATGGCTTACGAAATCTTGCTGAGTCCAGTTTACGTTAACAAGACCGCCTGTAAACCCAACTATAAAGCGGCTCAAACTTTCAAGCAATCATTGAAAGCTGTACGAAAATTTTTCAAGAAGTCTACCAAACATCAGAGATTCTTCAACGAATCCATATTCGAGACGAGCTTCAATCAATCAGCAGACGAATACGCCAGCGATGAGGAGTGCGAGAATATGGAGAATGAACGTCGTGAATGGCTGACCATATGAAGTGGGGGAGCGGAGCAGGAGTGCAAATGGTTAAGATGATGATGACACGATGACGCGACCAGTCAGGAATATGACGCAATGCAGACAGAAATCAAAGCATTTCCAGCACCAGGGGCATCAATAGACGGCTTTCTGAAGAAATGTTAATGCAGCTTGTTGGCAGAAGATCAGCTGAATTAAGCTCAGAGTCAGCTGAAACAAACTCAGGATCAGCTGAAGCATACTCTGGATCAGCTGAAACAAGCTTGGAATCGGTTGAAACAAGCTCAGCTTCCTTTAAGCAGTAAAGAAGACAGACTGGAACTGCTAAAGGCGAAAGAGGCTTGCTGAGGAAAATATATTGAAACTTTTTGTATTATGTAATATTATTTAAAATAAAATATTTTTTAATTATTATATGATTTCTATGTATGCACAAATATTAAAGAAATTTGATAAATTCATTATTGAATAACTAGAAAATATACACGAAATTGTCATCTAGGAAATAGTAAATATTTAATAAAGATAGAAAATTGAGAAAACCTACTCTTTCATTTATCATAAACTTTTTCACTATATTTAAGTTAAATTTTACAGAAGGAAAACGGACGGTTAAAAATAAACGGTTCAAATATTTGAAAATTTTGAAAAGTGCATTAAAAATTTTGAAAAGAACATTAAATTACAAATAATTGCTTTCTTATGAAAAATATATGAAGTTTGTAATCTCAACAATTTTAAATAACTTTCGAGTTTTTCGTAAATGTTCATTAACAAAACATTAATATTTTCTTATATTTCATGTTCATATTTTAAAAAAAACGAAAAGTTATAGGAAAAATTTATACAGAAATAAATTTTATTTAAAAATCTGAAAATTTAAAAGTAATATTAAGAGGAGGAACAACTTTAAACGTGTAATTTTGAAGGTCAAAACTTCGTTCTACTTCACATCCTTTCCAATTAGGTTTGTCCTTCCTTTGATTAGTTTTGCTATTCTCCACTAGATGGTGTCAGTGTTCGCCTTCAGTGAAATCTTAAATTAAAGGGCAAAAGGTTCCTTTTTCCATATTTTTCCAAGAATTTCGCAGGACTTTTAAAGAATTATTAATACGAAAGTGATTAAAAAATAAAAAAAAAATTGAAGAACTAAAGAAGGGAAAAAGACGATTTACCATTTTTAGTGATCATTGTTGACAAATGAGTAGGCAGACCACTGCCATTTTTTGCAACCAAATTGTTAATGCCTCCAAATACCTCGTGATAAAATTACGTATTAATATCTTATACCGTTTATGAGATATTCATATTAAATTTGTCCTTTCCTGTGATATATGGCAAGATAAAGTTTGTTCCTTTTTTATATGATATCTATCTGAGAAAAGTTGTTACAGCGAATCCTTTTGATGTCCAAATTGTATTCATTGATAAGGATTTTTTTAAAGAAGGAAGTAAAAAATAAATTAAAACAAACATTTTAACAATTTCCGTTGCATTTTTTTATGTTACTTTCCCCATTAAAGACCTTCACCATTCTGACGTTGTTATCAGTAACGGGTAGATAAGAAAATTCTAAACCTCAGCATGTCACCGTCATTTACGAGTATCTTGATAAGTTCTTAGAGTGAAAGAGCGATAGTACGGAAAAACGACGAACTGAGTTCTAAAAATGCTTCTAAAAATGCCAAAAAGGGGCAGCAAGGAATGTTTCAAGATATCAAAGAGTCTTCATTGCAGTGTAATTTTTACACGAAAAGTAAAAATAAATCCCAGAAAGAAGATATTTTTAGTTAATCTGTTATATGCTTTTATTATTTATATTTTTGTATTTATTTATTTTATATATATTCTCTCACTTATTTTACACATATTCACCATTCATTTATTTATGTATTTATTTATTTATTTATTTATTTATTTACATTTATAAAAAGGTTACCCATTTTTTAAATTCACTGAGGACCTGTTCCTTCATCAATACTGAACCCGTTTCAATTACGAAGCCTATTGTTGTATTTTTTAAAAATACAAAATCCATCATTAAAGAGAGAGAACCTGTATTGGAATTAACAGGTTCCTTATTAGAAGACCGAGAAAAATACAAGAAAATAAAAGAAAAAGACCCCAAACATTTCAAAAAGATAATTTTTTTCATCATTCTGTAAGATGATCTTCAGTAAAGTAAAGACGAACTAAGAAGAGGGAGAAAGCAAAATGCCAAACCAAAACAGCATCAACAAAAAACTTATATATAATCTGTAAAAGCATAAAACATAATCAAGCCTGAAACCTAAAAAAGACAACCACAACAAGTAATAAATGTACACTCGGAAAAAACAAAAGTGTGTACAACTGGGTTTCGTAGGTAGTTTTAAGAAATTCATAATGAATTGCACTGCGAGCAATAGTTTGTGATAGAATGCATTCTCGATTAATTGCTCTTGCCATGAATCACCTTGACGATTAATTGCTCTTGCGACGAATAACTTTGCGATGAATTGGATTGCGATAAATTGCTCTTGAGATGAATTTCAATACAATGAATTGGTTTTGCGATGAATTACATTACCATAAATTGCTCTTACGACGAATTGCTTTCACGATTTGCTCTTGCAGTTCAACTGTTTTATGATAAATTGATTTAGCGATGAAATACATTGCGATAAATTGCTTTTGCGATGAAAAGATTTGCGATGAAAAGATTTGCGATGAAAAGATATTGCTATGAATTTCTCTTCGATAAATTGCTTTTTCAATGAATTTCTCTTGCGCTTAATTGCTCTTCCCATAAATTTCTTTCAGTTAATTGGTTTGCGATGAAATTCGCATTGAGTTAATATTTTGCATACTTAAATTTTATACTTAAATTTTTACATACTTAAATTTTATTTTATTTAGGATTTTTTCCCTCTTCAATTTTTGTTCTTTTTATGATTTTCCATTAGTCTTCGTTTTCATTGAATTCTTTCCTTACGGTGTACTTTTTTTCTTCTGAATCTTTTTTCTTCTCCTACTGAAGCTCTTTAAAAAAAGACCATCGATCAGCTTGTGGAAGGGCTTGATCGCCTCACTCGCTCCTAATAGGTTTAGAAAGGTCTTGGGTCTCTGAATTCTCTGCTTTTAATGACCCTCTTTTTCTCTAAAGGTTGTCGTAGCGGTGCCTTCGAAAATGAAGCCGATTTACAGACAGACAACCAAACAAAAGCTATTTTCGAAGCAATCAAACCCTTTTCTGCGGTATCATTTCATCGTGAAATCTACTGATTGGATTTGAGTAGAACACATTAAATTTAATTTTGATTAGAGTTGAATTTGAACAGCTTAAAACCCGCATGTAATACAATCAGGTGTTTGAAGGAATGTAGAGTAATCAGGGTAACTTTTATATATGTATACATTAAGTATTCTAGAAGTGAAGGAAGGGCTTAATGAAACTTTACATTTCATTGTGATATAAAAAATAAATATTCAAGGGAAAAACCTTTTCGAATTTTGCCTAATGATTAATTTTTTCCAGACACCTAGTTAATCATTATTATTCCTAATTAATCGTAGGATAAACTGATTCAAGTTATCATATCCTTCCTTCCCTCCTTCCTTCCTGCCTTCTTTCCCATCCTTGTTGCCCCCCACCGATAATGTCAAGTGTCACTGACCGGTCTGTCGCCAACATTAATCGCTTGTTGACAACAGTTTGTAGCTATCGTGCTACGCTTGTCGTCATTTCTTCGGCTGCTGATTCTAATAACTGATTATGCGGCCGGCTAGCTGGCGTCATTAAGTGCGCCACCACCAGCAGACAGTGGAAAAGAGGGCACGACAACGAATGAATGAGGTTGTCGGTTGAATGAAATGGTTGTCAAATATGAAATGCAATCGCTGCTTGGAAAACTGATTTGCAGCGATAGCAAATGCGCACTTGAATTGGCGTCAGTTTATTACTAGTACTCGTTATCACAGGATGTGTCTAATTTTGTCAGCATTTTTGAAAAAGGTCTGATGGTAAAAATGATGGTCTAGACAGTTACTTAGTCGGCGGGCTGAGTTATTCTAAAAGTAATCATTTGAGAAACCAAAGGAAACACAGAAATCCTTCGAAATCTCAACAACAGAAAAAATCTTGTAATCAAAACTGTCGACATTTGAATGCACTTGTTCGTCTTGTTCGCCCTCAGTTAGGATCCTCAATTATGTTGTAACAGAAACATAAAAGTGAAGTGGAAGCACTTTAACTCAACACGGCGGCAACGACGACGACAGAGACCTCAACGACGAGGGAACAGCTCAGCGATCATCGGTACGTGAAAGCCGATTTGTTGCAAGGAATTGCAAGCGACGACCGCAAATTTGGTTCTTATGAACCATAATTATTGCCCAACACTGAGAGAAAATGCGCTTAAAAATTAACAAATACTAAAAAAGAGTTAATTAAGTTTAGTTTCACTTCATTTAAATTAATTAAATTTAATTTAGTTTAATTTAATTTCATTTCTTTTTATATTATTTAATTTTAATTTAATTTTATTTCACCTAATTTAATATAATTTGTTTCTTAAGTCGTTTGTTTCTTTACTTTAATTGAGACTTTTAATTTGTTTCTTTACTAGCTCTCTGAGATTGTATAATATTTTTTATTACAAAATATTAGTTATTCTAAAATTTTTATAGTGTACACTCGCACTTTTACATGAAAATTGACTCCTGATTAATTTATACGCCATACGGTATGCCACCGTTAAATTTTTAATGCGAACACATATCGCAGGAGTTCTATATAATGCGATCCTTAAAACTCGTCTTCTCCTCTATCGATAAACAACACCTAAGCCGCCCATATGGTGCTCAATTGGTGTCAATTTACACAGGATCAAGGGAGCAACATTTAACAACAACAACAACAAAAAACAACAACAACAATAACTATAATGAAAAGGGAGTCATTTCGAAGAACGTTCCCACGATTTGAAAGCAAGTTGTGTAGCTGCTGCTCCTTTCATAGTTTCGCTCAGATGCAAGTTGCAGATTTCTTCTCGTCTTATAAGCAGATCTTTCCGTTGATGGTGTAGTTGTTGTTGTAAGGATACAGTAACTGCATGCTAAGAAAATCCTCGAAGGATTGCTGAAAACATGTTCAGTAATGTTTATCTTTCCAACTCTTGAGTTCTCACGCTCGAAGAAAGACCTGCGCGAAGGTGCCTGAGTAGATGCTCTCTGCTATCTGCTATCTTCTCTCTTGTGTTGATGATGCTGTGTTCACAACGTTTCTCTTTCTTTTCTTTTTCAATATCCTTGCGTAGGATTTAAGTACCATCCATGAGGATGATCGAGGGAACGTGAGAAAATTTCTTGCTGCACACCTGCTATAGTAGCACAGCTTCCTATTGGCCAAGATTTCTCGAGAGCAAATGAGCAGAAGAGCGCCGACATTTCTCCTCATAAGAAAGTATAAATAGCTACACCACTTCCAAGATCGGCAACACTCACTCGGCATCTTTCAATCTGACAACAACGACGACAATAAGAAAAAAAATTCAATTTTCATTTTCATCTCAAATTCAAGTCACGTAAAAAGAAGGACTTACACGATGTCTTCCAACAAGTGCAATAACAACAAGTGCAATCAATTGAGCATCTATAACAACAACAACAACGTTGAGCTGACCATTCAAAAATCCAAAGTTTCACCTTCACGTCGCCTGAAGAACATGCTGAAACCACTTCTGGGACGCGTCTTCAAATCCAAAACCAAGCAAGTGAAACGCAACTCATATCTAGCCTCCGAGGAGAAGGAGACCGAATTCGAATGGCTCAGCAACGACATGGACAACCGTGCCAACGAACATCTCGAAGATCGTCTCATCGAGGAGCTGCATGATTGTGAAGATGGTGCAGCCATCATAGTCTACAACGAAGATGGTACACGTCGCTTGGAGGCAATCGACAAGGATGAACTCTATGTTCCGGTGCATTTTGCTCGCACCAATGCTGGCACCTTCTTCTGGACCTCCATTCGTCGTGAGACCATAGAACCGTATAACATCGAATGGAACTTCCTGGATCGGTGGGCACAGGCGTGATGGGTTCTACTAATTTAAAACTGGGACTAGAAGTAAAATTGGGACTCAAAGTAAAATGGGACTCCAAGTAGAACGGGGATTCAATACTGGGACTCATCCGTAAATGGGACCGATGAGCTGCCTCTTCAGTGAACGCCGTACAGCTTCGGTAGTTTTTTCATCTGCCTGCATCAAAGTTTTGGTCACTTCGGCTTTGTTGTGAGGGACTGCATGGAAGGAAAAAATCACTTGTAAAGCTATTTTTGGTTTGCAGAAGAAATTCCAAAAAAGTGCTACTTTTGTTGAAAAAAGTTGTCATCTTTTGAGGTTTTTGAAAAGTAGGCGAAAGCAATTTTGAAAGCTTTTTGTAATGATTTCATAAATTGATTTTAAAAGATATTAAACTAAGTAAGGATGTATAATATATATACTACATACTACAAAAAAAAGAACAATTTGTAATAAAATATATAATAAAAAACACGAAGTATGTCTATTTCTTTTGTGTAAGATTTTCATTCACTTTTCTTTCTTTTGATATTATAAATTTGGTAATTTTGATAATTTCTGGACAAAAGAAAACTTTGAAAAAGATTAGAAACATTTTCCTATTAGAAAGTGTTATGATAGGGTTATCAAATTGTTCCCTAGGGTTATCAAATTGTCTCTGTATATTTATATTATATCTACTCATTAGTAAATATTTCGTTGAAGATGAAACCGACAAGAAGTACATTGCCACTGTTCATACATGAGCTATAGAAGACTTATAAAAGTTTTGGATGCCGCAGGAATCGAAGCGAAAAGTGTTGAATGGTCACAAAAATCTATCAAAAAGTTATTGCAGTCTAATAAGAAATGGCTAAAAGATGGTGTAAAAAGAATAATACAATAGAAATATAGATTCATAGAACTATAGAAAACTAATTCATTTAAAGTGACTCAAATATAGAATTTTAAAGATAGAATATTGTGGCTATAAAAATCTCGATATATACGGTGATATCGGAATTTTGAAGTTTAAGAGTATACAACGGTAGAAATGTAGAAATACAAAATCCTAAAATTATAAGAATATAGAAATTTATTTTAGAGGAATTAATTGACGAATTTCCATTGATAATAATTTTAACCCAATAGAGAAATAGTAATCATACTTTTTACTATAATCTGTCTTAAAATTAAACAATTGAAAAGTGCACAACACTTCATGTAAATTAATTTCTGAATTTATAATCCAAATAAAGTAAATAATTATTGAAATCACACGTTAACTCTCTCCTTTCATGCAAAAGAGAATCTCTCTAGTGAGCGAGAGTCTGAATAGTGTAGACTGTACCTAACTTTTTCAATCCGTACTTTGAAACTGATTTAAATTTTTTCAGTTCTTTTTTTCTCTGGTTTGGGATTAAAATGTGAGAAAAAAAGACCCTCCAGCAACAATTCCACTTAAAATCTTTCCCTAGCATTGGATCTTAAAAATGTTCCTCTTTTTTGAGATTTTCTAATGATTTCTGGTTTTCCCCTCGTCGGTTTTCCTTTTTTGGTTTTCTTTTTTTTTCTTTAACTGCCTTAAAATCTGATTCTCACGTACACTTGTTAGATTTTCACCGCACACGTGTTCAGCAGGATTGAAGAAATGCAGAGAGGCAGAATTTTTCTGGGTTTTTTTCCTGTACTGTTGGGATTTTGGATGATGTTGTTGTTGGTTTGTGTTTTGGTTTTCAGGGACTTTGATTTAGTAGCTGAAATATTTAGGATCTTCACTTTTAGTTTTCACTTGTTTGTTGAGGCTTGCTGCTCTTTTGTTGTTGTTGTTTTTTGTTGTTTTTGTCGTTGTGTTTGTTGTTTTCTCGGACTGTGATTTTCTACCCGGGATTTTTAAAATCCCGACGTTTCCACTTGTTTCTTGGGATTTTTTGTCATTGTTGTTTTATGTTTTTGCTTACTTTTTTCTTCAAGAAATTAAATTTTTTCATTCTTTCAAAACTCACAAATATTACTTAAAACGGATTTTCAAAGACATTAAAATTTTAAATAATTTTAAATTTTATATAGTTTTAAATATTTAGTTCAATATTTCAATCAGTATTAGAACTTATGGGGGATGAAAACCGTTACTTACACCCTCTTCTTACCATCTAAAGACCCCCTAGAAAGGAGTGAAAACAAAAAATACCCTCAAAATAGGGAAGGGAATAATGTGTTCACAGCTAAGAAAATATGTCAACCTCATCTCCATCATGTCACCATCAACAATTTCTGAATCTGTCAAATCATTCCCTCTGCCTTCACACGATCATTTCTCTCTAAGAAGACTCGGAGACCTCCATCTACTTTCCCTTCTCACGATCTTCAACTCACAATTCTCCATTCTCAATACCAACACTAAATTAACTAAGATAAATTCTAAAAGTCATGAATTAGAAGTTTTTGGGGGACGATAAACGTGACAAGAAGTTAATCCTGCGTTGATTCCTTAATGCTGAGAGGACAATTCATTTTTCAAGACTTCGAGTATCAAGTCTTTCACAACACGAAATAACGAACCGAAAAACCTCTCAATTAAAACACGCATTAAGTCGCGAACCGGGGGGGGTCACAACAGATACTGTAAGCCTCCCCTTCAGTTTCGATGATTTGTGTGACAGGTTTAGAGTTTTAAAATAACAACAGATTCAATCCATCGAAAACCGTTTTGAACATTTGAAACAACATGATGTCTGAACACTTGTGTTGCCCACGCTATTGTGGGTGATGAAAGTGATGTTTTTCAAAAGAAGATCGGTTGTCATAGGGATGGATTGGTATTCCACGATCATTTTCTCAACAACAAGAAAGGGAAAACCACACTTGGAGTAAATCTACGCCATGGGGGAGAATTTAATAGGATCGCGTTGGTGCCTTTCAATGGGTGTGGGTGACCATGTGTGGAGTCATTAATTACTCAATGGGGTGAACTGCAAGGGTGATGAATTGCCGATTTGTCAGGTTCATTTAGAAAACTGCGGTTCTCATAAGATTTTTTAAAGTAAAAAAGTATTTGTATTTTTGACTTTTTCAAAAAGAAAAGAAAAAAAAAGGAAATTTTCTTGTGCGCCATATATTTAACTTATATATTATATATTTAACTTATATATTATATAACTTTATATTATTTATATTATATATTTAACTTATATATTATATAAGTCATTTCAAGATATGTTATATTCATAATTTATCATGGTATATCAATATATACAATAACTTATATATTATATATATTATAACTTATATATTATAACAAAATTTTGTAAAGTTATGAGTAGAAGAACTTCATTCTCTTCCATATTTAAAAAACAACGAATAAAATAAATACCTCACAACTTTCTTATATCAAAGCAAATAAGAAAACTCTACCAATGAAAAGAGAGTTTAAGGGTTTCAGCTCAGGCAACTCTAAATTCCTACCACGTCCATAAGGGTGGATTTACTCAAAATTTACTGGATACCATGTGGAAGACAGAGAAAAAACCTTCAAAATACCTGAAACATATTCTTTCCTGCACATTTTCCTTCTCATAAATACTGTTCACTCTTGGAAAGTAAACGAAGCGACCAAGACATCAACCCCTGCACGATACTGAGCTCAAAAGGACCTTTTTTGGATTGTTCTTTAATTTTCCTCTTGGAATTCCTTCGTCGAAGAGACCCGGATTCCATATAAATAAAGCAGTGAAACCATAACAAGTCAGTTCAGTAGACAGCTTCGAGATGTGAGGTTCCTCGCTCTAACAGGCGAAGTGGTTTTTATACCACTTCAAGGGCTGATAAAGGTTTCCGAAAAAGTTATTTACTATAATTGAAACATAAAACAAAAATTAAATCCTTGGAAACCTCAATCGAACAGTCGAGACGTCGTGAAATCTTGCAGAGGGAAAGAAAATCACTCGCATTCTTGAAATGATCGGCGTCAATTCGAGGCAACCACATTCATGCAACCGCAAGTGGAGTCTGTTACGGAACTCAACCATCAACAAACAATCACTGGCAACACCGTTTGTGCCTTTTTTGCACGCCTGGGACTTCTTGAGATGCAACCTTTTGAGGATCAACTTTTCGTAGTTCACCTCTTTCAATAGGGTATTCAGGTGCGGCGGTATTCGGAAAAAGCTTTAATTGCAATATGAAGTAACTGAGCTGTGATATTAAGCTATTAATTCGAATTGAATCTAAATTTAGCAATCATTGTCTTCCATCAGCGATTTAGTTGTAAGTTTAGCTTTAATCGTAGTGGAAATCATTGTCTTCCGGTTTGTTTGTTTTGCTTAAAGGAAATTAACTGTAATGCTTAGAAAAATACGTGAAAATTATTTTGTGTATAAATAATTATTAACTAGCTTTAAGATCTGAATTGTAAATAATTAAACAAAAGAAAATAAAATTGTAAATATTTTGTAAAAAGAAAAAACGACGACTTTTCTTTATTTGGGAAAAAAAGAAAGTGACGAGTGTTGTGATTGTTTGCCTTCAAGTTTTTAATATTTTGCAGTTAACTGAATTTAGGGAATCGTCTGAATTCATAATTTAATATTTAAAAGAAATTCTTTGCCAGAATTGCCCTACTTTTATAAAATTCAAAAGGTTTTCAAATACCAGAAATCTTTTAAATAAGAAAATATTTTTGCAAGCGAAGGCAGAATTGAAGCAAACGAAAGACTCCAGTAACGAACTTGACGTTTGAAGTAATTTTATTTTGCATAGAAAATTGTATTTTTTCACTTAATTTTTAATAAATTCCCTTTAAAGAAACGTTGCCGTCACTAGTTTAACTAATTCGAGAATTCGTGAAATCTAGTGAGGTAAATAATTCAAAACTCTTCAGAAAATCATTCGAAAATCCCAGAAGAAAACTTGTTAACTTTTAATTGATTTTTTCATGGATTCTTTTTCATGGATTTTTTCATGGATTCTGGATAAAATAAGCCCTAAAACGCAACTTAGAAGCAGACCTGATATTTCATAGTTGAATTCAGAAATAAAATAAAGGCGAAATTCAGGTTTCGTTCTTCAGTTTCTAATTAAATTCAGCATTAATGAAATTTTCTACTAAGATATTAAAAAAAACCACAGAACATTGGCCTTTCCTTTCTTATTCCATTGATTAAGATTTTTAAGCAAATCCCTTTTATAATTGATATCAAAGATATAAAGAAATAATTTTGTACTAATTTTGAGAAAATGTATATTAGCAAAATTCAATTATCTTCATCATTTTTCATTATGCATCTTTTCTTTTTCTCTCTTCTTCATTTCTTTAGATTTTAAGTAAGAGATTTCGTAAATTAAAATTCGCTAAAATTCGTAAATAAGAAATTCAATGAAATGTTGTTTTTACAAAATATTTACAATTTTATTTTGTTCTAATATTTACAATCCAATTCTTACAGCTACTTAAGATACAGATATTTTCCTATTATTTTCCTAAGTATTACAATTAATTTTCTTTAAGCAAAACAAACAAACCGGAAGACAATGATTTCCACTACTACGATTAAAACTAAACTTACAACTAAATCGCTGATGGAAGACAATGATTGCTGAATTTGGATTACAATCCCAATTAATAGCTTAATATCACAGCTTAGTTACTTCATATTGCAATTAAAGCCTTTTTACCAAATCTCGCCGCATCGCCGCAAAGGAGGCGCCATCGGAGTTGCCCTCTGATGGTGATGGCGATGGTTGAGTTCTGACACACTTCGGTTCCACTTGAATGACGTTTGTCTTTTCTCGATCATTCTTTTGGTTGACTCATTCTGTGCTGAATGCTTTCTTTCCTCCGCTGAACAGCTTCTGTTCTTCCAAAGTTTCAGTTCATCTAACTGAATGACTTTTTCGGAAAAACTTCTGAAAAACGACAGCAGTGGCTTAACAGCCATCGCCACAGAAAGAGGGAACCTTCGAATTTGAAGTAGTCAACTGAACTGACTTAACCATGCTTCCCTCCGACAATTTATACACTTTCTGGGATGGTGTGGTGCGGGTGTTGAATATTCCTTTGAGCCTTCAGAACCCTACAAGGTTTGTTTTCTAAACAGCGTCCTCTTTTCTCGAAAGCGCCAGAAAGAGTGAGTTGCAGGTATTTTCGTTCAAATCTACTTCGTGTGTATCTTCAACTACCCCGAATATCCGAGAGAATTTTCGTATCACGCTCGCTTCCTATTGGCTGTCAACTTCTCTTTAACATCCTGAATAGTTGTTGGCTTTGAAACTGTGGAGTTTGTGTTGTCAAATTTATTGTTGATTTCAAATGCTCTCATGTTTGTTGAACTGGGCAGCTCAGAAATGATAACAATTTTGATTACTATTTTTGAGAACAATAAGAAAATTTTTATTTAGGTGTCAGCGTGCTTAAAAATTTCCAAGAAGGTTATGGTACGTGTCGGTGATGACATGGAGCGCCTACTAAGATTTCTTCTGAATTGTTTCGACACACTTTCAATTTGTGTCGGACGTGTTTTTTATTTATTATTGCATCACACAACAAGGAATTAAATTCGGTAGCAGACAAACATCTTTTTTATTACTTTTCATGCGAAGACAAAATTATTTCCTTGTGTTAATTTTTAATAATGTAAATTTCTACCTGTCAAATTCCTTCCTTCCTTCCTTCCTTCCTTCCTTCCTTACTTCCTTCCTTCCTTCCTTCCTTCCTTCCTTCCTTTCTTCCTTCCTTCCTTCCTTCCTGTCTTTTTATTTACTTATTTCTTTCCAATCTTACCCTCTGCATAAATAATTTTATTGGTTATCCTTGAAGTAACTAAAATCGCACTTAAATAGACCCTTTAAAATTAACAAGAATCCTTTGACCTTGGTTTGATTTCACTGAGTCTTCAGCCACAATAACAACAACAACAACAACAATAATTAGTGTATCTTGAGTGTCATATCGCTGCTAATCGCTTGCCGTCATTAAAATTTTCATCCACTTTACATTCACTCATGGCGAGCATTTTGTTAAAAAGGTCCTGCAGACAGGATCTGATATTTAAGCTGATATTCAATGCTTATAATTTATTAGCAGCAGTTTAAGTACCTGCATTATTTTCCTCCTTGAAGGACATTCTCGCTCACTCTTGATAAAAATAAATATACGGGGCGCCGTGGCGTCGTTGCGAAATTCTGTGTTTTCTAATTTACATTTACACAGGATATGTTTTAGGTTTGGGTTTCATTATTATTTTAACGGTAGCGTTGGACAGAATTCACTGAGAGTGATTTTTATTAGCAATCAAATTTTAATTTAGATTCAAAAATATTCTACGTTAGTAACTAAAAAAGAATCAAGAAGTCACAGTAATTTCTTTATTTTTACCCACTCGTAATCTTACAAGGTCAATTTGTTTTTGAATTTTAATTAATATTCTTCATAATTTGAGTATTTACTGACTGTTTCCATATTTCTGGTATTCTACATTAACGCGAACACTCCTCGTAGGTCCACAAGTACTACGATTACTTTTATTTATTATATATTTAATAATTCACTCTACCGATAATACAGTCTTACAGACTATATTCTTCAACTAATACAAGAAATAGGTTTAACTTAAGAATTTTGTGTGTGAAAACGATTTTAATTCCTTAAAAATTTATTCCGCATGAAATTGATCTACATAAGCCCTGAAAAATTACTCTGAAGAACCTCCAAGAGTGATTTTGGAAGTCTTATGTTTACATTACAACTTCTATAATTACTTACGCAGCATTCAATTCGAATTTATTGCATTTATTGAATGTGAGTAGCTCCGAAAACTTATTTTAAGCTAAAACTCGTTTTAGAGATTCACAAAATATATTTTAATTCGTACGGTTTTATTTGCGAGGCTAAAATTGGCGAGACCAAAATTTGCGAGACTAAAATTGAACCGAAGGACTTCAGAAGTTGTTTTGTATTATCTCTGAATTTGAGTCCTCAATGTCAATTCGATACTCTGCATTGGATCCATCTTTAGAATATCTTAAACTTCTTAATGACTGGATTATTTAGGCATTTTTGGATTATTTAAGCCTCCAAGTGATATTATATTGTATATCTTCTAACTTTTTAATTAAATTTTCTATTTAAATCTTTAAGTATATTTCTGGGAAATGTAAAATCGAGTGTACTCGGTTTTGTAAACAAAAACGAGCTCTATAAAGTTTTACAACTTCCCGGTATTTCAAAAATTCTAGAAAATTAGTTTGTGCAGATTTCGTGCCTGGAGTGAAGAATCTTAATTACACGTACTTCTTAGAACTTTTAGAGAAATATATGCATAACTAAAAGCGAAAAATTACCTACACAACCTCTACCTACCTGCAAATCTGACAAATAGTAGGAAAAAGGAAAACAAATGGTCGTCATATTAAAGGATTTCCTGATTTTCCTCACAAATTCCTGGACTTTCCTCGAAAACGCCACGAATTTTCAAGGTTTCAGGAGTTTTCCATTGCATTTTATGTTCAGACTTTCGGTATAAATATCGCGGGCAAAACATACGGAAGATCAGTCAAAATGAAAGCCTTTCGCTGATCGTTACTAAGCTCAAAAGAATTGCAAGTGATGAACGTTATCGCTGGACAATCGTCAGAAATGGAGTGGAAACCAAAATCTATATTCGTGATGAACTAATTTTATGAGCATGCTGAAAACTCTAAGTTGCAGTTGTTCGTGGCAAAGTTTCGAGGTGAAGATCATGACATTGAAGTGAAGACCACGGCAACGGAGTGAAAACCATCGAAGTGAAGATCACGGATTCGACGTGATGTTCAGCAATTCAGTTGGGATTCGTCGTGACGAATGAAGTCGGGGGTTCGAATTATGAAGCACTGAAGGTGAGGAATTCATTCCTATCTTAAATCCGCGAAGCGTGCTTCACATTTTCATTTCATATTGAAGACTTTTTTCACCTAGGATAATAAAATAAACAGAATTTCTCTTCAAAATTTTTAGCTCGTGATCGGCACAGTACTAATTTTGTTGTACTATCATCGGCTGTGGTGTAAAAAAGGCTTTCTGAGACCCTGAAATGTGTGCAATATAAACGAATTCTCTTTAGTTTAATTTTAAAGAAATATATATTTTTATATTATTTATTTTTATTTATGTTGGTATTTTGGTAAATTTTATTTTAGCAAATTTCGTTATTTTTTGTAAAGTTTATTATTTTAGATTATATTTTTGTATATCCAATTTTTGTAGATTTTTTTTTATAAATTTTATTTTATTTTTGGGAATTTTATTTAGTAAATTTTTGTAAATTTTATTGCTCTAAATTTTATTGTATTTAAATTTATTTGATATCATTTTTATATATTTTTTATTTTTGTATATTTTATTTAATTTTAGTTAATTTTATTTTAAGAGATTTTATTCGAATTTATTTTATTCAACTGATTTCATTTTAATTAATTGTATAGAATTTAACCTTAAATTTACATATTATGTTTTAGTTTATACAGTTATTTTTAGTTTATGTAACTCCTGTTTTTCTGTAAATAATTGCATTCTGTTTTTTCCTTTATTTACTTGTATATTTTTAATTTTAGTTTATCTATTAAATTCTTTTTAAATATTTGAAGAGCACGTAATGTACAAAACTATAAACAGAAATTTTCTAGTCTATTTCTGTACTATAAAAAACTAAAAAAAAAACATCTACATTTTTAAAGATTTATTTAATTTTGTATTATTATATAGATTATTTTACTAATAAGATTCTACTTAAGAAAAGATTGTATATAAATATAACAAATTGTATAGAAATATAGATTAATATATTTTAGTACGATAAGAAAATAGCAAAATTTTTAGAAAAATTTTTTACAATTTAGGAAAATTTAAAACTAGTAAAATTTTTATTAGGAAATAAATTTGCAAACTTTAGACTACAAGTTTTCGTTATATTTCAGTAGAATTTAGAGAATTTAAGATTGCACTAAAATTTATTTATAAACAGTTTCTAGTCAAAAATTAGTAAAATGATAACTAATGAATATTAGTTAAAATTTAGAGTCATATATTTTTGTAATAATATTAAATGGAAAATTGTTTAAAAATAAGAAAAAATCTGAAAAATGAAAAGTTAAAGAAATACATTGTGCCGAAAAAAAACGGTCGAAACAACTAAATTTCAAGGCGACTTTTACTGAAGTTCATATACGAGCATCCATGAAGTTTTCCGCTGGGTTTATATAGAACTTCTTATATTATCAATTGCTTTCAATCTTATAGATTGATAGCCTTCTAGCTGTTACCAGCTGTTATGGTTGACATAATTGAAACCATTTATCTGTGTTTGTCACGTTATTTCATCTATTCTTAGCTATCAAAACATGATATCGTATTGTTTTCTCTCACTTGACACACTCTATTTGAATGAAAGAGACACTTGATGGATCTTGCTGGAAATATTCTGATAAATTACGAACGAATGATAAGAAATACTGGCTTAATTATTTCTGAGGTCTTTGAACTTCTGTTTAGAATAGCAGAAATACTTATTTCCAGATAGTAATTTATCAACCTGTCATTTGAAACAGATTAAAATGTTATCTTTTCAACATAATTTCAAATACGTTTGTTTGCTTATAGTTATCTTCAGTTACAGTTTTAAATTTCTCGATAGGTTTAGAGTATTTTACTGATAATGTGTGTCACGTAGACTTTTCAATATTTACTGATTACTTAATATATATGGTGAGTATGGTAAAAGTTTCGACACGGCTAACTTTCTATACTATGACTACAATATAAAGATAACACGTGTATGGTTTTCTTTGCTCTTTATTAGAAAATGTTATACTAATCTGAAATAGAGCCATATTTTGATGACACTGATAGGGTGGGCCAGGTAGTTTTTATACGACATAACATTTTTCTTGTGGAGTGGCACTGCTAAGGTGTTACCGTTGTTATTTCCTCACTCCAGGAATGATTTACGCACTTGATAAAATATGCCTCAGGTTATTTGCCGAATAAAGCCTCAAATAATCGATAATATCCTAAAAAATTAATTTGAAAGGATGGGTTACTGCCAATTCAGCCGTGTTCAGCCGTGTTCAGCCGAAAACATTAGTTTAAAATAAAAAAGGACATTAACATACTTTTCTGTATGCAGGTGAAAGGTCGTATATTGTAGTACAAACAAGAGACAAATAAAAATACATCTACAGAAAGATACAGAGTATATTCTGGTAAATATTTCCATCGATATACAGACAGATACATATTCTCATAAAGATTTCCATCGATGTGATACCAAAATCCGTTAAATACGTTTTTAAAAGGGAATACTTTTTATTAGGTTATTTTATTTCAGTTTATTAAATCAGTAAATTCTTATTATCTTACTACTAATCTATAACTATATATGACATTTTATTTAGAGTACAAAAATCTATGAAATAATAGTTAATATATGAAATATATTGTAGATTTTAAAGCACTTAAGTTCTTAAATACAAGTATTTCTTAATTTTAAATACATTTATTTCTCTTTTTGCGTCATATGGAAGACTTTTGAGGATTTTGTTATTTTAATGTTCGATTATAAAAACCATTAAACAAAATTAATTACTTAAATTAATATTATTATTAAAACTAAATAGGAGAACTAAATGAAGTATAAATTCTTATAATTACGAAAAAGCAAAGTTATAAACTTAAAATTCTATAAAATAAAATTTATATTACGAACTTTAATAAATGAAATTTTACACTTATATTGCAGCATCCTCTCAGAGTTACCTTAAATTATTATTTATAAGAAAATCCCCTTTGGTAACTCTTTGAAGGCTTTAAAGCTAGACAACAGTTGAAGAAATTTAACAAATTTGAGAGCTTAAATTTAATATATAAAATCGAAAAATGTATTTATACTCATATAATATTAAATTTCAATAATCAATTGATAATTAGATAAAAGTGAAGGGAATAAATTTAGCTATTAATTAGAAATAAAATGTTAAACTTAGCAAACACATCGTGGACGATTTCTACCTTTCCGAAGTTTCAAAAAAATCAATAAACTTCATAAAAACAAAAATAAAACTTAAAAAAACAGCTTATAAAGTGTTTACATTTAAAAAAAACTTTGAAAATAACTTTAAATATTTAAAATTACAAAGAAATTAATAAGCTTTATAAACAAAACAAAAAGTAAGACAACAGATTAATATAAAATTTAAATTTTAAAACACAAGTTTTACAAACACACGCAAATAACTTTAAATATTGGAAATTTCAAAGTAATTAATAATCATCATAAAAAACAAAATTAAAAACAAAAACAGAGCATTTATATAAAATTTAAAATGGATGAGCCTGTCTGCCTTTCCGCTTCTCTCCACTTTGCAACCCATTCCTTGGTTTTCCTACAGCTTTTCCCACCTTCTTCCTCTGTTTTGGAATTCAGTGCTCCTCCTTGCAACAAGTGAAAAAACTTTAAAGTCCTTTTTTCTGTCAGACTTTACATCACAGCAGGATGTTATTATTGCACATTTAAAAATACACGTTCACGCGCTAATTAAAGCTTGAAAGCTTAAAGCTTTCTCATATTTTGCTATTCCTCCTCCTCCAATGCTTTCGCCATCCTTAAACTAACTCACGATTAATTGCACTTGTCATCACGCCCGGTCCTGGTAGCCACAAAGAATTTCGATGAAATTCAGCAAAGCTTTTATGCTCGTTCCTTAGGAGCTTTTATGCAATTTGATTGATCTGCAGCTTAAAGCTCGGTTTTTAATATTATTGTTCCTCCAGCAGTTTTCCGAAAACATATTTGCAGTTTGCAGACATTTCTTCCAAAGTCAACCAACCTGCTTTTGTCCAGAGTTAGAGAGCTTTTTAAACTCTGAAAGCTCCAAGAGCTTTAAAGCTTCGAACTCGATTTTATTGTTGCCCATCGCATTTAAAAGCTGGCTGGCTTCTGAGGTTTGAGCAACAAGCAATTTTGAACTTTTATAACGTCCTTCTCCTCACCATGTGATGTGTCTCAGCTAGACGTCAGTATTTAAAACGTGCACTTTTCCGCGTTTCTAAAAACTCGATTCGATCTTTACTCGAGCAACAGCAGCACTCGATTCCGCTCTGTGCCGCAACCATGACGATTCGCCGCTGATGACGGCTGCTGCTTTACTGACTGCTCTGCGTTAATAGCGGTGGGCTTTTATGGGGTTCGTCATCGTGGCCGTACGTAGCGACGGCGCGCGCGAGTGTCGTGCGCATGCGTGCCATGCCGTGCGCTCGCTGCTCTTCTTATCAGACCGCATGCATGCAGGGAACGACGCGACGCGACGCGACGCGATATCCAAGCATTAAAAATGCATTTTTTAAGATAAAGCCAGGAGACGACTCGACGTCGTAATGGTGGTGGCTTGCGGACGTGGTTGGTGTCAATAATGTTGTTGTTGTTGTTGTTGTTGTTGCTTTATTGAAGGCTCCCTTAATGGGATTTCAGTTTAATCGTTGGGTGTGGAAGAGAGAAAATACAAGAAACTTGTTCACTTCATTTATTTGTCTTATTTGCTTAACTCGGTGTATCTTAACAACAACAAGAACAACAACAACAACAACAACAACACAAGGTCCCCCTCTTAATAAAACCAGGCTTGACACCAACACATACGTCGTGATTATGTACGCGTATTAAAAGAAAATCGTAAAGGCAGCAGCAACAGCATCGGCAACAACATCGGCAACAGCATCGCTTCAGCATCATAATCAGCTACAAACGTTGGCGCGCGAAAGGGGAGACCGGAGATGGTTCAGCTACTCTCACAACGGCAACCTTAAATGTTTTAACCTTCCATTCCTCCTTCAAGCTTTACAGAAATTCTGCGTACGCCTATGTCACCAGCCACAGCATCACCAATAACAACAAACACAAACTATATAAAAAAAAGTGAAAAGTCGGGCATACCAAGTTGTTGTTAATGCTATTTTGGTTTCTGTTGTTGTAGTTGTTGCCGGGGAAAACCAGTAATTTTAAGACTTTTTCCAGTGAGAAGATTTATATGCTGGCTGAATATGGTGTTTGTTGATCATGGACCCTATAACAACAACAACAACAACAACAACAACAATGACAGAAAAATTATATATGTACTATGAAAAATCTTTTTTATTATCTTTTAAAGAAAAAAGGAAACAGAAGAGGGAGATGCAGGGAAATTGAAAAAGGGAGCGACCATCGCGGAGTTGGGTTAACTCAGCATTAAACGTACGACGACCTCAAGTTAAAGCCAAACGCAGCATTTATGACACTGTGTATTACAGTAGAGAACAACAACAGCAGCAACAGCAACAACAAAACCATTATATGCAGCACCTCCAGTTGGTGGCCCCAAGTCAAGTTGGAGTGGCATTTGTGAGCGGCATACAATTGATAAAGGGGAACCCTTTGGGTTGTTCGGTGAGGAGAAGAAAAGAGAGGAGAGAGGATACAAGGAGGGGCCCTGCCACTGACTTTGACTTTGAGTGCGCCTCGGAATCCGTCTTTGAGTCTTTTTATATATACTAGTTAAACCAGACTTTTATGTTGCTGCCACGAACACAAATTGTATTTGGTAATAAAAAGCAACCTTTGTAGACTTCTGGATACTTTTCTCCTCTTTCAAATCCCTAACTACGAGTTTTTGTAGATATATAACATTTAGAAAATCTGGAAGAGATAATACAGTCGTTTGCAAAACGACAATTTATATGGAAATGTTAGACAAATCTTTGTTAATACGAAGATTAGCAACTTTATAACGATCTTTTATGATTTTCTATAAACAAAATTTGGTATTCCGCTCTGGGGGTCACATTATGTTTCCCTCTATAAGAATTTTAATATTTTCCCAAAGGCAATCTATTTATTATTACAAACAATTTCAAAATCGTTTAGGACAACAACAGCAACAGATTGCAGTTGCCCGCATGTTACAGCTAACGCTGTCACGCTAAATTGAAAAGCAAACTAGCTATAAATCACATCACGTCACAGCAAACCTCAAATCATATCACGTCGTGCTTAACACCAGCATGCTAAAGAAATCAACAACAAAGAAAAGTCGACGACGATTATCATCAGAGCGTTCGGGCGATAAGGGTCTTGAAAGTATTGTAACTTGCTGCGGGTAGAACAGTAGCATGTCATGCGGATTTAAAAAATAAATTTCGTATATTCCAATGAGCTCCGAATTTTCCTTGCTGATAAATTGAGATCAAATGTTCCTACATGTTGATAATATATTAAGTGCATACAAAAATCGAAGAAAATCTGTTTCTTTCCATACGAATAATATTGAATGCAAATATCATCAAGTTAATGTAAAGGTTACCTTATCTTTATATTAAAATAAAGAGAATTAAGACTTATTATTGTGAATTTGGAACTTATAATTATAAGTTCTGTAATTAGAAATCTGTAGCTTATTGATAATTTTAAAGATAAATTCCATTTAATTTTAAAGATAATTTTTTCAAAATTCTATTCTTATTGTCTTCCCTTTTTGGTTAGATATAGCTGTAGACAACCTATCTTGATCGACTAAAAAATGTGGTTTTGAGCTCAGTTTTTGCCTTGAAGAGAAAAACCGATGACATCCCGAGAAGATTTGCCTTAATAAAGAAAAGCCTTGATATTCATTCATTCTCTCGAATAAGACAATAACAAGAATTGTATCGTTAAGTGCGGATTTCCTTGTACTTTATATCTTAAATGTGATAATTTGTTAGCTTTCTTTTTTATAATAACTATATTCATATTTTGGTGATACTATATACTAATATTTATCATATTAAGGGTTCCTCCCCTAAATAATAAAGTAAACCTCCCCCACTCCTTTTATCAAATCAAAATTGAAATCATAATCGAAGAGAAGATATCCAAATTGGTTGAAAATAATGTACAGCATCCATTTCTACGCTAAAATGTACCTTTTTACTGATATACAACTTCTGTTTCCACTTTTTATTCTACTCAAATTCTCATTCAATTTAATTTCAAGCGTTTAATTCCATTAAGTGTTTTCTTGTTTTAAGATCTTGTTTTAAGATCTTTATATGGCTTTAATTTCATTCCTTTTATATGTACATCAATAAAAATTAAAAACTCATTTAAAAACTTAAGAAAAAGAAGAGATCATACTAACAGCCTAATCGTAAAATTACGAAATCAATATCCTTAAAGATTTTTCTACAATTTGATCCGAGAACGCAGTACTTAATTCTGATACAGACCCCATTCCAGTCCGACGAATGAAAGGATATTTTATAACTTAAAGGATATTCTTGCATTAATTATGTTTTAAGCAGCTTCTCAATAATACTTTCTCACGCAACGGAGAACACATTAAATCTTGGTTCTCCCCATTCGATTTGGTCTCAGAAGTGTTAATTAACTTTTCCCCCTTTTATCTTCATGGTCGCCACATATTCTGAGCTTGTAAGAATCTGAAACTGACGTTTCTTTAAAGGAATTTTATAGCTTCTGAGATGTTCACTGTAAGGTGCATTAGGGGTGATTTCATGGAAATACGAAGCACTCTAAAGAGTCCAGATGGAGCATGCAAGGTATTAAAGGGGTTCGTCTTTAGGGGACTCGTATTTTTATGCAGTTTATATTTTTACTTCATTACATAAGTATGAATATCAAGATACATTGGAGAGAATTAAGGAATTCGTGGGAAAGTTAAGAACGAAAGATTTTTGGAAGATCAATTAATTAGGGAAGAAAATTCTGTAACAAGTAAATTTGATGATCAAGCAAATTGGCGGAGGCAGATAAATTTTATTTACTATATATAGAAAGGTCTCAATCATTCTTTACAAAATCAATGCGATGATTTTATGATACTTTTAAAAAATTATCTAAATTTTCTGCATTAATAAAAACCAATTAAGCTAAGCTTATTTAAAGCTTGCAAGTTATTTACTTCCACAAATTCGCTACAAGAAAGAACGTGACTGTATACAATTGGATATTTCAGTTATTGTCAATGTGGTTCAAAAATAGTATAAGAGAAATCAGCTTTAATGCGTTGATCACTTTGCTTGTGTCTGGGCCATTATTAAAATTTCTGCACCCCAATCTACATAAATCAGGTTCAAGATCAGATCAGGTGTTCAGTTTAAAGCAAAAAAAAAACGACAACAATTCTTCAGTCCTCAATACCTCAATCAACAAAACAACCTCGTCGTAAACTGATCCCCACCGATCACGTCCAACGATCAACACATGACGTACATACGCACACCAATCAAACTCTAAAATAGGGGACTCGATCCCTATTTTCAACAAGGGAACCCCTCGTTGATCATTAGAAAATCGAGCAACCAGGCATTAAGATCGAAAAAAGTGAAAAATCCCTTTGTAACGGAAAGAGTTCCCACACTTTTCACCCGGAGGGACCTTAACAAATCGTGGGGGAGCAGGTGGTGCGGCTGCTGCAGCAACAAATAATTTGAATCCTGCCAAATCATTAACGAAGCGACCCCAAAACGGAAACCCTGGGAACGAGAGATTTCAAATTATTTTAAAATCAGTTATTTCGGAAAAAGAAACACAAAAAGTAGACAAAATCCCGATAGGAACCAAATGTAACAAAAGAACAAAGAGGAAGGACAACAAAAACTCCAAACCAGAAAAAGGAAACCAAAACAGAGCGCTAAAGAAATCCACTCGCTTGCACGCTTCATGCATGCGCACATCACGAGTCCTTCGTGCGCGCCGTGCACCGCCGCCAGGTTTGCAGTCAGTCTGACGGTCGATCGTAAGGTACGCAAGGACGAAGCAGACACACTTTGGACTGCGTCTCCGGAGCGTGGGAACGAAGGTTTCCAGAAAATTTTTATTGCCTCGAGATACGATTTCATAAACTGCACACTTGCTCGGCACAGGATCGCGGCAAGCAAGGATCTGCCAAGATATGCAAGGCACGGCAGAGGGGAAAAAGAGAAAGATGCACCACTTTGTTTTGTGTGCCTGTTTGTAACGCGATATTTATGCGCATTCCGTGACACACGGACTCATTCGGCCGAGGGTTGCTCATGCGCATAACTTAAGCGCTGTAGCGTGGCATGCAAAAAGGGTGCTTCAGGGGTTGATTATTTTTCTGTGTCTCTTCTTCGTGCAGCTTGTATTGATTTACAAATCAGGTGTTTCTTGTTTACTTGTAGCAAGGAACCCTCACAATCCTCGTAGAGTCCTTCTTAGCACTGGTGTCTGGTGCGTTGTGGAATCGTGGGAAAATCTGCGCATGGATCATCGGAAATTGTAATGGACGGCATGATAGCATGTGCAGCAGGTTCTGTTTTCTTTGAAAGGAAGATTGTTTATCTTCAGATTTCCATTTCAGGCGCATGTTTTGGCGCGATTTCTAAGCGTGCGTATAGAGAGCCACGCGTAAGTGCAAGATACATGAGCGAAGAGCGCGTACGTTGTGGACGCGTGAGAGCAAGACGCGTGAGTGTAGGGACAGACACATGAGTGTAAACCTCGTGGATGCAAGAGTCGTGAGCGCACGACGTGCGGGTGCCGGACACGTGAGTGCAAGACAAGTTAGTACAGGACATGTGAATGAGTACAAGGCGCGTGAGTGAAAGGCGCGTCAAGTGCAAGACGTGTGAGCACAAGACGCGTGAGCGTATGTGGCTTGAGTGGGAGACACATAGGTGCAAAATTCATGGATGCAAGAGGCGTGAGCGAAGGACGCACAGATGCCGAATACGTGAATACAAGACAGGTTTGTGCAAGACATATGAGTGAGTACAAGGCGCGTGAGTGCAAGACGCGCTAAGTGCAAGACGCGTGAGTACAAAATGCGCGAATGTTTGAGTGGTAGACACATAAGGGCAAGATTCATGGATGCGAGAGCGCCGACACGTGAATACAAGACACGTGAGAGCGAAATTTATGAGTGCAAGACGCGTGAGCGCAAGACGCTTGAGTTCCAAAAGCTTGATTTTGTAACAGAATCGTAAGCACCCTGTAGCATTACACATTTTTTGTGACTGAACTAAAACCAACTCATATTGCCATTTCTGTCAATGTGCATCGCTTGCAACGCGGTAGGCAGCTACCATTGCGGTACGTGCTGTCAACTCATGCTCATGTCAATGACCAACAAAGTCTTCGTAGGGCCGGCTTGTTGACTTCACATCAAAGCAACTTTTAACGATATGCCGCAGAGTTCACAGACATTTGAAAACCACTTGCGATCGCCGGACGAAATTCGGCTTTGTAGTCGCATTAAATTTCCTTATGAAAACCAAGAAAGACCGTAAACAATAAATGTGGAACCATAAAAAGGGGAAAAAGCAAAAAGGGATAAAAGGGGACATTTGAGGTTAAGGCAAAATTTTAAAAACAGAGTAGAATTTTAAAAAAGTCTTAAAGTACTAAAACAGGTCATAAAATCCCTTGAAATTTAAAATGTTATTAAATTTCTATTTATTTTTCTAGTTTTTAGTTTGAAAGGTTGTTTTTATTGGAGGAAAGAAGTTTTTAAACTTATTTTTATGTTTATATATAACAAGAATATATTAAAATTGACGCAGAAATAGTGAAAGAAATAATAGTGAAAGTAAGAAATATTAATGTGAAGTTAATTTATCAGATGACAACATGATATAATTTTCCTATTTTTACTGGTTTCAATGTTCTCACACTTTATTCTGCAGATGTCAACATTTGTTAAGGACAAATTTTGAGCTGCTGAAAAAAGTCTTGTGGGAAAATTGAGCGATTGTAAAATACAACCAATTCGATTTTCCATAACGAACGATACAATAAAAAGACACCTTTTCACTGCCTCCCCTACCTTTGCTCTGAAAAGACGTCACACTTTAGACGTCTTCCAATGAGCCCACCTTTTTCCAATGGCTCAAGAACGGCAGGCGACTGCCGTACGCAACACGGAAGTATGTGACTCAACAAAGAAAACACTTTTCATACAATAATGTTGAGTCAACAGAAAGGCATCTTGACACAATCGTGGGAATTGGCAGTTACAAAACTTAATTTCTGTACTGATTCTTTGGTCCTCGGGTACCATTTTACCCGCTACCACAAGGTGCTCAAAACGTTGAGGAACTAACTGCCTCCCCATGCGTGAGAAATGGGGTGAGCCCCGCATTAATGTGTTGGAAGTGTTGAATGTTTCTGAAATCATAACCTAAACGAAAATTTACCTGTATGTATTTTCATGTTTATTTTCTTCTTCTTCTTCGGTACGAGTGACCAGCGTCCATACACGTGACTTGGTAGTGTTTATCCTTATTTTTTCTTCGTTTTCACAGGACACACTTAAGTTGACTTTGTAAGGATCAGCGGGGTTCATCAATTTTCCACTTTTTTTTTAATTTGTCTGATTATAATCGATTATATAGTACACGCAAGACAATTTCTTGTTAACTCTTTTGATTACGCGATATTTTGCAATAGCTTGATATGTATTGTGATTAAGTATTAAAAACTTAATTAAAAGAACCAAAGGTTAAATAAAGCGCACATTAAACAAATATTAACCGCGTTGTATTTTTCTGAGAATTTTTCTTGAATTGTATTGAATTTTCAGTTATTTTAGTTTGTTTCTTTTGGAAAATTTTACTTCAATCCGTTACTTTTCGCAGTTAATATGGAACTTCATGTACTAAACAGTGTTGCCAGAAGAAACAGTGTTGCATCAATAATTTAAACGTTACTTTGCCTAGATTTTATATAATTTACGAATTGGTGAATTTTGATTGAGCAGTAATATTAAAAAATTTAGTATTTCTTATTTTTTGTGGAGAAATTTATTAAAATTAACAAATTCCATCACTTTAACTGCTTTGTTTTGAACAATATAAATTTCTAATTATTGGAATTAATTAGTTGCTTGTAACAGGGTGATTCAGAGGCTTTAATCATTAGAGTTTTTATTTGAATGATAAAAAATATGGAAATAAGCTGAGAATCAAATCTAGTTAGGAGTTTTTAAGAGCCGGTCAAAGGTAAATTTTCCCATTGGTATGCTGCATATTGCATTTTGATAAAATCTAAAATTATTAAACAAACATTTCTCCTAACTTCAATTCAAATTTACTGTAGTTTTTATGAAACTAATTATTTTCCGTTAAAAACGTGATCGCTACCGTTTTTCAGTTATTATCGTTTAACCCTTTTCAATATACGAATAATATATATGTAATTAATATAAAAATAAGTTAAAACCACTGAATTTTCCATCACATTGCAGCACTATCCAAATTTTATATATAAGAAAACGTTTTCCAGACAGCCAATCACAATTTACCTTTTATAGTTTTGTACATGAACCTTAATAATAAATATATATCTTTACACAGGCTCCACTACCACAAATCCACTATTTTATACGTTCTACTTATGTATTGTATAATTTTAGCAGTCCCCTTTGTATGGCTACGCGCCCTATCACGTGCATGTCTCGCTTGGCTGACGGCTACAGTTGCCTTCTTCCGCAGGCATTCGACATACTCGGTGAACACCTGGCCCCTTCGTGGTACTATCATTGGTTCCATGATTCAGAACATACAGGGAAGCGTATATACAGAACAACCCTCAAATGCAGTGAAATAAATATTATTTGTCAAAGAGACTTATTCTTGTTTTTATACGCCTGTTTAAAGCTCCCTCTCTTTTCTCCCTTTTATTTCTCCCTTTCGAGTAGATTTCTGGAGTATAAATAGGTTTGAAAAACTGTTAAAGTCACGACATTACGAAACAGTGCTTCGTGCTGGAGTCAACTCGACGACGAACTACGCCTGTGAAGATGTCTGTATTTAATAAGAAATACTTTCGTGAAAATAAACGAAATATTGCCGTAGTAATCCACATTAAATCACCGGACGAACCAACCAAAATTAAAAAAGTAGATAAAAACAAATAGGTGAGTATTGAAAAGTTTGAAAATCTTAAAAGCAATTTTTTTAAATGTGACGATTTTCCATAGATTTCCTTACACATTTTGAAAGGGGCGAAATATTGTGCAATACTTCAAATTCTGTGATTAATTTACGTGAGAGCTTTATACCGCTGTGATGTTTAAATATATCCAGATGTCTTCCAGTGGCGATCTTCTTGTTGTCACTAAAATACACAATCATATCAGCCTTTTACATTTAAGAGTCCTTCGAGCAAAAACGGCCGCATAGTGCAATAATGTTTTTAATTTAGCTGTGATACAAAAGCTTTAAATAGTTGCAATTATAATAGATTTAATCATCGTGTTTTAATGTTGGTGTTTTATTCAGTATACAATTGTCAATCTTTTAATGTTTTCAATGTTTAATGTTGTTATATAATAAAATTAGTAATTACGAAATATTTTCTATGATCTCATAAAGTAACCATAACTGTGTTAACAAATGCTTTACAAAAATTCTTGTATATTATTTTTTAATTATTTTTTTTTTTTGCTGTAATTATAAGTATTAATGTCTAAACTTTTATAATAGAAGTAGAAGTATTAATATCTAAACTTTTATAATAGAAGAAAAACAAATAAAAAAAATGTATTTTAGTCAAAAACGCAATTATTGAGTTTGTGCTTTCTACCACATCTGATAGATGTTTCTATATCTACTGTATTTTAGAAGAAATACTAACAAAAGTTTGTAAGAAAAATAAGTATTGGAAACGAATTCACTTTTGGAATTATTCTTTTCTTAATTCTTAACTGTGGTTGCAATTGTACTTAACTAAACACTTTATTATAGTACGAGTAAAAACAGGTTTTTAATTGACACATACGAGTCTTTGTAAGATAAAGACAACACTGACTTCAATTAGAGATAATTAAGAAACTGCATCAACAATTCTTATTACTTATTACTTTTAATGTCTACCGATTAATGATTAATTTTTTTTATTAATGTCATTTTACATTTGTAAATACCAGTTTTAGATAATTATTTTCAACTAAGAATAAATCTAGAGTAGACAAAGAAATATAATAGAATATTAGAGTTTTTCACTGCGTTCTAAGTTCTATGTTTTCTTTTACAAATTTATACCATATTTATAAAAACAATTACTGTTTTAATGAAATTCAGAAGCAATTTATATGAAACCTCAATGTAGCAAGTAACATAAAAGTAAGTTTTCACCAAAAAGAACAAATTTTTACACCCAACCCCATATAGGAAATTTAAATATATATTTTTTCACAAAGTTCATAACACTTACGCACATTTAATAACAATTTGATAAAGAAAATTATTTTCAAAATTAAAAAAAGTACCTAACATTTTTGAATATATAAACCTTACATAAAGAACTAAATTAATTCCTAATATAATGTGATTCCACGATTTTGGGGCGCCCTGTGTGAGTAGCGACGTTTTAATAAAAGTACCCCTAAAAATTTTTATATATTTCTGGATCGTTTAGTTTAGATGACGAAAATACATTAATATAAAAAAGTAGTAGTGTTTAAAGAGTAAAGAGTAAAAATGTAAAAATTTTATGTTGTCGAAAATTATTATTTCAAGCAAATATTAAAAGATCAAATTTCAAAATAAATGAAGGTACGATTTAATGAGGTAGATTTAATTTAAGATTGATTATTCGCAAACTACTTCCTTTACTAAAATTCTATAAAATATTTCCATCTCATTTATTCAATGACTGTCATTCCTTTATGAAAATGTGTAACTTGAATTTTTTTATATTCGAATTTATATATTTTAGTTTTAGTACTCGACCTTCAACTTTATTATTGCGCCTCATACACACCCGTTGTCTGAATGATTTTTGGAATTGTTACGTTTGACGTACTTGCGATTTGTTGTCAACGGCTGGGAAACTAAACGAATCCAATCGGTTGGGGAGGTTTTTGCAGAAAATAATATATATTAAAATTATTGCGTGCGTATAAATACACTTTTTTTAAATTATTTAGTGCAAGTTAAATTAGATTGTGAATTATCTAGCATCAGAGCAGACTGCTGAAAGCGCTACCTGCGGCCACACGTAAACCTGGATGACAGCTGTGAGTTGCTTGAATTCATTGATTTTTCATTGCTTTTTGTTTCACCTGATACGGAAGTGGGTTGGAGCAGCCTGGAGTTTTTTTTTTATACTGCTTTTCTAGTCTGTGGTGTAGAAACATTAAGTACGCAAACAAAATATTCACTCCGCTTTCATGAACACAGCGGGCACCAAGATAGACGACGAACCTTCACGGTAGGCAGCTCTGTGGTAATTCAGTCCCTCACTCCTCTGAATAACCACTTTTAGAATTAATGAAGAATCGTCGTCGTTGCCTATAGACAGCTCAGTGTCCACACCAGCACCAGAGGACAGCTCCACATTACGACAGGCACACGATTCTAACCGAACACCAAACACACCTGCCACCTCTTCTGATACTGCTGGCCAGCCAACATCGTCATTATCTCCAGCGAACTCATCTCTTCCGGAAATGAAACGTTCCGCGGTCAAGGAGCTCATTGAACGCTACTTTTTTCAGCTACAGCGTGGCTGTGGGAACACCGAGTGCGCCAACGAGAACTGCGCCTCCAGTGGCCAGGTGCCCTCCATGACACCGAACCAGATTGCCGCACGTGCCATAGAGCTCTTCTCGCAAGACGCGAGGCTGTGTGAATTAGAGAGCCAACCACCGAAAGTTGCGCGCACCAAGAACGACGCGCCAAGGTAAGAGTTGCTTCGTGAGTTTTTGATTCCGCAGGGGAATTCATGCTCCTCTCCAAGCAGCACTGCGTCCTCAGCTAGCAGTAGTGCCTCCTCCGCATGGGTTGCCACTCCCAGCAATGCGGAGTCGGACAACAGCAGCAACGACAGCAACAGCACGATCACGACAGGCAGCCGAAGTTCGACGATCAGCAACAGTAGCAGTTCCTACAGCGTGCTCCAGGTAGTTACGCCCTCCGAGGAGTCTGAGGGAGACGAACCCATGGCTGCTGCAAAGTCGACTGCAAAAGCAGCAACGACCAAAGTGGACGGCCCAGCCAAAATGGCACCAACGCAACCACCATTACCACCACCAGCTGTTGCTTGCTCGTCTTCATCCACACAGTTTCTGAACTCAATCCAGAATGCGAGCGATACGCCGCGGGATCCATCTGAGACGACGTCTTTCATTACACCATTAGTGCCGCCGCATATTATATTGAACGAACAAATATTAGATGAACTCATCGAAGAGAGTCAACAAACTGATAGCTACGACCGCCTCAACCGTGTAATCGATTTAGTTTTCTCGAGTATGCACAAACTTAGTCAAAGCTTCAGCCGTTGCAACCCCGAGATAACGGAAATTGCCTGCGGGATGGCAGCTTCCAAGTTGCACGAACTGCTTGGTAAGTCGCCGAGCGCACTGAAAAAAGAAGACCTGCGAACTCTGGAGGGAGAAACAGACAAGGATGAAGATAGTACTGTGGGTACAGATTATGAAGACGAGCAACGGTATGAAACGATGGATGTGTCGTTGGCGTCAGGTGCTAGCGGTGAGGGGACGCAACAATCGAAACTGCAACTGTTTGACGGCGACACTTCGGTTGACTTGGAAAGTCTGCGACGTGCCAAGAAGAAACTGTTTTGTGAATGTAGTCCAGCAGTGGGCGAAGCCATCACAGCGGCGGTATCACGTTTGGCGAATGGGCTCAAATACCGTACGGAATCGGATTCGGAAAAAGTATTGCATTGCTTCGTCATCTGCTTCGATTTGGCTGCTAACAGTAAGTTCAAATTGCAAGTAAAAATTTTAATCTACTTATGCTAACTAAAAAACGCGAATATTTTGCGCTTTACAGGTTTCCACAGCATGGGTGAGCAGGAATACTTGTCAGAGGCGTTGCCTAAACTTTGCATGGCGGCGCGCTACTTGTCAGTAGCGCAGCAGGCTCGCCTGGCACGCATCTGGGCGACACACTGCAAAGAGCAGCTGATGTCCATGGTACACTCGTGTCAGCAGCTGATCACCGTGCAGGTCATCATGGATGAGGACGACATTCAAGATAACTATGATATTTTTGCGACCACAAAAGTTTTGAAAGTATAAACATCTTAATTTTTTTTCTTTATATAACTTTTTTTGTTACTTGAAAGTCGTTTCCCCTCCGTAGATTGCTTTTTATGCCAACATTTTGGCTGGCCAACTGGAAACAAAAGAGTGCGCAACCAGCAACGATGCTGGTGCGGCAGGCATCCATACAAACAGTACCATCGATGAGGACGACGTCTTCTCGTATACACAAGTACCTAAGCCGCATTATCCGAAAATTGCCGAAGACAAACTGGAAGCTGCGCTTGGTGTCTCCTGCATGGACTGCAGGGTACCCTTATTGCCATTCGAAGAATTCTACAACGAACCACTCAGTGAGGCTATACATATGGACCGAGATTATTTGGCGTACAAGAGCCTTACGTTGGATCCGGAAGAAGAAGGTATTCATACTCTTTTCCAGCGTAAGCATAAGCTAGAGCGATTTAACTGAGTAACCCGATGTTCTCATGAGTTTCTGTTCGCGTAGATACACACTTTTCATTCATGCTGTACTCCTTCTTATTGACACCCGCCACCAAGGTTGTAGCTTTGTACTACGACAGCCGCATTCGCATGTATAGCGAACGCAGCTCGCTGCTGTCGATTTTGGATTATTTCGGCGATCACAATGAAGTCAACTCGAGACCAGATCTGAAACTTAAAGTTAGACGTGATAATATTATTGATGACGCATTGATTGGGGTAAGTTACGTGGGGATATTAAATCACGAAAAATGCCATAAATAAAGAAGAAGTCAGTCATCACAAGCGTCAAACATAAACTTATGATGCAGGAAAATATTGCACGAACCTGAAAAAATTGAGAAAACCCGAAAGCTGGCCAGAAAACTTTCCAAAAATGCTTTTTTCACTTGGTGGAAAAACACGAAGAAAGTTTTTAACTTTCCTTTAATCGTTTTTAAATTTAATTACGTTTCAATCTTTATTAAAATTGCTAATCTCTTAATTTCTTCACCAATAATAGGAAGTCCATCTGAACTTTATGGAAGAATAGCTTTGGAAATTATTCTGTCTCCCAATCTCTCTCTCGTCTCATCTCTCTGTGATCCAACTCTCAACATTGTCGCTCCATCTCTACCTACCTGTGGCTCCATCTCTACCCCCCTTACTCTTTCGACCGATCTTATTTCTCTCTCTCTCCCTCCCTACATCACTCCTTATCGAAGAATTTTACCGAAATTATGAGCAGGAATTCCCCCTCTATAAAAAAACAAAAAGTTATTAAAAACATTCCACTTTATTTTCTCAGAGACACAAACTACAGCACGTGTTTAAATTATGTCCTGCAGACAAATTTAATAATTACATTTATATGCTTGCAGTTGGAGATGGTTGCCATGTCAAATCCGAAGGACCTAAAGAAACAGTTAGTCGTAGAATTTGTAGGAGAAGAGGGTATCGATGAAGGTGGCGTCTCGAAAGAATTCTTTCAGCTCGTTGTTGATAAGTTGTTTAACCCCGATTACGGAATGTTTACCTTCCAAGAGGAAACGAATACTGTGTGGTAGTTTGAAAAATTCGAAAATGACTCCTCTTACAGAATAATTTTGATTTTGCTCTTCAAACTCTTCCAGGTTTAATTCGTCACCTTTCGAAAATGAAGCTCAGTTCACATTGATTGGCATCATTTTAGGCTTGGCCATCTATAACAACATTATTCTAGCTGTACATTTTCCTATGGTCGTCTATCGCAAACTAATGGGCGGGCGGGGTACATTTTTCGATTTAGCCGATTGGAATCCTACGCTGTATCGTGGTCTCAAATCAATGCTTGACTATGAAGAGCCCGATATCGAGGAGGTTTTCATGCAAACATTTAAAATCAGATACCAAAATGTATTCGGTGAACTGATCGAGCATGAGTTGAAACCTGACGGTGGCAATATTACGGTGGGACAGGATAATAAACAGGAGTTCGTTGATTTGTACAGTGATTTTCTGCTAAACAAGAGCGTTGAAAGACAATTCAAAGCATTCAAGAAAGGCTTCGAGATGGTAACCGATGAATCACCGCTAAAACTATTGTTTCGACCTGAAGAAATCGAGCTGCTGGTGTGCGGAAGTCGGGTGAGTACGAAAGAAGACAGATTTTAGCTTTGAATATCTAAAATTTTTTTTTTAGAAATTCGATTTCGTTGAATTGGAAGAGTCCACCGAATATGAGGGCGGCTACACGAAAAATACTCAAATCATTAAGGATTTCTGGAGCGTTGTACACTCCATGCCCGAGGAATCCAAACGCAAACTGCTCGAATTCACAACGGGCTCCGATCGTGTTCCCGTCGGCGGTCTGAGCCGCTTAAAGCTGCTCATCACACGCCACGGCCCGGACAGCGAACGCCTTCCCACATCGCACACTTGTTTCAATGTCTTGTTACTGCCGGAATACAGCAGCAAGAAGAAGCTCGAAGAGCGTCTGATGAAGGCCATTAATTACTCGAAAGGCTTCGGGATGTTGTAAACATTTATTTATAATTACCAACGGCATCAATTTTATTTCCTAAGATTTTGCTTATTTTGCTAACAAATACGCAAGGCAACATAACAAACGTTCAGGACTACGCTTGTTCTGGGTTAAAACTAATCTTGATTTACCTTACATATGCGACGCACCATCCATCGGAGAACTGGGCAGCTGAGATCCCATTTCTGTTGGATATAAAATGCAACCGTCACCAAATTGCATGCGTTCAAAACATTTTGTATATAAAGTTTTTATTTTCGATTTTATTTTACTGCATATGGCATAATGGAACAATATATACATACATAAATTTCTTCTTGCTGGACTTAATAAGCGTTTTAAATGAAAACAGCAATCAAATATATTACCAGAAATTTTGTAGACAGAGACGACGGACTATTGGAAGCAGTGATGTGAAGATATACATGAGGATAAGTGTTTCTTGAAAGGTTTTTTCTGCTTTGGTTAACAATTAAAACAAAAATAAAATTATTTTTTAGTTATTAAAAAAATATTTTTTATTAAAATTCTTTTCCCTTACAGAAATTAGTTCAATCCCACAGTGTTTGTATCAGAGTTGTGCAATTGGAAGTCGTTGTTTGACCAGGGAAGAATTTTCAATTAAAGTTTTAACAATTATATAAATTTCACCCGAATTTTCGTTAAAAAGCGATCAATATCCACAAAAAGAATTTTTTAAGCAAAATCTTCAACATTTATTTTCCACAAGAAACTTCGTAGTGACTGAAAAATCTAAGCAGCGAATTGAAGCCATTTACTGCAACTTTAATACGGTTGCGTCTTATCAGGAAAAAGTAGATAATCTTAATATTTTGTATGTTATTTGTCTTTATGGTATCACCGCTGTTACGTCAAACGAAATCTAATACGTTTTGTAAATCAAATGCGGAACGTAAAAGTTAGAAGGTATTTTCTGTTAACTTGCAACCCTGGTATGCTTTTCTTTTTTCTTTTATACAAACATTTATTGTTTTTTTCTACTTCAGCGATTTCTTCTGGCTCCGTTTTAATGTTATTTTCTTGAAAGCCTCTTCATTGTTCCTTGGGGCAGCTCCAAAACTGTTTGCTTCGATTGGATTCAGAAGTGAATTTGCAGTTGCTGTGAGTTGTGCTTGGATCAGAGGGTGCTTAGATTACAGTAAAAGTGAGCGTGAAAATAGAGCGCAGTGCATTTTTAAAAAAAAAAAGAATGTGTAATTAAGTGAAACAAAAAGAACAGAACATTGAAAAAGCATCCCCTCAGTTTAAGATGCAATCCCAACTAGGCGTATTTGGTCCGCGGAGAGGCAGCGGCAGTGGCTTCCTGTTGCTACTCTTCGTTTGCATGTGCATCCAAAGCATTGTAAACGATAAGCTGTTGGTTGCCGGCAAATCCAAAGGTAAGCGGGGTAGGAAGATGTGTGTGCCGCAAGATTTGTTTATCTTTTAAGTTCTTTGTTAAATTTGAATGGCTAAAAATATCTATTGCTTTCCAAGAATGAGATCACTTCGGGCGTGGGCTTGGCAGGAAATAGGATGTGGCAGCAACATTATGAGGGATTCCGCTGCAATTTCTTGAAGGGTGCTTAATGTGGGTCCTTACATGGTTTCCCTCAAGAAATGTAATGGTCGTTAAACATACGATATATAAAAAATACAATATTCGTAAAAAAGTCTCATTCAAATTCCAAGGTTCTTAAAAAATCCATAAGATCCCAAAGTCCCTAAAACATCCTGCAAGGAACTCACATAATTTAAAATATTCCAACCAGAGTAATTATTTATTCCACAATCACAAGAAAGCACAATAAATCCTGAAATCATTAAAAAGGAGAGTTTTAAACATTCATTTGAAAAAATCATCCGAGGAAAGAAAATTCAGGACGATTTGAGAATATCATGGGTATTTCCGAATATACAAGCATAAAAAAACCACATGAGGAAAATTTCCCATAGAGATGGCAGCAACGTAATGTAAACCAAAATATCCCACAAATATTCCGCCTGGCTGTCTGTCTGTCTCTCTGTTCGCCTAAATCGCGATTACTATTAAAAGAACGAAAAGAGATATCACAATGAAATTTATTACATATTTTCTTTTTAATGTAGAGCTATTTGGAACTGATTGAAATGAGCGAAATTGCTTAACAAACACGTGTATATTTTAAATACCTTGCAATAAATTAAAACGAAATTTTATTCCGGAGTAACTGTCGATATTAACATAACATCCAAAAAATGGGTGAGGTTCACCCTCGTTAAGTGTTATAAAGGACTTCAGAGCTTTCAAAAACCTCCTAGAGCATCTTTTTTAACTAAGCGGGACTTTGCTGAGCGGACTAAAATTTTTCTAAGTAGTTTAGGTTTCCATTTAGTATTCTGACAAGTGGCTATTTTTAGCTTTCAGTTAGCTATTCGAAGACCCGGCTTTAATAACTTACTTCATTTGGTTAATATTAATGTGAGTTTAAACGAACTTAACTACTAAAATTTACATAAATTAGCGCTTGTATTGTGTTAAACGTTTGTTGAGACCAGTTATCCCTGAGTTTAAATTTATGCTGGGAAATATCATTGTAACTAGTTATGTTACACGACTCATTTCTCTATTAAATACGTTTAGGTGAAAAATATTTCAGTTATTATTTGCAAAATTAGCTAGTTTTGTAACATGATAATTAAAGTGATGTCATGAGTCGCTTAGGTTATCAACAGCCTATCATTGTTTCTATTAATTTATTTCACTTCAAATCGTACAGTTTTTACTTGCATTCTCTATATGTTCTCAGCTTTGCTGCTCTAATTTTCAACTATGCTAAAAACAAACACATAAGATCCACATATGAATTTCACATGAATTTATTTTGCTCACATTTTTTTGATTTTTTTGCAGATTCAGTTAAAGTCTTCACCGTTGCTACAGAGCGTACGGATGGTTTCGAGCGCTATATGCGGTCAGCACGAGTCTATGATATTAAGGTAAGTAATTTCGCATGAACTAAAGTGATTTCTAATATCTACTTTTCCTTTTCCTGTATGTGAAAAAACTGAGAATTAACCATGGTCCTTATTATTTAGTAAACAGGTTGTGAAATACTAAGCAAACCAGTAAATTTTAATTAATTTAATTCAAATTAGACTTTTGTTTTTATCAAAAGCAGTTTTTTTTATCTGTTGAGCAAGTTGTTTTGCTTAAAATTGACATTAATTAATTAAAAATAAGTATATCAGCGGATAATCTATGCAACCGGCCGGTTTTAGAAATCCGCTTAATAGCATGTGTTGATTTAACGTTTCTTTCTATTCTGTTGTCTTTTGTTGAATTTAATAGTTTTGTAGCTCTTGCTTCATAAAACAATCGTCCAACATGTGGTACAGATAGCTGCTGAATATTTTACTGACACGTAGACCAATACTTGATTTGTATTGAAAGCTTCTGTGAAATTCTAGAATTTTGAAACGCGGCCGTCTACTTATTTTGGTCCTCTGTCATTTTTGTGACCTCTTGGCTTCAAAAGGGTAGATTAGCTTAGTTTATGTATTGTACTTCTTATCTTTTATAATATTTTTGTGCTGATGTTGCTCACATACTATATAAACTCGAATATTTTCTTTTGTTCTGTTTCAACGTTATTATGAAATGTTATGTTGTTCTTAAATAATGTCTTGCTTATACATACAAAAAATGATTATAGAAGTACAGAAAGGAATATAGCAAGTAAGGAACTCATATTACTCAATTCTGCTGATAACACTGCGCCGGAAGACTTCTTTTTAGTACAAAAAATTAACTGCAACATTCTTTACAGATAAGAAAAACAGAAAGCACTACTTAAGCATTATCCAGTTTCGAAAAAAAGTAACAAATAAAGGAGTGATATGTACCACATATATATAAAAAAATGCTTACAATTTCAAATGATACTACACATGATCTAACATTCTACACATAATCTAATATGGAATAAATTAATATCTAATTTCGCATTGAAATTATCGTTTCGTTATTTCTTATTTAGTTTCGAAAGTAATCTTAAATTCGAAATTACTTCTCTGCGAATAACATCAGCTTTTGAATTTCTAACACATGCATTCGAATTAAATTCGAAAATGAGTTACGAATTCTTAATATTCTACACATAATCTAATATTCCAACCATAACTTTGAAGTTAAATTATTCGTTTTTAAAAATGCTCTAGATTTTGAAATATATCGATTTTATTTTTATGGTATGGTTAATAATATTCGCTATTGAAAATTATCTTAAATCCGGAATAACTTTTCTGCGAACAACATCATCTCGATGAGAAATAAATTCAAAAATTAGGAGAAAAATTATGTTATTGAAACCAACATTCAAAATTCTAAAGTAAATCGAGTAAAAATGCTCGCCAAATCGAAACATTTTCACAAACAACGTCGTCATCCTGTATTCGAAGAGGAAGGAAATAATTTGTCATCAAAGATTTGCTGCAATTATTGATATTAAATTTTAAAAGTAATCTAGAACTTGAAGTTTCTTATTACTTTTCTCTCTCACAGGTTACACCTTTAGGACTCGATTCAGAATGGAAAGGTGGAGACATGAATGGACCAGGTGGCGGCTTCAAAATAAATTTATTGCGTAAAGCTTTGGAACCCATTAAATCGGAGAAAAATACAATAGTGCTGTTTACAGACAGGTTTTTTCGAACTCCACCTCATTTACTAATTTTAATACTACTAAACATTTAATTTCATTCTTCCAGCTATGATGTCGTTTTCACCAGAGGCCTCAATGATATTGTAAGCAAATTTAAGGACTCTGGCGCTAAAATACTTTTCGCTGCTGAAAAGTTTTGTTGGCCTGATCCGGATTTGGCTGAAAATTACCCTTCAGACTCACTGAAAGCCTCAAAATATCTTAATTCTGGAGCATTTATTGGTTACGCACAACAAGTATATGAGCTGTTAACGGTGCAACCCGTCGAGGACACTGACGACGACCAACTCTACTATACGAAAATATTCCTAAATGTGGACATGCGTAAGAAGCTGAACATTAAGTTAGATTCGCGTTCGAAAATATTCCAAAATCTAAATGGTGCTAAAAGTGACGTCAAATTGAATGTTGATTTGGAGTCGAATGAAGGCGTCCTACAGAATATAAATTTTCTCACATATCCCAGTGTGGTACACGGTAATGGTCCCAGCAAGATTGATCTAAATTCCTATGCGAACTATTTGGCCAAAACTTTTAATGGTAAATGTTTGATATGCGAGGAAAATCGTATTGAGTTGGATGTAAGTTGATCGTTAGCAAGAAGATGAGACAGATAGAAGAGTGATGTGTAATCTTTTGTTTCTATCAGGAAAACAACCTGCCTATCATCACTTTGGCTGTCATTATTACTACACCGGTGCCATTCTTTGATTTGTTTCTGGAAAAGATCGAAAAAATTAATTATCCCAAAAATCGAATGCATTTATATATCTTTAGTGGGGTAAGTTTTTAGGCTAATAATCGAATTGATTACTACTCGATTAAAAAACCATTTTCCTTTAATAGTCTCAAAAAATCTTCCATCTCTTACCGTCCACTTACGACTAATCGATTTATCGATCTATCGGAATTTTTCACCAATCGATAAATTATTTAAGAGATTAATTCAAAGTGGTAGATTATATAAATAACTCATTAATCGATTCTGCTATAAAATTTAAATTTACAAACAAAAAATATTTTATTTCATATTGATCGATTAATCCAAAATAATCGATTATACAAAAACGCTGGATTATCCTCTTAATCATTTTAATTAACAGATTAATAATTGGGTATCAATAGCACTGTACTAACAACAATACTGGATTATCTTCCTAATCTAATTATCGATAGTGATAAATTATTAAAAAGTAATCGATTAATCTGCGAATATAAAACTTCAACTTTTTCGGAATGGTCGATTAATAGAGATAGTTAATCAGTTGTCAGTTAATCGAAATTTTATGGACTTTTGTGGTATTAATTTCATTTAAATAATTTAAATTGGTCAACTAATCGTTAATCGCTTATAATAATAATCTACCACATAAAAAAAATTAGTCAATTTTTCCATAATGATTAGTTGATCAATAACTTTCAGAGATAGTCGTCCGTGCGACTGCCAATGAAAAATATCTTTAGTCGACTAGAATAATAGTCGATAAAATATGTAAATGAAAAGTTTACAAGCTATTTTACTCTTTTTATTAGACTGATTTTCATGATTTTGAGGCGAAATACTTCTTGAAGAAACACGAGGCTAAATACTTAAGCGCTAAAATCGTGTTATCCACCGATGAACTGGATGAACGCCGTGGACGTCAGTTGGCTGTGTAAGCTTTGAATAACTACCAAAAAAAGAAAAATATGTTACAGTTATTTATCGTTTACAGCGAACAATCCAAACTTAAAGAAAGCGACTATATATTTTCTGTGGATGCTGATACTCATATCGATGATCCAGAAGTGCTGCGTGAACTTCTAATTTATAACAAGTAAAATGAAAATTCTCAGATTTTTCCTACATTTATCGATAAAATAATCGTGGTTCTAATCTCATCCACAGACAATTCATTGCACCTGTTGTTACCAAATATGGTGAGCTGTGGAGTAACTTCTGGGGTGCCCTCAACGATATTGGCTACTATGCGCGGTCTCATGATTACGTCGATATTGTGAAGAATGATATTATGTAAGTATAAGAAGTTTATTTTGAAAAACTCCTCACACAACAGGTGAAGCCAGTGAATTTTCAAAAATAGTATTCAAATCTACTTTGCAATGACACTAATTGCGGGGAATACAATTATTAATCGAATGCAATTGAAAAGTCTGTTTTAAAGCTGCGTCTGTCAATCGAATACATGTTGTCTGCTGTACATTCGTAGAGACCGGCATCCATCTGTGTAGCCGGATCGATTTCGATCTTTGATTTCACTTTGTCCTCACCGATACGCCATTCGTGCACCTGCAAAGTTTTGAATACAACTGAAAATAGGGGGAAATCTAAAAAAATCTCCACCCCTCTTCAACTTACGTGCATGTAAAGATGCTGAAAGATTTCTGTACCATCTTTATACCAAGTTATTTGCGGTCTTGGATTGCCTTTAGCTACGCATAGAAATGCAATTTTGTGTCCCAAAACGTATTCATAATCAAAGTGAGAAGCTTGCAGAATTTTCGCGCCCTAGAAGGAAATCAGAACTTTTGCTAAAGAAAAGCAATTCGAAGCATTATAAAAACAAATGATAATACTAATAAAAACACATTAAGTAGAAACAATTCGATAAATAGAAAAAAATAAAACATAAAGATTATTAAAGAAGTTGTATAATAATTTAAAAAAAGACTTGATTTAAATGTTTCCTAAATTATAGAAAAGCTAACTCACATTATTGTTGTTGTAATATTGATCCGACTCGGGATCACGATATTTCCCAGTAATCGGTAAACCTATTTGAACCTATAAATATTTGTAATAATATATATTCTCATTCTTATTAATTCAATTTCAATTTTTACTCTTGATTTTGTGCGTCCTCGGCCGCGTCCACGTCGCCCCTCACACACTTCACTGCTTAATATTAAAATTCCAACATAAATTGTAAGCAGCTTTAAGTTCATTGCTTTAACTTTTTCCGAGTTTATAAATTAAATTTAAAATTTTGTTATATAAAAAATACTTTTATTATAATTAAAGTTTTGTTATAACTACAAGTTGTTGAAAAAACAAAAACTGCAGGCAAGATTAGCTAAAATATTGGTTTAGCACACCCTCTCACTGCAAAAGAAAAACTAAATAAAAAAACGCACACGAAACGCTCCGTACTTCTTCTCGCCTTGATTTACTTTTTACAACTAAAACCCGAAAAGTTTCCATAGCCTTTCGAAAGCAGTTATATTGAATTTAATAAAATCAACGATTACCAGCATCCGCAGCAAGAGATTTGTGACATCGAAAGTGCTAAAACGACAAAGCATTGCAAACAGCAGCCCCTAAATGATGCTGAGTTGCTATATTTAGCGAACTCAACTTAGTAACCAGCAGAGCTCACAAATCAACCCTTTCCGGATCGGCATGTAGTGAGTGCAAAATTCGCAAAAAGCATTGAAATATTTATATGTTAAATTTAAACAGTATTTAACAGACCGGTTCATTGAAAACTTTTCTGATTACGTATTTTTATAAAAAATTCACTTAAATTATATTCAATTAAATTTTTTTAATTTCTGATTGATATTTCATAAGGGAAATTTTTTTAAGCATATAATCTGCTACTTTTAACCATTATTGATCACTATATAGTATAGAATCGTTCAACTGTGTTAATGTTTTCTACGTTTATCTACTTCTAACCACTGTAAATCGCTTCAAATCGGCATTTTTGCCACCAAACATTTACGTTTCACCCATGAAATCGTATTAAATTGAATAATTGTCTCAGTTTGTCGCTGCAACGCCACTGGCTTTGTCAGTCATCAGTGTTCATGCTACTTGAGTTTTTATTTAAACCAAAGCCAACAGAATAATTCGGGCCTCTCGAAGCAAATAAATAATGCTTTCCTTCATTTATTTGCACCACACGATTTTACTAATATCAAAAATCTCTACTATTATAATTTTACAATTATTTCCTACGAAAAACTAGATAATCAAAAGTTAATCATAACATAATCTGTACGAAAGCCACGGCGATCATAAGCGTAAATATTTTCAGCTTGACATTCATAATAACCTGAAAGAATCGAATGATCAAAAAAAGAAAGCAAAAACGAACGATCGTCCAGGGAAAATAGTTCACCTGCATCCATTTGTGTTGTGGGGTCGATTTCCATTTTCGATTTAATAATATCAGCATCAGTGTGAGTCTCGTGGACCTGTGTGAACCGAAGAATACAAGGATTCAAGCTGAAAATACTATATAAAATAATGTTATACCTGAAAAAATCGATGTTGATAGAGTTCTGCACCATCTTTAAACCACGTGATTGTGGGACGAGGATTGCCTGAGTGAGGAATTAGAGGAAAAACTCATCATTTTCATGTGAAAATTCATTAAAATACTCTCGTCCTACCCTGAGCCATGCAGAAGAAGGTGATTTTTCGTCCCAGTGTGTAGTCCAGTTCGAAATGTGAGGATTTTATAATTTTAGCGCCCTGCGATGGAAATGTTAACGAATATTTAAGACTATTCTCGCGTTACAAACATTTTCGTGCTCGTAGTAGTTGGCTGCATCTGGTGAGAGATGTTGAATTATCACCGGTTTTTTACCCGTATAATTTCGTCTCAGAATACCGCGACCACCCGCGATCCCTGAAATTGTTATTCGAAACAAGTTTTGCGTATTTTATTTTATTTTGGATTGCAGTAATGATGAAGCAGCCATCATCAAGTTCACTCTTGTTGCTCACGCTTACTTTGTGCCTTTACTACAATTAGTACCAACAGCAGAATTTCAGCAACATAGAAGACCAGCCTTAATCCAGCACGTTGCATTCTAGCCTTTTTCTAACCACTTAACAAACTTTCGCTAGTATTTTGAGCGTATTTCATTCGACGAGCTCACAGCATGAACTGCGCGCTGCTCTTGTTCTCGTAAATTCTATTAGTGATCCATGTGTTGTCGGATCGGCTAATGACGATGATCACCTCGTCGTTGTCGGTGACTGTTTGATTTGCTGAAAATGTTGTTTTCTGCAATTTTCCCAAAACTCAGCTTACAGTGGGTTTATTAAGTTTTTTGTTTGAAGAAAAATAATAGTAAGGACTTTAATTCTATTTAGAAATAAACTTATTTATCGATATTTAACCGTTTAATCCATAATAGATTATCGAATTGCTTATTTATCGATTAAGTGAGTTATAACTCATGGTGAAGCTGAACTCATCAATCAGGAGTTGAGTGGTGATAAATTCAAAAACCAACTCTGTGGAAATATTTAAAGTTTATACAATCCATCGATCATTGCGAGAGTAATAAAGATTCTTAATTTTTCGATTAATAAAGATTCTTAATTTACCGAACTTATAAGTAAGAAACTGAAATAAATTGAAAACTATGAGCCTGCGTCGAATTTATCTGTCAGAAATAATCGATTAAAATTCTCTTTAAAAGTATTAACGGATTTTAAATAAAATCAACGAATATTATAATTTATCGATTGAAATATGTAAAGACGGTTTAAAAAGTTATCGATAAAATCATTCAATCAAGTATCGGTACCGTTAAAATTTTATTTTGATAACAAAATATATCTACATTGATAGTTCCAAATTTTTTTATTTTTCCCATATAAACTTAAACTTTTTTACACTGTCCACATTTAAAGACAATTACAGGTTTTTTCTTTCTTCTTTCCTCTGAGGGTTACTGGGGGCGACGCATTTGTTTGATTCAATGCAGCCCCTTGTTGCTCTTTTCTTTGTTCCCGCTGTGACTTTGTTGCAAATGTTTTTGTTATGTTATTATTTCGCAGATGCAAAATTTAAATTCACCATTATCTCATCAACACAACGCGTCATTATCAACCATCAAGAAATCTTTAAAAAAAGCAATTTATTAAATTTTGTTGTCTATTTTTAGTGGCATGTGGAACGTTCCCTATGTGTCCAGTGTTTATTTGATCAAAAGCAGCGCTTTCAAACACATCAGCTTTGATCACAAGCAATATGACCCCGATATGGCGATGTGCGACTCACTACGCAATGCGGTAAAAATTAGTTTTCTCTTTGTAACTCCTTCCTTTTTTAACGTTTCCTTTCGTTCTTTATTTTGCCAGGGTGTTTTTATGCATGTCGTTAATAGGCGCATTCACGGACATCTTGTCAACGCTGAAGGATTCAATACCACTCTGGCACGCCCCGATTTCTATACGTTATTCACCAACAAATACGATTGGACACAGAAGTACATACATCCCAATTTTGCAAAGCAGTTGGAGGAAAATACCACTATTACTCAGGCCTGTCCGGATGTGTATTGGTTCCAAATTGCTACGGATGCCTTCTGTGATGATTTGATCGCAATTATGGAGAATTTCGGTCAATGGTCGGATGGTAGCAATAATGTAAGAGGCTTTGTTGATACGCACAACGAATTTGAAGCTTTATAATCCATACTATTTCACTTTTCCACCAGGACAAACGTTTGGACGGAGGATATGAGGCTGTCCCTACACGCGATATACATATGAAGCAAGTTGGTCTCGAACCATTATGGCTGAAGTTCCTGCAATTATTTGTGCGCCCACTACAGGAGAAGGTTTTCCTGGGTTATTATCATAACGTAAGTGTTGCTTACTCTTTACTTAATTATACTCTATTACTATCTTCCATTTTCACTTTCAGCCTCCTCGCTCTCTTATGAACTTCGTTGTTCGCTATCGTCCTGACGAGCAGCCTTCCTTGCGTCCTCATCACGACTCTTCCACTTACACCATCAACATCGCCTTGAATACAGTGGGTGTTGATTATGAAGGTGGTGGTTGTCATTTTCTGCGCTATAACTGTTCGGTAACCACTACCAAGAAAGGTTGGATGCTCATGCATCCCGGTCGCCTCACGCATTATCATGAGGGTCTTCTGGTGACCAACGGCACACGTTACATTATGATTTCATTTGTTGATCCGTAGACGACAAATGAAATTTTGGTTTCATAGTTTTAGGGATACAAGTCCTAATAATAATACCACAGCCCAAAGAGCAATGTCAGTTAACTGTAGTCTGATACATAGTTTTTAGTAATTGCATGCCATTCATTTTATATCTTCTAGTTTCAACTCTTTACTCACTAAATTAAGGCGTCTTTTTATATTCTGTCTGCCATATTAAAATAAGTGAAAAAGTTGTTAGAAATACATAAATATATAATAAAGGATTCTAAAATATCAAATATAATCAAATGACCTGACTTGTACTGGTAAAAATTTGATTGCTTTGGAATAGCAATATCTTTGATTGGTTCGAACAGCAAGTCTTATTTCCAATCCAATGATAAAATAGGTAAAACAGTTCGATTATACGAGTTTTTTTAATCAATAGAAATTTCATTGATTCTGTGAAAAATGCTTGCTGGAAGAATCGTTCACCCAATAAATCCGCGATCTTCTCTCACTATAGTTGATTACGTGATCGTGAAGGCAATACAGAGTCGTGATTTCGGAGAACGATATTTTGGAATGGAACATTGATGATTCACAGAAAGTGTTCGAATATTAATGATCTAGATATCGAGAACCAAGATACGTTGACGACGAACGAGATACATCAACAAGTAACATGAGGGAAGGATTTTTGATGATTCGACATGTGTTCAACAATCGAAATATGTGATAATCTTTTTATAAGTGTAATCAACTCTCGAGACAGTGGTATTCGTTGGGAGCACAACTCCCAATGTAACTATGAAGTGATACAATTATTTTATGTGATTGTGATATGTTGGTGATGTGGTGATAATTACATGATCATCAGTGTGCACAGATGATTCGAATACCTGCTGTGAATTGGACGACCGGGGTTATAACCTTATAAAAACTTATAACTTTATTATTTATATATGTGTTTATAAAAATAAATATATATTTTATAACTTTATAAAAAGTTATAACTTTAGCTCACTGTAGCATCTGCAAATAGCTGAAGAAGGAATAGGAAGAGAAAACAATGGAATTGACAATAAAAACTGAAAATAAAGTAAAAAATAAAGGGAAATAAAGTAAAATACAATAAAATAAAGAGAAAAAGTAAGAAGGAAATTAAAATAAATAAATAGTGAGAAAAGGGAAGATGAAGAAAGATTGGAACAGAAAAGAAAAGAAAAGAAAAAACTAAGCAATAGAAAAAATAACAAATTAAGACAAATAGATTAAATTATGCTTAATTAAATAAAATTTAAAAACATAAAAACTACAACAATATTAATTGAAATAAAAAAGTTCTCAAGAGTTCGATCGCTAAATTTAATACTTTGTGACGATGATAAGAGTTGCAGGAACGCCCCTGCTTTTGTTTTTTCACAACAATGAAGTGGGTTATTAAAATACAAGATCCACGAACAAACAAAGAGCCGCTTAATTCCAACACCTTTATCTCGAAATTTAGAACCAAATGTTGTTTACTAAGTTTTTGTTTAGGTTGCTGGGAGACGAAGCCGGGCATTTATGCTCAGCGCGACAACGGTTACAGAGAGCAGCGCATGCGTTTCGAAAGAGATGGAAGGTTGGGTGGAATTGTTGAAAGGGACAACTGGCTGAATGGGACGGTTGAATGATACGGTTGAACAAGATGGTTGGATCAAATGGTTGTATGGAGTGGATGGATGTTCCATGAAATTCAGAAAACCTTTGAACGTTGAAGCCCCCCACCAGAGGGATTTCCAGAGTCATAGTAAATGTGAGCTCAGTGAGCGACTAAAATAACTCTTCAGTTCCGTTTTCCTTCTTGGTGTTCTTGTTTTTGTTCTTATTGTTGTTGCTTTGGTTGAATTATTTTTACACACATCAACTTATATGCGCAGAGTAAAGCAGCGGGTGTAAATAAAAAACGTACGCGTTTCCAGAGTTCTTTTTGTCTCTTCGCCAGTTGGTCAGTCAGTGTAGTGTAGTCGCTCGTTGCCGTTCAGTCTTCAGATGGCAGTCGGGTGTTAAAGTTCGCGTTCATTTATGGATACGCGGTGTTACAATAATTTTAGCATGGGGCAGTAGCAAGATTTTTAGTTGTTGTTGCTGTTGCCGACAACTTCCTGTACTGCGAACAAGTAGTTGTTATTTCTAGAAGTGAATTTATAGAAATGTAAAAAAAAATAATTATGAAAGTGAAAAAATTATTATATTGATAATAAAAATGTAGAAAATTTATTAATTAAAAATGCAGTGTAACGACTTTAAAAGGCACAAAATTTAATAAAATTATTAAAAAAAGAGTTTGAAAAACAATCATAAAATTTAGTGCTAATTTTTTAGGCCTTTCGCTAATTAAATAGGGAGAAAAAACAAAAACAAGCGATATTTAGTGATGAAAAGCTGAGATTGCATATTCCAACACCTCTTGTCTTGTATAAAAGCAACAACAACAACAGTAACAACCACCATGAAAACTGTTAAAAATAAATACATAATAAGAAAATACAAAAAAATTAACAGTATAAAAGTAAACTTTGAAAATGAATACAAATAAGCTTAAAAAATTTATAAAATTACAAAAATGCAGACTAAACCTTTAAAAAATAATTTAATTACAAATTTCAATATTAAAAACTTATCAAATCAAATTATTTTTGTATTAAATTTGGTATCTCAACTTACCAAATTTAATGTTAAAAATAAAGACGTTCAAAAAATCCTTTTAGAAACACTAAACAAAACGTTAAAAACTACAAATCTTAAAAAGACAAAACTCAGTTTAAGGACTAAATGAAGTCCTTAAAAGTCGCCTCTAACCTCAGACAGACAGGCAGACGACGGACAATCAAACGAAACGCATTCGAAGCAAGACGACGACGACGATATTCACTACGGACCACAACATTTCCGTGAAAAATCGTTAAATTTAACCTGGTTAACTTGCCGTTGCTGCTGTTGTTGTTATTTATCCTTTGCACATGCTGTTGCTTAGATAGTCCTGCACAACAGAGCACAACAACAACGAGAAGGGTGACAACAATAACGAAACAACAACAAAATTAATAAAAGCTCCATCTCATAAAAAAATTGCTGCATTTGTTTTCTAAAAGTCTGTCTGAGATAACTAAAATAATAGAAAAGCGAAAATAATAGAGGAAGAAAATTAAAAGAAGAAGAGAAAAAGAGAAAAATACAAACTAAGACGCACTTTCGGTACGAAAGATTAAGATTAACACTTTCGGTACGAAATATAAAGGAAGAAATGTTTACATCTTTTGTTCTTAAAATTAAAATTAAAACACTTTTAACAGAAATCGAATAAAAATTATTTTTTCAATACAATAACTCGTATTTTCAATCCAATGATTCTTATTTCCACCGCAATAACTTTTTTTTTAATTCCAATAACTCTTATTTTGTAGCTTTCTTTCATTTTATAGTACTTTGAACTCAAATCTGTTAATAAAGTTAGTAAATCAGTCTGCAAATTTGTAAGTCTCAATCATCGTCCCACCCTATAAAATCGTTAAAACTATAAAATTATTTTTTAAAATTTTATTGCTTTATCGGCATATTGAATGGTTCTCGTTGTTGTTTCTGTTGTTGTTGTTGTTGTTGCTGTTTTATTAATTTTTTAGTGTTGTCAGGAGCAGTAGAAATTTTTGGAAATATCTTATCAGCGAAAAGAGTAGAGCTATAATTTTTTTACAAGACATAGCAATTAATTTTTAAAGTCTCTTTGTTTTTATAGAATTTATTGCAAGCTCGCAAATTTTAATAAGATATAATAACAGAAAAAATACAGGTATTTAGGTTGATAAGTTTTTGCCGAAAATGATAAGAATTTAGCAGTTGAAAAAGCTAGTTAAATTATACTTTTAAATATTAAATCTCTCGAAGATTAATTATAAGCAGAAAAGTACAGTCAGATCGAAAGTAAATTGTGACTCTTCAGCTGTGATAACTTTTAAAAAATATGCGTTTCACTCGTGTATTTTCCATCGTACACGTTTTGTGCGTTTATAAGAATTACTGAAAAGCGAGTAAAATTTCTAAAATAAAAAAAGAACACAAAAGCACTGTAGTTTCACGATAATACAGCGGAAGTCCAGAAAAAAAACCCGGATAAAGTGACCTAAGAATTAAAGAGAACAATATAAAAAATGCGATTACATTTTATAAAGTTGTACACACTTTCAATTTAGAGTAGCCAGAGAAAGAAAAATTATTTTATATCTCATCCTATTCTAATTCTATTTTATCATATTTCGTATAATATAAACTGCAATTTTTATTTTGCAATAATTTAAACTCTATTCTCCTCTTGAAGACAATACAAGTATTTATTTTTAATTTTTCAAATATAAAGAAAGGATTTGTAAATACAAAAAGGAAACAAGAACCGACATTTCCGTGGTTCGTGGCCGAAACGTTTCACTGACAGAGGCTGCGAAATACTTGTGTATGTAGGAAATACTTAACAATACTCTTCTCTTTCTCCTTACCTTCCTCATCATCCTCTATATCTCCCTACTCGTCCGCCTACGCCTCCTCTACCTAAAGCTCTTCCGCCTACTCATCCTCCGCCTACTCCTCCTCCTCCTCCTCCTCCTCCTCGTTCACTTCCTCCTCCTTTTCGTTCCCCTCCTCATACTCCTCGTCTTCCTCTTTCTCCACCTCAAACACACACCAGCAACTCTCTCTCTCCCTCTCTCTCTCTCTCTCTCTCTCTCTCTCTCCCTATCTCTCTCTCTCTCCCTCTACCTCTCACTCTCTTTGTCCCACTCAACACTCTCTCCCCCTCGCTCTCATCACTCTCTCTTTCCACCCTTCTCTCTCTCTCTCTCTCTCTCTCTCTCTCTCTCTCTCTATCTCTCTCTCTCTCTCTCTCTCTCTCCCTCTCATGACTCTCTCCCTCTCATGACTCTCTCTCTTTCTCCCTCTCATGACTCTCTCCCTCTCATGACTCTCTCCCTCTCATGACTCTCTCCCTCTCATCACTCTCTCTCTCTCTCCCTCTCATCACTCTCTTTCCACGCCTCTCGCTCTCTCTATACACATCCACCCGCTCTCACGCTCTCGCTCTCCCTCTCGCCCATTTTTTTGTACCAGGACTTCCTTCACTTTCACAGTATTTATAAATTCGTTTCCACTGAGTTGTCTGAAGAGAGCGCAGGACAGGAACTCAGTGTGCGCTCTCGCACATTCACGTAATTCGGATCGCTCACACATCCACGTAATTGTGGGTGCTGCTCCTGCTCGGCTCACACCCATCTTACTGCTCCACATGAGCTCTCTATCAACTTTTCTTCTACTCCACCATTTACAACAACACACAGACGCGCTCCCAACCCCTCACAGTTTTTTTCATTCTCTGCCCCCTGGTATGCTTGTGTGGTTGGGTTTGGGGTTGAGAGGATGCACAGAATGCCCGGAATTCGCGCAAAGGAAGCTTAAACTGAATTAATTGTGAAAATACAAAGCTATCCTTGGGTCTGACTGAGTGCGTAAATGTGTGCGGGAGTGGATGGGCGAGTGCGTGCGTGCATGAGTGTGCGTTTTATGCGATGCCAGCAGAGTCATGCTTTCAACCTCACCTCACCTTCACGAAGGCGAAGACGACTACGAGAGCCACGCACCCCAAGCAAGTAGTGGGAGGGAGACACTCCCGACCTTGAAGACTTCATTTCTGCTACAACAATAACAAAGACGACAAAAACAACAACAGCAGAATACAAAGGCAACAACATCAACAAAGTTATGAAAATTATTACAACAACAACACCACCCAAAGCAAGAGAAAAGGATTATTAAATTCTAAGCCTTCCCTACCATCACCACTGACCCAGCAGGAAATTCAGCAATCACTTTGCATTTTTTTGTTTTATAACTTCTTTTGGATTCAAATTTTCTGCTGGCTAAGTTTCTGTCTCGGACTTTCCCACCCAACTCTCTCTCACCGCCACAACCGGGAATGTTTGCGGAATAATCATATTAATTTGGCGTTTAAATACGTTGAACAGGTGTGGTATTTGATGAGATGGGGTTTGATGATGAACCTGATGTAACGCTACAAATTGCATTCGTTAAAAAAGTGACAAAAAAGTTGATAAAATGCCAAGATTTGTTGGGACAAAAAAATTTAGCTGTTGGAAGGGGAGGGGAGTGACAAATAGGAGCGGCTTTTGCATCAATCAATAAATCATAAATAGTTTAATTTGTTTATTTATAGATGCTTTTTAATCGAATTTTTTTAATGCAACATGTATGATATAATTATATAATTATTTATTATTTTCTTTTTGTCTTTATTAAAATTGCACTATTTTTATTATAAAATTGAAATATTTTATTACGAAATTGTCTACAAAATCTGTTTAACTTAAAGAAATGGAAAATTAAAAATCGGTTTTGGAGTTTTATAATTTCAATATTTCCAAAACTTTTCGGAATTTATTCCAAATACAATAACGCTGAAAACTGATAACTGATAAACTTAATTTAAGTGCAAAAACGGAAACACGACCAACATCGACATCTTGTATTGTGACGCCATGATTTAGCTTACAACGATACTCGGCAACTATGTTGGTGACAGCTACACACACACACACACACACACCCGGACAAAGTACTTGTTAGGGCCCAGCAGCCAGTGGTACAACAACAAAACATGAAATTACGCTATTGACCCTTTTTTCTTATCATGTCATGTCCAGCACTTAAGCTCCACAAGCTTCACAAGCTTGTTCCTCGCTGTTGTTGTCTTGTAATTGTTTTTGTTTGCCATTTTCTTTTATCGTTGTTGTAATTGGTTTTGATGCTGTTTTATAAGTTGAAGTGTTGGTAGGTCGTCACGGGTGGCGAGCCAAAAGTTTTTATTTTGCTGTTGTTATCCTTGTTGTTGTCGTTGTTGTTATTCTTGAATTTCGGTAAGCCCGACACATGTACAAAGTTGTAACCTTCGAACTTCCGTTTCCTGTCCTCTTTTTGCTCTTATTTTCATTGTTATTTTCATTGCGATCTTTTTATTTGCTTTTTCAATCTTCCAATCTTTTGTGTTTTCCATTCTTCATCAAGATTTATGTGATCCTCTGTTGTTTTAGTGTCTGCCTACTTTGATAAAGTTTTTGAGTAGCGAATGCCAAACAGTATTTCTTGCCAAGACAAGACAAGACAAGAAGGACAACGGAAACAAAAGACACAGCAACAACAAACGTATGCATTGCAGTAGCATCAGCATCATCATCATCATCATCATCATCAGATTGAAAAATGAAGTAATTCGCACGGCGCCGTAAAAATTGAAAAAAATTCTAAAATTCTACAAAAAGGAAAAGAAATTGAGGTCAAATGAAAAATAGAAGATGAAAATAACTTTAAACCGAAGCTATAACGACAGTATAATAAAATTTCAATGAAGATTTCCAAGAATTTCAATACTAAACGTAAAAATTCTCAACTATACACAAAATTTATATCTTTTTTAAATAATTTGCCAAATAATTAACGAAATCAGTTCTATAAATTCATAAAACGTACTATAAATGGTGGTATTTTAAATTACATTTTATAATTATTACTAATTTTAGCAGTTAGTAGAGTTGCCACTTAAAAAAAAAGTAATTAGCAATCTCTCAAAATATCACACGAGAAATCTCACAGACATTAAAAAACCCGCTTATTAAAGTTTCCAAATGACCTTTACTAAAAAATTCTTCTGGGAATCTTCATTTTTCCTTCTTTCCAAAGTATTATTGAAGCACATCTGATGAAAAAGTTCACATAGATTAAAAAGTCTCACATATAAGGAAAATTTCTGTAAAACTAACCTTCGGTTTTATGGTATAAAAAAGGGAAAAAATTTCTGAAAAACTGCATGGGCAAAAAATCTTACAGCACATAGAAAGTTTCACGAAAATTTCATTTGCATAAAAAAACTTCGGGAAAATATTAATTTTACGTGAAATTCCCTGAATAGTCAGAAATTTCTGTGCGTTTTATGCGTAAAATTCCACAATTAAATTGTCTAATATAATTTCCATCTTGGTAACATATTAAAATGGATTGTTTTATTTTATATTGTATATATTTAGGATCTAAAGGCAAAACGTAATCTAATTGTAGGGAAGTCAGATGCATAAATGTTGTGTCTTTCATTACGTGCAATCGGCCAAAGTCTGCATTATTCGTGACACTGATGATATTGTACGTAATTTAAAAAATTAACTCGTCCATATTGATATCGTATCAAAATAAGAAAAAGAAAAGGTTATAGCAAGTTTCAACAGAAACAAACGACTTAACACGTATTAAATTATCGTGAGAGATAATGAATTAATTTAACAGTGGATTTATTTACTACGTGATTTATAGAGGAGAAGCGGCGAAAAATGTTTTATCAAAACAATGCGGAATAAAAGACGTGCGAAGAACTGTACTGTGACTGAACGATAAATTTAAATAGATTTCAAGGAAATGTATAAGATATTTAATGAAAGTTATTTAAATAAGTAATGGAGAGAACATATTAAAAGAAATCTTTACTGACTGAGATTAAAAACAAAAATGTGGAAAACTATGGTGTGTGAAAACAAATAAAAATACTTAGAGAAAACTCAAAAGAAATTAAATATAATAAAAATTAAAATCAAATTTTGAAAGATTAAAAAAAATTAACAACTAATATATTTTTTCTCTTAAAATCATAAGAATTTGTTCCGCAGATTCCAGTGAACTCGTTCGTAAATGAGTGGCAACGCCATGCTTACCTGATGTGTGCAATCCTGAAAAAAACGGGATTTAAAGTAGAAGAAAAAACGAGGAATCATAAACTTCATTTACCCGCTTCCATCCTCCCAATTAAATGTTTAAAAACCGTAAACGTTGAACGCGTCAAATGCAACAGTGTGTCGGTCCGCCCGTCCGTCACTTCCGCCACTCGTAGTTGTAATAAAATACATGCAACACGGTCTACGATATTAAAACGCATTTGCGATACCATCAGCGATATCGTGTGTGGGGTAGCAAGCGTTGTTTTAACCAGAGTAACTCCAGACGTCTGCGGAAAATCGGAGCAACAAGCAAAATAAAAAGGAAGAAGCAGCAGCAGTAGACGTAGAAGAAGCAGCAGCAGCAGTAGTAGACGTAGAAAAAGGAGCAGAAGCAGCCACAGGAAGCACAGTAAAGCGCCACAGGAACTCGTTTAAAAAAACATTTGAAACGATAGAAGTTACAAAAACTGCTTCAACACGGAGAAGGGAACGTAGAAAAAGACGTAGAAAAATAAATATAGGTGGCCACTTTAATGAAGGCGCAACCACCGGCGTGAAGGACTCTCTGCGGGGAGTGGATGCAACGATGATAGCGGAGAGTCATGCATACTGGGTGAGTTGAGCTGAGAACTGTGAAAAGGATGTTTGGAGTTCCTAAGTGTGGGTGTGTCTGAGTGTGGGTGTGTGTATTTGTGTATGTGTTTGTGTGTATGCTAGGTAGTCGCTTTTGTAATACAAAATTATTTTAATTTTTTTTCATACTCTACCCTAGAAGTGTTAATTTTAAAGGATTTTTTTAGAATTTCAAAAACATTTAAAAGAATAAAACTGAAACATTTTCCCATCTTTTCATCTCGGATTCACCCCGACCGACTGCAGAAAAAATTTCAAAGCATCTCAAGTGCGTCGCAAAACACACCGCTGACCCAATTTGTCGTTTTAGTATTTCTCCACAATATTCCTCCACTTCTTGGCATTAAATGGGACGGAGTGCCGTTTACTCAATCATGTCAACGACATGCACTTGCAACCCTGTGCACTGGAAATCGCATTAAAACTGAGACCTCGCCATGTCTCCTCGCGAGATCTCGGTTGCAGCTCCACCACTTTGCCACCTCTTATGAGCTTCTTCGCTCCTCATCTTCTTCCGCTTAATTGAATAATGCTTTTGCCACTGGCCTTAATCTCAGTACAAAATGTCGTTGATATCAGTATTTGGACCGGGGATGGGGGGTGTGGAAAGATATTTTATCGTACAATCCCCTTGTTCTTACAAAGTAAGAGAGAAAAAATTCCATTGAATACGATTTTGTGTTGCGAACTTTTGCCGGCGAAAATTAACCTAAAAAAAGTAAGAAAATTCACTGTTTTTATAAATTCAAAAAATGTAACTGAAAAATTTAATATTTTCATAATTACAAATCTTTATAAGTTCTCTTAAAATCTTGCATTCAAAACAAGCATTACATTGAATAGAATTTCATAACCTTAGAATTTCCTTTAAAATTTGAAAATTTTATAAATTTCTTTAAATTTTATAATTAGTTTCTTATCTATTTCTTTTCTGCAAAGTTATTGCTCATAAATATTTTCTCTTTTATTTGAAAAATCAGTTTTCACAAAAAATTTCTTCTATTTATTCTAGAGCAAATAAAACTTAAAAGTTTAAATGCAATCAAAACGGAAATAGATAATCCGAATTTTATTATTTCTAACCTGCTGCCGTTAAAGATAAACTCTTGCTAGATTTTCACACGTTCAAGTGTACTCAAGAATGGCAAACAATGAATTTTTTAATACCGTTTCCATTTTTTAAATACGATTAGCCGGTGCCTGAATGATAACCAAGTGAGAAGGTAGTATCAATGTAAGAAAATCTATTTAAGAGTTGAGTTATTTCTTTTGTGTGTCAAATGATTGACACTAAGAAAAAGAAAAGTTATGAATTAAATTTTAGATTAGGAAGAAATAACACGTTGTTTTCGAATTTGTATGGTATTTAGATAAGAAGTTGATAGTTCTATCATTAAATTATTTGGAGTGGGCGATAATATATTTATTATAGTAGCTGATAATTGAAGAACTTTCCGAGAATACGTCTTGCCAGAAATTCCAGAAGTTCCTTATAGTCTTCGATAGAAATTAGAAGAGTTTCCAGTCTTGTAGATAGTTTTTGTAGAAATGATAAGATTTTCCTGTCTTACGGTCTTTGCTAATAATGCGATTTTCAGTGTCCACTCTTGTAGGCTTTGGTAAAAATGAGTTTGATAAATTCAAGATTTTTAATTTATTTTTTCTTGCTTTTTTAGCACAAAACACGCTCAGCAGCAAGCACACAACAACAACAACAGCAACACGAACATAGCATCAGATACTGTACAAGTTTTGAATGCCAGAAGAAATCATAGAAGAAATGGTGGCTGAAATGAGTTTAAAATCGATATATTAAATCGATATTATATACACGCACAAGGCTTCCGATATTTAGATGATCAAGAATCTTCCAACTACGCATGCGCACCAATAACAATACTGTCAACACACAAACACAAATAACACGAACTATAAAACAACACGAAACTACAAAACAAAAACCTTAACACAGCTACAGAACGCACAACTGCAAGCGCAAATACGAGGACACTTCATTAAAAATATACGATCGCAACCTCAATACATACATACACTCAAAGCACACACACACACACACACACACACACACACTCAGAAAACGTCCATTCAAGCAAACACATATTCAAACGAATACTCGGAATTCTGTTAACAAACATTAAAAAAGGCAACACACTCATAAAAAAAAGAAACCTCGAAACAAACACATGCACTCACATGCACCCACACACACACACACACACTTGACCGACAAAATGGCGCTTAGCAAAACCATTAAAATGTACCTGACTCTGTTCGTAGCCACCACTTGCGTCTACATGGTGTTGTATCAGTACCACATCTCTGGACAAACGATGCCAACGTCCGAGTTAATAAAGGTGGGTGAGTGAGTATCTTACGAAGTTTACGAGACTCTTAATCAGTGTTTAAGCACCGAAGATTACAACTATTTGAAATTCAATTAAAAATAAAGCATTATTACTTTTAAACTAAAATATTCTACAACTTATTTGAATATATGAAGTTAAGGTAATCAATAATTTGTGTAGATATAGTAATGCCCACGATCGATATTTATCGAGCCTTACCATAGAGTTTAGCTATCTCGATGTGTCGTCTCGATCGAGAAGATCATAGAAGAAGTGATGGCTGAAAGTAGTTAAAAATTTCAGTCGATAAATTCAAACGATAATAAATCGATACATTAAGTCGTAGAGAAAAACCAGCTGGATAGCGATTACCGAGTCGACCGCAAAAGGCAGTATTATCGATGATTTTCGAGAGGTCATCTGGATTATCGATGATTGACCTCAAATCTTGATATACCTCGATTGCGTGGCTTCACTAATATTGAAATTTTCTGAAACTCAATTGGACATTTAAGAATATCGACCTTGTATTGGCGTTAGATTTGTAAATTTTATATTTAGAGGTTAAAATAAGAAGTATTTACTATAAAATTGACGAATTAATACTCAAAATACGATTTTCTATTAAAATGTTTAGTAAAAGGCGCACAAGAAATATAAATTTTTAATCCCCAAACGCACCTGAATGTGAAGAAAAAATTTAAATCGCACCATTCAAAAGTTCTACTTCGAAGTTCACATATTTTTTAGGTTTTCTGTTAAAATTCAGTTGTTGTTGTGTTTGAATTTTGCATCAATTTAAACTTAGAAAAAATTGTTTATTCATATTTTCAGAACAAATTAATTTCAGCCGAGACCGCAAAGCAAGCAGATGCCGCTAGCATCTCCACATCTGTTGTGAAGAGATACAATCTTTTCTTGTGGTCACCATTGTCCTTCATGACGCCACGTGCCTCGTCGTCATCCACGTCTACGACAACTCATGAGTCCATGCCTAATGTTAGACAAATGCCAACGACGACAAAAACAACAACAACAACAAAAACAACAACTGATACACCATATTTAATATCAACCTCACAATCACCGTCATCATCATCATCGCAAACGTTAAGACTCCCTACTTCACAGAGGACAGCATCTTCCTCAACACTATCATCATCATCGCTACCATCATCATCACCATTATCACCATCATCACCATCATCATCACCATCATCATCATCATCATCATCATCATCATCATCATCATCATCATCATCGTCATCATCGTCATCATCATCATTATCACCGTCTCTACCCCATTTGGCGCCTTTAGAATCGTCAGTTCCGTTACTGGCGATCAACAAAACAGACAAAAATACCAAAAATACAACAAAAACAAATATTTTAATAACTTCTAAATCAGCAACCACACTAAATAAAACTTTAAATAGTCATAACAAGAGTTTTGTTAGTCAAAATAACACAATACGAGCATCTACAAATAAGACAACAACAACTGTGACAACATCAAAAACTACAAATAATTTTGCTGCAGCCTTAGAACCTGTAAATATTGTTTTGTATTCTAGTATTTCTTAGTTGTTTAACAAAAATTTTGTGTTAAATTAATCAAAAGTATTAATTAAATTAATCGCAATTAATTGTTAAATTTAATAAATTTTAGTGAAATAACAATTAATCATTAATTTAGCAAATAATTTGTTAAAATTAGTATCCTTTTTCATTTTAGTGTAGAAAATTTTTATTTTATGTTTACACGGAGGCGAAAACATCTTAGGAAAATGGAAAGATTTTTTCGTAAGACTAACAGTTCACAATATTTCTACCTAAATTTTTTCGGAAATGTGAACATTCACATCATCGATGTACCATTTTAGATGCTTTTTAAGAATTATTTTTATAGATATTTAAGTTGCTAACTTGATTTCGGTAAAAATGATTTTGTTTGAGGTTTTCTTTATGGTGAAAATACAGATTTTCAGTGGGAAATCGCCAGCAGACGAAAACATCTGATTTCGCCTTCACGTGAACGTAAAATTGATGAATGCATGTGCCTGAATTAAAGAAAATAGAGTTACATTTTCGTATCTTAATCTTCGAATGCCTGGTTTTTCATATTTAGGCTTATAGGAGCTTATAAAATCGTACAGAAACTTACAAAAGCTTCCGCAAAACCGCACAATAGTTTATAGACTCTCACATAGATATACAAACTGAACTTTTCATATCAAAGGATAAAAATACAAAGGATAAAAGTACAAAGGACTATAAAACACACCGAAACTCATGTATAACATGTGAACGCAAAAAACGCATTAAAGCTTAAGAAACGCACTGAAGCGGATTATAATAAAAAACCCAGTGTACTGTAAAAAATCACATCAAAGGCGTTAAATGCGTTGTGAAGCGCCTTAAAGTGCATGAGCGTATGAAGATTTTTCCCTGACGGGACAAGGAAAGAGAGGAGGAGAACCTCTTAAAGATAAATCATTAAAAAGCTTAGCAATTTTGTAGATTTGACACGAGAATTCATGCAAGATTTTATAAAAGTGTATAGAATTTCCGAAGAGTCCACGACAGTTTGTAACAAACGATATCACCTTGATAATAAACTCTGTAAAAAGTCTTATTATTTAGTTTTAGTTATTGTTATTTTCTCTTGTGTTTTCACTAGTAAAATACGTTTTTCTTCCCACTACTGCACTAGTGTAAATATTTTTTTTGATTTAGTTTACTCCTTTGCTCGTTATGGTGTCTTTTGCTCTCTTTTTTGCTACCAGCGATGTTGCAATGATTTTCTGTCAAGCATGTTGCTATCAAATAGTTTCTCCGAGCTTCATATATATTATATAAATAAGAAATTATTCCAGATAAAGAATTATTTTTCTCTACATCTGTTCCTTTCTTGCCTTCGCTGTCTTTTTTGCAGCCGCCTCTGTACATCATCACACCGACTTATAGACGTCCCGAGCAATTGGCCGAGTTGACACGCCTGGGTTACACTTTGAAGCACGTAGTCAACCTGCTGTGGCTCGTCATCGAGGATGCGAACAAAACTTCGCCGCTCGTAACGAACACGCTGGATCGCATCGGTGTGCCTTACGAGTATCTTGTGGGTGAGTCGCGGAATGCTTGATATTGAACACACAAATTAAAAAGCAATGAAAATTCATGTTTTCCTCTGTTTCTTACTCTCTTCAGCACCCATGCCCGAGCAGTACAAGAAGACTAAAAAAGCGAAACCGCGCGGAGTCTCGAATCGCAACCGCGGTCTTGAGTGGCTGCGACAAAATGCGACGGATGGCGTCTTATACTTTGCAGATGATGACAACACATACGATGTAACGATATTCGAACAGGTAAGCAGAAATCGACCGTGAAAAAGGAACGCAGTTTCGTTTATCGGTCCCTTAATGGCTTTTTCTCACTCCCCTCCTAACCCTCCGCCAACTTTTAGATGCGTTACACCAAAAAGGTTTCCATGTGGCCTGTAGGACTCGTCACGAAATTCGGCGTCAGCAGTCCCATCATACGGAAGGGCCAAATTGTGGGCTTCTATGATGGCTGGATAGGGGGACGTAAGTATCCGGTCGACATGGCGGGGTTTGCGGTGAGCGTCAGTTTCTTGCTTCAACGTCCCGCAGCTAAAATGCCATTCAAGCCTGGCTACGAGGAGGACGGTTTCCTCAAAAGTTTGGCACCCTTGAACAATACGGAAATCGAGCTTCTAGCTTCGAACTGTACGGAGGTAGGCAAAAACCTTTAACTTTCTCCTAATTACAATGCCATTCCTATATTCTGTTTTCTATCTTCTCATAGATTCTTACATGGCACACGCAGACGAAGAAGAATGGAGCCGCACAACCGCTCAACATGACCAAATACGGTGATACAAACCTAGTTAGCATAGATAGGAATTTAATTCGTGCATAAAATAGAAATAGGAAGCTAAATTAAAATAATTAGATATGCGAAGAGTTCCAGAAAATTGCGAAAACCAAAGATTACAGACCCAGAGTAAAACTGAATACTTTAATGAGTGAGCACAAAGTGTTAACCGATAATATAAGTCGACAATGTCAACGTACATTTGATAGCCGTGTGTATGTTTATAGGTCCGTGAGTAAATGTGTACAGATATTTTAGGGAGCACTAAGAGGTCGTAAAAGACTTCGGAACATTGTAAAGTTACGATTACAACTTTTGTAAGACCCAAAACTTGCTATGAAACTTGTAAAAAAGACAAACTAATGATATTTCTAATAGAAACTTATTTTAGGATAGATTTAGTTAGTTTAGATTACTAAATTATTATTAATTTTATGCTACTGAACTTTGAATACTGAGAAGTTTTGTTTTAAGGCTGGAAATTTGAATTTTTTCAAATTTTTTTTTTAAAAACTTGAATTGTTAAAGAAAAGACATTTTCAAAATAGTAAATAAAAATCACTAAAAATGGTTATAACAGAAGAACTAATCAGAGAAAATTTAAGAAAGATATTAGAAGCTCGAATATACCTTTAATAATTATTTTAATCACGAGGACTATAAAATATACTACTGATTTAAGTTATATTAAAAGCAAACGTTAAATAGCAATAAATTAGGTTTAATTTAATCTTATCTTACATTCTATACGAAACTTTTTCTTATTTATTATTCTTTCTTCTTTAAGGTTAAACACAATGAGTGCAAAATATTTTTTTTTTACAAAACAATGATAATTCCTTTTATTAAAACCAAAAGCAATAAAACAGAACTAAAATATCTACAAGTCTAGTGCAGGTGATCCATTATCTTTGCCTTTAGTAGCTTTTTTGTATTAATTTCGATAACAGTAACAAATATCGCACAAATAACTTTTGAAACTTTCACAAGGTACACCTAAAAATGAGTAAATAAATTTCAGTTTATATTGAAAATATGACTGTAAATAAAAAAGTTTTCCTCACCGAAGTACTTAAGTTTTGATATATTTCCAGAAATTACAAGAACAACAAATTTATTTATAATTTATGCTTTAAAATAGTTTTTAAATATATGTATGAACTAATTCATAATTCCATAATTAAATACAACTAGAAAAACCAAAGATATTTAAGAGTTTCTTAGAGATTTGTAAATCTCGAAATAATCATGTGAGAAATTAGAAACGTAATAATATTAAGAACAGAATAATTAAAATATAAGAATGAAAGACACTGAAAGAGGCGAAAATTTAAATTTTAAATTTAATAATTATTTATGGACTAGATAGGTTTACAAAATAATATTAAATATACGTATATTAATAAACGCAGTTTTATAAAATTTCAATCAATCAGTAATAAAAGTTTCTTGAAATAAAATTTTTATCTCTGAAATCTAGACTTCCATACATAAATTAATATAGAAAGCAACAGAAAAACAAAAATTTTAATTTCATAATATACAGAAAAGCAGATTTGTAAATTGATATCAGGAAAGTTAAAATGTGAAATTTAATGTTTTTCTAATAAATAAAATAAATATTTTTTACTAAAATTTATGGAATTTTAAATTGATGAAAGTATTAAAGAAATAATTGAAGAAATAAAGAAATATTATAACAGCAATTTCTTCTTCTAATTGCTTTTATTATTACATATTACATATGTTATGTGGTTAGTGATGGAAACTAACTAAAAGCTTAGTAATTCAAAGATCCAATAGAAAGCTCATTATTTTAAAGCTAATGAATTAAAATTAATTAATTTAAAGTTTGCCACACTAATTTAAATATACAAGAAAATTAATTGAAGGTCCTAATGTGAAGTTTATTCTTTCAAAGCTCATTATGGAAGTTCAGGAAAATTTCATATACATGTAATAGCAACTATTTTACTACGAAATCTTTCCGCACGCTTCACTGCACGTTGGTGCTAAACAAGTAGCTCAGCATCGACGGCTGTGCATGATAGCTTATCTGAGCTTCCGGCCACTTTGTGTGTATCAAACGCTGCAGCGGTGTGCTCGCCATGGCAGTCTCATCCTTGCCGTCGCCATGGAAAGAAGCAGCGGCTGCTGCAGCTGCAGCCGCATGTGATTTCGAGACCTGACTGTCTGCTATGCAGCCTGTAGTGGCGCCACGCTGTTCACCACTGCCAGCTGTAGATTTCTGACGTTCCAACATGCCGAGGGCAGCAACGATATGCGTGCGATTATCGATGGTCATGGCTATCTGATGACCCGAACAGCTATAATAGTTAAGATCGAAATGTCCTTCAGCGTGATAATTCCGCAGAAGCTCAGCGTTTCGACTGAAGAGTACACCGTAGTGACCAGCACAGCTAGTTATCCAGATAGGGAAGTTCGGGGTCTTGAGACGAGAACCTGGTTGACGAGCCGTAATCGCAGAGGGCTGTAGAAATTGGAGATAAAATCAGTTTTTTCATCGAAAAATTAGTTTTTTCCGATTATCCTACTTGAGATACTTCGTTGTCCCACAGCAGCAGGCCGATGGTACAGCGACTTAAAATTCCATACTGTGGAACAGACTGAGAAAAAACTCGTGTGAAGGAAAAAGTTATAGATTTTCATTGAGAAATCAGTAATTTTAATTACATAATTTTTCTCATCGCCTACGCTGAGAACGCCATTGTGTATGAAGGGCGTGGCACGTCCGGTTAGCAATAAAGTAACTATCATTAGAGAACCTTCTTCATTGTTACTGGTGATCAAGGGTGTCGAATTCATGGCATCCATATCCATGCGTACTCTTGGAATATGAATTCGGAAATAGAATTTTAAAATTATATAAAAGGTACGTAAAAATAATTATTACTTTCCTAGAGTTCGCGTCAAAAGAGCGCTATAGAGGAAAAGAAGTGTACCAGGCTCATCTTCTGCAGTAAACTGAAAAACCGAGTTTAAAACATGCTGGAAATAGTTTTATATTAACGAGACGAAATACAAATCTGACTTACATTTTTATAGTGGCGGCTTAGAAAGAGTTGCAAATCGCTTCGCGTAGACAAGGTAAATAAATAAAGCTAAAAATGATTTTTATATTGATGTACAATATTTCATTATAGTCTTCTATAACTTTCCACTACTCTCGAAAATTAATATGAAGTCAAGAAAACGATTGAAGTACCTTTTCTGTCACTGAATCATGGAAATATTCAGCGCTGTGCGGCACAAAAGCCTCCTCCTCCGCGGGTCCTGGTAGGACCAGCTGCACCTTTTCTTTGTCTGCAACACGCAACAAGATCTCTATCAATGCCATGATAAGAGATTCCTTTTGCAAATCAGCGTCGGGTTTTAAGAGGCTATGATTTATTTTAATAAAACAAAAGAATAATTTCAATTGCAAGAAACGCACTCAGCAAAGTTATTTCCGATTTGTTGCCGACGAACGAAAAGCAAATGCTTCACCACAAATCCCTGCACCACCGAAAGTAATCCACGTGTAGCATTTCGTGATGAACGAAGACCATAAGCCAGATGCCCCTTGGAGGGACCGAAGAGAAAAGGCGTCTGCGTCCACTCAGCTCGAATGGGTACAATAGCGGTACCGAAGACAACTTCACGCAATTCCTGCAAGGAATTAATGACTTTTCTTATTTCATAAGCTATAAAAAAATGCTATATTTTGATTGTTTCAATTATATTTTTCAATGAAGTTATAAATTATATTTAATTAAATAAGATAAGCGTAAATTAACAATTTTTATATGATTTAACACTACCTTGGCTAACTGAGGCGTAATTGGTGTCGCACCTTCCGCTAAATAATCCGCACACATTTCCATATCCTTAAGTTATTTTATAAATAACTTTAATTTTAAATTTAAATATATATAGATTTTTCTGCTGTCAAATACAAAAACCTCTTAATTTAACAACCGCTCGCTCTGAAGTGATTTTTAGTTTGGTTTCTTTCTTAGCAAGAAGCAGTCTAAAATATCCTTTTTTCGACGATGAGATCAATGTTGAATGAATTATTTTTATTTATGATTAGTTTTTTTAATAATTTGCTGAGTGGGTTGCTGGCTTTGAGTGTCAGCGGGTATTAATTTTGAAGTGTTGATTGCATGAAAAGTGTTACACCAAACGGCAAATCGAAGATGTGTAAAAAAAGTTTGCCCAGTTAACATGCAATGCTGAACGCAAAAAGTGAGTTCATACACTGAAATTGTTTTGTCATTACTTATTACAATTTCTTTCTTTTTACAACTAAGCATTTTAATGAATAAAAGTCCTAATGAACTTGTTATATTATAAGTTTTTTTCTAAAATTGGATTCTTAATAAATAATTCTAGTTCAATTTTAAGTATATTTTAGCTTTGTTAAAAATCTCCAAATCGTAAAATTTCATTTAGATTTAATATGTTTTTGGTCTGTTTCGGGTTTGTTTTATATAATATTTAAAAACTCCAAGATTTAAAAGAAAATTGTTTTTAAAACTTCCATTTCATCTTTCATTCACTATTTTATTGATTTAATTACTGATTTGTTTTTTGTTTTATTTTTTATAATATCCTTGAAAAAATTAATACAGTTTCTTTACAGTGTATTGCCAATTTTAATTTTCTTCAGTCCTTTAAGCATTTTTTAGATCTTATCCTGTCTTTCAAATAAGCAGACAGTTACAATTTCTAGTTAGCTTACTATTTGATCGCATAGAAAAGAAAGATTGTTTTGCCTTTGAATGTCATTCAAAATTAATATCAGGCCATTGAAGCCAACTGCTGTCAGCGCTCAAGGTTCCAAACTGTTTAGCCATCGCAGGAAAGAAGGTGGAAATAGTTCACTGCATTTAAAAATAGTTTTCGATATTACAATCTCGAAACTGAATCTCGAAAACATTCTTGCAACTTTTTTTCGCAATTTTTGTCGTGAAAAATTTATTAAATAAAACCATGGAAAAGCACGTTAATTCCAATCGATTTGAATATTATAGCTTCATTTTATAGTTTGTTTTTCCTATAAAAATTATATAATAATTATGTATGTATATTATGTAATTATATAATAATTATGTAATAATTATATTAAATGTCATTTCTCTGCATTTTATCCACACGCAATTTATAATGTATTAATTTCTGCATTTTTCCAAATATACAGAAAAATAAAATTTAAGTTTATTAAACTTAAAATTCACATTACTTTAGTATTAAAAATATTACTTTAGAATTAAATAGCATTATATGTAAGTTTACTATTAAAAAGCTTATGTCTTCTAAAGAAAATGAAGTTTTGTTCAAATTAAAATATAAATAAATAAATAATCATGATTATTTTTATTTCTCATAGAAATGTGGGGTCTTTTCTACATATTACCAAATTATACGTTGCGGTTCCTTAAAATTTAGCCAGATAACTTCTTTCGTGAAGAATATATAAAATGTAATAGCGTTTAGTACAATATAATAACTCAATTCCACCCACTGCCATAGCTTATTGCTAGATCTCAGCATAAGGGGGCGTGTATTGAGCCGCAGAATCACAAAAGGAATAAGAAAATAGCGCACCTCCAACAAACGCTGAAAACACAGAGCCAAAATAACTGCCAGCCAGTACATAAGCTTAAAACTATCTTGCTTATGCTGAATGACCTGATGCAGCAGTACCAGGGCCAGCAGATAAAACGGCGTCATCGCGTATTTAAACCAGTTGTACCGACCATAGAGACGATTCCACAGATAGAAGGTGTAATGACGATTATCAGCAAGTAAGTATGGATGAACCAAAGTGTTACACTTTACAATCAGAATGAAGAAACCAATAGAAAATATTGCGAGCAAAATATTGCGGCGTAATAGATTCACAGCGGCACGAAAGTGAAAAATAGAGAGCACCGGACTGAAGATAGCAGCAAATAAAGCAAAATAAAATAGCTGAAAATAAGAATTTCGAATCACTTATTGATGGAAAACAGGAACTTGCAAAACTTACATACCTGTGGCAAATGCAATGTCGCTTGATGTGCACTTTTATCTCCAATAACAATTGAACCATTTAAGAAAACAAATCCTATGAAAGGTAGTATAATAATCAGATAGCAGGAACATTGCAACAAAACGTGCCAAATGCTTTTTCGAAGCACACGAAAAGAACTAAGCATATTAATCCAAGTCTGTAATACAACAAAAAACAATATTCTTCGTGGTTAGCAGTATGAAAAACTTTCTAAATTACCTTTGCATCAAAAAGGGAAACATTTTTTTTTGTGCTTTTGTTGGCATCCACGTAATTCTTTGTCAGCACTTCAAGCGCGGTGATACCGAAGAGCATTCCCAACCACACAACGTTAGTTTGACGCATTAACACACTGGCAGCACCTGCAATTTCAATTGTCACCTTCAATTGTATACTTTGTAAGAAAGCGTCTCACCATAAACTGATGCCTGCAGATGCTGTTGCTTGTCCCAGTAATAATAAAGCAACAGCAAAGTCGTCATTGACAATGCATCCGTATAGTAAAGATGGCTGAAGAAATACAACGGTGGCAAGGCGGCCAAAGTGAAGGCATCCAATGCGGCTAAAGGAGTGTTGCTGCCACCCAACATACGACGCCGTAGTTTGTATAGGATCACCACATTCGCCGTAGCAGCCGCCAAGGAAATGAGACGCAGCCCAAGCACCGAGCACAGATTCAATGGACTCAGTATCAACGAAAAAAGGTATAGGCCCGGGAAGGTAGTAATTTTAGGATCCCACTGTTTAAAATTATTGTAAATCTCTGTCATGCTCTTCACTTTTTCTTTTATTTACTCACCACGTCGAATCTTTTATGGCAAAAATGCAGTCCCTGTCGGATATGAAACTCTTCATCGATTACTGATTGTGTGGTGGAAAATACTCGCAGGAAAAGTGGCAGCGAGTAAGCCAGAAATGCGATTGGCAATAAATATGGCCAAATGCTTCTCTTCATTTTGTTCCCACTAGCAGAAGCTCAAATAATTTAGCTGATAAAATTTGACCGAATATGTTTTGTTTACAAATTACCGGCTACAACAGCTGAGTGAAAACGTCAAACAGTCCACTTAAAGGAAGAGCATTGCCAGAGGAGAATTTCTGTCAATCAGGGAAGTTCAAATAAGCATAATTTAATGACATTCAAATCACATTGTAAATTGAAATTCAAATCTTATCTAGTATTTAATTTAAGAAATAAAATCTTTAATAAATATATAATTTAACAATTTTTTGAACGAGTTTCTTGTTGACAAACCGGTTTCAGCAATATGCCATCATCAGTGTAAATATATTTTATCACTATATATTTAGAAAAAATCAACATCTACTAAAAAACCGTACAGACCTAATTTTAGCAATAATGACATAAATTACGAAATTACTTTTCTGGTTTCATTAATTAAAAATGTGTCGTACAAAGTGATTTATATGTTATTTTTATTTTAAACTTTAATTATTAAAGGAATAAGTAAAAACCAAAAAAAATTTCTTAACTTAATAATAAAAATGTTAATTTAATTGCGCTTCCAAATAAAAATGCAATCTTTTCGTTGAATTTTTCTAATTTATTTCCAATATTTTAGAAAAATGTTTACACAGTTCGTTACAAAATATGTTTGTTTTCAATATATAATATAATTATTATTATATCAATACGTCATTAATAAAATTCACAAAACATTAATATAATCGAAAATTTAGAATATTTGAAATTATATATTTACTTAATATGTACGCAATTTTTTTAAATTTAGAAATAACAGTAAATTAAATAAGGTTTTGTTTTTATATTTTCGTAAGGTATCAATTCGCCAAAAATTTAATATACTAGATTATTCCAAAATGTATTAACATTTCATAATTCAACCACAATATCATACAAATTTAGCAGCCCCAACCGCAATCATAAAAGTATGCGTCTAATTTTCTACATAACATGTAATATCTGAACTAATTTATTCCTCTGAAAATCATAGGCGCTGAACGATCATTAGTTTTGGTGTGTCGTAGCTTAATAGTTGCAAATTGGGATGCACTGAAAGAAGAAGAAAATATCGCTTCTGCTCTTAGAACTACTTTCTGTACATACGAAATAATAGGATTGCCAGTCTTAAAACGATACAGGATATTTCATAGATTTCGACTGAATACGATATGAAATTTTGTCATTACAACATTCATTACTGGGAAATCTTACAATATATTGAGTTGGAAATTGCAGCTACTTACAAGGGGATTTCTACAATGCCTTCGAGGATGATCTTTTTCAAACGATAGGAAATGCGCCGTTTTTTCTATGCAAATGTACAAATAAGTTTATAAAAAGTAATTTTAAAAGTAGGATCAACATATATATATATATATTCTTACAACAGTAAAGATATGCAAAACATAAGCATGTCATCATGGATGTAGCAAATGAAAAAAGCATATATAAGCCAATTGAATATATAAATGTTCTTCACGACTTGGAGTAATATTTTGGGGTAAAGAAAAAAATAATGGTAAAACTTTTATACACAAAATATCGTTTTATTTAAGGTACACCAACGTTTATAAACATTTGAGTTAAAACAATATGAATATGAATTACAATTTCATGTGATTATAATTATTAGAATTCGCATATATGTTAACAAAATATAAACAAAATATATTAAAGAAAAGCTGCGAGCGCAGAAAACGAAAATAATGTCACAAATTATAAATACGCATAAAGTATAGAATTAAAAACTGTACATATATTGATATTTCGAAAACGGGCACCGCGCTTGCCTTTCACTCTACACATTTGCTCTCATTTATATCGGCCAACCTCTTTCGTAAAGAGACATATGAAAGCTAAGGTAGTCTGTGACGTTAAATATTACTTCATTTTCGAATTATTTCCCGACTTTTGACTGACTAATGTATGTTGCTGCTGTGGTTCCCAGAAGTCATACCAGGGCCCATATGTCTTCGAGTAATGGCGCTCCTTGTCGCTACTCGCGCCGCCTGTGCCATTTTCGCGTGTTTTGTGCTGTTTGCGCTCCAGAGTCATACTGGTCGTATTGCTAGACTTCATCAGTCGCGTGCGCGGCAGTATGGTGGCTGTGGGCGTGCTCAGGATTGAATTACCCACCGAGTTACGCGTCAGTGTGCTGCTGCCGTTGGCGCCACCATTATAGCTTCGTTCATTTTCACCAGGATCCGCGTGATCATCCTGACGCTTTTGCGAACTACTGCCATTCGGCATTGCCTTGCCTCTAGACTTCGTGTGCGGTGCTGCAGTGGATCGGAAGGTCTGGAATTCCAGTTGATGCTCTTCTTGATAAGAGGCATTATGATGCATTTGACGTCTCTGCTTTTCATCCTTTCGAACCAAGTGGTCATTGATCACTATGCAGTCGTAAGGATCCGAACTGGTCGACTTGATCTCATCCGCATCTGTTTCATCTTCGCTTGTATAGTATTGCTTTAGAATATCCTTACGTTTAACGGTCTTCATAATCATTCCACCCGATCCGCCAGCGTCCTGTGTCAAATCATCAAAAAAGTTGTTGACGTCACTCATTTTAAGAGTTCCATTATTGTCACTCTCGCCTTCTTCATCTTCAGTGGAGTGCAGCAAGTCCATGGGATTTTGGGGTTGACGATGTGGTTGTTGGGAATGGTGGTGTTGCTGCTGTTGTTGTTGTTGTTGTTGTTGGGTTTGGTGTAGAGTCGGTTTTTGTTTTTGTGCGGATTTTAAATGCTCTTGTTGAGATTTTTTGGAGTTGCTGTTGTTATTATTGTTGTTAGCCGCTGTTTGGTTTCTTTGCTCAAATTGCTGTTGTGTCTTTTTGTTGTTGTTATTGTTGTTGCTTTCATTTCCTCTTATATTTCTCCCATTTGATTGCTGTAGCATAGCCGTCTCACGGTACTCTTTCTGTCCTCGCTTGATCGTGTTCAAGCGCTCCTTCTCTGTCGGATTCTCGATATCGATCTCGATGGTTTTCATGATTTTCATGCGTGATTTTGGAGTATAACCACTTCGCAATGGCAATCGTTGCTGTTGATGTTGTTGCTGCAGCTGTTGTTCTTGATGTTGCTGCTGTGTACTGTGTCGCTTAAATTCCGTGCTCATGCCGTAGATGTTTTCATCATTTTCATCTTCCTCATACAACTCCATGCTGGTTACACTCTCATTCCGTTGCTTCTCTTGTGAAGAATTTGATTGATTCGAGTTCGAATTCGATTTCTTTAGAGTGCCGTTTTTATCAACATCACGGTCGTCGTCACTCATTTGATCACTGCTGTTTTTGCTGCCCTCGCGAACTTCATCTACGTTGGGCGCTACAACCAAATCACGATGCTGCCAAAGTGACATACCCGCCAAAATATCGTCATTTCGTCCGAACTTCCAAAACGATTTCGTACGTTTAACTCCACTGGTTGAAGCTTGCAGCAACTCATCATCGCTGGCTATCATACCACCATCAGTACGCTTCTTATCACCACTAATTCTTTGATGGCGATGATCATCAATCTGACTATCAACGCTTTTGCGGAAATTTCGATTTAAAGTCCAGGATGCAACCTCACGTGGCTTGTGAGAGCTGATGTCAGACCAATATTTGATTGGGGGCACGAATTGATATTATAGGAGGTGGAATTTTTATGCAGGTGGTTTCATTTGATGTAGCAATTTAGCAGTGTGATATACATGGTAAAAATTGCGGATGTAATCAATAACAAATAAAATATGGCGATGGACAACAACGAAAACAGAAAAATGAAAACATGTAATGAAAAAATAAACATGTGAAAATATTAATAACATTATGGTCTAGTAACGTATAATTCATAAAATAGTTGTACATTAGTGACATAAAGATAATATTTTTTGATGGGAAGAAGTAGTCAGAGTGTCAACACAGTCTTTAATTAACAAGTTAAGAAATAATAGGAAACCGGAATCAACATTTTTTTAAAGAATTATTTTTTGTTTCAGTTTCCTGGTAATAGTAAAGTTATTAATTTAGAGCGCATCATTTTCAAAAATATAAAATTTCACCGAGTTTGAGTCGAAAAATTCTATTTATCACTTCTGGCAACACCCACAACTTTTAGTACTTAAATATTTGTGTCATGCAACTCTGTAAATCAATAATAACCACCATTTAATTTTTTAAACATTTATCACAATTCATGGGACATATATAACGAACCACAATTCAACTAAAGACTTTGCTGACAGGAAGCTACATTTGTTTGTTTTCTAATCCATACAAAAAACCCGCTCCTCATTGATCGTCACTGGACTTACCGTATCGGAACCCTGCTTGTTTGCTCCTCATCAGAATAATCGACTTCCGGCTGAGGCGGTGGCTCGTTGGCGAAGCCGCTGTCGTTGCTACTGTGCAACGAGGTCTTCGCCGCAGGCTGCTTTGAACCGGCAGAGTTGATGTGATTGAACGTCGATTGTTTCTTATTCGAAAGAAATCGGTTCTGAGTGTTTTGGAAGACCATAAGCTTCGTGTTAAATTTAAAGGAATTTCCATTTCCACTTACATGTGCCGCTTGTGGCCCATTCATACCTTTACTTGTGCGCTGTGCACCCAAAGGACCATCGTTGGGCGCACAGAAGCTCTGCGATGTGTTAAGCATGCGTTGTGTATGCGCTGTCGTTGCTGCTGGGATGGGTGCCGGCAATGTCGGTGGCGGTCCAGGACGTGGATTGGCGCCAGTTGTGCCTCGATACTGGAGTAGAAAAATATTGAAGCATCTTTAAGCCATTTCAAAAATAGAATTCATCTCATGCTCACCTTCTTTTGGTGTCTGAAATTAATGGTGTCACCGAACATTCGTGTCGGCGAAGATTCTTCGGCGCTGTTGTTACGTCTTCGATATGTGGAATCACTTTCCATTGCTGGATCCAAAAGTGTGTCTGTTCTATATTCGTTGTAGTTACGAGAAGCAGCGCTTCGTTTGAACTGAACGTTTTCATAGTTGGCGCTCTGATCTGAAGATGAGTTCCTCTTTTCACCGCCATTGCCAGCTCCGCCATTGTTGCTGCCGCCACTGATGCCGTTACTAACGGCACCACCACCACCCTCAGCATCGGTGTAGGCGATGGGAAACCAACCAAACATTTGAGTTCGTAGATTTTCACCGAATTGCCATCCTTTGGCTTTGTTGCCGACCAAAGCGATCCTGTCGTGCTCTTCGAAGTGCAGCTGATTCTCACCGGAGGGCATATAGGCATACAGGGCCTTGACCACCGGGCGCTGATCCCAATTATCGTGAGCTAAAATATTTCATTTTAAGAATTTGTATTAAATCGGATTAATATCGGCAGCAGCTTACATGCTGCTGTTGGTAGATTAAAATCGGACTTGGCCCGTGGCAAAGAATTTTGCAAATAACTACTGTTGTTATTATTGTTGTTGTAGTTGTGATTGCGATTATTGTAACCATTGTCTTCGTGCAGGGTGCGCATATCACCATATGGTGCATCAACACTGCGCGCCTTTTTCAGCTGATTGGCGGCTCCTCCATGACCGGAATCGTCCTTAGATCGGTCCTGTAAGAAAGAGTAGGAAGTTCAATAATATTTCTAATGTAACGCGCTACTGCAGTGACGCACCATTCGTTTGGAGTAGTTTGTCTCATATGCTGTGGGCGGTATAACTTCCCGCGATGCAGCCACCTCTTGCCAACCATCTAAACTGTTGTCAATGACCGCTTTGCCGGCCGCGTGATAAGCCATCCAGTGTTTTGCGATGGAACACTGGCGTTCTAAGACGAAGCCATATCGGCGACGTTCTTGTGTCATGGCCTAAAAAGCGTGAAAGCGAATGGTTAAGAACATATTAAACAAAATAATCAACTGCATTCAGCGTGAACCTTACAGTTTTATAGCTTTGTTCGCAAAAGACGTCGAGCTTCTTCTTCTGATCTTCCAGAGTTTGCAGAGTCTGTGCGGGGAAGAAGAAAATTGGTAGAGTTCGAAGAACACATTTTTGGAAATTAATTTCTTTGGGTTTTTTGAAACCATTTTTTACTGTATTTTATTTAGAAAGTCCTCGTTGGTAATACTCACACGGAGTTCTTTCTCTGTATTTTCAGGGCTGCTCTTTTTCTTGCGTTGCTTCTTCATTGTTGCCAAGGCCTTGTGATAGCTTTCCATGCGCACCTTGTGCTGTTGCAGGAACTTCTTCTGCTCATGTTGCACGACTTTAGTGTCCTTTTCTAGATTTGTCTCCAACGGCACCAACAAATCCACATAAAATGCTTTTAACTGCAAACATTTTCGATAAGATAGTGTTAAAATAATTTTAAAATTCAGCTGGTAATTAGTTTCATTTTCTTTTTTTTTTGTTTCTGCTTTTATCGAATTTAGTATTGTAACTTCCTATCGTTGAGTAATTTTCTTTTTTTATACTTACGATATTCATTTGTTGCTCTTGTATTTCCTTGTAAACACTGACAACATTTAGCAAAGCAGCACCTGAGAAAAAAAGCAATTAATTGTTATGAAATAGCAAACAACTTTACTATTAATTTTTAAGTTAACTGAACAATTGATTACTTTTCGCAGATATATAAACTTAAAAGCAAAAAACTCTTATATATGCTATGAATATATGAATGGACTATATGTATATTTTAATATACGATATATATGTTACTCTACCTATATCGCTGGTTCCACTTTGTTGAGCGTTCATAGCAATCTTAGCCAAGGCCTCGTTGAAGAGTCGTGAAGCTGAAGCAGCACCTGTTACGGGGAAAAATGAGAAGACGTATTGAAAAATAGCAACAGCAATTATAAAAACAAACACCCCATTCATGCAAATAAATACTGAGGCTTCAGTTACCATTTTGAATAACAAGCAGTTGCAAGGAATTAAAATGCATTTGCAATTACAAATGCAAAGAAAATGTACTGCTTTTGCTCTTCACGTTTTAATATAATTTATAAGCGCTTACCATGCAAAGCCTTTAGATAACCCTTGCCAGCTGTAATGAGTTGCCGCGCTCCCGGATTAAATTTCTCAAGAATGTTCTATAATTAGAGAAGAGGAAGTTGTTTTAAAAATGTGAGAATAAATTTACAATAAATTTTTAATAATAATCTGCAGTTGTAAATAAACAGTAAAAAAATAATATATTAAAACAAAATAAACGATAAATTTGAATTAAGAGCTAAGAAAAGACTTAAAATACAATATAACAACTTTGTAATGAAAGATAACCAGCCAATTGCAAGAAAAATAAGCAGAAAGAAAAAGCTTATTCCTGAAAACTATGCCAGTGACTTGATTTAAAAGGCTAAACAAATTTGACCTTATAGATATTCGGCTTACTTTTTCGAAATAATAACAATAATACTTGTACTTTTAAAACCTTACAAATGCTATTTAGTGGTCAAAAAGTTGTAAGCATTTAAGGTTGCGCTAAAGAAAATAAATGAAACATAAGACAGAGAAACACCCTCATATTTCTAACCCAATACCGAACTATCGCCTCTTTCGAAACTTGCTCAATATGTTTTAACAATCTCTTTTCCATATGTTCTCAATCATCATTTTGGTAAGGTATTCGTACTGGACTACGTTGTTCCACGGACGATGTAGAAATTTTCGATGATATTAGACTTCTTACGGAAAAGACTTCCTCACGTTATTATGTCTGCTAGATTTTTTAAAGCTTCTGAATCAGGATTTTGATACTTTTTTAGCTTTTAAATTAAGAAACAACTAAGACTTTAAGACTATAGCTGGCTTAGAAATATATAATAAATATAGTTTAAAGTGCAATTGATGGATTGATGACATCATAGACATAGTTGAAATCAGAGCAAGTAATGCGAAGGAGCTCGGGCTGTAAATAAGAGGATCGGCAAAAACTTACAACATTCCTTAAGTTAAGGAATGTTGTAAGCTTAAAGATATGTGGGGGTTGTGTGATAAAGCAATTAATCTTTTAAGAAGCTAATTATCAATTCATAAGCAGAGAGTAAAAATTAATAATGTATCTAATATTAGTAAATTTAAATGGAATTTAGCTTTTAGTTTCAATGAGGATCTGTAATTGAGCTTCCCTAAATGGACAAAAATTATACGCTAACGAGTCGTAGCATGCATGTTAGCAAAACAAAGTTCTTGCTTGTGACACACCTGATTTAACAATAGAATGTGATGTAAGTAGGCGTGTGGATAAAGTAATTAACTGAGGTTTAATGTAAATAGCTCTTTTACGTGCGCTGACATAATTAATTTCACTTAATAAGTACTATAAAGCATATTATTGTAGTCTCAGAATGTCATCCACTTACACTCCTAATATGACCGGAATGAGACTAATAGTGTGGTACTTTATTTAACTGTGATAACTTATGCGGTGCTTGTGTATAACTACCAAAATCGACTCACGTTGCAAAATTCCATTATAAAGGCGTTAACTCATGTTCCTCAGTATGTTGCTAGACTACGTAGGTTTGATGATATATTTGATGAATGTACAATAATAATAGTAAATGAAAATGAAATGGAAAAATACATAAGCGAGAGATAAATATAAAAATTACATCTAGAGGTGACGGAAAAGTTGTACAACTTAATAATACGACAATAAAAGCAAAATATAAAATATTAAAAAAAACTAAAGTTAAAAGTTGAATAATATACTGAATTATTAACTGAAAAACTAAAAAATTTAATAATTTCTTAAAAGTGCTGCTTATTATTTGTTTTTTTTTTCTTACTTAATAAGCTGAATAAAATATTTACTTAGCTGATATTTAAATGCCATTGTCATTGGTTAGTAAATTTTGACAGGTGGTTGTTAATAAGGCAACACAAATAGTTAAAAAATAATGAACAACAGAAACATCGTTTGTATTGTGAAAATATGTTCAAAGCTAAAGTGTTTTCCAGACACTTTGCAATTTAAATAGTTTAAAAAACTTTATTTTTGAAGTTTTATTGTTGCTATGACTGTAATTTGTCTTGTTCACTTTTATGAGAAGCATTTGGTTGTTGCTATTGTTAAATTTTATGTTTCTCTTCTTGACATTCTCATGTTTAATACATTACTTCAAAATTATATGGCAACCACAGATGTGGGGTTTCTGTGTTTTAATAAGAATTAAAAAAATATTACGGTGTTTTCCATAAAAATTTACAAAACATTTACCAAGCTTTTTACAACATTTGCGAGAAGAATTCACTGTTTTTCTTAAAAAATATTTGTAAACTTTTCATTTACAAAACTAAAATGAAATTAAAATATATTATTAAAATTAGAATGCATAACATAAAGCGATCAACTGGAAACACATTTCTTTTTATGTCATGGATTTTTATTCGCTGTTTGGAATGTGGAACATGGCACTCCTCTCTGCGGCCAAATAATTCAAGTGAAATCAACTGATGTCAAGCAAAATTAAATCAAATGAAAACAGAAAATGTGGACCCCATGACCAAAATACGTATTATATTTTCATTTATTTTTTACACAAAATTTTAATATATTTTTCATTGTTAATTCCTCACTTACTATTTCTAAATAACGTATATGCAATTTATTTATTATTTTCAAACAATGTAACTTAATATTTTCAAAACATATTAATTCCGTACAAGAAAATCTTTTATAAAAAGTAGAAAAAACAAAAGAAATCAGATTTTAGAATTAGAACAACATAAAAAATGAGACTAAATCGTTTGTAGGCTCGAGCGACTCGTTTACAGCGTTCACTGACCACACTCAATGGGGGAAACCTTTGAAAGGCCAGCAGCCAAATAACAATATTAGCGACAGCAACAGAAAACTAGAATAACATCAAGCAAAGAAACAAACCAACAACGTCAACTTAAGACAGCAGAACCCAACAACAGCTACTTCACAGACTGAACTGAATATAGCGACACACACGAACACACACATATCAAGCCCTCCCTTCCAGACACACCAACACACTCAACGTCATTAAATTAGAATTAAAAAAATTCACTATAAAAGCATTTAAAAGGTTTCTTTATAAAAGAAAATCAGTGGAGGGCGCGGGGACGAAAAAGAATCCAGAGCACCGCTTCACCCAACAGAGGCACAAGTGGACAAACAACCGCTGGAGAGGGGGGTGGGAGAGAGGGATGGAGGGTGGGATGGAGGGAGGGAGGGGCAGGGAAATCGTCACGCAGACACACAAGCAACACTCAGTTGGAAGCTCTCTTTAATACCAAAAATTAGGCTGCGAATGAGAAGCCCTACGGTGCCGTTTCGCCGGCAGATTGACACACATCGTGGTGTGGCGAAAACCAACGGAGCGTAGAAGGAAGCAGAAGAGGAAGAGGAAGGAAGAGAAGAAGAAGAAGAAGAAGAAGAAAAAGAAGAAGAAGGCGAAGAGGAGGAAGAAGAGGTAGAAGCCGACCGGCCACGAAGAGTACGCGATGCCAGAATGCAAGGAAGAATAGAATGTAAAAGTAAAAATCATAATAAAAAACCACAAGAAGAACGATAAAGAGAACAGCAAACCAAACAAGAAAAAGTAAAATCAACCACAAAAACAACAACTCTAACAAGTCTTCTTCCTGTTCTTACTGACCACAACAAAAGCAGCTTTTTGATGTCTTAACTGTTTCCTTGGTGGTGTACAAGGTGTTGTTGCAATTGCAGTTCTCTTGTTGTTGTTGTTGTGGTTGTTGTCGTTGTGGTTGTTGCTAATGTTGTTGCTGCTATTGTAGTTGTTGCTCATTACTAGCATTTCCGACATTCCACTGATCTAATCAATGGCTGAGTTCTGGAATTTTTTCCATTTTTAGAGGTGTGCCAGCAGAACTGGAACTGCGATCGAGTTTGTCGCTTAAGTCTTTTGTTTGAGAGCTGAATTTTAAATGGAATGGAATGTGAATTTCGCATTGCAGTTTAAGCTTGCAGTTTTAGTTGCAATTGAAACTAAAATGTGATAAACATATTAAATCAAAAAAAAATACGTGATAAAATGTAGTAAAATAAAGTCCAACAATTGAAAGTGAAAGAATAAATCAATTCAATTAAAAAAGTTTATCAAGGTTAAGTTGCAATTAATTTCCGTTTAAGATGCCAACTTAATGATATCATCTTTAAGTAAAACGTGTGATTTTTGTTTTGCTTTTGCTGTTTATTACGTTCTCACCATTCACAATTTATTAGCGCGTCGTAACGCTTTCAACGCACCCCTTGCTGGGTTTGGCCCAGTCATTGCTACACCTATACAAATGCACAAACACATATATGCACCTTCAAACACACACAGTCTTATAAATATATTTTAAAAAAAATAAAATCCGACCTTGCAGCAAATCGCTAATTGAAAGAAGGAAGCGCAAACCGAATTTAATGGAATTAGCGAAGATTTCGTAGATAAATAAAAAATAACATCGAATGAAAGACACCTTTAATATGTTTAAAAAAATTGTTCATTTGTGAATATAAGTGTAAACTCTCAAAAACATTCTTTTAACAATGAATAACAACGAAACACTTCATAAAAATTAAGAAAAATTGTTTATTTCTTTTCAACTGTCAGAAAAATATTTTTCAATAACAAGTTTTGGGCATCAGAAACATTTTTTGTGAAAACAATCAAATGTTTTATGAAAATTTGTCTTGAAAACTTGTTTGCTTTTTAACGTCTAACAAAGATTCTTCACACGAGTGTGAAGTAATTAAGTTTCGTAAATGTTCATTTTAAATGACGTAAACGTTAAGTAAAGAAAATCACAAGCAAAGGTTAAGCAAATGAATAAATGGAAAGTCCACACAAATAACAACTGAAAACAAAATTTAAGAGAATACTTTGAATTTTTAGAAAGGAGAGACTTTTTTTGTTATGTGTTTTTTGTTTAAAATTTAAATTTTTTAAGAAAATATTTTACTCTCTACTCAAATCCTTGATAAAGTTGCTGATTTTAAACGAAAAACGCGTTTTAACTTCTAAGTGAAGTCATTAACAAAAGACTTGGGAAACAAACGCGCCTCCGCCTAAAGCTGAAATAGAAAACAAAAGACTCAAGAAACAAACTTATTTTCATTTCATACCAAAGCGAACTCCGATAGACTTAAGGAACAAACTTGGGTTAATTTATTTTAATTTGAAAATTTACAAAAACCAATTTTAAAAACCCTGAAAACAACAGAAAAAAACGATTTTTCTTTTCGAATTGAAGCACCATTCCACTCAAACTTACCCGCTCTACAACTACCACCTCAGAGGAAATCACAACAACTATTGCTCACTTCAAACGCTGTCAGTGGATTTAAATAGACATGCAGCGTCGCCTGGCCGATTGAGCCGGGACTCACTTTCACACCACATTCTGCAGCATCTTCACTTCACGCGCTACTTCTGGTGCTCCTTGTTTTCGTAGATGCAACTTATGGCCGAAATGACACGATTTCGTTGCCTCATGCAGAGAGAGCATTCGATTGAATTTATGCAACACCAATGGAAGAAGTCTGCGCTGCCGCCTAACATGCAAGACTGCTTGTGTCACAAGCGGTAGCCGCACGTAATAAACAGCAAAACGCAAGCAAGCAAGCAAGCAGATCGTCAGTCAGTCAGCCTGCAAAACATCTTCTCTGTTGCTGTTCGTCTTCGTTTTGCAGCTCTGGCTGAATTTGTAAATCTGTAAATCTGCTCGTGCAGGCAGTGCAGGTTGCATAATCGCGAAATAGATTTGCAACTCCAAGGAGAAAACATGAAATGGACTCCGCGCCGACAACAAGCAGTTACTGGCGCTGCCGCTGCCGCTGCCGCTGCTGGCTTAATTCAATTGCTGGTCTGCGCACGCGTGCATTGAACTACGTGTTTGCGCAGCAATTTCGCAAAAGATCGCCTAAACTGCATTTTCTCGCTAAGCAGACCCGCCGCAGCAGGAAGTTTCTTCGTTCAGGGAAATGCATTGAGTGTCGACCATCAAGCGGAAATTGTTTAGGTGAAAAAAACAAAACTTTAAAAAAAATTTAACAAAAATTAAAAGCAATTAAACGTTGTCTTGATTTACCTTGTAAACGCCATCGACCAGTTTGGTGATTTCTTCCGAATCCATGTTTTGAATTTGATTGTTTGTTTCTACTTTTTAATTTCAATTTTTTAAGGTTTTCACTTTTAAGATTTTAGCCGGTTTTCTTTAATATTTTCCAATTTTGTTTATTCCACTCGAAAAATACACATCGACACACCGACACACACTGGCGACACGACGATCACGATGGCGACGACAATCCAACGCAACGTTTGATGCACTTCTGCGGCACGTCGAGGAAAAAATTTTAACTTTGACTTTCGTTGCAGAAACGGAATTCAAACGTGAGCGCGCGCAACCAGTTTGTGTTGCGGACTAACGTTGGTTGTTGTTGCTTTATTGTTTGTTGGATGGCTTAGTGCGATGATAATGTTGTTGTTGTTGCTGCTGCTGCCGCTTTTGCATACCGAAAAGCAACGCTATTCTTCTGCTTAATAAAAAGAAGAATTTCGCTTCTTTGCTTCTTTGTGACAAAAAATTTGTCAGTCAGTTAATAAAATCTACTATTTTCCTCTTCTACTTGTTGTTGTAGATATTAGCAGCGAAGACAAACATTCAATTTCCTTTAAATTTTCAAATAAACTTGAGATTTCCTTTTTTTCTCGGCAACTTCTTATATTTCGATTTCATGCGCGTTTATCTGAAAATAAAACACACAAAACTTAATAATAAAAATAGCAAAACATCTAAAATACAATAAATTAAAAGTTACAGATTAAAAAACCTCGTCTGCCTCTTAAAATGTATGTGAGTCTCATTCGCACGTCGGCACTCCCCGCAGACACACTAAAAGTTTTGTTTATCGCGCTCCAACTTTGAATTACATCGTCTTTGCTTTTGTTTTGCTGTCTGCCGCCGCCTCTAAATTGTATTTTTAGGTTAAAAATACATCAGTTAACACTGTCTCGCCCCAACCCACCGAGTTGTTGGCAGCACAAACTTTTTATAATTTATTAAAATATTCATTTGTATGCAAAGCTCAGACATCAGGAAAATGAGATTAAAATTCCAGAAATTAAAAAGAAAGCAGCGAATCGGAATTCAACTAATGAAGGAACGAAATTCCACTAATGAAGGAATGAAATTCGAGCAACTTGCACGTTACACAATTTGCATTCCAAAACAACAAGAATCGGGAAGTGAAAAATATATTTTTTTAGTTTTATTAAAAAATAGAAACAGGAATTTATTATAATGAATTTAAGGTTATAAGATTGGATTGTTTTGAACTCGAATTTACTTTATTTCATTGCATTTTATCTCATTGCGATAATAATTAAAATATTTAATGTTATTTTATTTCATTTCATTTAATTTCATCTCAAAATTTCTTTCTACGGACTTTCTAAACGACTTTTTCAAGTCGATTAATCGAAATCGAATTTAATAGTTTGTAATTTCATGCCTACCAGAAAATTATAAAGTATTTTTGCGGATGAACACATCATAAAGTATTTTTGCGGATGAACACAACACATGAACGCAACATCAATCAAAATTTATCTCAATTCAAAGCTTTATTAATCACAGATTATTAGGAAAAAAGCATTTCACGGAAATAATAAATTATTGAGTTGCCAACTTGATGGAAAAAAAGTTAAGAAAAATAGAGAAAAATTCAAATAAAAAATAATAAAATACTGCATCAGCGATACAATAAAATCGATGAATACAGATGAAGAAGATTACAGATTCGAGTGTTTTTTCTTTTTTCAACAACAATAACTGAAAATTGGCAACAGTGAAAAATTGGCAACAGTAAAAACTCACGACGAAAAAGTGAAAACTGCCGGCGAAGGAAATGCTGGTGGGCAGCTGTGGAAAGCTGTTGATGTTGTCGGCAGACTTCCTGCCAGCAGACACTCTGCGGACGGACGGATGGACTGACAGCAGGAAGAAAGGATGAAGAGAAGGAAGGAAGAAAGGAGAGAGAAAAAATCCAGATTGTTGTTTGCAGTCATTGAAGCTGCAACTTCAAGCGTACCATAAAATCGTAGAAAGTGTGTAGTTGCTGCGAAGGTTTTCCTGCAATTTTGTCGGCGAGCACGTTTCGTGTTGAAAAGTGACGGCATTTTTTCATGATTAATTTTTATTATATTTAACGTCATTAGTTCGCGCTAAAACAACTCCAATTAGCCTTAATTTTTAAGAAAAAAAACGGTAGCATTCAGGCCAATGAACTGAACGACTCTGCTCGTCCACATAATTGTCAGCAACATATTGTTGAGTTTGTTAAACTTGAAGTGGTTAAGATGATGATGGCTGTTGTTGTTGTTGTTGCTGGCTTAGCGTGCAAATATGCAATAGTTAAGAAATGTTGCAAAATTTTTGCACAATGCTACAGCATTGACTTCCTTGACATGGAGAAATTATAAATAAATAACAGAAAATTATATAGAATAAAATCATTTAAATGACATTATGAAATTTTCAAAGTTCGTCGATTTTTTTAATACGAGTTGTTTGTCTTTTTTTTTTTTGCAAAGTTGGCAACTCATTTCCTACTCCCGCCTGACATCAACTGACGGCAACAACAACAACTAACTAATGACTCAAATTCCGTTAATTGCAAATTGAGATAACAAGTGAAAGTAAAAAAATTGAAAAATAAGATTGCAAGAGAGAAAAAAATATAAAAATAACAAAAACAACAATAGTATCAACCAACAGCTACAAAAGTAGCAACAAAAACTGAAACAACAAAATAACTTCAGCAGTAACAAAAATCAAAATAACGACACTAATAACACAACAAAAGCAACAACAACAACACCAAAATCAACACAAAATAACAAGAGCAACAACAAACAACCACAATAACAGGAACAACAAAAACAACAACAACAACGCTGACATTAACTGCAGCAGCAAACAATTGCAAAGTTATTGCCAGAAAAAACTTAACAACAAAATTGGTTTGGCTGTAAAAGCCAAGCGAAGACATTTTTTCTCGCAATACTTTCTGTCGTTACTTTCGATGTTGTTGTTGCTGTTTTTTTTCCTTTCTTATTATTTGGTTGCATATAGAAAATTTTCCAAAAAAAACTTCAGATCGTAAAATGTTTGCTTGAAAATTTTAAACTTAAAGTGTAGAATTTAAAATTTTTCTTTAAAAATGTAAAAGCAGATTTTCTAAAATTGTATTTGAATTTGAATTGTTAAATAGGATTTAAAGAATTCAAGTTGATAGCTATGAATGAAGGAATCGATCGCTATTTCATTTCTAGTTTTCTTTTTATTTCTCACGACGCAACTCCTACATACAAAATTCCACTAAATACCGCCGTCGAAAGATTGATGTGCCTATAAATTCATTGGTATCTGGAATGATAAAAGTTGTGTGGGCATCTGCTAGATGCAGTCCGGCTGAAAGTGTTGAATGTACCTGTTGGATGCGGCAAAGCGCTTCTTTCCACTCTTTCACTCTAATTAAAACACCTCTTTCGTCGCTATGTAGCGGATTCGATGTTACAGTTAATTAATTCTGATCCAATTTAGTGGTTTTCCTTTTTAATAGTATGTTCAGAGTTGTTGTTGTTGTTGCTGTTGCTGGTATTGTAATTAATTTTATTAATATGTTTTTCTGATGTCTACCAATCAATCGAGCGATTAATGCAGGAAAGACATCACTGAAAATTTGCATTTTTCATTTCTTTTCACCTAAAGAAATGAAAAACTTTCTGTTTTCTCTGAGCCTAAAATTTTCAACCACAGATGGCGCGCGCTCTCTGATGATGAACATCTTTTTGGCAGAACAATTAATTTGATCAAGTAAAAGCAAAAACTTGGTAACGCAACAAGATTTTCACTCTTTTAAAGAGAAGTGAGGATTTCTTTTCTACTTCTTTTCCTTCGCTGAAGTGGAGTGAAGTGAAAAACTTGAAGCCTATTAACGGCTTCACTGAATACCGCTGCTGCTAACCGCTGGTTTCATCCGCTAATTATCGATTTACGCAAATTTTCAAGCCGTGTGTGGAGTTGTTGGTCTCTGCTGAGACCACAGAGAAGTTGGATGCACTGAAGGTGTAGAAATTTTTTACGTTCACTGCACAAAATGGTTCAAAATCGCCAGCCAACCGTCAATCATTTTTCAAATTAATTTTTTTTTCTATCGTTTTTCTCAACCACAAAATATTTCACTATTTCCAGCCAGCTTGTAATGAAATTCTTTTTTGTTGCTTAGTCTTGCTGGCCATTTATGTTTGGCTAATAATTTAAAAAGAGAAATTGAATTGGTAAATAATTGGTGATTAATTAAACGAGAAATTTGTATTTAATTGATTCCATTTCATAAGAATGAGAGTTTAAAATTCTTTTTTCCTCCTTAGACCGGATTATTAATTGCATAAAACTAGCAAAGCAAAAAACAAGGGATGCGTCAGCCGATCTACACATTCAAGTTGCCCTTGAGCTGATCAATTGATTGCGGCACCGAGCAATGAATTGCAAAGATTGCCACACTCGACTGATGAATATTGAAAGCACGATTTTACCTTCACTTTTTCAGAGCCAAGTAAATTACAGATCGCAGAAAGTTAGTTGCTAACAGTTGCTAGAAGACGTTAGAAGGCATTAAATTGACAATTAATGATAAGAGGAATAAATGTATTAAATTTATGGAAGAAAAACTATTCAACTGTAAGAAAATTCCCACAGATTTCATGCTAGAATTCATGAAAAAATCAACAAGGGATGAACAAGTTTACCTCTAATTTCCGTAAAAATCCTGCATCACCAGTAATTCATTGCATCACCAGTAATTCAAATAAAACAAATTATTTCCTATAACTTAACTTTCATATCATTTGTTTTTGAAATCATTCATTAATTAAATATAAATATTAATAGTCTGTTAATGAAGAAGTTGAGTTGCTAATTAAGCGATTTATTAAGCGTCAGAAATTTGTCTTTTTTTAAATATTCTTAATACAAACTTTTTTAGTAATTTACTTTAAACTTATCTAAAAAATCACAATATTTTTTAATACAAACACACGTAACGCTGAATTTGTTTATTTCTTTTCTTCATTCTTTCCTGTTCAGTTTATCATCTTTTGAGTGTTCTCTTCACTTGAGTTAATGCGAAATTTGATTAATGAAACCTGATTTTTTTTTGTCTAGGTTGGTTTTTGAAAAATGACTTTTGACATTATTAATTTAAGCTGTGTTTTTTTTCCTGTTTCTTCATTATCGTCTTTTTCTTACTGATTTTGCACCATGATTACACGGGAAACAATTCATCAGAGAAAGAGAGAGAGAGAGAAAGAAAGAGAGGAAAAATGAAAAAGAAACATGCGCAATACTCGTAGTTATATGGACAAAATTACCTGTATAATTTTGCGAAGTATTTTTGAGTTTCATATCAGTATAACGATGTCAAACTGACATACAACTGTCATCGTTTTTGATTGGATTATTAATATTAATTGCTCACTTCCACACAAACCAAAATCAAGCTGCAATTTCAATCACACGATGAATATTGTAATTTTGCTTTCGTGGGAACTTTTCTGCACAAATTCAGTGACAAATAATTGATTAAAATTGTTATTTAACAGCTTTACTGATAAACAAGTCAATAAAATGTCGTCAACACTTTAGCAGGTTTACTACTCAAGTCTGTCGTTTTTAAACACAAAATGGAAGTAAAATTTTATGCTAAATGTTAAATGTTTGAAGCATTTCCAAAATAATCTCTAAATAAATTCTCAAACTTTAAAGCGCAATAATTTAGTTAACCAAAACCTGTATTGCAAGTAAGACAAGTTCTGTTTAATTAAATGAAACTCCAATAAAATTATTTTAAGTCTGCCGAAAAGTGAAAACTTATTATTATAAAAGAAAGTGAGTCAATCGTAAAAATATTAAAGAAAATATTATAGCTTTTTTAAGCACTTTTTGATCCGCGAAAATGTTTGTTTTAAGGTGCTGCCGTTAAACTGTTTTAATTAGTTAGTGGACATGCTAAAATCTACTGAATGTTGAGTAAAAGTTTTATATTTAAACAATAAAATGCTTTAAATTTTTTCAGTTGTTATTTCTATTTTGGATTTAATTTTCTAAATTTAAACGACATCGTTTTTATTATATTTTCTTGCTTTATTCAACTTATTTTTTTTATTCTCCTTAAATTAACTCTTTCTCTTCAATTAATATTTTCTTAATTTATTTCACTTCTTTTCAAATTTTCTTTCCTATGAAGTGAATTTAAGTTCGAAATCTGTTAATTAAAATTCAACTAACTACTGACTGCACTGCAATTTCACAGTTTTGTAAGCTTTTTAATATGTCTAGGAAAATTTTACATTAACACTTTTCTTTGTTATTTCTTTTACATGCTTGTATTCTTAGTTATTTCTTCTTATCTTTGTATTCCCTACATTCCACCGACTTGACCTCTTATTTTTAATGTTATTAACTTTTTAAACTCTTTCACCGAAAATATTCACTTTAAAATTAACATTTCAAGAAGTTAAACCAGTATTAATATTGTTGTTGTTGTTGTTGTTGTGTTAGTTATTCTTCTACAGATATGAAGAGATAGAAATTTACTTGGAGAAAACCAAAAAAAAAAACGGAAATCTACTGACAAATTAAAAAAACTAAAGAATTCAAACGCGGCTTTTTTTCTTGATACAAAATTAAAATTTTAAGGAATGATTTATTGTAAGCGGTGATCAGAGGGTCTTCTTAATGACACAGTTAAAGAAATCTAAGCATCCACACACACACACACACACACGCACACACACACACACACACACACACACATAGGCACACACTTACAGGGATTCCTATGAAAATATTTCTGTTGTGACCGTGTGCATGAAATGATTAAAACTTTGATATAATCAACGTTTTTTGCGTTTAAAGCAAAGTTTTGAGAAAAAAGTGTGTAGAGATGATCATCGCACATGTTATTTGGAGAGAAGCTTGATATTTACAGCGTTTATTTGCTGCCTTGCGTTACGGTTCGTGTGCCAGATTCTTAATTTTTTATTTTTACACATTTTATTATGTGTAAATTTTATTTTATCTCTTTAAATTCATTAAAAATAATCGCTGTTGTTTTTCTTACGACTTTACAAGCCTGTTTTTAATTTTAGTGGTTTTTTTATCTTTAAAACGTTTTATTTTCATCATTCGCTTCAACAAAATGTGTCATTGAACTTCGTTACCGATTTGGATGATTGCAAGCAACAACTTCTCTTGTTGCCCAAGAACGCTGGAAGTTAATGGCCATCACATCTTCGTAAGCGAAAAGTTGAAAAATTAAATACTGAATATTTTGCAACCTCAATCTTCTGATGTTTAAAATTTATTTCATTTCTGAGGTCTTTTGTTTGCGCAGATAAAAACGAACTCTGTACATATTTCGAGTTCCCTTCTTAAGTCTTTCATTTAGCAATAAATATGAAGTCGATTTGCATTTATCGTTTTATTTTCAAAAGTAATCTTAAGAAATTGTGATTTATGTTATCAAATAATGAATATGAATAAGGATTTTTGTCCATAAATTTAAAATTGTATTTGAATTGCTTTACAAAACAAAATTCTAACGCAAAATAGCTAAAAACTTCAGTGAATTCCATTCGTAGGAAAAAACAAAAGACTTAAGCAACAAACCGGCTTTTCCACAGCTGTTGATTGTTCGGCAAAACGAAAGATTTTAACGACAAACTTCACCACTAATTTGTAGTGATTTAAATAACGACTTTTCGTTCTCATTCATTTTCTGAAGTTACAGCAATTATTTGCGTACACAATTTTGTGGATTGTCTACTCTTTTGTTTTATATTCCCATATTTTATTATATTATTTACATTTTAAAAGAATTGCAGTGCTAAAAATATAAATGTTGCTGTTTTTCATTACTTCTTATTTGCTCAGGTTACGCACGAGGCCACGAGATACTTGCAGTAATCAAATACCAGTACTTGCGTGTGCGTATGCTGCTGCTTCGAAATAACAACAACAACAACAACAGCAACAACATGCACACATCCACACACTCATTGCAATTCTTACAGGCGACACAGGCGTCGATTTCTGTTTCGCTTTATTGACTACTTCGATTTCCTTCACTTGTTCAATTTTTTCTAATTTCTAGGCATTTATTTTGATTTATTTTATTTTATTGCATATTATTTTCGTTAATTTTATTTCGACTTTACTTTATTTTGCGTTTGAAATGAATTTTCTCTACTTCATTTTAATTTATTTCAATCATTTTACTTGTCTGTTGTATTCCACTTGTTGCTGTTGTAATGCAATCCGTTTGCAGCCGCTACTAACGAGCAAAAATATTTCCATGCTTGACTTGTTTCGTCGCTAGTTTGTCGCCGCGCTGCAGTTTGTGTTGACGTTTGCCTTGTTCTTAATAATTGCAGTTTAAACAAAGTTTAATTATAGCCAACTGAGAATGTCGTGGGTTAAGAATGCAAAAATAACTAGCGATGAAAAAGTTTTTGAGAAAATGCAAATTTATTGTTAGAGGTTGCTGTAGATTTTCACTTAGCTAATTGCAAAGTTATTCGTTACTGAATTTAGAGGTTGTGTCACCAAGTATTCTTGTCTACCGGTGACGCTTTTGGCTTAAATTCGATTTCCTAGAGAGGGATTTCAAAATCTCTATCTGTCCGTCCGTTTATATGGTGACCCGGGTACGCAGTAAGATAATTTGATGACATTTGGTACGTCCAAATGCAAAAACAAGCGACACAGGAAGATTTTCAACTCCAATCTTCATCTAAACATGAAATGTGAAATCATATAAAGATCAGATTCCTGATTTTCCTCTCATTTACATTCAGAGAATCCCAAATAATCCAGCACACACGAACACAAAAAACTACCAGAAACAGAGCACCAGAAATTCCTTACTAAACCTGTTTGCGGAGAATCAAGAAATTGAAATTCCATTTCAAACTCTACTCGTTTCTAATAATTGATCAGAAAATGCTACCGAAGTGGAGCGGGCGTGTGTGTGTGTACGGGTGTGTGTACGTGTGTGTGTGTGCAGCAAGGGGAGAGGACTCGTGGCGCCTTTGAATTCCTTCATTTGCTCGCTCTGCTTGAAATAATTCAATGGAAGTGCGCGAGTAGATGGCGCGGTTGTTGGTTGGTTTTCATTTTCCGCTTTTTATGCGACTCTCAAAAAAAAAACCCAAAAATCCAACCAAACAACTTTCAATTCAAATTGTTGTAAAACAACAAAATTGCGGAGTTTGAATCGCCGCTGCCACGCTTTGACTGGTGCTGAATATTGGATTAGACGAGCCTGTTCGGCTATATGAAGACTGCAACAACTGTAGCAAAAACAAAACATTAAAATTTGAATACTCTAGCTGAACGCATAAACGATTGCGATCGAGTAAAACATGATTTTTATGACTAACTATTGACGCAACTACTTGTTTTCTTAAATACTTTTCATGATTCAAGGTTCTGCTTGTTTAATAAGCTGCATTCGCAAATTGAAACAAGTTTAGGAAACAATAGAAATTCACCATTAAGATTGAACTGTAGGTGGAACGAATGAGTAGTAGGGCGAGTTAGATTTTGTACTTAATATTGCAGCTAGAAAATATACAGCCACCATCTCTAGATTTCTTCATATTTTCGTTGCGGTCGCTGCGACAAAATCGTGATGGTTGCTGCGACAAAAAATTCCAAAGGCGGCGGCGGCGGCGGCGAGCTGACACGCCTCAAATTTTTAGACCGAATGCTGTGGTCCACGAACTGGTTGGGGCAGCGCGAGCAGGTTGTTAGGCTAACTGTGCCGCCGAGGAAGCTATTGAAGTAACTCCTCGCTGCGCTGTTGGTTCTGTAGACAGTAAAAAAAAAGCAGCAGCAGCAGCAGAACATGAAGTCGAACGAACGACTTACGCAACGATTTTGCAAGCGGGAAATTCGATGTGAGAAACACTAAACAAACAGAGTTCGCAATTTGCTGAGCCAACAAAGAAGAAAAGGAGGTTAATTTTCTTAACAAATCTTATATTAACAATTTTTTTACTAATTCTTTCCTTGGATAAAATTGTACAATAAATACTCGTTATTAAGCAAATAATAAATATTAAACAAAATACATATATGTAAGTCTAAAAACAAACACAATAACAAACACTTACAATCCAAGGCTGAAGCTAAAATGAAAACAGCTCCAGAATTTGTAACACTTTGCGGTAATAAATAACACGTCGAACTGGTTGAGGAGCGAGCGCGACCCGCCGGAGAGCGATTGAGATTCAGGGCAGTCAGCGCTGTTGTGCTGCTGCTGGGTAGAATTTGCACGAATTCAATTCAACTGTTTGTTTTCTTATTTTGCAATCGTTGGGTTTTTTATTTTTTTCGTTTTTGTACACTTTTTGTTCGTGTTTTTAAACCGATTTTGTCTTCATTTCTTGTCGTTTCTCACTGTGTACGCGCTACTTTTGCCGGAGCCGCGTAATTGAAAACACAACCGAACTCTGCGACGCTTGAAACTCGACTGCAGTAAGTTTGAGCCAGCAGCTAACGTTTGGTAGCAGGTATCGGCCAAGCCTGGACTCAGACACTCAACGCTTTTGTTGACCACGATTTCAAAGGTTTCCACGTTCATGCAGCTTCTCACCACAACCGGAAGCTTCAGCTTTTTATTTAGAACGGCAGCTTTTCTACTTCACATTTGCTTTGTGAAAAGCATAAAGTTTCTCTAAAAGTTGCAGCGCTTTTTCATTTCCATTTAATTTGACTTTTGTTTTCCAGTTTTTCTCAATTTTGTGTTTTCTATATATTTAATTTCATCGTATTTGATTTTTATTGGGTTTTATTTTCTCTTTAGTTTCTTTAAATAATAATTTAATTATTTTTTTAAGAGCATTTTTGAGAAAAAGCAATACAAATAATCTTAGAATAACATTCTAGGAAAGCGTTATTTCTACATGGGAATATATAAAACCAAGAGCTGCATTAGGAGAGCGGAGACACCCATCGTGGCGGGCATAGTAAAAAACCACGCAAGCAAAATGTTGCGAACAAGCGTCCAGTTGACGCCATACTCGGGCGGAAGACTACCAGTTTTGATTTGCCTGACAGAAGTCAATCCCCACGAGACAGTTTTGCGAGGACTCCGTCGTTTGCTTCTCCTGATAGAAGGTAAGTTGGCGAGCGCAGCTGCAGCAGCCCGCCTCTTGCGCTCCATCCTCTGCAGAATCGCTGCCGTATACCCGACCACAACCAAGGAGCCGACTTTGCAGTGCGTCGTCGAAACCGGATAACCGAAGAAGGTGGCCAGAAATACAATCAGGGCGCTTCCACCTTCGATGGCGAAGCCTCTGGCGGTGAAAGGGAAGCAATTCAATACAGAGTTTTCCATCTCTCTCGCCCGCCCGCTGAATACTCACGATATCGGCGTTAAGTGGGTCAAAGATTTGCCTATGTTCTCCATCACCAAGTGGCCTAAAACCCAGATACCCACGACGATGCCGAAACTGCCATAGACCAAAATTTCTATGGGAGTCTGGGACTCCTGCATAACGCAGCCCTTGTTGTAAATGCCATAGATGGCAACCAGAGGACTGATGCCGTTGCTGTAAATGAGGAGAACGGATTGAAAGCAGCTCCGGAAGCGACGGTGCCGGTGAGCTTGCCTGACGTCATTGGCGCCGTGCGCAAAACTACCGAAGGCCGCTGAGACAATTTGTAGGAATGAGAAGAGCAGCCCTGTCTGCACCTTTTCGTCTTCTGCCTCTTTGGTCCTGAGCTCTTCAAGTCTTTGGAGTCCTTTAAATAGTTGTATGCAATCGAGGTCAGTTGGCGATATCGAAACCTACCATCAATAGACCCGCCTGAGGAATCGAGCTCCTTAACTGATGCAGCCCTTCGTTTCGCAATCCTACGCTTCTCTATCGGTACTAGAATAAACTGCGTGAGAACAGCAGCTAACAAACCCACTGCAATGCTCACCAGCCAACCGATCCAGCTTGGTATTTCCTGGATAATTGGCGCTGAAAGAGAGATAGAGAAAGGAGAATTAGATGAATTAAAGGAGAGAGAGATGCAAATTAGGTGGTGAAAGGGATGGGACAAATGATGACAGTGGTAGGGAAGGATTAGTAAATAGAGACGTAAAGGAAACAGCTGAACAAAACGAAACTGAGAATAAACTTACGAAAATAGGAAAAAATTACTCACATCCTGTATTTAGCACTAGAATGCTGATTACGTTTACAAAAAACGTTAAGCCGCAAAAGATGGGCAGCGAAATTAATCCCGCCTTCAGCGGATGTTTGGTCGTCACAACCAGTTTATATAACGCCAGATAGAGCAGCAAGCTGCAGATGCCGCTCAGTACAGGCGCAATGGCCCATGACAAAGCAATTTCGCCCGCTATGAACCAGTTGATTCCTTTCGTGCCGCGATCGAATATACTGAATCCAATAATGGCGCCCACAAGGCTATGAGTGGCCGACACTGGTAACTTAAAACACGTAACAACCAGCATCCAGATGCAACTGGAAGCCAAGGCAGCCAAGCAGCCGAACATCAATTCCTTCTCCGAGTGTTTGTAGACGCTAACTTCAAGGATTCCTTTCCGCATTGTTTCAGAAACTTTATAGCCTGGAAGAGAGAAACTTTGGCATCATAAAGCGATGGAAAATTAATACATGGAGAATATTCACCGAGCAAAATCGCGCCCGAAGCTTCACATATGGACGCAATGATCTTTGCTTGTCGCAGCGTTAGGACGCCGGAACCGATACTGGTAACGAATGAGTTCGCCACATCATTTGCACCAACGCCGAATGATAACAGGAAGGACAATGCAAAGCCCACATACACCACCCAGAGAACGTCTGAGGCCAAGGATTCCATTACTACAGCTCAACCATAAGTGTTGTTCGGTCGTTTGTTAGACCTTGAAGAGGTAGACCAAGGAAGACCTTTAACCACTCTCTCCACCAACGATTTTTATTGGATTATTTGAAATTTAGTTTACATAGACAAAAAATGTTTTTTCTATGAATTTTTAAAAAGTGCAAATAATTTGTCATCAATGATAAATATTAGAATTTTAGTTTTGAAAGTCACTGAAATATGTTTCTTTTGTTCTTTTTCACTTCGTTGACTTTCTTGATTTCGAAAAGCTCTTTTTTTGATAAAATAGATAATAATCATAAACGGAATTTTCTACTACTATTTATTTATTTCCCCCCGAGTTCATATACGGAAATTTTTCTGAATTATAACCTACTTTCTCTGAATTAAAAATCACTCCTTTGAATTACAAATTACTATTCTGTCATACAGAACTCTTTTTGATATAGAAGTGACTAAAACTTCGAGTTTTTCTTTATTTGTTAATTGATATGAATTCTTTCAAGTCGAAAGAAGCCCCATAAAAATTTTCAAAACCTTATTATTCATATGAATAGATTTTATTAGGTATCTACTCGTAAATGCATGCAAATCTTGTTTTTCTTTGCTTCTCTAATTTTTGCCAAGATATCATTTTTTTATTTTTTATTGTTGTTCGGTTCTAAATATGCATTTATTTTTCTGCTTTGCAATCTGCTTAGGCATTTAACACTGTAGCTAACAATTTTCAACGAGGGAAACGACAACAATTTGTCCAACTTTACTGTGAAGCGATTGACATTTTTTGCTAAACTACTTTATTGACTTACTAACTTAAGTTTTAGTATTAAACTAAACTAAGTAGTGACGCTACTGCGTTCTGAAATTTTTCTTAACATTCACAAACAATGCTGGTAGTTGTTTTATTTTATTATTTTCATTTTTAAAACACAGTGAATGATGTTGTTGAACAGAAAATATTTAAATAATAAATGAGACTTATTTAACAATTTTGCAAGCTGTTTTCGTATGTAATTTATGCGAACAATAATTTTTGTTAACGAGTTTGTGGAGGATTTTTTATAAACAAATTGTTGGAAATTACAATTTTCTTAAAAATTTTGCGAGAAATAATTTTTGTCAGTGGTTTTCATTTCTTATAAACAAATTTATCAAGCAAATATAATTTGTGTTAACAGAACAGTTATGGAATTGAATTCAGCAGCATAGAAAGTTAATAAGTCTTGCAATAATTTTTGGTAATTCTGTCAATAATTTATTTATAAACAATTTTTGCAACTTATAATTTCCTTCTATAATTTAGCAAACTATTGTACTTTTACAGACAATAACTTCTGTACATGTTTTGTGAATAAAAATCGTTTATAAAAAATTTATTTGCAAACAGTTGTAAATGTAATATACAAAATATAAATAAACCAGAACAATAATTTCTAAACATATTTCGGTGTACAATTTTTTTGTTAATTTTGCTATAAATAATTTTTCGCAAGACAATCTTTAATAAACAACTTTCGCAAATTATAACTTGAAAATAATGTTGGCGAGAAATTCCAGGGAAACAAATTTTTATTCGAATTTCTTAATATATAGAAACAATCTTGCAAACAACGGTTTTTCTGCATTTAACCACTATAATAATTTTGAAAAAACTAACTAAACTCTTTAAATTTGCAACATAAGAGATTTCAAAGAAAAGGTTTATTTCCTAATGCATTAAGTAAAATAAGTAAATTTCGTGTAGAGAAAAAGAAAAGTTTGCTCAAAATATTCAATCCTTTGCTTAAATGCCATTAAAATTGAAGAAATTGTTTAAACTGAAATATAAATAAATCAAACAACGGACAGACGGAGTGGGTGGTTTTAAGTGCGTTTGCAATAATTGACACAAGCTTATCTTGATTTCGAGTTTATGAGATTTCTTGAGATTTTAAGACTTTTGACAAAACAACAAACATTAACTTCATACACTCTTATATAGTATATATAAACAGCAATAACTAAAAGTAGCTTATATCAATTTGGCGCGAATTAGTGCCGACCAGAATGACCGTCAAAATATTTTTTCCTGCTTCACTTATTGTTCATCTTTCAATTCAAATTAAATATAAGCTAATTTCAGTTAACTGCTGCACAAATAAATATTTTACGGTGTCATAAAATTGCGAACATTTGTTATTAGCATTACAATGGAAAATAGAGAGAAAAAATATTTTTAACTGCTTAACAGAACCAGGCTACACAGGAAATACATAATGCCAGCACTTAGTAAAGCTGTTACGGGTACGGTGACAATCCAAGCGTAAGCAATGTTGCGGAAAAGATGCCAATCGACGCTGCCATTCGCCAGTGGCTGCTCCTGCTGCTGAGATGACTTCCCGTTGCCAACGCTCGTTCCGGCTTCCAAAAGGGTACCAGCATCTTTAGACTTGCATGCAGCAGCTTTGATTTTATCCCCCTTCGGTTGCTTAGCTTCCTGCTTAAGTCCCTTAGCACTAAAATGCCCAACGAATACCACCGAACCCACTTTACAATGTGTAGTCGAAATAGGCAGGCCGATTTTGCTGGCCAGCAGCACAGTGATGGCTGCACCGATTTCTATAGTAAAGCCACTGTGCGGCGAAAAAATTAAATGCAATAATTAGGGAATTCAGCATTTGTTTTCCTCTTTATTTCGTCAAAAAGTTACTCACGTGGATGATGTTATTTTCGTCAAATCGTTGCCGATGGTCTCAATAACACGTCGTCCCCAAAGCCACAGTCCCACCGATATACCAATGCCGCCATAAATCAAAATGTATATGGGACTCTCGGCTTTCTGCATCACAGAGCCTTCGCGGTATATCATGTACAAAGCAATCAAAGGGCCAATAGCGTTACTATAAAGACAGAAGAGAACATTTATCAATTTCAAATTTATAAATTACAACTCAAACTCAGAATGAAGCAATAATAAGTGTTTAAATGATCCATTTGTTATTAACCCTACCTGACATCATTGCCGCCATGTGCAAAGCTACCAAATGTTGCTGTCAACACTTGCAGAAATGAGAACAGCATGGACACTTCTTCGGTTTCCTCAACAGCGGTGGCTTGCTTTGACGATCCCTTGAAGTCACCATTAATTGTTTCTTTACTTTCAATCAAGGGTAACTTGCTGGAATTCGGTGACAGAGTTGAGGAAATCATCAACTCCAGACTGGAACCACTTTCTGTAGTTTGCAACGACTTCTTGCCCTCCGTGGAAGCAGCTGGATCATCAACTTTATTACAGACATCCAAAGACAATTCGGTCGCGATAGAAGCGACTAGATTACTTTCATCACTGTTAGTTTAAGAAAAAATATAGTGTTCAGTGGATTCTTAGTTTTTCCCTAAAATTCCAACTTTTTTTACCTTTCCTCACCCTTCGAAGTAGGTGGCGGCGATTTTTTCTCTCCCTTAAAATAATCCTGTAGCTTTCCATTCTTCTCAGCACCATTTGACATCATGGAAGTGGTAACAAAACCGTTAGCATTCTGCTGTGTTTCGTCGATAAAATTCAGACTGGTGATGGTGAGATCAGGATTATCTAAGCTCGCTTTGCCCAGCAGATCTTCGGCCTTCTTAATGATGTCCGGATTGATTTTATAGCCCGGATTAGCAGCAGTGTAGGGTGAAAGTGTGAAGGTTTTGGGCGAATTGCTGGTGAGCGATACCAATTCAGTGATTTCAGCAATTGCTGGCAGTTGTTTACCGTCGCTGACGAGCGACAGAGGACGACGATTTTTCTTAGGACTACCGGACGGTGAAGATTCTGAGGATGAGAGACGAAGACATTTTAGACCAAAGCATAGGATTTCGGAAAGAGCAAAAATTACCCACAGAATCCTCAAAATTGAATTTAACTGGGTTGGTGGTACGTAATTGCTTGGTAATTTTGCGCTTTTGTAGCGGTACAATAAAGAAGTGAGTAATGAGAGCCACAAACAAGCCACAAGCAGTACTTGCAACCACAGCAATCCAAGGCGGAATGTTGTCCATATACAATACTGTGATTTTATTAAAATTTGTAAAACAAAAAAAAATTGAGATGATGATTTTCTTAAAAATAAACTCACATTTGGGGCCATCCAGTACAATGCTAATCAAGTTGATGAAAAATGTCACTCCATAGAACACGGGTAGCGAACGTAAGCCAGCTTTTAAAGGATCACGAGCACGCAGTATTAATTTGCGTATAGCCAAGAAGAGCGCAATGCTAACCAGTCCACTGAGAACGGGCGAAATGAACCACGATCCAACAATGGTGCCAAGTGTAGACCATTTCAAACCCTGAGTACCGCGTGCCACCAAACTAAAGCCGATGGTAGAGCCAACGATGCTATGAGTGCCTGATATCGGAAGCTTCATGAAGGTGGCAACCAGCAACCAGATGGCACTGCTAGCCAAGGCGGCTACACAACCGAGCATGAGTTCCTGTTCAGCGCCCTCGTACAAACCCACTTCTAGGATGCCTTTGCGCATTGTGTCCGAGACTTTGTAGCCTGGAAACAGGGAGGGAGGGAGAAAGGAAGGTAGGGTGAAAGGAAGGAAGGAAGGAAGGAAGGAAGGAAGGCAGGAAGGAAGGCAGGAAGGAAGGCAGGAAGGAAGGCAGGAAGGAAGGCAGGAAGGAAAGCAGGGAGGATTAGTAAAATTAAGTCACCTGCTCGCAGAGGATAAGCAATTGAAACTCACCGATTAAAACTGCTCCCGATATTTCGCAGATCGTTGCCAGTACGCATGCTTGACGTATAGTCAAAACGCCGGAGCCCACACTTGTGCCGAAAGAGTTTGCAACATCATTCGCGCCGATACCGAAAGCCAAAACAAATGCAATTATAAAACCAATAATAACCATCCATAGCAAGTCCGGCGAAAATGCATCCATTTTGTTATTATATATAGAAATAACAATTTTTCCTCAAGCAGAAACAATAAGCCCAACGGAAGACTGACTCTGATCTGATGCGATCCTACCTGAACTGATCTAACTTAACCTGATCCTGTTATCCTAATACAGACCTGAACTTTTTGATTTTATTTCTTCAACCTGATTTAATAAGCCATGAAATGGAATTCCTTTAAATAAGAAATCGAACGATATTTTCTTTCAAAACTCTAAACTCTCTGAAACCAAAACTAACTTAATGTTTTCCTTTTACTTTTACAAAATTTGGAAATGGAGAATGAGAGAAAATTAACGTTTAAGTGCAAAAAACGGTGGGAGTGCGGATTGGGAAAAACTTAACTAAGATTATTAAATATTCGAAAGAATCTCTAGAGAATTTTTCAAATATTTAAACAGCCTAATTTGCGCTTAAATTTCATTTTTGACATTTTCATAGTGTACAGAAAATGAAATTAGGAAATATATTTCCAAAGAAATCTGTAACTAGCAGAAACAAAGTTAATAAGATGAAAATAACAGAACAAAATAACACAGCTTGAAGCGTATGAAAAAGGAACGTTTAGAAATCCAAACGTACCGTTTCAATACTTCAAAATGTTTTTGTTTAGAATGTAAATAAAGTAATTTTTGAGAGGTAGGTAGGTAGTAATAATGACTGATCTGCTCTGTCGGTGTTGCAAGCTATTTGTAAAAATTAAATTCTGTTTCCTATTTGGTTTAGTGAAAAACTTAAAATGAAATGGAGAGAATTTGCTTGGACTTTAAGCTTAAATTTAGTTTTTGGTTGACTTCCTGCTTGCTAAACTCCGATCAAATTTGATCTTTCGTTCTTGTTATGTTGAGAATATCGTGGTTTTTGTTGTTGACTCTGTTATCTGAAAATGATGTAGAAAACATTTTTATCTATGGAATTTAATAAATGAAAAGTATAAATTTTTTGTATAATTCTTATAAAAGTATATTTAGTGTTCACGTTTTCGTTTTTTTAAAGATAAATTCGATTACCTGGCTTTCAGGAGAGCATAATTTGTTACGCGTCAGAAGAAATAGAAACATGACTGTAAAGACAAAAAGGGAAAATTTTATGTCATAAAAACCATTAAAAAATTCAAAAAAATTCATTGAAATGTTTCGCAAACAAATTCCAATTCAGAAAGAGCAAACTTGTTAATTAAAAGAAAAATCCTACTACATTTTGAAACAAAACTGTAATGTGGGACTAATTTTTCAAGTTTTAATATAACTTCACTTATTAATATATGAATTTATTTTAATAATACAAATTGTCCAAGTTTACGAATAAATAAAAAATTTTAAAATAAAACGAAAAAAGTAAAAGTTAGACAAACAAAAGAGCTTTACATTTAATAAATTTCTATTAATTTATATCACTTTCTCCAGAAGTCCTTCGATGTCAGCAAAATAACACTGGAATTATATACAATTCAATTTAACTGATAAAACGTGTGATGCTGGTACAGTCGCCCAACAGAAACTAACTGAAAAAATTTACAAACACTTTTATAAAACTGAAAACATATTTTTTCCCTTCCCAAATTCAAGTATTCCAGTTAAAACTGGTAAAATCTGCATACGAAGGAAGTTTGGAAAATTCTATTGTTTTTCCATGTAGAATGTGGAGAAAATTTCAATCAACGATTGAAAATCTCAAATAGAATAGATTTTTAAATTGCTTGCTGGACAGACCTGACATTGCAATTAATTGTAAACGAATAATTTATCGAACATTTTGTTTGTTACAGAGAGGAAATCAACGGTTGCAGTTGCTGCTGCTGTTGCTGTTGTAGTGAATGAATTGCGAGCTTTTATTATGCAAAATGATGAAAACAAAAACTCAGTGAAGAGCAATAACGCGTTCTAATTGTGTTCATTGGAGCGAAGAAAAAAGAAAAGCAAAAAAGAACTACGAAGTAAAAAAACACTTTATATTAAAGTAAAATAAATTGAAGAGAACCTTTTTTACTGTTCTGCTGAATCACATAAATGATTAAGTAATTAATGATTAATTCTTTAAACAGTTACGATGTGTTTTGCTTTACTTTTTGCAGAAAAGTACAAAAATAGCTGGTAATTTATTTTATTATCTGTTCTGGCTGCGTGATTGATATGAATTATATAAATCTTTTAAAATTAAAAGATCCATCAATTTATAATTACTCACATGTTGATTACTCACGAAAAGCACACGAAAATTCAGTAGAAATGACAGGAGTTTGTTATCAAACTTTACAGTGAGTTGAGTTGTGCTTTAGGATTTAAAAATTATTTGCTAACATTTGAACTCACTGAAATGTTCAAATAAAGGTTTAAATTCCAAATCGTAAAGCTGTTTTAGAATTAAATTTAATGGTTTTCTGCATTATTCATGTGCTGTAGAGAAAAGTTACGCTTAAAATCTAATTAATAACAAAAATAAATTAAGGTTATTATACGAGACAAGAGAACATAAATTATTATATCTTTAAAAATTTAAGAACATAAATTCGCTATTTCAAACTATAAACAAATTTCATCGTAGAAATTCAGTTAAATTATAATTACAATGAAATTTCAATAAATAAAACTTTAAACCTCAATGTGTTGTAATAACAACTGCGCATTTTTTGAGGAAAAATCAACAACGCGTAGTTTTGCAAGTCATCAGTAAACTGAAATGTGGTCAACTCCCTTCATGTTCCATACTCATGAACCTTTTTTACCCTGCCCTCTCACTAGTTTAAGACGTAATATTAATCGTTTCGAGTAACGTGGTTGCGCTGGCACAATAATTTCGTTGCTGCTAAAAATCATTGAAATGTGTTTTTTCTCTTCATGGCAAAAAATCGACTACTTAAGATAATAATAAAAATAATCTGTATGATTTAAAAACACTTTTTACTATTAAAAATAATTAATTACCATTTTTTAAAAATGCATTTTCGTATTCAATTTGGTTTTTTCTTCTTTTAGTTAATATTTTATCCTTTACTAAATGCTAATTTAAGATTAAAAGCGAACAAATGCACATCTATTTTTATTTCCCAAGAATTTTGGCAAAAAGCCTGCCGTAATTTTTGGCAATTTTTAATATTCCATTTTTACTGTAAATCGAATATTGAACTTGTATTGAACGTTACTTATTTTTAAACCACTCGAAGAGCATTGTAAAAATATATAGACAACAAATCATGAAAAACATTCTGGGAATCGAAATTATTCCGAATTAACTTCCCTCCTGTTGTCCTCTGACAAGCTGTTTTTGTCCACAGCGCAAATCCTCTGCATAATTTATATTTTAACAGTCCTTTGTAAATTCCGCGAAATGTTAAATTATTGGGATTTCTAAATTATTGTGGGAATCATATATATAGTCTTTTTTTTAGAATGATTACCATTTAATCATTGAACTCTTTATCTACTTGAACTTTAATCTTTGAAATAAATAAGATGACGAGCTTTTTTTCCCAAAATTCATCTTCCGAATTTCTGAATGCAGATGGCAGCGTGTATAAAAAAAGTTAAATTTACTTGATAAGAGATTTCTTTCCACTTATACGTTTTTTTCTGATAACAGCTACATGTTAAAATATTCATTCCAACGAAACAAATTTAATTTGGATTGTTTGAAATCCGCAATTCAAAGAGAAAAGTTTGTTTATTTAAATTTTCTAAAAATTCAATTTTTTTACAAATTCAATTTTTCATAAATGCTGAATTAGGTTTGTGAAAATTCTATCACTTCTAGTGAATTAAATTTCCTGCTGGATTGTCATGTGTATATATTTTCTGTACGGAAGAAATGTCTTTGAATGTCATTGAATATAAACAGTGTTTTTCTTCTTTTTTTCGTTTTTTTATATTTATGAGCAGCGCCTCCAACTACAGCTAATGTAGATGAAGAACTCTTTTAAAATAATTACATAAAAAGGTATGAATGGTAGTCCTGTTATCTAAACTGTTATTCATCGTGTTGAAACCAATAAACTGTTATCGATCGAAAGAATGTCATGACTCTGAAATTCATTTTATTGAACATTTAATAACGTATGAAGACGGAAGTTAGAGAAATGAACGCGCTGAACTAGCTATATGTAAATAGCAGTTATAGTTACGTTTATAATTCAGTATATAGTTATACAACATAGATGTACCTACAGTTGAAATAGTTACAGTTACCATAGTTATTAAAACTGGACGAAGTTTATTCAATTTAATGCAGTGAGACACCTAAAAATACATATTTTTGGGAGTGTTTAAAAGCTTTCTATTCTCACGACGCTGGCTAGAAATTACCTTTTAAATGAAAATTATCGCTTACTCGAAAGTGAGATTTTAGTCGGCAACGATATGTTTTCGATTCGAAACAGCTTCCGTTGCGGAAATATTGAATGCTATATATTCTTTATTACAATGAAAATTTGTAAAGCTATGTGGACGGACATTTTCATGGCTAATAGCAACAGGTTGCCTTAACGTTACTATATAAACTTCCTTTATTTTCTCCAGTTTCATTTCTCCATAAATAATTTTTGTTTCCTTTTTATTCAAAAGCAATTGCTTACCTTTGAAAATAAGCTTCTAAGGGTGTCAGATAACTAGCTGGATGGCCAGCTCACTTCGTAACCTTATTTTTTTCGGAAGGCGCAGATGTGTCGAGTTCTTCGCATTCGTAACAAAAATGCACTTCAGTGGTAAACAATGAAATGTTCCTGCATAGTACGAGTACAAAAAGTTTATCTATTCACGTGAAATATTTATTTATTTCCTATCACAGAATTCATAGAATAAACTTTGCGCAAGTTGTAGCGAATAGCAAAAAAGAAAAAATAACCTGCGAAGAGTTGCTCTAACTTTCACACCTTACCGCCCTGAACTCCGAAGATTCCTCTTTAATCTATTTACAACTCAAGTGGTTAGCAAACTGATACTTTAGATTTCAGCTATCGTTAGAGTGCGAGCGCGGCATGCTTTCGAAAAGTAATCGCGAGACCAACAAACGTTTGCGTTTTCAATATAAATCTAAATACGCTTTGTCACGTTTCTCCATTCACAGGTCGCTTAGCGTCAAATTCTTTTAAGAATTTATTTCTATAAAATGTGTCGTGGCAATATGAATCATTAAACGACCGGCGGCGAGACAGATAATTTCGTAATTATAATTAATAGCTCGTCGAAATAGAAATAAAAAATTATTATTATGTGTATTTCTTGTGTGTAATTCTAAGATGCGGTTTTATATTTTAGTTTTCATATTTATGAACACAGATTTCCTTTCTATTTATAATTATTAAGCAGGATAACAATAAGGGTAAGTGTATATAACTGTAAACACACACCTATACTTATAACTGTAACGATAACCACGAATATAACTTCTATTATAATCACTGGAGCATCCAGAGCGAGGGTTTATAGTATGAGATGGCCATCCTCTCAATATTCTAATTTAAATAGCAATATCTACCAACATTGGAGATCTCTTTCCTTTCCTTTTTCCCTTTTAAACATTTTCCTTGTCTTTTCTTTTCACAAGACCAGAAATATTTTCAGCTTGCGTTTTTAGTTTAAGGGGCCCTTCAGAAATATATTTTTAGCATTTTCTTAGTGTTTGTTACGCCGCCTTTGTGTTCAGCCTTTTCTAAACGCTTCTAAAATTTTTTTACAGCGATAGATATCAATTTTGTAGGGTTTTTAAAATGCTTGGAAAAATTTTTGTCTACATATGTAAATTTTAAATTTAAAAATCAATAAAACAAATAATTTGTTTTAGAAATTTTTTTCAAAAAAATCCTGTGCTCTGGGAGAAACTTGCCGGCGTTTACGGCTTCTACTGATTGTTACGATGAAACTTTTAACGACAGTGGGAGCGACGCATTTCAAGGTTTGGAAAAGATTTTCTGTCCATCTCCGTATGTAAATCTATTCAGGTGGCAACTGGCATTCCTTCAAATACCTTAATTGTTGCTGGTTCCTCTCCCTCCCACACTCCTCAGGATTCAACTTACAAAGTTGCATAGTTAGAAAACACTGATTAAGCAACAACTTCATTAAATATTTCCGAAAACACTATGTAAAACTCCAATGTAGACGCGCAGTGTGCTTGTTGTTGTATGTCCACTTCCTGGCAGCGCAGCATCACCAGCAGAAGCAGGCAGCACCTTTCCAATTAACCCTGATTTGATTGTATTTCGCAACAACAATGAAATGGGACAGCAGATTTTATTGATTTTTAACCAAATGCAACCAACCAAATGCACTCAGTTTTTGCAATCGTTAAATCCATTCCTACTTCTCTCCAAAAAATGTGGTTTACCATTCTTTGAAGCCAACTCTTTCCCGCAGGATAAAAATAGCCAGATCACGTACACGAACCACGACGCTAAATAGTTAAATGCATATTAATTCGTTCCACGCATTAACTGTCCACATGACGTTTGTTTTTCCCATTTTGCAAAATAAAGTAGCACATCCTTTCTACGTTTATTTATATATTAAATAATTTTTCTATACTCACTTGAATGGCAGAAATGTTGAAAATAATTATTTCCACTGCGTGCTAAAAACTTGATAAAACGATCGCTGCAAATTCCGTCAGCAACTGATTTGCCAAAAATCACTAGCTTCCCTATTGGCCCCGTTCAAGACAATTTGGCTCAAACACGTTCAACTGTACCCGAGTTATCACAAATAGCAAGAACCATTTTACACTGTCATTCAATGTTACATTATTGTTTGGTTTTCTTATTGTTGTTCCAGCAAGATACTAAAAAATTAACAACAAATTTATATAAATAGCAATCGCTTTGACTGGCAGTGTGAAATGGTTTGTTGTCATTAGCCGGGTGAAGCTGTGTTTAATATTTCCACATTATCAAACTCATGGTTGCAGAAGTCGTACTTTCGGACTATTTAGGCATATTTAAATAGAATACATAATATATCGCTGCAGTTTTATACAAATATTAAATATAATATAAAAACATTCTTTTGACAATTCTCTACTCAGTGCTCCGAAAAAGCTCAAGAAAGAGGACGAAGTCTTGCCTTAAAACTTACAAACTTTTGTATTTGTTTCATACGTTGTTATTTAATCTAAAGCAAACATTTTAAAACGCTGTATTTTTATTTTTCTAATTAACAAACAGAAAAATGGGACGAAAATGTTTTCTGGTAATTTACATATTGTCAAAATTTCTACTATTTTGCTTCCTCAAACAAATGATGTAATCAGGAATAACTAATTCGTACGACAAGATATATCACGTAAGCATGTCTAAAAACTGGCCTGTAATCTTAATAAGATTTGGCAGCACTGTAATTAGCTGAGTTTGCAACCAGAAGGGTCAATAACAAAACTTGGCAAATTAAATAACTAGGATAGTAAGAGTAAAAAAAATTAAAACATGAAAATCTATAATGCTGAGCAGAAAACATATAAACTGCTTTATTAATGATGATTCATCATTTAAAAGCTTGAGTTTCTTCTTACTGTTAACTTATTAAAGTCTTCTATTTAAAGCAAACTCAGGGTTTTTGATGCCTTTGTTTCATTATTTTATGGATAAAGCGGTAGAAATCTTTGTTTTCCTTTTAGTCGGATGAAAAGTGTGATAATTTAATGTTAATTCACACAATTTAATTAATTAACATATTTCTTATTTGTTTTGCAATAGAATCACTTTATAGTAAATATCAAGCCGGTTCAGTGAAATATAAAATATATATTTAATTACAACTTCAACTTAAAATTTGGAGTTTATAAATTAAAGACAGAATTCAACTACATTAGAATTTTTGAAATATGGTATTCAATAATTTTCTAGGCTTTTATAGTCTTTTATTTACTATTTATAATTTTTTTCTCGTTTTTTCTGATTTTTTTGTTATATCAGTATTCAGCCGCTTTTTTGGTGCAGATAGCCCTAGCTACTGTTTTGAGAATTCTTATATCTACGATTTCTTGCGATTTTTAATATCGGTTGCTTGTTTAATTTTTCGTTTTATACTTGAAGCAGTTGTTTTTTTTTTGTTATAAAAAATATTGTGTATTTGAACAAATGGTCGAACGAATGTTAATTCCAAACTACAATGTTAAAATATTCCAAACATAAAATCCAGTGTTAAGCTTTCAGTTTCCAGTGTGAAGCGATAAATATGTAGTATTCAGCATTCAACATAAAGTATTCAGCATTTAATATCAAGTATGCATTATCCGATATTCAGCAATCTTCAACATCACTTATTTAGTATTCAGTATTCAATACACCATTCAGTGTTCAGCACTTCGCATTTACTGCTTATTTAATAATAAATATCCATTTACTACATAGTAAATATCCATTCACAATAGAAAATAATCATACACCATTCAAAATCGATTAAGAATTCGAAAGTTATTTAATATATATTCATTATATATCATCCAGCATCCTTATTTTCTGCCCTCAGCATTGAATTCAGCGTTTCTATTTTATTGTAAGCATTTATAAATGGGCAAATATAAAAATGCAAATTTATGAGGCTTTCTATTACAAAAATGGAGATATTTTTAGGATCAGAAAAAAATGCGTAACAAAATTAAACTCTATTAAAATTTCCTGATTTTGGAAGTATCTAAAAAAATGCAAAACGGCGAAAACACATAATTAAAAGCAAAACTCAAAAATTATGCAAAGTCTTTTAAATCCAGACTGGCACGAGCAAATTATTCCACATATCAACAAGCAAGCTAGATTTAATATATAATTTAAAAAGGAAAAAGAAATAAAAAGAAAACGTTTTTACTGCCGTTTTTCAATTCAGCCGAATTCACTCACGACGAATTTCAGTGACTGGAGTAGGTGAATCTGTAAAATACGTTTTTGTATTTTTGATTATATTTTATTTTCCTCTTGTATTGCCTTTGTTTCTGTCTGGTTTTTTGATATTTCAAGATATCCATCTAAATAATTTGAATGCGAAAGGAAAGGTTTTTAAGCAGAAATTACATTTTTGTCACATCGCGAACGGAGGGTCATAAAATACTTTCATTTGTAGCGATAAATTTGCATGAAGTCGGCATATTTTTCGGGCTTTTTCATTAATTTTCTAAAAGTGTTTTGTAACGGTTTTGTAACACACAAAACATGGGAGAAAAACTAAGCACAAAAAATTTAGTCCGACACAACTTTTTAGGCCGAAAATATTTTAAAATTATTTAATTACGTTAAAATGTTATTACAAGTTAATTTTAAATTTAGATTTCTAAGTGTTGGATATTATATGCTGAATATGAAATATTAATTCCTGGACATAGCTGAATACTGGACATTCATTGTCAAATACTAGATATGAGATGCTGAATGCTGGATATGAATTCTGACTGCTGAATGTGAATGCTGACTGCTGAAAATGAATGCTGACTGCTGAATATGAATGCTGACTACTGAATATGAATGCTGACTGCTGAATATGAATGCTGACTGCTGAATATGAATGCTGACTGCAGAGTATGAGTACAGACGCATCTATCTTGGGATGACCGAAATTCGTTCCAAAATTTAATTTCGGAAGCTTCCGCGCTTAGCAACAGTTAAAAGTTTTTTATTTTATTTGCCATATTAAAAATTAATTTTTTCCTTATATTTAATTTTTTTTTATATTTTAATTTTTTTTATGAACTGCGGAAAAATAAATCAGCAGGGTATTGTTATCAAAAATTTTTTTAATCTGTTGGGAAAAAATGTACTGAAGCAGCAACTTTACACAAACAACACTTCAACAAACAGTTTACGTAATTTTAACCTTTTAGATTTTATTAATTCCTTCTTACAAGGCAAGGCTATTTACTAAATTTTCATTTCAGTTTCAAAGTTAAAATATTTGCTTGATAATTTTTAGTCGACGGAAAAGACAGCAAATAAATAATCTTTGTTGTGAAATATGTTCCTGGAGTGTCTTTTTGCTGTGTTTGACTTAATAACATTTGAACAAACGTTGATTTTGTTCAAAATTCTATTAACATAAATTGTATACTATTTTGCATTTTCTGATTTTTGTCTAATTTAAATCTTCTCGATTTTTTAAACTTTTCCTTTGCGATTTAAGTTTCCTTCTTAAGATAATTTATGAATTATCTTGTGTTGTAATTAATCGAAAATTAAATATTGTAATACTTCTATTCCGGTTTTGATGCGTTGACTTTTGTGAAATGTCATCGAGATCTTGAAATCGGTACATGACATTATCTCTGCTTGATTTATTTCTTTAAGCTCAAATATAAAATCTTCCGATTTAAATAAAATTAAGATTTTTACTTCTGCTTGAAAACATCAAATATCTCGGCAGAAAACTTCTTGATTTTCCTTGACACTTGCATGAATTCTAGCACGAAATCTAAAAAGTGTTCGGCCGTCCTTTATTCACAATTGAATTCAGACAGGAGATTTAAGTAAAAAGTAACTTGAAAGCAGACCTGATGTTTCATAGTTGAATTCAGCAATGAAATAAAACCAAAACTCAGCTTTCCCTCTTTATTTTCTAGTGAAATCTATCGACACGAACGTATAATAGGAGGAAATCGTTGATTGGCGTGAGGATTCGCCTCAGATGCCACAAGTCCCAGGTTTGATTTACAGGAGTAACGAAGTGGAACTTAAAGTTCCTCGAGTAAAAGGACTTCAAGTGGTTAATAAAAAATCAATCATAATAATAATAGAGATAAAAAAACGCTTTAGTTTTTATGTTTTCTGTCTGTGTTTATTTTTATTGTCAAAATTGTTTTTTATTGTCTATCTTAAATTAAATTCTATTATAAATTGCTTTCTACTTTAAATTAGAAAACAATGAACAACTTATCGTATTAAAAGTACGAATAAGATAATGAAAAGAATAAACAGATTTTAAAAAAACTAAAACAAATAAAAGGAAATAAATTAAACTGATTTTTACTCACCAAACTTCATGAAACTCATTCCGCTGGGCATTTTCTTCTTTTTTATTTCTCCAACCTTCCCCACACTCTCTTCTTCACCTATTCTTGGTCAAGCCAGCAAAATATTTTGTGGGTTCTTCAAGAGGTCAATGAAACCATAGAATTTACAATTGTTTTTTGTTGTTTTCGTCTTTTGGACTTTTTCGCCTTCTATTGATCAGTTAATGAAGGCTGCCCCTTCGTTGTCAAGAGACGCAGGTACGCATGCGCTGTTCTGCTTGCCAAAATAGACCCTTCTATCCAAGAATTACATTTGGTACACTTAAAAACAAAAGCTTCCTTCTTCTTTGGTTTCTTTGGTTTGACTTTTACCAGCAGTTATGTATTTTTTACAGTTCATCCTCGATCACGGATTCATTCAAGAATTTATTTTATGGTGAACGTTGAAATATTCATTGATGTGGTGAATTATTAATTAAAAAAATAAAAAATTAATTTTCTTCTCAATGTGTCTGATTGAGAATAGCGATTTCAAACTCGTAATTAATTTTTAAATTTTGTTGCATTTTTCCTCTAAATTTGAAAGATTTAAAGATTTTAAAGAAATTTCAAATTTTTCCCGCTGGGTACGTCAAGCATTCACTTTAATTTGGTTAGAGTGTTAAATATTCTTGTCGTGCTTTAAAGTTTAAACAGAAAGAGCTACAACAACAATACGTTCGCTGGAGCACGGCAACAAAAACATTGAGTTACTTCAAAATTTAAATGCAGATCTTTACTGTTGTTTTCTCTTTTTTTTCTAAATAACATCACGAGTACAGATGTCACAGGTGGTGAACAAGGGTTAAAACAATGGAGAGGAAAGAAATAAAAAAGAGAAGCTGGTGGAGAGATAGGGAAAAGCAGACAGAGAGAGCGAGGATAGATAGAGAGAGAGTGTGAGAGTGAGAGAGAGGGTGGGATAGTGGGAGAGAGAGAGTGGGGGATATAGAGAGGGAGAGAGACGGAGGAAGACAAAGATATCTTAAAATGGTTAAATATTATCTAAGGGACAATCAAATACTAAAAATTAATTAAAACAATTAAATGCTGAGCACGTTAACGCGGAAGTTCTCATCGCACGTCTAGAAGACCCATCGAACGAAGTGAAAATTAAATCTAAAATATCACTTCTTCCCTTGAATGCACTCTTTTTGCACTCTTTACTCCTCTTTTTACTCCTTTTCTTATATTGTTTTATGTATATTTTGAGATATAATTAAAAGTGTATTTATTTCTTCCTCCTTTAAGCTGCTTGATGTTTTTAAAAATTTTAAATGGTTCAATTATATTATGAAACTCTCTGCTGTTGTTGTTATTACATCCATTGTTGTTGTTGTTTACACAGCTCCCTTAATAGCTGTACAGATAAAGCATTTTTTAATCATTCATTTAAACAGTTGTTCAGTTTCTGATATTGGAAAGTTTTCATTTTCGTATTAAACCAGAAGAAGAAAAAGAAGACGACGAAAATAAGAGGAAGCAAGTAAAAGCAAAAATAAAAATGCTTTATCATTATATTTCGTCCGTTGAAAAGTTTAACAAAACGTTAACAAAGCATTTTCTTTAATGTATTTCCTTTAATTTCGGACTTTTTGTGAGCTCTATGCTTGAGGTGAGGTTATGTTTGGAGTTTGTTTACACAGTTGCTTCGAAATTTCTGTAAAGAAGGGAAACAGAGTTTAACTTTTCAATGTTAAATGTGTGACTATATTAGCTCAATTTTAATTATAGAAAGTCCTTAATATAGCTTTAAAATCGCAACCAATTCGATACTAATCGAATTTGATGAGCTCTGTACCTCGTTTATCTTGTCGTCATAAAATAAAATTTATTTTTATTAACTTATTTTCGTTAATTATAATTTCATCCAATATTTCTCTGGCATTTTTGAACCTGTTGTATATTCTTTGTTTTCGCTTCTCTTTTTTCCCTTCTTTTCGGGCGATTTGCATATTTCTATCTAAATCTTGCATTTGTTTTTTTCTACCTTTTTCTGAGTTGTCATATTGTCACTGAGTGATCTCAGAATTTTGTTTTCGTTTTTATTTGTTCTCTTTTTTATTTTTCTTGATCGTAATAATTTTTTTCTTGCTGATATTTAAGGGATTGCAGAAAAAAATACTTTTGTCAGGTACAAGAAAAAACATTTAGAACAAGTTTTACAGCTCTTACCAAGATTGGTAAAGAAAATAAAAAAGGAACAATCGTTAAGAACTTTTTGTAGATTAAAAGAAGTGAAAAAACATTTAATTGAAAGGCAAAAAACTTGCATTTATTTTTTAACTTCGTTACATATTCGAAAATCCTTCTTTTGCTGGCCTTAAATTACGTAATGTAAAATCTTCCAATTTTTGCAGAAATTCGTACTCTACGAGGAGATTGCAATGAAACTGGAATTTCCGAAATGTTATTTTGTCACTCTGAATTCCTGAAACTTCTCCATTTAAGCGGAATTAATTGGCTTGATTTCTCGAAAATTTTAAGGTGAGGAGAGAAAATTAAAATCAAAAGTAACAATGCATAAGATATTTAAAATAAATTAAAGAAAAAAATTTAAAACGAAAATCCCGCAATTTATTATTTATATTTTATGCTAAATAAGATAAGAATTTGAAATGGAAGCAGAATTAAATAACACGAAAGTAAGCAAGAAATTTAAAAGTTATATAAGAATCAATAAAGCGGAAAACAGAAAAGGGAGCTTAAAAGAAAAAGAAAAATAAAATTTAAAGATTAAAATAATAGTGATTAAAAATTAAAATTTATTAAAATAAAGAACTGAAGTTAAACCAAAAGTAGAAATAAGGAAATATGCAATAAAGAAATAAAATAAAATCAGATAAAAACTAAAAAAAATACACAGAATTAAGGAAAAAAATTTAATATAATAAAAATTTGATAAAAATATTATAAATAGCAATATTGATAAAAATATTTGTTTCTATTTAAATTGTGATAAACCAAATGGGAGTTAAATAGTTGTTAAAGTAGAAAATAAAAATATTTGTTTCCATATCAATTGTGAAATGCCAAATGAGAGTTAAATAATAATAAAAATACATTTTAATTAAAGCCTTAAAACCCAATAATTAGTGACTTAGTTGATTGTTTCTTTGATTAAATAAATAAATTGAAACCCAAAAAAACTTCATTTAAAACAATTTTTACTCAATAAGCTAATTTAAAACAAAGTAAAAATGCATTATTTAAATTTTAATTGTTGACTTATTCCTATTACAAAAATGTCTGATTTTATTTTTAACACTAAGAGAAAGGAAAAAATTCCTTAAACAATCATTGAAGAAGTTGCAGATAAGCAGTTCCAGTTACCAGCGGCATGTTAAAAGCGCAACTTTTTCCTTTCTACTTCGGCCGAAAGGTGCAATCAGCGCAGTCGGTATTAAAATTGGCAACCCTACTCAAAAAAGACGACGCAACACCCTCAGGTCGCGCTCGTTGTCGGTGGAACGTGCAACATCAGCGCGTTCGACTTACTTTCTTCAATTTCATATTTTTTTTTCAATTGGACTTTTGAAGCATAATTTTTAATTTTTTTCCGCGTTTTCTTTTTTTGTAAACGTTTCTTCTTTCTTTGGCTAAAGATTTTTAATTCGTTTCTTTTTTTCAAGGTTTGTTTCTTCAACGTGATGGAGACGATGATGATAACCAATTCCTGCTGGATAACGAATTTCATTACAACGCTGCCATGTGAAAGGTTCGCCTGGTCCAGCATGACTCGATATCGGTAACTGGTTCGACCCGCTCGCTGTTACGACGGTGGCCCCAGTCATACTTTGTGACCTCTGAGTAAATAAAAAAGGCTGCCCGCCAATACAAGAGCGTCGGTAGATTTTTTTCATAGCTGGAAAGGGGGAGAGGAAAATTTAATATTAATAAGATTATTAATTTTCCTCACCTCTAGTTTTTTATTTTTTTAATTTTTGCCTTCTAATTTCTTTATTAAAATATCTAAAAACTTTAAGATTACTTTGAATTTCCGGAGGTGGGACCTCCTTCGTTCCCCTCTATCATACGCCCCTGAATGAAGACCATGTTTGGCTGATTTTTTGATTAATTTTTTTCTTTCAATTCAATTAAAAATCCATTCCATTCATGCCACCCAAAATGAGGTTTATGAAAAAAGTATCTAAGCTTGAGTGGATTTAAGTTTCTCTGGACAAAAAGCGGGTGAGGACGGCCGACCGCTTTTTCTCTTTCCCTTTGTTTCGGCCGCCTTCGCTGGATCGATCGTGAATTCCACTCAGTGACGTGATGCGACAACGCATGCAACTATTAATCATGCGTCCAGATTGACGTCAAGCGGCGTCGTGTTAGTCAATCCCTTCGACTAAACGTCTGATTAGCATATCAGCCAAGTTAACAGGTGCCTGTTGCATCCAGTGTTCCCGTCCAACGGGTTTCAGCATTCTTTTGACTCATACATATTTTAGTTTTAGGTTTCTTTTTTATCTCGTTGATTGGGGTCATCAATGTTTTGGAGTTTTCGTGGGATCTGCAGAAGCGAAAGAACAACAAAAAGGAATGAGAAGATTTTGACAGATCCATTGGTTTTAATCACCTCTACGCGCTCATGTGCTTCGGCGGTTTTTTAAGTTTTTTAATTGGTTTACAGTTATTTGTTAAGTTCGTTGTTCTTGCTGTTAATGTTGCTGTTGCTTTTGCGAGTCTTCCATAAAAATTAGCCGCTTATCTGCTAACAGGATCGTTTAAAATAAGAAGGGACAAAAATTATAAAAAGGGACAAAAATAAAAAAAACGCCCGCTCACATTTCGTAATGTTTGCAGTCAACGTGGTTTCTACGTCAGGACGATCACGATCACTTGTTTTGACTGTCATGAAAATGAAAATGTATTTAAAAAAGTAAAATAAAGAGACATAAAAAAGAAAAAATTGAATGAAAGGGATAAAGGAAACTGTAAGAGAGAAACTCACCGAAAGAGAAAACTAAAAGATTCAAAGTGAAAAGGCAGAGAAAAGTGCAAAACCAAGGAAGGAACAAAAACAGGAAGGTAAAGAAAATGTAAAAACAATGGAAAGCAACAAACAGAGAAAAAGCAACAAAACAGTGGAAACTTACATAGAAAAATTAAAAATACGGAAGAAAATTAAGCAAAGAACTGATAAAAGCTCGAAAAAGAAGGGAAGATGAAAAGTGATATAGTAAAAAAAATTAAAAAGGAAATAATAACAAGAGAAAAGAATAAAAATCGAAGAAGAAAATATAAGGTTTTGAGCGAGAGGGAGAGAAAATCAAATAGGGACGGAGAAAGAGGGAAATTTGGCAAGAGGAAGAAGGAATTGGAAGGAAGAATTTAGATGGTTTTGAGAGAGATGGAAAGAGATAGAGAGAGAGAGAGAGAGAGAGAGAGAGAGAGAGAGAAAATAGAGATAAAGAGAGAGTGAAAGAGAAAGAAAGTTTGGGAAAGAGACACAAAGGGAGAGAAAGTAGTGATGGAAATAAGTAAATAAATTTAAATAAATAAAAAGAAAAAGAGATTCGTAAAGATCTTTTTAACTTTGTTAAATTATTGCATGACTGCACTCTAATATTTTTCGCGGCCTGAATGGGTTGCATATATTCTCCACAACAATCTCTCTCTCTCTCTCTCTCTCTCTCTCTTTTTCTACCGCTCCCATGCTCAAAAAGTCAAACGGCTTTTGCAGCAACATCTTGTTGCTGTTGCTGTTGTCGAACTCGTGGTGGTCTTCGGTCTGTTGCTGCCGCAGTTGTTGTTGTCATTATTGCCGCTATCATTGCTGTTGCTTTTGTCTCTGTTGCCGTTGTTGTTGTTAACACGGTTGTTGCTGCATTTTCTTCAGCAAAACTTGCTACAAACATCTCTATCTTTTTTTCACTGTCTCTGCTTAGCACATTTTTGTACTTTCTCTCTCCATCTCTCTATTACACACACACTCTCTCTCTCTCTCTCTCTCTCTCTCATCCTCTCTCTCTCTCTATCATCTCTCTCTATCTCTCTCTCTCTCTCTCTCTCTCTCTCTATCTCTCTCTCTCTCTACATTTATCAATCTCTCTTTCTCTCTCTCTCTATGTATCTCTCTCTTTCCCTCTCCCTCTCTCTCTCTCTCTCTCTCTCTCACACCTCTTCTGACACCACCTTCGTTATCCGTCGCATTCGCCATCAGTTCTGCGGTGCGATGGAACCGCTAACGATTTTTCCTTTGTTCCAAACATTGAAAATGCGGTGGACTAATTTTCCTTTCACGTAAAAACGCGCAACCCAAGAAGTAACCGGTGAGAACCGACAGCAAACTAACAGGCAGACAAACACAATACATACACACACCACATATACACATACCCACACACACCTTAACAAGGCTGATGGGTGTTTGGCTCAGCCACGGATCACGGAGAGCGAGGAGCGATTACCACATTCCAGCCAAAGTGTAGTTGTTACCTTGCGCAAACGACTATTGGTAGTAATGACGGTTGTTGTTGTTGTTGTTGTCGGTGTTGCCACCGCTGTTGGTTGAATGAACGACATTCCGTTCCGTGATTCCGTTGCTGCAAGCATTCGGTGTTTCCATCTCCTTCTTCTTCTTCTCTCTCCACCCGCGTCAACGCCTCTCTAACCAAGCAACAAAAACTCACCCATCGGAGTGGTGAGCAGGCTGTTGATAACTGTGGTGAGAGGTGGGAACCCTTGGAGGAGACTGAACTGTGAACTGAATGGTTTCTTCAAAAATGTATTAAAAGCCGTTAGTTTTTGTAGTAGTAGTTGTTGTTGTAGCTGCTGATTTGAATGCTGCTATTTTTTGTTGCTGTTATTGCTGTTATTCTTTCTATTGTTTTATTGTTCCTGTTGCTGTTGTTGCTACATATTTTCGTTATTATTTTTGCTTTATTTGACCTCTTGAATTTATTTTAATCATAAAATTCTCGCGTTTAATTCAAATTGTAATTATAAAAAAAATTAACTTTTTACAATTGGAGAAAAGAGAATGGCAAGCAAATCGCAAGGAATGGAATGTCTCTCACGTTCATGCGTAATAAATGTAAAAAAAAATAAAAAAATCGACGTACCTCTCTAAAAGCCAAATTCATTCAAAACTTGTCTGAACCTAATAACTGTTCATCGCAGTTGGTCGTGAATGACAACGCGGAGCAATGAAAGTCGCTGTAGCAGCCTTCGAATATGGTAAACTTTAACGTAGGAAAATAAACAAAATAAAGAAAAATCGCATAAAATAAAGGGTTAAAAAATGCAAAAAACCAAATAAAAATCAAAAGCTATTTAAAGAACAAAAACAAAAAAAAAGAAAAAGGAAAGAAAGAAAAAGGAATGAAAGAAAAAGGAATGAAAGAAAAAGGACAGGAAGGAAATAAACATGGAAATAAAGAAAATAGCAAAGAATATGGAAAAAAATAAATCAAAAAACAAAACAGAGAAGAGAATAAAAATTGTCCAACTTTTAAAAAGTATTCGCGAATTATAAACCAGACAAATTAAGGGGAAAAACGATGGAGGAGAAAAACAAAACCACAAACGAATAACGAATAACATGCTTGCGCGCGATGACCTAAAAAAGTTTGCAGATCATGAAAAAATACTTGCATTCCACATCGGACCATGACATTCCATGCCGAGCTGTATTCGTTCCGTTCCCAAGTCGTTCCGCGGTAAATACAAGCCTTCCCGCCAGCGTTTATGGCTCGCTTGCTTTTAGCCATTCTTTCATTCAGTGGTTGGCTTGAGTCACAATTCAGTTGCTAACGCTGTTTGGTACAAAGCAAATTGTATCTTGTAGATACTTGTACTATGAAATGTAGCCGTTGTTTCGAGATACACACTTGACAGCAGCAACTCATGCAACACACTAAGCAATTATAAAAAGTAACAAGAAATTGAAAAACAAGTTAAAGGAAAAAAAATTAATTATAAGTGCACTAAAATAATCATGACAACAACAACAGCAACAACAAAAAGCAAAGATACTTAATTTTAATACTGCATCATTTGTCTGTCGAAAATCTTGATTGCATTCCTTCAACTGGTTTTTAGTTAGGAGACAGAGAAAGACAGGGACAGAGGTAGAGAGAGACAAAGAGAGAGAGAGAGAGAGAGAGAGAGAGAGAGAGAGAGATAGAAAGAGAGGGGAGTGGGAGAGAGGGGGAGAGAGAGAGGAAGATAGTATTAATATCTAAAATTTGGAGGGAAAAGAAAATGGTAATCACATTTCTTCTAATCTATAAACGCGAGAATAATATAACGTTCAAGAATATTAAAAATGCTCAGCATTTTTATTTAAGTTCTTTCTGACATTTAAATGTTAGCCAGATTTTCTCTTTGTCCCTCTCGCTACTTTCCTACTCTTTATCTGCACGCCGTTCTTTCACTCACATTTTACAAACCATGTTTCTGCACTCTCTCTCTAACCTGTTTTCGAAGTATCTAGATACCTTTTCTTAACCATAAAAGCCGCTTTCGATCAACAAGTGTTTGTTTGGTAGGTAAAAATATCCTTCTCTTTGTGAGTTTATCACTCCTTTTTCCTCTTGTCATTTTGTCGTCGTCTCTCACGGCGTGTGAATGTTCTCTCTTAACTTGATAGAGCAAGAGACGTTTGCTCTCATCTCTTATTTTTTTCTTTCTTTTTTTTTTTTTTGATACCGTCGCTCTTTTTAGTTATACGAGTACGTGCATGCTACACCTTCTTTCGTAGTATTCTCTCTAATTATTTAGTTAATCTCAGTTAACTTATATCTGATATTTAAAATATAATATCTTACGATACTCAAATCTATTATGTTTTAATATCTGAATCTTATAGTCGCCGGATTATTGACAATTGCGAATTATTTTAGGACTCATTAAGCTGATATAATGTCTGATTTTTATGTTTTTCTCAACCCACACTTTTAAAGTTCCTAAATGTTTTATGGTTTCCGCGTCTTTTATAACTTTAGAATATCTTTTTTAACTTCTTTGGGTTCCTTGTGTTTTATAGTCATTGAATCCCTTCAGTCTAAAGAATATTGCTTTAGTATATTTTATAATTTCTGCATCTAATCTTTCTAATCTTTGAATTTCTTTAGACTTTTATGGTTTCGGAATTCTTTGGACCCTCTTTAGATTTCAACATTTTAATCTTGAAATCTTTTAAAATCCTCAACCTGTTATATCTCAATTTCTACATCTATAAATAATCAATGCACTCATAATCTTTTATAGTCCTCATAATTTTAGAAATTTAATATATCCTCATCATCAGACCGTTTTTAAATACTCGTATCTTCATCTCCTTGAGATCCTCTAAACTCTGACCACTGACTACCACAAACTTTGTGTACCACTTGTTCTACTCATTTAATATTAATGACTTTGCCCCGTACGATTCAGCTATAGTTAAAAATAAAATCCTCTCCCCCATTTCAGGAGTTCCGGTTTTGTGCTACCAACTCTATTCGCAATTATTCTCTGCATTTCAGCTCTCCACATCATTTAAAGCGAAATTTATGATTATTTGAGGTCTCTTTACTTACTCATTTAATGAATGTACTTCGCAGATACTGTCTTTTATATCATGTCTGCATGTATGTATGCCAGTTATGAGTATCGTAGATGTTAGGATTTGAGTTTAGTTATTGTATTTGTGTGGGTGTCGTGTGATACAGGCCGCAATTCATAATCATTTCTTTTGACTGTATGAAACCGGATTCATAATTGAACAAGAAAAAATACCTGAGACATTCACTTTATACCATGAATGGGAACCACTGTGTAGAAGGAGGAGGATTGGAATGGCCTACAATTTCGAAATATTCAGACTTTCTAAATTTCCAGGCGTTATGTCAGCTATTAAACCAATAAATTCTTATTTTCAAAATATATAAACGAAAACTTCATTTTATGTTGGATTTAGAATTAATTGAAGCCGATGAATTTCGATTTTGTTATCGATGATGATTTCTTGTGAGGGACTGATTGCAGGCGACAACTTGGTTTCTTATGGGTGACAATTCATGGGTCAGATTTTCGCGGTTAATCATTGTGGGTGACGGCTTTAAGGACTATATTATATTCAACAATTTGCTTTTCCTCCCCACTTTTCTTGACCCTCTTTTCATACATCAAAGAATATGGAAATATTAAATGATGTGTGAAAAAATTAAATGAAGTATTTGAAAAAATTTAGCGAAGTATTTGCGGAAATAGTTGTTATAGTTCTAATAATCAAATAGAGCGTTTAATATTTCACATAACTCAAGGTCGTAGAAATAACTGTTTCTTCAGAGATTTCATTTTCCTCACGGCATAAATTCTAAAGTCAGACAGTTTGACATAAAAAGTTATGTGGGTTGAATAGATAGCGAGTCGTGGTGGAGGAGAAGAAGCGAAAGAGTAAAGAAAAACAAGAAATAATTTCAGTTCAATTTAAGTGTTAAATGGTGGTTAAAATAATAAATGGCTTAAAGAGAGAGAAACACAGCAGAGAGCGAAGAGAGTAGCTGAAAATACGGCTAAGAAAGTCATGAATGGCAGACAACACATGTATGTGTGTTAATACTTGTTAGTATGTTGATGTGTGTGTGAGTGTGTTACACTTTTTATTTTTCGTTTTGATTAAATATGGCTTTGTGTGCGTGACCAACTGTTGCTCCAACCGGTTGAGTTGAAGTACTCAATGACTCGATGAGAGCGTTGAGACCAGAGAAACAGAGGAATGAGCATCGTAACAATGGGCGCGTGAGAGTCTCAGTTCTTCATGAGCCATGTAAGAGAAAGTGCTTGGTTTCAGGGCTCCCGCTGCAGGTGACAGCTTCTGGATGACACTTTGCTAGTTGAGGTGACAGCTTCTGGCTGACAGCAGGCAGGTGTGACAGTTTGTCACATCTTGTGCTGAGAGAATGGATGGATGTCATACAGTGAAAACTTTTGGGTGCCATCACTTCTGTGGTGGCTTGTTGGTGACAGCTTGTGGGTGACAGCTTGTAGGTGACAGCTAGTGGGTGACAGTTTGTGGGTGACAGCATGCTGACTGGCAGCTCTTAACCAAATAGTAGTTTAAGAATAACTTCTTCAAGTTGACAGTTTGTGTATGATAACTAGTGAGTTTTGTAGAACACAACGTTTGGCACTTTACGGGTGACACTTCAAGGTAGCAACTTTTAGGTTTTGGGTTTTTGATAGCTTATAAAAATTTTTCGGATGACAATTTTCACGTCATAGCTTTCAAGACTATTGTATGCAAATGGTAACGTGTGGATGACAGTTTGCTCATGACAGTTTTTGGGTGACAACCTTCAGATTACAGTTTGTGGATGAAGAAGCTTCTAGCAAGGATATTGTAGTACAGTAGGTGTCACCACGTTTGATCTTCAGTTTTTGGATGACAATTTATGACAGACAATTTTGGAGTAACAGACTGCCGCCAACATCTTCCGGATTATGGATTGTAGGGAACATCTTGTCGATAATAGTTAATGAGTGATTGATTATAAGTAACCATGGTTGTCTTCATGGTTAGGGTTAAGGTTATAGTTGTTATTATCGCTATGATTATTATTATCATTAGGTACGATTATTGTTATGGTTATCGTTGTTGCATTAAGTGGAGTTATAGTAGCTTATTGTCGAGGAAAGTCAGCGGTTAGTAAAGAATACAGTGGATGTTGGTAGCTCCCCGCTGATGATGACCTGGAGTTGATGATGTTTTCCTCATACTTTTTTGCCGGTAACAGTTAGAGTTCTGTGGGCGGTGGCTAGCGATATATAAAACTAAAGGTTGCTTGGGAGAGATAACTCTGAAACGAGTGACATTTGACCCTTATCAATCATCTGATGATGGATGTCAAGTGAGAGATGGCAAACTTCAGTTTGCAATATCTGATTGGAGCAAAGTGCAAATAAATTAGTAGATACGATTTGAGATTCAAAATGGGAGAGAAAAAACCCAGCGTGGACCGGCAAATGTTAGTGAGAGAGGAAGAGTAGAGACTCGTACACAGAAAGAGAGTATCTCCTGAATGAAAACAGTATCTACAACCTCTGCTGAAGTGGTAGGTATTTACAAACACAACCATACAAAATCGCAGACATATACACAGATACGCCCGTTTCTGAGTACCGCTCTCGTGCGCGGTGTGGGATACAAAAATGTTGTTGTTGTTCGTTGTGTTTGAAGCTGTTGCTGGTGTGTTTGTTACTCGTTTTTCATTGTATCTGCGGGTCATAAATTTCACAGCTCTACCAGATACACTCACTCGTATACTGGTTGCGCTCTCTCGCCAACTTTTACTCAGCCATTTGACATTTGCATTCACAAGAATTTCCGTTGCTACGGTCGACCACGATACCGATACTGTGATGCCGCTTTCGTCACTGAGTTTAGTTCACTCAGAGACGTCACTCGGCGAAGTACTGCAGATACAGGCAGACTTAGTAGAAGTAGAGAAAATTAAGAAAAAAACAAGAAATCAATTGAAAGTAAAGAATTAATAAAAAATATTTTGCATACAAAATTAAATCACAGTAAATGGTGTCACGAAAGCCAACACGAAAAGCTGTCCAAAAAGAATTCGTCGCCGTTGATGCAACAGCCAGTAGTAAAAAGCAGAAGATTCAAAGTCTAAAAAGATAAAAACAAATTGAACTTTAATGCAATTCAGACAACGACAGCAACAGTAACGCGTTTTTGATAGTGCGGAAAATTCATATTGAAACCGTCATCCAGCGTCACACATTTGAACGAATCGAATCCAATGAAAGTGCCTTGCGTGCGTTACAAAAGTATCTGATGGATGAATAGTTTTGTGTAAAAGGCTAGTTGAAAAGCAACGTAAAATGTAATTGAGCAACGCGAATCGATCCTCGTCTCAAACTATTGTGGAAACAAAAAAAGATCAGAGATACGCTAGTAATTTTTCTAGAAATTAAAAAAAATACCTATAATTAAATTAAATTGATTAGAAAAGAAAAACAATAAGCTGAGGGTACTGATTTAAAAAATTCTAGTAAAGAAAGTAACTGTAAAAAGTATCTACAAACAAGTATCTATGTATCCAAAAACGTGTTTCTATGTACAATAAAACGTTATCGTATTTCTTGATGGTCGGACAGAACTACAAAAGAGCTACAGGTTGAAATTCTTTCATTGCCGTTGTTGCTTCTCTTTTAGAAAACAAAACAATTCAATAGCAGAGTATCTACGTATCTATGTATCTATCAAACCTGGACACCGCCTCACACGTGCTAACAAAGCCTTATATTATTTTATGATTATCGTAATGCTGGTTGTTATTGCATTTTAAATTCAACAAGTACTTAAGTGAAACTTGAAAGCCTATAAAACTGGAAATAAAATCAAAGTTGTAAATTTCTGTATAACGATAAAAGAAACTGGATTTTAAAAACAATCTCACCGATATCTGTAAACGCATTCAGATGTTATTTTAAGAACCTTTCAAAACAGAACAAAAAGAAAGCAAAAATTTTATAAAGCATTTCGAAGATTACAACGTTAAAAAGACGGTTTTGAAGAACTTTTAATTCAATCTATACAAACGTAAAAAATCCTGAATTAAAATCTTAAGTGCAATTCTAAGAAAAAACTGCAAGATTTTAAAAAGACTTAAAATTATTCTAAAAAGCTCAACCAGTAAATTAAAGACTTTCACCAAAGTAACTGATTGAAAAAGTGCAAATTTAGGTTAGAATAATTGAAAGAAACGAATTATTAGCAACAAAAAACTAAAAGTTAAACAAAAACACAACTGTGACTAACAGATTATTAAAATAAAATTGAAAATAAAAAGCTAACATTTTGCTCAATCAACTAAAAAGAAACTTTTAATAAATGTCGCATCTAAAATCCACACTGTTTAAAATTAACATTCACAATACATTTGAATGCATGCAAAACACTTAGAAGTCAATGAAAAACAAGTTTTTAAATCGGAACAAATAAAAAAAACAACTGAAGTCACTTCTTTGCAAAAAATTAAAAAAGGTTTCTTTTTTTAATACGATTTTTAAAGAAACTTTAAAATTCTTTACTGTAAACATCTTGCAAAAGAAAAAGGTTCCAAAAGGTTGAACCGCAAAATCTAGAAATTGTGCCACGCCTACTGTGTCACCACCTCCTCCTTACTTATTCCACTTCACAAAGGCGAATCTCTTCTTCCGAGAAGAGCTTCAACACCAAAGCTTCAAAATTCCGTACGGCGAGTTAAGCACACTGGATATCATCAATATGGAGACCTTCTATGACGGGGACCTGAAAGATATATGGGACTCCGATCTAGATCCGGTAAGCTCTAAAAAATGAAGTAAAGCGAATTATAAGATCTGAATAGAAAGAAATATTTAACTTCCCTTACTTTTGAATGGAGAAGATACGAGTCTATAAAATTTTGAAGTCATTATATATATTTTTTAGGATTGAAAATCTCTATTTTTTCGAATGAAGACACTTTCGGAAGTGTCCAAAACATCTGGACGGAACGAAACAAGTTCAAGCGAGCAACCTTATCTTTAACTTAATTTCTTTTTGAATACTTATAGTCCTCCTCTTTGCTAGTTCTATATTTTCCGGTATAGTTAGTTAGATAGTTAGTTGTAGCGACCAGCTGTCTAACCTTGAGTTTCAGAAATACTGAAAACAAGACAAGTAAAAGAAAGAAAAGCAAAAAATTATGTTCTTAAAAAACACTATCTGACTAAGGTTTTCTATTTTGTTTTGTTTTGCTTTGTTTTGAGAATCTTTATTTTCATTTTATTGATTTGCACTAAATAAGTTTCGTTTGCCTTTTCGGAAGAATAATAATCATACAAAATAAAGTAGCAGCTATGAAAGCTAAAATTATATAATCGAAAAGCACATTTTTGCCGTGAGCAGTCTGACTGCATTCACACTCAAGTACAGTCACACAATATTTTTGACAGGGACGATTAAATTGTCTCGAGCTGACTACAATATGTACGGCTGATTGTCATTCTATCTGTCTGTCTGGTTTTTTGCATGCCAATATGTTTGTGTCTATGGAAACCTGTTTAGGTGTCTCTCAGATTTGCTGTATTCTTCTGTATCTTTCTAACTAGCTGACAGATTTTTCTCTTCATCTCACAGTCTTTATACGGTCCATATGTTAGGGTTTCTATTTTTTCCACCTGGCCACATTGTCTGCTTAAGTATTTCGGGGCTTTTAGACTTTTCTCAGATAGAATATCCCTATTAGATGTTATAGATGTTACATAATATATATGAAAAATAATATCCATCTATCTATCTCTCTTACTATCTCTCTCTCTCTCTCTTCCTCTATCTTTCTCTCCCTTCATCCCTCTGTCTCCTTCTCACTCTCTCTCTCTCTCTCTCTCTCTCTCTCTCTCTCTCTCTGTCTCCCTTGCTCTCTATCTATCTCTCTCTATCTATCTCTATCTCCTCTCTATATTTTCTCTCTCTCTTTCTTTCTCTCTCTCTTTCCCTCTCTCTTCCTCTCTCTCTCTCTTTCCCTCTCTCTTCCTCTCTCTCTCCCTCTCCTTTCCTCTTTCTCTCTCTCTCTCCCCCTCTAAATCCCTACTTCGTCATCCAAATTCTTCAGTTTCTGTATAAATTTGTTTGCTTTCCCATCAGCTTTTTTGTCTGTTTAGTCATTTGTCTCACTGTCTGTCTATCTGTCTGTCTGCCTGCGTCTTTCTGTCCGTTCTTATCTCGTCGCTAACGCATAAAATTTAATAATACATATTTTAAAAATGTTATCTTAAGGTCAGTTTAGAAAAATATTTGCTGTTGCAGCATAATATTAAGCGCAAATAGGATTCAGAAAACAGAGAAAATGCATTATTGCCATTATTTTTGAAATAGTCTAGAAATCAAGACAAATGATAATAAAAAAGAACATTTAGAAAAAATTCTGCAAATACTGGCGACTTCATTTTTAATAAAAATTAATTGAAAGCATAAAAAAATCAGCATTGAAATGTTTTTTATATTTTCAAGATTGATTGGAATGTCGTACAATTAAATAGAAATAAATAATTTTCATATTTTGTAATTTATAATAATTAAATTATTATGTAATTTATAATAATAATTGTATCAAAATATCACTTTATAATACGTTTTCAAATGACCTACTATTCTTATATATTTATTTCAATTTTGCAGTCTTCAATTCATTTGCTTCGTAATTTCAATGTTTTCGTAATTAAAACGGTTAAGGAAAATAAAATAGAAATAAATAAATATATAGGAATAAAATTGTACTTGTACTTCTCATTATATTTCTCTATTTATTTAATATAGTGGTTAATTTATTGAATTTAGTTGATAAAAATTAATGTTTTTAGTCCAAAACCTTAAAAAATTTTGATTATTTACATCTTTACTATTAATTTTAGAGAGAATTCCGTACTTTCAGCTAAAACGCTTTCCTTCCTTCCCCGGAAATCTATTTCTTCAAGCCACCAAGATTGCACACTGCAGTTTTTTCACTATTTTGAATAAAATAGAAAGTGCAAAATTTGTTGCTACCACACTTCATTGCTGCTTATGAACAACCAGCATTCCCTTCACTTTTTTAGCTGCTTGAGGAAGACGAAAATAAGCACAGAAATTAAATAAAAGCCACAAAAGCAAAAATATAAAAGAAGAAAGCAGTTAATAGTAAGCAACTAACATTTTAAAAGCAACTAATCGATGGTTTTATTAGCGTTTTTTCCACCATCTCTTTGCTTTGAAGTCCATATGATTGTTTTATTATTCCCTTGTTATTGTTTTTTCTGTAGTTTATAAAATTTTTTTCGAAATTTTAATTGTATTTTTTGCTCCACATTTTTATAAACAGTTTTATTATTGTTGTTTATTACCTTTGTTGTTGTTCGTTATTTTAACGCATGCAATCGATCAACGATCACGCTGAGTGTGGGTGAAATTTTAGCAATTTATACTAGTGATTTTCTTGGACTTCGTTTTGTGTTTTTGTTTTTAATGTCTATTTTCTGCAAACAATGAATAATAAATTAATTTTAAAACTTAGAAAGTTTTCTTCTGTTGTCTATTTTACTTTTTTTTATTAATTTCGATTGCTTTTAGGATGTTTTAATTTAAAAATTTCTCGGTTTTTTGTGATTTTTCTATAAATTTCTTATTTTTGTTTTTTTCGTCAGAAATGTGATTTTTATTATTTTTGCTCTTAGTAATGCTTTGCAACAAAGTCTGCATCATCAGCAAAAAAAATTTATTGCTGACCTTGACATTTGTTAAGATTTAATTAAAAAAAACAAAAATAGACAATGCTGTGATTTTAACAACTTAAACTCAAAATTCTTATCTAGTATGCTAATGCTATTTATTATTTTTTAATGCGCTAAATAAACAAAAGTGTTTGCGATTTAATTTTTGGTGTCTTCTCTAACTAATCAATTACTGAAAATAACCAAGAAATAGAATTAAATTAACACTCTAAACTGAAGTAATCAGTACTTTATGAAAGTATTTAAGTAGTTAAAGTTCAGTTTGTTTTTAGTTAACGTATTTAAATACTTTTAAAGGAATCAAATTATGATTCCTCTCTTTAAAACGTAGATTGCGAAGGTAAATACCTTAGAATTACAATAAATATTGAAAAATATTTAGGTTAGTTAAGGAACGTTAACGTACTTTTTAAATAAATTAAAAAATTAAATATTTGGAGAAATGTTAAACATGGGGTTAACATTTTCTTGGAGTTCGTTTCAAAACTACAATTCATTGTAGTTTTTTCCACAGCTAAGGATCAAATTATATCCTTCCCTTCTCCACGGCACACCATTCTCATCCCGCATCTTTGTGAAGGAATTGTTGGCCATTACCGGATAAAGAGAGAAAACATGATTTCCTCAATTCAAAATTCTAGAGAATTTTATTCCCTTAACACTTCATTTAGGGTGGTTATAGAATATCAATTGACTTCGGGGTGCCAGACAGGAAGGCATATAAAAACGAGTAAAATTTCTGAGGATGGTTTGCTGTTGCTTTTCTTGCTTTTGAAATTCTCACTTTTGATAATAATGCTGTTGTTGTTGTTGCTGCTGCCTATGTTGCTGATGTTGTTGTTGTTTTTATGACTGTGACTACTGATAACAGCTCTGAGTATGGAAGGGTCGTCGTAACGCCTTCATGTCATGTACGCCGCCGCTATACGGGTTCATTATTATCAAAATAAATCATCAAAAAATCATTTTTATTTCATGTTCCATGCCATACTGTAGTTGTTGATTCTGTATCTGACAAATACTTGCATATATATTTAGAATTAACTTTTTTACTATAATAAAATATTAATGCTGTGAATGTTCATTTTCTAACTTTTATTATAAACAAACATTTATAGTTTACATTTTAAAATAAAATACTCATTTTAAAAACAACATACTCATTTAAATCTAAAAAACAACATACTCATTTAAATCTAAAAATCTAATTGTTTGAATTATGATTTCTCATCCTAATTCCTTGACTTATGCTTAGTCAATGAAAATTTAATTGTTTGAACTGTGATTATTGAAATATAAACATTTAAAATTATATATATTATATGCAAATTGCATATTTTATATAACTATTGCAACCTTTCGTGATTTCATTTCTTTCATTTTCAAAATTCTACATCGTTTTAATCGCCAAAAAGTGATGTTCTGAAGAATTGTGATGCTGAAACCTCACATTTTATGACTGATGTATACCGTTTTTAGTTTGTTTCTTTGTTTCTTATCAACTGCGATGTGGAGACCTCATATTTTATGACTGTTGTAAACTCTTTCTAGTTTCTTCATTTTGTTTCCTAGCAACATAAAAGGCTTCACATTTCGAACAAAATCAGAAGTAAGCAGCAGCAAGTGGACGTATTTTTAACATTTTTCCTCAAAGTTTTTCCAGTTCTTTCTTATTTTTAATACAAACTTATATATATATATATGTATAGCTTTATAACTGATAGCTTATCAACATCAACGAAGCTGTATAAGTTCCAAATTGAAATTGTTTTTAGTCTCAAACCTAAACTCAAAACAGTTTTCTTAAATTCGTATAATTCTTCTAAAATTTATTATCAGATTTATTACCCAATAATCATTTAGTTCCTTTCTGCCTTTCAGTAAATGATATTCATTTCGTGTTAAATAGAGAAAAAAAATCATGATAAAACTAACTCTATATTGCAGCTTCATATCTTTCAGATAACTAGATATCTACGCACGCGTGTACGATAAAAATTTTGAAATAACCTCACTTGTTTTTATGACTCGAATATAAGATGGCGGTTAGCATTAAAGACGGATGCAACAATTTTAGAAATTCGTAGGTACTTTCAAAACTTACAGTCAGGGAACTAAAAGTATTACTGAAATAATTACAAAATAATCCTTGTACATGTACTTGTGCTAATAATTGTACTTGTACTTGCACATTTTCAAGTATTTCTTAAAGTACTTCCTTAATCTAAACTACTCGTACTTTAATTATACTCGTACTTGAATTATACTGAAACTATACTCGTACTTGAATTTGTACTTATGTTTGCATTTGCAATTGTAATTGTCCTTGCACTTGTAATTGTAATTGTCCTGTACTTGTTCTCGTAATTGTACTTGTATTTATACTTGTACTTGTACTTGTATTTTAATTGCACTTGTACTTTAAGTTACATATTTTCAAGTATTTAATAAAGTACTTTTTATTCTTCATGTATTCAATTTGATTTTAAAAAACCTCACTTTTTGAAAACCTTGAAAATTTTCCCTCAGCTCATTTAAAAACAATGTTTTGCAAATTATGTTAAGTTTTCTAAAATTGAACACTGAAGCCCCCAACAACAAAAAATTCATTGAGTGTAACTTTGGCAACATCTCGTTGACCTGGATAAATCATAAATTTATAAAAGGAAAAAATATCAAGCATAGAAAACTAAGAAGAAATAATTCAAAAAACAAAATAAAAAACAAAAAGAAGAAATACGTAATAAAAGAAAAAACAAAAGCAATAAACAATCAAAATAAATTCAAGTATTTCAACATCTTTTAGCACTCGTTATACTGACTGTTTTTCTCCATTTCGATTTTATTTTTGTACTTTCGAAAGATAAGATGAAGTGAGTGCAGCAATGTAAACTGTTCACTGTTAACTGAAGTGATGGTGAAAGACTAAGAAAATTTTTAGAGTTTTAATGGAAAGCAAGGAAAAGAAGGTAAAAATGGTCAACTCATTAAAATTTTATTTATATCTGCGAAGAGATAAGAAATATTGAGGACAGTAGAACAGGTTAATATTATGATTTAACGTAATTTTTACGGATTTTTAAGTTTTAAAGACCAATGCGAGTGCACCAAACGAAACAATTCTCATTATCGTAGACGAGATCGAGACAGTATTTCTTAGTCGAAGCGAACGAGAACCGACATCGATACAGCCTTCTTCACGTCCCGAATTTAAGGCAATAATCGAGTTGGGACAGCTTTTTCAAGACAATATTGATCAAGAGATCAAGACAATATTATCTTGCCAAGACGAGAATCGAGATCGTGACAGTAATCTTCATTTGAGACGAAAATAGAGATCGAAATCACTCAAATCTCGAAAAATCTCGCCCTTGTGCTAAATCTGTATAATGAAACTATAGAAAACCATTTTACCGAACACGTGAAGCTCCAAAGAGTGAGTATGAGTAAGAGTAAAATCAGAAATGAATCACACGATTGTACTGAATGAAATGATTGATTCGAGGAATAGAAAAAACCAGAAAAATTGTGGGTTACCAAAAAAAGTATCTCTACCATTTTGACAGATATGGCGAGGTCTATTCAGGTTAAAATATTTGTAGTTAAAGAAAAAGAAAATAAAAAAGAGAAAAAGATGGCAACAGCCATCGAAGTTTAGAAACCTGCAGAGTGATCAGTGATGAATGGAATAGTTGCGCGGGCTATAACTGTTGCTTTATTGTCTTCTACTTCTTCATCTTCCTCCTCCTCTTCCTTTTCGTCGTCTTGTTCGTCGTAGAGTTCTTCTCTTTTTCTGTTATTTCTTCTTCCTTTACTCTTTCCTTCTTTTACTTCATTTTAATTATACAATCGATTTTCAAGCTTTATGTAGAAAAATTTTTGCATTTGACAGATTTAGGTTAATTGGACCGTGACGACGTTGTTGGCAGTGTTGTTGTTGTTGGTGTTGCTAATGTTGGTGTGGTTGTTGTTGTTGTTGTTGTTACTGTTATTGCTGTGCGGGTGGCAGTAACTGCTATTCAGCATGAAGATCGTGGAGTTTATGATGGTGCCTACTTTTTCCTCATACTCAGTAAATTATTTTTGTATTATTAGGCAATAATAGTGATTTTTTCAATTTTCAAATTTTTATTATCTTTTTCCATTCTGCACAGTGCGCAGAAGATTGCACAATATTTGAATTTGTATATTCTATTTTTATATTTTCTGCTTTTTAATGTTATTTATTGTAAAATTAACAATAATTTCGCATTATTTAATTCAAGTATAATTTTTTATTTACTTTGTCGCTTGGTATTGCACAATATTCTGCGCAATGTAAGAAGTACTTCTGTTCAATGTGCGAAGTACACCTCATATTCTGAATTCCGTGAATTCGTACTCGTTTTTAACGAGGTGTTTCTTGATTTTCACTTCTTGTCTTTTAAGGCGTGAAATCACAGAAATCACTTGAAATGAAACTTTTCATCTCTTGCATTGAATTCATGATCATTTCTACCAAATTGAACGCTTTAAATTTCACATTGTTCTTCTTTAATTAAATAACTATACGTGACTTTTCACCATTCATAACCATATTACGGTATTATATTTCGGAAGGTCAAGAAAGTACCGTCTTTTTCGATGACAGTTCTTTGATGACTCGGTTTTCAGAAAGATTTCATTTAATATTAAAAAGTTTCTACACTCTCTCTTTCCAGTTGAAGGCTAAAAAAGAAAACCAATTATTGCTTTTGATTATTAGAATTTCTGAGATGTTCTACTTTCTCTAATTTCCCCTTAATAACTTTAATATTCTTCATTTTCTCTTAATATTCTAATTTCACCTACATTTTAAATTGCACAATTTTAAGTTCCCATTACTATCTCAATCCTATAGATTTTCACTTCAATTTCTATCAATTTTTCTCGTCGTTTTATTCCAACTAGAGACTTCTTGACATATCTAACCTCCCTGGAAACTCAATTAATATCTAATATATTTTGGAAACTCAATTAATATCTAATATATTTTGAAATTTGAATGAAAAAGAAAGAATACCACCAATATTCTCAAGTCCGGGTATCGAAATATCTTAATTTCATTGACTTCTCAAGTTATCTGATCTGAGTTCCTACACTTCATATTATAATATTTGACGTGTTTCATAAATATGTCAATTTCAATGATCTTCCTGCTCTTCAATTTTCGGAAAGCTATCGACTTTAAATTACTTTAAATCGACTTTAAATTACTACAATCGACTTTTTAATTACTTCAACATGCTGTGATTAATTTCGTTAGTGAGCGGATTCTATTTTTTCACCTTAGTTGACATCTCATATTTATTGACATCTCGATTTCTCATTTTAGTTTTCTCTCAGATTTGGTTGTCATTTCAATCGCAGTAGAAGTTTATTCTCGTTGACAACTTAAGTTGCAGTTAATCAGGAAACTGTTGATATTTTCTGTTCCACCGATATTTTCTGATCCGTTTGCTAAAAATGACACAAGGATGAAACCTTTTTGACGAATTACAACGTTAACTCCTGCAATATATTCAAATTGAGAAGTGAACAATCTCTTGAGAAGAATCCGTTTTTCTTTAAGTGTATTTTACAGGGTTGCAGGTTTTCTTTTTTTTCTCTCTAGTACATCCATCAGTCGCGCGCCGTCTAACCACGTCACAGCTGAGCGCCAAAAAAGATGAACACAACCATCATGCAACAATATAATGGCAAGAAAAAATTGAGAAAATCATAGAAACAAAGAAGAAAACAGCAACAGTGGCAAAAAAATAATAAATAAAATTATAACTCAAAGGGAAGCCCTACTAATGGACGGGAGCCACCGCTGTGTTGGTTCAGAGTGTGTGTGGGAGCGGCTGCAGTAGTGGCAGCGGTGGTGGTGGTGATGATAGTTATGGCGATGACGGACGGCAGCCTCAGTTTTCCTCGGCACACCAGCATATTTGTTGTTGTTGGCCGGTTTTTCTTCGATTTCTCGCATTTGTATTTTCTCGGAATCAAGAGAAAGAAAAATAAGAAGAAGAAAAGCTTGTTGCATGCTTTGAATGAACATGAAAATTAAGAGCGCTCGTTCACACGTTGGAAGCGCAGACACTTCCGTTGCCGGTCGTCTTCCTATGCGGCCTCTTCTTCCTCTTCTACTCCTGCTTTACTTCTTTCTTTGCTGCGTTTCTAAGACAACTTTTTTCATATTCTCCCGGCTGGTGGTTGTTAGCCTTAATTAATTTAGTTAAAAATAAGTACAAAAAAATATGAGAAAAGCTAAGAAAATGCTAACGCGAAAAGGAAATTAAAATAAATTAAGTTAAATTAATCAGTGAGGGTAATAAAATCCACGGAATCCTGGGTAAAACATGAAAGAAAACATGTAAAATGTAGAAATTTACTGAAATCAAAGAAACAGTTATTAAATTTCATTTAATCACTGATTAGTTTACTTTATTTTCATAAAACTTTATTTGATTTAATTTTATTTTAATTTATTTTCTATCCTTTTATTTTATTTCTTTACTTTATTTTAATAATTATTTCATTTCACCTTATTTTATTTATTCACTTCATTTGACTGTTTTATTTTTTTATATATTTTTTACATGGCAACTCTTTGAGCTGCCAACTGACATACATTCTGACAGCAATCCGCTTATGCAAATACAAGGCAGTACGTTAGTCATAAAAGACGTACAACAACAACAGTTAACTGTAACCAACATAACGTTGTTGTCAGCAATGCTAATTTTACAAAAGAGCTGAAAAGATGACGCACTCCAGCCACAAGAAAAGTTGGGAGATTTTGCAATCTGCAGATCGCGCTCTGTTCACTGAGTACGTTATATGTCAATACATTTTTGCAATGCTTTCTTCGCTCTTCTGATTACTTATTGTTGTTTTTGTTGCTCATCTGTTGTTGATTATCTCTCTGAGGTTGCGAATTTCAGTGCAATCTTCTATTATTGGAATTTTAACTTTGTATTTTGAACTGCTTTTGAACGTATTTTTAAATATGTCAACTTTTCAATAAAGATTAAAAAATTTTTAAAATTGCAATAAATAATCAAATAAATAGTTATTAGTTTTTCTAAAGAGATTGTGTAAATTTCTCAAAAAAACCCCCGTAAACAGAAATAATCATGTGATTCTTCGTAGGTTTCTTATCTGTCAAGTGTTATTAACACTTTTCGGTTTTGTGTATTTTCCTTTTTTGTTTTTCTTTGAATTACTATATGGGGATTTTTTTAAAAATCACTTGCATTTTGTGTAAAGTAAATTAATTGATAACTCTGAGGATAACTGCAAAAACAAGTCATAATTCTAGTTTCCTTATAATTTTATATTTCTTTATGGGATTCCCTATAAATTTCAATAATTTTCTCTTTAGCAAAAATTCCAGAAATCCCCTAAATAAAAAAGTCCCACATTTTTAAGAAAAAACAAGAACGTAGTCATGGCAATCATGGCTGCCGCTTTAGGGCGAAAGATTTCATTTGTGAGTTTTTAAATTGCCTTAAGAAATTAAAATTTTCTGAAATATTTGAATTCAGTGTGAGACCTATTATCTGTCTATCTGTCCACAAAGTTAAGAACGAGACGCTATCTTAAAGCAAAGAAACAAAGTAAAAATCGGAAGAAAAGGAATTTCCCAAGAGTTTTTAAACTGTTTTCTCAATATTACTGGCCTTCATTTCTGCAATGTCTGACAACTTCGTGCGGCTAAAAAAAGGTAGCAGGGGGAAAAAAGAAAACCATATTTAATAAGGAAATTCTAAAAATAACTTAAGCTGTGCAATAGGAAAAAACTAGACGGCCATGCAAGATCAGAACTGAAGCTAACTGAATAAAATAACGATGATGATAGTGATGCTGAAGGTGATGATGATGATGATGATGATGGTGATAATGACGGTGGTTATGAGGATGATTTTGAAGAGGTAGAAAAGTGAGGGGAAAATATGCAGCACGTTTATAAAGATGAAGAGGTTGTTTTGCTGGTTTTGTTAGTTGGAGAAGCTTTAAAAACCCGTAGATATGTAATTCCTTACAACGATTTCATGACTACTTGTTTGTGTTGTTGTTGTTGTTGGTTTTAATGGTTGTTGCTGCTGCCGGTGTTGTTTTTGTTCCTGTCAAGTGGATTGATTTGCTTGGTGTTGAATTCCAAGTGTTGAAGTGGGGAATTTGGTCGGCGTCAACGTTTTTGTTGTTGCTGCTGTTGTTGCTGTTGTTGTCATAATTTTTACTGTTGTTTTTGGTTGTCTTATTTATGATGTTATTATCTGATTTACTGGGATGGCGCACAAAAGCTTAAATAAGATTTTCCTTCACTTAATATTTGTGTGACTTCATTTTTTTTCTTATTTAATGTAATTTTTTTTATTTAATTTATTTCCGGAATTTCTATAATTGACGTGAGATTACACCTAAAGATCAACAAGTTTTTTTAATCCCTTTACATGTAACAGGATTTAATTTACTCTAAACTTAATTAAGGTTTCAATTTTTATTTTGTTGCTTTTTAGTTTAATGCAACATTTATGTGTGTTTATTTTGATCATTTTTATTTTTCTTCTATTATATAACTCGTCTGCAGAAGTCGCCAAATCAAGCAGAATTCATTTTAATATTTTTGTTATTTCTCTTATCAAACTTAAATATTTTATTAATAATTAAATTTTAAATTGAAAAATAACATTTCAATTTAATAACTATTTTTATTTCCCTCTTTTCAGGTAAGTTACTCGCAGATACTTTAACTATTTCCTGATGATTCTAGATTTAAAACAGTGCAAGGAACGTATGTAAGTTAATTGTGGAAAATTAAATCTAAGAAAATTGTCACGTTTTTAATACCTTTTTTCAAAGAAAACTACACTTTCCCGCAAAAACACATTATTTTACTTTTTCCACTTCAGTGTACGAGTGCCTCGAAAAAACTAAATAAGAAAACTTTACTCTTTCTCATATTTCCATTTTAATTGGTTGAAGTCGAATTCCTCATTTTGAGCACGTAAAGGGAGAGTCATAAAATTCGGTAGATAACAAAAAATAGATAAATAAAAGCAACACTTGAAAAGTGGAGTAAGCAAAAGGCTTGAAATAATTAAACTGCTTAAAACGTTTATTTAATCAGTGCAGTCAAGTAATGAAATCGCATTCACTCCATTTAAGTCGTGATTGAAACAGAGATTTCCAATTATTCTGGGCGGCGTTATGCAGGCGTGTCACGTGCCATGTGAGTGAGCGTGAGTGCAGCAACGCAATAGTTGGGGCGGCGGCGTGGGATGTACGAGAGAGAATGCGGAATCCGAAAGCGCCAAACGTAGTGAGAAAATAAATTTAACGATTTTCACAAAATAAATATTCTACGCTCGCGACTGCGGTGAAAACAAATGCAGTCAAATTTAACCATTTTAAATTGTTTCCCAAACATTTTTGAGCTCTCTCCCCGCCTCTCTTTGGCGATCTCTTGTCATTCACTCACCCCTCCTCAGCAGAAATAACAATTGTCAAAAATGATTGTTTTGTCATTAGATTCACACACGATGTAGTGTCGAGAAAACAATTGAAATAAAAGGAGGCCCAAGTAGTCTGCATACCAATCGCGGTTTAAATTGCCCGAAGCTCATTGCGAAGCATGTTTTGCAGCCGTGAAAATGTAAATAAACCAGAAAAATGTTGCATTGCGAGGGGCTGCGGCAGCTGGAGGCCGTTCATTGCTACGTACAGCGAGTTGCAGCGTGCAGCGGCTGCTGGTGGCTGGTTGCTGGTGGCTGCTTGCTGGTTGCTGGTTTTTCCTCAGCGTCCGGTTAGACAACCACACGAGCGTGTCGTCGGCAGTTGGGGTGCGGAAGGGGCAACAGAGCGGTTCAGTGATTGTTCAACTATGTTAACCGCTATAAACTGGACGCAAGATGGTTGTTTTTAACCGTTTCAATTACTTACATTGCACAAAAAAAATACCAAATTCTTGTCAAAGAGAAAAGAAAGTTTAAGTAGTAGAAAAAAAACAGGACTAATCAACAAGTTGATAGCGGTTGATATTAAATAAGAAAGAAAACTAAGATTTGGAAAAAGGAAAAATAGTAATAGAAATGGTAAAATTATTAGTCGTAGAAATGTCGTAATGAGATAGAAAAACGTAGATGTATTTTATAGTTTAGCTTTCTTTAATTTTAAAACAGAAATAAAATTAGAGTAAAAGAAAAAAAAAAGAAACGGTGTAAAAATGGTAACAAATTAGTAGTAAAGCAGGAAAGGACAAGCGAGAAATAGTAGTAGAAATTTTAGTTTAAGGCTCCAGCAACGACCTTGTGAATGGTCCAGCATGCAAAAAAAGGCATGTAATTGCATGAAAAGTATTAAAATGAAAAATTGGAAAAAAAAATTATGTAAATCTGTTCCTTTTTAAAAGTTTTATTTTACTGCTTAACTTTCACTCGGTAGCAAATGAAATGCATTCAGATAAACGGAAATCATTTCCGCTGTTTGTTATTCCATTCCAACCGCTTTTATTAACCAGCTACCTACCACTTTACTACTTTTTTCAATACTGGCTGCTTTTATTTTGATCTTCGAGTCTATTGATTTCTTTAATTTAATACGAAAAGCTTTCAACCTGCACTCAGAATCTATTAAAAGTCGTTTTTCCATGTTACGCGAATATAATTGAGATATAGAAAATAGTAATAATAATAATAATAATGCAGAAAAATACAATATAAAAAATTATTATGTTGCTTCCTACTGCGTGAAGCGGTGGTTGGCGGCTTTTAAACTACTTTATTACTTACAACAAAAAAACGGGTGCTTTAATCAAGTTTGCAACCGCATTCCTTGCGTATTAAATCCCGCATGCACGGGCAATATAACAACAACAACAAACACCTGATTGATATTTTTGCGTGTTTACAGGTGTCTTCCATGTAATAAATGGATTTAAAAAGTAGTGAAATATGAAGAAATAAAAACATAGTGAGAAGTACTAAAAAAAGTATTAGAAAAAGTTTTGGAAAAAGCTGTGGAAAAATATATAATAACAGAAAAAAATAATAACAGAAAAAATAGTAGTACTGAGTAGAAAAAAAATAATTAACAAAAACATTACTACAAAAATTCGTACTATAAAAAATAGTACCAGAAAAAATTATAACAAAACCTTTTTATGAAAAAATCGTAGTCTGAATTATATTAGTACGACAAGTAATATCAGTCTACTAGTAGCCCAAAAAGTAGTGGTAGTAATAAAGATTAGTAAAAAGAAGATTATTAGTAGGAAAAGTGTTAAATGAAAAATATTAGCAGCAAAAATTAGTAGAAAAAAGAGTAAAATAAATATAACCAAAGTATTTAGTTAAAACGGCAGCCGGTTTCGTCCATTGAGATGGCAACCCTATTTGAATTGCAAAATTTGGCTGCTGAAAAAGGCTTTAAAAATGCAAGCAGTCTGCTTTTTGTTGCGCAATTTATGTAAGTTGAAGTGAAAATTCAACTTATAAGAGTACTGAGTAAAAAGCAATGAATTTAGGAGGTTAAAACACACAAAAATCAGTCGAAAAAAAAGAAAACGGCAATAAAAATTGTCTGCTCTTGATGAAATTCAGCAGAAATAAGAGAAAAAGGAAAACTAAAATAAAGAATAAGAATAGAAATTAAGCAAAGAAAGCAATTCAAAATAATTCTTTATTACTTATACAAGAATTTACAATTCTAGAAATTAATAAAATTAAATAAAATAAATTAATAAGCGATGAGAATGAAATAAAGAGATCAACAAATTTAATAAAATGATGTGAATGTTTTGCTAAAATAGTTTTAATAAATAAACGTAATAAATTTATTACTTTTCTCTCAAGAAACCCGCGTATTTTACTGCTGAAAAACTGCAACCGGACGACGTTTGCTGCTGCGCCGCCATCGAACTCCTCGCTTGACCTCATAATTAAAGATCTCATGTCTGCCGGCGGTATTATTTTCCATCCATGCGATTACCGTTCCGCTACACTAACTGACGAAAGTCTTTGCATCACAAAAGAAAGCAACAAGTTTCTGCTTGAGTTAGAAGAATTATTTGTTTCTTTTTTTTAGTATAAATATTTAGGATTTGATATTTTTAGCTCGCAACGAACAGCTGCAGCCTGTGCAGCTGAAACAATTGAGACAATATGCCGTTGTCTGTGCTAAATTTTGGCAAATATTTTAACAAAATGAAATGATAAAAAACGAAAAACCAACACAACATTGAGCGAGCAACATAATTTGGAATTAAGTGGCAACTCAAGGTGGCTATAAATCAATAAAATCAAAAAGTAATAAAAAGTCGAAAGGAAACTAAATAATGCAAAGAATTAATGAAATTGTGAAATTATGCAATTTTAGTAAATAAAAAAATTCTTGAATTTATTTATTATGATCTCTTCTAATATCTTTATGTTTATAGAAATAGGAGAAAAGTTAATTTTTTGCAAAAATTCTTCTTTTTATCTCCAAAATAACGCTTCACAAAAGCGTGTTCAAAGCGCGAAAGCAATAATTGCAGTTATCTATGGACGTGATGACTTTTGACGTCCACTGTAATCTCTTAATTACGGAAAAGTCGTAAAATAAACAGGCCGGTATTAATATTTCTTGGGAAAAAATATCCAAAAATAACATTTTGTTTAAGAAATAACGAAGGAAGTAATTTATTTATATTTGTCTGACTTCGACGAAGAGAGGGACGGACGATGTCACTTTTTATTTTCCCTTTACTTATTTTTTCTTTCATTCGTTTAATATTTTTCCTTATATTTTTATAAAAGAAAACTACCCTCTGTTTTTCTTTTAATTTTAATATTTTATTTCTATTTTTAACGTTATTCTTTTTCTGCAATTGAGTTTTTATTAATAGTTATTTTTCTTGCTTTTCCTTCATTTTCCTTACTTTTTCTTAACCTTATCATCTGCATATGCTCTGCATTACAGTGCTTCGAAAACTGTGCATTACAGTCCTTCAAAAACTGTTAACAACAGCAAAAGCCTTAAGAAGGGGAAAGTAGCAAAAATTTCGTTAATTGTCATCAGCCTGTAAAGAGAACGCAGCTACAACTCAATTCACTCTTTTCTCAGTCACAAAAACCTGATATTTCTCATTTCAACTGCCAATATATGTAGTTCTCGACTACTTTTTAATCTCATACATACTGAAACACAAGTCAACAGAACTTTATCACTTAATTTTAATTCCACTCTTATTAATTTCTGCAGCACCTCTCAACTTAATGTGGCCACTTGCAGGTTAACAACAAGCTGGCAACTTTAAAACGCAATGCAATTTTTTATTGTAGCCGCTTTTGCTTTTTGTCAGCGATTAAATTACAACCGATTTCCTGAGCCAGCGGTGGGGTGAGACAAGGCAACGGAGTAGGATAAAGAAAAACCTACAATTTGCAGCACTTTCAGTTTCATTCAACTCAGCTTTGTTGAAATCGTATCTTTCAAAGTTGACGGCAATTTTTGCGCAGACCTGAAACAAGACTGAGAAATGATTGAGGAGAAAAAATATGATTTTTTTTTCTACACCGCTTTGTTTTTGAATGAACAAAACTGAAATCTGACACATTACAACACATAAATTGCAAGAAGTGGATATAAAAATTGCAGCAATTTAAAGTGCAGCGAGAGTTAAGAATTTTTCTAGGTGTGTCAAAAATCAAGGCTGGTGTTGGTGATGGTGGTGGCAATCAATCCATCCAGCAGGTTGTCCGTTGTCCGTTCTTAAGATAGATTTGAAAGTGACATCCGGTTTGAACAAATTAATTTATTATATGGTTTCTACTTGTAATTATTAGGATTTTTCTTGTCTTTTGTCATTTTTGAACTTTTCCCAAGTAGAATTGTTGAATTCACAAGTTTTCCTGCGGCACAAAACATGCCGTCGTATTTCTTTCTCTTTGTCATTTTTTTACTCAACTGCTTTCGATGGAATGGACAACACTTGGCGCAGAAATAATAAATAGAATTTTATGCGGTTCTTATTAGTTACGGAAAACTAATGTTAAATGTTAACTTAGAACCTTGAGCTCGAAGCATACATGTATGTGCGTATGTATGTGTGTGTGTATGTAGCTATTATAACTTGTTTTATTGAGCTGATAAGAAATTGAAAAAAACTGAAAGAAAAACAAAGTGAAAACAACATCCGCTCTTCCAACTAATTAGCAAACTTCTAGTTTCAATTTTATTTTATTCTGTTGCATTCAATTTCATTTTATTTTGTTCCCTTCAATTTCATTTAATTTTACTTTATTTAATTTAATTTAATTTAATTTAATTTTCTCTACTTTTCCATTTTCTTTCAATATTAATATAAATTTAACTTCAATTCATTACACATTTTATTTCAAAAATATAATAATTTTCCAATCAACGATTTTTTCCTTTAAACTTAATTTTTTTCAATGATGTAACAGTAATTATTTCCACGAACCTATTTTTTTTATTATCGTCTGACATTTAAAAATATTAATTATAAATTCGTTTAATTCAAACAGCTTTCAAGTTAAAAATTAATTGCATGCAAAATCGCATGCCGTGTTTTGTTTTCTTTTTTCTTAGAATTTTAGTAGGGAATGTTTATGAAAGATTTACATTGAAATAGTGAATTGATTACTGATTTAATTGCACACGAAACTGATTTAAATAAACTGATTAATTATGAAGTACTAGAAAAATTAATAGAAATATAAAACATAGAGAAAGAGAGATGGAGAGAACGCTGCAAATTGTAGCTGAAATAATTATTTTCATATGAATATTTAGAGGTTAAACATTTTCTGAGTGGAAAATCTTTACTGAAATTAGGTCGCTTATGAAATGAGAGAATTTTTCTCTTTTCATTGATTCAGTAACGAAATTTCACTTAATTTTCCCAACCAATACAAATAATACAATGAATATACAATAAATATCAACAAACTTCTCAAATAATGTCAACTTTCTTCCGATAGACGTCAATTATTAAGTATTTTTAACTTGATCTGGCAAACGTCAAACGTATCTCAGTAAACGTCATTAACTACGGAAAGACGTCAACTTTGAAAGACGTCAAAAGTTATGGTAATTAAAAAATTATCTGGAAAATATTTTGTCACATGTGGCGCCTTCTGGTTTGAAATTTCCTTCATAATTTTCTTTTACTTTTTTCTACCTTTTTGTTACTTTTGCTACCTTATTATTTACTGCAAAATTAAACCGCATGGCTAATTAGTAGTGTTGTTGTTGCTGTTGTTATTCAATATGCACACAGTTTGTTATTAATATTTTGCAGTTAATTAATTTTTTTATATCTCTGCCTTAGCAACTCGAGTGGAAATAACACGATAACAACTTAGAATGGCGACAAAAGCAATAGAAAAGCTCTTAAATACTCACGTTATTGCCTAGATTTACCAAAACAATAAGAACAAGAAATAATAACACAAGAGATCATAATTCTTATATTCTTTTTATTAATTTAATATATATATTTAATATATTAATTTACTATATAATTTAATTCATTTTGCTGCCATCGTAATTTAGTGTTTACTTTTTTTATGTCCGAAAACACCTCTTAAGATTTTTATATAACCAACCAGAATAAGGCACGTTTTTTCAAATCTTCTTATCACGCCTCGTTTGATTTGCCACACGAATCGTGTGACACGATGATTGCGTGAGCCAAAGCTGTACACCCTCAATATCTGTTTCTAGATAAAGATATAATATTTTTTATCTATTGTAACCCACTTAAGAGGCTTTCACTGTGTTTGGTTATGAAATTAAAGCTTATTACCCTTTTATCATTTTGCAGCTTCTGAAATGCCCGGAAATACTTCAATCGCAATACATAAAGAGCAACATATGACATAAGTTTTTCTAAGTTCTTCTTATATTAATTTCCTTTATCTATTATACGATATTAGTATGATAAAATATTGCAAGAACCGAACAAAATAAAACAAAACAAAAATAAATAATTCAAATGACTTCAGTAGTTCAAGAGTTATTGCAGATTAAGAATATTGAAAAATTAAAAGTGAAAATCTCAGTACAGCAAAATTAGAAAAGTTATTAGCAGATAATGCTCGAATTCCTTAATTCTAGAGAAATAACAGAGCGAATACCGAAAACAATTCAGCAGTTATTACGGATTATTATAATGAAGAACTTAAGCGATAAATTGCAATACAGCGATATTTGCAAAGTTTGGATCTAATTTTCCTGGATTTTAGAGAAATTTAAAATTGAAAATCGAAAGCTAAATTTTGACATTTTTTGTAGATTAGAAATTATTACACACTACAGAATATAATAATGGAAAATTAAATGAGATAAATTAAAATAAAAGGAATCTTAAAAATTTAAAGAAATTTTGTTTTAATAAGCGTTAATTTCAAAGAAATATAAATGATACCTTAATTTCTATTAGAAATCTATTGGATTCTATTAAAATAGGGAAATTTTAAAAAGTAAAATTTAGAGCAAAAACTAGAGCAAAATTCAAATTCAAGTTTTTCCCTTTTTGATTTTCGTCTTTTATAACAGTTGTACGTATAAATGTAAGTAAATAGTAATTTGCAATTTTCAACGGCCTCGAAATTAATGCGGAACTAAAAGTATTAAAAATTAACTATAATGACCACATGCAAGGCGCCGTAGAATGGCGTGTGCAAAATTGTAACTTCAAGAAATCAAAAAAGACGAACAATTTTACCCACCAAGCTGATATTTATACACACAAAGCAAATAGAATAAAAAACGTAAAAGGAAAAGAAAAAAGTAATATAAAAACTCAAGACATCTAAAATATTATTTAAAAAATATAATAAATTGTGTTATATCTCTCACTTGAATATCGAAACGACATTTTTCGGAACTCAGTAACCTTTTTATGAAAATAGTACTAAAAAAATTGGATAAATAACAAACATGTGTCAGCCACATTCCATTGTTGCTAGAGATGTTCCAGATTCCTATTGCAGGGGGGAAAATCAGCGACTTGTTAAGCTTAAATGACAACAAGCAACAGGAGGAAAAGAAGAAGAAGAAGGCACACATTAGGGAAGGAAGCCTTAAATTGTTATGCCTTGTTTACACATCACGCAGCGGTACCATAAGTAAAAGGAAAACACTTGCAAACTACTAGAAAATCTGTTTGAGAATCCAAACATATGGCAACAAAAGCACGCGCTGCGCTGTAACTTGTGCGCAAAAACGGCGCCATCCTCACACCCAACCTTGAATGGGTGGCTAGCAACCACCTCAAAAAAAAAAAAATAACAACCCATTCAAATTGAGGGGATGAGTGAGGGCGGGCGGCTAGTGGTAATTTATTTGCATAAAATACCCTTACACAGAATAGCAAAGAAATACTAAAACTTTCAACGCAACAGGTTGACACATTTCTACACTTCCAGGCTGGAGTTTTCCAGTCTGGAAATGAAGAGAGGTATTTCAGTTACTCTCTGTCTAATCTTTTTTCTAATTCTTATATACGAAAGAGATTCTTTTTTCATTTTTCACCTTTAAAGGTTTTCAAACATCCCGCCACAGTTTGCGCTCTCTCTCTCTCTCTCTCTCTCTCTCTCTCTCTCTCTCTCTCTATCAATCTCTCACTCTTGTTCTCTCTCTCTCTCTCTTTCCATATGTTTCATGACGTCATATTAAATGCGAGCTCTCTCTCTCTCTGAATTTCTTTCATTTCCACTCACCCTATTTTTCTCAAATTTTTGGTTTTGTTATGATTTTATTGATTTTGCCTCTTTTTTCGCTGTCGCTCTCTCTTCCTCTCACTCCCTCCTCACATTCTATATCACACAATTTTCATTCTGACGTCATTTTCTCTTGTTGAATGCGTTTAAATTACAACGTTCAACGCCTGCCTTCATCCTGTGGGATGCCGATGTGATGTCTTTCCGTTGCGTGGGTGAGTTTTTCACGCTTATTTCGCTTTGCGTATCGTATTGAAACATTTATTTTTAGCATCTTCATTTTCGCGTCCATATGCTGTCCCAGTTAATTTAATTCTATTTAATTTTTGTATTACCATTGAAATGGTTTTCTTCAATCCTAACTGAAATGTTTAAATTCGTAAAGTCGCAGCTGATTCATCGCAAGCAATTCATTGCAAACAATTCCTCTCAAGCAATTTGGAATTCATCAATTTGGCGGAGGAATTCATTGCAATGCAATTCATCGAAAAAGCGATTAATCGCAAGAGCGATTTTTCGCGAAAGCAATTATTATCTTTATAAAATATTTAAAATTCAGAGGAATATAATTCAATATTATTTTGCAAAAGTTAAAAAGAAAGAAAAATAAAGAAGTTATTTTAATTAAGATTAATTCTGTTTAATTAATATTCAATACTAATTTTGAGTATATCTACCAACCAGCATTCATACTAATTTTTATGATAGACTATTTGATTTAAATTTTGAAGGAAAAATACATTTATAAATACCTTCTATTTTCGCATACTAAATACGGTTTTTAGGTCATTTCAAACGAAAAACCAGCAACAAATTAAACGCGGCGGAAAATCCAAGTGACATTTGAAAATTACAGCTATTGCGACTTTTCTTTACCGTTGCTATTAACTTTGCTATGGTGTTACTGATGTCATTGCCGGCAATGTAGCGATAACGCAAATCCTCGTAAAGTTCAACGTTCAATTCTTTAAAATAATAAAATTGGGTGGGGGGTGGGGGTTGGGGGGGAACGCAAATCATTCGAAAATAATAGCGTAGGTGTGCAAAATAACACAAACCAGAGCACAGCCATGGCAATAGCTTCAGCAATGACTTGTATGTCGGCAACAATTTCAACAAGGCATGGAAATCGTTTTATTAACCCGCCGCCAATAATTACAGCAACACCAACAGGACGTGAGCTATAAATACGAGCATTTTATAAGTACCTGAAGTGAGATATACGCACCGATTGACATGTTTATGAACAACGCAGGAGATGCTGGATGGAATGGATGAAATGGATGGATGCTGAGGGGAAGAAGGAGCATGAATGTGATGTCAAGAGCAAAAATGTGACGTAATTTTTAGAGTTTTAACTACTTCATTAATTCTATTTTAAAATCAATAATTGACATCATATGAACAACAGGAACTACGACAATAATAACAACAGGACCAGCAATAACAAAACTAATAACAACAACAATAACAAGCACAGCAATAACAACAACAACAACAATCTTAACAACAATAACAATAACAATAACAATGTACAATATCAACAGCGAAAACATTAACGACGACGCCAAGAACAACAACCGCAACAACGACAAACCCAAGAACAACAAACAATAGTAACAACTACAGCAACAACAACAACAACAACAACAACAACAACAACAACAACAACAACAACAACAACAACAAAAGCAGCGACAGCAACAACCAACATACCATCAAAAAATTCCAACAAAATCTACTCATTCATTTATTCATTGTGAAAACTTGTTGCTCCCCGTTGCCTTCCATGCTGTTGCTGCTTTGGCTGTAACGGATTAAGATAAGCAAGGGTGAGGAGGGTTAAAGCGGCGCTTGAACGGGGGTCCCCGGACGAAGAGGAAGTGCTTTCATTATCCAAGGGTATTTCAAAAGTGTCTGGGGGTGACCCACGCAAGCTGTCGTGTGGCCGTCGGAGTGTGTTAGCAACGAAGCGCCTTTTTAGCGCCAACAGGGATGCCACCGGCGCCTGAGGCACCCACACGTATGAAAGCAGAACGAAAAAAGAGCACCACAAACCCCTTGTTAGGTGTTGCCAGACTATGGTTTCGTTGAACAAAGTAATTGTGTTTAATGACGGGTGTTTTGCGTTTTTTTTTAATTATGGATACACGTTGCTTGTGGGTTGAATTTGATGTAGTTGTAGTTGTGATGAAGAAAGGGAATTTTCGCCTCATTTTAAAGATTTTATTTCTTTAAGTAGAAAAAGAAACATAATCAGAGAATATATTTAAAAGAAGTTGCGTGTATTTCTTATGCTTTAGTAGTATTTTTGCGTCTTAGGGGTACTTTTAGTAGTATTTTTAGTAGTATTTTCTAGTATTTAGAAGTATTTTTATGTTAAATAACTAACTAAGTTTCATGCGATTATCAAATCCATTTTAAAACATGAATTTTAGAAGCATTCATTCTCAATCGAGGCATTCTTGAAAAATTCTTTTTAAATTATTCGTTATAAAGTTGTACAACTCGTTCGTTAAAAAAATCCTTTACTAGTTGAGATCACTTGTTCAGGTTACTCGTTCATCTGAAAGAGAGATTTAATTTATCAAACAAATTACTGAAAAGTTAACGAACATTTAAAAATGAAAAATATTCGTAATTCGTTCTTGATTCGTTTGAAAATCGAGAAATATTCGGAATAGTCGTTGAATATAATATATAAATTCAGTTAGATTTATTTGGATTTATTGACGGTGTAAATAAAAGCTTAAACACTAATTTGAAAATTTGAAGATTAGAGTCTTTAAAAACACATATCGATGACATTTATTAGCATATTTTCAACACCTAAAAGGTCAACATTAATTTTCTTAAAAAATGCAAAGGTTTAAATTTATCTGTAAATATTTCATATATTTCTAATTATAACTAATTAGTTTCCAACTGAAGTGACATTTTACCCTATAATCTTTGTTGCTTTATCTTAATTTAGCATATTAAATTGTGACTTAAGTATCTCACCTTCTTCACGTAAAAACCTTCCGAATTAAAGTCTAAAATACAGTCGTCTATCTGTGTATAATAAATCTTACATCAGGAAATCTTTTCACCTAAAAATATTGCCTACACCTTGAGCCTTCATGCATATATAATTGGATCCCAAATGCATACATAATGAATTAAATTTGAAAAGTACAATACTATCAACACTAAAGAGGAATCCATTTTCTGCCGTGTAAAGTGTAAATTATTAGCATAATTTCATGCATTATTAAATATGTAAAGCAAAAATGTGAAATCCTTAAATTTCAGATGTAAGCCTATCTCAGTTTTCAGCATCGTTTAGGCAATCATTTCGCAATAATTTATTAATTTCGATGTTTCTACCCTGAAAGTTACATAGCAATTTTTATTCAAACTAATTTTGCATAAAATACATTTATAATGATGTCAATTTTATTTTTGTGAAACCTTGTATTTCGCCTAATTTAATCCCAATTCAAAAGATTTTAAGACCTTAATAAGTGATAAAAGTTAAGTTGCCAAAAGTTTGTTAAGTTGCCAAAAAAGGTTTGTAATTTATACAGTTTTAATCGTCGTTTTCACTTTTATTTCCTTCAAGAAATACTGGACAGTCATTTATTCATTTATTTCTTTATCTATTTAGTTGCTAAATTGTTTGCATTTATTCATTTATTTGTTATTTATTCATTTATTTTTATTACTTATTCTTTTGTCTATTTGTTTATTCAATAATTAAGTAGTTCATAAATTCATTAGCGCATTAATGAGTTAGTTAGTTGATGAATTGATTCACTATTTCATTAATTCGTTTTTAAATTGTGTGCTATTTATAAATTTATTCGTGCTAACTTTAGAATTCTCTTAAAATAACTTTAATTTCATGATAGATGTAAAAGTTATTACGCGTTAACACGTGGTAATTTTAAAAAAAACCCACTCGCAACAACTACAAACTGTCTGTAAAATAGAAACAACAACATCAGGCTTGAGTAAGCAGCATTCTATCCAAAAAAGAAATAAAAAAATTCCACCACACAAAAAATACCAACCATCAGAAAAATTAAAACGGCCAAAAGAGCCGAGGAAAAAATGGGCCTTAAAAAGGTAAATGAACTCTTACCAAGGAATTGCTGCTGCCTGAAAAAAAGTGGTAACTACGAAGCCGTCAACTCGATGGAAAGCGAAAAGAGGAAAACCCGAAAATGCAATAAATTACACGGCAGACAGATAAAAATATATTTTCTTTGCATTAACACTTACTTATTAATCGATATTACAAAAAAAATCAGCAAAAGCACAAAAAGCATTTCGGTTCACAAAAAAACACCAGAAAAATGTATTCACAAAAAGAGGAAAAAATGCAACTCACAAAAATTAATCGCAGAAAAAACAAAACAAGGAAGAAATGCTGAGAAAGAGAAAACTTTTCAGTGGTGTTAACACTTTCAGACAGCTGGAACTGTTGAAGGTGAAAGGAAAGAAATTCAGCAACCGCATTCGACGACTGAGATTTCGAAATAGTTGCATTTCTGCCTCACTACATCTCTGTGCTGAAAATGTCTACAAGAAATACATAATCATTAATCGAAAAATTACAACTAATCTCTTCGAGCAAAAATTGTATTCAAATCGAAATTCGAATTACGATGGCAGCCAGCGTAAAAACCCTCACATTGAGATGATTGATGGCGAAAAATTTCAACAATGCTAAATATTTTACATAACCTGATATTGCGAACTCATTAAGTGAAGTGATTAATTAAAAAAGTAACGCATATGATAAAATATACCGCTAAGTTATACACAGTTGCCAGTTTCGAGGGAATCCCATCTGTGGGATTTTTTTAATCTTACTCTGAGAAGGACAATTTTTCATGAGATTTTTTAATTTAGTGATTTTGTGCGGGACTTTTTGATTTAGAGTGAGATTCTGCGTATGATTTTCTAAATACTGTTTTTGTGAGAGATTTCGTGTGGGATTTTTGGATTACTTTGATATTTTTCGTCAGATTTTCTAATTACTCTGACATTTTTTTAACTCTTGTGAGATTTTACATGAGGGTTTTAACTACCGCCAGGTTTTCTGTGAGAATTTCTATTTCTCTTTTCTATTTTATAGTGAGATTTTTGTAATCAATAAGAGATTTTTTTCTGAGATTTTTAATTACTGTGAGATTTTGTGTGGGATTTAGTAATTATTGTGTAAGATTTTTAAATTGCGGTGAGATTTTTTTTAATAGGGAAAATCCACAAAAATTTTATAATTGCAGCTGATATTCACATACTGTACAATTTCTAAATTTAATAAAATCAACGTTTGCATTTTTAATTCTTTTCTTTTTTCTTTTCCTTCTCTTTTCTTGTACCAAAGAAGACTCTATTTTTGTTTGAATTTTTGTGAGGTTTTCGTTTTTTGCATATTTATGAGTAGAAAAGCGATAAAACGGAATACATGGAATAACTAAGAATGAGTAAGAGATTAAAAAGCATAGGAAAACGATTGTAATAACAATGAGAAGAAATGGTCGAATGAGGTTGTTCACCTGTTACCAAAATACCTACCAAGCATGAGTGAGCATGGAAGGAAGACCAAGAAAGGGCTATCAAAAAATGCTAACTAAGAATTTCAAGGAACGAAAAGATAGACGAGGACAGGTAGAAAAAAACTACCTGCGGTAGCTCGACCTGGTTAAGATTGCATGGGGGGAGAGGGGGACGTCTGTCACACGATGGGCTGCCGAATTTATTTGTAAATTTGAAAAAATTAAGCTCAGTATAAATTTAGCCGTAGAAAAATTAATTAAAAACGTTGAAATCCAACCCGTTTTATTTTGTTATCAAATCGCTAAAAAGATAAAAAGCAAAATCTATTATTCGAAATCTATTTTCTGTTCAAAACTTCTATTTTATAACACTTCAAAGTTTCCCGGCGTCATTCAGCTTGACATTGCATCACACAATTCTGGTATCTCGAAAGTTTCTTCCGGTTCTTATCAGCGCTTTTAATTGAAACTAAAAAGCCAAAAAACCACAAAAAAACCAAAACAAAATGCTTGTTGCTTCTTAGAATTACAACATTTCATGGAGTTCCACTTCTGGTGTCGCGACCAGTCAGTCACTCGAGTGTAGTTGTATTTTTTAGTTACATTCGTAGTTATTACTTTGTAACCAAATCTGCTGAGTAGATCTTCACATTCCAAAGCAGCGGCTCAACCTGCAGGCAGGCAGGCAGACACACACACGCTACACGACAAGCTGATGCAACATGCCACAGCAACACGTCCGCGCTGCTGTGCGAGATCAACGGAGAGGCAAGAATGCTGCGCGGTTACGCTGGTTGGTAGTTAGTGGCAGCTACTATTAATTTTTTGCTCTCTTTGAGCTTAAAAAATGAGGCCAGAAGAAATTAAGCAGTTTTATGTGGAATTAAGTTTAATTACTTGATTATGGTTGATAAAGTTGTGGCAGTTCTCAGTTGCGATATTGTGATTTCGAGAGTTATTCGATAAATAGTAAAATAAATGATGGAATAAGTGATGAAATTAATAATGATATAAATAACGAAATCAGTAATGAAATGATTGATGAAATGAATATTGATAAATTTAAATCGATAAATATTAGCAATACTTTGAATTGAGAGACAGAAAAATATTTATATTTTGGATTTACATATATTGAACAATGAATGAATATTAGATTTACCATTTCTGAACCATCGAAATTGGAATCTACACTCATCGATTAATACATAAAAACATTAAACTCTACAGAGTGCGCAGTAAGCAATTTTATAAATTATTGAAATAATAATTCTTAATTAAGTTAAACTTGATTTTCAGTTTTCGAGGTTATCGAGAAATATAAACACGCTATTGAAGAAGGCAATAAATTATTGATAATGCTTTAATATTTTTACCTAAATTAACTTCAATTCCAAATAATCTATATTATTAGCAAATTATAAGAATTTCAGCTTTCTAAGGCTATTAATAAATTTGCAAATATCAACAAACTGCACACCGATCAATTTATTCGTTACTCTTAACTGGCTTTTTTTTCATACTTTTCTCGTTGTTCATAAAATTAAAAATGCATGTTTTTCTGGCATTTCCTCCTTCCCGCTGCGCTGCGCTGCGCTGCAACGGCAACTGTTATCGCCGGCAACCGTTATCACCGATAACAATTACCATGAACGGATTACTCAACTACTTAATAAAATACACGAAAGGCAGAACAGCACGCTGCAAATCCATTTCACACTGAGCAGCACTCGATAAAGTTAAAAAACGTACGGATTAAAACAGGGGCGTGCGAAAGGGGCCGCCGGAGGGGGGAGTTCGAGTCGGGTGGAGTTCGAATCCTCACGGAGGGAATCGTAAATTTCGAATGTCTCCTGCTCACTTTGTTGAGTGAAAGGAAAACTCAATCAACGCCAGACCGCCCCACCAAAATATTTTCTGGTTACACCCAATCGATGTAAGAAAGTCGCCGAGAATGAGATTCTTGTTTACGCATTAAAAACAGTTGTAAGCTGAGATCGATAACGATTATCGATAGATTACGTAGTAAAACAAAGAACTGAAAATGCGAGGGGAGAAAAATTAAAAATTAAAATACATAAGAAGGAAGATAAACAAGTGAGAGAAAAAAGAAATAAATAAACAACAGCAGAAGCGCAAGAAGAAGAAGAAGCTTCAGCAGTGACTGAACATGCGAGCTGTAATCGATAACTGTATTCAAACAAATATGGCGGATTTTCTACTTGTTTGGTTTTGGAATTTAAAAAGTTTGCTGTTCTTGCTTCATTCTCTGCTTTTCAATTCCTTGTTAAGAGTTAAAATGAAAGAGAAAAAAGAGAAAATAAAAGAAAAATTAAAAGTTAGTTGAAAAAACCGAAAGAAGTAGAAGGAAGAAGGAGGAATAGAAGATAAACAAACCGAAGAGGGGTATGAAAATAAACAAAATACTGCAATTTAAAAATTACGCAAGCAACGCTAATTGAATTTTTTCCTTGTTGTTGTTTTTGCTATTGTTACAAGAAGATTCCCCAACAACGAAGTTGCTTCCTCATCTTCTTGGTGAAAAACAAACACATGAAAGCGGCTTTAAAAAACTAAACAGAATAGAAAGAGGGAAGCAATGGAAAAAGCTGGAAATCACAGAAAAAAGGTTGAGGAAAAGGAGAACAAGAAGAAGGAGAACAAGAAGAAGCAGAAAAATGTGTGAATGACCGCTGTAACGTTTGTGTTTGAGGCACGTTTAAATCCCGACAACAACAAGAGGATTGTCATCTTGTTGTTGCAACTATGAGAACTCAAGGCAACAAAGCCACAACAACAACCACAGCAAATCAACGACAACAAGTTGAAACTAGTTGCATGCGTTTTTTTTATTTGAAAAAGGATCAGAAACTGAAACAACCAACAGCAACGAGTAACAGAAGCAGAGGCAGCAACAGCGAGTGCATTAGGAGAGCCGGCAGAATGATGGCGGCAGAAGCAGCAACAACGGCAGCATTAGCAGCAGCAACATTGGCAGCAGCAGCAGCAGCAGCAGCAGCAGCAGCGGCAGCAGCAACCGTCACACTTGCGCAAAAATGTGCAGAGATGAATGAACGGAACTGTAAACACGCGACGTGTGCTCGCTATTAATAGCGAAAACAACAACAAGAAAAGCGAGGTTAAAATCTTCACAGCAAATATGTAATTGCAAAAACAGATAGATTTCTCAGCAAACAACAACAGATTATCTTTTGTAAACCAACAACAACAACAACAACAAACACTGAACGCATTGAAAGGCAGCAAAGCAATGATGACGTTATTTTTACTGATGATTTGATGTTGTTAGTGTTTTGTATTTTGTTGGTGGTTTCTTGTGCTTGTTTGTTTGTTTGTTTGTTTGTTTGTAGATGCGTGTTGTTATTGATAAACATTTTAAATTTTATTTGTTTTTTTTTTATGTTAGGTTAAATGACCAGAAATTGAAATAGAAAAATTGAAAGGAAGTCAAAATTGCGAATTTAAAAAAAAACCCATGAAAGACGTTTTACAAGAAAAAAATAAAAATGAAATTATAAAAAAACTAACAACACAGCGCAAAAAGTGCGACTTTTGCTGGTTGTAGAAAAGTCAATGACTGGCGTTGTCAGCTATAAAATAACAACAACTCGGAAAATTAAAGAAAAATAAAAACATTTGACGGGGAACAAAAGCTAAAAAATATGAAACCCCAGAAATTTCGTCTTGTCGTCTGCCCGCCAAACTTCCTGCTTGTCTGCCTGTCCGCTGGTCAGTCCGCTGCTACCTGTACGTCTTCCCGTCTATCAACTTCCCTGCGAAACCTGCCTCTCTGCCCGCGAATCTCTCAGCCTGTAAGTCTGCTTGCACGCCAGCTAGTCAGTCCACTACATGTTTTCCAGCGTCTCAGCCAGCTTGCGCCTCAGTCTGCCTGTCTACCTGTCAACTTTCCAGCCCATTTTCTGTCTGTTTCACTGTCTGGCGTACCCCACCCCACCCTTCCACGCATAGAAAATGGGAAGCAATGAAAAATGAAATTCTCCCTGGAAGCAATGAAATTCTCTCTCGTTTTTTGTGCGAACGAGAGAGAATTTCTGTCAGCTTGCCTGTCAGCTTTACTTGTCAGCTTGCCTGCCTGCCTGCCGGTCTAAGCTTGCTTGCCTGTCTAAGCTTGCTTGCCTGTCTCTTCTTTTCTTCGTCGCTGTTGTTGTTGATGCTGCTGTGACTTCTGCCGCAATTCGCCGTACAACGAAATTAGTTGCACGTCATGAAATTTTCATGTTTCTATTTATAAATTCTTTTATTTTTAACCTTTTTGTATCCGCTTCACGTGTTGGCTGCTTAAGCTTCGCGCGCAAGAGAACAGCAGACATTCATTCAGAGACGATCCGGCGGCGACAAGTGACGTTCGCAGCAGCAGCAGCGGGAGCAGCAGCGGGAGCAGCAGCAGCACCAACAACAGTAGCTTGCTGATCGTGCAGAGAGAGGACTTCGTGCAGAGAGAGTACTTCGTGCCCGAGTTGAACTCCGGCTGCAAGTGACAGGCTGCTGCCTTCAACGTTAGCTGAGCTTGACGAAACAGCCGCCTGTCTGTCTGTCTGTCTGTCTGTTTGTGTGTGCCGTGTCTTGCATTGACTGCGCTGTTGTTGCATGCAACGCATCCGGTTGCAATTCGTATTCGTCTTTCTTTTTCCATTGCATTTTCCACGTGACCTCCGTCTGCCACTCCATCTGGATGGGTGGGAACTCGCTGCTCGCTGCACCGCCCACTCAACGTCTTGCGAGTGACGGGCAGGCGGTCGTGCAACCAGGCGGCAGCTTGCATTCCACACAGCTGACGCATGTTGTTGACGCGGCTGCTGCTGGTTTTGCTTTGATTTGCAGTTATTGTCAGTTGCAGTGGTTGCGGCTGCTTTTATTATTACCAGTAAATATTTTGTTGTTAATCCTACTCTTGTGCTTGCTAATGTTTTTGTTGTCGTTGTTGTTGCTGCTGCTGCTGCTGTTGCTGCTGCTGTTGTTGACTGAATGTTCATCGATGTTGCTGTAATACTTTTATGTAAATTGTTATTTCTGAATATTGTTAATTTTACTGTAGTTAATTTTAATTCTTTCATTCTCTTTCAATAAAAGTTTTTACTAAGTTTTCTCTCCGAAAATAACAGAAATAATACAGTTTTCGTGTCTGTTACAGTCAAAGAGACTCCTGTTATCGTCGTCTGTATTGATACTGTTATTGTTTCCTGCTTTGTAGGTGTTTGTGATTTTCTTCTTTTGAAGTTTGGTATACATATTTAATTTCTTCTTTTTATTTTATTTTGTTATTGTCATTGCTTCTGGCCTTCAAAAGTATTGTTTTTCTGTTATTGATGTTGTTGCGATTGCTTCTTCTCAATAACTGATAACTTTACTGTTATCAATGGTGTACTGTTATGCAGTTTATTTGTTCGTATTGTTTTAGTTTGTCTCTGTTTTTTTTCAAATTAGTTCTTTGTTAAAATTCTTAGTTAAAACTCTTCAATTGGTTTTTAAGTTAGTTTTCATTGCACTAAAATTTAAATCAAATATAAATAATTCAAAGTGATTGTAAATCATTTCCATTCCTTATTTTATTTCATTCCCTTTTCAATTCGTGTGGTTCTGTTATTTTGCTCCAAAATCTCCTGACATCTCATCTGGCATGCTACTGCTTACTCTCCTCTCTTGAATCTGGTCTCTCACACACATCGCCAACTCAATTAGGGAGGCCAACTTTGCCCTTTTCATTCATAATGTTTGCGGTCTCTCGCACAATTCTAACTCAATTAGGAAGGCGGACTTCGCTTTTTTTTTCGTTCATAATATTAAATCTCTGTAGCACAAAAATTGTAATTTTTTTATCTAACGTAATTGTCTTCTTATAATTGTTGTTGTTGTTGTACTGCGGTTGTTGACAAAAAAGCTTCCTTCCGCCGGGAGTTTAATAGATTGTTGCTGCTTTTTGCGCTGCTGTTGCTCTAATTTCATTCTAAAATTCTTATCATCCAAAGCAATTGTAATTATTTAGAGCGTCAAAAGAATTGCATCTACAATAAAAAGCACTTAATAAAAAGTGTGAATATAACTGCGATTTGTTTTTGAAGTTATAGTGATGGTTTTTGCTTTCTTTTGTTATACAATTAATTGGCTCTAACAGTTGGAAAAAAATTACGCTCAAATTTTACGCTTTCATGATTCTCAAGCCTGCTATGATTTTTATTCCTCCTTATTTACGCTGTTTTGTTATTTCGTAAATAATTCGAGGAAATGATTTTTTCTGGAGGGAATTTCCTCCTAAAATTCATTTGGAAAAAATGTTAGTTAATTTATTAATGACATCGATATGTTTTTCTTTCTATAATTTTAAGTTTCCCTTTCTTTTTATTAAGTTATCTTTTATTTCAGATTTCTTACTTATCATCTCATAGAATTCATGCAAAAAGTGATTAAAAATATATAGCAATAACTAACAATATAATTGTTACATTATTTTAAAACTGTTCTTATAAATTATAAATTATAAAAAAATATTTAAAGAAATTGTCTACCAATTTAAACAACTTTTTCAAATAAAACTTTTATTTGTTTGCCTTAACATTTCAACGCTGGGACTTTTTTTCAATTTCTATTGCTGAATTCCTAAAATTTTTTTAAATTTATGAATTTTTAAATAAATTAAAAAAATACTAATATTAAAAACAATTAACTCAGTTATGGCTAAGTTGAATTTTCCTCAAAACTTCTATTCCCACTGCAACTTAACAGAAAAAAAAAACAAAAAAAAAAGTAAGAAACCAGTTAATAGAACTTCGAAATATTGTAAATACGTAAAAGAGAAAAATTCCAATCACGTACGCAGCTTGAACCGACCAATTAATTGCATAATTTGTCAAAATAACGTTATTTTAGTCTGTTGCCGTTGTAGTGCTGGCTGATAATATTTCTGATATCGCCAAATTTGAGCTGTTAATCAACTGCGTTAAGCTGGCTGGAACCGGCCGGCTTATTTATACTCCGGTTGGCATTTAAATATTTTTTCGAACGTAATTCTGGTCGCTTTTTATGATGATTATTTTTAGCCGATTAAAGGCTTCAGTCTAACTCTGGCTTTAGCTGCTGTGAACGTGCTTTCAAGACAAAAAGATGTCTATAAATGTTCACTGTAGTGTTGGTATGTTGATGTTGTTGTTGTTGCTGTTGTTGTTGCTGTTGTTGTTGCTGTTGTTGTTGTTGTGTTTACTGTTGTATTGTTGCTTTCTAAACTGACTCACCAAATTTGTTCCTCTTGCTATTATGTTGTTGTGTTGTTGTAAAGCGCGATAAATTTTGAAATTAGGAACTTGACAAGCAAATTAAAATGCGTGAAGTGAATTCACCATCGCCATCACCACCACCAACACAGCGAAGAGTGTCGGAGTGAGACGGCACTCGCTGCTGCTACTGCGTGAGAAGCGTTTGAAAAACCGGACGGAAGTTTTATCGGAAATCGAGGCGCAAACATGTCACTCGCTATCGACGTTGAACTCATTAGACTTTCGAAATGACATCATTTGTAGTTGTTTTTGTGAATGTATAAGTAATTATATTTAATTGCATTATTATTTGGACAATTTAATCACAATTTAGTGCAATTTAATTTAGTTTTATATTGTAATCTTTTTGTTTTATATTCTATTCTATATTTTGAATTTTATTTTTTTAATTACATAATTTTATTTTATTTTTGTTATTGCAAATTAATCAATTTCCCTTATCTTCCATTTTTTTTACATAAAACAATTGTTTTTCTTTTTTGAGTTCCTCTTCCACTTGAAAAAGAAAGAAGAGGAACTTTCTTCTGAGTTGCTTTCTTCATTTATTTTCTCTTCACTTGTCGTCTCACTCGTTCACTGCCTTTCTAATTAATGCTGGCGGCAAAAAATTCATCATCAAATTTTCGAAAAGGCTTCAGTTTTGATTGCTTTTGTTATTTTTGTAACAACTGCAATAACAACGACAACAACAGGCTAACAAAACCTTACAACAGCTGAAGCCAAATGTCAACGATGTCGATAAAGGCAGTTAAGGCAACAACACAACAACAGCAGCAGCAGCAACAACAGCAACAACTGCTCTGGTATGAACGGTTCAATGACAGACTCGCTAACCCCCCGCAGCAGCTGGTAGATGAGAGCGAATTGCTTAACCCTCTTGCGCTACCACTTGTCTTTAACCCTCTTTGCCGCTCTCCAGTCCGTCTCTCACACAACTGCAATAAGCCGGCTGCTGGTATGCAGCGTGCAGCGCCTCTCTCGCTCTCTGCAACATTGTATGGCGATGATGACAAGATACGAGTAGCAATGACAGCGACAAGTTAGAGAGAAAAAAGTGCAATTTGTGGCGATCTTTTTTGTGCTCTTAAGAGAGCAGCTACTTGACTTTTACAGTTATACAGCTTTTAAATTGGCAATACAAAATAACAAACAACAATAACAGTAACCACACAATAACAGAAATGACAGTCGAATGAATGCAAACACATGTGTGAGTTATAATAACACTTGATTGTGATGAGCAACAAGTTGTCTTGCCACAGAACGAGTTGCAACATTGTTGCATCAAGCTGACCAGAGGATTCACCTGGCAATGATGATATGCGAAGTTTAGACTCATGTTTTGTTCTCAACTCTTGTTAAATTAAATATAAACTCATTCTAAACTAACTTTAAATCCAGCTTAGGCTCTCCTGAAATGAATTATATAAATAATTCTTTAACTCTTAATTAATCCTTTAGGAAGTCAGTTATTTCGTTTAAAAATTTCAAATAATTTATAGCTATGGTCAGCTTATTTTGCTCTTGGCGGGTTTTAATTTAATACAAATAAAATAAAGAGTAGAGATTATGGCAAGCAAAAGGAGCAGAAGAAGCAAAACTCTTGGCAATTATTTTTGCTCTCTTGTTTTCTTTGATTTCCTGCGGCCGCATTTTCTCTTTTTTTGCACGTAAGACGGGAAAAATCATTGCTTGAGAAAAACTTCAGCTCCAACTTCATCTCGCAACCATAACCGTCTTCATCACCACCACAAAATATTTCAATACACTTCCAATTTGTTTAACCTTCCTTCTCGATTTGCCGTTGATTTGATTGGAATACTTAAGTGAACTTTAAAAACCCTCAACTAACCTTTCAATGTGTTTGCCTTCCAATCTGTTTACACTGGTCGTCCTTTCGTAGCTAAGCGACTTGAAAAGGCCGAAAGAAAAATGCTACAGGCTACAGTTCACGAATTCTTCTACAACTTATTTTCCTTTTGCATAATTCATAATCCGTCAGCCAACCAATACAGTGACTGTTAAGCGCCCGCAACCGATTACGTGGGGGGGTCCTTGCACCCCCAGATGGCCACATCAATCCCAAGCACACCGCTTCGAATCTAGCCACGCTTAACAGATTCCAACCTACGTCAACCGTATAACCGCGAACCGCAAAGCAAATGCACCGCGCTTGCCACGCGAGCCAACCACCAATCGGCCAATTCAAATCTCCCCAAACCGCCCTCTTTACCGCTTCGGCCACAACGAGAAAACCCGCTCGAACTGGCGCGCTCTTCGCTTCCCTCGGAAGTCATATCACGTACATGACATTCTTATCATCCACTCCAACGTACTCCTCATCTACCCACCATCCCTTCCCACACACGCCCCCCCACACGCCCCCCACACACCCCACACAACACAACTCCCACATAAAGTTTAGAAGCAACAAACAAAAGAACAAGCTGACGTCATGAAAAATTAGAGAAATATCCACCCTGCATAAAAAAATCATCCCTGTATGTTTGCGTTGAAAATGCCTGGGTGTTGCTGTGGGCTCCGGTATTCAGGATTTTCACAATTTCGATGTACTCGTAACTTCCCGCATCACGGTTTTCAATCTTGAAAAAAAAAATTATTAAACTTAATTTAACCAGAGAAAGAAATCTTAATAGGAAACTTTATATTGTATTTCGATTATCACGTCTTTAGAAAGAAGAGCCCACAATCACGAGATTCAGTCTACAATCACGAGATTTCATCTAGAATCACGGGATTTCATCTAGAATCACGGGATTTCGTCTAGAATCACGTTTGCAATCACGGGATTTAGTCCATAATCACCGGATTTAGTCTACAATCACGCGAATTTAGTCTACAGTCATGGAATTCTGTCTACAATCACGGGATTCAGCCTACACTCACGGGATTTGGTCTACAATCACGGAATTCCGTCTGCTCAAAATTCAAAAATCAAAGGGTTTTGAAACACATTTTTTGAAGTTACAACAGAAAACGAAGTTTTTATAACAGAAAAGACGCGGTTGCACATATAAATACTATAAAAAATTAATATAAAAAAAAGAATTTATTCAAATCTTATGATCTATTTCATCATGAGATACCGTAATCAGTTTCTGGATTTTCTCATGACATTTCCAAAGCAATTATTTTATATATTACATCAAATATAACTTTTTTTCTCTTGCTCGCTTTTGTTCTCACTTCATTTATCAGCTGATCAGTGATTTTAAAGCTGCTGTCATTTGACATTACGAAGTGTGGGGCATCAATTTCAAAATGCACACACCCGCACGCACACACGCACACATTCCACGCTGTGCTCATCAACTTCAATTTGTGCCAGCGAGTTAAAATTCTTACGTGATACAATCTCAGTTTATCATTATTTTCTAGTTTCTATTTTATTTTACATTATTTCTTCTCATTTCTATCCTCTCTAAAATGTTGCACGTGTTTGAATTTTTCAATTATTAACAACATAAAGTTGACACAGTTTTGGTGTTTTTTATGGAGAAAAAAAAAACACTTAACTGCCATGGGAAGTAACAGGTAAATAGATTTCAAGATACGTGTGAAATAACAGGCAGACATAAAAATAACTTTTTATTGTATAATAAATGTAAGGTTTCGTAAGCATCGTCATTCATTAATGAGAGAAAAAGGAGAAAGAGAAGAACAGGTTTAGTTTTTTTTTTTCCTTTGGAATTATTAAATTCCTCACTCTCAGAGAGAAAATTCATAGAATCTCAACTCGAGAGTCTTGAGAGTTGTTGAGAGATTTTCAATGAACTCATTAAATTTTTTTGACACACTTTCAATGCAAAACTAACAATAACAAAGATAACAAGAAAAACAATTGCAACAACAACAACAACGACAACCGCAACAAGACCTTAACTTCAGTAACAACAACAACTTCACTGTATGATTAATTATTCTTTCTGTACGAAATATTGAAAAATCATTTAAATACAGCCAACAATGGAATCCATTGAACTGAATATAAAATAAGAAAAAAAATTAAAAAACAAAAAACGGATGCCGTCTTCTATCTGTTAAAACATTTATCATGTCTGCTCGCTCACAAGACACACCGTGTGCCGTGTGATGCCCTACAGCGTTGCCACTGTAATTAAATCTCCTCTCCGTTTACCACCGCCATCTTTATTTTATTTTTAAAATGTTAAGAAACTGATTATTAATTTCACATTAATTACTGAAGTAAGTAAAACAGATGCTATAAAATTAAAATCGAAGAAAGAAAAACTGAAATGAAGCAAAACTATGAAATGAAATTGAAAATATGTAAATAAGAAAATTAAAAGGAAAGAGAAGATAATCAAGTAATAATAATAGACAACTAATAAGAAATCTGCGGGGAAAAATAAGATGCACTATGAAGTCTGGAATTTGTTACCACAGTCTTGGAATCTGTTTAATTAATTGTGTATTTGATTAATTTACATAATCAGTTAGTTGATTAATTGGAGTTTTTCTTTTGCTGAGAATGCTTAAACTAATTTGATGTTGAAATCAAAGATTAAGAAGAGAAAATGCTATTTTGGCAGCTGTCAAATTTGACAGATTTATATACTCCTGCTTTAGGAAAGTTTGACTTATAAGACGAAATTCTTCAAAATTTAGATTTGACATAATTGGTATTCCCCAAAAACAATTTATTTTCTAAAAATTTATGTTTATTTAACTTTTCTTTCATTTTCTTATTTATTTCTTTACTTTCTATTCTTTCTCTTTATCAGTTTTTCCTTTCGTATCCCCATTTTTATCCAACCGACGCAACAGTCTCCTCATAATCAACGTTTACTTCCTTCTTATGATTTTATTTTCTCTTCAATTCCCAAAAGTTACTAAACAACCGTTATTAATTGTTGTTGCTGTTGTTTAGTACGTCAGATATTCTTAATACATTTTTCAGCTTTTTTCCTTGGAAATTCAATTAATTTGAAGTGGTTTCTTGTTGATAAACTGGCGCTGCAGCGAACTAAATAGTTGTCTAGTACGTTCGACTAACTATCTAACTACCTCACTGCGTCTCTTTCTCTCCCTCTACCGTTGACCGTTTCACTTTTTTTACGCTTTTACATTTGTTGTTGCCGCGCTGGGTTGTTGCCGCGCTTGGTTGTTGCTGCGCTCAGTTGTTGCTGCTGCGTTGCGTTTGTTGCCGTTACTTGTTGCACTTGTTTAATGGGTGCGGCTTAAATTAACTTTTATCGCCCAAGAATTTAATAGCAGAACAACTTATGTGTGTATTTATCTTAAAAAAAGTCGGAATGTCTTGTTGCAATTGGCTTTTTGTCAGTTGAGTGTTGGTCAACATCGTGCATGATTTTATGCAGCACCGCGCACTACTAGCGAATGCCAACAATCACAGAATTAGTGGTAATCGAACAAGTTTAACGGTATAAAAAAAATTATTTATTCAAATGAAAATTAATTCATTTTTAATCTGTTTTTTACAATCGCTTTAATTGACATTTAATGGCAACTCTATTCTAAGCAGCCAAGATTATCATGAAAAACTGATTAAAATTATTATTCAGTTAAATTAATTTTTCGCAAATTAAAAAGTTGCGGAATAAATTAAAATAAGACGAAATAAATTAAATTAAATTAAATTAAATGAAAGGAAAGGAAAGGAAAGGAAAAGAAAAGGAAAGGAAAGGAAAGGAAAGGAAAGGAAAGGAAAGGCATTGAAATTATGTAAATGACATTAAATTTGACTGAAATTAATTGCTATTAAATTTTTTGATATTGATTTTTTCAAAAGTATTTAAGTATTTTTAGTTTTTTCTCATATCATCTTAACTTGGCAATTTTAAAGTGCAAATTAAAATACTTGTTGAAAAAATAAAGATGAACAAAAAAATGTCTGGCAAAACACCAAGAAAAAAAGAGTCTTAACTTCCATCAAAAACGTACTGATAACTCAGAATATTGAACAAGATATGAAGAATGTATTTCCAATAAATGGCACAACTCACGCTCGCGGAATTCCCAAGAATTTACCACAAAAATATACAACAATTTCACAGAAGAGACCTGGTGAAGAGCGGAGGGGAGCGATAGCAGGCCGTTTTTCCATCACTGCTTTGATAGAAGTGTATTAAAAAAAAAACACTTAAATAGGTCATTCATAACCGGTTGTCTGAAGGGCAGAACGAAGACCAGGAAATTGATTGGGAACGGAGAAGAATGTGGTCAGATTTAAAGAGGTAAAAAACGCTTTAACTCGAAACCAAAATGCAAAGAGAAAAAAATCGTATCAACAACAAGAACAACAAATGTTAACAGTGCTGCCTTCTCTTCGATGCCCGGGAGCCAAAACGAAGATTGGAACCGAAAAATTTTCTCTCAATTATTTATCAACCGTGAATAATGGACCTGCGGCAACCTTTCACTTTGAGGCGACTTTTTTCTTGTTGAAACTGCAACATCATGATTAAGAAAAAACCACGGGGGGAAAAACCACGGCAACATTTCCCACTGTTTGTTGGGAATTTACCTCACTTATATGTATATCTGTCGCCGTTTTCGTAGTTGTAACTGTAGTTGCCTTGTCGCTGTTGATTATTTCGGTCTGTCGTCGTTGTTGTTGTTCCTGTTGCTCTGTCCTGTCTTTTGCCTCTGTTGCAGTGATTTGTTGCTTATTGATATACTTTGTGTCTGTTGATGTTGTTTATTTTGTTAATTTGTGATTTAACTGCTCTTTTTTGTAAATCGCAACTCATGCTGAGTGTCACTTACGCCTTTTTTTATTTGGCTTCATTTCGTTCTCCACGCAGTGTTGCCACTGATTTCTTTTTCTTTCATATCCACTGCTGCAATGACAAGGGGAAAAAATTCTGTGAAGTAAAAAACTTTAAATACCCACCTTTTCAAATAATTCTTGTTTCTTATATTTGGTTTCATTTCAACTGACTTTCTAATTGCTGAAGAAAAAAAATAATTAAATAAAATTTAGGAAGAAATCAGCTGTGGACAAATTTTTGTTTATTTAGCCTTCAGTTGATGCTGAAAAAGTTTTTTTTTTGCGTTTTACAAAACAACTACACAACAATTTTGAAAGTGACAGTAAGGTCGAACAACTTTTTAAGGTCTTAATTACGAATTCCTCTTCTCTCTCTTATTTTGTAGCCATCTTATTAACAAAAAAGTTGAAGGTTGATTTTGGAAAGGTTTCGTTCTGTAATGCATCTCTGTAACTTGACAGTGATGACAGTATTCAAAAAAACGTTAATATTAAAATAATACAAATTTTTTTTTCCAATAAGATTCATTTTATAACAGCTTTAATAGCAGTTGATAACTGCTAGAATGATAACTGCTGAACTATTAGCAGATAAACTATTATATTATAAGCTGAATTGTTATCTGTCAAACTGTTAACTGCTGCACTAGTAACAGTTAGACTGTTGACAGCGGAATTGCTTGCTGTTAAACGGTTAACTACGGAACTGTAAACTTTTAGACTGTTACATGTCTGTTCAGTGCATAACTCAGTTGATGTTAGTGATACATCACAGTAAATTATTTATTAAATTAAATTAATTACACAGCATATAATTTATTAAATGTATGTATGTAAAATAAATTCTTCTGCAGCTACATTAATTATTGTTAACACCTCTCAATTGTTGCACTCTACAAAACAATTTCTTCTTCTACATTTTCCTATTCTATTTCTTTTTAATCTTCTTATAGTGGTCTGAACGCTACTTAATTTAATCTCTTCATGTTTCGTGCCAATTTTTTAGAGCAAAGAACTCAACGAACCTTAACGAAATTCTGTTAACTTGAACTGAAATGCATAAAAATAATGTAGCAAAAATTAATAAAAACAAACATGGAAACAATTAATGAAGAGAAAAAACATTTCAAGTAATATAAACTGCAGTGTAAAATTACTTTTGAAGTAAAAACTGTATTTTTAATAATTAATTGTTAAATATTAAGTAAAATCAAGATGAGGTAAAGACAGAGTTAGAAATTAGAATCTTTTAAAGCTTTAAAAGCGAAGGAAAAACGTGTTGGTGAATTGACGCTAAAAACAATTAGAGAAAATTTATGTGGCCACAGCAGACTTACAAAAATTCTACTGTTATCACCTCTGTTACGACTTCTAATAGCTGTTGATTTTTTATTTTGGATGCTACTGCAGTTTTACACTTTATTTTGTTGTTTATTTACTGTTTTGTTTAAAGGTTTTTTACTTTTTACAGCTTTTTTGTGTTAACTTTTGTAAACTTTCTAGACTAAAAATAAAACCATTAAAAGCAACATAAGCGTTTTGCTAAATAAAATTACTCAGAGAAAAGAAAAAGGTTATCTTTGAGGCCAACTAAAACTTCGTTAACCCAACTAGAGGCTTAAAAAAGAGATTAGAAATTGTAGGTGAAAATATCATGTTATTTTGTAAGTTTGTGCCAAAAAAAAAATAATTTCTGGCAAAAAATTTAGTGGGAAAATCACAAAATTTAAACGGAAATTAAATATTCCAATCTGTAACCACTTAAATATTCCAATTTAAAGTCGGTTAGCGGGTTAAAACTACTGAAAAATTACCACGTTCTTCAAGGTTATACATGACGTATTTTCGCATCCCAAGACCGCTCTTGCGTAGAAAACCCTTAAAAAGCCTTGCTAATCTCTGCCTAAATTATTAAAGGAACACCTGTAAACTAACATTTTGCATTTAACTATACAGAGGGTTGACAGCAGGTAATAAAGTAGAGTTAGAAACCTGTTTTGCATTTACATATAAAGATTTATTTTTTTTTAAAATTTCCTTATAAAATCTACATCATCCGTATTTTGCGTCTTTCATGTTGAAAGTAACGTTAAAGACTAACAATAAATGATTGAATTAATTAAGATTACAAAAACAACAAAAGCAAGACTTATCTGTAATTAAAAACCTAAAAAAAACAACCACAACTAAGGAAAGCATTTTCAAAATCCGTCCGAAAAACAAAAAAAAACTTCGCAAAACTAAAAACACATTTTTACATATACATATTAGAAAAGGTTTTTGTAACTTTCCTCCTTAAAAAAGCAATATAAATATGTAATGAATTCCAGAATTTAAATAATCAATTCAATGAATTCGATAATTTTATTAACTCCAAATTTCAAGTGACGTCAAAAAAGATCATAAATATTAAATAAGCTGTAAATATTTTCCTTGTGACCTCTTGTATTCGCTTCGAACATTATAAAAACCCACGAATTTCATCCTTTTCCATTATTTACATAAACTTGTAATAATCTTAAGCAGAGAATAGAAGTATGAGAATCGCAATTATTGAAATGGGCTTCGAATTTGAAATTTCGGTTGATTTAAAAGCAATCTTTAACTAATTCTTTGAATTCATGAATTTAATAACTGAATTAATTAAAATTAATAAAAAGACCAAAAAATTATTTTACAAAAAAATTGAATACATTTATTTAGAATGCTTAACTGAGTCTTGAATTTAGTAGATTAATTAATTATTTAACTGTTATTCTTTATATTGTTACATACATTGTAATAAAATGCGATATTAATAATTATTTGCAAAAGCAATTTTAATTAGAATCAAAATTATTAACATCAGCGTCAATCGCATCGAATTTGAAATAAATTCTGAAACAATAAAACAAAGTGAGCTTGTATTCGAAAACTGAATGATAAGAATGCAATTTGTTAAAGGTGGAGAAAATATTAAATTTCAATAACAAGTTTTCACGATTTGTAACTTCAGACGTTGTTGTTGTTGTTGTCATAATAATTAGCCCCGAATAATCAGAATAACAACACTTTTAGACACTTAAAAACATTGTAGCGAAAAATTGCAGCTGTTGTTAAATGATAAGAAAATATTTCCTCAGTAGAAAATATTAACAGTTTCAGAAGCAATTGTGGTTTTTTTTTGCTTTTGTTTTTTGCACAAGGAAAAACACAATTTCGTAATGCATTTTGTTAGTATTTTTATATTGTAAGCAAGTTTTTACACTGTTTTCTACATTGTTAATGTCTTTTGTTTTCTTTATTGTTTTCCATTTTAGACGGACACTTTAAAACTGTCAACGGATACGGAAATGCAGGATTGGTTCCTTGAGCGAGATGTCAAAATTCCAGCTGTCATTTTGAATGACAAATTGATATCCGATGCTCTGTTTAACGGCACGCTGCCCATTAAATCGGAGCATTCATACAGCCTTAACAGTGATGGCGATTCGCTACCAGATTCACCCAGAAGTCTACACACAAAAATTGAAGGTAAGTGCAAAATCTGATATTGAAAGATGACAAAATCGTAAAATAGATATTTCCTCTAAGATGTTTACCATTAATTAAAATATGACAGTAATTAATATTCTAAATCCATTAAATATAAACTCGACAAAATTGCCACAGTTCCTCAAAAATAAAATCGGGGAACAAAATAGAAGCCAGTTAAACTCGATTTTCATTTAGAAGCTTTTGCGTGACTACATCGAATGCCCATGCTTGCCATGCTCAAAATCCATCGACTGCCCATGCTTGCCATGCTCAAAATCCCTCGACTGCCCATGCTTGCCAAGCAGTATTCATCTCAAATTCCCTTGCACACCTCGCGGAAGGAGTTACGCATTCTTTCACTTAAGTTTTTGCCGGTCCACGTCCAAAATTTCATATCTTTTTGATCAAAATTTTCAAATACTGAGAAAAGCAAAAACACAGAAATAACCTCACAAGTACAATTGTGCAAATAAAAAAACCAAAAAAGGAAAACAATTTAAATGAAACCAACTGCGTAAAGAAGCAACTTCAAATAAAAAAGCAACAGCGAGTACAAAGTGTATGAATGCGAGAAGAGTAAGAGTAGACAAAAATGATCAAGTTGTTGGCAAACAATAATAAAAGCAACAAAAATACAAATGTGAAATGACGTCAGTTGATAGTTGTTGATATTAATACAAGTGGCAATAACATAAATAATAATAGAAGCACAAGTAATAATAACAAAATTACGAAAAACCCATAACGAAATGGCGAAAAAACAATAACGAAGTAACAAAGCAACAATAACGAAATGAAAGAGACAGAGCGATAACCAAGTGAGGAATCAAGAATAACAAAATTACAATATCACAATACAAATAAAAAGTTACAAAAATATTAACTTAAGCCAGATAAAATCAATATTATGTCACATAAAAGAAGCAATTGAGTTGAGAATTTCAACAAAAAGTAAAAACAATATAAATCCAAGGACAGAGTTGCCAAATAGACAGTATTTTAAAAGCTCTTTAGAAAGAATACTTTTTTATCCGCTTTTAAAACCTTTCTTAATTTTTAAGAAAGTTATTTTCCACTGAAGTCGTTTGAAAGCGTATTATTTCAAAAGATATTAAAGATAATAAGTTTAAACAAAGAAAATATAAAAAGAACAATTAACGAGAAAAATAAGAGGTAAAACATAGAAAGCTTATAACAAAAACTATACAAACACATAAGAAATAATATAACAGCACCTTAAAACAAACGAAATATTAAGCAAAAGCTTCAAATTTAAAGCTTTTCTAAAAACAAAAAAAATAAAAGTAAAATTTATTATTTTGTTTTGCGATAACTTTCGATATAAAACGTCTATTTATTTTTTTTTATATTTTTGCCTTGGCAGAATGCCAACGGCAGTTCCATTTGTTCATTTGAATACTTCCTACTCCTTATTTTTCTACCAGATAAAACAAGTGCGTATTAATTCTGAACACTTGCTCAAATAGTACTTTGAAAATAACAGCACCACCATCAAAATTTTAGCTATAAAAATTAAATAAGCAACTAAGGTTATTTCCCTCAGAATAATAAAATCATAAAACTAAATCAACAGTAAAATGTCACTCATTTCTTCTTTAACACCGAAAAGGCAATAAAGATTATTCTCAGCAAAACGGTTAACTAGAACTTTCGGACAAAAAATTCCATGTGCTTTATGTATTATTTATTTAGGAATTATAGAAGAAAACACCATGAGAGCGTAACATTTGAAAAAAGGAAAAAATTGAATTCAGCACGTTTGAGTAGTTTAGATAAGAGAGCGATAAAATTTCGATATAACGTTTAGCAAAAATATATTATAAAAGATTGGCAAATTTCATCATTATACGCCCAATAGTTACGAAGATATAACGATGAGAAGATATGGAATGGACGAAAGGTCCTTTTTCAATGATTTAACGTAACTTTACAGCGAAATGAGTGCCTTTCTCCTTGCGTTTATTTTACTTTTCAAACAATTTTGGAAATGCAAATTGATAAAAAAAGAAAAATATTTTTAAATACTACGATAATTAAAAAAATTCTAAACTACAAAGGAATATAATATATATTGACATACTAAACAAATTGATTGCTTAGAAAACCCCGGCTTTTTAACCAAAACGTGTTGACCAAGTTAAACACGGGAAAGAAGGAATGCAAGTAGCCAGTTAACAAGCATTTTCTCATTCTTTTCTCTCCCTTCTTCTTCTTCTTCTTCTTCTTCTTCTTAGTCTTCTCTTCTTCTTATTTTCACTACTGCATTAGCTCATCGCAAATGCAAAAGCAATGAAGACGTCGTCGTCATCGTTCCAACCTGATTATAATGTAATGAATGAAAGAAAGAGAAAAAGAAATATTAGTTAAATATAAAAAAGAGAAATAAGAAAAATATAATAAAAAATTAAAATCACTAAGGAATAACAAAAACTAAATTAAAATTGTAACAAGCGCAAACAATTTGCAAGTCAGCAAGTCACTCAACAAGGTTTCAAAACCGGCACTTAGCAAAAATATTTTAACCTTAAAACCTTCCAAGATTTTATGCAGGAATTTAAATGCAAACACAAAGAGAAAACAAATAACATTCTCATAATAAATCGGAAAAAGCGAAAAAAGTTAAGAAATCTTGTTTTTTCAGTTTTATTAAAAGTAGTTTTTCTTGTTGTGTCATTGAAGTAAATAAATAAGAAAGGAGAAAAACAGAAGAAATTTAAAACATTTCTAGCACCAGCATTCGAAGAACGGTACTTGGCAACCCGATTCAGAGTCGAGAAAGTCGCCATCAGAATGCCAAACATTCAATCCAGCCAGTTGCTGACGGCAACTCTGCCCAGCACATTCGCTTTGCTGTCACGTTGTTCTTGTTTTTTGTTGTTGTTTTTTTCTTGCTTACACTACTGTATTTGCTTTAATACGCCTCACCAGCTCTTTTAGCCATGTTAAGCAGCAATTGTTGCTGTTGGTTATTGACTACTTCAATCTGCTTGACGGATGATTAGCTGGATTTTTTGCATTTAATCCATTTAATCCACTTGTTGATGCACAGTTATTACAGTCATATTTGTTGTTGCTCCTGTTTTATTGCTCTTGACCACCTGTATGCTGGCTATTAAAAACCAAGAAAATAGTTAAAATTAAGAGAAAATAGTTAAAATTATTTCCAAGACGCGAGCTGTAAGCAAAAATCAAGGGAAAAATTAAACGAATTAAAATTAAAAATTTGTAGCTCTTTGTGAAATAATTCTATTTACTTAAAATATTAGTATTAAAAATATATTGAAAAAATTAAAGTTCAAATACAACGAAGAAAATCAATTCAAACGAAAAAAATTGCACAATAAAAACAATTTATTGTGCTGAAAAATTGACAAATAAAAGCCGCAGGAAAATAAAACTAAAAACAATCCACAAACTAAGCAATTGAAAAAATTGCGAAAAATTTTACTTTTCTATCCATACATTGTAGCAATAACCAGTGTTATTGTTGTTATTTTATTGCTTTTTTAAATTTTTGCTGCCATTTTCATCTCCAACTTCATTTTCTGTTTTTGTGCTATTTTTTGCAATATCAACAGTTTGTCAATCATGTTGACACTTTTTTGCAACATATTGTTGCCGCGATTAGTTAATAACGGTTTATATGCATCACATCGCTGCATGATTGCCATTCAAAATTTGGCCTAAATGTGGTTGAGCGATGGTTGTTGCTGTCAGTGCTGTTGACAGCGGGAACAGAGGCGGGTATGCGAATATTTTCGGTTAACAAAAAAGGGGAAGAAGGAGTTAACAATAGTTAGACATTCACTTTGTGGTAATCATTTTGAGACAAAATATTTTAAAAACTTTCTAGTTCAAATTTTAAATTTTATAATTCCAAAATCTCAACTTGCTGTTCTCTCTCTCTCGCTCCTTCTCTCTATCCACCGCATAGACATGGATGACGATTACTATCCAGCGATTTCACTCAAATCCGCCACCTGCAACACACGGCGTCTGCATACAGAAACAATCGATCCAAATTGTTTGACGATAGCGCCAACATCCTGTGAAACTTCAACAACACCTGCCTCAGCAATTTGTTCACCAGTTGCTGTCACTTCGGTGACAATAAGTGCCAGCAACAGCCTCAGCACAGCGAATCCCATGTTGACAGCAACATCAACAGCTGCTTTGCTTGAGAGCAACCATGGCAACAATGGCAACAATGGCAACAGCAGCAACATTAGCGTTGGCAACACACATTCCTCACTCGGCAACAGCAACAATAATAGCGCCGGCAACAGCATTTATACTGGCCTCAATAAAATCGCCAGCGCACCGATGACCTTCAACCTGCGCACACTAACGACCACCACCACCACCACCAACAACGGTGTCAGTGGCGCCAGCGGCGGTAACAACATCAACAGCACCGCCATTTCTAAGCAGCTGCAAATGCAATTACAACTGCAACAACAACAGCAGTTGCTATTGCAACAACAACGTCAAGAGCTGAACGGCTTCAATAACTTAATCGATACCGCCTGCACCTCGCCCGCCACAACACGCGACGGCAGCCTCTCACCAGACATCTGCTCTGATATCGAAATCGATGAGTCGTGCATCAAGGATGAGCCCATGTCGCCTTCTTCCAGCTGCCCGCCCAGTCCCAACAACACCAACAACAGCACAGCAAACGGCAGTGCGCTCAGCCTCAATATGGCCAACGTAGCCGCCTTCACCAACTCAGATCTCGTCTTTGAGCACAAGGTGAGCCGCGTCCCCACTTCAGGACTTCAGAAGACTTTTTAAAACTAGTCTCTCTAATCTCTAATTTTCTGACCGCACATTCTTTCTCCAAAGAACGGCTCATTACAACTGACACCCGCCTCGCAGAGTCTTTTAAAATCACAGCAGTTCATCTTAAGTTCGAACAGCCATGGCCAAAGTATAGTCATTCCCAAAGTCAGCATCAAAACAGAGTCAGTCACCAGCAGTAGTAGCAGCAGCAGTGCCGGCACCCTCCCAGTGGCCACCGGCAACGGCGCCACACACAGCAGCTCCTTCGGCTTGCCACCCACCCCGCCATCGTCCATGCCCAGTGACGATTCCGAAGGTAATCACAGCCCCGAACATTTGCCTCAATCGCCGTCCACAGGCAACAGAAATAACCAAATAATCTCCGCCCCCGCAACAGCTGTCACCAACAACCATGCCCATCAGCACAGCAGCAGCAATGCAGCCACCACCATGACATCCGCTTCAGCAACATTAGCTCGCCGCAGCACCAGCAGCAGTTCATCATCCTCGTCCTCGCATTCGAATTCACCCGTCTCCACGACGACGCACACTGGACGCAATTTTAACGGCAGCTCAACGCGGCAGCCCATCCACACGCCGCTCATCAGCTCTCAACCGGTTAGTAAATAACGGCTGCGTAGTTTACCATATTTCAAAAATGTTACCTTTATAATTTTTTCGTTTTTCGATTTTGTAGAAGGGTTCAACGGGTACTTTAATCCTGACAGAAGAGGAGAAACGTACGCTGCTTGCAGAAGGATACCCAATTCCACAACGGTTGCCACTGACTAAGGCCGAGGAAAAGTCCCTCAAGAAGATACGAAGGAAAATCAAAAACAAGGTTAGTTAAGCAATGACGAGTTGCCAGGCATAACAAAATGTTTAAAATTTAAAAATAACCACTTTTGTGGAAAAGGATTCTGGAGTTGACAGTCACGAAGGAATGTTTAAATTTAAAATGAAAAATCTAGAAATAATGAATTTAGAGAAATAGATTGATTATTTTTATTAATTTTTTTCTAAATTCTCTAACATTTTTTCTAAATTCTCTCTCTTCATAGATTTCCGCGCAAGAGAGTCGCCGCAAGAAAAAAGAGTACATGGATCAGCTGGAACGTAAAGTAGAGGGACTGGTCAACGAGAACATTGATTACAAAAAGCGCGTGGAGTCCTTGGAGGATTCCAATGCAAACCTGTTGAGTCAATTGCAGAAACTTCAGGCTTTGGTGAATAAACAAAACGCTAAAAAGGCTTAAATTAGACGATGAAAGCAAATGATTATAGAAAAACAGGGAAGAGAAAATTTAGACATATTAAGAATTTAGAAGAAATGAATGCAAAAAATTGCTCAAAATAAGTTGTAACAAAGAAAAAAGAAATATTAGTATCGCCAAGGAAATCCTTATAGTCTGAAAAAGTGAAAAAGTATAAAAAAAGAGAATACAAGAAAAGAGAGAAAAAAAGCGAGTGTTAATTGGAAGGAAGTAACTACGAATAGTTTAGTAGAGCTGACCAAAAATTGTACACTGAGAAAACTTAATTTTAGTCGATTAAAGGGATGATAGAAAAAGGAAACAAAAATTTTTAAAACGAAAACAAAACAAAATGTACATTCCATGAGCAAAATACAGAAAAGGCTACTTCAAAATATCGCTAATTAAAAGGGAAGTCAAAGCAGCAAAAACTACAAACGATCTGTTAAAGTAATCAACGAATTTTAGAAAAGGATTTCAAGTTATAATTTAGTTATTTATTATTTTATAATAAACGAAACAATTACAATATTATACGAAAATATTAAGATTTCCTTTGTAATTTATACACGAAAACTGTAGTAATTCATAAGCATTCCTTTAATTAAATAAAGATCACGGACATGACAAAAGTGGTTGTCAAAAATAAATAAATCTATTTAGTATAAATTTAACAAATTTTAATTTTTAATTTTATTAATTTTAGAAATCACTTCTATAAAGTTTTTTTTGCTTTTTGCAAGAAATTTTCAATGTTGACACTAAAAAATGGCTGTAAAGATTTAAGTAAAAAAATTAAATCTTAAAAACATCATGTTTGCCTCAAGTGTTGTTTTGATGTAAAGTTTTCTTCACATTTTTGAAATAATTCAAGAAACTTTTTATAATAAATAGTTTTTACCCACATTAAAAATTAGTTAGTTCTTGTTTTTTTTAAGTAAATATATTTTGTAAAGCAATTATATAACTAAATTCCGGGAAAAATGCAATCAAAAATTTTAGTGAACCATTTTGTATAAGAAATTATTTTTTTTCCTAGCGTTGCTTTAACTATAACTGTAGAACTTTTCCATTTTTCATCCCATGAACTGCGGAAAACTTGCAATTTTTATATATATTTAATTTTCTCGTTTCAATTGTGTAGAAATCGAAGTAATAAAGGAAATTGAATTATTAGGATTTAAATAATTTTGTTATTGTTAATTAAAATTAATGTTTCAGTTGTGTTCCACCACCTTTTCGCAATAATTTTTGTGCAATTTTAATTTTTAAGCATTCTTATGTTTACAAGTTAGAATATAAGATTAAATTATATTTAATGAACTGCATAGCATGTTTAAAGGAAATTTATGTTTTTAGTTTAAATGTTCTATGGAAATAATTGTCTTCTTTTAATTTAATACATCTTTCAAACTGCTACTTAACAAAATATTATTTGTGAATTTATAGACATAAAATCGTTTCTCTGACTTAATTCTATAAGTAGCAATAATTTTAACTTATTTTAACACTTAATTCCTTTATATAATACTTCGGTAAATATAAAAACATTAAAATATATTTGCTAATTAAAATCTAATTCCTGTCTAATTACACATTCGCAAATTGCGTAAATTTTTAAAATAAACTCCAATTAAAGTAAAATAATTATAGTCACTTAAATTATACGACTTATTTTTAAGAACACAAACACCATTTTCTAGCACAAAAATGCCTCGCTACTTACGGTAAAATTACGAAAAAAAGCGACAGCGAATAATCTTTAAAACTTAATAAAGAAAATAAACGTTTTAATTTCAAATATTGTTTCAGAAACTGCATTTTTTTGCTAACTGAGAAGTAAGAAAATAGTAACAATCAATAAAAAACACTGCATTTATTCGCTTTTCTCAATAAAATCATTGAAAATTAAATTGAATGGATTTAAATTCTTCAAAGAATTTCGATTCCAATCCAGTCTCTCCATTAAATATGCCAAATTTTACAAATATTTGTAACTTTTCTCCTAATTTATTTTATTGTCTTCGATGTTATTGCATTAAATCTGAATTAGAATTTTAAAAGTTTATACAAAAACTCTTATTGAGGGAAAGTGTTATAAAATACAAAGTTTCCTACGCTAAATATCAATCAATTGTCAAATACAGAACTAATCAAAATAATTAGAAATAAAAGTACTTTGCGTTATTTTATCCGAGCCCTTTTTCAGTTTATTTGTAAGTTTAGTATTTTCTGCTTTCAAAACTAATTTGAAAGCTTAAAATCTGCATTAATTAAAACTAAATTCAATTATAAATTTGAATTTTAGTAATATTTAAGCTAATGCTTTTTTCAAAAGCTTATCTTCCGATAAAAATAACTTTAAGTTCACTAGCAGTAGCTTTTAAAGTAACTTTTAATTTAAGTAAACATAACTGAATAATAAATTATATATAAAATTTAATTACATACAGGAAAAACAAATGATTTCTTAGTCTACAAACTCAAATGAAAACATTTTGTTCACATAGAACTTCCATTTTATTAATTAAGTTCACTTTGTTTCTTATTATACGCTATATTAAATCAGTAAATAATTTTGAAAAATGGAATAGAAATAAAATACCTGCTGTTTAATCCTGCTGTAAAATTTATCTAATAAAAAATTATATTAAAAAGCAGAAAAACATTTATTTCTTATACTTTATTTATTATGTTTTTCGTTTTGCATCGCAGAATCTTCATTTCTTTAAAAAATCAGATTTATTTAAAAAAACCTTTACATGGTTTTTGTTTTGAAAAATTATTTATTTGCGTTTATTTGAATTTTTTTTAATTCTATATAAAATTAAAGCGTGGTTTAAGTTTTTGTTCCGTATATTTGCAACTAAATAAGAGTTTTTAAAACTCCAAACTTAGACGACCTTTTTCAGTCGAGATGAAATGCGAGGTCGGATACAATTATTTTCAGTTGAAACGACAACCGAGATCGAGACAAACATTTTCAGTCGAGACGAGAGCCGAGATGAGAACCGAGATCGAAACGGTTATTTTCAGTAGAGACGAAAATGGGGTCGAAATCATTCAAATCTCGGAAAATTTCGCTCTTGCGATCCACTACTTGAATTGGAATGAAGTAAGAATTGTTTTTAATTCTTCCAACGAAAAAAATCAACCACAATCATTTTCCGCAGAATATTAAAAAAAAGAAATAAATCAATGCAATTCTTAAAATCTTTTAATTCAAAACTCTTGCTTTTGACTGCAAATAGAAACATTTATTTTTGATTTTAATTTTTCATTTTCTCTTTTTTTTAGCATAAATAACAAATCTTTTATATTAAATCTTTAGTTTTGGTAAAATTTATGGATTTTGTTTATAGAATTCAAATTTATGGAATTCTCCCAGCAGTTGGTGAAGCAAAAATATGTAAATATAAACCCAAAATACTAAAGTTACATAAATTATACAAGTAAATCTGCAAGTGTAGAGATAAAATATATGCAGAAAAATATATTTATAAATATACAGAAATATATAATAAAGAAGTACAATACACATCTGAAGAACGAAGTTATTTATAAATAGAACGGAATATTATGATGTTTAATCTCACACTTGTGGACAAATGAACTTTTTGAACTTCGTATATAATTTGCTCGTGTGTGCCAAATCTTTATACAAAAATATAACCCGTTATAAAATAAAAAAATACTATATACAACTGATATAATAAAATAACAAAAAAATTCCATCTTATTTCATGTGCAAAGCTAAACAAATATACATGGAAACATTCATATACAAATATATATATATATACGAAGACGTCTTATATACAATACAATATTTAATATATTTTTGAACTTCTTAGTGTACGTTAAATTGCAAACTTTGAAAAATTCAAATTGAAAGAGAAAATAACGTTTGTTTAATGAAAATAACTAGAAAAAGAGTAGAATATCAATATAATTATATTTATAAATATACAACGCTATTTATAATGCATGACAACAACAGCAACAAAAAACCGAATGTATACAATGTAACAAAAAACACAAAGCATCCCAACTCAATATTATTAAAATTTAGTGTAAAGTAAAACTTTTAAATGGTTTTATTTGCGGTTTGAATTACTGTGATGCATTAAAAAAGCAAGGTACACCTCGGAATAAAATGTTGACTTAGTATCTCACATCGATTATGAGATATTAAATTTTAAATATCTGAAAAAAAGTATCTTTACATCTGGTATCAAAAGTAGACGTGACTGTTAACCCATTTCATTCGTTTTCGATGCCTCAACTGCTCTACATAACAAAGAATATGTGTGTCAAATTTCACTGCGAATGTCTTCTTCTCATCCTCCTGTTGACGCGGTTTCAACGGACAGAAAAAACAAACGGGGGCGGAGAGGCCTAAATCGACTCAGCAACGAAAGAAAACATTTTGTTTTTTGTCACTATTTATTTTTGTAGCTTGTATTCCATTTCTAATGTTTAATAAATGATTTGCCAACTCAACAAAATCTACTGGGATTTAATGCAGCTGAAAGCGGTCCTCGTCCTTTAGTCCAGTAGCATATCCCTCTTCACTTCCCTCACTATCCTGCTCCTCCAGTTCCTTTTTAAGCAAGGAAAGAAGGTTTCTAGCACTCGCTAACTTCTTTGTAATTTCCACCACATCCTCTCTGTATTCTGTCTCTGTCGATGGTGGACAGTCCACCAATATCTGGTTCCGTTGCAGTGCAGACTCCAACGATGACATCGACTCGCCACTCCGCATGCTCGACGTGAGGAAACAATCGCCGCGATGCGACGACGAGCCCTCTTCGACGTGGTCGAACTGGTGATAGGTATTGCTGCAGGGACAATTTTCACTCATCGTAGGATCATCGTCGATAAGTCTTTCCAGCTGCTGCAGAACCTCCTGGTTGTTTTTAATGATCTTCTGGCAGATGGGATGTATTGGCGTACCGAACTGTGACCGTTCGCTGTGAGCAAACACCTTACCGCCATAGCGGCAGTTCTCTTTAATCCAGTCAATTTCCGCTCTGCTCTTCGCGAATCGCGTGTGTCTGAACGGGCGTGGTATGTGAGATATAAAGCCCGTTTTGGGATTAAAGAAACCCTCTTCGACGTCGTATGCACCTCGCAGAACCGTGCGGTCCTTCTTTCGAGCGGTAAACTGATCATTTGTCCAACCGTTCGCAACTTCTCGGACGAACCGTCGATCTTTGGCGCTCAAATAGCGCCAATTTTCTGCCGTGAAGTCGCCCGTCTTATGATTCATGCCGATATCGAAATATAGGCCGTCTTCGAACATAATGCGATCGATTTCCTTTAGCTTTCCCTCCTCGAAGATGCCAACGTATGTTACAGCATAAGGTTTGGCCTGGGTTAGGGTTCCCGGACCATGGAAGAGGCCTTTCCTGAAGTAGCCCCGATAATGGCTGCCATTCGGAAAAGTATATTTGCCGTAACCCTCCAATTCATGTATCATCGAGTGATAGGTGCCAGAATAAGAACTGCCGGTGGCAAATTTTGTATCTACGTTTTTAGTCATTACGGATGGTTTTTATCGCGGTTCCGAAAGTATTTTTTATAAAAAAATATACTAAAAACTATAAATACAAAACTATAAAAACCATTTCACTGACAAATTCATTTTGAAAGAAAAATATATACAAAATATTTCGACTTCTGCTTAGAGGTCGTCATATTACACAGTGTATTTTGTGTTTGGCGCCACAATTTTTATCTTTAGAAAGAAAGGTCGGTCGACTCACCTGCTGGTGGTGTTCAAATGCGGTTTTTTTCTCATTGAGGTAGAATAATTGACCGACAGAATAGTATTTGCCGCAGAGAGATGACAAATGCACCACAGAGTTGTGTGTACTGGCTTCGAAGGTGATATAAGTACGTAAATAGCAACCATTATTGGCATTCCTCAGTAGTATTCCACTATCTCTGTAAATTATTGTGAGAAAGTCTTCGTGCTTCTATAGCTTTCAGTTTTAGGTTCGAAATTCAAACAATCAAGAAATGCCCTTCTCGGCAACGGCAATTTTATTCAATATTTAGAAAAAACTATAACAAATGAAAATCCAGGTGTGCATATTCAACGAAACTAGTGCTTTATAAATTTTACAATCTTTATACTTACAACTAAATGCAGCAAAATAATTTCAATTTATTCCTTTCTTTTGCTTTCTTTTCAATAAAAAAATATCTATGTAAATAGAAGTTGAGTTTGTATATACAAATAATTAAAAATAATTACAATTTCAAAATATTTTAGAAAATAGAACTTTTACAGCTAATCGAAGACATTCCGAAGACATTATTCGTTTGTTGAATTTATATCAAACTTTCTATGTTGGAATTTTATATGTTGCAATGAAGTTAGAAAACAAATTAGGTGTTAAAATCAGAGACCATAACGATTGTACGCAAGATATAGGACTTATTTTTCCTCCTTATTTTTGGGTTTTCATGCAAAAAATAGAATACAAGATTTCTAATTTTAAATTACAATCACGACAAGATTAATGTAAAAATTAATATATAAAAAATATTGAGCTTTTGACTTTTCGCTTAAGAAATGAGACTTCTTCGGTGTACAATTTTTCACTTAATAAAACTATTGCGAGTTTCATTTGTCGCTTACGAAATGAAAACTATTTCGAAGTAGAAATTGTTTGTTGTAATCAAGTGTTGCAATTGCGTCTTATGCCGCATCAAAAGGTTAGTGAGATTCCTCCAGATTTATTACTTCTTTTTAGAGATTAAATTAAAAGTGAGTGTAGTGATACCTCATTACTGTACTGTAAGTTGAATTATATAGCAGATGGTATAATTTTTGCTCTGTAGTTAAAAACTAAAATTTTCTTACTGTAGGTGAAAATTAATCATGCAACCTTGCAACAAAAATAATTTAAATATTTTGTTCAATTCCTCAGCGAAGGCGAGAACTCAGGAAATAGTCGTTGCTTTGTAAGTGAGAAATATCAAAGGAAAAATTTTGCTAATTCAGGGATGTCCATTTTAAATCTGAATTTAAGATCTGCATCTGAAGCAATTTTTTACAATACATTCCTCTGATAGCATGAATAGATTGCTTCTTGTTAATAATTTATTTTAATAATCGTTATGTGCAATCTCTGATAAGACTCAACCGTTTGCAGCATAAGTCTTTCCACCTTTATCGCTTTTTTCTAATTCATTATCATCATATATTTTTACTTTCAGCTAAATCCAAATATAGGGAAAAGCCTTACTTACGTACTAAAAACTTAATTAAAGTTAAGCAACCATTTCAATTACTTCTGCTACTTAAGGTTTTCCATTCTTTTCCTTTCCTTGATGTTCATGAAAGCCATTTTTTGTGCCGTTCTCACCATTTTCCAAGCCTACTTCGACGGAATTCGAGTTCTTTGATGACTGCCGATTTTGAGTTTTGCTCGTTGCTGTTACTAACGCCGCGGAGGGTGGCGCCAATTTATTTCTGTCGGTCTCACCACCAACACCATTCATTTGTACCGACTTGAATACGTTTCCCACTTCCTCTTCATCCGACGAGGCATCGGAGAGCTGACGTGGCGATAGACGACAACCTCTTGCTATATAATTCGACAAACGACCCACTGAGGCCAAAATCAGCCCCATGAACGGCGGCGACGGCTTCAGAGGACGCGACAAGTACTCAGGATGATATTGCGTAGCCACATAATAAGGATGATCCTTCAGCTCAATGACTTCCATGCGGTTTTTCTCCACATCAAAGCCAACAAAGCGCATTCCATGCTCCTCCAGCTGCGGCACGTACTTGGGATTCACCTCGTAGCGATGCCGATGCCTCTCGTCAACCGACTTCGGGTTGCCGTACAATTGCTTGATGATGCTGTACTCATCCGAAAAGATGGTGGTGCGTTTCCCCAACCGCATGGTGCCACCCATATGGCCTGTGTTGTGCTCTGGCATGTCTATTACCACAGCGTTGGCGGTATTCGGCTCTATTTCGGTGGTGTTGGCGTCCTTGAGTCCGAGCACATTGCGTGCGAATTCGATCACTGCTGCCTGCAGTCCCAGACAGATGCCCAGGAAGGGCTTCCTCTTCTTGCGGCACCAGTTGCAGGCGATTATTTTGCCCTCCATGCCGCGCGAGCCAAAGCCTCCGGGTACAACGACACCGTTGCTGTTGCACAACGAGTGCCAAGCCTCGTGATATTTGGAAGGAGTCTGCTCGCGTGTAGCGGGCTCCAGATGACAAGCCTCAATGAATTGCAAATTAAGTTTGTAGCCTACGGCGAGAGATGCGTGCTGCAGTGACTTAGTAACCGAAGCATACGAATCTTCCAGGCGAGTGTATTTGCCCACAATAGCAATGCAGACCTCTCGGCGTAGTGTTTCGGTGCGACGAGCGAGATCCTTCCACTGCTGTAAGCACCTTTAAATTAAAATAGAGGCAAATGAAATTGAGGGAAACGTGAAAATATTGAAAGGAGATTTGAAACGTTTATTGCATTTACTCACTTCTCCCGTTTACTGGGCTGTATGTTGAGCTGTAGACGCTCGTTGAGGAATTCAATCACTCTATTCTGTTCCATCAGCAACGGTACGTGGTAGATGGAGCTAAGATCGTGTATGCAGATCACTTGTTCGGGCGCCACATGACAGAAATTACTAATCTTCTCCTTGACCTCCACTCCGATGGGTTTCTCGGAACGACAAACGATCAAATCGGGTGTCAAACCCAAGCCACGCAATTCGCGCACCGAACTCTGGGTAGGTTTGGTTTTGGGTTCGCCGGTAGAGCGTGGCGATGGCACCAAGGAAACATGGGCACAGCAAAAATTCTCTCGCTTTACACGAAACTGAAACTGTCGGAAAGCTTCAACGAAGGGCATGCCTTCAATGTCACCAATGGTGCCGCCCAGCTCGACGATACACACCTGTGGTTCTGACGAGCCTCGTACGGGATTCTTGGCAACGCGCTCCACCCATTCTTGAATGGCATCGGTTATGTGAGGAACGACTGGACAAAGTAAAGAAGAAAAGAAATTAGCAAATACAATAATAGCTACTTTTCGATTTCTCATTAATGTGTTTTACCTTGCACAGTTTTGCCTAAATATTCGCCAGCACGTTCCTTTTCTATAACTAATTTGTAGATTTTGCCCGTTGTTATATTGTTATCACGATGCAAAGTTATGTCCAGGAATCGCTCGTAGTTACCCAAATCAAGATCGACTTCACCACCATCTTCGAGTACATAAACTTCACCTGAGGTGAAAAGATTGGATTGTAACAAATTATATAATTCAATTTATTCAATTAGCGAATTTAAACAGCTAAAATGAATTCAAATAATTATTAAAAAAATTACTAAACAGGCTTTTGCTAATTAAAAACTTTAAACTAATTAATTAACTTTAGGGATTGAGACTTTAATTTTAGTCCCCTAAATTTTTACACTTTTAGATTTATTAAAATTACCGAACTTTTACCGATAAATTGGATTTTTAGTTAAGAATTTCAGAAAACTTTAAATGCTCTTTGTGTTCGAAAGTGTTGCCATGTGGAAATGTTGCAACAGATTTATTCATTTATTTATAGTGAATTTTAGAGCTCCCTTCCTTCCCACTGTTGAGGATTGGAAAAACAAAAACAAGAAAAACACAAACACCACGTCTTCAACGCAAAATATTCTTTATTTCAAAAATAATGAAACTCTTCACACGCTGATACATTTTAAAAACATATACAGCGATTACTGGACTGAACTTAAAAATTAGCAATTAAGAAATCCATTCACTTGTTCGAAAACGAGTTCTACGAGCTACTTAGGTAAAGAAGATATACATATAAATACATTATGTACAGTCTTAAAAAGGTGAGTTATTTCTTAAGTCTGTGACTTGACGCCATCCTCACTTCATCTCCTCCAAGTCTTCCTTGTACAGTTCCTTGAAAATTAATTTCTGAATCTTGGTGCGTATGCGCAACTTTTGTGCGGCATTTAACTGCTTCATGTACGGATGCAGACTGAGTAGGTAATGATAATCGTCATCCTCCGGTACCAGGGACGAAGTGTTGTCCATGGTAGATGAACCGTTGAAGTTGCTGTCCTCCGAGAGACGTGGTCGCTTCAACTTCAGAGCGGGTATTACACCATTCGCGTATGAGTGTTTGGTGAAATTCAAGTGCTCATGACTGCCATGCAAGCTACCGCTAGCATTCAGCAGTTGATGTGAGTAATCATCGCGTTCCTTGCTGAGAGCGGCGGCGGTAAGAGCGGAGGATGCGGCATGATGTGCCTTATTGTAGAGAGGAGGTGGTGACACAGAACGTTTCTTGTGCGGTACAGACGACGAGTTGTTGGGCACTGGGTTGCTTACTGCATGAGCGGCGGAATTGCTGCACGTGGCAGCGATCATCGCCGTGCTGTTTGGTGCTGTAGTAACTGAGTTGGTTGCAATTTGGTTTGATGTTGTTGACTTGGTTGAGAGATCCTCAGCTGCTTGCTTGTCGGCTGAGTATTTTTGCATATCTTTCAGAGGTCGGAGGAGCGAACGTGTGATGGATGAGTCTTCGATTTTAATGTGGCTGCTGGTGAGTGGAGGCTGTGCATGAGCAGCTGGTGGGGTTTCAAGTGGCGAGCCTGAAGAGGTAAAAACTTTGCGGTGCGGCGATCGTTCAAGGTCAGCATCGTTATCTCGATCGTCATCATCATCGTCGTCAACGTCATCCTCATCGTAGTCTTCATCGCTGTCAGGTATGCGGATCAAACCATTCGTTAAATCGGGCTCGACTATAGTTTTCTCACAATCTTGACCTTGTTGCGGGTAATAGAATGAGGTTGACTCCTGCTCATTTTTGGGCATGCGATGGCGCATGTGTTCAGCTAAAAAATGGAAGCAGTTTTCTGGTTAAAATTACCATGTCAAGGAAGAAGGAAAGCACGCACGTGGATCTCTGGAAGTGTTTGAAAAAACTCATACGTGTTTCGCGAAGTTTTATTTGAGTGAGTCAATGATATGAATTTAAGTGAGCGAAAAAACGCTCAACGAAATTTGGAATGCTGTCGCAAATCATCCACACATACAAGTTTGTCAGTTTTTTCAAACCCTGATCTCCTGTTGAGACCGAATGCAACAGTACAGTTTTACTTCCCCACTACACTCAATACTTACTTAGGAAAAGCAACGCATAGTAATGAATCCACTTTGACTCGAATGTGGCCGGATCCACCAGAAAGTCACCATTGTCAGCGCGTGGTATACGTTTGTATTCAACCCTGAAGTTATCTCGTAAACCTTTCCACTTGGCTTTCAGCACAACTTCTGTTGCCGGGAGAAGGTGGGGGAAGAAAGAGAGAGATAGAGAGCAAGAGGTTAGCAATTTTAAAACGCATTTTTATTGCAAGCATTTCTCGCTCGTAGCTAACTTACTTGGCAGCTTGTGCGCCGCCGAGAGTTCCTCCCACATCTGCTCCAGAAAAGCTTTGTTGCAATGATAGTTACGATTCCAGATGGCTGGACGCTCTTCCACGTCGTGTATGAACTGCTCTACATTAAGAACAATCGAGGATTTCTTTGGAGCCATACTCTCCCTCCCCACTCCCTAAACCCGACACTCCACACTGCAAATGCGGTGACGGGCGGCGGTGGCGTCGACTGTGGCTGTAAATCAAGCTGATGGCTTCCAACGAACGAACGAACGAGAAGAATTTTTTCTCGCTTAACAGCACAGCGTGTGCGTCAGATGACGCTGTCGCCGCGTTACTAATTGAGCGTTTTTTGCACTCGCTGCGAAGAGATGATGGCGACGGTGAGGTGACGGTGCTCGTCGGTGTAGGCTTAACGAAGCAATGGGCTTCTGCGAGAAAAAAGCGGCCAACGTGAAGAAGATGACTGTAAAACGCAACAAGGAAAAGATTTTTGTGTGATATGGCGGCAGCAGGCAGCGAAGGAAAGGCGATGGCGATGGCGACTGGCGACAGCGGATGGGCTGGCGGCTGCTGCCGCTGCTGCTTCCTCTACAGTAACGACAGCAGAACGAACAACGCGAACCAACAACAAGGTTGGGGCGACTTCGTCAATAATAAGAGGCAGCTGGATGTATGCATAAAGGTTGACTGGCGCGCCGCGCTGTGCCGCGATGTGCCGCGCTGCGCCGTTCTGCGCCACGCTGCGCCGCGGCGCGCCGCGTCTGTCGTGAGTTGTTGAGCCGGCTGGCTGGCTCGCTAGCTGATGACTGACTGTGAATCTTGACTGCACAAGCAAGGGAGCAAATAAATAAAATAAAGAAGAGAGAAAAAAAAAGGAATACAAACGCACAACCACGCCGGGCTTCTCATCAACGCCGTGCGCAGCTCAGAGTTTTCATCCAATTCGCTTCGAAACGAATCGATGAAACTAAAGTGGACGGACAAACAGACGGACGGAGGCGACGCACTCCACCATTCATCCAGAGAATGCCGCCGCCGCCGCCAGCCAGCCAGCCAGCCAGACAGCTAGCGAGTTGGTTGCTATCCAGTCAGCCGCCAGCGGGCAGCAAGCAGTCAGCAGCCAACAACGAGCAGTCGCGCGTTTATTTGACACTGCGTTCCGTCGTCGTCGACAGCCTGCGTAAATTGCAGCTGTCGCACATTAGCCTACAAATTGTTGTTGTTGTGGTCGGCTGTTGCCTTCGTTTTCTGCGAATTTCGTTGAGCACTCATGGTTAGCGCTGAATTTTAGTCGCTCGCGGCAGGTCGCGCAGCTACAAATACATATGTAAAGGAAGTTGTTGCTGCTGCTGCTGCAGCTGCTGTTGTTGTTGTTGTCGTTGATGGCGATGAATATACGGGCGGCTGCTGCTGCTTTGTTGCTTTACACACGAGGCGAATATATAGCAACAGGCAGGCAGGCACTCTTTCAGTCAGTCAGCCAGCCAGCCAGCCAGTCATCCAATCCAAGTCCAGTCCATCCAGTCGCGCCATTCAGTCAGCCGCCACTCATCCATCCAGCTCCAGAATCCCCCGAGTCGATTTTTGTTGATTTTGCTGCTTTTTCGCAGATGATATGCGATTCCGCTGCTTTGTTCGTAGACTACTGTTCGCATTGTTGTTGCTATTGTTGTTGGCAACAACGTCGACAGGAAATGCTTTGCTTGCTTGGGTGATTCTTCAGCTTCTACTTCAGCACTCGACTCAGTCGGTGGCGATGGCGATGGCGATGGCGGTGGCTGCTTGTGCAACATCAGCGCGCGGCGGCTTTACTCCAGATCAGCGCAAAAACTGAAACTGGACCAGTTGACTGGCTGGCTGAATGACGGGCTAGTTTGGTAGTCAGATGCAGACGAACGTGACTGCGAATACGGCTGCTGATGAGTTCTGCAAGCGACGCCGACAACGACAAAGTCAATGACGATGATGCCGATGATGCCGATGATGCCGATGACGATGATGCCGATGATGCCGATGACGATTATGTCCAGATGATGATTTTGCAGGTGACGCCGTCGAGTTGTTCCAAAACAGGAAGGGAGGATTTGCCACTGCGTTTCCAGGTGGCAGCATTGGCAGGAGCGTTCGGTGTCGCCAATGCAATCAGCGTGCGAGCGAGCGGACTGAAGTTGGCGAAAGTATTTGTTTCTGCTTTCATTTCAAAATACGATTTTATAGCTTTTTTCTGGTAAATTCAGATAAATGGGTACTGGTTATTTGTTATACCAGTAACGAGTTATTGGTAACCGGTTACTGATTCTTGCTAACTCGTTACTAGTAGAGAGCAGTAGTAAACCGAAGACTACTGATCACTGGCAACCGGTCACTACCAGTCACTGGTAACCGGTTATGGGTGACTTATTACTGGTTATATTTTTAACCAGTTTATTGCAATCAGTTATTTGTGACTAGATCCACTAACCAGTTATTTCGAAGTACATAGTTAGCTTTAAATAATTATGTTGAGTCATAACTAGTTACTTGTAGCCAGTTACTCAATTAGTTATTTGTAAGCAGTTACTAGTAAACAGTAACTAGTAACACCAACCTGTACTCCTAACCAGTTACTTGCACACCAGTTTATGCTACACAGTCATTCGTAACCAGTTGCTGACATTCGGTTAACTAGTTTTCTACGAGCTTCCTTGTAACCAATTGCAGTGAACTAGTTGTCTGTAACTGGTTAGTTGAAACTTATCGTTGCCATCATTTTAGCGCTCGAGTGGCTTCCAGAATATCAGCAGCTTAGAGTTGCTAGCATTTTCCTTGCGTTTAAATTGAAAACAGTAACGACTTTCTCTCCAGCGGCTCTTGGCGTTCGCACAAATCGCTTCAACGGCCGAAATTTAATTTTAAACATCCTGTCTCTGCGTACCTCTGAAGCTGGAGCCTGCCTGCCTGCAGCTGCATCCAAACGCAATGATAATCAACAGCCACCACCAGCAACAGCAACAGTAACAGCAACAGCAACAACAACGGCCGACCATCAATTAATTAAAAAACGCAGTCAGTCAGCAGCATTGAAGATACCGCTGTCGCCACCGCAGCGTTGGGGTTCACAAGGCGGTTCGCCAATAAAATCAATAAAACAACAACAGCAACGAAAACTCACACTTAAGGCACGTTGCTCGGTCTCGATCAGCCGCCAAATGGGAAAAATTTAATAATACAATAAAATGCTCTTCGAATAGCGCCAAAGTTCAGAGACACACTTCCACAGCGTAATGCAGTCGGCCTGCAACTGAGGGCAGCTGCGGCGAGAGCCCAGCCAGCAGCCCGCAGCCAGTCAGCCAGCGCGTCAAGCACGCAAGCAGAGGATGTGAGGAGGAGGAGGAGGAGGAATGAAGGCGTGCGGACGGATGGATGGCTGGATGCGGCGGAGACTGTGGATGTAGGTACGTACATAGCTGGCTGGAACAGCAAAACGCTTGTTCGGACGCGCCGCACTCGCTCGCTCCGTTGCTCGCACACGTAGCGGCGCGGCGCGGCGCGGCGCACACACGCGCATGCATGCAGGCTGGCTGGCAGGCAGGCAGGCGGGCGAGCAGGCACACCAACACACACCCTGCAGGCTTCAGCGCAGGAGTGCCAGAGGGGACAGCGGAGTGGAAGTGGCACAGGCCGAACGTGGCCAGACAACAGGCGCAGGCAGGCTTGGCACGCCTGAACTCAGCGCGGGGACACACACAGCGCCGCCGATGGCCGCAAGGGCTGGGGAGGACGAGGCGCGTTACGTGAAACCTTAAACAACGCCGCCGCCGCCAACACCGCCGCGGTCGTCATCGTCGGCGTCGTCGTCGTCGTCGCCCGAAATTCAACAGCACGTCACAGAACAACAACAAGGAGCAGCAGCAGCAGCGGCGGTGGCGGCGGCGGCAGCAGTAGCTCGGAGCCAAAGCAGAAAGAATGAGGGAGAAGCAGCAAATCGCAGATATGCGAGTCCAAAAATCCAACTCAAGCCAAGCGCGACGTGAGACCAGGCAAGCGAAGCAGCAGGAAGCACAAGAGGAGAATTGAGACCAAAGCTGCAGCAGCAAGAATCGCGGCATAGCAAATCAGCCGTGCGGCGTGAATACGCGCCAGAGCCAGCCGGCGACCACGACCGCCAGACCTCAGTTGGAAGGCCGTCGAAGCAAGCCGGGCGAGTCCAACCAAGGCAACCATGGAAGGCAACAACAACAGCGCAGCGACCATCGGCAGGAAAGAGGAAGGGACACGAAAAAAACGCTGCTGAAAACTGCGTTATATACAACGAACCTTCAGGCCGCTCTAGCCAACGCTTAACACGTTCGCCGTCGTAGCCGAACGCAGCGTGCAGCTGAAGCTCCAGAGAGGACGACGAGGGATTTAAAGCAGAACCACAAGAACGCCGCGCAACGCAATAAAAACAGGAAGGACTGCTGAGGCCGACCGACGAGCCAGCGGCTGAAGGATAGGAGACGAAGTGAGAAGCCAATCATTAACAGCACCAACCAACCAGCCAGCCCGCCAGCCAACTACAGCAACAACCAGCACAAAACGGCTGCCTGCCCTGCCTGCTATGACGACGCAGTATCGACGCGAAAAGAAATTGAGTCAGGAAGGAAGGAAGGAAGGGATTCTGAAGCCGCCACCGCGAAAGCGCGCGTAAACCCCCTCCACGAGCGAGCGATTTTCAGAAGGGACGTTGCGCGTTATCGCAAGCAGACCGTGCAGAGTGTCACGACCAAAAGAGGAACCCGCCACCGACCTCCCTCCGCGTAAAATCATTTCAAGCAACGCAGTAAACTTCAGTGGCGACGGCAGAGACACGCATTGCAGGCGACGACGGCAACCGCGACCGCCAGCACAGTCGCGGCATTAATTCCAGGCACAAGTAAACAACGGATGGGAGCGGGAAGAAGCGCAGAAGGGGAAACACAGCAGACGAACGTATGCAGAATAAGCCCCCGCAGCCCCGGCGCCGAACGACAGACTGTTCGTACCAAGGTATGTATGTATGTATGTCGGTCGTGCGTTCATTTGGTCGGTCGGCCTATTATGCCGGCTGCAAGTTGCCACCTCTCACGAAATCGTGAGGCCTTCGTGAAGTTGGCGAGGGATGTGAGAAGTTGGCATGTTAGGAGCGGCATTAAAATTAATGATGTGCACGAGACACTACAATAGGCACTCGATATCGGCGACTTTGTCGATATTATATCGACACAGAATTCAATTCGTAGATAGAAATCGCGAGCGAGACATTTACCAGACAAGAATCGAGATCTAGATGGCTTTTATAAGTCGAAACGAGACGGCCGGGAACGGGATGAACTTTCCCAGTCAACATGAATATTTAGATTTAGAAACTTCTTCAGTCTTACATATAGCGCGAAAATCGAAACAAGGATCGAGCTCAGGACAGATGAGAATCGAGATTTCATTTTATTGATTATCTGTTAAAATGAGAATTTAGATCGGCCCAATATATGTTTGTGTTAAAACTAGACTTCAAATTGATTTTCCCCATAATATAGAAATAAAAGCTGATGTCCGAAAAGAAAAATCGGAACCGACACAATCATCTGGTCGTGACGAGGATGGGAATCGAACGAGTTCTCAGTAAACACGAAATGTTCCTAGTTTTCATCAAGTTTTTCTCTCTAGGAACGTTTAAGCGTATTTGAAATATTGAAAATCCTTCAAAAGCTTATTTTGATCAGAACGAGATCGGAATTGGTGCGTTTTAAAGCCTATTTCGACGAGGTGGGTTTTGAAACGTATTTTCTTTTATTTCTTTTAGAAGCATTTTTTATAGTTCCCAATAAAAATTATTCAATAAATTGTAATTCTTACCAAAATTAAACCCGAAAACAAATTGTTCCAAGAGAATCAGAAAGTTTAAGATTTCATTCAAAGATTCTTAAGAATTTTACAAATTTAAAATATTTCAGGTACACTTATAGGTGGCAACCTTTGCAGCAAAAGCTGGCTTCAATTCGCTTGAATTAATATGGACTAACAGCAGACGCATTATCATCATGGCCTTCATCATCATCACAGTCATTATTACGTGAACCAGCGGTTTTCCATGGCATGCGATGTGCTCACGAGAGTGGAAGTGCTGGGAGCCAAAGGGGGCCCCATAAGGCTGAGCATCGCCATGCCAGGGGATGCCTACTTGGCGCTAAATATTGTCTGCCTGCCCGCCCGCTGCTTTAGGTGGCGTGCCATGTCACAGCCGTGTGCTGAGAGCGGTGACGACAACGCATTCGCTTAGTGATGGATGACGCAAAACTTGTGCATGTATAACCCTAGAGCAGGAATTTTCCAAAAATCAGGAATATAATGGATGAATACTGTCAAGTGCGGCGAAATCGTGGTAGTATTTTTGAAAAGTTGCTGGTCCAAATGTACATATATATAATTAAAACATCGAAATATCAAAAAATGGAACTGGATGAATTTTATCGATCGAAATTACGAATATTTTAGAAAATAAAATTTTAAAATTTATAATTTTTCGCCTAAAATATAGATCCACCATATTTGGATCCATCATATTTGGATCCACCTAATCTTGACAGATACAAAAAAGTCCCGACGCATTTCTTCATCTCAATAATAAACAGGCAGATGTCATCGATGTAATATCATCGAAATTCGAAAGTGTTCAAAACTCAGTGTTGCCGAGAATTTCACCCAATGAAAGGAAGGAACTAAAATGTGCTTCTAGGTTTAGAAATAGCTGCGAAAAACAGCCGAAGCGTGTTGTTACGACCAAATAAAATGCAAAAGCATGAGAGGAGACGAAAGTTGAACGTGCATGATTGCTGATGATGATGATGAACAGGAGAAGCAAGCAAGCAGAGCAGACAAGAGCAAGCAAAACTGAAATCAGGAAAGTACGCAAGATCAAGAAGTCCGGTATGTCAGGTCAGACATATTGGCAGGTCAACAAGTCATCAAGACAAACTGTCAACCAGAGGGAATCGTAAGCTCGAATCATCACCTTCAGCTGCAGTAAGACAGACCAACTAAGAAAAGCAATCGTCAGATCCTGAAATTTGTGTTTAAAAACCTATGAACAACAAGAACCGTGGAAAACTTAAAAACAAAGCAGAATTAAACCCCCTCAGAGATTTCGACACCCCGGCGCCGATTCCGAAGCCGACTAAAGTCAGGTTCAGTATGGAAAATTTACGAGTGACAGCTGGGTGCGTGAGAGTCAGAAACAGCAGAGGAGTGGGTGACCAAGCCAGTTATCGTCATCGCTGTTGAAGCCGTCGACGCCGTCATCATCATCACCATCACAATCATCATCATCATCATCATCATCACAATCGTCATCATCGTCACAATCGTCATCATCATCATCATTATCATCACATGGTAGCAGCTGCAGCCAGTGAGCGAGTAGCTCGCCGCTGTGGAGGTGACAGCTACAAACTCAGTGTAGTCCGCTGACTGCTCGTGTGTTTCATGCTTCCCTGGAAGAGCAGGCAGGGAGCACAGAAGAGCGTTTTTGAATTTTGTATTTAACGCGCTCCGTAAATTTTGCGGCTTTGCTGCTCGCGTAGTTGTTGTTGGCGTTGGTGTTGGTGGCGGCGCTGCTGCTGCTCCTGTACCTACCGTGATGGATGCGATATGCATTGAACTAAAGCGACAAGCAACAACAACAATAACAACAACAACCACAAGGCCAAAGAGGAATGGAAAAATTATCACAGTGAAAAGTTCACGGCGTACACAAAACTCGCGCTGGCAAGAACGCAAGCAGCAGTCGGCTGGCAGGATGGCAGGCAGGCAGGCAGGCAAACAGGGGAGTTGGAACACATGCCGCCGAGTGGGCATCGAGAAGAGACTCCACTGCAGAGGAGGCACGCAAAACGTTGGCTGAATAAAGCGTGAAATATGTATATATTTATACAGCTTGGCATGGAAGAAGCATGAGGGCAGATGTATATAAGGGAACCTTTTGCAGGTTAGCTAACAGGTACCCACGAGAAATAACCTGTCTGAGCAAAATTTTATGGTCTCTTGCAGAATTCCGAGGAAGACTTTAATTATCGATAAAAAATCCCAAAGGATATTTAGCAACCAGTAGAGGAAATATTTTTACACAAGTCGCATGGCCGCCATTTAGAAGAGAAAACGAATTAATTAGTATGGAGCTTCGACATTACATAGAACCCGTTCAACAATAGTCCTCCTTCTTCATAATCTCGACCTGAAAGTTCTTCATTATAGGATTTTTTTTAGTCCTTTCTCGTATTGTTAATTTGGATGAATAATAATTAGTCAGTCAGTTCCGTTCTAACCACTTAAAACTTTGGACAACTTTTAAGAAAACAAATTTAAAATACATATGTAATTATTTCTTGACTATCGTTGTGTTTTCCGACAGGGTTAAAAGGTGTAGATATTTGGAACGAATTTCCGTCATCCCTTGTCAAATTTGGTTTGTAGACGAACCGGTTTCGACGATGTGCCATGCAATTATCGTACAAAATTCCCCGACAGATTTCCCCATCTTTTAGCTAAAATTCTCACATACTATAATTTCACACCGATATCACATAACCGTAGAATGACATCTCAAATTACTTAAATATTTTTAAACTCTTCGTTTATCAAATACTGAAATCTCGCACGAGCGATTTCTCTTTCCACGATAATATAAAAACCCCTTCAAATTTTCACAACTATGAAGAATTTTTCCAAAACTATCTATACGTATTCAAATATTATACAGAAATAATACAGATTTCATAAAACCTGTCCTAGTTACATTCTGTCAAACAATTATGTGTGCAAAAATGAGAAAAGTTCAATAGTTCCGACGAATTCAAAACATACCAAGCACAACTTATGAAGAGTAAAAGGAAAAAGAAAATATTCTCATTCACCCTCATAATGAAAACATGAGTACTTTCACCACAGCTATTCAACAAAGTGGCCTTGAACTTTCAATGCATTCATTGTCAAGGACAAAGAAAGTGTACAAAAAAGGATACAAACCCGTACACAATACAGTGTATAGAAGGGATGAAGACAAACAAAAAAAAAGGGGAGTATATTACAGGAGGAAGAAGAACTGAACTGCTAAAAAATGCATAAATGGTGAGAGTAAAGTGTACAAAAATCTTTCAGTTTTGTAAGCTATCGAAGTTAAATGGGGTTTAGAAGGATAAAAAGGACTGAAAAAAGTTTGTGAGGAAAAAAGACACAGAAAAAAGTTTTTCACAGGCATATTTTAGGTCAGTTCCTTCATTTCTTAATGAAGTGGTATGGTGAATATTTGTATTTCACTTTGTTTTTTCACTTTTAATTTTACACAGTTCTGATATTCCCACATATTTTTATCTTTAGGATAACATTCATCTACAAATGCTATGTTTCAATTACATCACATTTTAAACACTACACTCAACTTAAGACTTTTTATACACCTTGGGAAAAACATTTTGCGATAGAACCACACCAACGGTTTAAATATTTTCCATCTTTGTTACATAAGTAGGTCGCAGTTGTAAAAGTAAACATTTTTTTCAATACACAAAACATCTGTAATATCTTCTCACACCACTTAAAAACAATAAAAAGTCACATTTTTCATTCTTTTCAAATTACTCTTGTTATCATTAAAAAGAAACTACATAATCATTTTAAGAAATTAGTAATCAAAAACGGTATTTGCATTGCTTCTTGATTACCATAAGTAATCTAAATAAAAGCAGGAGAAAATTAATGAAACAGATTGTTGGAATATGTATAGAAAACACAACAATTAAGACAAAAATAGTGAAAGTAATGTTCTGTGTTGGAATCACTTAGTGATCAAAATCAGTACTAAGTAATCAGTAAGGAATCGTAATATAAAATTTATATGTCCACGTGAAGGACATGATTACGCTAATTCACGCGTGACTGACCCAGTCATATTTCATTTTACGCTTTTATTCAATAGACTAACAATGTACTCAAGATGGGAATTTTTATTTAAATTACTCGAATTTAATGCACTCCAGTCTGTTATCAATTTACAATAATTAAAGAATAACAAATAATGAATTTTTTATTCATTTTTGTCTTCTCGTTAGCTTGCATTAATATACAGAGCGCGATTAATTAATGTAGAGTGCGATTAAGAAGCCTCTTGTCAATTAAACTCTAGGTCAAGAAGAGCTTCTTCAGAGTATGGCTGAATAAAATAATAAAATTAAATAGAAGAAGAATGAATGAAAAGTAATAATTTAGGATTTTTCATTTAAAAATATTGGTTTTTGAAATTGAATTGGATTGGTTTTTAAAATGGAAATTTCATTAATCCGAAACAATTTAGGAATTCCGACGCTTATAAATAACTTTGTTTTTTACTTTGTTTTTTAATTTATTAAATTATTTAAACTTGAAATATCTAAATTCAATATAAATACATTTTTTATTAAATACTTGTATTAAATTTTGTATAATATTAAATTGTACATCGAAATAAAATGAGCGATATTTTACAATGGTTGTAAAACTTTATTAGATATCGATTTTTATTTAGAACTGTAAATTTAAATTCATAACACACCAAATCAATTAATAATACTTGCCTATTAATTGATAAAGCATTCTTTTTTGTGTTTTGTTGAAGCTTTATAAAAATATTTAGATAGATGCGACGTCAAACGAAGCTAAAAAGGGGGTTGTTGGTATTTTTAATCAATTAAAATTTATTGAACTCAATCTTTACATGCTGAATTTTCAGTTTTTGCTTCTCTGTTTTTCGAAGTTTTATTTAGAATTTTAATTAAAAAGACGAGCGTGCGTATGCGTTTAAATTAAGCAGCTTTTTTTGGGAAAACAGTACTTTCTTCGAAAAGTTATGTAAATTAAACAATATAATAATTTATACCTAATAAAAATCATCTCAAACTACGATTAAAATAAGCTTCTAAACATTTCGCATCTCACATATTTTGGATTTTCAGCTCATGACCCTGTTTCCTTCTAGCAAAAAACGCGCGAAAGCTTTATTTGCCATTGGATGGTAATAAATGTTTGAATGTTTGTTAGCCAACAAAAAGAAAAAATGAAAAAACAAAATAAACAGCGCACATTCATTGATGATATAATTTATTGATTCTTTTAGCGTAGCTCGTGTTCGCTTTGAAAATATCACTCAATTACACAAGTTAAAATAAAACTAACACGAGGAAGATTAGTTATTTTTTACTATTTACGAAGGGGTTAAGATTTCCATTCTTTGTTTTATCAACACGTTGATTATTACATCCTTGTTTTCTACTGATAATACTTGCGTATTATGTTTCAATGAAAACATCTACAGTCTTCATACTGTCGTTATATTTATTAGGCTTACAAAATGAAAATATTATGCTTAAAAAGCAGAAATTAGTTTTTTGCCACCAAAAACACTTCGTATTGAGTTTATTTTTCTTAACAAAACTTGTTTATAAACAATAATTGTTTGTAAACAATATTCTCACTTTCTATTCAAGCGTTACACGAGGTAGCAGAAGATAACCAACTAGAAATAAATTGCGACTAAATATCGTCAATGAACGAATTTTAGATGTTTAGATGCTGTCTGTGGCCGAGCCAAAGTCTGAATACCCTACACCCGCAAGGTCACAAATCTGAGAAATCATTTATAACACTTTAAAATGATAGAGCAGCACTCATTTATGGGGAAATTAATATCGCTATATATTCCACATTACAATTTCGTCTTAATATCCCGTACGGTTTTCGAGATATCTGGCTGCTCTATTTTGCGGATATAAAAATAATTTTTTTGTAGTGTATAAAAATAATTTTTATATGCTCCTGAAGTCTAGAAATATTAATTGTTAGATTACAAATGAGTACATATTTTATATATGATTTAAACTTTCCAGTAATTCTTAACTTGCAGACACGTTTTCTACATTAGCAACTACAGAACCAATAATAGACAAAATGTATTTTTCTTGTATTGCAAATTATATTTTGGCAATGAAAAACGACAAATAAAAGCAAGGAAGCAACAAAGAAATCTACGTCAACAAAACAGCGAATAAAATGTTGGCAAAAGTTCAAATGGGTAAAATTTAGCCATCGACCACCGGCCCAGCCAATGGCGTAACCAGTATATATTTCCGGAAAAGATTTTGCCGTAAGTTAATTCTGGTTTCCAGGAAGGTTTAAAACCCCGAAACATTTTTCCATGTACACGACATTACAGCACAACCAAAAACTCCCAAACTAGGCAAACTTGTTTCAGAATAAAAAACCCACAAAATAAAAACCCTACTTGTATAAGGAAAATTTGCAATCACACTCACCATGTTCGTAGGGTGAAAATGTTCCTGCATCGATGTTGATGTAAGGATCGATTTTAATCGAAGTGACATCCAGGCCACAGGATTTCAGCAGGGTGCCAAAGGAGCTGGCGATGACGCCCTTGCCAACACCACTGATAACGCCGCCAGTGACTAAAATATATTTCATGGCTGACCGATCAACGAGCTTTCTATAACCTGCAATGAAATTAAAATTGCATTTAATTTAAATTCCATTCTAATCCTCAATCTACCAAACACTCACAGTCTTGTTTTTGTTTCTAAGCTAGTGGTTCCGCGTTCGATTTGCGGCCAATTTACAGCAGCGTGGAAATTAAAGACACGCGGCTTTTAGTTTTCTTTGCCTGAGTTTACCACAATCTGTGGCAGCCTTTACGCTCCTGATTTACTAGACACAAAGTGTGCATTCAGTATTATCACACTTTACAGGAATTTCGAAAGTAAAAGGTAAATTTTTAGAAATTGGGTTTGTTTTCTAAATTTTAAGGTTAGCAGGCAGTTCGTCTGGTCGGATGTTCTTCCTTTGCACTATGAATTAATAAATACGCAAAGTTTTAACTTATTTCTATTTATTAATACAATTTACTAAGTTGTTTATGTTTTCTTTCATCGACCAAGATAAAATAAAGTTTGCAGTTCCTTAAAACACAACAGAAAGAAAACAGCAATCACTCACAACGAAGAGAAAACGACTGCTAAAGTTGGGTCTTCGTTGTCGGTTAACATGTGGCTTTGGCAGCATTTCCTGATTTTGACGTATGAAAGGGAAATCCAATTACACCTTCGATGTATTGTTGCCAGTTAAAATGACACGGAAATCCGGATTTTCTTACTGTTGCTTTTACAAAATATTGTAGGACTTCCTTGTTAAAAATCTCACATCAAATCTTAAGGTAATTGAAAATACTCTCTTTAGTTACAGGTATTCATCATAAAATCTCCATAGAAACTCTCAGGAATAAAAGAACCTCGTATAAATTAAAAATATCACATTACATTGTAAAATCTCATAAAAATTCTCATTATTCAGGGCAATTTAAATCGTACAAATGTGCTTTTTTTGTACCAAACCGGCAACTATGCAACAAGGCAATAGGAAAGAAAAAAATTGACTTTGGGTCACCTTACACGCCGATCAAATGACTAACCAAAATCAAACATTTACTCTCTTTTTTGCTCCTATAGAAAACAAAATGGTCGATACCCAAATTATCAGCAAAACCAGTTTACGCATGAAATATATACAGAAAAGAGTATGTGCACGCATATTTTACTAAAGAATTACAACATTTCCGTGTTCCTTTATGCATTCTTACGAGCAAACGCCGATAAGCAATGCATCCGTCAACTTCAAAATTTAAAGTTGGGCATCTCTCAACTTTTGGAGAATTCAGGTCTCAAACTTCATCAAAATTTGACCAAGTGATTTCAGTGAGGCACTATTTTTTAGGTGACATTAAATATATAATAGATATTAATGTTACAATCAATATATTGTAATGTCTGTTTAGTGTAGGGATTTTACACGGGAAACTTGTTTATCGACCACATACGCCGCATAATAGGCAGTAAGGTATTTTAGAGTTGCCAATAATTTTGAACAGGCTCGATAAATATTTCAACCTTAATAACTGAAATTTAAAATTACCGCGTTTTAGAATGAAGCATTAAAACATTTAATAAAAAATGTTGTTCGTTACTGTTTTCAGTAATCAAGACTGCAAATTTGTAACAGGAGTAGGAATTATTTATTTAAGTTTTGAATTCTTTAAACTGTTTCCTGTAGTCGAAACTTTAACTTGAATATTATTTAGGTAAATTGCTAAGCTATTAATTAAATCTACAATCAAAAACCATGATTTGTTTCGCAATCGAGGGCTTGAATAGTTAAAACTGCACTTAAATAGCTATCAAAATTACTTATTATTTTTACTCTATCTTTTATAAGTTTGTTTTTATTTTTTCAACTAAGTGTTTATTTTTATGTTTATAAAGGATTCAACGGATTTTGCGATTTAGCTGACGGATTTGTTTAATCTTTTTGGTATAAATTAGCTAATTAAATCATTTTAATCCTATAAAATTAATTTAAATCCATGTATACCTCCAGCAACGCCTCCAGGATGACAGGGGCAAAGGAACGGTGACACGAAGAGCATTTGGTATTTGTTATGTTCCTGAGAATTCAGTGTCTATTTTGTGCTTTACTAAAAAAGCGAAAAAGATAAATTTTCTTCGTTTACCCTTTTTTTAAATCTCACTGCTGTAACTTCCACACATTGCGATTGACTTCTGAGCGATACGAAAACTAGACTGACCATGACTTCAAAAATATTTCTGAGCAGTGTAAGAGTAAGCAAGCCAAAAAGTCGTATGTGCCCCGCACATCCTTTTTAATTTACTTAATTGCTCAATGGAATGGGGACCACTGATAAAATCATGATACGCTCCACCGATTACGCCGCTTTACTCACGCATCGTTAATGATTGCAAGCCATACATTTGGTCAGTAATCTTTAAGAGTTAGTTATAATACAGCTTGGAAAGTGAAACGGAGTTAAAATTGTATTGTTTTTATATGTATATTATATGTTCAAACTAATATAAACTAGAAATAAGATGAATCGGATCCTGTTAACGCTTTCTTATGTAATATTTACAAATAATAATTGAATTTTTCTGATACTTTAATCTTCTTCTTGGTCAATTTCTATCTGTTGAAGATTTTCGGACTTGTGCCATTGAATCATCTGAAGGGTAATACAAATGCATTTACCGATTATTTTCTGATGATATGTGTACCACTTTGCTACTACTTGTCATACGGATTGGCACTTTTCGGCGGGTTCGCCGTGTATCAGCTGCCCAATTGCGGAGATATTTGCTCCTTCACCAACAGGCTCCTCATGCAAATGGGCATTTTCCTCTACACATCGAACTGGTTGGTTTCACTCTATCGACGAAAGCGGTTTTTCATGCTCTTCAAACGGAGTCTAAATGAAATTGATGACAACATTAACGCTTGCTGCAGGACGTTAATTAGTTATGTTAAGGCGCCATCAAACAGAAAATTGTACTACTCGATCTGGACGGGTGTGGTATTACTTTTTGGCGCTGTTCTCCTATTCGAGAGTGTTGCAATGATGATGTAAGCACAGCGATAATTTCGCGTAGCCCACAGTTTTAAATTACAAGTGGAGAGCTAACACGTGGTCGTCTATATTTTTTTAAGGTACTACGGTAGATACTTTTTTGTTGCTAATATGGCAGTGACATTTCCCTTCTTCACCGGCGCGATTATACAAGGCCAGTTCATTCATTACGTCTCACTTATATCAGAACGTTTCGCAGAACTGCACAATATGTTCAGTACCATCAATCAGGAGTGTCAGAGACAGAAACGATCAACTACCACCTTCAATACAATGACTAACGTGAAAGCCTTTCAAACTGGCAACCCTAGTTTCGTACATCTCAGGAGAAGGCATAAACAGGACTGGGAGACGGATTCGAGTGATGATAGCGAAGAATTCGATGCAGAAGCTGATGCTGGCGAAACTGAGTATGCAAAATTTAAACTTGCAATTTCTTCTGTTAAACATAAAGAATTTTTCTACGACTCCACAGCTATATGGCCTCTGAAGCGAATCTTTCCATGCTCTTCAAGCTACACGAGCAAATTCTCTCCTTGTGTGTTTTGACCAACAGCTCATTCGCTCCGCAGTGTGTATCATACATGGCAGTCTGCTTTACCATTATTATCTACGATATTCTCTTCAATACCAAAGTCGTATATATAGCGCGTGGTAAGAACCCTCTGCTGGACTATGTGGCAATGAGTTGTGTTTTTTGGAGTGTGCTTCTGACGTTGGTGGCATATCTAGATCTGCGTGCATGTTCCAAAGCAAACGGATACTCAAGGAAAATAGTTATGATAGTACACGAGATTACGCAGAAGAAAACGATGTTCCTGTTGAGCTCGGATTTCTATTACAATATGATGAAATCTTTTTCGTTGCAATTTCTGCACTGGGAAGAATACTTTCAATTTAACGCAATCGGCTTGTTTATATTGGATTATACATTCATATTTTCGGTAAGATTCTGTGGAAGTTCTGTCTGCACAGCGATAGCACTGAGACTTTCTGTATGACACATACTTACCGCATATTTATTTAAAACTCGTATTATATGTAGATATTACATATCTACATTCTTTTCAGGTCGTGGGCATCGCCACCTCTAATCTAATTGTTTTACTACAATTTGATATGAATACGTATTTAAAAGCGGAAGGATTAATTTGATAATAATAAATTAATCTGATAACAATAAATTAAAATTTAAGAACGCCTTTAGAAGGTGGAAAAAAATCTCATTACGTAATTAAGAAACTTATAGGCCAGTTAAGTAGGTGGATAACAATAACTTAAAATTTTAAAAAACCGTATTTAATTTCAAACTTAATTTCAAATGTCTCAACTTGAAATAGCTCAATTTTAGCTTATCAGTATAGAAATAACAATTAAAATTAACTTGTAGTCAGCAAATAATGAGGCAACATTCATGACTCTTATTTGAAATGAGAGCAATAAAATATATATCTTCATATATATAAAATTAATTTAATAACCCGATGTAATTGTCCAAGAAATTCCAAATCTCCCATTAGTTCACATCCCCCCCACCCCCTAAATTAACTATTATAGATTATAACAAAATTCATTACTTTTATAACTTTTACTTCACTTTTATATCTCACATATTATGTATCCTCTATTTCCCTCCACCAACTAACTTTTAATAACCTCCATAACTTGTTTGAGGAAAGCCTGCACGTCGGGGTGCTGCATTAAAGCATTTTTCTTTGCATTAAGGACCATTCCCAAAACATCCGTACACTTATCCTTCTCACGTGAGGATTTGATTTCCGTATCTTGACCATCACGACTGCCGTCTCCATCATCCGTATTTCCGCCGAAAGTACCGCAATTTGACAGTGCTTCCAAATTGCCGACAACTGTCGAGCAACTACCATCATCCACTTTGTTACCGACTGTAGAGCCAAAGACTTGTTGTTTCTTTCGTTTGTATTTTCGAACTGCAGTACCATCATGTGCAGATTTTTCTGTTCTCTTTTGATATGATTTTCGTCCTTTCATAGGTTTATCCGGGGCTTCATTTTGAGCAAATTCTATACTTTTGTTGTCAACACTGCACTGACCGGTATTGTTGTTGTTGACGGGGGAATTTATAGCAGAGTGTTGTTGTGTTTCAACGACCTTCGGAGCTTCTTGTTGAAGACGACGCTTCACATGCAAATTCAGCCGTTCTTTGATGTTATTTGTTGGCGATTTTTTCGGTGTGGTTGGAGGCGTGGCTGGTCCTCGTTTTGCTATCTCCAAATTTTGTGCAGATTCCGTCATTTCCGAAGCCAAAAGTGCAGGACTTCTCAAAACAATTCAAGCACACCTATAAAAGAAACGTCATAAACCCTGATGCCACCTCGTAGTATTGGAAATGACAGTATTTTAATACAGACATCGTACAAAACAAACTTTGTATGCTTTCGGCGACTCTGCGTCAGCGTACACGACATTCTAATGACTAACGAAAATCAGATTTGTTGCTTTCATATGTAAAAAGAAAATTAACAATTTGGAAGATCCAAAATTAACTCAAAACACCACAATTATTTGGTCAAATTTTGATCAAGTTTGAGACCTCAATCACACATCAAAAACTGAACCATGGTTTCAATATAAGTGCTTTTTGTAGATCGGAGCAAAATAAGACGGGAATGTTGTAGTTTTGTACTAAAATATAATATGTAAAAGAAGAAGTTGTCTTGTGAATTTCAAATATAACTTATATCTTCTTCATAGTCCTTCCATTTTTTTATTTAGACATTTAGTTTATATAGGAAGACGAAAGTGAGAAACCTTTATAGTAATTACAAAAGTGAGTTCACTATACATTTTAACATAATTAGTTTTATAATTAGAATTATAAAAGTACTTATAATTCCTCCTCGATTACGAGGTGGCAGCACTTTACAAAACGTCAGTCGCCATATTTGCTTGAGGGAAAATTTTCTTTTCGAAGAACTTGGAAGGGAAAGTCTTTTATGCAAGAAAATTTTTTAAAACTGCAGGGGAATCGATAAAATTTCTAAATTTAGTTCGAATATTGACGATAATTGCATTTCATTCTGGAATTGCGATTTACTGAAAAATACGCTGTACTACGATTGGAGAATTACTGGGTGCGATAAAAATTGCTAGCAAGCAGTTTCTGGTGAAACATCCACAGAATCGATAGCTACTGAACGTGGACAAAATGACGGCAACAGATCAGATGCGTGCAATGCTCGACCAGTTGATGGGCACGACGCGAAATGGTAAGTGGCGAACTGCCCGTATGACAAGGGTTGGGTGCCATGGGCAGTTGTATGACGTCTATGAAATCTTGAAGATGTTTTTAACCAAGCACTTGTCTGAGAGGAGCTTGTGGTGACCTCTGATGTAAAAACCTTATTTTCGGGTCCTTTTATTATATTAAAGAATTTAATATATTTATATAACAATTTTTATTTGAATTCATTTTCATCTTTTCTTTAGGTGGAGAAGGACGCGGGTTAAAGTTTTCGGATGCCAGAGTGTGTAAGAGTTTTTTACTTGGATGTTGTCCGCATGACATTTTGGCTTCAACGGTAAGTTTAAAACTTTACAGTTCGTAATTATTAAACAACAAGCAATTAAATCAAACTGGGTAAATGGCAAGGAAAACTAAATAAATAAAGAATTTGATTAAATTAGTGACAACTTAGAGCAGGGAAATAACTTCTTCAAATAAATCATTAAAGAAACTCAACAACTACGGTTAACAATTGATAATCTTGTAAAATTGTACTTTTCAGAAATGCGATGAGAAATCATTCATTTATATTCCTACTTAAGCTCCCCAAAAATAGGCAGAAAGAATGCCGTATGTATTGTTTTGAATTTGAAAATATGTAAAACTTCTTTTTCTTAACATTTCTTTTACGGAAACAAAGAGTTTATCTTTTCTGTTTTAGCAAGAAGGGTTGACGAAGGTATTTTTACTGCAAACGCTTTGCATTGATTGCAGATGGGTTTATGAAACTCGGAACACTCATTCATTCCGTTGGTGACGTCGTGTGTGCGTACGTATAAATCAAAATGTGTAGAACTTTGACAAACAATATTCTGAGAAGCATTAATTTAACAACATTTTATTTCTCTCCTTTTGCTGGAAGCTTGAAAGGCTAAGAAAGAATAGCGCTCCTGAGTAACCAAGCAGGATAGAATAAATATTAGCAAAGCCTAAATGTACGTATATAATCCAAAATAGATATCTATGGCGAGGATGTGTTATGGGACAAATATGTGAGTTTACAAATTTGTTTCTTTGTCGTGTCGACACTGTTTACTCGTAGTTTCTTCATTCTCGTAAACCCGTACTCTTGATCTTCGAAATCTTTTGCTAAAGCGTACACAGCAACATGCAACGATATATTGAAAGAAAATATTCAGGAAACTGAGTCTCAACTGGGTAAGTCAGCAAGAAAAATGTTGCATTTAAAAGTTTAAAAAGTATGCAGAATATTTAAAGTTTATTAAAAAACGCGAGAAAATCTAATTTTTCCGTAAATAGTAAATTATATTTTTTTATTCCGGAAAGTAAACGAGGCGGGATTCAAATAAATAAATTTTTATGGTCAATTATAACGCAATGCAATTTCATCGTACTTTTTTCTGGCATTCTGTGGTTTCGTTGAAAAAGTATGCTTTTTATTCAAAACTCATTAGTTCATATAAAAATACCTAAAAGCGTAAAAAACCTAAGAAGGTTTTTGATTCTTAGATTTGTTTTCGACTTCTTTTTGATTTTAAAATCTAATGAGATAAATAAATCGTTTTTTAACACAAGAATTGTTAAAATCCTTTTAATCATAAATAAATTAAACTTTCCTGATATAAAGAAGCAAAAAAAAAAGAATCTATCAAAACTGCAACATTTTTCTCAACGACATTTGGAATTCTCTTAGCATTGCACGACATCCATTGGTACGTATTATTCATTTACTCTAAAAAGACTGGCTGGTACGTATCCAAATCCTTCTTGTACTGGAAAGAAGAAAATCTCATTCTGAGAAGTACAATAATACAATTCCTTAGCCGAAATTTCCTAAATTGTTAACCTCAGTGATCGCTGTAGTCCACTCCACTTCTCTTCTGCTCATTCTTCGCCATGTCACTCTTACTCTCAGAGTAACTTTTTCGCATAAAATGCAGATTTTGGTGAGTAGAAATAAAAAATCACTTCAAACAGAAATTTAAGTGTACACATTGAATTCACACGAGCAAAAAGAAAAGGGAAAAACCAAAGCTTGCAGAAGTAACGCGTTTTCAAAAGGGTTTTTGTTGTATAGTGAAGTTAAACAAATTCTCAATTCGGTATTATGCTGTAAGTGTGTTATAATAATTTTTTAAATCTATTTTATATGTAATAAGATATAAGTTATGCAAGTATACAATTTAAGAATTATTATTAAAAACTTTTAAAATTGTTTCGTCTGTGCTATTATATGTATACATATATATTTTTAAATACCTATACACACTGATTTTCTTTAACATCTCGTATTAAAAGTTATCGTGGCGATCAATCCCTAATTTAAGAAATTAAATTTACGGTTGTAGTCTGGCTTTCTGTGCCCCATAATAGAATTACAAGGCTCAGTCTAGATTTCGCTCCCCCTTCCAGCTTTTCTGCTTCTCTCAAGTTTTAAATTTCGTTGCAGTTGTACGGTGGGAAGAGAAAAATAAAATTTAAAGCCCCCTAGAAAACCAATGTTTTGAAACCCTTGAAATGAAATTTCTTTTAATTAATTTTAAATTAACTTCCTTTTATTCGTAAAACGACAAAATTTCCACCTTCGTCACTCAATGGGATTCAAATCTGATATTACGAAATCTGAACCGAACACTTACGAGTACACCATTCCGTCACTTCTTACTTTTTGTTCGTGTTAGTAAATTTAATTAGAAAATAAAGAGCGGAATTTGAATTAATTTTTTTATTTCATGGCTGACCTGCTTGTTAGTTATATTTAATGTTTGAATTCAAGTTTAAATCAAAGAGGGTTGAACGATTTTTAGATTTCATGCTAGAATTGAAGGAAGAATCAAGAAGCAAGTTTTCAGCTGAGAAACTTTACAGCAGCGTTCGAGCTGTGAGCGCTTGCGGAATCTTGCCCGTAGTCGGGACAGTTAGGGCAAAAATGGGACAAAATCTTTGTTTTTATTAAGGCAATCGACAAACCCCGGAAATGATATTGAATGATTGACAGATAGGACGCCTCCAATATGGGCGAGGGGAATTTTTAATAAACTTCTTTATTAGTGGATTTCATAGAGCCTTCGAAACGGATTTTGGACATGGACCGACAGAGTTAGGACGGCGTGTAGTGATCAAATGGGGCAATTTATACCAAAAATTTTAATTGATGAAATCAAGCAAGAATTTATTCTGAACCGGTCGTTCGGGAGCGTTTTCCGAATCCTGGTTATAGTGACAAATTAAAGAACAAACACGGATTATGCTGTCTTGAACAATTTAGTAAGTAAACTTAATCAAAATAACATTTTTTTTTAGCTCTCGGCTTTTGCTTTTATTAAATCACACAATTATTGGTACAATTATATATTTAGTTATAATTATTTATTTAAACATTTTTGTAGACTGATGCCAATGATTCATTGACCGAGATTCTTAAAAACATAAAGTTTCACTATGAATGTTTAAAGTTTATAAAGAATTCTGTTTAAAATCTGTTTTCCAGGTGCAAAATATTTTGTATCTATTAAAACGTATTCGAGATTTAAATAGTTTTTCTGAAGAAACTTTATATTCTCTTATTTTGAAAAAGCACATTAATATGTTTTTAATTTTTTCTTTAATATGGTGTAGATTTTAGTTATTTGATTTGAGAGATATTCGCAGATTTCGTGTTGTTGCTTTTATTACAATGAAATTCTAAAAAGACAATTTAATATCTAGACAAAAATATTTTGATTTATGTTTATGGGCTCAAAAATTACTCCAAACTTTTGAAAATACTCCTTTCCTTCTCCAAAGATGATTGTTATCATCCCTTCACAGCTGCTCTTGATCTTCCCCTCAGAGCTAATAATCATCAGTGGTGTTCTTCCTCATCTTTTCTTTAATGAATGCAATAAGCTGCCAAGAATGTTAAAATAGTTGAGAACACAAAATTTGGACTGTAGAGATTGTTTGAGCCCGAAGCTGTTTTGATCATTGAATTCTCTGATAACCTTGCTGCAGAGACTTTATCATCGCCAGGCATTTTCATTTGTTCAGAGGCTGGTGCACCAGTACTTGGAACAGAATTCATTGGTGCCAATGGTACCGTTTCTGCATTGGGTGCTGTGGTAGGATTTGTTGCAGCAGGCTGCGTAGTAGGTTCTGGGAAGCATGCTAATTTTGGGACTGGTTTCATTTTGGTAGGATCTTCTGGATCTGGTTCGTCGACCAGAACATTCGTGCATATAATTCTAGCATCAGATGGTGGCTGCTCTCCAGTTGCGGGTGGGACACCAGATGGATTAGCTGAAGCAGCTGCTGATGTATCAGAAGGAATCGGTGCTAAGGGCGCTAGCGGGACAGTTTCACCATTTGATGATGGTACAGGTTGCATTGGTGCCAGAGGTACCGAACCTGGAGCTGCCGGTTCTGGAGCTGCAGGTGCTGGAGCTGCAGCGGAACCTGGAGCTGCAGGTGCTGGAGCTGCAGGTGCTGGGGCTGCAGCGGAACCTGGAGCTACAGGTGCTGGAGCTTGAGATGCTCCAGCTGCGGCTTGTTGTCCAGTTGTTATGACCGTGGTACCATGGCCAGCTTCTTGAGTTGTAACTGAGCCGGGTGGTCCGTTATTAATGATAATAATTCTGTCGTCACCGCCACCACCGCCGGCGTTATTGGGTACATGCTCAACTACACGAGTTTGACTTGGTGTCAGTGCACTGTGCAAGAGTGCGCCACCGACTGCACCAACAGCACCAGCAGCCAAAGCTGAACCTGAAAGCAGAAAAAAATCGGATTAAGAAAATTTAGTCTCACTTGAATTTGATTGATAAATAGTGTAATTTAATCGGCTATTCATCGAAAACCGGTTTTCAAAAGTTAGTTTTAGATTAGCGATTCTCGATCATGTTCTTTCTATATTAATCAAACTTTGAATAAATTTATTAATCAAACTTTAATCAATGCATAACTTGATCAAGATATTATTTCCGACTAACTGAATAATTTTGAATGACAAAGATCCGATTAATCGGAATATTTAGTTGATAGTACTCGCAAATAGATCGGAGAATGATTTTAATCGATTAAACCGACAGTACTTTCAATCAATCAGATAATTTGATTAGTCTATTAGTAAAACCGAATTCATTAATCGACTGCCTAATGTTAAGAGCCCTCTATAGTCATTACCAATTCCTGATGAAGATTTTTGTGGTGCCTGCGGATAGTAAGTGGCACCCGCGGGTAAGGATGCACCAGCCGGCAAGTATGTGGCACCAGCTGGTAGTGCTGCAGGTCCGGGGTAGTAAGTGGCGCCTTGCGGTATACTGCCTCCTGGATGGTAGGTAGCACCAGCTGGTATATGACCGGCCGAGGGATAATATGTGGCTCCAGCTGGTACATGACCGGCTGCAGGATAATAAGTGGCTCCAGCTGGCATCGAGCCAGACGGGTGATAAGTGGCTCCAGCTGGCATCGAGCCAGACGGGTGATAAGTGGCTCCAGCTGGCAGCGAGCCAGACGGGTAATAAGTGGCTCCAGCTGGCAGCGAGCCAGACTGGTGATAAGTGGCTCCAGCGGGTATACCTGAACCGGCTGGATAGTAGCTGGCTCCAGCAGGGAGTTGCTGCCGTGGGTAACTCGTCTGTACGTTATGCGCGTTGGTGGCTGCAATGGGCGCATGTACACCACCAAAACCTCCTGTAGAATTAGTGCCTCGATGACGATTTGCTGCCACTCCATATGTAGGACTTGAAGCAGCTCCTGCACCTGCACCATTATGGCTGCCGCTACTGCCGGAATGTGTGTTGGTTGCCGCTGCATAATTCGGTGGTGGTGCGTGGTTATTGTTGGGTTTATAAACCGGTGGTGGCTCATGCACGTTAGTCTTAGCACCACCTACAGGATTTGTTGCCGAATAGTGTGGTGGTGGACCCTGTTGTTTTGGTACATTCCAGCCGATTGGTGCGGCTGGTGCACTGGGTGCACTTGGAGCACTGGGACGATTCGGCTTTGAATTATAGCTGGGATAACTCAGTTTGGCCAAGTCAGCGTGCGAGTTGTGCGAACTCGACGAGTACGAGGGTTTTGTGACTCCCGACGATGACGAGTGTGACTGCCGACGCGTAGAACTGCCCGATGTAGTTTTACGGTTGCTACTACTTAAAGATCGCTTTGCATCAGCGTAACTGCTGGATGCAAGTAGCATTAAAGCCAAAAATACAGGAAAGTAGTTCAGCTTATGCTGATGATGACGTGCCATGATGAAGAGGGATCTGTAGAGAAAAGAAATCCAGATTAAAAATCGATTTTCAACTTCTCAGTGGCTGAAACTTTCTCAATGGAAATGTTAATTTTAAATAAGAAGTAATTTTTCCACAAACAAATAGAATTTTGATCAATATCGTCTTTTTTTCATATATTCAATTTGATTATAACCGCGTAGATATATGAAATAAGTATGAAAAATATGGAAGAAGTGTATTAAAAATAACATTAAATGCAAGAAACAACTTTAAACGAAAACTATCAAAACAACATTGCAAAAACAGTAGAGGAAATTTCACGTGAAAAAATTACGCATTTAATTTTTTACTTCAGACCCATTAAAGAAATCTTTAGAAAAAACTAGCAACGCTTTTATTAAATATTTCCTGTACATTTGCGAAATATTGTATATTCTATTTGACACTCTTGTCTGTATTAGTATTTTCCAAATCTTGAGCGTCGACTATGCCATTGAAATATTACTGGTGTTGATTTTTATACTTAGTTGTAGTAGTTGGAATGTTTATAATGCAGCGGACACTTGATACGAGAATGCCAAACTCACTCAATTAAGAACACTTTGTTCGATGCTCGACAATTTGTGTACACTTTGCTACACAGAAAAGTTTCTTTACTTAAATTCTTAATTACAATTTCACTTATCTCTCATATCTTCTAAAAATTGCCTCCATTAGACTTTCTATAACTTTTTAAAAATTCTTTGCACCTTTTAGAGAAAGTTAACTCATGCATGCAATCCGGCAATAATTTAATTTTTCGTTGTATATTTCTAACGTTTTATTACTTCATCTACTTGAAACCAACGCTTGCTCGTTAATAAGAACATTTCTTATTCATGCAATTTCACTGGAAAGCTTTCAGATAGATAGTTTGTGTTCTCGTGGACTTGATGACTCACAACTCCAATAAAGCCAACTATATAATATGGGAAAAAGTCTGCCCTCCCAACCCCTGTTTTGCTGTGTCCTGTTTTTGTTTTGGTCAAAATAAGTTGGCCTTAAAATGGCCATAATAGAGAAAATCAAAAAAATAAGAAACAGAAATAGTACAATTTACACATTTTCAAAGTAATTTTTATCGATTTTTTAGTTAAATATCGTCGTTTCCGTAAAATGTATATTCTCTGTTTATTTTTATTTATATTTGGTGCCCGTTCTCGAAGTGGTTTTGTCTTGTCGTCCATTTCATCTGCTTCTAATGAAATTATTATAATCTGGTTGTATTTCTTGGTTGCTTTTCATATACGAAGTATTGAAACGAAAGCTTACAAGTCTTGTAAGATGTTGTCAACAAAGTTCAACGTTATTTTAAAAGTTAAGGTCATTATTATACACGCGTTTTATGTGATTCTTCTGTTTTTATTAACTCTCGAATTCTGTATTCATCACTGTAACTACATAAAAATGATGATGTCATTTAGTTCATTGAACTTCTTTGTGTTGTTAGTTGAAAATTGTTTCCTTTTTGCTTTTGCGTCTTTTCTTTTTCTTAGATTTATAAAATTAATATTGCTAAATGTTCCTTACATCCCAGGATAATTAAATATATTTGAACATTTCGAATTACAACGATGGTCTAATGTAATGAATGATGTGATGTTAACGATCGTACGTAATATTGATTCGTTATATCGAGTAAAATTTCGCTATATCGAATTTTTCTTAATATTTATAAGCAGAATAGCAAGATTAATTATTTTATAACTTTTTAAATTTATTTTTCTCTTAATAATTGATATCAAGTTAGGTGGAAACAAACTTGAACTGTCTGCTTTTATTAACATTTTAATAAGTTTCTCTTATTTATATAGTTTTATGTTATAACCTTTTCGTTTCTATCAATCTTTGCTTTTCCAACAATATTAAGGATCTAACACAAAGATCTTATTTAATTTGTTAAAAGGTTATGATGTAATTATTAAAAAAATATTAAAAGAAACAAAAATCTACCTTCCAGTGTTATTATTCTTCGACAGTAGAAATTTACTTGTTATCCGTTCCGCACTTACTTTTTTACTAATGAAAGGTACTCAGACATTATCCGTTTATATATCAAATGGAGCAATCTTTTGAAGCCTTGAATTGTAATCCTACATAAATATATAAGATTTTGATAAAGAACATAGAGCATTTTTTAATAAAACCTTGAAATTTAATCCTACAAAAATATATAAGATTTAGATAAAGAACAATTGCGATAAGAAATTTTTCTTAAAACTGTTTATTGGTGGGTTTTTAAAGCTATTCCGGTCTAAATTGAGTAATGTTTCTAAAGAAAATTTAGGAATTTGATAGCGCGTGCTGACATTTGACTTCAAAAGATTAGTTTCCGCTTACAACAATTAAATGCTTAATAGTTCCGTAGAAGTTTGGATTAAAACTAATTGAAGAAAATTGTTGCAAATACAAAATCTCTGCTGGTAAACGGACCCATCATTAATTTAAAACATCTGTTCTTGAAACCGACAATGAATCAAAAATACTATGTGACTTTAGAAAATACAATAAGACTTAATAAAAATGATAAGTATGTTTTTATTATTTTTTAAGTTTTATATGAACCGGTGAAGACTGGAGGAGGAAATGGATAGATTTCTTTATCTTAACTTAATCATAACTTTATCTTTTTATGGTATCATTTTCTCCTAGAGATCGAGTATATTTTACCAAAACAAGTTTTTGATAACTACACATTAATAATGCATCACATGACAAAATATCCTATAGTAAACAGATTTTGTATTATTTTCGAGTGAATTCTCTGAAGTGAAGAGAAATCTTCACAGCAGTTTTCTTTCTACTTGCGTCGCATATTAGCAGAAAAATAATAAAGTAAAACACAAGAAACAGCAAAAATAAGCTAAGTTGTAATATATTTAATTCTCTCTATGGTTTCAATTATATGACAAGTTGAGTTTATAGGAATGTAACAGAGTTTCTTACATTGATTTGAAATTAAAGATTTCAAACACTTTTCCACAACTATTGAAAATTTATGAAAACGAGAATTTTTATAATAGCCAACACAACTTTAGTATCAATAAGAAATTGTATGTTTTATAGAAAATTTTTACTAATTTTTACTATATGATCCTATTTTAAAGCTTACTTCTGATGCTGATATCAGTAGATTGCATGAAAATATAATTTCAGATGCGATTAAAATGTGTTTTCTGTGCTCTAAAACGCAATATCAGGTCGTTCGATTAAGGGTTCACGTATTTGTTGAATATATTTGCAAATAATCATGATATTTACGACTCAGGAATTTCATTTCTCTTATCACTTATTGATGATTGCTATTTTTATGTTTACACGTTTTACAAGTGTAATATTTTTTTATATGTTCGTTGAAGCAATGTAACTAGTATTTTTAATTGTTTTAGATGCCATATTTAACTAGTTGCTCATTCTACAATATTTTTTGTTGTCTTTTTTACTCTTAGTTACCTCTCATCGTTTTGCTTCCACCACAATTTCGCATGTGGTTTGCTTGGAAAACAGAAAAAACCAAAAACACGAAACCTGTTTTTCAAGGGAAACCCATTCGAACAGTCAGTGGTATTAATAATCTCAGTCTTCTTTTTACCAGGCGAATTGGAGTCTCTGCTCAAGCAAACACTGCTAAATATTTTGCAAACAACAATGATTGCCACAAAGTTTGAGGTAATCAATTAGAAAACTCGTCAATGAGTAACTCATCCTCATATAAACTGAGTTCAGTGCATGTCTTACAATTTTTGCAAATCTTTCATAAGCTCTTTTGTGGATGTGTAGACATGTGGATTGAATATTCTTGAAATTTTTTCATAAAAATAAAATTGTCCTTTTGGCATTTGCTTAACTATGTATTGAGTGGAAAACGTCTAATTTTAGTTTAACTAAATATGACAGTTTTGCAAAATGTTTTAAAATCTTTATTTCTGTATTTTAGCTAATGACAAACTATTTCGTTGGAACGCTTTCAAGTTCGGAGATAATAGAAAAAAATAAATACGCTTTTTAGTTGTGAACGGAAACAAAAAATGTCGGACTATCTGATCTAAATTGCGATGTATAGAGTTAATAAAATCATCCGCAAATTGTAAAATTTTAATGTTATGACTAAGAATGGGGAAACTAGAACTCTTTTCTTCAAGAAATCTAAAATCCAATTCTTATGTTGCTTGGACATTCTGTGTCAAAGGGGCTTCGGAAATGTCTGGAGTGGCCACTGTAACTTTGGTTGGGTTTACTTATTCCTTGCTGTACAACGATTCATCGTTCTAGTGAAAACAATTTTGATTTGATAACGTCATTAGATCTTCATTTAACGCTTATATGAATTTGTTCTATAAAATCTCAAATCAGAGCAATTGGTCTGAATTTCTTAATGCCGGGAATCCGGTAAATTTTATTAATGTGCCTCCATTTCTCAATGATATGGCAGGTGATTGAAAACTCCAGTAAAGTTACAAAAATCTCCTCCGGATAGAGAACAAATCATTCCAGAAGTCAACTGTCGTATTAGTGCTGATATAACAAAAACGCATTTGTATGTTGGGGTGATTAAATTTTAGCCCCTCGTATTAACCTCGCCGCCATATTTATGTATGAAGTCATGGTTGCCTCATGGCATTTTCACTTTTTATAGATGATTAAAGTGAATTTTCACTTTTGCAACAGCTCTTTCCTGCATGATTTCTGTATAATCTTATATAATAACTAATAAATTTCACTACCTTTAACTTGAAATCAAATATTGTTTTTCTCTTCCACCTGTCACTCTCTTCTAGAATACAAAAAAGAAGGAAATGTTGGTCTGTAACGCACCTACAACTCGTGCTTTTAACTCAACGTGTTTTCGTAAACTGAATTCGTGTTTTCCTCAAATGCGAGCACTACAAGATACAATTTGCAAATATTGTGTATCTTCTCGTAGCTGTGTAGAGAGGAATCTGCTCACTCTCGTGTAAAGTTTCCCCTCCCTCTTTTTTTGTTGTTGTTTGCAACAGTTTTTCGTATTTTGAGACATTTAGTGATTCTTGCTCTTCATTAATGTGATCAGGTACTTTTTGTAGGTAAAATTCGTCAACAACGTCATTTTGCTTCTATTGGTAACAATTGGGCCAAAACAAATGACGATACATACATACATAGAAATTGTTCACAGAAGCTAGAAATTGCTTGCGTGAACACTACGCATGAATTCCTATAGTTTCCGTCTTTTCATTTTTCCACTCGTTATATTCTTCTTTATTTTACAAATTCTTTTAATTTATATAAATTCTTAATTTTACTGATTAAAATAATACTCTTGCTTACATTAGTACTGAATTTGTTGGTATTTTGTATTGCGTTATCTACTCTTGTTAAACATTTTTCCCATCACTAATCGGTACATAGTTCTGTCCTGCTTGCTCTTCTTTGACTTACCTTCCGTGATGATTACCTATAAAATTATAGCACACTAGAAATGTGAATAACTGGTATCTGTCGATTATTATGCCCTCAGTTATTTTACTTCATTCAATCTTTCTATTTCATTGTTGTCCGGTAAGGAAATACAGTCTAAAATGCGGAATATAAGTTTTTTCGACATGAAAATCCTGGGAATATAGTGAAAAATGTGAAAAGCAAGTAAAATGAAAAGATGTATAAAAACTTTTTCTATGTTTTATAATAAAATTTCATCTGACAAAAAAGGCTTTTCGAATTAATAACATTACATTAGTTGAATTCTCATAAATTGAGGGTATTTTAACTTTATGCAAGAAGAAAACATCAATTCTTAAATTCTCCTTAATACATTTTAATATATTTGGATTACAGTAAATAAGATGTTGATTCAGTTAAATTAAATTTATAAAGTCTTGGTAAACAAATCTTTCATGCAATTGAATAGAAAAAACCTTGCATGACGTTGCTGTTAATTATGATTGACAGAAGAAAGAGACAGAATTGCATTTGCACAAATGAAGATACTAAAATATTTTTTCACTCAACGAATGCATACTGCCAGCGGAAAGATTTCAACCGCCTTCCCTCTCTTTTTCTACATGTAAAATCCTCTCCAGCTCTCAGGCGTCAAAAAGCCCTTTCATAGCGCGTTGTTCCTCCTGGTGCAACGCTTCCAGCATGGCATGAGTTTGCTGTCGCGTGATTGCAGCCGCTTGCGACGCTGGTGTAACCATCTCGGCATCATCGCCCACTACCTGTGCTATGTTGCCGATGACGCTGTCTGGTGATTTGGTCGATTGTTCATACGTATGGTATTCCGGCACAGGAGGAGCTGGATAACATATCTGCTTCTCTATTGTCACCTGTTTGGTAGCGTCACTCGGATCGGCTTCTGTTATTTGATGCGGCATACAAATGATGCCTGCTGTAGCGGCAGACGGTGGAATTTTCGGTTGAGCAACATCGTTGGCAGGATTCTGTGCTGCTGGATAGCAACCGATTTTCGGTACTTCATGTTTGCTTTCATCGATCAGCAGCGGCACACAGATGATGCCACTTGCATCGGATGGATTTGCATCTGTTGTTGCCGTAGGAATGGAATTATTGCTCCCTTGTTCATCATTTGAAGTGCCAGACGGTTTTCCGTTTTCTATGATCATCACCTTACTTCCTTCAGAATCCTGTGGCTGCTGATTCTCATGGTACACGTGCGTCACGTGCGTTCGATGACCGAACAGTCCATGGCTCATCATTTGACCCGCATACATGCCCATTAAGAGGTTGGTGGCACCTTGAAACACAAAAAAAAATGCATTCTTGTATTCTAGTATTATTTGAATTCCAACTTACTAAAAGCTGATTGAGGTGGCGCTTGCGCATAATATATCGCTCCTTGCGGCATGGCTGCCGCGCTCGCATAATAACTACCTCCCGGTGGCACGGCTACACCATGATATGTTGCTCCTGGTGGCAGACTTGCGCCCGTAGCATGATAGCTCGCTCCTGCTGGCAGTTGTTGCCTGGGATAACTTGGAAATGCTGAGGACGTTTGTGTTTTGCTCGGTTTCACCGATTTAAGCGGCGTGTATGGCACATCGTACTTCTGACCTTGCGTACGTCTGGACGTAGAGCTGCTGGAGGACGAGGGCTTCTTGATTTTACGCCAAGTACTGAACATGCCACCACCACCGCGTCGTCCTCCACGCGTTTCGCTCAGTTGTATAGAGCATGCAAGGAGCAGTAGAAGGAGAGGAAGGAAAAACCTTAAAAAGTGCTGATGCTGCATTTAGCTAAAATATGAATTATCTAATTATTTATAAATATCTCGTTTTTGTCAAACATGGGAAAGTTTTTCGTCTTTTGTGATTCGATCAAAATTTAATTTCTCACAAATTTTCATTTATTTTAAACACTTTCCTTACCTTCTTCTCCGTTTTCAAATAATACTGTATATTTTATAATTTTTCACTTTCCACTCCAACTTTACTCGTTCACGTTTAACACTTGAATGAAATCTACAAACTCGAGATGTCATTCATTCAATTGACGCATTTTAAATAAAGGAATTATTCAATTAGGCAATAAAGTCAAATTGCTGTGCACTTTTGGAAATCATACAAATTTTCCCCTTTTTTGTGCGTTGTAATACAAATAGAATTATATAAATGGTAAATCGTTCGTAAAAGATAAAATAAAATTATAAATAAATTGCATATTGACATTATGAAATTAATATTAAAAATCTAAATTAATAGTTTTATTTTCACACAATACATATAAACAAATTATAAGCTCGATTTATTTTTTACGGAAAGAATTTGCTAAAAAATTCAGTAAAAAATTATTACTGCCAATAGTGTTGCAACAAATAACGCAATATTTTGCTTGATAGTGCAACCTTTTGAATAAAATTCTTGCTCATCAAAATCGGATTCAAAAATGTGCACTTTTTCCGCCAAAACATTATTCACATTATTCCTTGGCTCGTTCCCCTCACTCATTGCCGGGCTCATTTCATTCACTCGATGATTCACTTGCCTCTGCTGTTGTTCACCATCGTCGTCGCCCTTATTTAAATTAACATTCATTTCCGGCCTCAGTGGAAAGCAGACAACCCTCTCAACCTCCATAAATATGTCGGGATCTGTGGCTGATTTCTCACTTACGAGCATCGGTACACAGATTGTTGTCTTCGATGACGGAACACGAGTTGCTGATGACTTTGTTGGTTCTCCCAATGATGTGATGGGGTCATTTATTCCTGTAGCTGCTGATGTGTGAATTGTAACAAGCGTATCATCTGAGAGTGATACAGTATCCAGCGCTATCGTTTCCTCATCTTCTTCTGATGACGATGATGATGCAGCGGAAGACCTTGATGGCCAAGTGGTTTCGTTTGTATTTAACGGATACGTATTCTGGTTGAATTGTTTGCTAGCCTCTGTTGAATATGAGTTTGAAATCTCTAGCCAAGTGTTGTCTGCATAACCTGCCTCAGCTATGTTGCTGGCTTTCGTTTGAATATCGGTCATTTCACTGGCTTCTATCGCGTTCTTTTCTGGAACAACCGTTGAATTGTTATTTTCTATACCGGTTGCGTTATATTTTATTGCCGCTGATTCTATTTTTGCTTCGGTATGTGGTTGTTGCAATGTTGCTGTATCGTTCTGTGATGTTGGTGCTGCAAAATGTGGAGTATCTCTTTCGTTTAAACTATAATTTTGAGCCATTGCTTGGAATTTATTTGAATCCAGAAAGTCTCCTTAAAGAAAAAATATTCCGTGTAATATTCATTATACGATTATATATGTAATATTTACATACATATTCGGCATATTATATTTTAAAACACATTAGTATAGATCTGGAAACCTTAATAATATCGAATTTCGTTGCATTGAATACAATAGCGATTCTCGAATATGAAAGATTTAAAAGCGATATTCCAGTACCATGAATAAAAATTTCGTTTGCCCTTTTTTCCTTACCTTGTAAGGCATTATTTCCTTGATTCATTGCCTGATAGTAGTTAATATCGTGAATTAGAGTATCATGCTTCTCCACTGACTCATCAGTGACTTCTGGTGATCCATAAATTATACTTTCTTTCATTAGCAGCCCCTTATTTATTGGAAGGTCTGAGTTTATGGAAGGTTTTACGGAAGGATTTAATTTGAATACACTTTTTATTGTTGTGGTAGTTGCTGGATTGGTAAATATTGTTTTTCGAGTGGTTGGTGTTGCTGTCTCTACCGCGGCCATTGAGTAAGTAATCGGCTTCCAATCTTCATCTGTAGAAGAAAATCCTTCCGTTAGTGGTGGCAACCTTTTTCGAAGTCCGAAGAAAGGATATGACATTAAGTTGTGGGAATAAAGTGGTGAGGTTGTCGTTGGTCCCTGAGCAACTGGTAGTGTGACAGGTGTACTGGGCACGTCCATGAATTGAGATATATCAGAGGACACCTGAGGAACTCTGACATTTTGATCTGTAGATGTAGTGATTACAGATGTGTCGTCTGTTTCCCGCTGAGGACGATAAGGATTAATATTGTCCCCGTAGTTTTTGGACGCGGTTTCCTTTAATTTATTTGGCTCGTTTGGTTTTACAAAATTTAATAAAATCTGTTTTACTTGATTGATTAACTTAAAAGACGAACCATTTTCAGATTCTGAAGCTTTGACACCACATTGTTTTGATAACAACATTATTAGCACCATTAACAGGGTTACTCGAGTTATAATTAACGACATTGTATACATTGCTGGAATTTTCTTTTAATTTTTTGTTTTCTTAGGATTTTTTATCTTTTGTCTTTGACGAACTTAAATTTTTTTCTAAAAGAAATCGGTTCGGTTTTTTGCTTAAATTTTTAAATGTGTTTAATTTACTATTGTTATTAGTGAAATTTTATATCTGCTTTCACGATTACATCCAAATTATGTAAATTTTTTCATAGCTCGTGATACCATGCGCGTAACTTGGTCTGCACCAATCGAGTTTACTTCATTGACTATCCAGTTGCATCATATTGATGTTGCTTTAATTTAGAAAAGAGTAAAACAAGAAATTGCAATACCTGAGCTTTGATTTGCTCTTCAGCTTCTCTAGGCGTATTTTTTATATCTCTAACTTCCTTTTCACAGCGATATTTCTCTATTGTCCGTATGTATACAAGTAAGAATACTGTTGGTCGAGTAGAACCAGAAGTTCACGTATGCTTAAGTAAAACCAATACTGCATCGACTTTCGAGGAGCACGAATACAGTATCATTTTGCGAGTACACCGATTTCCGTACTGAGTTACGAATATAGCGACTTTTCATAATGTATCATATAAAGAATATATTGATTTTCAAGTAAATACTGTGAATAACACAGTATAAAGATTTTAGTGATGTGAATTCAGCATGATGCAACAATACAAATATACCATCGAATTTCAAGCAAACTTAATATTTTATCGACATTCGAGTAAACGCATAGTATTGGGTGTCGAATACTACGAATCCAATATCAATGTTCGAATAAAATGTGAAAACATATCGAGATTAACGAGATAGGGAGTACAATCAATACGGTATGACTGGATTTGGAAATTCAGCAATACAACTTCAATATTGAATTTGAATGTTTTGCGAACCTCGAATGGTCGATTCAGTGATTGGCTGCAATATTAGCTAAATGTGGAAAGTATCTTTAGATATCCAAATAATCAATAACTTCAGGAAATTTATTCTTTGATCACTCTGTAGCATTTAAGCTCTATAGCATCAACGAAACAATTTTAAATGAACAAGAAGTGAAAGTTCTAGCTTAATTTGTATTAGAATCTGTTGAAATAAAACATTTATTAAAATCTGTACTAATTAATTGTATTTTCTTAATTTTTGTTCCCACTTCCTTCCAAAATTTAACAATTGCCCCAATTAAAATTCCTCAACCTTATCAACACCAACCACCACTTAACTAACAATAACAACAACGTCACCATCACCTCCAAAAACAACACCTCTCAAACAGCGCATGGACTTGGGCGAATGTCCGAAGGTGCACGACCTAGCTTTTCGTGCCGACTACGAAAATGCCGCCAAGACACGTGATTACTATTACGATATTGAGGTGAGTATGGATTCTTGATCGCACAAGTTCACCACATCATAACCGAATCTTCGCCACATCATAACATCATAACCTAAACCGCAAAGTTCACCACATCATAACCTAAACCACATCATAACCTAAACCACATCATAACCTAAAATTGGTCTTCATTGGTTTTTCCCCAGGCTATGGAACACTTGCAAGCCTTCATCGCCGACTGCGATCGCCGTACCGAAGCCGCCAAATTACGTCTCAAAGAAACTCAAGAGGAATTAACCGCGGAGGTGGCCGAAAAAGCCAACGCCGTTCATGCTCTCGCCGAGGAAATTGGTAAGAAACTAGCTAAAGCAGAAGCTCTAGGTGAAGCCGGTGAGGTGGAGGAAAGCATGGCTCTGATGAAGGAGATCGACGAATTACGCGCCAGGAAAGTTAAGGCCGAGCACGAATATCGCACCTCGATGCCCGCCTCCACGTATCAACAGCAGAAACTGCGTGTCTGTGAGGTCTGCTCCGCCTATCTGGGCATCCATGATAACGATATACGACTCGCCGATCACTTTGGCGGTAAATTGCATTTGGGCTTCTTGGCCATCCGAGACAAATTAGCCGAATTGGAAACGACTGCTGGACCACGCAAAGCAGAGCTGAAACGAAGTGGTAAGCTACACGAACGCGAAGATGATCGTCATCGATCGCGTTACTTTGTTGGTGGACGTGAGCTAGATCGACGCTCGCGTGTACATCGCTCACGTTCACGTGAACGAAGGCAGCGCTCAGACAACAAAACTGAAGGTGGTGAGACTGCAGTTGGTGCTGGAGTTGAAAAGCCATCGCGAGAACGCCCGGAACGTACAGAACGTCCGGAACGTACAGAACGCTCGGATCGTCCAGAACGTTCGGATCGTACAGAACGTTCGGATCGTACAGAGCGATCAGGACGAAATGAACGTGGCGGAGTGCGTGAACGTCCCGACAGGCGTGAACGTGAGCGTGATCGCCGTGGAGGCAGTGGGCGTGGCGGATCACCATCTAACAATCGACATCGCTCGCGTTCACGTGGACGCAATTACAACTCGAGGCGAAGATCGAACTCACGTGATCGTTACCGCCGCTAATAGCGTTGAGAGCGATGACAAGAACATATGTAAAAAGAATAAAGAGAGGAGAAACGGAAACCGGCTAAAATTGTAATAGAATTGAGCAACAAGCAAGAAATACCATCACCATGTTAGTTCGCTGACAGTCCTGAAGACTCTCAACTGAAAAATTTGTCTGGACGCATACATTTTTGAACAAGAAACCCGTTGCTTTCCTGCTGCCGCTGATTACGTTACCATTTGCCATCTTATTCTTGCACGTATGTAAATTGTCTAATGTACCGTTAATCCTTTAGTTCTCTAACTATTGATCTTTAAGTGGTTGTTTCACAGTAAAAACAACAGCAATGAAAAACGTACTTTTCTCGATTCAAAATAAAGTTATGGTTAATTTTTTGATGTACTAAAAGAGGTTTTCCTGTATTAGTGGTGTTTTTTTTGTAAATATCAGTAGTTATAGCAAATTGTTTAATTTGTTATTGGGCCACATATCGTAAAAGCAATTGCAAAAATGTTGAATTCGTAATATCGGAAATGTTCAACTTTTTCAAATATTTCCGTATTTTTTCAGTTTAGTAATTCAACTTATGACTTTCAAACGCAATCCGATTATGCAGGCCTTACCAAGAAATTAATCCCTTTTTACAAATTTATTGACATTATTATTTATTAACTTCAGTTACAACACTCTTTTTAGATCTCCCTTTTCTCTCTCTTTCTTTCTGTCCCTCTCCTTCTCTGACCATCTGCCCCTCTCCCTCCTTGTCCCTCTCTTTCTCTGACCCTTTTGCTCTCTGACCCTCTGTCTCTCTGCCCTCTCCCTCTCTGTCACCACGCTACTCCCACACTATCTCCCTCCATCTCTGTCCCCTCGCTTTCCCTCTATACCTCTCTCTCTCTCACTATCTTTCTCGCTCTATACCTTTCTCTCTCTCTCTCTCTCTCTCTCTCTCTCTCTCAATCCTCTCTATCCTCTCTATCTCCCTCTCTATCCTCTCTCTCCCTCTCTATCCTCACGCTCTCTATCCCCTCTCGCTCTCTGTGTCTGGCTGTCTGTCTCTCTCTCTCTCTCTGTCTGTCTGTCTGTCTGTCTCTCTCTCTCTCTCTCTGTCTGTCTGTCTGTCTGTCTCTCTCTCTCTCTCTCTGTCTGTCTGTCTGTCTCTCTCTCTCTCTCTCTCTCTCTGTGTGTCTGTCTGTCTCTCTCTCTGTGTCTGTCTATCTCTCTCTATCTGTCTCTCTCTCTCTCTCTCTGTTTTTCTCTACATACTAAATATCACAAATATTTTACTCAACTTTAATTCGATCACAGAAGAATTTTACTTTTTTCTCTGTTAAACACAAAAAATCATGTAAGTTCCAACCATATATAGTATAAATAAGCTTAATAATAATTAAAAAAATAAACAAACAAATAATCCATTTATACCTTTATATTATTTACTTTGCTTTCTAGTTTGCTGAGAAATATTAAAGGATAGATAAGAAGTTCCAAATAAAAAAATATATTACGCAAAAACTGTGTTTTATTTTAATATAAAAGAAAAAGGAAAAGTTTATGAAGGTTACATCTTATATTTGATGTTTTACAAAAATTCACATAGCCATTTTATAGATATTCAACCAGAGAAAATTATAAGGGTCGCAAGGAAGGATTTGCCAAGGTGAATTTATAGTGTCACCGGATATCTGGAGGAGCTGAATGCCCTGAAACTTTGTATGTAACCCGTACATTCCTTGACCTAGTAACATTAATTAAGAACCTGATTGAGTGAAGCGCAACGTTTTTAAAAGCCGGAACAATTGGCAAAAGTTCGGCTTCTGGACGTTATCGAGATAGTTAAATGTAAGGAATACAAGTAATGTGGACCCTTGGATTAGGGTGAGAGTCATCGAAATACATCTCAACTACCCCTGAATGTTCTCTAAAATGTTAACCAAAAAAGAAATCTTAAATTTTGTTTTATAAAAAAGGTTTATTTTGCAAAAACTAAAATTCTCGTATTCCGTCATTCTAAACTGTTGAAATACATTAATTAATGTTACTAGGTTAAACATTAATTAATGTATTTCATTACTTTAACTTTCTCAGCATGCGCAGGATCCTTGATGGACATCTTCTTTACTCCGCGGACGCAAATGTCCGCCTGCGCTTCCGGCAGAGGAGCATCTTCGAAACTTGTAACGCTCGATGAGCTTGGCGTAGCACCCAAAATATTATTCTCCGATTCCGAGCTCGATTCATCCAATTTAGAATGTTTCGAGCACCAATCCCCAAAGTACCGCTCACAGTCCAATTTGAATCTGCACATACATTTCGGAACCTCGGAACGATCGGACATCGCAGTTATATTGCACTCGATAATCTTGCGACAGTCTTCAGGTTTCGGCTCCCTGGGTTTCCTAAAGCCGCCGATTTCTTTGTCTGCATATCGGCAGTTTTTGCAGATCCATTCTCGGTACTTGGGACAACCGATGAAACATTGCTTATTCTGTTCACACGTGTTTTCGAGGCGCGTCAAGAAGCCGGTATGTGGCTGGTAGAAGCCTTCCGATGTGTCGAAGGTGCCTTTTGGTAGTTTGATGGGTTTCTTGCGTGCCGTTAGAACAGCACACGGCCCGAATGGCTCGATGCCGAAGCGTATCTCGTCGCAGAAGCGACGATCATTGGGGGTGCAGTACCGCCAAGAGCTGCAATCTAACTCGCCGCTGTCGGTGACGACGCCGCGGAACTTGAGACCATCGCCGAACCGCAACTCATGTATATACTTGCAGACGCCCTGTTCAAATTGACCCTTAATGATGAACTTCTGGGGATACAACTGTTTCAGGGTTCCGTAACCCTCGAAGAGGCCGTTCCTGAAGTAGCCGCGATATTCACTTCCGTCCGGGTAGGTGTAGGTGCCGAATCCTTCCATGTTATTTATCGAGTTGCTCCATGAGCCCTCGTAGCGACTGTAGGTGGGAAACGTTTTGTTCATGCTGGAAATGCAGGACTATATAAAAATATATAATTTTAAATGTAGAGTCACAAAGAAAATATAATTGTTTTTTCGAGTTGAAAGAAAACCCGAAACTGAAATGAATTTTAAATATCTTATCAACTCGTGTGTTTTTTCTCCAAGTAACTTTTCAGGTCTTTGTAGTTTATTAAAAAGAAGCTTTGTAGTTTCTTTTAATAAGAATCGACCATGTAAAATATGATTATAATGCAATAATATATTTATTCTTTTTATTTTAAATGCTTTTACGCACTCCAACCACACCGTCCAACTAATTCGTCAAACAAAGATCTGCTTGGCAGTGTGGGACTCCAACCACTCTGGAAAATTTACCACTAAAACCACCTCTCTGGCGGGGATAATCGAAGTAGACTAGAACAAGTAGGTCCGTTTTCGTCCCCTCCACATCACCGGTTACCGTGGTCGACCAAAGGAATCGGTCTACTTCTTCGTAATCAGGTCACGCGTTAATGCAAGCAAGTTCCTAAAACTGGAGTGCTCCAGCTCACCTTACGTAACCTGACTGCCGATGGAGATCCTCCTGCTTGCCAGTGCCGAACAGCGACACACAATATCGTTCGCCGTCTCTGCCTCCTCGTGACACAATTTAACGATATCATCTCGAGCAAGACCCATCTCGTGTAGATCATATATGAAGTTGCTATGATCTGTTATCGCCATCTAAGACTCTTTCTTCTCTAATTGAATTCTGAGTGAACTTCTTCGTCTGTCGACACGTGGTCAGTTCCTCCCACTTACGTGAGTGTTCGGAGTATTATTAACCGTCCACTAGAGCCCGTCCACTATCGACGGTAATTAACCGTCCACTAGAGCCCTAACCTTCCCGTTACTAACCGCAACTCTGGGTGCGGGCCTGTTAAAATCTACAAGCCCCCTCTTTTAGCAAGAGAGTCCGCTATCTCATTTTGCCCTGTGTCGACGTGTACTCTCACCCAGCTAAGTGTTAACTTGTTTCGTTGGCCACACTTGTAAGGACACCTTCCAGCACCAATTAGGAATTGACGTTACTCCGTCATTGACTTTGATTTTCGTGCGAAAAGTAGAAACTAGTAATTGTAGTTGAATCTTGGCTTCATTTACTTCTTTATTAGCTCTTTAATCTATATAATTTATATAGCTGTACAATCTAGTTTTTTGGAAATACATTAACTTTTCTGTTACGATACCAGATGAAATTTTGACATGAACATTGTAGGAATTATATAGTATGGTGTACATCTTCTAATTATGCTGTAATAAACTTCATATATGGTAAATGTAATTTATAATCACTATACGACCGAAGCTAAAATAAATACTATTTGTATAACAACTATATTATGTAGTTATAATAAAATATATATAGATATACGTATTTTCTGGTTATATAATGATTTAGTTATATAGTGTTTTGCATCTATCTACGTAATTTACAAAGCCTAAATAGGCTACAGACGAGTATGTTTGATGTAGGAATATCGGATACGTATTTCTTTATTCACATGTATCTATTTTACTTGCAGTTATGATGTAATTGTAGCTATATATGCGATAACTATCTATTTAGAATTAATGGAGAGAAGCGGATTCGGTTGAATTTTCAGCTTCATGCGATACTTAAAATTTATTAGATGCTAGCTAAAACAGTTTTGGCACGGCCAAATATAGCAATTTTTCTAAATTAATTTAATGTTTTTAATCTGATTTAATTTAAAGATTTCTAATATTTTTCAACCACATACAAACTTATAATTTAAGTACACATGTGCTGAAGTTTCGCTAGCAGTTTGTGATTATATAAAAATATTTACATCGGCGATAGAAACTTACATTCTTTGCATTATTAGTTAAGCTAATATTTAAATAATCTTAAACATGTCGCGCGTTACACACTTCGCTTTGGCTTTTTATCGTAAAGTCTCTTGTGGTGCGCATATTTTACTAATTATAAATACTATTGTGTAAACACTTGTTTCAAATTTACAAAAGTTGTACTTAAAAACTAAAATATACTTTACATTAAAACAACGCGATTTCGACGCGACCTCTGGGAAGAGTACGACATGTGTCGCGCTGCTATTTATTCACTGGGATTGTCTGTTGGTTGCTGCTTGCATATACTATAATTTAGATTTAAATTTTTTTTATTTCTGTGATTTATTTAGTCTTTTAATTACGCTTGCTGTCGTTGTTTCGGTCGCTTTGATGTCGCTGTAACAAGGGCAACTCGTTAGCATGTCCGAACTGTCGCAGATATGGTTGCTGCTGCTGTTGCTGCTGCTCCTCTTGTTGTTGATAACAATTCATACTCGTCGTTATTCTATTCCAAAATCCCGATACTTGCGACGGTAAGCGACGTAAACGCTTTGATTCTACTTTTAAAATCGCTCTGCTTTTCACAGACGCATTGCTGCCTTCCTGCTGTTGCTGCGACAAAAATGCCTCGGTCGCCACTTTACTTGCTGGATGCTGTACGTAATTCACCACCAAGTTAGCCCTCTGCATGTCTTCCAAATCAGCCAGCAGCTCAAACTTTTCACCTGCAACTACGCCGTCGTCATCGTCGTCGTCGTCGTCGTCCAGCAACAGACTCTCCTTGGCGACATCAGCGCGATAGCTTAGCCGGCCTGCCGCTTCCGCGCTCGCCGTACGCGGACACTAGGTGCACGTATAGAAGGGCTCATCGATGGGCTTTACGCGCAGCTTCTGCTTGTAATGGTATTCCTTCAGATAGGATTTCAGGCGCGACGGCAGCTCCAGCTCATTGATGCCATCGTAGTTGGTGTGCGATACGATGGTGGCGCGACACAACTCCTGCAGCGTGAAAGTCGTGTTGCGATGCAACGGAATGGTTAGCGAAGGCTCGAAGAACATCACGCAAGCGGGATCCTTGTAGTGCTCCAACAAGCCTGTCACCGTGGGCGCCGTGAAGACGCATGGATCGTGGCAATCAAAGCTGTGGGAAGAAAAGATCGCCAGTCAAAGACTGAATCGCTGCAGAAACTCACCACACCTACCTGAATTTATGGTTGCTCTGTTCGATGCGCGCATGCAAGGAGCGTCCGTATTTGCGGAATGTCACCGAGAAGAGGTACTCCTCCTGCGCCGAGTCGCGCAGCAAGAAGGTGCCCTCCGGCTTGCCCTCCAGCAGGCGTTCCGCCTCGTAGCGGTCCATTTTGCCCCAGTAAAAGCTGGCCTTGGTGATGCGCTCCAGATCGGGAACCAAGCAGTGCATGTAATCGACCTGCGAATGCACAACCGGACCAGCGGTGTTGGTGGCGACAGTCGAGGCACAAGTGCTCACGGTGGGCGTGGCTACGCTAGATGTTGTACCAACTGAACTACTGGCTGGCGCTGAAAACGCCACAGGAGCCGTTTTCACGATTAAATCATTCAGATCGGCTTGCGTTGCGTTGATTGACAGTTGGTTGGTCAGTTGCGTTGATTGACAGTTGGTGCGGTCGTTGCCAGTGGCCGACGCGTTCGTGGTCACCAGCTCGGTAGCCATCAGCCGAATTGCATTGTCGTCGAAGCGACCCAGCGTGACCAGCGACGAAGGCGGGCACTGAAGCACAACGAACTGTGGTGAGGAAATCGGTATGATGACATCATTTCTATTCGGCGACCAGATCGACATTTGCGTTGTCGTAGTGCCAGCGGTCGTGGCGACGGCAGCTACAGCAGGCGGGTCGCTTCCTGGCAACAACTGTGGTGAGTTTGGTTGCAAGGTTGTCCAGAGGGTCGACTGTTGGCTGGAATGTTGCAATTGCTCCTGCTGTTTGTCCTGTTTTTTCGGTGACTTCGAATTTTCCCTTGTCTCTTTTCGGTCTTTCTTCTTGCTGGACTTACTGGTTGACGTGTTGGTGAAAGCACAGGAGGGAGAGGATACATCCAGAATGCGTTTGATAGCGTCGCGGCAGGTACATTTACAGCAGCGCCATTTTTGTGGGAATGTGTTGGATGATCTGGACTTCCGCCGGCAACAGCATTCGCTCTTAATGCTGGCAGCATCTGTGAAAAAATTAAAAAAAACGGCTATTTGCACTTACTGTAGTGGATAAATAATAAAGAAGCTCACCTTCAACACAGTTGCCGTTGCCCGGTGACACTGTTTCGGTTCCCGCTGTAGTCGACGCCTTTCGATCATTCGCTGTACTCACCATCATCATCTCACCACTCGAATTGCTATTCACCACATTCAAATGTGCTTCATTCATTTGTAGCTCGTTCATTGGGGTCATTAAAATGTTGAAATTCTCCGATCCCGTTGATGATGGTGTAGTTGCAACTACAATGTTAGAACTGAAATTATTATTCACCACAATCCGTGGGGAACTGTTGGCAACATCTTGCTGCGAATAATTTTCATTTAATGTTGTTTTTTGACTATTCGTCAGACTTTCGGACGACATTAATGCACCCGTGGCCATTCTTAATTCACCTTCACCATTGCATAATAAATTCTGGTTGAAAGTTACATTTAAAAATTGCCCGCTTCCAATCTTGTTATTACTGGAGGGCGTCGAAGTGAATACTTTGCTATTGTTGCTATAAATGCTGTCTGTGTTGCCATTGACGTGAATGGCTTGTTGCTGTTGACACTCGTTCTCCATTTTTGCTAACTGAATTTTTATGATAATCTGACGACTACACGAAGAACTCAAAGGTGGTGTTGAATTCGTAGTTGTCGTCGTCAAATCTTCGATGGGTGTGTGGTGAATTTGTACTTTCTGGCTGTAAATGTTGTCTGCGTTGACTTTGGCTGTGGCTGGTATTTGTAAACCTCTCTTGGGCGACTCTTCGTATATTTCTGCAATATTTTCAGCGATGGCGTGCACCGAATTTGTGGTAGATATGTTGTGGTGAGTGTGTGGTGAGTTATGTTGCTTTCGTTCGAAGACTTTGCAACTGTTAACAGTTGTTTTACTAAGGCGCTGACCCATCGGAGAAATTGAGATTATGAATTTTATATTGCTTGCTGGGTGGAGAAAATATTTTCACCACTGTGTTGGATTTGGATGCGAGGTAATGGTTGCTACAATTTATGGTGAATTCCGATGAATAACGGAGTGGAAGCTACTTATAGAGTTTAATTGCTAAGATCATCCAGCGAGTGTTAACTGTAAAGAAAAATTAAAGAAAAACAAATTAGTGGTGAGTTTTATAATAATTGTGAAATTTAAATAAATGTGAAAATAATACGTTCGTCTTTACTGTGTTCATTTAATTTCATAGAATTTAGTTAATGATTTACGTCTGAATTTTAAAATAAGAGAAGACTCGAGATTTCTGAATATTTAGTTTTTCCCTGGTTTATAATTCGCAATAAAAATTTCCATAATTATTTTCTCTTCAAAGTTGACTGCTTTTATTATTTATTGTCTCATCGTGATCGAAACTATCAATGATTTTCCCGCCCTTTTTCATTCATTTCGCTTACATGAGCTTTTAAATACCATCTGAGCTTTTAAATAATCTGATGTCACTACAAAACAGTGTAAACGACTTTCGCTTTCAATCACGATCTCGTAGCAATTGTTGTTGTGTGACTCAGGACACAAATTAGTTTGAGCGATTGACGTTTTTCTTCGTAAATAATAGTAAAAACAATAGTAAAAACAATACTTGGGGAAAATAACCGCATTCAGAGCAAAATATTAAATCAACTTTAAAAATTTACGACGATAATTTAATAGCGGATTTTGGTAATTATAATTTTGTGATTTTTTCCTTCTTTTATAATTCTGGAATATATTTTATTTCATTTATTCTGTTGAAAATATATTTAAATTATAATAAGTAATTAATTAAATTATAAAATATATTTAAATTATTCTGCTGGAAAATCACCTGGGATTCTCAAAATTCAAGGTGGGTGGGTTTCTCCAGATTTTTTTCTTGGTTTGTGTCTTGGCTTGGCTTGGCAAATAATATTTCTACTAAAAAATATTTATCAAATAAAAGTGATTAATTTGAGTGAATTTTAACAATGTTTAACGATCTTCTGAATACTTCTGGATAGTTTTTTGATGACGCCTGCAACCGTCTGTCCGCCTTTAAGTTGCTCGTGCAACTGTAGTGTTGAGCTACAAATCGCGTCGAAAAAGTAGAATAGAGATTTTGGTGCGAACTCCAGAAAACAACAAAAGCAATAGGAAAAGAAAATACTCCAAGCATGGGGAATCTCGTCACTTCGCTCGTATCAACGAATGAATGCGGTGGCGGCGAGAGCGAACAACGACGATTATGAATGAATAATAATAAAATGAGACAGCACGACGTCATGCGCATGACACATCCTTTGAGCCAACGCAGCAATAATAGGATTCGATGCGAGCGCGTGGCACTGCGGCGACAGTAAAACGTAGGAATGCCGGGACGCGATCGCGATGCCATCAAAGAGTCGCGCCGCCGTTCATGAAACTGTTGTTCGCAAACGCGATTCATTGTGATTAGAAAAAAGCGGGGAAAAAGCGGGAAAAAGCTGGACTGCTGGGTGGAGTGGGTGGGGAGAAAAGAGTTTCAGTTGTTTGGCGATCGCGTGTTGGACACGACGTGTATTTATGATGCAATAGTTCATTTAAATTGCGTTGATGTTGCTTTTTTTCAGAAAAAAACTTTTAAGTATAAAAAAAAAAACCTAAAAATACCGAATGTGCAAAAAATTTCACAGTTTTCTGAGGTCAAACTTCAACTTCAGGGCTGCTGTAATGATTTCAAGATAAAAATTGTTTTAACGTTCGTTTGAAATTAATAAAAACTCCGACATCTCAGCCTTGAAGAGAAGAATATGCGTGGCTAATTTTAATGTTTAACAACTTTTAAATAAATCAAAAAGTCCAGAAGTTACCACACATTTTAAGAAATAAATTTCAAGAAATAAAAGTTTTTTGGCATTCCCAAAAAATGTTGAATTAAAATTAATTCGGTTTTTTTTTTTTTGGTAAACTTCAAAAGGTATTTTCTACCGTTATTCTAACGAATATTTCAGTACGTAGGTTGCGACGTTTTGGGCAAAATGTGTTATTTTTCAGGCCGCCTTCCGTCATACTCACTCAACAAATATTTGCTAACATGCGACACGTTCAGCCAACAAAATTCCAGCTTTTTTTGGGTAGGAGTATTCAATGGTTAAGTGAGAGCGTTTCTTGGATTTTCAATATTGGTGTGTCAGCGAAAGCAGGTGCAGGTACAGATATGACAGCTCAGAATGATTCATAGCACTACAAGGGAGGGGGAAATGGGTAAATGACGCAATACTTATGACGCAACCAGAGATTTTGATCTGATTTGCCTGCAGATAATTTTACAGATACTTCTGTATTTGCCAGGTTTTGCAAAACATATTTTATAAAACCCTCCAATTTGCCGTTGTAATTAAGAGCGAGAAACTCTCCATTACCACCGCTTATTTCAAGAACCATTCGTTCTCCATGAAGTGAGATAAAGTCAATAACTGGTAGTCGCTTTATTTACGTCAACGCGAACGAATTATTCGATATAATAGACAAGCATTATCTTCAATTGTAATTAATTTACTAGAGTATCGGAATTCACTTGGCAACACGAAATTTTGTGGTTGTCCTTCCTGATTGGCATGAAATACTTTATTTCATTCTCAATCAACTTTTTCTTCTTGTTGTTCTGTATTAACAATAAATCGATAATTCTGTTGAAATAACATTTGAGAGAGAGAGAGAGAGGAGAACATGAACTCGAGTGGTTCTGTCAGAGGGGAGAGATATTTTGTTAGAGAGCATTTTTGGGAAATGATGCCATCATCATCACCATTTCAATGAATTCACTCAGGTGGATCATCATCACCATTTCAATGAATTCACTCAGGTGGATTGCAAATGCCATTAACATTTCTTGGAACCTCGTTGAGGCTTCTCAATGGATTCCCTTGAAAAGCTTTACGCTGAAGAAGCGAATTGCTACGGCGTAAATTTCGAATTTTTCCCTACTCACTTCCTTGTCATTGGAATTATTGAAATTTCTTCTTTTTCGTACAGTGCCTCCTCTACTAATCATGTCTACGTGAATATATTTTTATAAAATATTATAACATCAGCTGCTGTTTCTCTCACTGTACAATTGACGTAGAGTTCACCGTTGTTATTGTAAAATAAATTGTTCAAAAAACATCATTAACTTTTCTACGAAATTGGCGGGAATGAAAAATTCACTTTAATTATTCGTTTTAATTATTTTTCTCACTAAGTGTTTATTTAGCATTTTTGTATGGTGGTGGAGATCAGAATAATTTCAAATATTTGTGTAGAAATTTTTTGTAAAAAAAGTTAATGAATAAACGTTTAAAAACACGCAAATGACATTTAAGTTTGTTCCACGAATTCATTTTATTTATTCTTTTTCTCTTGTTAGCAACAGTTGACATGCAATTTAGTTCTCTCTGATTTATCAAAATAAATAATACAAAACATTCTGTAGATGCGTTTTGAAATGGACATTTTCAATTGAAATTATAAAAAAATAAACAAAACAATGAAATTGCTTTCAATAAAATTCTTTTCAACTGAATTCGTTTCTAGCATTCCAAATAAAATTGAAAAAAATTATTGAAGTAATTTCGGGTTTTTTATTTTGAGTTGCTTCGATGAAGTCGAAAATAACGCTGATGACAATAACAATATCAACAATAACAATATCAACATCTACAACTTTATAAATCTACAAAATCTCATGAAAATTGAAAATATTCTAGAAGTTCCTTCCTTAAATGAATCCAGTAGATTATTATTAATGCAATAATCATCACCCCAACAACAACAACAACAACCACAGATGCCGCTATAACAACATAAAATCTGAAAGAGTCTTAAAAATTTGGCGTCAAATAAGTAAACACAATGAGATTTTATTTTCTATGTTATCCTCAAAATCAACAATGAATTTCTACGAATAACAACATACATACTTCGAAAGAAAATTGCGATAAAAAGAAGAAGAAGGAAAAGAAGAAGAAGAAGAAGAAAGAGAAGTCGTCAATGCGTAAGCAACAACCTTGACAGTTGGAGGTGACAGTCTGAAAGAAGGACTTTCATTGGAATTATTAGTAAAAATTTTCTGATAATATGAAAAGAAATGCGAAACACATAAAGTTATTTAAAGAATTTAAAAGAATTCTGAAACGTTTTTCAATATGACGCTTTATATTAAAATTACCAATGCTTTTATATAAAAGTTGGGCGTGACCTTTGTTTGATTCCTCGCATTTTAAGTAGATCAAATTTGACAATCCGAAATTCGTTTTAAGTAAATCTGACTGTTCATTCTGTCAATTCGTTTTAAGTAAATCTGACTGTTTTTGATATAAACATTCACTCTAATTTCCAATATTTTTTGTTGACATATTCTGTTCACAGTGGAATAACCGGACAAAGAATTAAGTGTAATTCACAGAAATTCTTTCAATTCTTTTGAAATACATGATCCAATAAAGATTATAAAACGTTTCTTGGTAATCAGCTGATAATAACTGCGCTATTTCCGAAAACCTCCTATTTTTTATCATAAATTATTAAACCCACCGACTAAGGAAATCTAAAAAGCTAACAAATTCATTTGAAAAATTAGTTTGATTAGATTCTAATCATTAGAACTTCAACAACTTATAACTACAATATAAATGATCAACCAAAACCGATTACGTTAACTCTCTACATTTTCCTGTGAATTATATTCGATTGCATGGAATTTATCTCGAACATTTTTTGTTTGCGAAGTATTTATTGATTTTTCTGTTCAGCTGTTTCAAAGGTTTCTTTACAAAAACGAAAATGTCTGCTATTATTCAGCTCAAGTATTGCCAATCTTGCCAATAATGGTCTGTAAATCCAGATGTGCTTGTGCAGTTTTTTCTGATACTTTTTCTATATGCGATTTTATTATTTCTTTTATAATAGTTTTCCTCTTTCCGGGTGTAGAAAGAAGATGGTTGAACACGAATGAGAAAATGGAAGAATCAATTCAATGCATTTCTACGCCAAACTTAACAATAACCAACCAATAGTTTCCCCCCTGAGTTTTGCTTTATTGCATCCTTTGTTAGACCTTTACAGCAACAACAACAATAACAATAACAAAATAGAATGCAATAAAAGAATGGAATTGAACACCTTTTCCTAGAAACTCAATTCACCTCAAGGGTTTTGTGAGGAATTTTTGGAATTTGCAGCATGTGGCCAAAATAAAAGGGAAAATAATACAAAAACATTTTAATTGATAGCAATTGTTGGTTATTGAAAGTAAAACAAAAAAAAAGAAGAGCAAGAAAAGAAATTTACTAAAAGTTTTAATTACTTTAATGTTAATAAATACGAAACTGAAAATAATTCATCGCAGTAGCAATTAATCGCAGCAACAATTCATCGGAATAGCAATAAAATCGCAGTAGCGATTTAACACACTTCATCGCAGTAGCGATTTATCTCAGAAGCGATTAATCGCAGTAGCGATGCATCTCAAGAGCAATTCATCGTAAAGCAATTCATCGTAATTATGAATTCATTCATAAAATCAAAAATAGAAAATTTCACCTTTTCGCTAAATAATCAAAAAATTACTTATTTCTGCTAGAAAGAAAAAATATGGAAGAAATAGTTTTGTGACGGACTCTGGTTTACAATGTTGTTGTTGTTGTTGTTGTTGTTGTTGTTGTATTATTGTTGTTGTTGTTATTGTTTTTGTTGCTATTGTTGTTTTTGTATGTAATACAAATACTTGTACTTGTTTGTCTCTCTGCATTTCAGCTTGTGTTTCGAGGTTGTCGTCTTCGTCATTGCATAAAATCCGCTTCGTGTTTAAGCTTCGTTTTTTCCAAGTAATATCTTGTAATGGTCGATATTGTTGTTGTTGCTTTCCCAGAAAACTTCAATGGAGGCCATTGAAAGAAACTACTAAAAATGGCGTCACTTAAAGCTTGGATTTGAATTTCATTTGTTTGGTTTTTGCTCTTTCCTCACAATTGCTCCGTTGTATTCAAATAATTCGCAGAATTTACATTTTACATTCTTGAGTTTGAAGTGTTGTGACTCAAGCTTCTTTAACCCTCCCTTCCACCAACGCACACCCCCTCAAACCGCACCACACATCTCATCCCATCAACAGGAGGTTTTGTTTCCCCACTTTTATGTCGAAGCGTACCAACCTGCTGAACGACCAATATTCTGGCTTTAAAATCGAAAACGAAGACAAAATGTGGTCTCTGTATGTGAAAAGCTGACACTTCTTGAAATCGGTCTTCAAAAGTCTTCCTCATTCTCATCTCTTGGAATTCGTTCCTCTTCAATTGCTATTCCTCTCTAACGCATCGTGTATGACGCGCCGCTATACATCCATCCATCCATCCATCCAACCATCCATCCATCCATCCAACCAACCATCCAACCATCCATCCAACCATCCAACCATCCATGCATGCATCCATCCGTTCGTTCATCCTCGTATCTACATCTTTGCATCGGTGGCCCACAGCATGTCAAAACTGAGACAACAAAAGAATTGTTTTATTTGCTTTTCTGCCTTTCTTGCTGTTTCCGTAGAAAACTAGCTGAGATCGCGCGCGCAAGCGCAAATACAGCCGGCGGCTCACAAAAGAATTGTTTTGTCTATCGTTTCGGTTGTTGCTTTCATCCAGTTCTTAGAGAACAACAACAACAACAACAACAACAACAGCAAACCCGAAACAAAAGACTACAACAACAAGAACAATACAATTCTCAACAACAGGCACGAAACTACAAAAGAAGGAAAACAACAAAGAATAGCTGCAAAAAATATGTGAGTCTTGACACCTTTTATCGGAGTTCAACAAGAATATCCTGCGTGCTCAGCTTGCTGATGTTGTTGTTGTTGTTGTTGTTGTGGTAGGCTTATTGCACTCATCGTAGAGTGCATTTTATTTTATTATATTATTTTACATTACATTATATTATATTTTATATTATTTTATTACTTACTTTATTTTATTACTCAGACTTCCTTTGTTTCCTTTAATTTTATTTTATTTTACCGTTCAATTCTGCTACTATTTTTACTACCTTTTTCTAATAATAAAAAGGTTTACCTGAAATTCGCAAACTCAAGTGAAGTACAGGAGTAAAAAAAAATATTGTAATACAACATAAGAGGGCAAAATTTGAACGCTTGAAATCACGTCTTCAAGTTGAAAGCCAACTTTCAACTTAATACCACTCCAAGAAATAACAACAACAACAACAAAGATGATACCTCTTACAAAATTACTGAGAAAAAAACTTTACATCAGCCATGTAAAAAAGGCAACTACAGCCACAAATACTGCTGCGGCTGGAAGATGTTTAACTTGTTTTATGCCAGCGCGAGGAGAACCTAGGGAGGGACAAAGAGATTGGATGGATTTTGGCCTGATCTGCACTTCGGTTCGCCGAATTCGAGCCCACTGACTGAGGGGATTCAGAAGCCATTGAAGAAAAAATCCAATACTAAAGCAACAACAAGGAGGAAGAGAGATCTCGTCTTGACAAACGAGATAAACAACAACAATAATGGGGGGGAGCCTTAGCTGGTGAGTGGTGAGCTCCAAACAATGGAGCCACAGAGCGAAAAGAGAAAAGCATGGCAGAGGGAGATTAACAGCGCGAGAGGGGAAAGATAGAGGAAGGGGAAATAGATAGGAAACTACAACAAACCGGCATTTTTGTTTGGCTGATTGACGGACTGACTAACTCACTATCTCACCTCTCTATCTTCTCTTTATTTTGGCTTCACTCACTCAATGTCTTGTTGTTATGCTGGGGAGAAACACACACACACACACACATCCACGCACTTCCTCATGCACGCAATCAACTTCAGGTGAAAATAAATAATTCTGAGAATTTTTGATTATAATTTTTTCCTCTCTTGTTTTTGCTATAACTATTCAGAGTTCCTGTGAAACAGGTTGCCCGCTGAACTGAAATCTGCTGCTTGGTGGATTGGGCTTTGTTGTTGTTGTTGTTATTGTTGTTGTGCTGTGTGCTTTGAGCCGCCGCTCTTTTAGCAAAGGCGATTTATATGAAGGCAGTCAGCCAGCAGCTGCTGTTCGGAATGCGCTTCGTGCGCATGCGCATAAATTCAAGTGAATCGCTGCCAGGCAACATAATTCGATTCCAAGAGAAGCGACGGGGTGTGTGAGAAGGAGGGAGAAGAAGAGAGGGAGAGAGAGAGCGAGAGAAAGAGGGAGAAGAAGAGAGGGAGAGAGTGAGCGAGAGAGTGAGAGAGACGGGGAGCAGATAGAGACGAGATCCCTTCTTCAACCCTTTCAATTTTTTCTCCGAGATATTTTGGCTTTTCAGTAACAATTTTTTGGACAAAAATAATTTAAATAAATGGTTTCTACAGAAAAGTTTCTACAGAATTTTGAATATCAGCAACCGAGGCAAAAGCTAAACCGTAAATAAATTAATGAGGTTCCGGAATGAAAATTAATTTGGAATTTTGCCCCAAATAAGTCTTGCAAAGAGATACAAATCAGAATACGAAAAACAAAGAAGTCATTAAGAAGCCAAAGAAGTGAAGTACAAATAGATTTTTAAAAAGAAACGAACGAGCAGAAAACAATGGAAAAATTATGAATTCCATGCCAGAGCTTAAAGTATGGAGCGGAAATCTTTAATTAAAAGCCAGACTATTTGAAAATAAGAATACTTAAAAATTCCAATAAAAATTAAATCATTTGTGAATCTAAAATTCACATATGATTTAAAATTTTAAACACAATTTTCTTGAAAAAATCACTTTATTTTTGGAGAATTAAAATTATTTTTATAATAGACAATAATTTATTTTTCTTTTAGCTTTTGTTTTATTGTTTTTTCTTCTCTTTTGTTGTTTTTTCTCCTCTTTTGTTGTTTTTTCTAAGACGTCTTCACTTTTTCATATTACAAAATTTCTGATCTGTCATTCAATATTTTGAGCTCGTTTTCATGACTGACATCATCATCACACCACAAATGCTACCGAACGGACAAAATTCAGTCTCGATAGCCGACAACTATTTCAGCTTTGAAGAAGGAAATTAAATTATTGCTTAATTAGCATAGCGAAGAAGCACATCCATGCTTGACAAACACACTTCAGACATTTCATATGTATGCGAAAATTGCATATTGTACTTGATTTTTGTCTTTTTCAAATAATGTCGAACTTTTTCTAGAAAAGCTTTTTAATTGTAAAACTTCTGCAAGATTGTATAAGTACAACTTTTTTTTGCAGGTTTATTTTTAAGAATGAACTATAAGATTTGACTTAATTTTAACAAACCTCAAATGAAATCATTCAAATACCATCTTTAAAGTGACGATCTTAGATTGACATCTCTAAATAATTTCGTCCAAACTGTCGTATTGTAGCGTAAAGTAGAACTAGTAAGAAAGCTGTCTTTGGCCAGGCCAAAGTCTGAATACCCTACACCCGCATGGTTAATAAATGTCTTAAAAAGCACTTAAAGGCTCTGAAGTCCTCTATTTTTGGAGAGAATATGCTAATATTGGAATAAAATATCGTTTACACAAATGTACTGTAGCCCAATTTTGCAAATATTTTGGTAATGTTGCTACATGTCCGGATAAATGCTACATGTTCCGTCTTGATATCTCGTACCATTTGTGAGGTATTCGTATTTTCAAAAAGTTACATTTGCTATGAAAAGTAGGCGTGGTTATTAACCGATTTCGCCCATTTTTAATACCAAACTGCTCTACATAACAAAGAATGTTTATGCCAAATTTTATCGCAATATCCCTGTCCGTTCTACGCAACTGTGACTTCAACGGACAAATTTTAGACAGACAGAAGGAGGCACAGGGCTAAATCGACTCGGGAGGTGACGCTGAACATGAATATATTTACTTTTCTATATCTATCTTGTCTTCTTCTCTGTATTACAATCAGAAGAACAAAGTGAATATAACTTCTCTCCCTTCGTGTCGTAGGGTATAATTAACCGAATTGAGACAACATTGTGTCGCGACAGATATCCAAGCATGTGAGCTGCTGTTATAAATAACTTGCTGGTTCAATACCGTCGTCACCCCCCCCCCCCCCCCCCCCCCCGCCAATGGAACAAAAACGAAGCGTTGGTCTCTCTAGCAGTCTAATCAGTCCTTAAGTTGGTTTATTTGCTCGCTTGCTTTGATAGTTTGATAGATGGTTTGGCTGATGATATATCGTGCTTGATTGTATTGTATATCGTAGAGTTGGTTTGGATATTCGAAAACGCATTCGAACCCCTTAAACCCTTTATTTCAATTTGCATTGACTAATTCGAAAAATAGAGACGAAATTAATTTCTTTCAGGTTTCAAAACAACTTTCAACGTTCGTTTCTTTAAACATTGGTTCGGTGGCGAAACAGCTGGATTTTACTGCGAAACCGTCGATTTTTACTGCGAAACCATCGGTTTTCACTGCGAAACCATCGGTTTTTCTCTGCGAAACCATCTGTTTTCACGGCGTTTATTAGTTTTAACTGCAAAACCATAAGCGTTCACTGTGATAACATTGATTATCAGTGCGAAACCATTGATTTTTAGTTCGAAACGAATACATTACTAGTTGGTGACTTGGTCTTCTGAGGTTGGTCGTGAACTATCTCGTTGGTTTGATCAAATGGTTTATTCGGATGGTCGTAAGCCTGTGTGTTTGTTTCTTTGCCAACTGATTGATTAAATTGATGATGTAGTTTATCTGTTCGAGAGCAAGTTGGTGGTTGTTCGCGGAATTGGTCGTCTCAGTTTAGTTAATTTAGTTGGTCGCGGTTGCTGGTTGTTTCACGTAATAGTCTGGTTGCATTTGTTTGTTAGTCCGTTGGGTTGACAATTTAGTAGGTTGCTTACGCTGACGTTTTCTTATCTTGCTGAGTGAGAGACAGTTCCTTGGTCGATTTGTTTGTTCTTAAGGTGAATAATCACTTCGTTGGTTGTTCTATTCGTCATGAAGTCGGGTGTCAGTTGGTCCTACCTTGGATTGTACATGTGGTTTGATGACTGATATTTCATACGTGGTTTGATGGTAGGTTCGCTAGTTTGGTAGACTATAATCGCTAGTTTGGTAGAATAATCATTATGTCTATCATTTCCTGTTCAAGAGGCTTGAAGGGGCTTCATCGTACATACAGGGTCGCATATTTGGTTTAGTAAGTCACCCGTAACTTTGACTGCTATGGTATATTAGTATTTCATTGATGTTTTTGGTCTGAACATATAATATAGCATCGTTAATTCTTTTGGTCATTAAATTAGGAGCTACTTGGTCATATATTAGTTTGTTTAGATGGTTGCATGATTCTATTTATTATGAAGTTAGGAGTTAGGTCGTGGTAATGGTCGTATTATTGCAGTTGTCGGACTATAGATTCGTATAAAGGATCGCAAAATTGGTATAACCTGGTCGTTTGTTTATTTTGTTTGTTTTGTTTATTAATTGAGAGACTAGAGGATGCTTAATCCAAGATATATCTAGATTTATATGTAGGTTGCAAAGTTAATTGTTTATCTGAAAACTCATCGATTTAGTTTACCGACGACATTAATTGGTCGTATGCGGGTGTATTTTTCTCTAGATAGATAGTTCTCCAGACGGGTCGTAAAATTGGTTTTGGTATTTTTTTGGTTCGATATTTGAATCGAGTTTAATGGTTTGATGGTTCGAGTTTAATGGTTTTTATGATGGTTTGATGATTCGTTCGGGAAGTCGCTTAAACAGTTTGATTGTAGGAAACTACAGTCGATGTTAGAAAATCGTATGGAAAACTGAATTTGTTATTTGATTAACTGGTTTCTTCTTTGCTTTGCAGTTGGTTATTTAATGATTACTTCATTAAATGTCGTAATGATTTTTCTGTCTCTTTTTTAAGTTTTGTTATTAACTCTAACTCATTTCCTTCATTCGTCTATTAATCTCGAGTTTACTATGCTCACTTCTTTTATTTCTATTGCTACTAAAGAAAAATAAATTGTATAACACAGAAAATTATACTCACATTTCTCACGTCTAAATGCGAAAAGACATCGTGGAACCAGTTGAACGCTTCGACATCAATATTGTCTGTCGGTATATCTTGCTGTTTGTGGTTTCCAGTTTTATTGTATTTGTATTTGGATTATTTTCATTCAGTTTTACGCAATATTAATGCAAGTAAATAAATATTTTCTCTGAAAGCTATTGATTTTTTCTCTTTTGAGTTGGCGTGTTCGTATTTTTTCTTTCTATTTATTTTTCATTTTTGTTTATTATTTTTAATTCAAGTTAGAGTTTTTTCCTATTTTATTTCATTAAGATTTCTGCTCATTTCATTCACATAACACCTCACTGAAGACGGATTTGCTTTACTGCAGGCGCTGCACACTTTTGCTTATCTTGTATCTTTTCGTATCTTTCTTGCTTGCTTTTTATATCTTCGATATCTTTACAAGTATCTTCGCGATTCTTTTTCAATGAGTAGGTCGTTTCTCTGCCTCCTGCTGCTGCTTATTAAGGTTACAGAATGAAATTTAATTATTTTTCCTCCAAATTTGACGTTTACAAGACTTTGGTGGTGTTGCTGCAACTCGCTTTTTCTCTCATTCTCTCCTTTTACTGCATTTTCATTTGTCAAACGCGCACTCATTCGTGGCAGCCTACTTTTTTCGGTTTTCCTCCAATTTTCAACGTTGCTTTCCGAGAATTTCCTCGAATTCCAAGAATACGATATTAAAAGAGATTTCAAAGGAAAAACAAAATGAATATTGACGGCGTTCTCTTCGGCTTGATAGTGTTGTTGGTGTCGAACTAGCCTTTGGCGGAAGAACCGTAAAACGCACTACCGTCCGCTGCAGAAGTAGATTGCTGACTGAAAAGTTTGTTTTCTACATCTCTCAGTCATTACAGATATTTTGAAACCGTGAACAAGATACGCGAGGGACGAAATACAAGCAAATGGAAGAGGAAAAGAGAAAGCGAAATACTCGGAGAGCGCAAACACAATACAGATGCATATAAACTCGCTTGTACGGCTCACAGATACTCTGCGCCGGACACACAGATACTTCGCTTCGCAGTGTGCTTACCTGTATTGGTGCACTCGAAGTATACATCGGGGTTCTCTCGAAAAAAGTAGTTGTGCGAATAGTAGTAATCGTTTTAAAAGGTAGTGAAAAATAACTAAAAGTTAGTAAATAAGAATACGCGTAATAAAATTTCGTAATGCCTTAATTTTAGTATTTAATTTAGTTTATAATATTTGGTTTAATACTTAATTTCATCTCGTTGAAAATTCTAAACTCCGATAATCCTTTAATCTTTCAATGACATAAAAAAAATTCGATTAATATTGAAAACCGATTATGTATTTAAACTTTATATAATGTAGATCGGGAAATCTTAAGCAATTCTATTTTTGCTTCTTTTGCTTTTTAAGTAACAATACGAAAATTCCGATAAAATGCAAAATAATTCCGATAAAATGTAAAATAATAGTTTTTAAGATTATCGATTTCTAAGATTTTAGTCTGAAAAATTCTCGGCCTAACAATGAATTTTCTTTCAGAAAAAAAAAGAAAATTAAAAAAGATGGAATTAAATTTTAATTTAAATGTTAAAAATTTATTTCATTGTTAAAAATAAATCTGAAAACTATCGAGGGATTAAAAAGTACGGACAGAAAAGTGCAATTTTATGGCTTTTGATAACTTTATAACTGACAATAATGATGCTCTCATTGGAAGCAAAATAGTTTTTATTTATTTTGTCGATGAATAAAACTAAATTCGTGTCAAATTAATTTTTTTTTGCCACAAAAATTAAAAGTAGTTAATAAAACGAACGCAAAATTCATCTCATCTTCATTAAAGAGGATTCTCAGAAGGGAAAAATCTACACAAAATCTCATTGGAAATTTTTATAAACCACAAAGAATTGCGTTTCTTATATCAGGTTAAACTTCTTGGAAAGATACAATATTTCAGATTTCTTCTAAGGTAGATGCAATCTAGAGATCTAGAAATATACTCGCGCAATAGCATTTTTGCACGAAAACACACCGCAAAAACAATCATGAAAGAAATTTTATATGTTGAGACGGAATTCTTTTCGGAAACCTTTTTATAAAGAACGCGAACAGAAATAAGAGCGAAATGAATGTATGAAATTAAAGTTGAGTGATGAAGTGCATCTACGAGATTTTCGAAGAGGTGTAAAATATTAGAATCGAGTTGTTCTGCTGCATAAAATTATAAAGAATTTTTGCCTGAAAGACTTGATTTTCTGAATGAACAAATGAATCAAAATTGGAATTTGATAGAAAAGAGGTGTATTTTTCTTTCCTAGATATAAATTACTATTATTTCCTTTCAAGTGTTGGAAAGTTCACAGCTGTCGAAAAATGTTAGACTAAAATTACTCAAGTTAGTGAGGGATTTAACAGATCGAGATGGTGGTCGAGATGGAGATTCAGTGGATTGGTGGCCCTCATGTGATGCGGAATGAGAATTGTGATCATATCTGTATTTATATTTCTCCGAGACCTATTTCTTGCTAAATATTATGTCTTCAAACCTTTCATGAAAATTTATAAATTTAACTGATCGAGGAGAAAATAAAATTGAATTTAATTTAATGCATGCAACATTCGCTCAAGTCACTCACTCTGTGATGAATGATATGATGAATGACTGGAAAACACGATACCATCCCCCTACTTAATACACTGCGTGTACCGAAAGGTGTCCCAAGTCGAATTTTACCCTCACGTTACAGGCTTCGAAGTCGTTTTGAACTTCCAGCAGCCGGCGTACGCCAAATAAGTGGAATACAACTCGAAGGAATACAACAACAGCAGCAACAACAGCAGCAGCAACAACAACAACAACAGCAGCAGCAACAACAATAACACAAATTATTAAACTAACAACATCAGTAAAGATCATCAGCCTGCAGAGAGGGGAGAAGAAAAAACGTACAACATCTGTCAGCCAACAACAACATCGTGTTGAAAAAGTATATCGTATCCACACGATACTCGAAGTATCCGAGCCTGATGGCGCTCGGATACTCGTACTTAGCAGCAGAGCCCTCTTTGAGTTGGTCAAGCTGTGTGTTGGCAGCCTGCCTGGATACGAGGTATTTCTTGTTTTTCTGGATCGTGCGCAGTCCTTTCGAACACAGAATGGCAGACTGACAGACGGACTTCGGCCTCTTCTGCCTCTTCTTCCTCCTATTGTTCCTCTTCAGCTTTATTGTAGTAACATCGACTACGTCTTCGATTTCGGTTTCGATTTGCCGATGTTGTTGTTGTTGTTGCTTATTGTCTTTTCCCTCCACAACAACTCATTCTTATTGTGCGCTCAACTGTCAAGTATTCTGTAGATACGACATTTCTGTAAAGATATCAGGATTAAGAAGAAAGTCGGCATGAGACAATCTGTTGTTCGGCTGTATTTTGCTGTTATTGTTATTGTTATAGTTGTTGTTGTTGTAGTCATTATTATTGCTGCTCTGATGATGTTGGTGGCTGTTGATGGCTGTTATTGCTGTTTCTGTTGTTGCTGTAAATGACCTGAATTAGTCCTCGAAGCTTCCAGGAATTTTTTTGCTCGTGAAGAATTTCGCTCGCTTAACTGGTTTTACGTTGTTTCGCAGAAATTGGCAGTTACATAAATTGCGGCTGTAAAGATATTGATAATGATCATAATTGTTATGGTCACAGTGATTATAATGGTGATGGATTAATTAATTCTGAAAGTCTGGACAGAGGTACGAAGACAGTGATGACGTCAATGTACGCTGTACTATTATGATTATAATTACGATTTTTTTCATGATAGTGATAATAAAAATGTCGAATAAATTGTAATGTTAATAATGACAATTCTGTCCTTAATGATGCCAGTAATAAAATGGTGATGATAGTGCTTGCGATCGATTACGGTGTGGTAAGAATGGCGTCAAGGATACGAGTAATAAAAATATCATAACGCTTGATAAAAGTGTTCTTAATCAGATTTTCCCTCTAATTTATTTTGCTTTGAAAAGTTCAGCCCTCTCTTCATGTTGTAATCAACAGCTTTTCAGTGAAGTGACTTCGCTTCACAGCGAACGCCCTCAACTTTTCTGCCTTTTCTATTTAACATCAATTTTCTGCAAAATGTAAGCAAAACAGCAACAACTATTTTCAATAAAGCAGTTGCCACACACACACACACACACACACACACACACACACACACAGAGATAGAATCATTGATGTGTGCAAAAAGAGAGGGTGAAAAAAACTAGAACAGTTTTTCAAAAGGGTTGAATTATTTAGAATTCTCTAGAATTTAGAAACGTGGAAGAGAAATACAAAAAAATATAACAAGGTTACGAGATGAAAAAAGGAAATAAAATAAATACACTTGAAAAATAAAGGCTCAAAATATGAAAGCTTTAAATAAAAATTAAATTTTATCTAGCTAAATTCGATGAAGGATTCCAAACTATTTTAGAAAAAGAAAACATGAAATGGTATCGCAAAACCCAAATCCACAAAACTGAGGGAATCAGTATCCCTTAGAAAGGACTTCCAATGCATGCTTTTGTAGAAATCCGTGTAGATAAACGCACAACCCACACATCCTTTCGCTTCTCCTTATTGTTGATGATCGATAAAACACACGAACAAAATATGTAGACTGTTGTGTGAATATCTGTGTGCGTATAGGAAATACATATAAGTGTGTGTGTATGCGTTTGCATATGTTTATGTGTATGCCTTTATGTGTATTGGTAGTCCACGTGACGTATGTGTGACATTAATTGAAACTTCAAAAAAGTTGATTTGTTGAAAGATTTTCAGTTTTTATTAATATTAGATTAAAATGTATGATAATTTTAAACTAATATAAGTCTGAGATTTTTAGAAAACTTTTAAGACTTCTAAAAGCTCCATTTTATGTAAGAATTTAGCTTTTGATGAGCTTTTCGTATTTTTTAGGTAAGTTGCAAAAGTTCATTTAGGACGAAAATTTTATTTGATATGGAATACAAATAAGTTTACAGAAAATTAAGCTAAAATTTTTTCCAGTCGCGTTTCCAGAAATTACAAGTAGTTCGCAAATATAAGTTAAATTCATTTTGATCGATTATAAATTGAATATTAAATTTGAATGGAATAATTGAGTAAAGAGAAATTAATTCAGAGGTAAACAAAATGCAAATAAATAATTAAATGCTATAATCAAGTAATAACTAGAGTTATATAAAATAAAATTATCTAAGGAAATAGATGAAAGCACAATAAAATAAAATACGTTTGTGAATAAATTGCGAAAACTTCCGGGTACTCAATTTTTTATCGTTACCAGGAAAAATTGATTATCAAACATTTCACAATTTTTATTATCTAAAATTTTTCCGCTGAAAGCGTGTTAATTTGCAATTAAAAATCAAAAATATTAAAGTTCACTTTAATGATAAACTACAATATGTTTCTAACTTTTTGGTTTTTTGTGTTTTTTCCTCAGATAAGACTAAAGAAATAACGATAAAACTTTTTTATTTATTGTGTTTCTTCTGTGAGAGAGTCGCGCCTTATTTTGTGAAGCGTTCTGTTGCTCACCTCATTCACTCTTTTCCGCTCCTCTCCCCGAAACTTTGTTCGTTCACTTAATTTACTCACTGATTTTACTTTTATTCATATATTTATTATTTCTCTTTAATTGTATTATTCATTCATTCCACACTCATTCATTCCTCATTCATTCATTCCTTAATCCATCCATTCTGTCATGTAATCATCCAGTCATTAAGACATAAAAATGTTCCACCATCGATACGCATCCATTAATTTTTATTCGAATGAATTCCAGAAATCGTTAATCTCCGCTTAACTCGGTTTGCTGAACTGAACTGGTCGTCTGTCTGGCGTTGTGTCATTGAAATGCTGACGGTTGCCTTACGTTTTGCAAAGTCCATCAACAAAACAAGTTGATGCGATTTCTTTCTTGTGCTCTTAATAAAAGCAGTAAATAATGTTAATTAAACTATTGTGACGCAAATCCATTGATTGATTTGTTTGAATTTAATTTAGATTCTCTTCGGAGAACTTTACGCTTTTGATAGAAGTTCATGGCGGATTTAAGGGCTTTAAAAATGTATAAAATATCCAAAAAAATAAAATAGTTCAGTTAAATTAAAGGCATACAATTGAATAGATAAATGTTAACTCCAAATAAATTAATGAATAAAAAATAACTAAATAACCAAACAAACAATAAAGAAACGTGCAAATAAAAATTCACTTAAATTAATAACTAATTAATTATTGGTTAATTAATTCAATGACTCATTAGTCACTAAATTAACTAATTAATCAGAAAATCATAAAGTAATTAATAAAATATATGAAAAGAAGTATGGAAAGAAATAAATATTAAATGTTATATAAAGATATAAAATTATATATTAGGTTAATTAATTAACCAAGTACACAAGTAATTAATTAGTTAAAAAGTAAACACTTATGTAGTGCTTTGATTTAAATTATACGAAATAATTAAAATATAATTTCAATGCTGTATGCAAGTCCAATCACATGATGAAGAATTTGTTGTTGTGTTGCGTTGTGTTGCGCTTTCATTGTAGGCTACCGAACAGCATTCGTTCTCAGGTTTCACCTAATTTTTTGTTAGAGTTGTGCAATGAAATTTTTTATTGCATTCATACGTTTTATTGTTGTGGTAGGAGTTATTGTTGTTGTTTTATTGTGGTTATTATCATAATGCTGTCGTTGTTCGCCTTGTTGTTGTTGCCGATGTTATTACAAGGTTTAACCGTTGTTTACATAAAAAAGATTGTATTTCAATGCCATGGGAAAATCACGAGTCGGCATTCGGAGGAGCTTCCGTGCACACGTCCGCGTATGCATCCGTCTGTCGGCTTATCGTTCCGTCTGTCCGCCTGCCTGTCCAGCTAGCTGCGACGGCTTCGAACATTTGTTAGTACGTCTGTTAACCGTTCGGTTTTGTGTTTTGTATATTTTTATATTGTTGAAATGAGCTCACTGTTGCAATTCGAGTTGAACTAAATAAAGAGGATTTTGAAGATTATTCGTTTCACACGATTTTTAATGCAAATCAGCTTCAGTTTATGGCGCTCGTTTTTTTTTTTTACTTTTTTCCTCTTTGCATTCATTATTAAAACTTTTGCATCGATAACAAAAGAAGATAAATGAATTGAAATAAAATTAACGAAAGCTTCATCTGTCGCCCTCGCATTAATTTATTTAGCTTAGTATTTTGTAGCAACATTTCATCGATAAAATCTTAAGTTTACTTCACTTTTTTCACATATTTGATTTAATTTATTTCGTCTTTTTATTTGGTTTCGTACGTAAAGCTTTGTAAAAATTTGTATTTCGTACGTAAAGCTATTCGTGAATTTTGTGCTTTGAATTTACATTTTTTACTTTCTCACCATAAATTTTAGCTGTCGAATCGAACAAAAGCAGATGATAATTTTAAAAATTGTTATCATTTCTAGTTAATTGATTCTAAAAGCTAAAAACTATAGTTAAAACTCAACTTCAGCTTTCAACTCGAAACTTGAAACTCAACTTCAGAGCAACTGTACGTTGCATGCCACAAATGACTCATAATGTAATCCCATGTAATCTTAGCGAGATCACTTGAAGATGTTCTATTATTATTTTATGTAATTAGACATTCTTTGCGTGTAATTCATTCTATCTGAAATAATTTCGGAGCAACTTTAATGACTGCATGCATGATCCAGTTTAGTCAAGAATCCCCTTCTAAGCTCACATTATGAGGGGCCATCATTTCCATACTCAATGAAATACGATCACCGAACGAAACAAGTTGATTGACTTACGACGCGTAAATTAAACATCCGCTGAATGGCAGAACTAATTGACTGGGAGCGCTGTGGATGTGAGAAACGGCAAGTGGAAAGAAGTTGCATGTGGAAGGAGCGGATGAAGAAGACCCTGCGACTCTGAGCGCGTCTTGCGAACGCGTAGACAATGTTGTGCCAAGAAAGCACCAGCCGGCCCGGCCCGGCCCGGCCCGGCCCGGCCCGTTGGTGGCACCAGCAAGATAAGCCGATTCGGACGACCGGCACTCTAGCGTGTAAGCGATACCATATGCAAGTGACGCTCGACTGGCGGAGGAGACCGAACGACAGACGAGACGCTTCCAGACGACCAGGCACAGCCAGGCCACTAACCACCGACCACTTCGGCACACATGACGACGGGTAGAACGCGATCAATACAACGAGGCGCACACAATCGGCATACAAAAACGGGTTACACGGCCGGCTGGCGGAGTGCCAAGTGGTTCCCAGGGGTCAGAAACTGGTGCGATGTTCAACAAGCCTGAACATAAGATGACGCTGCGATTACGAAGTGCGGCGAAATATGCGCTTTGAGGCAGCAGCAGCTGATTAGTTTCATTAAATATGCGATCTTTTGTGGCGATCGATGACACGGAGGATCGCCACAGGAATGACAGTTGCAAGGGTCACTTTCTTCGGTCACTTTCTTCGTAGCGCATGTGACTCATGAGGCGGATTAGTTAGGATGGAATTTAAGAAATGACAGCTCATGCTGAACTGCCTACAGAAAAATTGATCTTCTTGAACTCCTCAGCTGATAGCAATTCTGAGAAAGTCAGCCAGCCGTAGGAGTGCCGCCATCGCCATCGCCATCGCCATCGCCTCTGGCATCGTCATCTAACTTGTGGAGCTACCAAGAATTCCCACTTTTTGCGCTAAAAGTGCTGAAATTTGAGAGCGAGTGAAATTTAAGATGTGAGATCATCTTCACTTTGGTACAAAATATCAATCACGCTGATGTGAAGCACGACGTGTTATTTGTGGAGATGAGTGCGTGCCGTGATTTATGTAGTATTACGCGACATGCTCACGCGTGATCGTGAGTGACTTTGGGCAAAAAAATTACCAAAATATCGCAAGTGTGCGTGATATTACTGATCGCGTGATATTACTGATTGCGTGATATTACTAACGAAAAAGATCGTGAATTACGATCTCCTTCGTTCAATCCGCGAAAAAGGCCGTAATTCACGAAGTAGTTCGGAACTCACTCAATTAGTGCGAGATCTGGTTCGTGAAAATCCACGATTTACGCGATTCACGAAAGATTCCGTGGCACACATGATTTCCGTTGAGTTTGGGATTCCGCAGGAAATCGTTATTTACGAAAGAGATTGCGATTCACGAAAGAAATAACGTGATTAGTGTAATTCACGTGATATCCTGTATATGTAATTTGAGACTGTGACTCACGCAAAACCGTCAATCACAACAGAAATTATTTCACAAATTTCACAAATAAATTTTCCAATATTATTTAAAATTAAACTTTTTACACCAATGATATCGCCAGAGTTGACGGCAGCGTAATATTTAGTCGCCGTCCTTGTTTCAAAAGTACAATATAAGGAAACTTAAAAGATGTGAACGGCTCACGACTTCAGTGATAAGTCACGTTTACGACGCTCACGTCATCAGTAAAGGCTTGCGCCGTGATACGCAAATCATAAACTTTTCTAAAAATTTTGCATCGTTATTGTGATTAATATCGAAATTTTGAGTTGTGATTGTGCGTGATCGCGAACGCGACTAGTTTGTGAGCGTGTGTAATCGTGAGCTGTTTTCACTCACACACCCATCTCTAGTCCTTAGTCATGGTCCCGCTAGATGATCTGTTGGCGGGGAGAGCGGAAGAGATGAGTGAGCAAAAAAAAAAAGATTAAACGTTAACTTTGATGAGATAAACGGTGCAAAGTAAAAAATAAAATCTGAAATACTCCTCCGATGAGTGTTTTTTGGTCTTGACGCAAAAATCCGCCTAACGAACGCATAATAATGACACACAACAATAACAAGAACAACAATAAGAACAAAAAATAAATAACCTCACAAAGTGTGAAAAATAAAAGAAGGGAGAAGCAGACGAGAAGACGAAGAGCAAAAAGATTTGGTGAGAACAATGGAATCTGATGCCCAAGCATTGAACTCCAGACCGAAAACCTGGTTGGATGAATGGATGGATTGGATGGGACGGCGAAGTTTCAACCGGCAAAGGTACCTGTTATTTTTTTCCAATTTTTTTCTTTCTTTCTCTCTCTCTCTCTCCCCTCTTCCGTTTTTGCATATGAAGTGAAAATCACAGCGTCCAACGAGCTCATGTTTCGCTCTAAAATAACCAATGATGAAATGTTCATGTCACGACGTGTTCGCCGACTTGTTTGAACGCTTTTAATTACGGGTTGAGCAAAAAGTAAAAAGAAGAAGAAACGTGGAAAAAAGTAGGGGTGCTAAAAAGGCTGTGAGAGAAGTTATATCAAGTCAAGGAGTGCGGATGTTGACGCCTGAATTTAACACGATAACGAGGAGGATGACGAGGATGAGTCGTAGTTAAGGACGAAGCTAATAAAATGGGGTTGATAAAATTGGGTAGAAGCTTTGTAATCTACATTAACGACAATTATTGCTGCATTTAATGTAAATGCGATAAATGCGATAGAAAAATACGACATCGTAAAAATAACTTATGAGTTGTATTTTAATATTTGCCATGCATTTAATTTAATAACTTAATATATATGAAAATTATCTAGTCTTAAAATAATAAGGAAATTAATTCCCAGTGACGACGCCTCTCGTTGTTCGAAACCCTAAAAGTTGAAAAACCCTTCGAAAACAAGTCGCCGAAATTCCGATCCGAACGATAACGTTTTCATCTGTCTGACAGACAGCCGGTTGAAATGAAGACCCAACAAATGGTAGAATTTTCGGAATGAACAACAAATTCTCTTTTTTCTCTAACAACAGCAAATTATTTCTGCCATGTTATACACGGTGTCTTCAGTCCATAAATTCTGTAGAATTTTTAGGAAGCTCCACGCATGCGTGAAACTTAATTGATGTGTGAAGATCGATGGATGCTGTGGTGTGGTTGAATATATGGTAACAGCAGAAATCGGTTTTCGGGAAATAAATTAAAATATTTATTGAGCCAACCGAAGTAAACAGGCTTGAAAACACATTTCGGTTTTATGTTACACTTTGCAGAAAAGGGTGAAAAGGGGAATTTCAAAGAACTCATTCTCAAAAGTTGTTTAAAAATGTTTTCTTTTACTTCTAAAACTCGTAACATGTTGCTAAATTGTTGCTTGGCGCTTCTTAGAAACGCTTAATTATAATTATGAACTTCGCTTGTAAAATGAGTGAAATGATAAATAAAATTAGGAAATTTCAAGAATCGCGATTAATTGACTGAAATAAGTTTCTCGAAAGGGCAGAAGAGGACGCAAATCCTCATTTTGCGTCATTCTAACTGATATGTTGTCACAAAAAACTTTGCGATTACATTTAGTATAAACGAAAAAAAATGTGTAGAAACCTTTGAAAATCTAAGAAAAAACTGAAAGAATTCAGTTCAGACAAGTAAGTTTCGTATATCATGCAAATGTGTCGAGAAACACGAAATTGAACGGATGCCAACTGACACCGTTTTTTGCCACATTTTTAGGGCAGCTACACGTAACAAGAAGCCAACCGAGTCACAAGCACAACCACAGCGAAGGAAGTTAAAGGCTTCCTTCAGAAAGCAACGATAGCATCGATGTGCAGGACTTCATTAAAAAGTAAAAGAAGCAAAAAAAAAAGCCGGAATAAGGCCAGACAAGAAGGTAGGAGCGAAAACTTTTGTGGCTTTTGTGGCTGCAGAATTCGCAGAAATCTTTCTGCATGTTGAATTTCAACGAAAACTTTTTATTGAGTCCACATTAAATATAAGCATCTTCCAGGAATTTTGACACACATCTGAGTGTAGGGATTCCAGAAAGACAAACACGTTCTCCATTCTTCTTTTCAGAGCAGCACCCAAAAAGGTTTGAAGAGTAAGCGTGACTCATTTTAGGCTGGAAGGATTTATTTATTTATTTTTATTATTGTAAACTGTGAAGTTAAAATTTGTCAAGCCTTTACAAATACTTCAAAAAATATCTCATTTTGATTTATATTTATTTTTTCTTTCTTTTAATGTCATTCAAAACTTCTGACTAATAATTGAGTTGTTATTTTCAAAAGGCTTTCCGACTCACTGACTCAAGTTAGACGAGATAAGTGACTTTTTATATATATAAAAATCGCTTCATTTTCCTTGTGATTTTTAAAAATACGCTTTTATTATTATTTCAAGTTTTTTTAGAGATTTTCCAACTTTTAAAGCTTTTCAATTTTGTGTTTCTGAATTTTGAACTTTGTTAATGTAAAAAATTGATAAAAATAGTTAAAGAATGAATGAATAATATATTTTCTTAATTCTCTTTCTCAACTTAAGTTGAAATTAATTATTTGGTTTTAATCAGAAGGAAGCTTTTTGATTTTCCATGAAGTCCTAAACGATTTCAACCTCCCAATTGTCAGCGACTTAAATCACAAGGAACAACAACAAATCAAATCAAAGCAACACAAGTATCAATTATATTAATAACATCAACCAAACACACACACACACACACAATCGCTCCACCGCTAACCGAATCAACAATTGTTGCCACCAAAATCCCAAAGTAAGCAATGGAAAATAAATTGAAATTCTTGGAAACTCATCAAGAGCAGCACGCTGCCGCTGTAGCTCACTGTTGCTCGCTGCGGCCGCTGTTGCTCCCGTTGCTGCAGCTCCAACAGCGCCTACAATTACACCAGAGCTCTCCTTCCTCATCCAGCTCGTAATAAAATTTTTCCCTGGAAACTTCAATATAAAATTATTTTTTTATTTCATTTCATTGCCGCACACTGGACGTTCGACGCCTGTGTTGCGTTGCTGCTGCCGCTTGCCGCCTGCCGCTTGCCGCTTGCCGCTTGCTTCACCACATCATCATCCAGCCAGCAAGCTCGCTCTCGTTGCTCATTTTCGCCAGAATCACTTGGATTGGATTTTGGTTTCGACAACCACCGCCGCCGCCGCCGGCCGCTTTTGTTATGTGTGCCGTCGTCGTCGTCGTCGTCGTTGTCGTTGTCGTCGTAGTCACTGTCGCCGTCGTCGTAGTCACGTCACTGTCGCCGTCGTCGTAGCCACTAGAGAAAACTACAGCGATCGCTTGGTTGGTGTAATCCACTTCTTCAGTCAGCAGTTGATTACTTGTTTGGTTGATGCAAGAAGTGTTGTTGTTGGTGCAATTCCGATGCGTCACTATTAAGGGTTTCAAAAACCGCAATTTTTACAATCCAGATATTTTAGCAGTCTCGGGATTTTTATAAACCCGGTATTTTCTATAAATTCCGTATTTTTTACATGATTCTTAAATGAGTTCGAATAGATATCGAAGAGCTTGTAGGTTATCGATAAGTTTATCGATAATCATGTCTAGTTCTAGTATGGAAGTTACAATACAAAGTTATGGGTCGCATTTTCATGTCCAAGAATTAAAAAGACTGTGATTTCGCTGAAAATAAAGGTCTGAATAAATTAATTTTCCACATACTTTAATAATTTCTGCAAAAATTTAATTCCCTAACTATGCGATTTGAAAACGCTGTCATTCCTTCCCGTTCTCTCTTGGCCACTTCTAACTTAATTCGTAATATGGTTTCAGCATTTGGAGTGAAATAGGTTTTCTGTTGCTGTAGATGCTGTAGTTGCAGTTGTTGGGTTTCTTGTTATTACCACCCGTAGTAGCTGCGAAAGCTAGATGTGCTCTGGCATAAATTGCTTTTCATTCGAATTGTATTTGCTCAATTATATTTAATGTTCGTGCCAAGAACTGATGAGGGTCCAATTACGAAATCATGCAAATTGATGTTCGATTCGTATTTCACGTTACGTCGACTTATTGTGTGCAGCTTTGATGGATTCGTGTAAGACGACTGACTTGGCTGCAACGCATATTAAATTTTGAGTTTTTCTTGATAAATTCGTAATTTTCCATCTCAATTTTTCCGCATTAAATAAATTTTCAGACGAAAGACATAATAATCAGATAGTTATGTCTGCGAGTTGATACAAAAAGAGGGATGCACATTTTTAGATTAATCAGATTACACAATAAGAAGAAATTTGACTGCAGATGCCATTTAAAGAAAAAAAACTATAATAATAATATAAATTCAAATAAATAAAACAATATAAATTAGAAATTTATTAAGACAGAAGTAAATAAAGTGAAAAGCTTCCGGAAAAAGCAAGACGCGCCCTACGAAAGTCGTCTCTGTTTTGAAAAGGGCGCCCCTGCTTCGAAAAGTTTATTCCGCCCCTGCGTACAACAACGGATTGCTATTAATTTTCATGGCTGAACGGTAGGATTTTCAGAAGAACCGCAACTTCATGAATTCCAATTACGGATGCACTCACACAGCTACACCTCCTCTCGCCTCACCTACACACTCGAAGGCAATCGCCACCCACACGTGGACTAAAATAGGCAGAAAATACGCAATCAATTGAAATTCACGACCATCGTTGGTCACAAATACGGTCAACTGACCGGTATGTCAGTTGGTCCGTCTGCTAGAAATGACTCTCTATATATACGAGCACAAGTTTATACATATGCATATGTATGTGTGCCGTCGGCCGTCGGTACGTTTGTATGCGTGGCTTTTTTATCTCTATTGATTGCTTCCTGTTGCTGTCATTCCGTGCCCTCATGCGTCGTCAATACAGCGCGAATATTGTAATTAATGAAGTGCAGTCGATAGACAATCGAAGCCACCACCATCAAATATCGACAGCACGACGCATGCACGCACTCGCGCACTCGCGCACCGCCGCACGCACGTACGTTCCGCTGCTATAATGAGTTGTAAGCCACACGTTCATGCAGACGCGACGCCCACTTGACGTCGTTCGGACTCTGAACTTCTATTTCATAGCGAGCGTCCTGAGGGTCTTGAATTCCCTGAAAACCGTTTAATTACTGCGAATTGTTAATGCCAACCACGACGACGAAAGCCATGAAATGCGTCCGCTGAAATTTCTGTCTGTCTGCAGAATGTTATGGAATTCAATTGAAATCCTTTTTGTGTGAGGAGAAATGTTAAAATTCCTAAAATTGCAAATTTTATTCCAATTAATTGTTTGCAATGAAAATTTCTTAAAATGTTCAGATCCTTCATGGTATTTTTGAACAAAGGATGGCATTACGTTGATTTAACGAGACAGGACAGTGTTTCCAACTGCAATGTTAAGCCAAAATTGAGTCTTCAGTCTTGAGGGATTCATAATTCTTCCGGTGAAATGGAAAAATTGGAATATTGGGTTGGCAAATAAGTTCGTTCGGTTTTTTAAAGTGGAATAAAACATAATTTTTTGATACGCAAGATTAATTTCAATCAATTATATGTTGGCCACCCTTATCGATGGCCTCTTGTATTTCCAATGAAACGTAATCACTAAATGTTTATTCGCAGCGCACAACAGCGCTGAGGAAACAAAGGTGAGTCCTTACGAAACTTCAGCTGAAACAAACGCCGAACGAACTTATTTGCCGGCCAAGATATACAAACACGCTGAATAAAACTCACCCTGTGCACGCGTTTAGACATCAGAACACACTCAGTATTCGTTTATATATAAATTTCGACTTCAGGATAACACAAGGATGCTCGTGTGCCTCGCTTGCCTTTAAGATTTTTCACCCCATTTTCTTCCTGTTCAATTCATTTGAATTACGGTTTGTCCTTGCCAACAGCTGCTGAAATTCTGGCGAAGAAGGGACAGCAACAGCAGCTGCTGGCTGCAAATACCTCGAGCTCAGCTCTGCTAGGGTTGGCGGCGCACCGATCGGAGGTCAAAAGTTCACCGGTATTACGCAGTAACTACTTCATGAAGACTTTCTTGCTTTTATTTCACAAATATTAAATTCCCGATCGTTACTCCTGACAATCGAACTCGAATTTCAATTGTGCATTCGTGTCGTTAACTTTAATTAGAAAATAAAGAGAGTTTGGCTTTATTTTTCATTACTGATTTCAAGGAAATTCTGTCACCAGAAAGTCATTTTGTGACTTGATTGTGAATGCTGCTGAGAGTCCTTTTGTGACTCAAACAGAAGAAAAGTTTTGGCTGGAAAAATGTTGGCTTAAATTTATGCGGCACATGAATACAGTTATTGAAGTAACGGGGAGGAGGACGTACAAAAAATCGTTAACGAAAAACATCTTAAATTAAAATTCCAAAACTTTTACCTGTCATCCAATCTTCACAAACCGTTAATCGTTGATGAATTCATAAAAATCCACACCGAAATGCATTCCTCTCTTCCTCCTACTCCTCCTACTACTTCTCCTCCTCTCCTCCTCCTCCTCCTCTTCATCTCCTCTCCTCCTCCTTCTCTTCCTACGCCTCGTGAAGGAAGCGTTGGCCGGAGATACCAAATCAGTTGGCACGAAGGCGACTGACAGGTCAGACGAACTGACAGCAAACTGCAGGCCACGTCGGACCAGCGAAGAGACGTTCATACATCGACGGACACGTAGGAGGGGCAGGACAGCGTTTCGCTTCTTCTTCTGTTTTGCCAACTCAGCGCAGCGAACGAAAAAAATCTTAAAAAATTATAATCTTTCATCTTTTCCTGGCACCTCTCATCACAAATTCAGAGGAAATTCTTGAATCAGATAAAAACAAAAGTATCTAGGACGTTGTTGTTGTTATTGTTGTTGTTGTTACCGTTGTTGCTGTCATTATTATTATTGCACGAAACATCGTCATTTCATGGAACGTCCGTCCCACGATTGTCGATGCTTCTTCTTCTTCGTTGCAATCGTTATTAACTTGCACGTTGTTGCCGAACTTGGAATTTATATGGAATTCTAGTGATTGACAGTGGAAACCGGATGCCGCACTAGCACTTCCGTTGCACACAAATTAAATAGTTATGTGACTAACGGTAGTTGAAATGCAGGGAAATTATAATGTGTTAATTTATTGATAGAGGGGAAAAAAGTATCCTTGACTATCTAGTATGTTGTTGTTGTTGCTGTTGTTCTTGTTGTTATTGGTCACTTCTAAAATCCTCACAAAACTCGCTGAAATACTGAAAATTCTTAAGAAAGGAAAACTATGGAAATTTCAGTTTTAATTAACTATTTTAATAAAAAAACTTACTTTACCACGAGAAATAAATTTAAAAATTTAACTAATTTAAATTAATTCCGATTATAATTGTATTCTAAGTTGAACATTAAAAATTCAACTTAAAAAAGGCATTTTTTTGCGTTTTCCTTTTTTGTTCTCTTTGCTCTTTTTTAACACAAAAGAGAGAAACGAACCAAAAAAGCCTACAAAATTTCGTTGAATTCAGAATGCGTTGTTGTTGTTGCTGCTACCTACTTATCTGTCTGACGTGCATGCAAATCTGGCTCAGAGCAGCAAAAGTTGCATGCGATTGTCTCAACAAAAAATGCTGCTGCTGCTGCTGCTGCTTTTGTTCCCTGGAATTCCATAGAAATCGAAAACGTAAAAGCGTTCCGATGAAAGTGATTCATCGCAGAAAGAAGGTCGGCCGTCGTTCGTCTCGATCGGACTCGATTCTGTGCGCTGATGCGGGCGGAAAGCGGGCGCGTGGAGCGACGGCGGCCGATTGTTAACGTGCGCCGAGGTGGAGGTGGACCAGAAACACTTCTGTTTACTTTGATGCATCGTTATGAATTCTCGCGAAATCGAGTTCTGCATATTAAATGCCAATCAAAGAGGCAGCAGGCAGTGACGCAAATTTCTGATGCGTCTGTGCGTGTTTAATGAATGCATGAAGGATACGCTTTGTTGTTGTTATTGTTGTTGTTGTTTTTGTCATTATTCGCACTGATAACAGATAAGACACGTTTTGCATTAATGAAATACTTGACACTACAAAGTGATTCCTGTGAATTCGAGAGATATTGATTTTTATTAAATTCTCTGCAAAGTTTTTCTTCAAGATTTATCTGAATTTTATCTTTCTTGTGTACATTTATTGCAGTTCTTAACTTTATTTGAATTTACATGTAATTTGTATCTAATAATTGCTATTTAATCCTAATATAAAGCAAAGAAGTTCTTAAACTTTTTGAAAAAATTAATTTTCTTTCCCTTTTGATACGTACAGTACTTGCTATAGAAGCACGAAGTCAAAATAAGCAAAGACAACAACCTATCGAATTTTTTAATCTTTATATCGTTTTTCTAACCTTTAAAAGTTTTTCTGACAAATAGAGAAACATTCATGATTTTTATCTTTTGTTCTGAATTTATATTCGATTAAGAAAGTTTAAATCAAGATAAACAAAAAGATTTCAATAAAAGAGAAGCACTTATCTGATTTAACAGCGGTATTCATAGCTCCCTGATTGTTGCGTTGGAGTTAAAAATGTGCTTCTATTTACTTGAGACACCCTGTCAAACTTATACAGTTTGTAAAGCACTGCAATGAAAGAACACCATATGTTTCTCGAGTGTTTCGGAATCACTGCAGTAAATAATTCAAATGTTTATAAATAGAAACACATCTGTGAAATTTACGGTCTCCAGCAACGCATTCTAGTATAGAAAGAGAGGCAGGTAGCTGCTTGGGAACCAAACTAAAACTTATGTAAATTTTGTTAAAATTTGCTTTAAATTTAAAATAATTCGGATAAATTAAAGGACAGACAATAAGGCAAAATGGACGTGAATTATTCCTCGCCTGACACGCCAGGATTAAATGGAATGACGTCAGAGGATTACGATGCTGAAGATTTAATTGAATATTCTCCCGAATTGGATGAACAGCAGGAGGCAACAAAAATATCAGCAGCGGATACGCTTCATGCTTTATGTGTAGATATTTTCGACAACGAATTTTTGGATGATGAGAATTCAGATCCTACAAATGGCTTCCAATACAACGTCGACAGCAACAATAAAATTCGGGACGCGCTAGAAGGAGTTCGACAATATGAAAATAATCAAAATGAAGCCAACCAGATAGTAGAGGATCGCATGCAGTACATGGAAGATGAGGGCAGCCAGCAGGAAGAAATTAATCGAGAGCGCTATGAGAAGCCTGTGCGAATACGCAAACCTCAAGTCAACCGGCGGCCACTTAACCCCGAAGAGTGGAAGATTAATAAGCGCAAGATGAGTCGTAATAGTGGACTGGAGTATGTGGGCAAAGGAGGGAAGTCTGTTGCGGCCAAGGTATTCCTCAACAAGCCCTGCAACTGCCGCCTGAATTGCGACGCGAAGTTCACGGAGCGAGAGCGTAAGCTACTCTTCGATACCTTCTGGGATCTGCAGGACTTCAATCTGCAGAACATACGGCTGCGCGGTATGGTGGAGGTTGTCGATGTGGAGCGTCATCGCGAATCTAATCTCGTTAGGCCGCGTTTTAAGACCTTCAAATACTACTTGCAACCGAACGAGCACTCTGATCCGCTACGTGTGTGTAAACGCTTCTTCCTCGATACCTTCCAGATCAGTCACGGCCGCATATATCGCTGCTGCTCGAAGCCAGATCTGGAGGCAGTGGTCGATCATCGTGGCAAGCCAGGCGATGATACAGAGCAGCGACGGCTGCAGAAGACGCACGTCAAGGAGCACATAATGCAGTTTTCGCTGTACAAAGAACAATTTCTAAGCTCCTCGCTTACCATTCGCAACATGTACGATTTGTATGTGCAGGAGTGCGAGGCTCAGCAGCAGAAACCGTTGTCACAGGAGTATTATTATCAGGTGGTGGACACGATACTGAGTGTCAAGGTACACAAGGATGGTCGGCAGTTGCAGCGTCGTAGACGGAAGGCGTTGCTGAAACGGTTGTACAGCCGCGAAGAGTTGACACGCCTTGTCGGCAAAATGCTACGGATGCGACTGCCTAGCAAAATTTTGCGCGAGGAATTGAAATTGGGGAATTCGAGAGATTGAGGGACTCAATAGAAAGTATCGTACGTAAGTGCTTTTGTCGGAGCTGTAAAAGAATGCAATACCTTCCATTTCAATCCATTTTATCGATTTTCTCAATAAGTCCTTTGATAAGATCGTAATTACAATTTTTATAATTTAACCGTTGCGTTTCAAAAAGTTTTAACAAATGATAGGAATTAAAATCAGTTTCAAAAATTGAAGCAGAGAGTTGAGTATTTGATACTGACTAAATTGAAGTGATTTAGTAACCAAAATTAAGTCTGACATTTTGTTTAGGTTATGAAAAACGAAATTAATTTGCATAAACTTTCGACCCGAAATTATTTTCATATAATCAAAAGAGTGTTGCGTATATATTATTTTAAATACTACAGAGTGTTGCGCGTATATTATTTTAAATACTCAAGAACTGCTGAGCATACACTCCACTAATTAATTATAACCAATTTGTCATAATTAATACATCTACGAATCTTTCGGTGCTACAATGTAAAGCTTAATTGAATTCTGGAACAGTTGACTTTATGTTGGATTGCATTCTTTCATAGCTCTTGCTAGTAGTATTTAGCTAATTTAGAGCAGTCCTAAGTTTTGCTGTGATTGCGTTACAAAGAGTTACAATAGTCTTCACACAAAGCCAAAGAAATAGAAATTAGTTAGATTCTAGCAATTATCAGTAAGATTTGAAATAATTTCAGATGCCAAATACACAACCCAAACTCAGTCAGCAACCGTTACAGACCAATTAAATGATGTTAGCCTTCGAGTCGCATTTATAACTTGAAAATGACTGGGAATGGGAATTCGAATAACGAATTCTTATTGAACTGAAGAAGATTGACTGCCATTTCTGGCATCAAGGGATGGGCATTAAAAAAGTGTGCATTATTACGAATTTCTAAAGGAATGCATTATTTTTTGCTATGAATATTGAGAAAAATTGTTTCATAATACTTTAGGAAAAAAATTAATTGAGTGCTGCATTTGTTGGAGAGGCAGCAGCAGCATTTAGCGAATAATGTACTTAAAATTTTATAGCTTGTAATTAGTGTTGTTATACGTTGTATTAGAAAAATATGTGAAACTGCTACAAATAAAAGAAACTTAATTAAAAACTAAACTAGTTACTCTACATGCTGCCATTCACTGTTCTGCACATCGGTGGTTTCCCTCCCAAAGAACGGTTTGATAACAAATGGGAGGATTTTCAGCTTCCTCTTCACTTTCCTCAACCTCGCTGCGATTCAATCCTTCTTTTTCTTCCTCTCTACGCTCCTCTTTTCCTTCTTGCTCCGGTTCTAGTCGTTCTGTTTTTCTTCTGCTTGAGCCGAAGTAGGCAAACACGCAAATTTTATTCACCGTCACCGAAAGACGCACTTTAGCAATCAATTTTAATGGCTGTATACGTGGTTGGTGCAACAGTATAACAATGTGCGAGGCATGATACATCAAAGGATCACCAGGATATAAAAGAAAATCACCACCAAAAGCTTCTCCACAGGTGACAAACTTTCCTTGCAACCAAAAGTCGCGGAAAACACGATACTTCAGAGATTTATCAGCGGGTAGACGTACAATATTGGCGGCTATGAAGTATTTTTGGAATTTTAATTACTTATAAAATTAAAGTAAATTAGAAGCACTTACTATGCGGTATTGGATGAGCGCAATGAATCTGTAGCAGTGCATTTTTACGATCGAACACCAGATTGTCAGCGATTTCTTTGAGTACCGAAGCGGCATCCACGTGAATCTCTAGCAAGAAATTAAATTTAATTTATGTAACTCGAACGTTAGCAGTTTCAAAGTCAATTCACCTTCAGCAGGTATTCCGGTGGCCAGAAGTTTCTTCCGCTTGCCAGCCAGAACTTTTTCCATGTTGCATTCTGTCTCACGCAGCTTTTCCGCCTTCAAAGTATCTGCTTGTTCAACTATGCGTTGGTTGAACTCCTCATTGTAGGCTGTTAATTCTACTTCGCTTGCTGGGGACAATAATGAGTGCTTTTTGGAAACCAGCGTCGCAATACCCTGGTCAACAAGTAGTTGTGTCTCACAGCGACTCAGCTCGGCGGGTAACACTTGGGTGGTGCTTGTGAAGTAAACGAGATTTCGGAATTTATGGCAACTCTACTCACTGCTTTCGTTAACTGACCAGCCGCGGGTGCTGCAGGTGCCCACCAGTGAGCCGACGATGTGGTGTTTGGTACGCAGCTCCATGTAGTCTGTAACAAGAAAGGATTCATTTGAGGACTTCAATTAATTTATAGCTTCTCTACTTACCATCGAGATCAAAAACATAACCGGTGCCATTGAGTAAAGTTAAAATAATTTTATTCTCCCCGCTCCCACTCATGTTATTTACATTAGTTTTATAATTTTTAACAGCTGTTTTTGGCATTTCCAGTGCTTCTAAATCTGTTTGGCAGTGTGAGATTCGTGTCTTGAATATACTGAGGAGAACAACTGGAATAGGTATAATTTTAAATGTTTCACAGCATGGCCAGATGAAAATAAAAAAACCACATTTTTAATTTTCTTTATAATTTGTTTTATTTTTGTCAGAGAAAAAAATTTTAAAACTAAAAAGAACTTTTAGAAAAACGTGAAAGAAATAATAACTTAAATAGTTGTTATTGGCATTGCCAGGCGTAAGAATTACGTTCTAAAATGTTCTAAATTTATATTTATATTTAGAATTTGTTCATAAATATAAAGCAAAACGATAATTTGCTAGCTAAATTTCATCGAAATCTCAATTGCAATCATTAATATTTTAACTTCTTTATATACTTAAGTTGTGTCTGTGATTCAAAGCTGAACATTAATAACGACAAGTAAAACAACGACTGCATAACTTTGTTGCCTTAAGTTAAAGCTAACAAATACAGGCAAAGCAAAAGGAAATCCATTCCTTAAAATAAACACAAAATTAAATAAAATGTAAACAACAGCTAAAACCAACTTCGCAAAATATCAACAAACAGAAATATCAGCAACCGCGCTCTGTGGCGAGAGAGACAGAGAAGTACATACAGCGACGCTGTTTTGTTTTTCATACTCTTTGCGGCGCCTGGTTGAAAGATGTGTGTGAATGAGTGAGTGAGTGAGGCGATTGAAGTTAAGGAACTTCAATGTTACTTTCTTCTGCTTCTGTTGTTACTTTCTTCTGCTTTTATTAGTAATCTTTTTTAATTATTAACTTTCTTAGCTAAAATGCCGAAATCCTATTTTTCTCTCTTTTTGTAGCTAATAAATTTTATAAGATTTAGTGTAAAAAAGCAACGAAAAGGTCAGCAACAATGCAGATAAATCAAAATGGCATTTAAAGAAGCCGGTTTTGGTTGGAAACGAAGTTGCCAGTGACAAAAAATCTCACAAAATCGCAGTATTAATATTAAACAATCGCACAGAAATCGAAAATCTCTGACAAAATCTCGTAATCATTAGAAAATCTCTCGAATTTTTCATGATTTCTATATAATTTATATCTAGTTATATAAGAAGGGACAAAAGTTCTGTCAAACGTGCAAATAATTGTAAACTCTGGACTTTGTTAAAACTTTGTTGTTGTGTTAACTCAACCGATCGAATTCATTGAACGAAACAAAGAAAGGAAAGACGACAGCTTCTCGTATTTGAAAACACGAGTATTTCAGTGTTTTCCTTATTAATTTTTTCATTAAATCAAAACAGATTCAATAGTCTAAAAACATCTTCGCGGCACACGGATAAAAAGCGGAAAAAATCTGTAAAATACACGATGCACTGAAGCAGCAGCCAACTATAGGAAAACCAATAACAACAACAGCAACAATAACAGCAGAAAAAACTCAGCGGGAGACGGCGGTGGGCGGTGGGCGGTGGGCGGTGGGCTGCTGCTGGCGAGATCAGAGCAGAGATCGCGGACATCGCAGATCCAGCAGCGTGTTTCAGTTGCGCACGGAACGCGGCCAACGTTGCGCCGGAACGTAAAACGTGTGGCGATTTTTGCGGTTTCTATTTCAATTGACTGTAGTGACGCATCTAGTTTCGTCATTAATTGTTTTAGCAGTAATTTCAGCAAGTGAAGTTGCTGCTGTAGATTTCCAAATGCCAAAAACAACATAATTATGTTGCGTTAAATGCGTTAAATGCGTGCAGAGCTTTTGCTGTCACCATCAAAGCTTCCTTCCATCGTTAATCCAGTGAAGAACGTTTTGCAAGAGGATTTGCGAGCCGAAGCAACAACAAAGCAACAACAAGTCACGAATAATTTAATTAAAAAAATTGAATCTAATAAGAATTCGCAACCTCAATAAAAGTGTAAAAAGTTATCGTTAATCGAAGCGTCGCATCTTATCTGTAAAATACTCGTAAAAACGGGATTTATAAGATACTCTATATGTATCTGTGAATAATAACTGCAAACTTTGATTACTAAATAAATAAACTAACTCATTGCAAAGAAAAAGAAATACAAAAATAAGAGAAAAGTAAACTGAAATCATAAAGAAACCAACAACGTAGCAGAAAACAACAACTCAAACTTGTGCTTTCTGTGCAAATACAAGTTTGCAGCCGCCACAGCAAGCAGGTTTGGCTGTGCACTTCCATCCAGCAGCTGTAAGTTTGTGAGATGTTGGTTTCGCTTGCTTTTGTTTTTGTTCACATTCGTTCCTTTCTAGCGTACGATTTGTACTCCGAAAGCTTACGTCACAGCGTGTTTACAACGTAAGAAGAAAAGAGAAACAACAACAAAGAGAAGAGAAACAGTTATTTTCTATAAAATTATAAAATAAAGACGAGTACATAGTTCGCATTTTCCATTTGAAGCCTTTGAGAGAAATTATATTTGTGCATGCGAAGTGACTCAGTTTTTTTTTACGTTATGTTATGTTGTCAGAATATGTCATGTCACGTCATATCACGTCATGTCACGTCATATCACGTCATGTCATGTCATATCACGTCATATCACGTCATGTCATATCACGTCATGTCATGTCATATCACGTCATGTCATGTCATATCACGTCATATCACGTCATATCACGTCATATCACGTCATGTCATGTCACGTCATGTCATATCACGTCATGTCACGTTGTGTTATATTACAATATAAGAACAACACATAATTTTAAACTAAATGAAAATCAGTATTTTATTTTAGCTAAATTTTTCATCAAATGCCATGAATACCATATCGAGAACCAGAAAGAGTTATTCCATATTTCTTTCTCAAATATTGTGGCGCAAGCAGTCTGCTGCTGCTGCTGCTGCTGCTCCTAATTAGTCTCGTCGCAGAAGCATCCATCCTTCGAATTCTCCATAATCCAGTCCAAGTACTTCGTCACCCTCGTGTACACGCCGGGGTAGTTCGGGCGGGCGCACCCATTACCCCACGACACGATGCCGATCTGCTCGAAGCGCTTATCGTCGGGTCGCATGCGCACCAGCGGGCCGCCCGAGTCGCCCTGACATGAATCGAGCTGCCCTTTGCCCGGGTAGCCGGCGCACATCATGTTCTTCGTGATCATCTTCTGCGTGTAGTTGGTTTGGCGAACGCACTCGGCATTCTCGAGCACCGGCACCTCAACCTCTTGCAACAGACACGACGGCTTCCCGTCCTCCTGCAACGTGCCCCAGCCGGTGGCGGTGGCGCGCGTGCCCACGAAGAGTTCATTGCGCTCCGTGGGGCGCGGCAGACAGATGGGTCGTATGAAGCTGGTCAGCGGCACGCGATCGTTGAGGCGCAACAGTGCGATATCGTTATCGAAATTCAAGAAGCTGAACTTCTGCGAGAAGGCGCGCAGTACGAAGCGCGTTTCGGGGCGCTCGCGGCTGTTGCAGCGATCGTGCTCGCCGAACGTCACCTTGATCATGAACCACATGAAGCCCTTGATGCAGTGAGCCGCCGTCAGCACGTAGCGGTCGTTGATCAGAGTGCCGCCGCAGTAGAAGCGATTGAAGTAGCTGAGGCGCGCCATCCACGGGTACTCGCTGACTCCAGTCGTCTGGCCGCCGACAATGCGTGACTCATCGTTGCGTTCGCCGCATCTGAAAAAAAGGGTGAGGGCGGGTAGTAGAAAAGGGGGCGGGGCGGGGAGGGGAGGCGTCGTCGTAAGGGGTTGTGAGGAGCAAAGCAAAAATTGTTAGTGACTATCAAAGAAACAATTTAAGTATTAAGAATTTAAGTATAAAACAATTTAAAAATTACTAAAAATAAAAGCTGAATTGTTTAATATAATTATCGATTTTATTAATTTACCCGATTACCTGGTAATTGTTTCATTCAACAATTTATAGTGCGCTCAAAAATATATTTACAGTTCACCTAATTCGTTTAGTACGTGATTAAAATATTTGAAACAAAATCTGATAAAAAATACTCGTGTTTTTCGCTTCTTCGTTGTTGTTACTTGAAATTCGTGCTCGGAATTTTAAATTTTTTAAAATAATTTGAAATCTCAGTTCACTGACCCCCTTTTTTAACGATCCTTATTTTTTCATTAAGAATTCTAAAATACAGCAAATCGTGCTCAGTGACGTGTTTGCGAGAGAGCGGGAGAGGAAGTGACAGCGATAGAGAGACAACGAGAGAGCGACGAGACAGATTCGCAAGCTCCTAATTTTGTCAATCATCACAAATCCTCTTAATATAAGACAACAACTAACGCAACGACAGTTATAAAAGCAAAAACCTGTCTGTGTTACAAGAATCAGTTAGTTTTTTATTACGACAACAACTATTTATTGCCCGTCGTTATTGCATGCATTGAGAAAAGAATCTGATGTAACTGAGAAGCAACAAGCTACTGAAGGAGGAGGAAACAAGTTTCTGAAGGAACAAACAGCGGGTACCCGGTGCTGCTTACAGAGGAGACAATTTTTGGTACCGGCATATATTTTCTTTAGTTGGAAAAAAGGAAGAAAGAAAAGAAAAAAGAAAGAAAACTTTCATTAAAAAAGTTCTTCGTATCTAAAATCCAAAAATTGTAAACGTACAAAATAATGAAAACGAAAATAAATATAAATATTAAATTTAAAAAAGGCGAAAAATTGAAAGATTAAAAATAAAACAAGTATAAACTGAAACAAGTATAAACTTAAAAGGAAAAAAAAATAAAAGTACAATTGAAATGAGAAGAAAATAAAGAAGAAACTTTCTTTCGTAAAAATTTCCGCCAGGGTTGTAATTTGAAATGATTTTCCATCGTCGCTGGTCAAATTTCAGATGTTTCTCTTTTATTTATTTTTTAAGGTTTAAAGACTTAAAGAAATTTGCAGCAATCGCGACGCATCACCCGAAAATACTCCACGTACGGAATACATAACAAAAAACATTGCTTGCAACGAATAACATTAAGAAGCCGAATACTCAATGTCGTGCGCCCATCTCTAGTTTACCTGCACGAGCACATCTGCGGCGCTGTTGCAGCCCCAGACGGCGATGTTATCGGCGCTGTCGGTGGCGGCGGTGGCTGTGGCGGCGGCGGCGAATTGTTGCGATTGAAGATGCCGAACCAATTCTTGACGGGAATGAGCTGCTTGCCAACAACAGGTTTGACCGGGTGTAGCGTGTCACATTTGCCAGCTGCTGCCGTGTTAGCGAAACACTTGACGTGTGTTTGTTGCCGATGCTTTCCGGGAATAATCAGCAGGTTGGCGGTGGCGGTGTTGATGTCGATGTCGGCAGCGTTGTTGTTGTTGCTGCTGCTACTTCGCGAATGATCGCGCCTGAATTCTGTAGCGTTGATGCAGAGGCAGGAAATTATTAGCGACGAGAGTAGCAGCAGCAGCAGCAGCAAATGCAACACACGTAGTTGATGTTGATGTAATGACGACATATTGTGAGAAGAAGGCAGCGGCAGAAGTTGGCAGCGGAAGCAAAAGATTGGCAATAACAACCGCTTGTTAGTAACGGCAGCAGCAACGGCAGGCAGTTAGCAGCTGCAGAAGTTGGTAGCAGCAACGACGAGAGTCCACAGCGGCAGCCACTTGCTGGCAACACTTTTAATTAGCGGCGTAAATTTATGAAGCGCACTCGGTGAAGCGCTTAATTTCGTTGTTGTTGTTGTTGTTGTTGTGGGGCTTCCTATTGTTATCCTCGAGTCTGTAATAATCATTCAGCTAACATGCGATATTAACGGTGAATCTTTACCGTTACTGCATTTGAAGACACATTTTTCTGCAATTTTTTTCTCTTTGAATTTCGTGTTGAATTTTGTGATTAGCGTGAATTTTCACACGTTTTATTTACTTTATTTAAATCATCTCTACAAATAATGAATATTTAAAACGTAATTTTTAAAAATTTTTAACCTAAAGTTTTTCTAGAAAAATTCTTTCTTTCAAAATTTTCAGCATAAAATCTAACAAAAAATCTTCCACACACACAATTAATTCAGTTTTCAATTCCTTTGTAGTTTTATAAATATTTTCAGATAAATTTTTAGATGGTTATTTAATCCGTTAAACTGCGTTTTAAATTATTTGATTTATGCATTTCTGAAGCAAATTTTAAAAGCATTTCAATAGAAATTTTGCGAAACATTCAGATAACAAGTTTGGTTATCTTAATGTTTCACTGCTTGTTTTGTGAATTTCATTTTGGATCTTATGAATTTCTGTTAAAACGTTCTTATTTTTTGTTACGTTTTCTTCCTTTTTGGTAGCAACTGAAATTATATTACAACACACACACACACACACTTGGCGAAATCCAAGTTAAGAAGCGTCGAGCGGTTAACCAACACGACTGCTGGAAGTCCAGCGCGATACTAACGTCTAACTAACACGTTGCGATCCTGATTCGCTGGCTTTTAAGTGATCGTCATCGATGGCCTCACTTACAGTTTGTTTAGCAAAAACGAATAAAAGAGACATGAACATCACCACAACAACAACAACAACAACAGCGGCTTTAAATAAAGAATTAAAACCGAAGTTTAAGGTGGGAATAAGTGAAGTAAAAAAGAGACTTTAAGTACAAGAACAACAACAGTCTTTCTCTGCTGACGGAAGAAAGTTTTGAGATCGTTAAACGTGTGTGTGTGTGTGTGTAGCTCGAGCCTAAACAGCGCGACGACGTACGCGCGACGTATGCGTCGATGTGCGTCGTCGTACAATATTTATGCGTCGATGTGCGTCGTCGTTTCTCTATGCAGTCAACGTTGTGTCATTCCATTCAGAATTCCAAAGAGCGCGCGCCCCTCTCTCTCTCTCTTTCTCCCTGTCGCCGCACAAGAAGCGCTGAGCAAAAACTAAGAATTCTGAGCATTTCAGAGATGGGGCATTTTAATTGTTGCAGTGTGGCAACACTCGAGCGTGCCGAACTACACCCTTCAACAAAAATAAAACGATTTTTTCTCTTAAACCAACTTCAGAAATTGGTATTAAAAAAATATTTCACATCGTTAAAATATTCGTTTATTTTTAATTTCTTATTTAATTACAGCATTTACATTCTCTCTCTCTCTCTCTCCGGAAACATGTCATCCAATGATTGATGACTGACGACACCACAAAATGAGTACTTGGCTGGAAATTTTAAATTTCCAGTCAACAGCAAGAGCAACAGCAGCAACAACAATAAGCTCTGCCAAACGGAAAAGACGTTTGCGTCGATTTGCTTCAAAGCCTTTAAAAGCGTCGCATGCAAATGCCGTCAAAGTATTCGGTACAAAATTAAATCGTTTCTCTCACATCGATTATGCAGAACTAAATCGCTACGATCTCGAAGAGGCCAACCGAGCTGAGGACGAGTGGCTGGAAACATCGCGTGAGGATGACGTTATTGTTGTTGATGTAAGCAGCGACAGCAGCAGTGGAGAGGATCATCGAAAGTCGTCGAGTCAAACATCAAAGTCGCGTCGCCACCAGGTGCGTCGCAAGATGGCACGCAGTGCATCGCATTCGAGAGTGTCATCGAGAGACACTTTGGAGAGCAGCCGCCAGGTGAGTGCTTGCGAGAGCATTTCTATCATTGTGGGTGGTGGTGAGGTCATGGAAAAGTTAGAGAGTGAGTGAGTGAGTTGTGTGTTGTTTTTATCGAAGAGAGGGAGGGAATGACAGCGAGAGCAGAAGTGGGCTTGTTTAGCAAATGTTGTTTTAAATTAAATGTAATTCTATTAATTAATTATAATCTATTATTATTATTATTACTATTCTATTATAATTCTATTAAATATTACATTAATTCTATTAAATATTACATTCATTTAAAATTCTATTTCACTACAGAAAATAAAGTTATTTTTTCTTCCGTTCTCATTGCTTTAGAAATACTTTAATTTCTCTTATTTCTTGCTCGGATTTTTCCTACACAAAAGATTATTTCTAATTTATTTCCTGCACAAAAGATTTCTTTCGAGCAAAACGTGACAGTTTATTTAAATTTACTTTTTTAGCAGAAAAAAGGTCACTTAAAGCAACACAAAATAACGATATATAAAATTGAATAGCTTTCTGAATTCATGAATTCAATTACATGATTTGAATTTTTCAGTTGTTTTTGAATTTACAAATCCAATGTGTGTCTTTTTATTAGTTTTTTGTACCTTTTTATTTCATATTTTCTTCCTCTTTAGTGTCGTACTTTCTAAACGAAGAAAGGAAAATAAAAAATACCTCAGTTAGAAAAGTTTAGATCAAAATATTCATAATTGTTTTTTTATTTACCTATTTAATATTTAAAATCTCAATTATTGAAGCATTTCTGTAATTTATAATGTATTAATTATTTCATAAAATTCCAGATTAATTAAAAAATTGTTACATTTTTACCTTTATGATTTAAAATTATCGTTTTAAATACATAAAAAGTAAAATAAATATCTCTGAATTATAGTTTAGTCAGTCTGTTTAATTTTGCTATTAAAAATTTCTCTATTTGAATTTTTCGTTCCACTGTGCAAACAGCTGAGCGCGAGAAGCTTTTTTCAGAAGCACGCAATTGTTACAGAATTCTCACATGAGGAAAGCTTTTGGAGAAATTAAAAAGAAACTAAGAAAGTTTTTACTACTTGAAATCATAAAAGCCGCCTAAAAAATAAAAATAGAAACTTAAATGAATCCGTAAATTTTTAGACGACAAGAGAAAGCAAAAAGCAAAGAATTTACCACAAAAACAACAGACGAAAGTCACCACCACCCAACATCATCTCACCATTTTCTCCTTCCAACTCCACTCCACAACAACAACCATCATAAACAACAAAAGCTCAATAATCCGCTTCTCTTTGTTTTGCTAAGCATTTTCGCCATTTTCACTGCTCTCGCTCTCGCTCTCAGAGCCGCTTCTCACCGGTAACCATTTCCGCCATTTTCCCTCTTCTCGCTCTCAGAGTCTCATTTCGTTTTTGGAACCTTTTTGTTTTTGTTTCCCAACACGTTGTCTCATCACTGGAACCCTTTTTTGTTTTTGGTTCCCAACACGTTGTCGGTGATCGGTAGTTGTGGCGGTGGGTTGTGTGGGTTGCCGTCGTCATCATTGTTGGTCGCTCAACTTAAAAAGTTTCTTGGGCTTCACAGCGCGTCGTCTGTTGACTGCTGTTGGCTGGCTGGCTGTGCTGTTGGCAGCTCTTGCAACCATTCAGTCGCCAAAGAGTTTTCGTAGGCGATGGTCGGCCGTCCTCATCGTTGTCGCTGATATCGTGGTAAGAGTGACGAAGTTATAACTGAGATTTTCACTTTTCGAAAATAAGTGCACATGAAATTTTTTTATTATAATTTTTGTGTGTTAAACAAAGCGAACGTCAGGCGGAAAACGTAATCGACTGGAACGTAATGTGGCGTTTTTTCTCTCAATTGGAACAAAATTAACAGAAAATACGTACTGTAATAAATAGTAAAAAAAGTAATAAAACTGCATTTTCACTTTCACTGTTAACCGCACACAAAAAAAAAGAAGGAGAGAAATTTTTTAACGAACTGCCGCACAACAACAACAACAACTAAACAGCCACAACAGCATTTCCGAAACTGTTTTTCGCAGCAAACTGGTAAGTTCGTCATTTTTATTACTTATTTTGTGTCGTCTTCAAAGCTTAAAAGTTCGCACGAAACTAAAGTGAAAGTGAAACTCACGTGCATTGACAGCGAATGAATGTTGGTGAGTTTTGAGTGTTTTAATGAATGCATCGAAAATGGCTACAGAAATAAAAATTATATAAAAATAGAAAATTAATAAAAGTAGAAAATAGAATACTTAAATATGTAATAAACTGTAAATATAAAATTCAAACAAATTTAGTTTTTCACTAAAATATTCACTAAAATTTCACTAAAAATTCAAACCAACTCAACTCAAACCAACTCAACTCAACGCAACTGAACTCTACTCGCTCAACAGAATTCAAGTGAATTCACTTTCGCTTTAGTTTCGTTGTCCTCCTTCGCGTTCACTTCAGTCTTCACTTAGCCAAGTTAAGTTAATCTAGTTTGCCGTTATTGCCGGTATTTATAAATTAAAAGTTTTTCACTCACCACTAACCGTCACCAACACCACCATCCGCACCATCAACACCACCAGCGAGACCATTTAAGTCGAACGAACGAACGACCATCCGTACGAACGAACGAGTGAACGAAAACGTCAAAAACGAGTGCGAGACTGGAATTATTTCTCAATTTATTTATAAACTTTATGGGGGGGAAAATAGGAAATAAAGAGCAAATAATGCAAATGGAAATGTTGAAAAACCTCGTTGGAGGGGAAATGAAGGAGGGAAGGAGGGGCGTTAAAAAGAAAAGAGAAAATTAAATATTTTATAATTGTTGGAGGGCGGATTTTTGGAGTTTTTGCTGAATAAAAAGCCGGCTTGCAAATTCGATGAATTTGAATGAAAACAAAAACTAAATACAACCATAAATACAACAACTACAGAAGTGTAGATGATGACAACAACGCAACAACAAATTTAGTGCAGATTTATGCTTACATATAATTCAAGCTTATTATTTGTTGTTATTGTTGTGAGCGCTTTTTTGTAAATTTCAAATTACCACCAAATGGGCAACAACAACAACAACAACAACAAAAGCTGCAAGAGCAGAAACAGCAAAAGCATTAGCAACAACAACAGGAAAAATAATGCAAATAAACACAACAACAAAACATAAGAATAACAAACGAAATAACGGTCTTAACATTACAAAAACAACAGACACAATAATAAATCCACGACAAAAGCAGCAACCACAAACACAACAACAACAACAACAACAGTCTACTCGTAGCAATTTTTAAACTAGTTGTCGTGTTTACAAGTGTTTACTAGTGCTATCACTAGTTATCTTACTAGTTGTACTACTACTACTAGTACAATCAGTAGTCAACAGTTTTCTGACTCGGTTGTTCTACGCTCTACTGCTGCTCTCTCCGTAGTAGTTAAAAAAAGAGTAGTTGAGAACTGTACTTGTTCTTCTCTTAATTGAGTGCATAACGAGAAGGGCGACACAACGGACGACACAACGGACGACACAACGGACGACGCAACGGACGACGCAACGGACGACACAACGGACGACACAACGGACGACACAACGTACAGCAGCTTGTTTGCGACCGAACGATGTTCGTCAGCATAGAGAAAAAAAAATGGTTTCTCCTGACATCTCTTCTCCTTCTCGTATTATTGTGTTAACTAGGATTGCTTGCTTGAATTGTTATTGTTTTTCTGCAACCAGTTCTTGCAGTGTGTCTGCCTGCGTTGTCTTTGTTGTTGGCATTGAAATGAGAATGAATGTGGAAATTATGAATGTTTCAAGTGTGACTTGCAAAGTTCGCAAGTGAAGACTGGCTCGACAACTTGACGGATGCTGAGTGGAGTGGATAAACAATTCGATTTTTATTTCTTCCTTTTAAAGCTCTAAACGATACTTTTTTCTTCTGTTTCGGCTACAAAATTGCTATTTAATATAATTAATGACTACGTAATCACCGAAAAATTGAGCGAAATAAATTTCTCGCTGCCAAAAAAGGTCTCTTCGGAGTAACAGATGATGTCAAGGCAATTTCTGTGTTGCTTTTGTAAAGTATTACAAAGTTTCTCTAAGCCAACAAAAATAGGAAGCTGAAAGGAGAACACAGAATGCACACAAATCATCTTTAGTAGGCAGCTAAAGGAGTCAAAGACACATACACACACGCACACACACACACACACACACACACACACACACACACACACACACACACACACACACAGACAGACACACACACACACACAGACGCAGAATCACAAGCCTGCACAAGTTGTGAATACGTGCTTGAATTAATAAAATTAAAGGAAAAGCAACGACGAATGGTAAGAGAAGACCAAGAAAAAACAACAAAATATATTAAAAGGAAATCCAAAAATATCGTAAAATCCAATGGGTGTATTTTTCACACACACACACGCACACACACACACACACACCTTCACACAGACGCCAAGCTACACTTAAGTGTGACATTAAAATGTTGGAAACGTAATTTTTTGAAAAATGCCGATCGATGGAAGCCCAACGTTGAATGCAGCGCACGAGCTGCTGAAAAGCGATACGACCGGTACAACAAAAACAATCGAGTGAATTTCAATTTTAAAATCACAGCAAAAAATATTCATATAAAATTTCTAAAACAGTAGAAATTTAAATTAAGTTTTACTAAAAGAAAAAACTTAAAAAAGTTTTAATCGTAAAAATGTATATTTTTAAATTAAAAAGTTAAAATAATAAATTCAAATATTGGCGGGTGTTTCAGGGTTAAAAAAGGAAGGAAGGAAGCTCATTTGGCGTTTCTATAAAATTGAAAGCTAGGAATTAATTTTAGAAATAAAAATAACAATACAACGCGACACAACAGCAGTCACAGCAGCAGTCACAACAGCAGTCACAACAGCAGTCACAACAGCAGTCACAGCAGCAGTCACACTAAAATGCTAACAACACGACTATAAAATCTACAAGTTTGACTTTATGAATGAGAATTAAATTCCAGCAGTGCCAGCAACAGCAACAACAGCAACAACATTAAAACTACTACAGCATAACTATTTAAATGCGTACGTATGTATGTGTGTATGGATGTGTGTATGGATGTGTGAGTGAGTGTGTGAGTGTGACTTGGAATAGTGAAATATGAAGTCTAGGAAACGAGCGGGTCTCCTGTGCCGTGTATGTGTGTGTGTGTGTGTGTGTGTGTGTGTGTGTGTGTGTGTGTGTGTGTGTGTGTGTGTGTGTGTGTGTGTGTGTGTAAGTCTTCCAAGTACGCATATATTTTGCCATGTTAGTCTTCTTCTAATCGCAGTTAAAAGGCGAGTTTAAGTGTGAAAATTACTCGCTTTTATTGCTGCTTGTTGCTTGCTGTTGTTGCTTGCTGCTGTTGTTGTTGTTGTTGTTTACATTATTATTTTCTTCCCTTGCAAATTTCTTGCTTTCATTCTTGCAACAAAATTAGGATCTCCTGTTATAGAAAACCGAAAATCTCGGAATTCCATTAGTTATCCCGGAATTACATAACAATTTCTGTACTTTTAGGTCCACAAATATTTCAAAAAAATTAACATTTCTTTGTTCTCAATTTCTCTGTTTGCTTTTTCTTCTTCTATCCCTTCATTACATAATTTTTTCCATTTTTTATTGCTTCTTCAATTACTCGTGTTTTGGTTAATTTACGTTTTTTTCCTTTTTTCTACTTTTTATTTCATTTCATACTTTCTTCCAATTTTTATATTGTAAGTATTTAATTGTCTTTTTTATCTCTTTTTATACATTTTATATTTCTTTTCATTCCTTCGTTTCCACCTGTCAAAAAAGTGCAAACAAATTTTAGAGTAAATTTAATATTTCAATTTACACATCGATAAGAGTTCTAATTATCTTATATAATATAAAATATCTCAACAATCCCTCATCATAAATACCCGCCAAAATTATTTGAATTACGAAATAAAACTTCAGGAAAGAAAAATATTTCTGTTTATTATCTTCGGTCGACCAGCTTGTAATCGAAGTACAAATTTAGCAAGAACAAACTCTACGAGTGTTATTAACGCGTTGATTAGATAGAACATTCTGAGAGTCGCTACTAGATTAGATTAAACAATTGCTGGTGTTTTTCTAATATAGATTTGTAAAGCTTTCTGTCGCAATAACGAAATACGAATCTAAATCATGAAAAAACTATTCAATACAAATCATAAAAGCATTTTTAATATTACAATTAATGATTCCTAAAATTCATTGAAAAACTTAAAATATTCATTTTGTTCTCCTTTTTATTCTTCCTCAAGACATTAAAATGAAGAAATTTCTAGTTGTTCTTCAATAATTTTACAATAATTAGCTGAGCTGAGCTTTCCTCTTTGTTTTTTACTTATTTTCTATTTACTTTTTTAAAGATCTCTTAATTGACGCCAACAAAATGAAAGCAAACAAACTGAAGTCAAACAAGAAAAAAAGAAAGAATTTTTCTCAAAAGTTTCTCCGAAAATTCGTTACATTTCGTTAACTTTGACTTCAGTATTATTTTCATGTTAAATTTGCATGTTTGTCGATAACAAATAGTTAAACACATGGACACCCATACACATACAGATACTTACACATCTGTAAGTACACACACACACACACACACGTGTAAAAATTCCAACAACATATCATGCAAGCAAACACAAGAAATGTTATATGAAATCCATTTGAAAGTGAAATCAAATCTTTTGAAAAATCATGCTAATAAATTAAAACATAACAATTCACTGGTTATTAAATAAAATATTGAGTTTCAATTTTTGATTTTATTACTGCATTTTATTTTAATTTTCTTTACTTTGTAATTAATTTCATTCTGCTTTGAAGCAAATTTTACTAGAAACGCTGTTGAAAGACTTCGGCGCTTCGGCGCTGCTTTGATGTAAGGAATTCAAATTAATTAAATACTGTAAACTATCATTCCAGATAAAAGGACGAAAAAACTTAAAACACAAAAATTTGGAAAAATTTCTAAAAAGTATTAAAGAGTTAAAAAAATTGTAACCAGTTTAGCAGACAAAAAAGTCAGCAACTTTGTGTTTGTGTGTTTGTGTACGTGTTGATGCTGCATGCTGACTCACATGCAAATGAGAACTTGTGTTCTTGTATATATGAATGTGTGTACGAAAGTGAGTGTACGTCGTTAACAAATCAATTCTGTGGCGCCAAAATGCAATTTTGCGAACTAAATAAATTAGTTGTTTTCATTTTTCCTCAAACAAAAAAAAAATAATTCTTTAAAATATTGTAATTTCTTCTATATTATTATTTAAATTTAATGATTTTAATGTATGCATTTGCTTTTTATTATACATATTTTCTATTTCTCTGCATCTAATTAATTCGATTATTTCATGCAACTCACGCTTCTTCCCGCTTCTGCGTTTGCATCGCACTTTGCGGTGTACGTGACGTAATTTTAATGGAATTTTAAAAGAAAAAATTTCTTCATCAAATACATTAAAAATGTTTTCTTCTTTTTTGTTTTCTTTTTCACCCAGCTGGTTGCAACAACTAAAAAAACTCACAAAAAAAAACAAAATAATTCTTTTTAGCAACAGGAAGCAACATAAAAAGGGCAACCAAAGAAAAACAAACGATTTTCTTGTTTGCACGATTAACAGGACAGGTTGTTGTTGTCACTTCTCGGTTGTTGTTGTCACTTTTAGGTTGTTGTTGTTGTCAGTGTTGATTTTATACTAAAACCGTCGTTGTTTGCAATGCAGACTCACTACAAATTAGTTATTTTAACATGAAAAAAAAGTTGTCAAAATGAAACAAAATATTCACAAATACCGAATTAATTCAATTTATTATTCCGCATGCCAAAACAAAGAAATTTTGTAGTTTACACTCTTCCTGCTCTGATAAACTCAGAAGTTAACAAAATCAAATTCACGCTTCAAACGCAGTTTCAAGCAAAGGCGTCGCTCATCAGTTTCATATTTTGCACTGCAGCAATCAACGTTTATGGGATGCGGCAACGGCATCTTCAAGCGGTACACCGGGGTTGCCAGATCGATTTCGGTGTTGGTTATTGAGAGATCCATCTTCTCGGTGGCAGCCTCTTCCTCCGGCAGCTGAATGACAACCACCAAATCCTCGCAACTGGCCGTGGCGTTGGTGCGATTTCCAGTCTAAAGAATGCACACGCATTGGAAGGGATAACAAATAACCGAAAAGTCCTGATCGAACCTGCAGAAAGACATCCTGGGTGCCCACTGCCTGGCGGTAACTCAATTTAAATTCGGGCAGCTTTCGCGTTTCCAGCAACTCGTTGTCCTCCTTCTCCTGCATAGCCTGCCAGTCCTCAATCGTTTTAATCTGCGGTTGCTCAGCGACGGACTTTGGTAGTGCCGGCTGCTGCTTCTCCTCCTTCTCCTTCTCGTCCTTCTTCTCCTTCTCGTCCTTCTTCTCCTGTTGTTCATTCGCGGTAGACTTTGCTGGTCCAATATTTCCCGGATCTTTTACCAGATTAAAAGAGGCGATTTTAATTGCTTTTGAAGGTTTTTTCGGTGGTTTTCTCTTTCAACTCACTTAAATTGTTACGTAACTTTGCCACTTCTGCTTCGTCATCCGTCTCCGAGTCATCGTCGGCATCGCGGCGCTGCTGTGGACGCAGCAGATTTTGCAACAGCTTTAAATTTTCGGTATTCTCGAAGATGGACATTTTTACCAATCACTGCGACTATTAATGGCGTTAAAATTAAACGTGGAAAAACGTATGAAATTAGATTTCTGATTGAATTGATTAAACAATTTGCGGTTGCTATAGCAATTCTACAGTGGAGGGCTCAGAAATGATGTATTTTTTATTTCGAGAAATGTCAGTGATTTCTAGATCTGAAATTTTAATGTTTAAACATTCAAAGTTACATAGTAAATAAATTTTTATTATTTCGAAGTTTTTTATGAGTTTAATTGCATTTCGCTGTGTTTTGGTTCAAATTTCTTATCCTTTTTATCATTTCAAGCAGAAATTTTACGACTTTCCTTCTCATTTATTTCAAATGAAGTCTTTTAATCTGCTTTTGTGAAATAAAGTCTTCTAGTCTTTTAATCTTTTTGTGTTTTCGATGCCACTAACTTTCTGGCAACTCGTTCTCTTCATTTTAATGATACTCGAAGTATTTTACTGCTATAATTTGTTGATTTCTTACTCCACATCGTTCGTGACGGCATTTGAATAACTTTTCTCTCCTTCGATTTCACTACTTTTCTGTTTTGCTCTTCTTGCGTTGTTCTCCCGCAATTCTGTTGCTCTCCCGCATTTTTATAGTTTTAGTTTTTTTGATCACTTTTTAAGTACTTTAGAGTTGCATTTAATTAATCATTTATTTCCTCAATCGATTTAATTCACGGTCATGGCTGTTTGGTTGGAAGCTGAACTGAGTGCAGTAGAGGCGAAAATAATGAATGAATTTTTTTAGTTGGTTTTAGTTTCTAAAAATATTTCTTAAAAAAAATTAGTTCTTTTAATATTCCTTTTATATTAACTAATTAAACTAGTTTTAAGTTCAAATATAATATGAAATTAATGTATAAAACAATGTTTTCTTTAATTAAATATATCGACTACTTTATACAGAAAATAAAGCACTTTTTATGCTACATTTTCAAAGTGCTATTTTGACTGCAAAGACAATTAATTACGAAAGCTGTATAATAATAACTAATATCTTTTTTTCTGTCATTCTGTGAGTTATCTGTTGTTCTGTTCTCATAATTACTATAGAATAATTAATAAAAATAAGTACTCGCAAGCTCAGGCAGTAAAGAGAAAAACGTAGCATCGTAAAAAATGTCGAATAGGATTTTATTACAATTCGATGAAACATGCTTTTTGTTTACTTAAATTGTGATTTTAGTAGCGAAAATATTTGCGCCCTTTTTCAAATGTAAATGGTAAAAATTATATTCATTTATTACATGAGTAGTAGTAAATTTCGTACTAAAATAGCATATAATTAGTTATAAAATTGTAATTAGATTGGTAAAGAAAATACAATAAAAAAAATTGCTACACTTATATAAATAGAAAAATCTATAAATATTTAATAATATTTATATAAAATTTTTCAGTACCTTTTCTACTACTAACATAGTTATTACTACTAACTACTATTATTTTCAATTTTGCACCGTTATATACTATTTTCTCTACAATTATGCTTTTAGAAGATAAGAAATATGCAATTTTCCAGTAGCCTTTCTACTCCTATTTCACTACTATTTTCACATTTGTGTCATTATTTTCTACTTTACCTAAAATTATTATACTATTAATAAGATTGCTATTTAACAATTGAATAAACTTTCGTACTCTTCCACTACTAAATTATACTTTTCTGCTACTATCGCATCTTAATAATTCACTACTACTATTCTACCACTTTTACATTACGGTTCCCTTGCGTGGTTGTTTTTTCTTACTTTTATAATCTTTTTCACTTTTACTTATTTTTTTTTTACCTATTGTTGTTGGTTTTTTCCTAAAGTTGCCCGTTGCCTGGTTTGATTACCACTTTTTGTTCCACTTGAACTTTGCATGTTGTACGAATTACTGGAGCAGAACAAGGCAACGACATACAAAAGAGCACCACTTCACACCGAAAACAACAACAACAACAACAACAACAACAGCAGCAAAAACAGCAAAACATCTATAAAAACAACAATAACAATACGAAAAAATAGTAGGCACGAAATCAAAAACAGAAAATAGTAGTAAAAAAAATATCTTTAGCCTTCATTTTGTGGCAGTGAAAATATTTTCTTCTCTTTTCTGTCCTGTTTGCAGTAACTAAGAGAAAAGAATTACCAGAGAAATTATAATTAATTTAAAAATTCCACGTTTGTTGAGTGTTGCAATCAACACTTTAAATGGTTTCTAATTATATAATTTACTGCAATTCTGTAATTCGCTTTTGAGCTGCTTAAAAAAGTTACAACATCAATTAAGTAAATTGAGTTATGTAAAAATTAATTTTACTACCTTACGTTTTTGATCGCTACACTTGTATTAAAGAACCTTGCGCTACCCAGAAAAAGTAGCTGTTGTCATATTGACAGTCGGTGATTGTTAGCCGCCCGACTACTCGCTCGCCTAGCAGTCTACTCGCCCGACTACTCGCCCGCCTAGCAACCTCTTCGCCCGCGTGTCAGCCTACTAGTCCGTCTTTCAGCTTACTCGCCCACCTAGCAGCCTACTCGCCCACTTAGCAGTTACTCGTCCGCCTAACAGCCTACTCGCCCACCTAGCAGTTACTCGCTCGCCTAGCAGTTACTCGCTCGCCTAGCAGCCTACTCGCCCGCCTAGCAGTCTACTCGCTCGCCCGTCAGCCTACGCGTCGGTCTGTCAACCTACTCGCCTTTTTTTTGCTTTCTTCAGCTGTCAATGCTTCCGTTTTAGTCTGTCGGAGAGCCTTTTTATGGCCTCTCGGCAGCCTTTTTACTTCGTTTGTAGATAATTTGACTGTCAAAGGACTTCTAGGTTGTTCGCTTTTGTCTACAGGACATTGCATTCAAGATGATTAAAACGTCAACAACCAGTGGTGTGTGTGAGTAATTAAATCAAAAAGGGGAGATGGAAGGCGCTGATGAGAAGTCGTGAGGGCTTATTTCACAAATTATTTTATCTTTACAATTTTTATAAAGAAATAAATTAAAAGCGGTAATTTCGGCTTTGATTTTGATTTTGATTTAAAATATTTCCTTTTTTTATTTACCTTTTTATGCACTCTCATTTTACAGTATGACAGCAGCTGTGATAGTTTTTCTTTTTCCTTTTTTCTTTCTTATAAATTCTCTATAGGTGTAGTAGGGTGAGTAGTCGGTTGAGTAGTCGGGCGAGTAGTCGGTTGAGTAGTCGGGCGAGTAGTCGGTTGCGTAGTCGGGCGAGTAGTCGGGCGAGTAGTCGGGCGAGTAGTCGAGCGAGTAGTCGGGCGAGTAGCCGGGCGAGTAGTCAAACAGGTAGTCGAGCGAGTAGTGAAGTGAGTAAGCAGGCGAATAGTCGGGCGAGTAGTCGAGTGAGTAGTCGGTCCAATAGTCGGTCGAGTAGTGGGCGAGTAGTGGGCGAGTAGTAGGGCGAGTAGTAGTGCGAGTAGTCGGACGAGTAGTAGGACGAGTAGTAGGGTGAGTAGTCGGTTGAGTAGTCGGGCGAGTAGTCGAACAAGTAGTCGAGCGAGCAGTGAAGTGAGTAAGCAGGCGAATAGTCGGGCGAGTAGTCGAGTGAGTAGTGGAGCGAGTAGTCGAGCAGGTAGTCCGGCGAGTAGTGAAGTGAGTAAGCAGGCGAATAGTCGGGCGAGTAGTCGGGCGAGTAGTCGAACAGGTAGTCGAGCGAGTAGTGAAGCAGGCGAATAGTCGGGCGAGTAGTCGGGCGAATAGTCGGTCGAGTAGTGGGCGAGTAGTAGGGTGAGTAGTCGGGCGAGTAGTCGGTTGCGTAGTCGGGCGAGTAGTCGAACAAGTAGTCGAGCGAGTAGTGAAGTGAGTAAGCAGGCGAATAGTCGGGCGAGTAGTCGGGCGAGTAGCCGGTCGAGTAGTCGAACAGGTAGTCGAGCGAGTAGTGAAGTGAGTAAGCAGGCGAATAGTCGATCGAGTAGTCGGGCGAATAGTCGAACGAGTAGTGGGCGAGTAGTAGGGTGAGTAGTAGGACGAGTAGTAGTGCGAGTAGTCGGGCGAGTAGTCGGGCGAGTAGTCGAGCGAATAGTCGGTCGAGTAGTGGGCGAGTAGTCGAGCGAGTAGGCTGCTAGACAGAGCAGAGTAGTGCTGGGCGGACGAGTAGACTGGCAGGAGTGAAGTCAGCCATTCCTGTCACGCATACGTTTTGTGAAATTAACGCCAGAAGTCGAAGCCAAAGAGTACCGGCAAAGTTTCGATGCTTTTATGCCAAACTTCTGCAATTCAAGCCACTTCGGTTGCCAAAAATTATGCCTTTCAAGCACTTTCGTGCCGTTAAAGTGTCGAGGACCTTCAAGGCTTTCATCCTCTTTCTACCTCCCGCTCTTTACAGCCTCACCGCTTCATCTACCCGTCTTTACAGCCTTCCCACGCTCGTCCTCACAGCAGTCCTTCTAGCATTTTGCCCTTTCGTCACCTTTCGCTTTCACTCGGCGATACTTCATCTTTTCGCAGCTCGACCGTCCTACAAAGTTTGAGGCCTCTTTGCTGGCTTTATTTTCATCCTCCCGCGTTCAGCACAAATAACTGTAAAAGTTTTTGAGCCACTCAACTGCTTCTTCCGCGCTACGCTTGTTATATGCAATCCTTTCATTTATTTGTGTCTTTTATAGCATTCCATGCAGTTGCCGTCGTCTTCCTGTTTCTTAAAAAGTTCAGCATTAAAAAAAAAGAGATGAATTAAGTATAATAAAAAAATAAAATAAAATAAAACAGAATAACATAACGTGTAATAAAATAAAATTAAATCTCATGCAGGGCTGTAGCCAACTTTCAGGTAACTTTTCAACTGGTAACTTTTCTCCCTCAGCTACATTAAGTTTAGAAGTGCATTAAGCAGATTGAGTAGCCAGAAGTTTTTATGCAACTTCTTGAAAAGAAATTCGCAAAAACTGTGAAAAACTTTGAAATCTTCAAAAAGGTTTTGAGCAGAAACATTTAGTAGCAAAAACGACTTCCTTCCCTTTCTAAGGAGTTGAAATTTTTTCGCACCAGACAAATCTTCACAGGCAGACAAATCTTCACAGGCAGACACAATGCGACGATCTGTCTGAAAGCACCCGCTTATTTATCACAAATCTACTCTAGAGCTTTTAATACAGACGACACACACACACACACATATAGTTTTCTTAATCCTGACAGATGTTGCCATATTTCCATTTTTGTCATCACTTTATTTTCGGTTTCCCAGGTCGTGTACGTGTGTGGAAATGTGCAACGAATGCCATACAAATGTGTAGTAGTGGGTGAGTAAGTGAGCCACGGCATCCGGTTAGTGTTGCCAGATCATTGGGACTGCAAAAGATATCACAGTTTGTGCGAGTCTACGGCAAGAACTCGTTCTCGTCTCTGCCTTTCAATTCTGTATGACCAGCAGCTTCTTGTCTTCGGTATACTTGTTGTTGTTGTGGTTGTGGTTGTTGTTGTTGTTGGGTGGTTGTTGTTGTTATTGTTGTTGTGTTGCAAAGTACACCGAGTGGACAGAGTGACCAACACAAGGATGTCGTTGGATAGACGCAGCGGAAATGGAATTTAATGAGGTTGAAGAGAAAATATTGTAGCAGCGCAAATATTGCATTTGTGTGAACATCTGGCAACTGCTTCTGTGCAAGTGTGTGTGTGTGTGTGTACATGTGTGTGTGTGTGTGTGTATAATGTATGACGATTCGTTCTTCTCCTGCATGGTTTTTCTGATATCCGAATCCTTCACGCAATTTAACGGTAAACCACTTAGAAGGATTTGTTATCGAATTCGAAATGAACTTAAAATGATATAAAATTAATAATAAAACAAATTCTGTTATACTGAGATGTGAGCGAAATCAATTAAAAAAAAGAGTTTTTGTTTTTTTACTTAATACGACTAAAATAACTAATATTAGATCTTTATATAATAAATTTTTGTAGATTTTGTTATAGTTGTGTTTACTCATTTCAGATCTTCTTTAAATTTCCATAATCGAAAATCGAGTTCTTTCTAGTTCTTCTCGAACTGTATGAAAATCTGGCAAATGCATTAAATCTTCGAAAAAACTTTTACATTCAAAGATCATCATTTAAAGTCAACCAAAGTGAATTTTACAGTCATTACATTCATTCACAAGAAATTCATTAGATTCATTCACCAAGAATCATACATAAAATTATTAGAAGATCGTATTCACAAAACCATATCGAAACTTATCGTGAAAATCGTTCCAAAAACATTGAAAAAGTATTCAGAAAACCAGTCACAGAAGCATTAAGAAAAGCATTCATAAGTCATTCAGAGAACCATTCAAAAAGGCATTCAGAAGTCATTCAGAGAACAATTCAGAAAACAATCAAAGAAGCATTCAGAAAACTTTCAACAGTCATTCAGAGAACCATTCAAAAAGGCATTCAGAAGTCATTTATAGAATCATTTAGAAATCATTCAAAGAGCATCAGAAAAGCAGTCCGAAGTCATTCCGAAATCAATCACAGAAGCAATCAGAGATGCATTCTGAAGTCATTCAGAGAAGCATTCAAAAAAGCATTCAGAGAACCATTCAGAAATCTTTTAAGCAAGTATTCAGAAAATACTCAATTCGGAAACCACTCGTAAATCACTGAAAAACTACTCAAAAACAATTCAGAAGTCATTCAGAAGCTATTTATAAGCCACTCGAAAGCTAAATGGTTAATTATTTCATACAATCTGAATTGAATCACTCTTCAATTTATTAATTAAAATAATTAAAGAAGGCATCACAGCTACCTTGAAGTTAGCCTAATTTTTCAATCCAACTCTTTTTTGTGTGGAGTTTTCGACGCCCGGAATCACTGCGAAATCACTGCGAAATCACTGAGTTCTTCACTTGAATGCCTTTTTGACCAACTTAATGATTTTGCCTCGACTGATGCTGAGTGCAGAGAGGCCAACCAGCGTTTTGTTTTTTCCCCGTCTGTAGTCGTTGTTGTCTTTGTTTGTTTTGTTATATTTGTACTTTTCTCTCGAGGCGCCACTACAGAATATAATTTCGTGGAAAGTTTTGTTGTTTTCGCTTTTCACTCACGTGAAGTGCTTTTCCACTCAACAACGGGCAACCAGCGGACAACCAGTCCGCTTTTTCTCTTATTGTTGCTAATTTCATTGTTATATTTGAAGTCTTTGCTGTTGTTACTACCGTTGCTGAATATTTGAAGTCTTTGCTGTTGTTACTACCGTTGCTGCTGTTGTTGTTGTTGTTGTTGTTGTTGTTGCTTTTGTTGCGGTGTTGTTCGTTTTGTTGCTTTTTTTTCTATCCACGCTATCCAATTTTACGTTGAAATCACCGTCGGATTTAATGTTTGTCTCTCTATTTGTCTGCTTACAATTTTTATCCTTTCCTGTTGTAGTTGGCTTCGTTGTTGTTGTTGTTGCGGATGTTGTTATTGTTGTTGTTGTTGCTGCTTTCACTGCCAACTTATTGTGTGCGTGTTTTTCCCGTTTTTTATCCTTTCGAGTGCTTTTATTGCCTTTCTTCTTTTCTCATCATCCTTGCCATTCCTTCCTCGCCATTGACTTCATTCAGTTGTTTGTCATTAATTGTTTTGTTTCTTTTTATTTACTGTTTCTCTCACTTTCATTTTTCGTTCAACGACAGTTTTTTGTTTTTGTTTTTCTCTTGTTCTTCCTTTCTTGTTCTTCGTAAAAGCCACAAAATTATCAAAAAAGTCTCCAAAATTATTTGAAATTACATATATTTTTTATCTTTTTCTTTTATCAAAGAAATTTCTTATTTGCTTTCTTCTCACTTCGTTTTTTTTTTAATTTTTTCTTCTCTTCCCTTTTCTTTTTTTTTCTCCTCTTTTCTTTTCTCAGCATTTTTTAAAAAATACACACATTTGTAAGAAAAGACCATACAAGATTTTTTCCCACACACACACTCATATGAAAACATGCTGCCAACATATGAATTCGTAGCAACCGCCAACACAACTTCTTCCATAAATCATCTGCTTGCTACGCATTCGCTGCACTGTGGTTGAAATTCTATAATTTAATGACTTGTAATGAAACTGAATTTGTTATTCTTATTCTTAAATTCTCGACGCTGTCCAAACAGCGTTGCAATTTTACGAATATCCGTTTAGATGAAATATAAAACGTAGAAAGAACCTGCAAATTTTTACTACTAAATTAGGCAGTCCTCACCCACTGTAAGGCGCCACTTTACTTCCTAAAAATGCAAAACTAGCCATGAAAACAACAGAACAAAACAGAAGAAAAATTGTGTTTTTTATTTTGTCAGGAGAAAATCGTAATTTTTTTGTTATTCTTTTTTGTCATTTATTTTATACTCTTTTAATTTATGAATACTTTTTGAATAAAAAACATTTTTATCAAATTGACAAACACACAAACAGAATTGCAAAGAACAGAATTTGCTATCATTATTTGCATTTTAAGTTTTCATTTTTCCGCTGTGTTAAGTAATTTTTTATATGTTAAAATTTTTCATTTTTAATTTATTTCTTCTTCCGCTTCTTCTTCTTCTTCTCCTTTTTATCCTTTCTCGTCATAATCAGCAGCAACTCTCTGTTTTTCATTGTTATGACAAAATTGTGGTTGCAGTAAGTTAAAAATAATTGAAAAATATTCGAACCATTCAGAAAGTTGCAATTGCTCAATCAAATTTTTTCTAGGCCAAAATATGTAACTCTTGGCCGATTAGCTGGACAAAAAAGAGGTCAGCCGGTTGAACTGGTAAATGGGGATAATAAAAATGAGAGAAATGAAAACGTAATACGTATTAGAAGAAAAAAGGCAATGAGAATCAAAAAAATAAGGATTAAGTCAGATCAAAGAGAACAGATTATGGGAAAAAAATTCTAAATAATTCTGACATTAGCAATCTGGTGAATGAGAAAATTTAGAATGAGAAAAATATGAAACCTCAAACGCGATCGAGTCCGTTGTATGTGAATCTATATATTAAAAAATCTTGTTATTTTTAATATATAATTCTTGTTATTTTTAATATATATAATTTTTAATGTATAATTTAATCGTTTAAATTTAATACAAAATCTTAAAGCAATGAAAAAATGCAAAAGCACTGGATTACAATTTCCCAGTTACAGAAACCAAAGCAGTGAAGCACTGTGGTACAGTTGATGAGACACTGGAAGCCTCGCCACAGTAAGAACGGTACGTAGCACAGTTGGTGGGACACTGAAATACAGTAACGAGAACAGTTCGAAGTGCACTAAAGAGTTGCGTCTAATTTTGTTTTATAATTCACAAGTAGTTTATTAATTTAAAATAATATATCAATTACCACATAAAAAGCAATACGTAAAATATTAAGTAAATCGTTCAAAAACATTTGGTGGAGAAAATATCTTTATTCGTTTCGATGAGAGGATTCCAACAATTTCAACACATTAATTGAGTTTTAGCAAACAAGCCTACAATTTTAAACCTTCACTGAACAGCGTCTGACTTGAGCTTCCAGGCCTCTCCGGCTTAACAACTTTCAATTTCAAGCATCGCCTACAGCAAGCATTTTGTTTGCTTTCTGTTGAAATCTGCTTTTGGCCACAAACTTTTGGTTTTATAGGCTTAACAGGCAATTTCAGCCATTTGTGTTGCTTTCGGTATTTTGTACGTCTGCTCTGGGCAATAAATTTCTTTATACGAAAACGAAATTCGTAACTGGGTGTGATTCTTTAATTTTTTTCCCCCAGAAATCACTGAACCTTAAAATTTTCAAAATTAATAAAAAGAAAATAATTCTCTACAATTAAAGTGGCCACAGCAAACAACGAAATACAGTTTCCGTAGCATTTTTTAAGGGGAATTCCTTTCAAAATTGGTTTTCTCTGCACAGAAACCAAAAACGTGACAAACACCATCAATTTGAACGAAGACTGCATCTTTCTGTTGATGCAGTTCAATTATTTTGTTCTCTTATTTTAGCGATGTTATTTTTGCTATTGTCGGCTCCACTTCTCTTCCCAATAAACAATTTCGTAAGTGTTGAAAACGTTTTCTTATACTCAATTAATTTTACAATTATTTTGCCAATGCATCTGAAAAGATTTGGTATTTTCAGCCTTTAAACTTCTTTTGAAGTGTGTTAATTTCAGATTTCAGAGAGTAAACTTATTTGATCCATCTTTACGCAAGCGTTTAGTAAGTATTTACAAGACCATTTCATGTTTAAAAGTAAGCTTTGCATTTGTATATTTGCAATACATTTGCGAGCATTTTGTAAGTCTTTTGCGAAGAAATTGAAAAAGAACAAGGAAATAAATTCAGAAAACAATAAATAATTCAGACAATTCAAACAATAATTCAGAAAACAATAAAATGTTTACAAATAACTTATGTGGAGCTCATTTTGTTTACTAGGTCATCGCTGCAGTATCTGCACTTGCATTTTGTTGTTGTTATCCCTGTTGTTGTTGGTGCTGGTGGTGGTGGTGTCGCTGTTGTAGCTGCAATAATTCAAGGTTCAATTTTCTCGATTTGATGCGGCGAGAAGTCAAAATCAGAAGTGAGTCCTCATAAAATTCGCAGAAACGTGTCAGAGTGCTGTTTTGTTGCTGACCCGACCAGCTGGGTCGGGTGCTGAAATCAGACGAGTCTAGCGTACAAATTTCGAAACAGAGCGTAAAGACGACGTCGGGCGGTCGGAAAGATGGAGGAAGAAATGCTTCAAATGTTTTTGGTGTTGATTTGAGAAATTGTTGAAATATGTAGTCCAGAGCAAAATTGCAAAGTGCATGAGAAACGTGAATAAATTTTCAAATATTGAAATTTGAGGGGCGCAAAATGAACGCTGATTAAAATTTCAAAATCTTGTTTTTCACTTTTCTCTATTCTTTTCTTCGATTCGTTATTTACCCGCAAATTTATAACTTCTAATATAAAACGTGAGATTCGTTTTTCTTTTATTTACTATAATAAAGCAATCAAATTCAATTTCGTTTTCCATCCTAAAATTCAGATGCGTCACTTTAATGTGAAATGATTTTTTAAGCAAATAAACAAGAACGAATAGAAACAACAACTCAAAATTTAATATAAATTAAATGCATGCCAAGTGTTGACAAAAACCTTTTAATGCAAAAAAAGGAAAAGTACAAAATTACCAAAAAACAAATGGAAAAAACCAAAAAAATCACGTTTGCATAATGAAAATGAAATCGTTTCATTCCGCTTTTTCGCTTTCGATTTAATTGATTCGGTTTGCTACGCATGCAAGGACATGAAAACACGCACAAGCAGGTATACACACACACACACACACACACACACACCATATTACACATACATCACACATATTCATACATACAAATACTGTTACGCATACGCATCATTTACAATTCAAATACAATTGACACTGAATATGCTACCACGTTGCTGGTTGATATTTGAATTGTTAATTTGGTGCCCCTTCGCAGATCTGTACCTGAATGTGTGTGTGTGTGTGTGTGTATGTGTGTGTGTTTAAGTGCTTTTGTATGAGTGCTTGGGATCGGGATAAGTTTTTCCGAGTGTTCGGCCGTGTTGATTACTGTTTTTATTACTTTTGGCATTCGTATTCTCATTCTCACCTCGATGCCAAGCGAATAGGCAGCGAACTTCAAATATTGCATTTTGAAGTAGTTTTCGATTTTTCCATCCCCCCGTCCTCGTCCCAGTCATCCTTTTTACATGTCGGTGACCCTGAACGAGTGCACGGATACTGCTGAAAAACCTTTATATGTTCTTAACACACACACAAAATAGTCTTCCCTACTTTTGGGCTAAAATAAATGCATCCGTAAAACATTTTGCTACGTAACAAACAAAAACTGTTGCCTACTTGTAGGCTGAAAAGAAAGAAGGAGATGCATTGCAAATAGGTGAGCAAATAAATAGACTTGCTTACTTTTATTCTAAATTAAGCGTAGTCAAAAAACATTTCACGATATATGGAACTCTTAGGCTCAAAATAAAGGATTATATTGTAGATCAATTAGAGGAATCATAGATAGAATCAAGTGTAATTAAATAGGCTTGCCTACTTTTAGGTTCAAACAAATGCATGTTATGAAATTTTTACTACATAACAAACAAAAACTGTTGCCCACTTTTATGCTTACGAAGAAATGAGAGGCCAATTGTGGGAGTAAAATGTGAGTGCAGATGTAAAGACTTATTTACAGGTCTACGTTTGAAAATAAGGAATTAGAAAGGCTGTGCGACGTCAGAAGTAAAAATCCATTGCCTGCTTTTAGGCTTAAGTAAATAAAAAAACTAAATGAATCGCTTGCCTCCAAAAAATATTTGAATACGTAACAAACAAACTTTGTAGCCTATTTTAAGACTTCAACCAGAGAGTGTGAGGTAAATTATAGGAATCAAAAGTGGGAATAAAATAAGTTTCTCTACTTTTAGGCTTAAATCCGAGAAACCTTTGAAGGAAGGAAAGGTAAATTATGAGCAGTGGGAAATGTAAACAGATAGAGAGAGGGAGAGAGAGAGAGAGAGAGAGAGAGTGAGAGTATGAGTATGAGTATGAGTATGAGTACGTAAGCCTTGACATAGCCCTCATCATCGCCTTCTGTTCGCCCATTTCAAGTATCTTTCGAATATCTGGGGTGCCTTTTAACCCCTCCGCCCTCCGCCGCCCCCCTCCCGCTCTCTCACATATTCGCTCTTCAAAATCTTGGCATCTGTTCAAAATTTTGTCCAAAATCAAAAACCTTTTTTTTGTCCGCATTGCATTGAATCCTTACAAGGCTCCAGCTTCAAAGGCACAATCGTAAACATGGCCAACGTATGTGACCAAAAAACGTGGCATATATTTAAATGCATCTCAGTATCTGTGTCACTGCGGTGCCGGATATTATTTCGGGTGGTAAGTGTGAATCTCTTGTATATATTATTTTATTGGCTTTTATAAATCACTGACATGCACACAAAGTATCTCATTATTGTCACGCCTTTAAAATTGTCCTACAATTATAACGAAATTTAGCAAAACACAATATTTTCAGTTTTGGCTTTCGTTTCTAATTTTCTTTATTGGCAAATAAATGCTGTTGATAGAATTTTTGAAAGTAAATTTTGAATTAAATCTGTTTGTTTGTATAAATTTTTAGAAAGAGAGTGCAATCTCAGTAAAAATTGTTGTGTAGTCAAAGATTCTCTTTTATTTAATAACGAAATCAAATCAATTAAAATTCATCATACGCAACGTTGTACGTTGAATCGCCCGACTAGAGTTCGGAAGCCATAAAATAAACTTTCAGTGAAATTAATCAATCAAATAACTCAACCAACGTTTTACAAAATGCAAGAAAACAGAAAAAGTCATTTTAAGCAACAGCAGCAACTGCAACTCTTGTGATATTTTGTGGCAACGAAGAGGAAAAATTGTTGACAAGGTAAAGTTAAAGTAAAACGGAAGCAGTCAACATATAAATTCTGCACATGTGCAAGTAAAATTGAGTGAATGTAAGTGAGCCAGTGCAATGTGTGTGTGTGTGTGTGTGCGTGTGTGTGCGCGCATTGCAGACATGTTACAACACGTTGTTGGCCAACATAAAATCCGTGATGATGGATTTGATTTGATGATACCACGAAATATTGCAAAACAAGCATTTTTTCCAAATTTTCTATGATTTGTTAGTTGTGTATATATGCGAGCTTGTATGGGTGTTTGTGTATGTGTTTGTGTGCATATGTAAAGTCATTTTTAATTCCATTTAATTCACTAACCGCCTCAGTGAGCTGCTCCTCCCTTGCCATTCAAACAACGACAGGAAGGATTTGTTTCTCTAACAGCTTGGATTTTAATAGCTAAAATTTTGATGAAGACTTTCCTTCCCCTTCCCGCCCCCCCCCCCACCCCCTCGAATTATGTCTCAGTCGATGCACTGCATTTTGGTGGTCCGCACAATTAGTTGATTAAATTGCTTAATCCGTGTTTGTGGCTGCCACAGCAGCAGCAGCAGCAGCGGCAGCGTCGTCAGCACACCAGCGACATCAAGCTCTAGATAATTTAATCTCATAATTAATTGAATAAGATATCCTGCAGCTGCCAACTACATTGGCAAGAATTTTAGTTGTGTTTTCTCTTGATTTCAAAACTCTCTTCTACTTTCTTACGACTTCGTTTCAAGGTTACTTTTTTAAATTTCATTTTTTACATAATATCGAACTCATTTTGAAAGTTGTGTTGTAGGAATTTTGATGAAAATTTCCCTTTTTTTAATAGTTTCTATAGCAATTCTGTATTTAATTTGGAGGCGAATGCATAATCGGTTATTGAAACAACTCACAGTATTTTATTTTGCTTTATTTAATTTTATAATTTCACAACTAAGGATTGTAAATATAATGAAATATAATGGAAACAATCTAATAGTTTTTCTACAATAATTTTTGAGATGAAGAACGCTTCAGCTGCCTAATAATCTGCCCGCTAACCTTGAAAAATAACGAGAAAGAGACAAATTTTATAAGCCAAATTATAATTAGAAAACAGAAATAGAATGCCATTCACAGTGCATACAATAAAATACATTAAACTTGAATTCTTCTAAAACAAAACAAGCTTCTCTCCTCATATCCTGCAGCCTAAATAACTCATTCACACCGCGTTCTCGTTTCCCCCACTCGACAGTATTTGCGAGTACAATACGCAGAATGACATGGTGGCTGCTGATAGCACGACCTTCGTTCTTCAACCCTTGCAACGCGTTTGTAAAAACTGGAGGGCAGGCAGAAGTGTCGGTGTTGTTGTTTAGAGGGGCAGCGGTGCGGGGCAACCTGACATCTGACACGCTGAACAACATGACTGACTTCTGCTCAAATGTTCAGTCAACTTACTTGCACTTGCTGCTGTTTTTTCTTTCACTCTCTCCCTCTCTCTCTCTCTCTCTCTCTCTATCTCTCTCTCTCTCTCTCTCTCTCTCTCTCTCTCTCTCTCTCTCTCTCTTGTATGCGAAGAGTGACATCTTGACTTCATTTTGATTTCTTTTGACTGACGTGACATTCAGTCTGTGTGTTTGTTTGTGTCCGTCTTCCGTAGATTTGCTTCCTTGTGTGTGTGTGTGTGTGTGTGTGTGTGTGTGTGTGTGTGTGTGTGTCTTTCAAATATATTTTCTGCTAGTTTGTGCGTTCCTTTCTCAGTATTTTTTTCTTTGCTTGTTTATTTTTCATCTGCTGCAAGCGTTGCTTGGTTTTTAACGAACTTGATGGTCGTTAAGACACAATCATTCTGGTATTTTAATATGTACGAGTAGACACACACACACAGACGCACACACACACACACACACACGTACAATACCTTTTTTGCTGTTGTTTGTATTGTTTGCGCCTAAATATGCAGGAAATTGTGAACAATAGAATTTCTTACAAAACTTTTTTCTTGCTTTGGCGGTGTGGTTGTTGTGGTTGCTTTGGTTGCTTTGGTTGCTTTGGTTGTTGTGGTTGTCGTTGCTGTCGTTTCGGCTGCCGTTGTGGCGGTTGTTGTTGTTTTGTGGTCGTTTCATCGTTAATGTTATTGTTGCTGCCGGTGTTGTTGATGTCGCTGTTGAATTGGTTGTTGTCGCCGCAGTTGTTCCGCAGTTGTTGTTGTTATTGTTGCTGTTATTATTGTTGTGGGTTGTTGTTGTGTTTCTATCACCTTTTCTCACCTCACACAAACTGTGTGGAGAGTGTAAAACTCTTAATTGTACACACATGCAAACATTTACACATACGCATTTTTTTTGAAGACGCGTGTTGCTTATTTTTTACTTCTAATTTCTCATACTTTCAGTTTGAATTTAAGCTTATTAAGCTTTTGCTTGTTCTGCGGCAATTAAATTCTGTATTTTTCTGTATTTTCCGTGGTCCACTTCGTCATTAAACTTGGCTCCCCCTTCCCTTAAACTTGGCTTCCCCTACTCTTCATTCTCTGGTTCTCCCTCGGACAACCAAAACTTTTGCTTCCCCATCCCTTTCCACAATTTTTTCCACTCCAATTTCACTTCCTTTTTCCTCTTTCGGCTTTTACTGGCTCACTGAGTTTCCATTTGCTGCCATTTTTATCCAATCTTCAAGCTTCAATGATTTGTTATTAAATTCTTTCAATCCTCATAATTTCCCCACCAAATTTGTACGCCTTTATTATTCGTTTTCTGTCTCTCGTTACGAATATCTTTTTTTTTTGGGATTCGCACGACTGAGATTCGTTTGTCTTTGGGATTTGTATTTCTTTTACTTATTTGACTTGTTAAATTCTACAAATTAGTGAGTTTAATTGCATTGAAATAATTTTTACTCTATTAGTTTTGATTATCTTGTTTGAAATTCCGCTTTTTATTATCATTTCACAACGGATGGTTTAAAAATTCTTTTGAATACAGCGATTGTCTTTCTTTTTAGTTTTCCATTTTAATTTTCCGCAATTTATCAACTAAAGCTGCATTACCATTTTTCTCTCTCTCTCTCTCTCTCTCTCTCTCTCTCTCTCCCTCATCACACGCCATTTCCTTCCTAATTTAATTCTCATTTCTCTCTAATTTAGTTTAATTTTCAACTGTAAAACAAGTGATTGTTTCACGAAATCCGTTTTACTTTCCCACAAAGTAAACCATCAAATGAGACAGTTAAATCCACCAAATGCAATTTTATTGTTTTTCTTACCGTTTCTTATTGCACAATAGAATGCACTAAATATCCAGAAAGCTATAAAAGGTCTTCATTTGGAGGGGCGTGAAATTTACGATGCTCTTTCAAGCGAAACAACACTCTGTCGACCGAGTAAATGAAGTGCATTTTGGAAGTGGAGGATAAAGATAGAGAGAGAGAAAGAGGGAGAGAGAGAGAGGGAGAGAGATGGAGAGCGCGTGATAGAGAGAAGTGACAACAGAAGGAGAGAGGGGTGGTCAAAAGGTGACAGAGAGAGGGGAAATTAAATTTAGTTTCACAAAAAAACTATATTTAATTTTTGGTTACTTTCTGTTTTATTTTTGTATTTTTTTTTTTTTTGTTTTTTATTTTTTTTTTTTTTTTTTTAAATTTTTTTTTCACGTTTTTTATTTTTGTTTGTTATCACTAAACGCCATCAAAAGCTGTCGAATGCAGCATAAAATGGGCAAAAAAGCGAAATGGGCACAAAACGCTCTTCTCTCACACATTTGCAAGCACATACATGTGTAAATTATTTCACTCCCACACACACACACATTCTTGCAACTATCCTTCCTCTCTTCCTTTCAGATTATTCTACTCAGATGAACACATTTAGCCGTAATTTGATCATTTTAATGCAATTAAATAAACACAAACGAGTGTGTGACTTGAGTGTCTGTGTGTGTGAGAGAGAGAGAGAGTGTGTGTGTGTGTGTGTGTGTGTGTGTTTCTATGCGAATGTATGTCTGTTTGTCCTTTAATATCTCCATCTTCAAATATCTGTTTGCTTCTTCGTATCTTTGCTTGATCAGCTTTGATTCGGTAAGCATTTCAGTTTGCTTAGCAATTCAACGTGCTTGCATTGTTAGCTTTATCCTTCTTTTAAGCACATTAAAGGATTATTCAATAAATTTTTTTCGCCATGCACGCTGGTTTTCTGTGTGTGTGTGTGTCTGTGTGGAACTTAGCTTGAGTGAGTTCAGAGAGGCCCAGCGGAGTGTCCTTGTGTCTTCAGCACACATTTGATTCACTACTCAACATCTTTGGATTTCTTTTATTCTTCCCTTAAATTTGATATGCAATTGAAGAAACTAAATTAAATCTTTTCCTCACTCTGTAGTGCTGTAGAATCCAGTGTAATCACTCATTTCATTTACGCACTCATTCTTTCCCTTCTCTCTACACTCGAACACATTTATTTGCTCTTGTTGAGTTATTATCTCAATGACCTTAAACGTACACACTTACACACACACACACACTCGTGTCCCCCTCATTGTTAGTTGCGCTCACAAGCATCGCACAGTCAGTCTCTTATATGTCCACACACATCCTCCTCACATATGCTGTGCATCGCTTCCCACTCACTTAACAGAATGCTGTGCAGCATGTGTAACGTCGTGTTGAAAATAAATTATATTATAAATTCGCCAGAGAATAGAGCGGAGAATAAGAAGATTTTTTTTGTTCCTTTAACGAGGTTTGCAGCTGATTAGAGAGAAGAAGTCACAACTTGCTCGTACACAACGGAAAGTATGAGTGACGCTCTTTACAGTGGTTGAGAAAGCAATTTTTTCTGTTAGAAAATCGCTTCATCACTAGGAAATTCTTTTTTGCATTAATCTTTACCAATTTAAGATGATATCTTGTAATTTTTTCAAACAAAAAAAATTATTTTAAACTTTTAATACACTTTTAAAAGCTCTTTCTTTACTTTAAAAAAAAACCGAAAGTTGGTGAGATGAACCAGAAAAAAACACTTTTTCCTTTCTAAATTTAGATTTAGAAATGTAAACTACTTTAAAAAATATTTTCAGTGTCGACTATCAAAATGCGATTAACAAAAATTAAATTGTTTATTTTTGCCAATTTTTTTTTCTGCATATGTTTTCTAAATCGGTATTTAAATAGTAAGAAATTTTTATTAATTCTGCTAATTCTAAAACAAATTAAAAACGTAAAAGGGACACTTTAAGGATTTATTAATTTTTGCTAATACATTTAGCTATTTAAATATTTAAACTCTTTGAAATTTACTACAATATATTAATTGTTGTTTTATCTATTTTTGAAAGAATTTGAAGGTCTTCATTTTTTTTACTTTTATTTTTTGCTAATTTTGTTATTATTTGCATTTATCTTCACATTTCTAGCTTTTCCAGCATTTATTTGCAATCCTAGCATTCAATTTTTAAAGAATTCCTTTTTTAAGCATTTGTTTTCTGTCGAACTTTTGATTAATTTGAAAATCCCACAAATTTGCCTCAACTTTTCACGCAAAATCCTTCTCGAAATTGAAAACTTCACTGATTCGTTTGCATACCACACAAGCACGCACACACCCACACCCACACCCACACCCACACCCACACCCACACCCACACCCACACCCACACCCACACCACACACACACGCATCGCTCAACCACAAACATTTCCGTTGCCTTTCTTTTTTTAGCTTACAAGATTTTATTTTACTTTTCCGTTCAGCATTTTATTAGCCTTGTGTTAGTTTGAGTATTAGTGTGGGTGTCTATATGGAGATGTGTGTGTGTGTTTGTTTGCCTTCATGGATGTGTGTGTGTGTGTGTGTGTAGTTGTGTGTTTACTTCTGCTTCTGTCACAAGTTGCTATTGAATGATCCTCAGTTAATATTTGCAGGCATCGCAATTCAAGAGATTTTATTTTCACTCATTTCAAATGTGGCCCTCCAGCGGCAAGAAATTCAAAGACGTTGTGGGTTTTCCATATATACTTCCATCCCTGTATTGCCAACGAAGTTATAAGCTTCTTAAAATTTCTAGCTTTGTTTGTTGGTTATGTAAGCCAATTTTATAATTTAGAAGTTTATTTGTAGAATCCTTTAAGAAGTTCCTGTCGTTGAAAGGATCACTTTTCTGCAAAGTGAGAAGCTTTTCAAAGGCTAAACTCAACTTTTTTTTTTTTTTTTTTTTTTTTTTGCTATATCAGAATTCAGGAACTGCAAAGCTTTTTGTGCGGATAGCACGAACTACTGATAAGAGGGATGATAAAAGGGATGGGAAGGGGAGTGGAAGGCGTTTTTTTTATTGTAGAACTATTTTTAAGTAACAAACAATAATTTCATTTCTTTTTTTAAATCGATAATATTGAAAATTCACCCAGGAACAAAATACCAAAAACGCGACTGTCGCATGTACCGTTATTAAATATAATTTTGATGTTTTTCCATTCGCATTCAGCTCGGAATGCGGTGAACACAAACGCGACGCCCACATGACAATCATTGAAAGCGTGCTACTCGCGGGTTTTAGCATTGACTTTTATGAAGTCTGCCTCAGAGACTGGTTGCTGGTGGCAGGCTGCCACTCGAATGGCGAACACCATCCTCTCTCTCGTCCTTTCTCGTGCGGCTCGCAGCCAAAAGCAAAAGGCATTCACAGCCAACGCATTCTCACATTTAAATATAAAATTAAACAGAGCTGTCGTGGTTGTCTGGATTTGTGCTGCACACGCATTATTACGCCGTTTTATCCTCTCATTTTTCTTAACGTTCTTTTTTTCAATAACGTTGTTGTCACTGTAATGTTGTTGATGATGATGATGTCGACGACAACATTGACTACAGTGAAAGCAGTGAGAACAGTCACAACTTCAATGACAGCCGATGAATGAATGAATGAATGCTCATCAAATGTAGACTCAGTGTTTTCCTCTCCCCTCACCACCACTCGCCGGACAGCAACTAATCAAGCGTGGGTTTTGTTTTAACTCACTGCTTTTGTCCTCTCCGCAATAATTTTCCCACACTCCTCTCTCGTTCTTTCATTGCTTTTGATTTCTGCGAGGGTTTTACTTGCAAATCCTTTAAGCTTTCTGCTGCCTTCTGGATTTTCCTCTCGTCAACTCTCCTGCTCTCTTGGCACCACCACCTCAGCTACATTTAATGGTTTCGTCCTGTCTGCGAGAGCTGCCGATGCTACACAAAAATTCGCACAAAAATTACGCAGAAAATTGTACAACGAGTATTTTTACATTCGCACTCCTTACAATTTTCACTCGTTTTGCGTTTGTTGCTGTGTAAAAAATATCGTTACATTTTAACTCGTTACCTTCATTACTCGTACGTACGTTGTCGTTCCGATATATACTCGTTATATTTGATGCTCGTTACATTATCGCTCGTATTCGTAGCTTCTTCGACTTAAGCTAAAATTGCTATTTGACTTTTAATACAATTTTTTTAATACTTTTGTTATTCATTTTTTTTAATTCTTTCCTTGCAGTTGAAACGCACAAAAATTTTTAAGAGAAAAACTAACCTAGAAAAGTTTGGCAGAACATTTAAAATCACTCGTTCACCATCACCTCTCTTGCGCACATTCATTTCTCTCTCCCTCTCTCTCAATGTCGACAAATGAAAACGAAAATCGTGTTACCACTGCTGGTAATCCAGAGGCAGCAACAACAGCGCCAACCGAAATAACAACAACAACAACAACAACAACAAAAACACATGATGGCTTAGAGGATCAGGTAGGTGGTGAGCTGAGGTCGATAACGCCCAACAACTCGTCGACGGCAACATTTGATGTGGCAGCAACGGAGGTGGAACAAGCGGAGCGACAAGATGAGCGGGTGAGTTTAATAAAAGAACAACAACAACAACAACAACAACAATTTCGAGTAGTATTTTTTGGTCTAAATTTGATGGTTTTTAAGTTGAAATTTAGATTTTGCTATTAACCGTTCGAAGCTTTTTTAACGTAATTTTTCGCTGCGCCTGCTGGTATGCTTTGATTTTTTCCCTAAAACTTTTAAAAGCCATAATTTCGACTTGAAATTAAAACGTCGCGTAGCTTAAGTCTTTAATTAAATTAAGCCTGTAATGCATTTTTAGCTGATTTAGTGGTTTTTGAATTTCTCATCTAACCTAAATTTTATGTAGCGCCTGCTTTGGTTTTGGTAGGCAAGAACATTTGCTTGCATCTCATTTAATTTGGTGAGCTGCCAAGTAGGATAAATTATTTCTAGCACATAAATACATGCACACCAACGTACACATATATAAAAATAAGAAAAATACATTTCTACATTTATTTCTTTTTAACTTTTCTAACTTCTTAACTGCTTTAATTTCTTCTAAACATTTATTTTTATAATTTCGTCTTTCTCTTTAATTTACGTATTATTTCAAATTTACTTTTTTATTTCAGATATAATTTTTTCAAAATATTTTACTGAATTCGCACTGCGTTCTTCTGCAGCCAGAATTGAGTGCCAAATTTAGTGTTTCTTCAGTTGTTCCTGTGCAGGTTTCTTCGTGTGTCTTCTTTCAGATCTTTGAATGGATTTGACAGACTTTCTAAATCCCTCCTGTGAGAGTTGCAAAGTCTGTCCGTCTGAGTGTCATATCACTGCGACAAACATCACGCCGACTTACATATCATTCTCAGTCCTCCGCTGACGGTCCTCCATCTGCTTCGACGATGTCTTCCCTCGTTTACTTCTCGCTGTAGACGCGGTTAATGCTTTCAATCTGATCTGCCATCAATTAGCTGCCGTGTCAACTGCATTTGTTCGCATTTTCCTCTCTAGTCTTCTCTGTCGTTTTTTTCTCTGTTTTTCTCTGTTTTTCTTCTGTTTTTCTTCTCTTCATTCAGCATTCCTTAATTGCTCCCAACAATTTTTTTCAATTTACACAATCTTTACTTAATTTAAAGTTTGAAGATGTTTTTCACCCGTTAAATTTAATTTAAAATTAAATTAAGTTGCACTTAAAGTTGGTATATTTTGAGGTTTTTTGGTGGCATTTTTAGATAGCATAATTTTAGGTGCGCCAGATATAAATCAAGAGATAGAATTATAAACATTTTTTACAATTTTATTGCATGCTTTTAGGTACAACAAGCTTTTAAGTTGCAAATCTTTATTAAAAATTTGTTGCATACTTTGTGGCGTAAATATTCAAAACGAGAATTATCAAAAACGCTTTGGTTTAAAAACAAAAAACAGTAAAATTTTGTGTTTTAATATTGGGGAATACAATTTTGTGTTTTAATATCTTTTGCATTGCTAGTAATTAAATAGTTTTTTGCGTCTGCTTACTTAATTCTAATTTCTTCCTAAATGAGTTTCTCGTTTAGATTAAGTTTCGCATTTCATTGCTTGCTAAGCACAAATCGACCGCAATAAAAAAAAGAGTAGAAAAATACTAAATAAGAAGGTAGAATTTTTTCTCCTTGTATTGTTTTTACTGCTTGAAATTGATCCTTGAATCCTTGAAGGATAATATTTTGAACGAATTTTACTACATTACAAGTGGCAACGCCAACAACAACAACAACAACAACAGAAACTATAAGCACACCAACAATACAACCAGCAAAGACAGCAACAACAGCACTTCCAGTAACGAAAAAGCAGCAGAAGGACGAACAACGAAGAGAATCCCTTAAAAGTAACGAAAGCAGTCAGGAATAGCAACTACAAAAAGAATTATAATGATAACAACAACAACAACAACAGTATCAATAGTAGCAACAACAATATAAGCCAATAATAGACAACAAATTGTCAGCAACAAAAACAAAAATACGAAAAACGAAACAGATTCAGGAAAGAGGAAAAAACAACAACTATAGTAGGTTCAGCAGAAAGCAATAACAAATATGCTGTGGCCACCTAGTCATCCAGAAGCTGAGATTAAAGATTGCTACTGGCAACAGCAACAGCAACAACAACAACAACAACAACAGCAACAGCTACAATTCAATCATAATATCAGCGGCAGCAAATCGTTTATTGTGCCCGATGATATCCCTCCGCCGCCACCACAACCCGTACTTAAAAATGGCTTCAAGCGTTTAGCGTGCGAGCGACAGCAACAGCAACAACAACATCAACAACAACAACAACAGCAACAACAACAACAGCAACAACATCAACAACAACATCAACGGCATCAACAAAATCAGCCGAGAACATGTTTTGCCAATTTTTCTGATTCTTTTGAACAAGCACATGAATTGCAGTCACAACAACAACAACAACAACAACAACAACAACAAAAACTACAAGAACAACAAATACAACAACAAATTCTACAACAACAACAAGAACAGCTTCCGCACCAAGGCCAACAGCATCATCAGCAGCATCATCATTATCATCATCAATATTCTCAGCATCAACAACAGCATTCAATGACAATGAGACGACAGTCATTGCAACAACAACACCAACAACACCAACAACAGCAAGTACCTCATTCTCAGCAAGAACATCAGATTCCAATGCAACAACATCAAACCCCAATGCAACAACATCAAACCCCAATACAACAACATCACCTTCTGCAACGACAACAACCTCCCCCGCATTCTCAGCTTGCCCAACAACAAAAACAGCAGCAGCAGCATTGTCAACAACATAATCATCGTCAGCTGCAGCCATCACAGTTACATCATCAACAACAACAACAACAACAACAACAACAATCACTACAGCAAACACATTATCATCAACATTGTCTATTGAGAAATCAGGAATTACAACAACCACAACAACGGCAGCACCATCATCAGCATCGTGAGGAACCACAACAACAGCCAACTTTTAAATATCATTCGAATCTCCTTTTGAAGGACCAACAGCAGCAGGTAGGTAGCAGCAGCAGATGGCTTTACCTTTGTGTTCTTCGTAATTATTGTCGACTACTGTAGTAAGCAACAACAACAACAACAACAACATCCACAGAAGTCTACCGTTAAAGCTTTGATTAGTCAAGAATATCGATTCTTGTTTTGTATTTTGTTTTTTTAATAAAATAATGATTACAATGATTGATTTGAGGTTTTTTTGTGGTTCTCTTTTATCTTCTCTTCTATTCGTCTATTCTTCTATTTAGTCAGTTTATAATTTAATTTTTTTAAGAGCTTAAAATTTCAATTATGTGGGACCTCGCAAGGTAAAAAAATTACATAATTATAAGTAACAATTAGAAATAATTATATTTTGATTTTTGTATTTAATTTCAATATTTAATTTTGTTTTAATAAACTTAACTTTTCAGTTCTAATTAAATTATATTTTAATACTATTAAGTTTACTTTATGTTAGTTTACAACTATTTATATGAAATCCTTATAAAATGAAACAAAATTAACAAATAATTTAGAACATGAATACCAAGAAGTATGCAATACTTTATTTTTTATCTTTACAATAATTTTGTTCATATTTTCTCTTGATTTATTGCAAGATTTCTTTCAATTTTTCTGCGTATTCCATAGAACTGTGAATGCATTCAAATGGAAAATTGTCTGCGTTCAACAGCAGCTGGCTATTATGTGGGGGTGTGTTTTTGTATATATGTACATGTGTGTCTGCTTAGTATTAGTGTGTGTGTTTGTATTAGTGTGCGTAAGGAAAGAACGTGTTATATTTCGTTCCTTTTCGATGATCTAAAATCCCATGATTTCACATATTTAAATTTCGTGACTCTTAATTTCACATTTTTCGATATTTTTATACTTTGCATTTCGAGCATAGAGTGGAAAGAGGAAAATGAGAACCAGCTGCCTGATTCTCTACAGATTTCAATGAAATTTATGACTTTCAATTCCAGGAATCAATAATGATTCTCCGCTGCTGATGCCACACCAATTTATGACCTTTACAAGCTCATAATGAATTTTAAATTTTGTACAATAAAATTAATGTAGAATATTGGAGCTACGAATTGGTTTTTATATACTGAACGTGCTTTCATTGAACGCATTCTTCTAATATAACTTCTTGTATGTTTGTCAACGAATTTATTGCCTTAACCTTATGTAAATCATTTCACTTTTATTGCCTCCTTCTTGGCCAAAACCTTCACAATCTGGTGAGCCTTCTGAGTATCCTGAGCATTTAAACCAACTCGTTAGTCGCTCAGCGAATTTACCTTGACATCTTTTGTCGTTTGATTGTCATTCGGCGCGTTATCACGTGCGCCAAAAATCAGCATCGAAGCTGACTGCCAAAAGATTGTTTTTTATGCGCAAATTGTCTGTTTTTTTTTACATTCTTACTTTCTTTTGGCTATTTTTGCTTGCTTTAATGTAAGTAAATTTTACTCTTTCCTCTTCCTACTTCTTCTCCTTTCTCCCCTTTTCTTCAGTTTTCTGTTTGCTTCCCTATTTTTTTTCTCTCCCCTGCTCTTCGTGTTTCTGTTAGCTTTTTGTCTTTGATTTTATGCTAAAATCAAGTTAAATTTTTTTTATTTACTTGTTTAATTTCCTTTTTTTGCATTCAAATTGATTCGCTCGATTTTCATCTCAGTTTTCGATTCCATGTAGAGTTGGCAGCTCTGCTCGGTCCCATCAGTCGTTGACAGCACAGCGGAAATGACCATCATCGCGGAACGGAATTGCTATAATTTTTCTTATTTACTTCGATTTCTTATTTTGTATTACTTTAATTTTTCTTTATTTTAATATTCGGTATTTTTCAAGTATTCGTTTTTGTTGACTTTTTTATTTTACATATATGTATTTTTGCCTCTTATTTTTATTTTTATATTTTCCTGCCACTTCTTTTAATTTCCTGTCAATCGTTTGCTCAATACTTTTTCAGGCAATCTGCGATAGAGTTCTGGTTTTGCTAAACCGTTTTTAATTTCGTTTCTTCTGCATTCCTCCTCCTCCTCTTCTTCTTCTACTACTTTCACTCTTTATATTTTTACTTAAAAATCGCAAAAACAAAGAATAAATCATCTAAGTACGTCGAGAGAAATTAATATATTTATCATAAAAATACTTTAAACTAAAAACCACACAAACTAAATCAATATTTGAATTGAAATTTAAAATCTTTATCACTCAAAGAGTGTAGAAAGCCTCAAAAAACGAAACTGCCGTGAATAAATAATGACAAGCCATGATGAGGGCAGACTTATGTGAAAAACAGTCATGTGTTGGCATAAATTAGCTAAGCAAGTATTTAAAAAGTGCACAAAAATAGAAAATCCGATAAAAAAGAACGGAAGACACCAGAAATTAGGAGTAAAAAAATAAGCAGCCTGTATAAGCATAAAGACGACAAAGTAATTAGAGAACCCGTAGCCCGTTCTAGACTCCTCTCTCTCTCTCTCTCCAGAGTAAATAAAGTAACAGCACACTTCGTTCTTCTCTCTTTTCGGAGTCTATTAAAAAATCATTCAAATTTTAAAAAATACCCACATTTCAAAGTAACAATCCCTCATTTTAGTGAAATATCGCCGCTAATTGTAATTTTAGGATGATAGAAAAATGTGAAAAAGGTAAAAAAGAAGTATGCGAAAAAAGAAGAAGGCCACGAAACTTCCGTCAACATATTACGGTTTCTCAATTACCAATGCAGACAGTTTCTCCATTATCAATGCAGGCACGTGTGGCGAAAACTCGCAGTGGCAACTCTGCGTTCTCTTCAAAAGAGTTGCACTCAAAGAAAGACGTTTTGCAAACATGACTGACTCAGTCAGACTGAGGATTTTGTTGTTCAATCAATCTTTTATTTCGTATTGTATTTCTTTCTTCAACTTCTTTGAACTCTTTGAATAGCTAATCGATGAAATGATGGCTCGTTCGGCTTCACTTAATGGTCTACGTGGGTTCCTTGCTTTGGTTTTTGTTTTTTGTGTTGGGCGCGGCGCGTTCGATGTGTTCGATGTGCGCATCTGAGCTCTTCGAACAAAAAATTCTTTGGCACGCGTTAAGCATTTCAAATTTGCAAACGTCTTGAAAAATTTATGTGCTGCGAATGCATTTTGCACTCTTTGATGTTAAAATGTGACTTCTTACTTTGTTTAGTTGTTTTAAGATTGGAATTTGAAATTTTGAAATATTGGGATACAGAATGTATGGAAAATATAAGTATTTTTATTTATTTACATAAATTGTTTTCAATTTTTTCAGTAATTTCTGAAGAAGCGGGAAGGTGAAAGGATTGAAAATGTCGTTGAATACCTTTTTCAAGCTCCAAATCTTATAAAAGAAAGCAAAGAAAGAGATTTTTTAAAAAACTATTCTTCCAGAAATAGCTAATCTTCTCAGAAAAGTGATAATTATTTTACAATAATCTTATTTTTGCAATTACCTTCCCCAAAAAAAAACACTTTAGCTTCAACAATGTTTTAAATGTATATTTACTTCATACATTTCGAATACATTATATGATTTTTAACATCTCATCCTTCACCTTATTTCAGAACCTCGTCAATTCGCGCAAAAAAGTCTGCCGACTACGAATACTGTTGGGTGTAATTTTTGGACTCGTCCTTCTAAGTCTTCTGATAACCGCACTTGTGTTCATCTTCAAAAATAACGATGCGAAACCAACGGTGCCCCAGGCGAAACTCAGTCCTATGAAACTGGAGGACCTGCTGTCCGGTCACTTTGTAGCTCACGACTTCAATGCCAGTTGGACGGGTACAAAACTTTTGTACCGCGATAATGCGGTAAGTGAACAAAATTCAGTTAAATTATAATAGCCAAATGTCAATTACTTCCTAAATCATAAGTCAATTACTTCCTATTTTTAGTCAATTACTGAATTTGATGTGAAAACGGGCCGTCAAACTGTTTTACTCCATGATGAGCTGGTAAGTTTTAAATTTTATGTCATTAAACATTCTAAAATAATTATTTGTCTTCTTATACTTCCAATTCATATCTTTTTTAGCATCACTATACCACTTTTGAGAAATCAGCTGATGGCGATTTCATGCTGCTTAGCAAAAACTATAGAAAAGTAATTTTTTAAAAAAATTGAATATTTTTTGGTGCTCATTAGATAGAATCAAAATAATTGTTATTTTAGAATTTCCGTCATAGTTTTACCGCTCAATATGATATCCTTCACATCGCCTCGGGCCAAATTTATCCTCTGTTGTATCGCGGCGAACAACATCCACTGTGGCTGGTCAAGTGGGCTCCTGTCGGCAACGCACTCATCTTTAACCACGCCCGGAATTTGTATTACAAACGCAGCGCTCAGCCCGATGCAGAGGCAGTCGCCATTACCTTCGATGTCAACCCACATGTGCTGAATGGCATCCCCGACTGGCTGTACGAAGAAGAGGTCTTCAGTTCCAATTCGGCTGTTTGGTTTAATCCGAACGGCACCCAACTCGCCTTCATACGCTTCGACAATTCCGCCACCAATTATATGAACCTGCAGGAATTCGGGCATGCGGGCGATTTGCGTTATCAATATCCGCTGTATAGACCGATTCCCTATCCGAAGGCAGGTGCCTCGAATCCACGAGTTCAGCTCTTCACTGCCGATCTGACCCACATCAGCGAAGATGCCAACACTCATCTGACCGAAGTACCCGTGCCGAGTGCTCTCAATACGGAGACCGACTATATTATCACTGGAGTTGAGTGGCTGAATAACGATCTGTCGTTGTCCGTGTGGATGAATCGTATACAGAATCGCCTTCACATGCAGACTTTTAACGGATTGAAGCGTTATGAGGTTCGTATTCGTCTCATATATCATATATTCGATCTCAAGGAGTCTGGGATAATTACCGATACATACTATCGTGAAAAAATCTCATTGTCATCTCGATTGCTTCCTTTTCACACCCTCATTACAGTTGTATAGCTTAGAATCGAAAACCGGTTGGGTAAATATATTTGAAGCTCCTTACAAAAACCGTGCGGGTTCCACTATCGCCCTCATCCTGCCTCAACGTCATGGATCCACTGGTGATGACTACTATCGTCATCTCTGTTTGCTCGCCACTCGCAACGCCAACCAGGAACCAGTTTCGCTGACCCGTGGGAAATTTGAGGTACAAACGATTTTGCATTGGGATCTCAACAACGATATCATATTCTACACTGCGAACACTGAGGCGAATCCGGAGGTATTGCATGTGTATGCAATCAAAGCTGCAGCGAATCAAAAAAGCATCTGCGTGACTTGCAACATTCAGCAGTCAGGTGGTAAGTATTTCCCCTGTACCTGTCAGGTGGTAAGTCATTTCCCCATCCGCAGTAATAGCTGAATAAAACCAACAGTTTTAAAGTGGTCGACATTCAACTGATTTCCCCCTGTCTGTCACTCTCTAAGTCGCTGCACCTACCCTTTCTCCTCTTCTCATTCTTTCTATTCTTTCTTCTATCCCTCTTTTTATTTTCAGATATTAAACCGAGTTATTTTACTGCCGATTTCAATAACGATCACCTGGTGGCCATACAATCCATGGGTCCTACGGTGCCGAACACGGTAATCTACGAATGGAAATGGACCAATAGTGAGTAAAAAATTCAAATGAAAATCTTAACAAGACAGTGTTTTACTTCTCCCTTTCTCTCTCTCTCTCTCTCTCTCTCTCTCTCTGTTTCACTTTCTTTTTTTCCCCTCTTTCCTTTTTACACAGATCAAGTCGCATTGAGTCATTTGTTGGACTGGGAGAACAATACACACCTTCGAAGCGAAATATCCAAACTTTCCATGCCTCACACCGAAATTCACAGCATACCGATCGCTCAAGGTTTCACGGCTAAAGTCTTGTTGCAACTGCCACCCAATATGGATCGAAGCGGTAACACGAAATACCCCATGTTGGTGGAGGTATATGGAGGTCCGGACTCAAATTCGGTTGGTCAATCTTTTCATTAAATTAATCTTTATTTCTTTTTAATTAAGGATTTGTTAATATTTTATGTTTAATGAATGTATTTTTAGGTTTACCATTCCATTTTATAAATTATAAATTCCGAATATTTGTCTGTTTCTACAGGTCACCAATAGATGGATCATGGACTGGGGTGTCTATCTGTCATCCAATCAGTCGGTGATCTACGCCAAAATCGATGGACGTGGCTCAGGTTTGCGTGGAGAAAAGTTATCACATTCGATTTATCTGAAATTGGGATCGCTGGAAATCGAAGATCAAATCAATGTGACGAGGTGAGCTAATTGAACTTTTAATATAGAAGTTTTAAGATTGAATTTATAGGTCCTAAATTTTGTTGAATTCTCATTTCGGTATTTTTGGGAAATTCGATATAATTTTCTATCCGTTACGAAATCTAATCCGATATCGAAGTTTGAAATCTTAAACCCCATTTTAATATTTTTATCGTTTTCCACTTATTACACAGGCAATTACAGAAGAAATTCGACTTCATTGATGCAAAGCATACTGGCATCTGGGGCTGGAGTTATGGTGGTTACGCGGCCGCTATGGCTCTCACTGCGGACGATAATGGGGTGTTTAATTGCGCCGCATCTATCGCCCCCGTCACCGATTGGGCGTATTATGGTGGGCATGAATTTTAATAGTTTTTACATTTCTAATACTTGCGTATACTTAATAGTTTTTAATTTCTAATACTTGACTTTCGCTATTTGCCACTTTCCTTCATACGTCTTTCTCTGTTCCCTTCTCTACTTTCCGCTCTCTCGTCCCACCAAACTTCTTCTTACTCCTCTTTACTGAACAATCTTTCACCTCGTTCTGCCTCGTTATAATCCCTCTTCTGTCTCCCTCGCACAGATTCCATATATACCGAACGTTATATGAGTCTACCGAAGTTCAACGAAGTGGGCTACAACAACTCGCGTCTCACCACGCGTGCCCACAAATTACGCGGTAAGAAATACATGCTGATCCACGGAACTCTCGATGACAACGTGCATTACCAGCAGGCGTTGGTGTTGGCAAAAAATTTAGAGCGACAAAATATACTCTTCAAACAAATTGTGAGTAAATAGCAACCTTGCATTAGGCGCACTCAGAAGGGGGAACTTGTCACCCTGTGCTTGTATTAGGAATTTTAACAAATATTGTATATAAATTTTGTAGCTTTTAAAATACCCTTTCAAGTTTTCTCATTCCTTTTCTTCCAGAGTTACACCGATGAGGACCACAGTCTGTCCAACGTGCGCCCCCATCTCTTCCACTCACTGGATCGCTTTTTTGGCGAGTGTTTTGCCAGCAAAAGCATGACGAGAGCTTGAAACTAACTTTCTTAAAAATCCTAAGTGGAAATTTTGGGTTTCTTTAGTTTTTTTCCTACATACATTTTAAGATAAAAGTATTTAGAAATAATTAAACGGCTGGATGTATTTTTTCATAGACAAAATGCATTTGAAGCGCATCCTTTAATTGTACTTAAAATTTTTGCAATGTACAAATAATTTCGCACAGATTTTTCTCCCAATTTTTACTTTTATTTTTAATCAGCAATATAAAGTTAAAAAGCATTTAAATATAGAAAACCGAAAAGAACGCATAAAATAATAGTTTTAAATTCAAAATCAAGTCCAAGTGTAACAACAAAACAATAATTAAATTTAGAAAAAATTAGAAAATCCTCAAAGTTGTTGTTGTGCCTCGAGTGATTAATCAAATCAAGACAAAAAACACAGATAATAAAAATAAGCGGAAATCAAAATTAGTGCACGACAATGGTGGCAACTAGAATATTAAGAATTAGAAGCAATTTGTAAAATTGATATAAGAAACAGAAGAACGACAGAGAAAAATATAAAGTTTATTAAAGAAAAAACGCACAAATATCAAAATTTTAATTTCTTTAAAGGAAAGCCGAAAAAAAGTAAATAGAAATCAAAATTTAGCGACCCCAAGAACTTTAAATTTAGCAAACAATTTTTAGCCACAAGAAGATATTAAAAATATTATAGTAATGAAATATTTTCAAAATTAGCATTTGGAAATTTAAAATTGTAGTGACGGAAAATTAAATTTAATTTAAAACGAAGCGGCCAGGAAATCATACAGACTTTTTTTTCTCTACAGTTCAATTGAATGCAATTTCAATCTTTTAAAATGTATATTTATATAATAAACTTCTACAAAAAATTCATCAAGAAGTTGGTAAAGAAAATTCTTACAATTAGAAAACAGCAACAATTAGGAAAAACATGAAAGTGTTTACAGAAAACCAATTTTAGCCAACAAATTCGTGAAAAAAGTTATTAAAGGAAATCGTTGTGAGATGCCAAAAGAAATTATTAAAAGCTCTTATTAATAAAATATAAACAATAAAAACAATTCAGATAATTGAATTAAATTGAACATAACACACTTTATAATAGTAGAAATTTAGAAAAAACTAAAAATAAACCATAATTTTAAAATTTTTAAAATCAAAAAAAAAAACCATTTTTGTTTTTCTTACATTTTATTTCTTTTCTTTTAATATTACTGTAAACTTATGTAAATAAAAAATAATGTACAAAATTTGTTATCGAGTTTATTTTGTTATTAAACAATCGAAAATAGTTGAAATGCGTTCAAATAAAGTAGAACAGTTAAGAAGTGTTAAAATTAATGCTTCTAATAGCAAAATCACTTACTTAAACTTTTAAATAAAAAGCAAATTTTAAAATTTTTAATAACGTTTTACATTTTTAAGTAAGTCATTTCATTGATTTGTATGAAAATGTTTTTTTAGTAAGTTTTAAGTACAATAAATAGTTACAGTAGAAGTATGAAATAAAAATCGTAGGGAAAAGAAGTTAAAATTATGAAATAAATTCTGTTTTTAAAAATCTATAATGCTGTTTTTATTGAATATTTCTAGAAAAACTTATTTCATTTTACAAGTAAAAAACACCAATGAAATTATGTAAATATTTATTTATAATTAGAGGATAAATAGAAACACAAAAGTTGGCCAATCTTATACACACTCACGCTCACACTGATTTACACATTCATTGAAATTATTCTCAATCTTGGCTTCCTTATCACGCCACGTGATAATTTTAAGATTTGATGATTTTTGAGTGTCGCTTTTTTGATTGTCGCTCAAAGTTTGAGTTTGAGTTTTATTTTTGAGTTTTTATTTATTTTATTTTTTTCCCTCCACAAAAAAATTCACTCCATTTCAATGAACTTTGAAGTCTCACACGACCAGGCAACCAGATTCATCCAGCAAGATGTTTCTTTGTTTATTTGCTGTGCAAGGGCTAAGAATAAATAAAACTCAAACTCAAACTTTGAGCGACACTCAAAAATCATCATGGGTGGTGATTGTGTATTATTTTTGAGTGGTATGTATTTTTGAGTGGAAATTAATCAGGCGATCAAAATTGAATAGCAAGTATTTGCAGAAGCTGCCCAACTCATGGTCGGTAAATCCTGTACTCGCGTACAAAACCAACACGGACATGTTTTTTAGCTCGCTCACGAAATGAGAGTAGCTTGTTGGCTTTGCTCGTGTATGCAAGTGTTTTGTTTTTGTAGCTTTTTAGGCGATCTATCAATTATCCCATTCAGCCGGCGGAGCGCCCCCTTTTCACTAAATGTTAAAAAGGTAAACAACCTTTTTTAGAGTGCTGACTTATAACTGCTGACCATTATTTCGTTGTAACAAACTTATAACAAAATTTCAAGTTCACATACGGAAGTGACATCAGCTGAAATGTCAACAACACACGTTGTGCTTCGATTGATAGCATTACATTTTTGGATACCGAAAATGGCATCCACTTTTACCGAAAAACAACCATTCAGCCGGAAAAGAAATCAGCAGCTTCGCCCGCTGAATGTACTGAATAATAACAACCTAGTACGACTCTATTCCCTCTATACGCTTTCTCTCTTTCTATTTCTCGTCAAAAACCGCTATTAAAGCAATTAACTACACAGCTAATAGAAAAGAGACACACTTGCTGTGAAATCTGGTCGCCTGGTAGAGTTTAGCTTAAAAATGTATTGAAAAATTTATGATGCCGGTGTGTGACAGAAAACGCATGCTAGTTGTTAGTGTGTGTGGATAAGGACAACATTGCCGAAATGTCATTCAGTACATTAAATAATAACGTAAAACAAACAACAACGTTCCTTTCTTTCAAATCGTTTGCATTTATTCTTATTTGAAAACTTTTTCTCACAAATTTTATGCCAAAATATTGACTTACTTGCTACTTTAATATTTTCTTATAGAATACAATAAATTTAAATGTAACAATGATTTAGAAAGATTATAATATTAATAAATTGTTCGTGACTTGTGACTTGCTTAATTTTTAATACTTTTTTTACAATTTTATAAAAATCCGAAAAATAAAACAAATATTTTTACTTTGTTTTCAACAAAAGCAGTACGAAAATTGTAACACGAGTGGAGAGAGAATTGTGAGAAGTTGCAGACACAATAAATGAAGGATGATGTGTGGAGAAGTGAATCAATGAGGGGAAAAGGTGTTACTGAAGAAAAACTCTCAGTTATGAGTGGAAAGTTAAATGTCAGCAAAAATTTTAAAACTCTTACAATAAAATTCAAAATTAAACAAAAATCTATTATAATACTTCAAACACTATAATTTCTTAAAAACTACGTTTTTCTCTTTGCAACATCTAATTTATTCCGTTCTTATAACCAAATTTTATTTACAAAAAATGTCATTTATTGTATTTTTGAATTTTTAATATTTATAATAATTTGGTATTTGTTACAAATATTATCTTGTAGTACGTTACGCAAATTTGTGTGCTAATATTGTAACTACTTTACTTAAAACTATTTAAAATTATTAGCTGAATTTTTGTATTTATAAATTTTTAAATACTAATTATTCAATATTTTAAAATTCAATTGTATTTTTCAGTTGGTCTTATTTTTAATATTTGTTTGTTAATAAATTTGTTCGTGTTAGAGGCTAAAATTTTTATTTATATGCGCAGGTTTTAATGAATATCTTGAAGATTTCTCTCAAATTATAGTTAATTTTAAGTATTAAGAAATTTTGAATGCTGGTTGAAATTTTTTAAAATAGAATTCCACACAATTTAACTCTTCCAATTTTACTGGTACAAATATTAACCTAAATTACAATATTTAAAATTATTTTCTTATTTCTTGCAATTTAATTTTGTAAGATCTTATTTTTCAAAATTTCGAATTCCTCGCGCAACTAAAAACTTGAGTCGAATCAGCAACATCAGCTGCTCAGTGCTCAGTTCAAATAAACCTCTTCAACTTGCTCGCCAACGCATTCCTGCTGCTCCTCCTGCTCCTGCTGTTCCTGCAGTTGCCGCAACTGATGCTCGCCGAGCACTTCTTCATCTTCGTATTCGACCAGCTGCTGCTGCTCGTGTTGCTGCTGGTGCAGCTGATGTTGCGACTGTTCTTGCTGGTATTCAATGTGCTGCGTTTGTGGTTCCAACTCGAGTGGATCCACCAGAGTCGCTTGATGCTGCTGATGGGTTAAGATATGGTGTTGCTGTTGTTGTTGCTGGTGATGATGATGATGATGGTGATTGTTGTTGCTGATGCTGCCGCCCGTGCTGGCGAAAACTAATGGCGGCGGCGAGGTTGCCGACGAAACACTAACAACAGCGGCGGGGGGCGGCATATTCGACGATGACGTTGATGATGCTGCTGCTGCTGTTGATGATGAGCTCGCGCTGCGTATAATATGACCGGCGGCCGATCGACCCGAGCGTGTTAGGGTCACCGTCACCTCAGAGCCGAGACCAGCGAAGGACACGGGCGTCGCTCCAGGTCGGTGGCCTCGGTTGTGAGAGTGCAGAATGCGGCGAACAGCTGTTGTTGCTGCTGTACTGTTGGTGGGGGCGGCTGCTGCTTGGGGCACAACAACTGTTGCGGGTGCTACAGCAGCGGCGGACGTTGTTGTTGTAGCTACTGCATCTCCGTTGGGCGAAACATAGTTAATCAACAGAACACGCTCACCGCCGGCCGGGTGGTGACTGCCGGCTTGCTGACGAAGCACTCGTCGCACGGAGCTGCTGCCGCCACGTACAACATGATGATGTTGCTGCTGATGGTGTTGTAGCTGTTGTTTCTGTTGCACTGGTGTTGCTGTTGTTGTTGCCACTATGTTCGCGTTTGATCCGCTGGCCCCCACCACGCTTCCTCCGCCGTCTGCCGGGCCGCAGATCATATCGTTGGCTCATCATTACGTGTTGTTACTTCCTTTCAAAATGAAAACCTTCTTAACCAAAATGTTCTTGTTGTTGCCCTAGTTATATTTGGGGTTTGTTGTTGTGGTTATTTTTCGAATGTGGTTAGACGTTGTTATTACAAGCGGTGGATGTTGAATGCATGGCGACGTGAATGTGAATGCGAGTGAGGCAAGAGAAAAAACGAGAGAAAAGAGAGAAGACAAGTTTTGATTGACATCAGTGACGTTAATTACTGTTATTTGTGTTCTTCAACGGCTTTTATTCCGCTTAAATAGCAGGCTTTTGTTCTCTTCTGTTAATTTTTGGGATTTGTTGTTTGCTAATTTTTGGGATTGGGATAAATTCAAATATAATGAAATATATATACAGGGCACATTTAAAAGCAAATTTTCTCACCTACGCCACACTAAAGCTATTTTAGTAAAATTAAAACTCAAAATGCAACCTTAAAATCCACAACAAGGACCAGGGCTTCCAACCGGAGAAAGAGAATGATAGGGAGAGAGAGGGAATGAGAGAGAGGAAATGATAAAGTGAAGAAGAGGGAGTGAGAGAGAAAGGGAGAGAGAGAAAGTGTGAGAGAGAGAGAGAGAGAGAAAGGGAGAGAGAGAGAGAAAGGGAGAGAGAGAGAGAGAAAGGGAGAGAGAGAGAGAAAGGGAGAGAGAGAGAGAAAGGGAGAGAGAGAGAGAAATGGAGAGATAGATTGAGTGAGAGGGAGTGGGAGTGAGAGAAAGAGTTTGGGATAGATAAGAGATAGTGACAGAGGGGAGAGATATAGAGCAGGAAGAAATAGGGGAGAGAGAGATAGAGTTGGAGGAAGAGGGAGAGAGGAGAAGGATAGGATACAAAGAGAGAGGGAGGGGAGAGAGAGAAAAAGAGGGTCGGATAGAGAAAGAAAGAGAGAGGGAAGGAGAGAAAGAAAGAAAGAGGGAAGGAGAGAGAGAAAGAGAGAGGGAGGGAGAGAGAGGAAGGGAGAGAGACAGAGAGGGAAGGAGGAACATAGGAAGGGCGAGGAAGGAGACAGAGGGAGACGGAGAGAGAGAGAGAGAGAAAAAGGTAGATAGAGAGAAAGGGGGAGAGAGATAGAGAGAGAGACAGAGAGGGAGATAGAGAAAGGGAGATAGAAATAAATAGAGGAAGGATAGAGAGATAGAGAGAGTAGATAGACAGAAATAGAGGAAGGGAGAGAGATAGGAGAGAGAGATAGAAGAGAGAGAGAGAGAGAGAGAGAGGTAGTTAGAGAAAGAGAGATAGAGATAGAGGAGACAGAGGGATGAGAGAGAAGGATGAAAGAGTGATGAGAGAGAAGGATGAGATAGAGAGAGACGGATGAGAGATAGAGAGGGATGAGAGAGAGAGAGAGAGAGAGGGATGAGGGAGAGAGAGAGGAATGAGAGAGAGAGAGGGATGAGATAGTGAGAGAGGGATGAGGGAGAGAGAGAGACGAATGTGAGAGAGAGGGATGAGAGAGAAGGATGTGAGAGATAGGGGGATGATAGAGAGAAATAGGGGAATGATAGAGATAGAGAGGGATGAGAGAGTGTGTAAGAGAGAGTGACGGAGAGAGTAGTAAGAGAGTGAGAATGAGAGAGAGAGTGTGAGGGAGTGAGAAGTAAGACAGTGAGAGAGGGAGTGAGAGAGTAAGACAGTGAGAGAGGCAGTAGGAAAGGGAGTAGGAAAGGGAGTAGGAGAGAGAAAGTTAGAAAAGGAGTAAGAGAGAAATAGAGAGAGATAAAGGAAGAGAGAGAGAGAGAGATAAAGGAAGTAAGAGAGTGGGAAAAGGAGTAAAAGAATGATAAGAGAAAGTGAGTAAAAGAGTGATCAAAGTAAGAGAGAGAGAGAGAGAGAGAGAGAGAGAGAGAGAGAGAGAGAGAGAGAGAGAGCGAGAAAAGGAGTGTGAGAAAGGTGAAGAAATGCAAAACCAAACAACCAAATAAGTAAAATTTTCCAAAGTTCATACAAAATTTTAGTTAGTTTTTATTGTTTTTCCGTAATTGTTCTTATTATTTGTAGTTAATTACAGGAAATTATATATTCGCTTTACTTAAACTAACTAAATAAACTAAATATTAATTCATAATAAAAAATTTTGTATATATATTGTAGTACAGGTTTGAAATATAGGGAAATATAAATTTAGATATACAAAAAAAATAAAATTTTACACACTTTTTAGAAATGTAATTAAAGGAAACCAAAAGAAATTCATAAATTTTGAACAATTGAAAATTTCGTTATGATTAAAACAAATTTATTTGTGAATAATATTTAATACATAATTAACAAAGTAGATACATATTTCGATAATCTACATATATACGAGTATATATGTAGATATTATTTTTAAATGTACAAACTCAAATTTGAAAAATTTACAAAAAATAAAACTCTTAGCCGAAAATAATGAAATTGCAATACATAATTATAAACAGTTTTGAAAATGTAATATAAAGAAATATTTTTATGCATTATACATCAATTATTTACATATATATGTATTATGCATATACAATTATATATATTCATTTATATACTCAGGAAAATGTAACTGTGAAAATTAAGTGAGGAAAGTAATTTTATATTAAACTTCGTTGAAAAAATTGTGGAATAATTTTTGGTTTGTTGTCATTTGAAGCCAAATATTACAGTATAATTAAATTCAACTAAAAATAAAGCATTTTTACGTTTATTCTACTATTCAAGTGAGTTTTTCAAGAAAAAAATAGAAAGAGGTTGTAAAAAACTCTACAAAAATTGTGAACTAAAAAATTAAAACCAAAGGTTTTCGCTGAATACGCTAGAATAATTAACCTTTCCATGACTTTATGAGTTTCAGTGTTACTCGTAATTGAAAAGGTCTACAAAAACAGCGACGAAGGTGTAAAGTAGAAAAAACCAAAGATTCACTCAAAACTTATTTAACTATATAAACTATTTAATTAAAAACACTATTTATTAAAATCTAAATTAAACAAAACCGCTTCCAAGTTGCTATTCTTTTCAAATAAACCAAAAAGGTAAGAATTATTTCAGTTTATTTGTTAAATTAGGAGTAAGACTCCAATTAAATATTTAATAAATTTTTAATTCAAATCGTTTTAATTTTCAACCATTTAGGTTCGCAAATAAGAAATTTATTTCTACAAAATTTTGAATAGTTAATTGTAACTAAATAGAAGTGTTCATTTATTTAATTAAGTTGAATTTTTAGTTCTCATCTTACAAATTTAGTTTTTCAAAAATAATTATTTGTGTTTTTCTCAATAAGAACTCAATAATATTGAATTTCGTGTATAGATTATAATTAATAAGATTAAACTTAGAATTACGAATTAAGTATTTCCATTTACGCAAAGTTCTTTTGTCCTCAGCATTTGCTGCAATTGTGTGTTTAGAGTGATATAATTGAATATTTTTTCTTTTTTTAATTAAGATATTCCTAATTTAAAAACTGCACTGGTTTTGATTGTTGCAAGTTACTTGTATGCAATATACATATGCAATTAAAATTCTAATTACATTAAAATAACAACAAAAAGGTTTTCAGCTAATACTACAATTATAATTACAATTACTAAAATAGTCGAAATTTACAATTTCAAATTAAGTAGACTAAAATCATTTATTTCGCTTAATTACAATCTGGAATTAATAATAAATTAATCTATTTCATTTCATTTAATGTACTCTTTTATTTTTTATTTATTTAATTTTTAAGTTTTTAATTTTTTTTTTTGTTTTAGAAGATTCGATTTGAATTTAATGTGCTTTCAATTAAGTTGGATTCGAGTTTTATTTAAATTGGCTTTGATGTAAATTTGAATTCGTCGGTTTGAAATGGGTTTGATACGGACTAAATTTGAATTTTATAGGATTCCATTTGGATTGTTTTTATTATAATTCATTTAGAATTTTAATGAAAACGGAATTTGAATTTGAGTTAAAATTTAAGTTAATTTCGATTTTGATCTAATTTATACTTAATTTCGATTCGGCTATATTTGATTTCACCTATTTTCGATTAACTTGCATTTTATTGCAATTTTATTTGTATTTTATTACGATTTCAGTCAGAATCAATTTAAATTAATTTGAATACAACATTAATTGAATTTAACTTTTATTTGACTTCGATTTGGTTTGGAAACGATTAGGAAATGAAATTAATTTATCATATTGTCATGGATTTAATTGTTATTTCATTTGCAGAATTTAAACTAAATCTGTATTTGATCTGAAGTTGCTTTCATGTTAAATTAAATTTAATTGCAATCTAATTTTAATTTTATGTGAATTCAATTCTAATTAAATATAAAACTTATTTGAGTTTTATATTGAATCCGATTTAGATTTTTTTTTTAATTTCGATATTTCTATTACATTTTGAATTATTTTAGATTTCGTTTTTCATTTGGATTAAATTAGGAACTGATTTGATTTCCAGTTAGTTTCCTTTTAATTTATATTTAGTTGTAATCTTACTTGTATTTTATTTGTATTTGACCTTGGTTTTCAAAATTTGATATTATTTAGAATGATATGTTGATTTAATTTAAACAAAATTTGTTCTGAATAGAACAGATATTTCATATTAACTTATTCATTTACAATTTTATTTCAAGATCAAAATTGTATACTTCTTTTCTAAATAAGCAACAAAAGCTCTTTCTTTTTTTTTTTAATTCAATATAAATTCCATTTCTCTGAACACACTTTGCAGTCACTTGCTGGCCCTCATTTTCTACACTTCTTTTCTACAATAATCAAATAAAAAAAAGTACCTTATACCGCTCTACATTAACTTAATGTATATATGTGAAGTTTGTACAACAGAAAAATTAAATCAAAAGGTCTGCGTACAGAAAATGTCTTGTCTCGATTTAATTTTTTCTGTTAATTATAGAAAGCAGAAAATTAAAGCAGAAAAATTCTATAACAACTTATAAAATTCGCATATTTTCAATATATCAGTGTAAGTGTAAAATTGCAAAGCGAAAAATAAACCAAATTCCAACAACAAATTCCAAAATTCCAACAACAAAATAATAACAACATAAACTGTTTCAAATTATAAAAATATTCTCTTTGGTAGTTCATTAATTTATAGGACAGCAAGGGCTTGGGTTTGGGCCGTTAAAACTTGGGTTTGGGCCGTTAAAACTTTCGCCAAAATTTAGGCGTTTAAGGTTTCTCAACGAAAACCTCAATCAACTTCCTGGTCATGCCAATGGGAGAACGACCTAGTCTTGCAATTAACTGATTGAATGATGTTTGGTAAAAAGTTTGAATTAGTTCATTGGACAAATAATTGTGGCTTAATTGTGTTGAGTGTTGAGTCGAGTTTTTGGTCGCTTGTTTGTTAAGTTATCAGGTTTAAACGAATGTTTAACCGAACATTTCATTTTGCATGTCTGTTTGGCTGCTCGTCGTGTACATTTGGCTGAATCTTTCGCCGCCACACGAACTAGCGGCCGGTCGAGTTTTTGGTCGCTTATTTGCTAAGTTGTCAGACTTGTTAGATTGTCAGGTTTGTTTGGATGTTTGATCAAACATTTGCTTAAAATTTTGACTGGATATTTGGTTGAATGTACCGTAAATTGTTTGTTTGGTTGAATGTTAAATGAGTACTTTGTTTGATTGGATTGTTCGGATATCTGGTTGAGGGTGTTGTTTGTCGTTTGGTAGATTGTCTGGTCAAATATTTACTTGAATGTTTGGCAAGCTGTTGCTTGCAATTGCAGTTCAGTTATTTAATATTCTCGCTTAATAGTTAGTAAGCCTCTGATATTTTAGTTTTGATCAGTTTGAATTGTGTGATTCAATAATCTCACTGATTCTTAGTAGCAAGTGGTTGTTGGATTGGGTTCGTTAATTGGATTGGTTGGTTTGGTCGGTGATCTTCTTACAACTGTGGATGCGAAGTATGAAAATCATTTATATTCACCTGATTGATGTTGCTGAGGATCGGATGACCCTGTAGCGTTTGCACCTGCGCAAGCGATAGCGAGGCGGTGCCATCTGCATTCTCTGTTTGCGTTACCAGCTGTTGTTGCTGGCCTTGCTGTTGTTGTTGCTGTTGTTGCTGCTGCTGCTGCTGTTGTTGTTGCTGTTGTTGTTGCTGCTGCTGCTGTTGTGTCTGCTGTTGGCCACCTCCAGCGGTGGTTGTTGTTGCTGTTGTCGTTATGTTCCCTGACTGATCAATAATCTGATGATGTTGCATTTGCTGTTGCACTTGCACCTGCTGCACTTGCTGCTGCTGCTGTTGTTGTTGCTGTTGTTGTTGTTGTTGGCCAGTGGCATTTGCTGTTGTCACTGTTATCGTTTGTCCATTCTGATTCTGCGCGTCCGGATCTTTCTTTACCTGCACCGCTTGCAGAGTATGCAGTGACTGTACAGACTGTACTTGTGGTATGTTGCTCACGGTGCCGCTTGTGATCGCATTCGATGTGCCAACCGATACGCTGTTAGTACCGCTCACGCCAACAGTACCGCCCGTGGTTGAGGTACCGCCAGCGGTTTTCTTCGTTCCCGGTGCTGTCGTATTCAATGAGGAGAGCAAAAGAGAACGAGAAGTGGGAAATGAGAGAAGTCGAGTTAGTTTTCATGAACTTTACACACTTTTTATAAATCATAAAAAACCGAAATTAACTTGTGGATCCGCAGCAATTTCACAGCATAGCAGACGAATGGTGTAACCAAGATGGCGGCTTCAGAGTCTATTACCTCCGCACAAAATAAAACCTCAACCAACTTAAGGCCAACCGCTCCGAAAATATATTCTGGTTACGCCACAGCAAGAACAAGATGTGTTACCAGAACAGGGGGATTTATGTGAGTTGCTAAATGATGGTTCCACTTAGTACATTAAAACCTAGAAACTACCATTTGCGGTGAAGGTCAACCACCAGGAACCCCCCTCCATGCGCCCAATATTGCCGGGTAAAACTACCAACAAACTCTAAAAAGGCTCAGACGGCAAAAGGGCCGCAAAAATATATTCTACATTTATTCAAAAGAATTTTCTAATCCTCTAAACCCTTTCAAAATTTCAGATCTTTAGTGTTGGAAGCCTTTCGAAACAAATTTCGAACAATATATTATCTCAAAACGTTAATAGTTTTCAGAATTCATACCTTCCTGTAATCCTCCTACGCAGTGTCAACCGCGTTGCTCCAAGTCCGGCAAAACCTTAAAAGCTTTCTAAAGCTTTATACGACACGATCGCTTCTCACAAACGATGAGCTGTCGTATTACACTACTGAAGTTGAGTTTTGTAACTCTATAATACCTGCATTTGGGCGATATTGGAAGAAAGATATTTTACAATCTTTCATCGCTTTCGAAATGGCTAATAGACAGCCTTCTTAATATTTAAAAAGTTCAAAACATTCTAAGTATTCAAAGCTTTAAGTACGAAAAGTTCAAAACAGCTTCGGCAATTAAAGCTCCAACTTTTCCAAATGTATAACCTTCGAAACCTAAACCTCTGATCTTGCAAAAACCAAAACAGCGCTTTTAAGCTTTGAGAGCCTAAAAAGAAGGGATTCGTTTTCTAATTTTCTGGAATTCTAAATTTCGAAAAATTCTAGAAAGGCAATAAAAATTTGAAATATTTTGTAGCTTTCAAGTTTTTAAATTGCTAAATATTCAATTTTTAAATTATTGATTTCAAATTATTAATAAATAATTAAAGGTAAAATGTATCTAAATATTATTTAAAAATGTTTAACTCTTCAAGTTTTTAGAAATGTCTCTGCAGTGAATTTTTAAAGCTTAAAAGCTCTAAAAATTAAAAGTATTGCCCCTTTAAATGCTCGAGACTTTTCTTTACAAAAGCTTTCAAATGAGATTAATATTTTTTCAAAAACCAACAAAGTTTCGAGCGATAACAAAAATTTTGTTCATACAATTTTATTGAAAAAGCAGACATGAAAAGCTTTTGTAAAAGAAAAGCACACATTATTCGGTAGGTTTGTTTTTTAACAAACTGAACACTTTTCGATGCAAGCAATAGAGTTCCAAACACCAAACTGAAATCATAGAAAAACTATAACACTAAAAAGAAGTTACCTACTGCGAAAAAATGTGTTTTTTCATTTTCATGTCCATTTTATTCAAATAAAATTGTATTATTTAAAAATATGGAAAACATCGAGTGATAGCAGACTGGTTTTACAAAATGCAATCTAAGAACTGGCTAGGTAGCTTTAAAGAAGTCATTATTGGTCAGCACCAACTTGTTAAATAACGCGGAGGACTAAAATTAAAGAAGTGTAAATATCGGTAATTGATAAAATTCCAAATTGAAGTTATGTACAAAAATGCCTGCCACGTGATTGTTGGCAGATGCTGGAACGCAAGCGTCAAACGAAAGAGAGACGAAGGAGCACCACAAATAAGCGCTTCGTATTCCTTTACGGCCCGAAGACCTCTTCGCTAACAATGTGGACAACGTTGCTCGCGGGCGCCTGGCCATCGCTACGGGCCGCAGAGCTGCCGGCCGCTCGCTTCAGCACTTGCTGCGACGTGCCGGAGTGGCTGACCATCATTGCATTCTGTGGCGCTGCGTTAGCGTTGGCGGTGGTCGTAGCAGCTGAGGATGTGACGGAGGGCGATGGTGTCAGTGTTGTAAACACTTCACCATCCGTTATGCTAAGCGGATCGACAAGTGTCGATCTTGCCGAGATTGTTGTGGCTGTTGTTGCTTTTGCCGGTCTTGCGCCTGCTGCTAAAGTTACCGTGACTGCGGGGTTGCCCTCACCTTCACCGTCGGACTTACTTTTCTTCTCCTTTTTAACGCCTGGCTTGGCGAAGTGACGCAACTCCAGATGGCGACGTAAGTTTCTCGACTGACGTATGACGGCATAACAGATGGGACACGTGGCTGGTTGTTCTGATTGGGAACGTGAACGCGGTTCTGCAGGGAGGGGCAGAAATATAGAAAGTAGGAGTGAGAGAAGAAAATTAGTATGCAATCAAATGTGTAAGTTTCAAAGTACACAAGGAAAACTTACTGTCACCAGAGCCTGTTGCACTGGTGTTCTTGGAGCGTTTTCCCGTCTTGGTGCCTGGTGTTGTGGTAGCCAAGGTGCCACCAGAACTGTCGACCCCCGTGTTATTGGCATTGGAAGCGATCGGCGTCATGTTGGGATCCACGTTACCCATTGCTTCCACTTTGGGAATCTCGCTCTTGATAAGTGGTGTCGATGTGATGCCGGGGCCATTCTCGTTACCATTTTCGACATTGCCGCTGTGAGTAGCTGTTGAGGTCGAAATAGTGTCCATTCCTTCAACTTTAGCAACTTTCGGTGCAGTGGCTGAAACATATAGAATAAAAGATTTAATAAATTAAATAATATAGTACATAAAAAACATTAAAAACGAATGTAAGTTAATGTAACAAAAATACAACTCAAAACAAAAATTAAATTCTATAAACTTACGTGACATTTTCTTGACACGCGGTCTGCGCTTGCGTGCCGGCAAAAATTGCTGTATAACATCCTTGGTTGCATCGGCGGTCACGATCGTTTGCTGTTGTCCTGCGACTGCCTGCTGCGTAGCTGTCTGTAAAATCTGTCCGGCCTGGTGAATATCTTCAACAACCTGTGCGTGAACGGTTTGCTGTGGAGCGGCGGCGATGGTAGCTATCAACTGGTCCTGGTCCTTGTTACAAAAAAATAAATAAATAAATAAGAAGTTAATTTAAATTCAATTGAAAGTAATCATCTCATTACGTGATGGTGCTGCGGTATCATATGTTGCAGTTGTATTGAGTGCGTGGTGAAGTCGTCCTTGGTTACCGTTTGCGGTGCCAATCCTTGTATGTTCAAGCATTGAGCGGCCTGCAGAAGCGATGGCAGCTGCGCATGATCCACACTCACCTCGCCGCGGTACACAAACTCCAGCAACGCCTCCAAGTCGTTGGCATTGACGCCGGCCAGCATGACAACGGGATGTTTGCATGGTGTATTCTGAGAATTGAAAAAACAAACATTTATTTAGACAAATAAGGGAAGCATTTTTCAATCAATAATTAATTTCTTAAAACACGAAATTTCATTTTTCTTTTTTGTTTGCGAAGAAAACTCTTTCTTTTTTCTACAGAAGATTCTAACTGAAATTTATATTAGTCATAAGCAATTATTTATTTATTGCATTTGACAAAAATAATGTGTTTATCGGCATTAAAAAATAATTAATAAACACTGAATCGTAATAGATAATAACTACATAATAAATAAAAAAAGGTAGCTAATATAATAATTGAAGAGAGCAATAAATAATGCATAATTACACATGCATCAGAATAAATAAACGAGTTATCTAATTAGCAATAAATGACAAACAAAAATAGATAATGGATTCCATAATGGTGAATGAACCCTAATATTTACCCGCCAAAATCTCTCTTCAAAACAAAACAAATCTCTAATAAGAAAAACATTTCTCTCCAAATGTAAACAGAGATTATTTTAAGAGCGTCTCTTGAAACACGTGTATATATAGCGGGCATACCGGCTAAAATCTTGTGAGCTTACTTTATTTTCCCTCTTTTCTTCGCTTTTATAACTAAATTTGGTCCGATTTCGCACTGACGTCTATTTATGTACAACATTCTCTTCTCTCCGCTCAAAAATATCTAAATGACAAACAGAAAGCCGGTGAGATTTATCAAAACTCTACCGCTTGTGTCTGATGAGTGAGGGACAATGCTACAACTATACCCATGCGGTCTCTGCGCTCCTGCTCACTTCTTCTCCTAAAAATATTCGTTCAGCAACTAAGAATTTTCTCTCCCTGCAAAGAGTCCCCCATCCCTCATTCCACCTCAGCGGTGGTGAAATCTTCTGTCATATTAAATCTCTGAGAAACTTTACTAGGAGGGAGCAAGGAAATCAACATCAACCGACGGCTTCAAAAGAGTTTTCTGGGATGACTGCTTCCAACAGCCTTTTGTGTTTCCCACAAAATCGGCTCTTGGTCCTCTTCACTCTCTGCACTCAACGCTGAGAAATGCTGGACAGCTCTGAGCAGCACTGAGTTTCAAAGAGGGTCGCGCCGCGGTCAGACGCTCAGATTGAATTTTTCATTTAGCTTTGGTTTATTTTTTTGCTTTTTTCGAAGAATCTTATGAATGAATTGAAAGTAAAAAACCGGTCGCGGTCTCTTTTTGAAGGAGACTTTAGGAAATATATTCGTCGCTCAGTAACGTTAGAATTGTTGAGTGCGGGTGAGAATACAAGCGGTAGACAAATGGAGAGAACAACTTGAAGACCAAAGTCTGACCTACTTCACTAAAAGTTTTAAGTATCTTTAAATTGAGAAATGGAATTTTGGATTTAATAAAATTAATTAATGCTTTCTGATTTTTGAAATACGAAAAAATAGAAAGAAAGCGAAGAAGAATATATTTCTTAAATATACAAAATATTACAAGAAAAAACGGAAATAACTTCACTTGAAAGCACCAACATTTTTATGAGAAGAATAATGAGGACGAATGTTAAGCAAACGTTTTGAACAATAATTTTCAAAAAATGTTCATAATTAAAAAAAAATCGAGATAGATTTAATGAAGAGAAAGTTTTGAAGCGAAAGTTTTGAAGAGAACAGTTTTTTCTCATAATCGCAATAACAAATTCCCCAAAATTTATCAAAATAAACGCACTCACTTAAATCTACTTGTCGCTCGCAACAATTGTTACATTCACATGACTGTGTTGTCGCAGAAAGAGCCAAACTTTCAATGGAGAAGAAACTACGATAGAGAGAGAGAGGGCCATCACGAGATGGTAACCCCGCGCATAACAGAAAATGAGGGTAACTTATTTCTCAACGACTACACTGTACAATTGAACAGTGAGAACCGGAGGAAGAAATTGCGATGGCTAGGGAGCAACGGAACGAACAACAGAGATTGGTATTAAAAAAAAAAGTCATTGCCTTTTTCCGCTCTGAGGTACTCTTGTCTCTGACCGAACGAAATTGGTTGGTCTTCTTGTTATTTGAGAAAATTTAATCTCGTGAGTTGTTTGCCTCCGAGGATGAAGGGAAAGCAGTCACCGGATTGTTTGGAATTCGTACGCGTTTCGCTCAATTATTTTATTAACGCCCCACCACTACCTACCAACCATCTTCTCCAAAACACTTTACTCAGCCGACCATCATCAGAGTTTGTGTTCAAGCGGTCAGGTGAAAACCTCGGTCTGAGAGATGGAGATCGACAGGTGGTAGAGAAGACCTTAGAGAAGCCGGAGAGTTGTTATTCTTATCAGATATTCAGCGAATTTTGAGTGCACGCAAACACTTCGCTTGTTGTTTTATAAACTTGTTTTTCCATGGCGATTTTCTTGTTTGTTTTGAACTTTACTCTTTACACGTATTTTGCAGGAGGGAAACTCTGCTTTCATCTCTGCATGGTGCACCGTGGCACACAAGTTGAGAGGGAGAGATGTTCGGGAACTCGGAGCGGTTTCTCTGCTTGATATCTACACTTTTAGAGATTATGTGTCGTCCGATTGCTCTCTGTTTATTTTTAGCCGATTTATTTACATTTGAATTCGTGTTTTTTTCTGATAGCTCAGAAAATTTCACTATCTGGTTAAACCGGATAAATTTAAGTTAGGAAAGTTAAACTTACCATCGAGTAATAATATACGTTAAAAATAATTAAACCGTGTTTACACTTAAACTTTAAATTTAATTTAACTAAATTTGAAATAATTATACTTATTTCATCTAAGAAAATAAAAAACATATATTCATTAGTCTGGCAATATCTTAACATAATATGTGGTACTTAGTAACACAGAGGATAGAGAGAGAGAGAGAGAGAGAGGAAGGAGAAAAATGTTGGAGAAAGCAGCACCAGGTGAACAAAAACAACGTGATTAAATGAACGGTGAACGGAATGAAGTACAGCCGGGCCTCTCTCTCTCTCTCTCAAGCATGTAATAAAAACTGTGAGAAAAAGAGAAGACCAATGAGAGCTTTATTTATGTTGGCAACAAGGTGTTTAGCCCTTTATCGCCTTTTGAACTCTTTAAATAAGAGCATAAAATATGCAAAACTGTTGTCGCAATTTATTGAAAAAAAGAGTCAACTTCTTGGACAAGAAATTTTCGATGAAATATTCAGTATTTCCTTTTTCAATTCGAATTCTGTTTGTTGGAGAAGAATTTTCGTATAAAGAAATAAAAGTACTTATAATACACATTTTATGAATAAATATTGATTATTGTTCCTCTTGATGATGTTATTCATCTATTTTTATGTAAATCTAAATAAAATTTGAAGCAGTAAGGGGTGAAATACCTGCTTTACTGCCAGATAATTGTTTGCAACAAATGTTCGACTTACCTTCAGAAGTTCGAGCAAAAACGGCGATGCGGCACACAGCACAATTTTATGCGCTGGAAAGCTTCGTCCGCCGGCCGCCAAGGTGCAGTCAACCAAATCGCCATGGCAGCGCAAAAGTTGAATGGCCGACACCAGCGACGTGCCGTAGTCGCCCCAAGTCAGCGAGTACAGCGAGTTCATTGGCAAAGCCATCATCGGTTCAACCAATTCTCCAACGGCGTAATCGTTGTTGTAAAGAATTGTGAAAGTGTTTCGTGAGACCGGGGTGTCCGAGAAAAATTGACTAATATGTTTGCCCCTGCGAGCGGTCGCAAAATTACGTTCGATCGCCGATGGCAGAAAACGTCAGTTTTAGCAAACTTTAGAGAAGGAATAGAAGTGAGCACAAAATCGATTTTAATGAGTTCAGTTGTTTTTTAACGCGTCCTTTGAGCCGTTTTTAGCTGTCGCTCTTCTTTGTTGTTGGTTTTGTGATTTCGCTCACACCACTTCTCTCTTAACTGCAAAAGGAGAGAAAGAGAAAAGAAATTAAAAAAACCGTGTTAAAAAGGCGGCAGGACTCTCGCTCTTTCGCACTCATCCACTCTCTCAACTCTTGCTAACATTGCTGCTGGTATTCTGTAGGTTGCTACAAACTGCGTAATACTCTTGAAATTTCTCTTTTTGGTTTTTTGCTCCAAGTGTTGCTGTGAAGCAGTAACTTGGCAATATATTTTTGTTAAAATTTTTTTAGTACTCTGTAAGTTAACATTAAAAATTTTAACGTAGTTTTTTTTTTGTAAACTGAATTTCTAACCTTGCTAAATGCATATAAAGTGAGATATTAACTTATATTCCTACACTCGACCTCCCGCTAAATTTTACGATTAGCGCCTCTCAAAATTTTAAAAATGAGGTCTACATTCTTTGAGGTCTACATTCATAGCCTCTAAATTTCAGACTTCTGAGAGGCTATAACTCCGAAACCAGACAGACCCAGAGAACACCGTTTTTTTTAAAATTAAATACGTAGTACGAAACAGTAAAAATTTGGTACTCTATGAACTTTCTTGCTCCCAAGCTAATGTTTCATTGTGTTCTTTTTGCACCGAAACACTGATCACATGTTTACCGCTGTCAACCCGGGTAGATTGCCATCACAGAGTGCAATGAGATTTCGCGGCACTACTTTAAGTGTATCTCCTTTGCACTCTTTTTATTTCGTTTTCTATCTTTGGCCAAAATTTCGGCTGTGAAATTAGAGGCGTGTGACCGCCGCCACCGCCACCATACCAAAAATAAACAAGTGGCAGAAACTAAACGCTGGCAACTCTACTGGACTCTGTACTCCTTTTCTCACAGCACGTTCTCCCGTTCCTTCTTTTGCAGAGCAACACAAACCTCTATACTCGCTCGCTACTTCGCTCGTTGTACAGTTTGCACTCACGCCACGACGAATCTTTTTCGATGGGATTTATATTGCCAGATGAGCAGAGAGACCCCCTCCAATCCGCTAAATTCTCCGATGCTCAGCAATTCTTCTTTCTCCTCTTCTTCTAAGACCAGCGAGAATATATTTTTAGATTTTTCAACTTTTTTTAAATTTTTTACTTTAAATATTCAGCATTAACATTATCAGAGGAATGTGACGACTTTTGGAAAGCAATTACAAACACGATTGCTTCTAAAACACTAGGTGAGCAGAGTGGGGAGCGGAAACAGTAAATTGATTTTTTTACCCACACTTGCCAGGAGAGAAAATTTATAAGTTTTTTTTACACTCACTTTTTACAAATCATCTAAAACTGCACTTCACTTTCATTTCATTTATTTACACAAAAAGAGAGCAATAAATTTTTTATTGCTATTTCCCGCTTTGCAAAAGAATTTCAGCAAGACGTGCAGAAAAGATTTTTCTCATGAGCAACTAACTCCACAGTAGCTCTTCTCGCAGAGCGCACGAAAACTTCCACTCACAACTACTCTGCCGCCAGGTTGAAAAATTTCTACTGAAAAATGAGCTCCAACGAGATATATTCGTTGGCCTCGTCGTCGTCTGGTTTCTTTTCTCTACACGGGAAAGTTCGAAAATTCCATGTGGTTGTTGTTGCTGTTGCTGCGCACTGCGACTAGCGACGACATGCGTGGAAAAATGGGAGCAAGATGGCCGCTCTTTACACAGTGTTGCCAGCGAAAAATGTTAACAATTCTCACTGCTGTTCCCCGGCTCAATTTCAATCTCATGGCATGCTTATTAATTGGGAAAAATCTCTGTTATGGTATGAAGAAAATAATAGCCAGAGTATAGTTCATAGATACTCCGAGTAGAGTTCACGTAATCTTTCCCACCGGTGATAGATGTGATTCTGAGGGTAGCTGAGAGAAACCGAATTTACTGGATTGAACTTCCAAAGAGAGATTTAATGTTTACAGATCGTACTTAGGCGATTGATTATTTAGGGGGTTTGAAATGCTCGTTGGAAATTACTCAGTATGAAATGTTTAACACGAATTTTATCGGTGAGCGAATCGAAACAATGAAAAGGCCATCAAATACCCCGAATCAAGACGAGTTTTCAGACTGTATAATAATTCGGATCAGTTCGCTAGTAAATAAATCGAAATATTTACTATTTGAATTGAATGTTTTAGGCCTGAATTTTTCTATTTATCTATTAAAATTGCGATAAAAAAGCGTTGAACTGTATATAGCATATAATTTTCATGTCAAAATAAATAATACAGAGTTTGCCAGTTAAATAGAATATATAGTTCAATAACTAAATTTTAGTTGTTTAATTTGTTTATTGCACAATAACAGATAATTCAGTGTTATTGTGCAATAAACAAATTATATGAAAGGTGTTACTTTCAGTACATTTCCTTGGAAATAACATTTCAAATAGAGAAAATTGTAGGAATTTGGAAATTTCTTTTCGCAACGTACTCTCACGTACTCCCTCAACTGATGAGATTTCTTTGCCGAGAGTTAACAAACCATTATTCGTACATTGTAAGATTTGTAAAGCTTTGAGTAGTTGTTTTCTACAATTCTAATTAAGAGAAAACTGCCTTCCGCTGGCAACGCCGATAACATTCGTGCTCCATCTCCAAGACGTTGGTGGGGTTGGGGAGCACAACTAACACTACAACTACATATGTTGTTGTTGTTATTATGGTGGCGAATTAAACACGTATACAGAATTAATTCTCGTCGCTGCGGAATGGAATGACAGGTTTTGCTGTTTGTTCACAAGACTTGAAGAAAAATGAACTTCAATGCTGTGACTGACAAAATATTACAACAAATAAGAGAAAACTCCTAGTAATCGATTATAACAATTTTATTATTTATTTCTAAGTATATAAAAATTTTGTATTATATCACGCTAATTTTAATTATTTTCTTGTTCTCTATAATTTCACATCGTGTTAATTTTTTTATTATTTTTCAGTACTTTTTTTACTATTTCTTTTTTTTGTAGTATTTTTAGCTTTATTATCTCGAAATTGTGTTGTAGTCTGCCAAGTTTCTGAACGTAAATGTAACGGCAGAGCTAATTTGGACCGTCTTTTGTACGAACTGTATAAACAATTTTCTGCTCTGAGCAAGAAAACTTGAAATTTTCTGATTCATTTAAGAATTTCTCTACAGATATTGTTTGCGCTGCTTGCTCATCGTGTGAAATTTTCAATTTTAGCCTCCCATCAAGTCGAAGAAACTACTTCTCACGACAAGTTTCGGAGCTCAGCTCGACTCTGTGCAGCTCTTCATCCGGTTGTACGTGATTTCGTTTTTGCTTTTCTTTTTACACATGGAGATAAAACGTAGACGATTCCCTCCGAACAACAAAAATGCCACCAGCTCTCACTGCAGAGCCGCTCTCTCTTCACCGCGCAAATCAACTCTTTTTGATCAAAATTCTTCTCCTCAACAACTTTGGAACTTTATCTCTGGTGTTGAGAATTGAGAACGCATCTATTTCTGTTGAGTTCCGGAATTCAAGATCTCAAAAATCAATTCTTCTCTACGAAAACAGTATATTTGTGCTTGGCACGTGGAGAATCTGTCTCAGAAGTTGGCGCGCGCGACTCCCGCGAGCAGCAGAGCTCTGTTGGCAGATATTTGTTTACCAAAGGCAACAAAGTTGTCTTTGTTGTTTACTGCTTCCTGAAAAGCAGAAAATAGACTCTGGCTCTTCCCTATCTTTGTTGTTGCATGAATTTTGCACAGTATGATGTATTCGTCCATGTGTAGATAAAGTTCAAAATTACAGATATATTTCAATATTGAATATTTTAAAATTGTTCTTTTACGAGGTTAAAATAAATAATTTTTATTTGTAAAAAACTTTTTCGAAAAATGAGAACCTGGACCTCAAAAAGTCTTTCCGGCCGCAAAAGGCAGCAGTCGTCGCAAACAGATGAAGAACATTTTCGGGACTTTCAAAATTCTATAAAATTCCACATAATCAACGCAAAATAAATATCGTTCGTTGTTTTGAGCTTCCAATATTGGCAACTGATTCTAAATCAGAAAAAAGCACAAGTTTTAGCAAACTTTCAAGAGAGCCTACAACTTAAATGTTTTATTTAAATATGCGTAGTTTATTTAAGATTTATATTAAAATTCTCGGCGACACAGTTTTAAGTAGATAAAATTAAGCAGAACTTAGTTTAAAATTAAGATTTAAAGCGCTTATCAAGAGAGTATTGCAACTTATAATAACAATAAATTTGATTAAACTACAATTACATTTAGCATTACAAATTTGCTTATGGCAAAGAATAATTGCGTTAATTATAAAATTTACTGCCTCGTTTCAGACGCGACTGGCAATTTGGAACACTGAACATTTAAGACATGTTAAAGTTTTGTGTGAAATCGTATTCAATTGTAGGAATTACAGTTTGAACGAATTTCAAAAATATAATCAAATACAAATGCACGCCCAGCTGTCCACCACCCTCTTCGACGGTTTGTATAATTTTCTTCATGATATCAGCATGACGACAAGGATGTACAGAAGCCATGTTTGGACCGGGCAGATGCGGGTGGCTCTCCATGGTGACGGTCTTCTTGGCATGATCCTGGCTAACATCTTCGTACATTTGCTCCACAGTAAGAGGTTTACGATGCTGTAGAGGCAAAAGTTCATAAAATTTCCCAATAAACAAAACAATTAAGAGATCGATTACCTCATCGTAACCCACCACCCAGAGGCGTGGTGTCTGATAATATTTATCATACGTTATATGCAAATCATAAGTTCTTGTACGTAATACAGAATCTGCTGCATCGCCAGAGGCGCCACCATCCACAGCGTTTGTCTCATCAGTAGCGCTGGCTTTCTGTTCCACTTTACGTGTTGTTGTCACAACGGAAGGATCTGTCAATTCCAACATACCACTCTCTTCGAACTCATCCATATCTATGGCCTCATCGTCGTCGTCATCGTCATCATCGCCGTCGCCATTGCCAACTGCAGGGCTTCTGTTGATGGACTTGTCGGCTTCAGAAGTAAGCATTTCTACCTTTGGCGAAAGTGGATGAAAATAAGTTGTTATTAAATTTTACTTCAAATAAAGGCCATTTACTTTGCTATCATCCATTGTTAATTCACAAACTCTATCTTCGAGCTCCGCTGTACCATCCTCATTGAAATGGTGTGTTTCCACCCAACCACCATCACCAGCTTCCTCTTCAACCACCGTCTCTTCACCAACGTATTCCATCTGCTTGCAACGTCTGTAGCAGGCAACGTTACGTGTTATCAGGAATTGCTTGTCTGAAATTCATAAACCGAAAACTTAATGACTCATTTGCAAGAAGAATTTCTTCCTCACCCTTCGGCAAGTAGGACTTGGCCTTTGCTTCATCGCCTGCCGCCCACTGCCATGTAGGACAGTGATGTACCAAATGATCACCTGCTGCAACAAACTCCTCTGGAGTTAATACGCCAGTCTCACGGAATTTGGACTCCTATTGAAAGTAATTGTGCAAAATTCATCAGCCGTTTAATCGTGGTGTTGTACAGGCCGACATTTCCAGCACTCCCAACATACCTTTAGCACTGGTGTCAAGTACTCGGCTACACCCAAAGCCGTCCCTTTTACTGAATTGAAGACACTCTGCATGCTGGACGAAGTCAGGTTGCAGGCTCTGCTTTTTTTACGTTTTTCAAAATGTCTGGTTTTATTGCAATTTATAAGGAAGTGAAGTACTCCTCACTTTTCGGTTTTAATTATATGACCACTCTCGCTTGCAAATAAAAATCCACCAGCCGACCATATAAATTGGTAATTAATAAAAACTTAATTTTGCAAATGTCAAAATGTCACTTTACCAGGGACCATCAGAGGATAAACTTGTGAATTTTATATTTAGTGAGGTGTAACATTATCAGTCAAATGGTACACCATTTTAAAAAATTGCCTACAATTTTAACTAAAATAGGCACAGGCTCTATCAATCAAATGTTTGTACAAAACCTCCATTTATTATTCAGCAGCACAAATGTCATAATTTAGAATGAAATATATATTAACGTTACTGTTTTAATAAAATCTGCATTTTTTTTAATTTTTTTAATAAAATCTGAAAAAATTAATATTATAATTTTAGTATGTAATGGTAATTTAGTATTTTTGTTATTTTATTAGGTTAATAAAAAGCATGTGAAAATATTCTTTAATACAAAAAAATCGTGAAAATAGAAATACAAATTAAGAGGTTTACGACATTACTATATGCAATTATTCTCAGTAATAAATTGAAACCGCTTTCTACGCATAACATACAGTATATTCAAAACCTAAGGAGATATAGTCCAACAACTGTAAAATTTCTTAATCAAATAGAAGCAGGAATTAATTTCTATCGTACGAATGCATTCTGTTTTGAAAAGACTTACTGTCTGATAGTCACTCAAATTGTACGCATTAAAGGTATTTTTGTGACAGTATGTTATAATAACTTATTTAATTTGTTATGAGAAGACTTTATTTATGATAGTCTAAAAACACAGCGTTGATTTTGGGATTTTGGTCGAGAAGACCGAACGAAAACGTGCATTATTTTGTTTTTTTGTTGAAAAATACATTATTACATTTTGAAATATAGAGCATAATAATAATAGTATAATAAAGCAAAATATTAAATATTTTTAATTGCTCTTATGCCGCTTTTGCTTGTAAACCACGAAAGACAATTGTGTGTATAGAATATTGCCTAAAAAATTTGATCCTATTGTACACGATACTTTTTCTATACTTAACATTTGTGCAACAAAGGACGTGTTTAAGAGTGACGAGAGTGTGTGTGTTGTGTGAGCAGTCTGTCAATTGAAAACAATTTCGGCCATCGGTTCCTCATTTTCTGGCAAAAATGCTATAAAATAATTTCTAAAATATAAGCAAACAGTGCAAATTAAAAAAACTAATTAAGTAAAAAAAGCAGATTTATTTGTATGAAATGCTCAACAAACACAAGTGTCAAAAATAGAAGAATTAATTAATTGCAGAATTGCACTTGTATATGCGCGTGTGGTTTTTTCTAAGGTCTCAGGAAGACAAAAAAATTCTGAATTAATTGAGGAAAGAAAGGCTTTCCAAATAAATTAAGGAAATTAAAATTCTTCAAATGTTTTTTTAAACTTCAACACGAAGAGCAAAAATAGAATTCTTGAAAATTTACGCTTGCAATTTATTTTTGTGTTTTGGTTCACCGTTGGCCAAAAGAACCACAAAGGTAAGTTCGTGTGATGGATGGATGCATGACTTCACCTGTGGTGAAGGTGTGGTGATATGGATAATGAACTTCCTGCAGCAGATTGGCGTGGAAGAAAAATTATGCATAGGAGTTATTTGGAGGACATTCCTTTCAAATTATGGGAATTGTGTGAAATGCGTATAAATCACAATATGTAGGTCACTGAAGAGGTCATAAAACATAACTCATTAAGTTAGATACATGGTGCTGCCTGTCGTAAAAAGATGGTGGAGAAAATTAAGATTCTATCTGCTTAAAGCTGGTTCGAAAATTAAAATGACCTTCCTTGCCTTCTGACGGTGTTTTAAGCGAAAAGTAATTTCAAATAATTCGACCTTTTAAGCCAATAATGACGAATCATATGCTGCACTCGTTTGTGGAAGCTTCGGGGTGTGTGCAACATGGTTGTCCCCACAAAAATTGAATTGGGGGAAAATACTTATTTCTCCCAACAGTCTTAAAATATGTGATGGAAATATGTGTATTGAATATTTGTAATTCTTTAATTTAATTTAATCAATTTATTGTTTTTTTTTCTTTTCACTCTCCAGATAGACGCTGTGTGGGGTTGGGCTTCTGCCCCGCTGCGTTTGGCGGCACCCAGAATGGGCGATCCGCTTCTTAGCGGAGGTGCCACCGATAGACCGCCTTCACCGGCGCGTCTATCGCACACCTCCGAAAAGCATCCCAAAGTAACGCTAACCGAGTTGAATATGCTGCGACGACATCGTGAACTATGCGATGTGGTACTCAATGTGGGAGGACGCAAAATCTTTGCACACCGTGTCATCCTCTCCGCTTGCAGTCCGTACTTTCGTGCCATGTTCACCGGAGAACTGGAGGAATCGCGTCAAACCGAAGTAACTATTCGCGATATCGATGAAACAGCCATGGAGCTGCTAATCGATTTCTGCTACACGGCACACATAATTGTTGAGGAATCAAATGTTCAGACGTTGTTACCGGCCGCATGCCTGCTGCAGTTGGTTGAAATACAAGACATCTGCTGCGAGTTCCTTAAACGTCAACTGGATCCCACGAATTGTCTGGGCATACGTGCCTTTGCCGATACACATTCGTGTCGGGAACTGCTACGCATCGCAGACAAATTCACACAACACAACTTCCAAGAAGTAATGGAGAGCGAGGAGTTCTTGTTGCTGCCTGTCGGTCAGCTGGTGGATATTATCTGCAGCGATGAGTTGAATGTACGCTCGGAGGAGCAGGTGTTCAATGCTGTCATGTCTTGGCTGAAATATAATGTTGCAGACAGGCGCCAACATTTGGCACAGGTTAGTTTATTTGGTTTAAAATATATAAAAATCTTGTTTATTTAAAAATGGGTTCTCCATCATCGTGACAGGTTCTTCAACACGTCCGCCTTCCTTTGCTGAGTCCAAAGTTTTTAGTTGGCACCGTTGGATCTGACTTGCTTGTGCGCTCTGATGAAGCTTGTCGCGATCTAGTTGACGAAGCCAAAAATTACTTGTTGCTGCCACAGGAACGTCCCCTCATGCAGGGACCACGCACACGTCCACGCAAACCCACTCGCCGCGGTGAAGTTCTTTTCGCTGTTGGCGGTTGGTGTTCTGGCGACGCTATAGCTTCTGTTGAACGCTTTGATCCCCAAACGAACGATTGGAAGATGGTTGCACCGATGAGTAAACGTCGCTGTGGTGTCGGTGTCGCTGTCTTAAACGACTTACTTTACGCTGTTGGAGGGCATGATGGGCAGAGTTATCTAAATAGCATTGAACGTTATGATCCACAAACAAATCAATGGTCCTGTGATGTAGCACCGACGACCTCTTGTCGTACGAGTGTCGGCGTAGCGGTGCTGGATGGCTTTCTCTATGCTGTCGGAGGCCAGGATGGTGTGCAGTGTTTGAATCATGTTGAAAGTTACAATCCAAAGGAGAACAAATGGTCAAAGGTAGGCGTGAGCTTAGTTACCTGTTAGCATTTTCACAAGGAACTCGCATTTCTATGACGCAGTTCTGTGAAAATGCATATGTCTCAAAAAACCTGTGAATTCCGCTTGGAATTTAAAAGTCGTATAAGAATAAAATGTAAAATGGATTTCTGTATATTTCCCCAGGTTGCTCCCATGACAACACGTCGTTTAGGCGTTGCTGTCGCTGTACTGGGTGGCTATTTATATGCTATCGGCGGTTCCGATGGTCAGTGTCCTCTAAACACCGTGGAACGTTATGATCCGAGACAAAATAAATGGTGTCCCGTCAATCCAATGTCGACTAGACGTAAACACCTCGGCTGCGCCGTTTTCAATAATTACATCTACGCCGTTGGAGGCCGAGACGATTGCATGGAATTATCTTCCGCCGAACGATATAACCCCCATACGAACACCTGGAGTCCTATTGTAGCTATGACGTCGCGTCGTAGCGGTGTAAGTTGTTCATAATAGCGTACTATATATACAGATATCGATTTATTTTCCATTTTATATACGCCCCCCTAGGTTGGTCTGGCAGTTGTTAATGGACAGCTGTATGCTGTTGGTGGTTTTGATGGCTCTGCTTATTTGAAAACTATTGAAGTTTACGATCCTGAAACGAATCAATGGCGCTTGTGTGGTTGCATGAATTATAGGCGCCTTGGCGGGGGTGTTGGCGTAATGCGTGCACCGCAAACCGAGAATTATATGTGGTATGAAAGCAGCAGCAAACAAAACTTTAACTGAATATATTAAAAATGAAATATTTTATAATGTTTAGGATACGCAAGGATTCAGTTGTATAAGCAGCAGGATAGTGAAAGAGAAAAAGAGAGTGGGAAAGAAAGAGAAAGTGAGAGAGAGAGAATTTTAAAAAGATAATTAAAATTAAAAAAATGAAATGAAAAACAATTAGAAAAGAAAAAGCTGTCGCCCAGTCGGTATTAAAAACCAAATTTTGTATAAAACTAAGTATGTATTTATTTATGCCTCACTTTAACCTTACTTATAGGCTTTGTATAAATATGAAGAAGTGTGGTAGTAATTCTTTGACTTTCCTTATCATTTATTATTATTCTTCTGTATTTCTATTTTCTGTATCAAGTTAGTGAAATTAAAATTTTTGCAAGTGAAACTTCAATTTAATCTCCCTTATAATTTCCCTTCTTCCTTATATTTCGCTTTCTTGGGAAAGAAATTCCTTTCATCCACTTCTTATTTCATCCTTTCGCGAAGCATTTTCTTCATTTTGCTATCTTTCATGCTGAGATTTTAATTTAATTTCATCTAATACCTTCAATTTTGCTTACTGGATTTAAGAAATTGTTAATTTAAAATTATAATTATTTGTTGAATTAAGTAAAAAGTAATGTAAAACTGCAAGAAGCGATTTAAAAAATACTGCGTCGCGTTCTACCAAATTTGTAATTTTAATTTTTTGCAATACAGTTGAAGAAAAACAAAAACCACTTAAATTTCTTCTTGTATGCAAATCTGTACCACAATAAACATTGAGAAGATATTTGATATATAAATCTTCATGGCAATGATTTGCGAGTACACGATCCATTATCTAGAGTGTTTCAAAGAGAAATGTTCCACTCTTGAGCGATTAGAAATGTTTATTGCGTATAATAAAGACAAACCTTTTTAAAATAACATCTTTTTAAAATAACATCTCTCAAAATATAATAAAACAAAGACAACATTAAAGTTAAATATTAAAACACAAAAATGTTAAAAAAATGCAAAGAATAAAAATATTTAAGAAAAATTAAATATTTATAAAAACATGAGAATGAAATATGCTTAAAAAATAGAGAGAAATTCATTGTAATATCTCCATGGTATAGAATGGATTTACGCTTGAATAACGCTGAAAAATATTGAACATTTATTTTAAAATTTAATGCGTTTATATTTATTTACTTCATCTACGGGGGTATTTCTTTACAGATTGGATTAAACAATGTGTAATAAAATAAATTGCAAATATAAAATTAACCTAAGTTAAATAATATAAATAAATGCACAGCCTCTTTAAAAAGTTCACTTTACGTTGTTGCAATAACAGCGAAAATTAAGAAATAATTTGGGTCGAAATAATGCACCAGCTGCGGTTTGTGTGAGGAACATTGATAAGAGAGCTCATCGGATTGACATGCTTGTTAATTTAAATTTTTCCTTGTGAAATTGTGTATGAAAACCCGAGAACATCAACTCGCTAAAGATCTCAAAAACTGAACCTTAGCCGCACTACCCTGAGAAGAACTCTGCACAAAGATCTCGTATTATTCGTTTACAAGGTCCAACTTAGTCATTGAAACAAAAAGACCTCCTGCAACGTTATCGCTGCTCTGAGAGGCCTTCAAGCCAGTTTGAAAAATATGTAGATTTTGCTTGAAAAATAATCTAACGAAGTTAATTTTGATCTCGGGGGTATGTGAACAAAGCAAAATTGCAGCTTCAGAGAGCTTTATTTCCAGCACTAGGGTCAACATGCCACGTAAGCCTCTCAATAATCGGTCGTTTGCACACTAAGTGCAAAGAAAAAATTCAAACTGATGGCTCTCCCTACATAAGAATAAACAGTGGGTTGAAATTTTTTCTAAACAACCTTTAAAAGTCAATAGACGTGGCTGAAATTAACACAAATTATGTAGTTAAAAATTTTTAATAAAGATTCAAATCAGAATGTAATAAACAAAATAAAATATCGATTAAAAATGAATCATGTTGATTAATAAGTTAAGATTACTCACTTATCGATTAGCACCTAGAGATATTCGAATATTAATCGAGAAGGATAAATGGCTCTCAAATATGTACATATATATTCTTTTGGAAGTACTTGAAATAGCTTATAAGTTTTCGAATTATTTATTTTGTTGTTATTTCACTAATAAGATTAAAGAAATTAATGATTGTAAATATATTGAAAACCAAAAAGAAAAATGTAAACGAGATTATTTCACCAATCGTTTTTAAAAATTAATTTAAGCAAAATGTTTAGAAAAGATTTTTCATTTTTTGTTTTACATAAATAAGTTGTTAGTAATTTCTTCAATATATCATTATCTGCACTAAACTCAATTTCAAAAAACATAAATGATTTTAAAACTATCTGCTCTAGATTATGTTTATCTACATAAAATAACACTAACATTTAATCAAGTAAATATCAGATTTTAAAGCCTAAATAAAGCAGCAAATGCTTCATATCTATATGGTAAAATTATACTAATTTGTAAACCTATCAATCTCATTCTTCCATAGAATCCACTGTTTTACATTTTCGTACATTTAAGATAATTTTGCTAGTAATTAAAATAGCAGTGAAATTATTCAGTTAATTTAAGATGATTATAATAAATTATTTACCTTAAACAAAAAAAAAATGTATACTTTGATGGTAAAATTTTGGAGATCTTAAGTGAATATTTTATCGTATTCGAATCACGATGCGGTTTCTGTGGTGTGTGATATGTAAATCTGAAGAGTATAAAGAATTTTGCAATTTTTTTGATTCCCAGGATGGTTGAGTTGACCTACGATTTTCTACGTGTTCTACAACCCTACGATTTTGTCACATCAATTTTTTGTGCTGCTATATGTTCTGAATTAATTTCGTCTTGGTGTCTCATATCATTTATGATATTAATAATTTTAAAAAAGTGCCCTTACATTTAACATGAAGAGTGGGCGTATCAACCGATTTCCACTGTCAACTTTCCGAATCGCACTATCAACGGACAGATGGAGGAAGGATAAATCTATATCCGCGTTATAAACGGAAGAACAAAGTAAATATACCCTCTCTCTTCAGGTGTAAAATATAGATATAATATTTTTAGCTGAGGCACCGTACTTCGAAGCAACAAAATTATTACTAATTCAATGTCGCTACACATATAGTTTTATCATGTTACTTTCTGTTTAAGATATCGACTACACTGCATTTTTCAATGTGTTGGATTGCCTTACGCTGGGGCCAGGACGCAGATGATACATGGAATGACGGGAAAAATAATGCCGTCCTTGTTTTACGTGGGTGCCTGCAGTGAAGGGTTAAGCCCACGGTGGTCCATCCCACATGGAGTTTCTTGGCAAAATAAAAATCCGTAATGGCGCGACTTTGCAATCACACCGTCATGCCTTTCTTAGATTACTCTGCATTATGCTTAAAACGACCTGTAACATGAATACTATTATATAGCAACCCCGGAACATGAGTAGCAATCAACCAAGATACACCACCATCAGTGCCTATTTCGAGTCTTGGTTAGCATGAGACAACTCAACCGCCTAATAAGCGATTGGCATAAGCAACCGCAACCCCCACGAGTCCGACACCAATGACGAGAACCGATGTAACCCAGCCACAAGCGACGGCGACCACATGGAGGGCTTGGTCTCATCCACATTGTACTTGTTTAACCATAGGTACGGGCCGACCATGACTCCCATCAGATCCAGTGCATCCGTAGGGCGGTCGAAATTTAGCCGTCAGTATTAATTATGCGAAATCACCTAGTGTCGAGTGGAACTATGAAAGATAACTCGGATACTTTTTAAAAATCTTGAAACACCTAGAAATTGTGAAACATTACTATATATATAATATAATGTATTCATTACAATATAACTAGTTTTATTTCCATTGTGTATATTGTTAGAACAAATTTTTGTCATTGCAATAAACTTAAACTAGTACTTTAAACTTAATTTAGCTGAATTAAAGTAATGTTAAAGTTGCACAAAAATATTCATATATGTATCGGATTTATTTAAACAAAAATGCATGATATCCAAAGTATAAAAGTGGGGAATATAAAAAATTTTATACACTTCTTAATGTTTTTCTACAGCGTAAAAGAAAAGAGAATAACAGCTTTTACAAACTAAATGTACATTTTGTCTGAAGTAACATTTGATTACAGTGGAGAACCAATGCGGAGGCAAAAAATAATAGTTAATAACAATAATAAATTGTAACCTCCTTACAATAAGATTAATGTTTAATTTCGTTTCCTTTTATTCTTTGTTCTCTGAGGCGCTGATAGTTAATAAAAGGTGGACTTTAGCTTAGGACACACTATATACTTAAAATGAGCTAACCTAATATTTTCGAAGTGCTTGGCAAATTTACGTCGAATAACTTTAAGCCGGAGGAATACCTTTTTGCGATTTGGGGTTCCTCAAAAATCCTTTTATTGTATACATAGTTTTTGCTGGTATTTATGAACATACACTTAGTTTTTCCACTTTGTTAGCTTGTGAAGAATATGGTATTTCTTCGAAAATAATAATAAATGTTTGTCCTTGTGTTCACTTAATTAGAAAATTAAAATCTCTATTATAATTAGCTTTTTAAATTTAAATGTTACGATTTCTTTTACTTCGTCGTCTATCATAACGATATTTATGAATCGCCAAACAATAGTTTTAGAAACTACCAAATGTCATTGGAAGCAAATTAAATTCTAGCATTAAAAATATGATTTATACTACCAAAATATAAAGTAAAATTACGATGTTTGCAATTACAACCAGTTATTTATTTACGGTAATATTAAATCGGCCTCTTCTTTTTCGTTTTTTTTATAGTTCATAAACAAAATTTTGAAATTTAAAGAAATCGCTTTTTATACAAAAAAAATTAAAACTTTATTCTTAACAATAATTATTTTCTCCTGCAAATTTCCATATTTTTATAAATACGCTACGAAAATCTAATGCATAGCTTATTATTAATTCTAAAATTTAGCTTCTCCTTATTTGTTTAAACCCTCCAGGGCGGGAGCAAAGGGAGGGCTTGCCTCTTATTAACTACTCGAATTAGTGTTTAGTTATGTAGTTATTTAAGTTTTTCTGCAATCGCTGGCTGTATCGTACATAGTTTCTGCTTATTCGTAACGACATATATTTATAAATATATATATTTGTCTGTCTGTAAAATGTATAACCCATTTTTCCAAGGAATACTGTCGAGTTGCTTCCTTTTGGTTTTTCTTTATATGTCGGTTTATTTGCGAGTTGTGAATTTTTTAATTTATTGCGCAACTTCATGAAATCTTTTCTGACGTTCAAGACTTTCTACTTCAGCCCAGGAGTTGCGCATGTTACGGAAGAGCTGAAATAAAAGCAATTTTATTAAAAATTTAAAGCAATCAACTCTGAAGAAATGTTGTTAAATAATAAATTTTTGGAAATCTCTTCGAACTGTATTTTATTTTCTTCTTAACTCACCTCATCCACCCAGTTGTGTTCGGCTAGTAAATCATTTAGTATCTCGGTTGAAGATTTGCCTGGATTTTCTTGCTGTTGTTCAACAACGCGACGTGAGCAATTAATGAATAGATTATATTTTTCATGAGCGATTTTGTGGAATATATCAGCGCGCGCAGCACAAATACGGCAAAGTAGAATATCCTGCAAGGAAAAGAGTGGAAATTATATTATATTAAGAAATTCAAGTAGAAATTATTAAACTCACTTTTTCATATGTAATGCGTGTGTCGGTGGGCACGGTTTGCATTGTATTCGAATTGTATGGATGTCCAAAAAGTAGAAAGCGTACTGAAATACCAGGTTGATGGCATCCGCCGCAATTCTTCTGCGCTAAATTGTTCTGACCCCATTCGGTGAAGACGTGACATTTGGGCCAGGTTTCGATGGAAACAATAATGCTGCGCGTCCACGGTGTAATCGAAAGGAGTTTGCGTTTGCAGTTCTCCATAATGGTATCAATGGCGCGTACGCTACCCAAAAAGTATTCATCTGTAGACAGTAAAATCATAAAATTAAGAAACGTGTGAGATAGATACCATCAACCATATGACTGATCTCAAAGGTTCATACCTTTCTCTCTGGTTATTTCCGAGAAAAAGCTTGGATCCAGCACCTGGGATATCATTGTCTGTATATAGATTTCGAAATGATCTCGATACGAGAGATAATCTTCCATTATTTTTTCGATAAACTGTTCAGTGTCATCGGCCAACAGCTCGGAACGCATAAACTCGACAATTGTTTCGGTATGCGATTGATGTTGTATGCGTACAGGAGCTTTTAAATACAATTTCTTGGTTTCTAGATTCCATGAGGTATACTAGAAAATGTGATAAAGGATTTTAATTCTGTCTCAACACTGAACACTATTACAATTCAAGGAACAGTTCTCACCTTGGACATATTACGATAGAACATTTTGCCATTCTGACAGAAAGGCTCGTATTTTTGTAGGATACACTTGGAATCAACTTGCCATATGGTAGGCCAATCATGGACCAAATCGGAACGCAATACAATAAAATCGCCCGTCTGTTGGGATTAAAATGAAAACTGTAACTTTAGGAAATTCTGAAAGGATCCTTTGCACTCTCTTTCCCTCTTAATTTGTCTTAATATTCTCCAATTTAGATATTCACTTCAGCAATATTTGTATCTTTCTCTCTCTCTCTCTTACCTTAAAATTATTATCAGCAGAGGCAGCTGCCACATTAGTGTATCCTGTTGTTGTGGAGTTAGTAATGTCCTGGTTAGGATTATAGTTGCTCTCATTGTCATTATTGCTTGCAATATCATTATGTTGTTGCCTCTGTTGTTGCTGTTGAAGAACTTGTTGCTGTTCTTGTTGTTGCTGTGGTTGTTGCTGCTGGTGTTGTTGTTGTTGTTGTTGCTGATTTTGATTATAGTTACCCTTTCGTGGCGGTCCTTTATTACGTCTTGCTGATCTGCGTCTGTACTCTTTGCTATCATCACTCTTAATTATTTTGAAAAAGAGGAGTAAAAGTCAATATTCATTAATATGGAAGCTAAGAAGAGAAATGTTAAGAAAATTCAGAGAACCTAATTAGATTAAAGACAAAGAGGTTTCATAAGCTCATGCAAGAAAAAAAATAATTGTCATACTGGCTAATGCCAGGAAATTTTTACTATTCTCGTCTACTTATTACGCCGAAACTTCTAGAAGAATTGTAAAATTATACTACTCCCTCTTTTCTCCGCCCCAATAACCTATTTTCCGTTCTAAACCTACGAATGCTTTGCATTGGTTCTATTCTTTGCATTAGTTGATTCGATCTGTCATTAAAAAACTCTAAATTTTAGGCATGAGACTTGTGGCAGCAAAATTGTTTACGAAAGTATTGAATTTCCACCAGAAGCAGTGCAATGGAAGTTTCTCCTGGCTGTTTTCTTTGATTTTAACGGCTCAATGTACCTTGAGTTCCTGCCAAAAGTTCGTGTGGAAGAAAACGCTCAGAAAAATAAACATGAAAGGACAACGTTTTGCCAATTTGAGAAGATAAAGACAGGATCGCTAAAGGAGAAAATCGTCATATCGAAAATTGCGTTTTATAAGTGCTTCGAAGATAGGAAAAAGCCCTGACACAAGTGATGGGAAATTATATCTGATGGGAAATACTTTGAAAGGGAAAAATTATTATTGATGACTAACCAAAGATTTTCGAGAAAAAAACCTTTTTTCACCACACCTCGTATAGCAAAAAAGTAAACTTACATCATCCTGTGGGGTCCATACGGGATCGGTATCTGAATCAGCAAATTCATCCGGTTCTGCCGGATCGTCCGGACCATTCGCAGAACCAGCCGCTGAACTGCTAAGCATGGCCTGTATACTGCTCTGTTTAGCCTTCCGTAAGCTTTGTTCTCGACGCGGTGGTAACGTCAGTGGATCTATAGCATAAAAATAGCGAAAAAAGAGGCATAGAGAGGAATATACAAATTATAAATAAATAGGATCAGTAGAAGGCGCAGTCTTGGCTAGTGGCGTATCCAGGGCGATGGTTTGGGAAAATGGAAGCCTAAGCGATATGATTTTTAGATATCTCACTTTATTTGATTTAAAAAAAACTCCATCTACTTAAGGTAGAACACGTTTACAAAATGTTTCCTGATTACGCCACTGGTTAGGTCATAAATTATTAAAAAGAAGAAGCGAGTTTCTCTACCGTTTTTCGAAGCACTTAATACGACTTATAGATTATTAGTGGGCGTGACATACAATTTGATGATAAAATAAGATATTAGTACAAGATGAAGAAAAGAGGGAGTGGGCATGGAAGAGTGAGTGCAAAAGGGAGGGGGAAAGAAAGGGAGGGAGAAAGGTAGAGAGCGAGAGAGATATAACGAGCAAATAGAAGAAAGAAAAACAGAAGAGAAAGAGAGACAGACTGATAAAAAGAGAAGTGAGGAAGAGTTGAAGAGAGACATATAAAAAGAGAGGAGGAAAGTTGGAGAAAGAAAGATAAAGAGAGATAAGGAAGAGTTTGAGAGAAAGATAAAGAAAGAGATGAGGAAGAGTTGGAGAGAGCAAGACAAAGAGACAGATGAGGAAGAGTTGCAGATAGAAAAAGGTAGAGAGGATAAAAGGGGGCGTTGTCGTTAAAGGTTACCGTTAACTTCATGAAGCCAGCGTAGAGGGCGAACGTGAACCTTGCTATTTACAAGCTTGAGCATTAGCATTAAGGCACTTCGGTAATTTGTCTGTGATTTTCTGATACAAAAAGTTTTAACGAAATGAAATGTTAAACTTTACGATTAATCGTTATCAGAGAAAAATCCAATTTAAATTTGTCTTTAAAATTATAAAATAAATGGGTTTCAATTAAAATAAATTTATACAGAAGAAATCGTTTAATTTTTAAAGTTTCGAAAATGTTTGGACGCTCTAAAAGTTGAAAACTTGTCAAAATTGAGTAGCTTTTAAAAAACTTTTTAAGAAGAATTATATTTCATATTACCATTTTATTTAAATAAAATCTGGTATTTCGAAATTTAAAGAGCGTTTATTTGAAAACTGGGACACATTGCGTGTAGTAAATATTCGAAAAATTATACGAAAAATACGACTTAAGTGTAGCTTTATTAAAAAATATTTATTTGCTTTTTGTTTTTTTTATTATTTATATATATTACATTATATCTCATTTAATAATACTGTTCTAAAGGAAAACACTTTTTGCTTAGGTTTTAAATGATTTTTTAACTATTCCTGAACTCTCCTTGTATGGAATCTATCCAACTCTTGTTGAATTTCGAAATTTTATTTCGAAAATATCAGCAAAATAGTGCTTTAACAGTTGCTTTCGTTAAAATAAATAAATTCCAGATTATACATAATTAAACGTGATCTGTTAGTTATATATGGCAATAATGAAATCAGGCTCAAACCAATGATAATTTAATAATTGAATTTTACGTTAATTATATAGAGGAGAATTTGTTGATGTAGTGATAATTTCAAAAAAAAAAATCAGGTAAATTTCTTATAAAAAATATATGCTTATACTTTTTTTACGACATAATAACTTAATAATCGTAATGTGGGAGGAAGCATTCGAAAGAAATAGTAAAAAATGAGTATGCGAGGGAAAATGCGACATTGCATTGCTTTGAGCTGATTTCGACTTAATGAATTTGTGTCTTATTTTAACGTAGATTGTTAATCTGGCAAAAAACACATAATAAATCTTAGTTTTTCATTCTCTCCATTTCTGTTTCTCTCTAACCTTCTGTTTCTCTCTTCTTCAAACTAATAACTCATGACTCTTGTTTAAAGAAACTACAACCGCTTTACATAATTTGTTCTCAAGAAAACGTTTTTCGTCTTACTTCTTCTGTTTTTTTTCTCAATAATTATTCCTTTTTTGATTTTACAAGTAAACTTTTAACTTTATTTTTCCAGATTGCTTTTCAAGTCGTCCATGCACACGCCATTCGTGTCTGAGTCTCTCTCTCTCTCATTTCTCATTTCTTCCACGCAATAACATTTCTTTCACGCAATAACAACAAATACGAGTAAGTGTCTCATTTTCAATGCCAATGCCGCAGAAAATTTAAAATATGATGATGATTGGATGGAACGCTAGCGAAGGTGGTGTTGCTATTAGGATTTTGATGGTCAGGAAACATACCTTGACTATGCGTGCCGCCGCCATCTGCTTGCGCGCAATGCTGTTGCGTCGCATAGGCTTGCTGTTGCTGATCATGATGCGTTTGTTGGTTCGGATGATGTGGCTGTTGTTGATGAGACGCGTAAGGTCTAAATGACTGCTGTTCTTGTTGTTGTTGTATAGCTTGTTCGGTTGGATGTTGTATGACGGATGCAGCAGCAGGAGCAGCCCCTGTGTTTTGCGCTACTGGGGATGAAGCTGTGGAGGAAGCAGACGAAGATGCGTTGGCGGCAGCAGCAGCTGCTGCTGCCATTTGTGCATGCGGCCTCTTCTTTGGCAGTATTTGCGTTTGCGATAGAATTTTTATTGCATGCCCGTCATCACCAATTGTAACATTAACGCCATCCGGCTGTTGTTGTTGCTGGAGCTGTTGTTGCTGTTGCTCTGTGCCACTCACTGACCCCGCTTGTTGCTGTTCATTCTCGCCCGTCTGCTGTTTGCTACGCTTGGCTGGCCCCGGTGATTTCTGATAATTCATTCGACGTCCACTTTTCACGACTGGCGGCGGTGATTCGTCACGCTCACCCTGCAAAAACTTCAAATAGCTGTCCATGAACTGTGTTTTCTTTTCGCCGATCGACGTGCCAGCACAGATAACTTTTTTTTCGGGTCCCGCAAATGACGAATTGCCACCAATTCCGGCCGCGGTGGCGTTGGTATGCGGTGATTGTGTTGTTGCGTTGCCAGCTGTATCATTGCTGGGATTGCGTATACCGAAGTTTGTATTGTTAACATTGTGGGTGGAATTAGTACGTGTCGCTGCTGTTGTGCAGTTCGTGTAACCCTGCTTCGGCGCGCTAGCATCCGTCAAGAAGTCGAGTTCCTCTTCGATATTCGGTACGATCACTTTGTTGATAGCTTCGTTGACAGGCAGAACCGTAGGCGCAACTTCTTGCGGCTGTTGCTGTATTGAGTGCTGTAAATGCGTGTGTTGCTGTTGCTGTTGTTGATGTTGCAGCTGTTGCTGCTGTTGAGGTGCAGCAGGATGTTGTTGTTGCTGCTGCTGCTGCTGGTTAAGATTGTAGATTGTATGTTGTATGGCGCCAGCGGCTGTTGATTGCTGCATGCAGGCCGTATACTGCGATGCTATCTGCTGGGGAAATGCCGGATAGTATGAAGCAAGATTCGTTAGATGCGGATGAGCTTGCGCTTGCGATGATTGCAGATGAGCGGGTTGAGGAATTTGTTGCTGCTGTTGTTGCGGCTGCTGCTGCTGTTGCTGCTGTTGAGGCGGTGGTTGCTGTTGCTGCTGCGCTACAACTTGCTGCTGTACCACATGAGGATTCACGTAAGTCGGTATGCTAATAGGCGCTGATGATGCGACGGGTGAAGGTGTGCTGTTTTCCATTTTCAAGGGCGCATTCCACTTGTTATTGAAATCATAATAGGTTGCCTGTTGTTGTTGTTGCTGCTGCTGCTGTTGTTGTTGAGTATGCTGCTGCTGATGTTGTTGTTGCTGCTGCTGTTGTTGTTGCTGCTGCTGCTGTTGTTGTTGATGATGCTGCTGCTGCTGTTGCTGCTGATGTTGCTGGTGTTGTTGTGGGGCTTCCTGTTGTGGACTACGTACAGCAGAGTAATCATTTGTAACGAGTGTCTTTTTCGGTTGACGTTTACGCGGTGTCTTTGCAGGTTTTGGCGGTTGCTTGACAGGTTCCTGTTCGACCTGAAAGAAAAACATAAACGAAAAGAAGTTGAGACTAAAGACGATAAGCATAAGAAGTAGTTTTACAGTACTTTGTTAGTAAAAAGTACAATATTGTTATGTATAAGAATAATTCTACAGACTCTAGGGATTTTTTAAACAAACTAGTCCTTTAAATTCCAGAAAGTAGAGCATTTCCTCAAGAAAGTATCTAAAATTATTTAAAATTGTATCTCTGTTATTTAAGACATATAACGTCATTTCAAAATATAAAATTCAATTGGAAAATTTGATCACAACGAAGGTTTCACCTGTATTTTCCAAATGAATTCGGATAAATACTTCTTCGATTATCTACCGAACTCTATAACCACAACGAAGCGATATCAAAACAATATATAAATACAGATTGAATTCTTAAATTAATACTTATTGTGTGAAAGCCCGTATTTATATCTATATGCATAATTAAGGATTAAACGGTTTTCTCAAGAATAGGTCTCTCGCCCTGACTATACAACGCAACAACTGACTATACAATTCAAAATTGCGTCTTTTTTCTTGCGTCTCTCAGCATTTAAATTCTTCTAGACCAAGCTCCAGCATCTTCTATTCTTCTTTTTGCTATCCTATCAGGGATCTGCGCACTCTAAATTTTATCTATATCTATGTAATTTATACAATTTAAATACTAACAGGAATGAAATTACCATAATATATATTACCATAAAGCAAACAATATTGTACAACTTTTAATACCATCATGCTAGCGCTCTTTAATATATTAATAATATTTTAATATATTAATAATATTCTCAATTCTAAAATCAAATGAATATCTAATTATATTCAAACTAATATTAATATATGTACATGAAAACGACATAATTATACAGCTAATGTATCAAAAAGGCAAACATAACAGAAAAATTATGACAAACCGATGGCAAACTAACAAATGATATAAAACAAATAGCAACCAAGAAACGCATACAAAGCTTGCTACAACATGCTGTACAAATATTTTCACTTTTTTCCAGATTAATTAATCTGAAAAACTGAAAAATGATATTAATGTAAGGTATGCATAAAAATCAATTGAATGGTTTGTTTTTCTTACTCTCATCTTCCTCATCATCGGGCGTACAATGTTTTTAAGCGTCGTCACAGGTTCAAATGATCGAATTGAATTATTTTTAATTATTTTGAATTTCAAATTTAAATATTTATGCGCAAAAGACAGTAACAAATAAAGCTTAAAAACGATTTAAGAACAAAAAATTAAAAAATAAGCAATATTACAAAAAACCACCAACAGAAGCCGAGGGTATTCGTGTATGCTTGCGGGAGAGGGAAAGAGAACCGAAAAAAAAGTCACACACCAAAAGAGAACGTTTCAAAACTAATAAGCGAATTTCAATGTTCATTAATAAATTTTTTATATTTATATATTTTAATATCTATTAATTGAAAATGTAAAATTTTATATCTGATATGTATTTGCAATTCATTATACTAATTGCAACTTATAATTTATACAAGTGGTTCCACAACATAATGATGTATAGAAATACTTAGCTAAAAAATATTTTATTTTAAAAACAAGGCAGAATATAAAACTACAATTAAATAATTTTTAATTATAATTAGTCTTGTTTCTTCTTAAAGAAAAAGAATCATTGTAAGTAAATGTCAATATTAAAAACCTAAAATAAAATTGCGTTTTTTAAGAAACTTTTAAGTAAAGTTTTTTTTTTTTTGCTTAATTTACAGACTACTTTATATTTAAAAGTACCCATTTGCATGTAGGTTTCTATAAAGTCTAAAAATAGACGTTGATTCAATTTTTACAGTTGCAAAATAAAGTTACGTTAATTTGATATATTTGAGTATTTAATTTGAATAATTTGAGTATTTAATAAATTCAAAAAGCAAAATTTTCCCCAAGTATTACTTTATTGTTATATTGTATTACTTTATTATTGCGTTCGAGTGGCAATTAATTATTAAAAAGTATTAATGCAATTCAAATATATTTTATTATTACTTCTATTTATTTTAGTATTAACTTCTACTTCAAATATCAAATGAGGAAGATGATTTTGTTTCTCGTAATATTGCATTGTTATAAAAAAAATATGTGTTTATTATTAAGTATTATTAAGCAAAATGGAAATCGAATAACGACAGGTTATTTATATTGTATGTCTGTTTGACAAATGCTTCACAAAAAGTGAATTTTAGCTTGAGCATAAACACAGAAAATGAGAAGCAATGAGTACAAATAAGCAAATTTATCTTACATGACAAACCACCAATAGAACTAAAAGATGGGAAATGTAATGCAAATGCTGACGAGATGTAATGATGGAAACATACGTTGGGTATTACAATTCAATTATTCAAGGAAATCGCACATTTGACGAAGCTTTTAAAATCAGCTCTCATCATATATAAAGTCAGAAGGCGAGTAGGAAAAGGCTTCAGATATTTCGGAAAAGCTAGAAAATATCATGGTAGCGGGTCCACAAAGTTCAATATTTCCGTTTTTTTCGATTATTTGACAACTCACAAAACTATATCATCATTTGAGAACTCACAAATCCTTTGTCTCAAAAGATTCATGGAATTAGTTACTACAAAGTGTCTGAAAATAGACGTTAAAGAAACCTAATTTTACAAAGTATTACAAAGTTTAAACACTACATAACCAGCAATTTGCATCATTGTTGGCCAGGTCTTCTATTTTACTTTCATTTAAAATCTATAGGTGAATGTTTTTAGGGAAACATTACACTGTATTCTATTAGATAAGTTTACAAATAAGATTGACAAAAAGAAGTAATAATTGAGACTTCTTTATATTCTAAACGATATGTAAAAAATGTATTTAAAATAAGTAGGAAATTAAGATTTATATGTGCCCTTCGAAATTGTGGCAATCTAATCAATAGCTTTACAAAAATACTTAGCCACAGATGTATCTGAAAGACATTTGACCCAAAAATATATGTTAATCTAAAAGAAATGTTAATCTAATAGAACAGTTTGGACAAACCAATGCTATTCTTTCTCGAGCTTGTCGGGAAAATCGCTAAAACAAAGTAATAGATATAATGCTATTTGAACGATAAAGAATTTGAATAAGAATAGAAACAGCATTTATAAGGATTTTAAAGAAAATGCGCGAAAACTAAGAAGCTCATCAGCTATCACATTTAGAAACATTCGCTGGCATTTAATGTATTTTTTAGTTTTTAGCAGTTTAATTCAAATTCTAATTAGAAATAGCTTTCCCTAAATTATAGTTGATTTTCTTTTCAAATATCTGAATAAGTGGAAGATTGTACTAAAGCAAATAATAAGTATTTCAGTACTCTCAGCAATTTAAATACAAATTTTACAACAAACTATTAGAAGGAACTAAAATTTTAAACACAAAAACAAACCAACAAAATTAAAAACAAAAGTTTTAACAATTGAAAATGCAAAATAAAAACTAATAACGAGGACTTCAACGAGACAGTAAACAAAACATTAAAATTAGATATGAAACAATAAATAATACAAACCTTTTCTATCAATTGAATCTGTGACGCTAGAACATGCGTTGTTGGCGATGATGCTGCAGATGAGGAAGCTAGTTGTTGGGGCGAATTTTGTTGCACATGCGTAACAGCTGCCGACGTTGTTGGTGACACCAGCATATTAGCCACTACATGCTGACGTCTTTGACGTTCATGCTGTTGCAACTTTTGCTGCTGTCGCTGCTGCTCTTGCTCATGATTGTTACTGTACACATTATTTTCGATCAGACTGCCATTATTACTGATCAGCTGTGGTTCGGTATGTTGCAATACAGTTGCTTCACCTGAATTGGGATCGAATATTGTTTGTTTGATTTGTAATCCCGCAGGCAGGTTAAAAATAAGATTCTCGCCTGCATCATCATTCGTAAAATACGCCAGTTGCTGATTCTCCTGCTTCACTTGCAGTTGCAACACATTCTTCACATCACTATCATTTGAGGTAGCATCGCTAATTTTTGTCCAACAATGCGTTTGTTGCAGCTGCTGTTGCTGCTGCTGCTGCTGTTGCAACGTACTCTGTATCACAGATGAGTAGGCCACTGTGGATTGTGCAGGCGAACCAGCGCTTGCATTGATACTACGTCTAATTGGCGATTCATCGCCACCGTCGCCGCCCGCCGCTGATGTTTTATACACAATAACGTGTGGCGTACCTTCAGTTGAGTGTAAATTAGTTACAACCGCAGCGGGCGAGCCACCCGCAGAACTTAACGCAGGGCTGGCATAAACGGGATAAGCTATTGGACTGGCATCATGATTGACTATGATTTGTTGTTGCTGCTGCTGCTGCTGATTGGTAGCAACTTTTCTTTGCGACACCACTTTGTAGTGCTGTTGTGGTTGTGGCTTCAGAACTGATGATGGCAAAGTGTAAGTCAGCTTGCCATCAACTATAGTGTAGTAGCCCTCAGTTTCAGGTTGCTGTTGCTGCTGCACCACTTCTTCTTCTTCCTGCTGTTGCTGTTGATGCTGCTGCTGTGGTAGCAGTTGTGTAAGATAAATAATGTCATTGTAACTTTTTGTTAGTGCATTTCTTTCTACACTTTCTTCATTGATTTGCTGATTTAAAAGCGCAAATTTTTTTAAGGTAAAATTTTTTCAATGTGAAATTATTATACATAAAAATCTAATAAGAAGGACTGAGATAAACTGAGATAAGCAAGGATGAAACTACTGTATTAAAAACTACTACAGATGTGAAATATTCATCCCAACCTAACGTAATGACGTAATTCGAGTTATCTAAATTTCAACAGAAGAAAAAAAGGATCTCAGTTCTGCTTAGCCGATTGGATTATAAATATTTTACTCTTAGTTTCATTTTTCATTCATAAAATAAAAATTATTGGGACGCTTTTTTACTTATTTACAAAATTTTTATCCTTCCTTATCTTTAAGTTATTTGATTAAATTTTTAATTAATCGCTGAGACTTGTTTTCATCGAAAAATATTGAGTTCCACCGTTACTTCGAACCCAGGTTTGAATCGCAGTTCGTGCCGATAAACTTTATTAGAAAATAAAGAACGAAACCGGCATTTTATTTTTTTTTAATTCTGAATTCAACTATAAAAAATCAGGCCTGTCTCTTAGTTACATTTCATGGCTGAATTCAGATGTAAATAAAGGAGGGCTGAACAATTTCATTGCTCGAAATTCTATGCAAGAATTCATTTCTATGAGAGAACTCATTAAAGATTCCCAGAGTTCTGCTGGGAAAATGACAGAAAAAAAGAATAACTTTCCAGGAAACGGTTTAGAGAAATTATTCAGTAAATAATTTGTATTTTGTGAATGAAAAACAAAACTCGAAACTTTTATTCTGTTTATATGTATTTTTCAGTATTCGTTTGTACGGATTTTGACGCAACGCTTTCGTGTTGGATTATCTTCACGCGTTCGTGTTGGATTCTTAACTAAATTGCATTTCTTCAGAAGTCTAGAACACTCTTTCAAAGCACTTCCTTCAGCATAAAAGTAGTAAATTTAATATTTTACGTATCCTACTTGAAAATAGTTTATGTAAAGCAAATAGGAGCAAAAAAATAAATTTTTTAAGAAAGCATTCACTTTTTAACAGAAAAGAAATCAAATTGTCCAAATTTCCTATTGAAACCAATTCATTCCAATTTCATTGAAAGATCTGACATCAAACCAAAGAATACCCTTGCGTGCAATAATCTATATATAAAGCGTTCAAGTCTCCTTTTTAACCAACTAAAAATTATGCAACTACAGAACTATCAGAAAAGAAAATAAATTAATTAATTAATACTGCGTTCGCATTCATCTTTCCTTGTTTTGTGGTAAAGTCAAACATACTACTCACCACCTTGTCGGCAACTAAGTTCAACTGCTGCTGTTGCTGGTGCTGCTGTTGTTGCTGCTGTTGTTGCTGCTGCTGCTGTTGCTGCATTGCCAAGAATGTATTCGATATCATTGGATTATTCCAACTTAAGGTGGTTGACGTTATGGCTGCCGTAGTTGGTGATGGAGAAGCACCGCTCGATGATGAGTTCTCACCATAATAATTCGATGGCACGTTCGAAGTGGCTGCTGCAGCAGCAGCTGATGACACAACGACAGCTGCAGCGGCTTGGTTCTGAAATGTAGTTAGCTGCTTATCCATCGTGGCAGGCAGCTGTAGTTGACGGTGCGGCGTATTTACAGCAGTTGATGCATAGTGCGCGGGTTTCGGTTGTACACTAGCCGCCGCATGATGATAGATTTGCTGTATAACCGGATTGTAGCTGCTGATGGGTGAAGGCGATACAAAGCCACCACCACCCGCAGCTGCAGCATTGAAGCTGGCCGCAATACCAGAGTGTGCCGCTTGCAGCAGCAGCGATTGTGCACTCTGACCAGCTGCAGTTATGGAAGCGAAATGTGGGTGCTGGAATTCTTCACCGGTGCTGCCAGCGGTGGCAGGAGGAACGATACGATTATAGGCGTAGGCCCAGGGACTGGAATTGGGATCCATGGCAATGGATGCTTTACAGGGAGACGCTAAAAATAATTAAGTTTGATTAGATGATAAATTTTTTATTTACTTGTGGTTAATATCTGAACTCTAATAGTCGGTGTGATCGATTAAGAAAATAGTTGTCGACTAATAATCGAACAGTGATTAATCAACAGAGATTAGTTTCAATTAATCAACAACTTTTGAGTACGAATTAATCGCGCACCGAGAACTGATTCAACAAGTGTCGGCTTCCGATTTATAGATAAATTTCGTTTAAGAAAACATTTGCAGATGGTTAATCAAATATTTTATTAATCTAATCAAACATATTAACGACTTTCGATTAAGAAAATACTTTTAATGAGCTTGTATACAGCACGCGTAATTGTTTACTAAAGTCAATAAACAATTAATCCCCTACCGGCAGATGACAGTCATAATCACTGAGTGGTTGGGAGACTAATCTATTCTATTGGGAAACTATTACTATTCTTTTAAATCCTAATGTTTACTTTTGTTTTTGTGTAAAAAAAGTATGTAATACGTTTGGCGACTTGATTGCATCGTGCGTACGTCACACTGCAGTTCTAAGAAAATATGCTCACAAGCGCTGAGGCGTACAAAAACGATGCTCTCTAACCTGCAACTGCGCAAAGTGCATCGCTGCTGCCGCTTTCATTCACAACTCTCCGACAAAGCAAACTAATGGACAAAATAGAGAAGTTTTCTTGGCGTATAACACAACCTTCAACTGAAGCTCAAATTTATCCCATTAGAAACATTCTATCCAGGAACCCTTTCATTGAATACATGGCACTCTTACCTTAATTTCTGTGAACAATCTTGATAAAACTACAACTTTCGCAAGTTCCGCTCTAGGAATCGCCTACATATCAGTCGAGGGATCAATATCCGCATGCCAGCGGAGCACCCAGTTCGCCGTCGTTCACTGTACGTGATTCCTTCGCTTCGTGTTCTAGGCAGCTTTTTGTGCTGCTTGCTCTTTTAGCACTCTTATTTCGCGTTTCCTGGGCTTTTTTCTACATCAACTTGAACTTCACATATTCCACAGTCGAATTGCAGTATTTTATTCACGGAATTTCTGCTCCGATTACTATATTTGTGGTATTTTTTAAGACTTTTCGCCACTGATATTTCCACTCCTGATTAATCACAGCGCCATTTTAGAAAATATGGTGGAAAAACATTCCGACTTCGAAGGTACTGTGGTTCCGTCGCCTTCGAAAATATGTATTTTCAAATTCTTGGTCATGTTTACACAGAGGAAATACGATTCCTCATAGAGCCAGTTCACATTCAACAAGAAATATAATTGTAATGTACGCTGTGACATTTTCGTTCACCCACTCAAGAGCGATTCTACTGAATGCCTTTTAATTTAGTGCCTAATGGTTCAATATGTATTTTTTTATTATCTTTCTACTCCGCATTTAAGACTAAATTCAAAAATGGAAAAAATTTATAAATATAAAAATATTCGTTTATAACACCAAAATAAGGAGAATTTTTGCAAAAATCAAAATTTATTTTAAAAATCAAAATAAGATTTACGACTACATCTGGAAATAATTAACTTTTCCGTTAATTGCTTTATCTAGTTCTCTTTCTTTCTTTAATGTAGTTCATTATTATCATTTACAATTTACGGTAAAAATGCATGTTTGTAATTCTGTCACTAATATGTTAAATTTTCTTCTGTTGTAATAACTGCTGAAGAAATAATTTATAAATTTTCATATATTCCTTATTCCTTTTTTGCTAGAAAAATCATAATTAAATAAAATTTCATAGCGAAATAGTACCATTTTATTGCTCTTGCTCAAAAATCACGCAAATCTTTGTATGAAACGACACTAAATCATTAAAAAGAAAAAGAAAGGGGGTAGATGTTATATATGGAACTCAGGCCTACCATAAATATGCAATTTATCAGTAGGCAAAGAGTTTATTCATTATAAAAATAAAAACCATCCAGTGGAAAATCTAATACTCTAGACATTTTAAAATTCCTAAAGGTGAAGATGGTTCTTGAAAGATGGTAACCCTAATAATGATACTTTTTCGAAGTTGTCTTTTATATTGGTCTCATTCTTTCTCATGTAGAATTCCCTGTAAAATGTTTCGTATTAGTCTAATTGCAACTTCTGTGCAGTAATTTTCTTGGACGTTTCCTTGCTGTTTCGGTTGGTTCAGTTGTGAGAAAATGAATTCCATTCTTTAATACAGGTATTAACAATTGCTTACCTTGCAGTCAAACGCTATGGACTTTGGAGATGATAACTTCGTCGCTAACGGGGAGGTGGACCCAGTGGCGGAATTTTTGGCACGCGAGCAGTCAGTGCTCGGTGACTTGGAGGCGGACATACTGCCAGCCGTCAATAGTGCTGGACCTCCACCAGTGGCTGCATCACTCATCGATGACGACGCGTTGTTGGGCGGTGGCGTTGATGGGGTCGCCACGTCGGATCTTGCGGCGCCTAACGTTAGCGGCCTTGGATCATCGACAGGTAGTTTTGAAATGATACAGAATTTCGGGGGCGAGAACAACGATGCTATTGGCATATCTGGACCGCCGCCGTCACGCGTCGAGCCCGAGAAAATACGCAAGTGGCGTGAAGAGCAGAAAAAGCGGTTGGAAGAAAAGGATCGAGAGGAAGAACGCAAGAAGGAGGAACTACGGCTGCAGGCAAAACAAGAGCTGGAGGATTGGTTGAGGCAGACTGAGGAATCCATTGCGAAGACGAAAGCAGCATCGCGACAAGCCGAAAAACAGGGCTCGCTGGAGAACGCCAGTCCCATTGAGCCGGGAACCGAGTGGGAACGCATTGCCAAGTTGTGCGATTTTAATCCGAAGACTTCGACAAAGTCAGGCGGCAAAGACGTGTCGCGCATGAGGTCAATCTACTTGCAGCTCAAACAGCATCCCATTCCAATGAAGAGAACAACAGCTTAGGAACGGATTTGGCACACCACATTCCGGCAATAAATATAAGGATATACTTGCTTATTTTACAAAATATTACAGCAAATAAATATATTCGACTAAAGTATTTTAAAAACGTAACCATATGTTGTTCATGGAGGTTAATTGCCTTTATCTTGGGGGGCGTTGTGCGTATGAATAACAATTGCTTCTCGAGTGTCTGGCAGATATGTGCGAAAATACCAGAAACTTTGTCACATTAAGCTCAATTCTGTGTATTGCTTTTATATTGCAGAAACTAATCAGATGACATCGAACACGTCCACTACATCAACCAGCCGGAAACGACCAAATTATCTCAGTTGGGATGATTATTTTATGGCTACTGCAGTGCTGGCGGCTAAACGCAGCAAGGATCCTGTCACGCAAGTGGGTGCCTGCATCGTCAACGACGACAACGGCATCGTTGCTGTTGGCTACAATGGCTTTCCACGCCATTGCTCGGATGATGAATTCCCCTGGGTCAAGCCGACAAGTTCGAAATCTTTAGCAAGTAATGGCGATTCTGCCAAAGAACAAAATGACGACGACTCTTTGGAGGATAAAGGATTGTATGTCGTTCATGCCGAGGCCAATGCTATTTTGAACAAGAATACGGCATGTTTAAAGGGAACGCGGCTCTACTCGACTCTCTTCCCTTGCAACGAATGCACAAAACTCATCATTCAGTCGGGTATCAGGGAAGTTCTTTATATGTCGGACAAGTACAAGTCTAAGATCAAATATAAAGCCTCCAAACGTATGTTTGAAGCAGCTGGTGTGCGCTACACACACTACGTGCCAACGCAACGTAAAATCTATATTGATTTCGAGGAATTCGTTGACGATAAACCGATGGAACAAATCCGTGGGGATCAGAAGGCTACAATCAATGCAGGTGTCAGTCGGTAAAAAAAAGATCATACCAACTGAACACTGAATAGGAGATTCTTATGAATAGAATAGATTCAATTTTTTAATATAGCAAAACTATTTCTGACAATTTGTGTATACATAAAACTGCTTAATATTTATAGTGTTATATATAAACAAATTCTAAACTTGTGACCACAGCAGTGACAATCCTGTTGAAGCTAATTGAATATGTTTATATTTGAGAAGTCAAAGATATTTATATTTGCTAATTTGTATTGAGAGTGATATATGTACTGTTATTGTCTATTTTTGGAATATCATGCACGTACTTGAGTTCTATTACGGATTGGAAAAAATTGGTTATTTGCATGTTATCTACATTGAAAATTATATAAAAGTTTATTTATATCAACTTTATATATAATTCGAGGCTTAATTGTTTTTAAACAACTAAGTTTCGTTGAAGTCCAAATCTAATGTAAATCGGGGATGCAACTGCCTAATAAAAAAGGAGTTAAATGTACAAAATATTTTTTATTATAGCAAGTATACTTTTATTGAGAATTGTAAAATCTAATACATATAGCTAAAAAATTAAATATGCAACTTACAATTACTTTATTATAATTGTATAAATGGCTACTATTAAATGTTAATTGTATTAATATTTAGTTTTAATGAGTTAACAGTGTGGACCGTAAGTCAAGCAATTTATAATGTCCACCAGCGGTTTTAGTATTATTATTAAATTAACTAGTAAGAATTATTAATAAAAGTAACTATTAAAAAAATATAATATTAATATGATATACTTATTAATATTATATTTTTAAACTAGTTAATTTAATTTGATTACTTTCGAAATAAGTTTCTCAATATTATATTTCTAACTATATAGTAAATTAGAAACAATTATTAATAAGTAAGAGAAATTAGAAACAATTATTAACAATAAGAATAAATAAGAAACAATTATTTTCCGTTTAATGTTTTCAAGTTTAATTGTTCCTTAACTAACGGAAATTTAGAACGTCAATTTAATATCACCACCACTGTACTAGTGGAATGCCTCCACTGTCATTCGTAATGGAAGAGTTTCTGCAGTCCTCCAACAACAACGCAACCCAGCACAATTTACGTGAGAGAAAACTTAACCACCCCCAACAACAAGATGGCAACAAAATGGTCTGGGAAGAAAAATAATCAGCTGTTCTGTGGAAGCGCAAGGGATGTCTTGCAGTTTGTTTACATGCTTCGGAGAGAATGAGAATGCTTGTGACTGAATGAATATTTGTTGTTGCGTTTTCATATAAATGTTCTCTTTTCATCTGCTCGAAATGAAATGATGAGCAAAGAAGCAAGTTTTCACATCAGTTTTTCACGGAAATTCGAACGGTTTAGACGTTTGGAAGAGGTGAAGACGTGGATATCGTTATATTGGCAACAGAAGTAGCAGTAGCACGCGTTTAAAGAAAGCAAAAAAACATACTTAAATAAATAATTTTGGTGTTGATATTAATAGGTGTTGCTTTTTAACAGAAATAAAAAGAATAAACATAAATAGTTGATTTGAAGTTCCGTGGTTTCAAGAAAATTACTTTGAATTTTATCAAGAATTTCCCCATCTGATGCTGATAGAAATGTCTACCCGCCAAATGTTTTGTATGAAGTAATAGAGGAAAAAAAATCATATTTAGTAAATGCAGTCATTTTATTGGATTGCGGGAAAAATAATTAAAAAACCTGTACGAGTTTTAAAACAGATGTTTTGAGAGACATTTTTAAGCACACTTTGCATGAGGTAAATATTAAAATTTCTACTAAGCGAAATGTATTTCTGTTGACACAATAGGCTAAAATTTTTAATTTTATTATTATTAATTTATTACGTATAGCTTTCTCTATAAAAAATCGAAGCGATTTTGAAATAATATTAAATAAAATAAGTGATATCCTAACTTTTTTTATTCTTTATATCGAAACCTAATTTTGTTTAAATTTCGATTTTTATTTCTTGATTTGGGTGAATTTTTTAAACTCTAAATTAGATTCTTTAATTCTCACTGATTTTTATGTAATGTATTTTCTCTATTACAATATTATAATCCTAATTTTTATTTTGAAATATCTGCCTGCCTTAAACTTGAACTTTTATTAAAAATGCATATTTTATTTCTTTAAATGTTTTCCTCACCTCTTTTTTTTATCTAAACGTCTGCTCGCTTTTGTTTCGAATAAGAAAACATTTGTTTAAATATGTTTTCATGGCGTTAAAATACGTGACAGCGCATTAACACAAAAGTAGACTTCAAAATTAAAACAGACTTTTCTTAACATTTTCTTATTTCTCTCGACGCCGCGGCGCGCCGTTGGTTACAAATTCAACCCGAATTCTCGCCAGACTAAATTTCACCTTGTGGCAATAAGAATTGAATTGCGATAGGAATTACTAACTCAAATCCTCTAAAGGCTTTTCTTCCCACGATCCCAATTTTCCATTAATTTTCCCTACATGACGCGCTTAGACTTCGCTTCGCTGCAAATCTTTTTTTTGCTTCGGGAAAGAGGAATATGAGAAGAATTCAATCAAAAGGATTACAAAAAAGAATGCTAAACGAAACGAATTCGTTTCTTTTTTTTTATAGGAAGATGAGAGAAGATGTTGTATTTATAATGCGCAAAATGAGAGAATTTGCTGGTCCGATGAAATTGTTAGTCAGAACTAGTAACGATCACACTGATAACTGATCATATAATATAACTAATTGTCAGACTAATAACTCATAATTTTTCCTTGCCATTATTTTATCATCACACGCATTACGTTATCCTTTGTTATTGTAATTACTGAGCGGACGATTGTTGTCATTTTCATCGCTTTACACTTCACATCTTTCCATTATACGATTCCATTATACGATTCCATTGTACGATTCCATTATACGATTCCTATTGTCTATCCTTTCTTCGCATTACTCCTTCCCTTATCAATAAACTATTAGCCGCTCCCTCTCTCCCTCTTCAATCGCCCATCCAATAGTTGCCATTATATTTTGATTTTGTAATTGTCATAAGATTAATCGATTGATGTGATACACGTATGAGATTTATGAATCGGCAACCTCTGAGAGATGAGATAATGAGATTTGTAGATTTGTTGTATGTCACACTCCTCTCCCTCCCATAAATCTGAGCGATACAATGAGTGATACAATTCAGCACATCCTCGTATTTCACCGCCAACACCCTAAAATATCCAATTTATGCTTATCATAATGAGACAATTCTTCTCTCGCATTCAAGAAAAACATAAGGGAGAGAGTCTCGCTCACAGCGAGTCTTCTTGCTCAAAGTTTTACAGTCATTTTCATTTCAGTCTCTTCAGTTTCCATCCCCTCCCCCGGGGGGATCCAAGACAGTTTACGGATACGTAAAAATTAAGGCAATTTTTTTGCTATGGTGCGTTGACATTTCTAGGATTAAAAGAGAAACAAAAAGAAAGTCCGCATACTATGGAGAGATAGAGAGAGAGAGAGAGAGGGAGAGAGAGAGAGAGGGAGGGAGAGAGAGAGGGGGAGAGAGAGAGAGAGAGAGAGAGAGAGAGATTAGTTTTTGTTTAATGCTCCCCAGATGGCATCTGCTTCCATTTTTGCTCGCGAAAGCGTGGTTCTACATGTACAAATATTTTCTTAAATTTCTTTCGTAATTTCGAGATTCTTTATAACTTTTTAACTGCACACTTAATAACGAAAAGTCCTTGAAAGTTATTAGCAAAACGCATTATATAAAACTATAAAAATTCCATAGGGTGGCAAAGCTTTTAAAGTACAATTTTTTATTACTTGATTTTCTTAATCATTTTCTTGTTGACTGTACATATTTTGTTTTGCGTTTATTACTGAACTCCAAAACACAGTTACAAACACCCTGTGCCACTTAGGACACCCTGTGCATCTTGCAACACGGCAGGGAGTGCCATCCTGTTATTGACACGCATTTCCAACATTTCCACTCGTTCCACGTGTGCATCCTTCTTGATGTCATGCAATTTAGAACGCTTCATTTAGCACGCTCTTCGATGTTATTGTCAGCTGCTTTCAGAGAAGTGACACGTATTTGGTACTCGTTTCGTATTACGTCATTTGTCAGTGGTTTTGTTGTTCTTGGTCATTGTTGCTGTTGTTGCTGTTGTTGTTGTTGTTATTGTTGTTTCTGTTTTTGTTGCTTATATACTTACATATTTTCTCTATCAAAGAGTTTTCAGTTGCATGCGTTTCATGTGTTTTAAAATTGAAAAAAGCTTCGAAAACTTTCTCTCGTGTGAGAAGGTAAATATTATTAGTTTAAAATATATTTTAGGAAGTTAATTTAATATATTGTTGAAGGGTTTTATATAAGTTAGTTTTTCAAAGTACAACCTGTCGTATGATTAACGAACAATTTTAATTCAAGGTAAGAGAGGACTGAAAGTTCAATATTTTAATTTAATTTAATTTAATTCAAATTTAATGTTAAAACAGATTTAAATTGAATGCGATTAAAGCTTCTCCAGAACCTAAAATGATTTAGAATGGCTTTGAATTTATTTAAATTATCCTTGCCATTCCAGTTTTTCATTATTTTTTCCGTCCATTTCGTTTTAGAGTTGGTCATCGTTATCCTAGTTGCCTTCTGTATAATTAATTTAATCTCTGACGACTTTGTAGTCGTAACATTCCGCTCTTCTTCATCGCATCGTTATTCCCAAAATTGTGTAAAAATATGTTTATGATTTGCTCTACTCTGCTGTCATGAATCTTACATGATTTTGTGTTGTAATTACGATTATGCAAATATTAGTTGTGATGAAAAGCATTAAAAAACGGGGATGATAACGATAAAAAACGCCTTTTTGGCGCCACGAGGAATCAATTTTGGCGTTCATCTTTAGCATCATCAAGGAAATTTAATTTATTTGTAATTTTTATGGCAATAAACTTGCTTTGAGTGAGCTGATTTCTCGAATGGCAATAATCACTCAATCTCAATTCAATGGAATGAAAATATGAAAATAGCAGGAAAATTTCTTGTGTAGCTAATTAAAAAACTTAAAAAATTCTTGCATGAAAATACGGAAAAAAAGAAAAAAAAATTAAACAAACAAATGGAAAAAACCAGACAGAAAAGGAAAATCAAGAAAGTGTATAGTAAAATATTAAATTAATAATGGTCACCTCTAGATTCTTTCAATCCATAAAGTTGGTAAAATCTAAGGAAACAGAAAAAATTCTAGTGTTTTATGTTTTCTAGTGTAGAGTTTTTGTTTTTTGTTGATATTTTCAAAAGTGAGAAAAAGCATTCTGAAATCATAGTTGCCAATTTTGTGCGAAAAATCACGTGGGATTTTGTAATTGTCTTGGGAAATGAGAATCTCATTACAATTCAGTGTGAGATTTTTAGTTATTGTGAGATTTTAATTACTCTAGATTTTAATTACTCTAGATTTTAATTACTGAGATTTTAATTACTAAGATTTTGTGTGAGATTTCTTAATTGCTGTGAGATTTTTTATAATTACTGTGTACAATTTTATATTTACTGTTAGATTTTCAAGATGTCGCGAAAATTTCTTAATTTCTTTAATTACTGAAATTTATTGATTACCGCTAGATTTTTCAATTACCATAAGTTTTTTTAATTACTGTAAGATTTCGTGTGAAATTTTTTATTTACTGTGGGAATTTTTAATTACTGTGAGATTTTATGTGAGATTTTTTAATTGCTGTGGGATTTTGTGTAGCACTTTTTAATTGCTGTGAGATTTTGTGTGAGATATTTTAATGACCGTGCAAATTGTATGCGATTTTTTAGCCACTCTTGGCTTTTTAATTACCGTGAGATTTTGTCTGGGAATTTGAAATTTCTGTGAGATTTTGTGTATGTGATTTTTTTAGTTTTAAAAATTTTACGTGAGATTTCTTGAGTCTTTTTAATTAGTGTGAAAACTTATAATAGGAAAGTCTTTTTTTTTAAATTGCAACTGAGAGAAAATCTGAATATCCCACGAGTATTTTAGCGACGGCAACTACGGCGGAGAGGCAATTTATCTTTCTTTATTTTATTTAACTTTTTTCTTATTTATTTATTCGTTATCTTCCTTCACTGGTTTTCGTATTTTTCTTTTATTATCCGTGGCCGAGGAAGAGAATGAACAGATTGATGTTACAAACAACGAGTTTTATTTCTTGTCCCCCTTTTTTTCTTCTTGTGTGTTTTGTGATGCCATTTATTATATTTTCCTCTTGAGCGCATTTCTTCTCATGACATTTATAAGCAAAAATAAGTTTTATTTCAAGATACATTAAAGTTTTTAGGAGAAGAATTTATAAACCTAAAAATTCACACATTTAAAAGTAAATAAACACTCAAACAATGAAAGCAAGATAACAATCTAAACAATTAAGTCGAAAATTGTGATTCCCTAAATAAAAAAAAGTGTTAATTTTTAATACATAATTAATTTTTTCTATTATCTGCAGAACTTCAGAACCGCAAAGTGTTTTGGAACTGCAACGTGCTGAAATGCATTCAAAATTCTTTCTTGCCAACAAGTGACATTTTCTGCGCGGAGCCGATTTATTGTTGTAGTGTGTGGTTTCCCCATATTTTAGTGCCTCTTTTTGTGCCGCTATTTTGCTTTATTTGTTTTGTTGCTGTTTCGGTTTCACCTTTTTTTTTTTTTGGATTTTTGCCAAAATAGATTTTCGTTTCATACATTTTTTATCGCTTGCGTTTTTTTTCTTTCTCTTTTTCTTTTCGAAGGCGTCACTGCGGTGAGCAAGAAACACTTAATATTTCTTTTATTAAACTCTCTTCTAGAAGATTATCAATTTTTACTCTAAATTTACATTCATTCCTTTGAGAAAACCTTGAGTACTCAAATGTTTCTCACAAATTCTTTGTTCATATTTAAAATTACTTCTTTTCGATGGAATACTCTTTGAAAATAAATTGAAAACAAGAAAAACCAACCAAGTAAATTGAAAAAAAACAAATAAACTTTGCATACCTAAAAGTCAAAGTGAAACGTGGAAACAACTGACATTTTAAAGTTTAAATTTAAGTAGATGTATTTCATTTAAGCTGAATTTAAAATAGCTTTTGCGACATCACATAAATTTCTCATTTTTAGGTTGAGAGTGGAATGTGTGCAAGTAACACAAACAACAACAACAACAACAACAAGAGAAAAATCAATTTTCTTTGCCTTCACCTACAAACGACGGGGAATAAATAAACTGAAGTCACAAGCGAGCTTCGTCAAGACATAAGCGGTCACACATGCCGCTCACGCACACACACACACACAAACACACACACACCACACACACCACACTTACACACACACACACACACACACACCGCGAACCTACTCAGCTGTATGTCAAACGGAAATGACAACACACGTCGCGAGCGGTAGGTTGATCTGCACAAACTTGTTTTTCTTATATCGTTGTTGTTGCTGGCGTTGTTGCTTGTGTTGCTGTTGTTGGTGTTGTTTATTTCTTGCTTGTTTTGTTTGCACGAAATAATGAGTGGAAAGAAGTTGCCATACTGGATGTTTTCGCTAGCGGTTTCTTGAATTATATTTTTTTTAAATTTCATTTATTCATAAAAATGCGCATACGATCACACATGCAGTACCAAAAACGTATTAAACGTGTGCATGTGTGTGTGTGTGTGTGGTTCTGAACTCAGGAACTTTTCAATTGCGAACCAGAAGCACTTGAGATGAGATAGAGAGAGAGAGAGAGAGAGAGGGAAGAACATCGTACACAGACTCAACTGTAATTTTAATTTTTTCATTTATATTCAGTTGATATTCAGTTACTGAAATTGTTTGCTTTATTTTTTTTAACCGAAATCGTGAAGGAAACATGAAATTAAAAGGTTCGACTAAAATTTCTGTTTAAGTCTCTCCACACTAACACTCGTGCCTCTCCCTGTCTATCTCTCCCACTCTCCCACTCTCCCTCGCTCTCTTGAACACACACACACACTCCTCACTGATCTCCCACCATCCCATAATCGCTCTTCTGATCAATAATTACGCATTTACTTGTACGTGCAGCTAACGATTGAGAAGCGCGCCTCCTCTTTCTCTTGATTTCCTCTTTCTTTCTCTGTTGATTACATTCACGCAGCCAATTGCAGGCAATTTCGTGTGTGTGGAGTAAGTGAAACGTTTCGTTAACGAACTTTTATATGGCTCTGATTTCATTTCCTTCATCATTGAACACCCTACAGCTGGTGGGGTCGAAATGCTTTATTGCCCATTTAAGTGAGTCCTGCCAGGTGCACCTTAGAGTTTCTCCGGTAGCAGAAGTTGACACGCAACGTTGTTGGCACCTCAACGAAGAGCAGGCAGTAAATTGGAATGGAGACGCTTTTCCGGCTTCCTAACAGAAATTCTACGATAATTTAAGAGTTCTTTGAGTTAAACTTTAATTTTAACATAACATAAATTTTTATATTTTCTTAAAAACTTGTTAATTTCATATCGAAAAAGTTACGCTAAACATTTAACGTTTCATAAATATTAAATTTCACACGAAAAAACTTCAGATTTCGCCATCAGAAGTAAATTTCTATTAGCGAAAACGAAAAAGTTTCGACTTTGTTAAAACATTAAAAACACCATCAGCTGGAAATTGATAAGAAAAGATAATAAAAAAGTACGAAAAAGTACAGCGTACGTTAAAATAAAAGTTTATAAGACTTCCATTAGAAAGAAATGTTTTAAAAATTTAATAATTCACTTAAAGAATGAAAAATGATAGTAGAAATGTGAGCGAAGAAATGAAAATAAGAAAAATAACAGCCAAGTTAAGTGAGCGAGAGAGAGAGAGAGAGAGCGAGTGAAGTGAAAACGTCACCCAATTTTAAGTTCTCATATTGCTATTAAATTTCAGAAGCAATGCATTTCCTCAGAGGAAAACAAAAACAAAAAGCTACTTACAAACACGCACACAGTCTCGTCGCGCTCTCTTCTTTCGTGATACTGGTGCGTGTCTCTGCAGCGCCAGCAGAGATTCTTCTGTATTTGGTTGCGGTTTTTTGTTGTTGCGGTTTATTTTGCTTGCGGTTTATTTTGCTTGACTTTTAACCAACACCAACGTTTAATTAGTTTGCACACAAAACGGACAACAAAATGTTTGCTAGTTTAATCGCAAGTTAACTAGTTGCGTTGTTTTTGTGTTTCGCTGTGGCCATTTTGTTTACAACGATTTGTATGCGTTGTTTACTTTTCTTTTGTTTACTTTTCTTTCCATGAAGAAGCAAAGTTTTTACACATTTTTTTTATTAGATTAAAAACACGCTTTGAAATTTCACTAAAAGTTTTGTGAGTAAAAGTTTTGTGAGTAAATGAAATGCTGTACGAACTGGTAACCTAATTCGAGTTCCTGCACTTCGAATTACTTACGTGTTGTTGAAGTTTTGCATCAGTTGTTGTGTTCGAGTTGGTTACTGTGGTGAAATGAAATGTTTAGGCAGGAGAGGGTTGAAAAATAAAGGGAGCAAAATAAAAAAGAAATGGAGTAAAATGAAAAGTAAAAAGAGAAAAGGAAAGGAAGGGAAGAGAAGTGAAAAGTGAGAAGATAATTTTACTGACGGAAAAGTTTTCCTTTGTAATTGTGAAAAATTATTGCTGATAGAATTAATGTTTAGATTTTTACTCTAAATGAATTTGTAAATTTCTTTTTTTCCTCGCTCGAAAACTTCACACGTTTCTAGTTAAAAACACGCATACGTTGTGGTGTACCAAATATCTCACCATCTAACGGTTGCCATTTCTCTTCTCTTTCCAGCGTTGAATTTTTAATAATGCGTGGAGAACTCAAATGCACAAACACTCATCAGCAGCAGCACGCACAACACTACAAATACGTTGAACACTGAATTGAACTTACAGACGAAACCGTTGCATCAGTTACAAGAGTAAGAAAAGCAACAGTAACAAAAGCAACAGCAATAAGAACAACAACAACAACGAAAACCAAGTGCCAGCAGTTGGAGTGGTCAGTGACGTCATTTAAGCACTTCTACACGCTCACAATACTCACGTAAACGTAAACGTAGCTCGCTCATATCATGTTACGTAGCTGTGCCTGCTTGGGGCGTCAAGGGGAAGGAGGCAAGCGTCGCAGCTCTTCGCTGGAGGACACCTCGTCATGCCGCTCTTCGGAAATCGAACGCATCGGCGCCCTCGCACGATCCAGCGGCAGCGCTGCTCCGCCGCCCGAAACTGGCCGCGGCGCACACAGTCTGCTTCAGCTGTTTCACTCGCATGGTTGGTATTGGCACTGGCGAAAACCTCACAGCATGATGGACATGACGAAAGCTGAATGCGGTAAGTGAAAATCATTTGCTAATTCACAATATTATTTCTCTCGTTGTATTATAAATTTTCAATTGTTTATATTGCGAGAGTGAATGTCGAGGGATATTTTTTATTTATATCACATTATTAAGAAGTAGTTAAATCAGTCAGTATTCAAATTATAGCTTGAAATCCATTTTCTTTAGCTTATTTCACAATTTTCAGAAGCGTGACTCATTTTCGTTGCTGCAGTGATGGACTGGGTCATGCAGTGACTAACTGTATTTTATATAGTAAACATTTTCTGTGAAAAATACAATAGAATACTATAAAGTAAAATAATGTCAACTGAAATAAAATAAAATTCAAAAATCTGTATTAGTATCAACATGAATACAAATCGAAACCTGAAGATTGCTGACTCCAGCACTCGATATCGTTATTTGTAAAGCTGATCCTGCGTGGTTTTTATATTCAAACCACGTAGTAGTCGAGCAACCATAAAAAAGTTGAACTTTTATGGCGCTATTTAAATTTGATGACTAATTTTTATTGCTTCCAGCTGCGGTGCGTTCGAGATAAAACCGTAATTGTTATATAAAAGGATATCGCTAAAGCAGTTTATTGATGATTATATGATTCCTGTCTCGGAATTTTAAGGGTACAGAAGAGATTTCAGTACACTAGACTTCGTCTAATTTCGCTGTTCACTTATGTGATCTGCATGTACTTCAGAAGTCCTTGGGTTTTTTTTTTTTTTTTTTTTTTTTTTTTTTTTTTTTCTACATCCGAGTGCAGGAGCTGCTAAGCTTCAAAGCTTCTTGTGCTGATAGCGCGAGCTCCTGTTAAGGGGGTTGATAGAGGGGAGGGGAGTGGAAAGAATTTTTTTTTTTTTTTTTTTTTTTTTGCTTTCTCGAGCTTAACGTTAAGAGTAGGCAAGTTAATAGTGAGTGTGTGTGTGTGTGTCTGTGGGTGTGTGTGTGTGTGTGTGTGAACGTGTGTGAACGTGTGTATCTGCCATGATATCCGGTGATTAATTACCCGCACACACACACAATAACCGCAACTGATTTAAGTAAATCCTATCAGTCAGCAGAATTCCATGTGAACTGAGAACTCATCTCTCTGATTAATGCATTCGGAGTGGGAGGACATAATTAATCAAGGCATGAGGGACAGAATGTCCAACTCCATTCCAGAGTTGGTTGCAGGTCAGAAGCTTTAAATGGCTTTCCGAAATGTTTAATAAAGAATCCAAACATGGAATTATTTAGGAAATCCTTTCAAAAGCTTTACAAAAAAAGGTATCCTTGTTTAAATTTACCGTTTGAAGTTAACCGCACCCCCATTAGCAGTAAAAAGTTCCTTTGAACAAAGCAAAGAATAACTGGAAAGGTTTAAAAAAGAAAAACCCTACAATGATAATGGAGAAACAACGCAAAGGGTCAATTTTGTGAAGGCAAATAAAGTACAAAAAAATTCACACTCCAACGCATGAATCAGCGTTTTGAATGAGGCTTCGTAGGAAGTTTTTAAAAGAAAACCCCACAGAGATGTGAGTAGTTTAGGGGTTTTACTGTCAGAACTATAGTGAAGTTATTATACTACCAGAGCTATTCTTCTGAATATCAAGTATTCGAGGAAAAAAACACGAATATTTTTGGAAGTTTCAAGTATATTTTCAAGTTTCACGGTGAAAATGATGGGTTTTGTGATATTTAAGAAATTCGAATTATAGCCACGATGGGGTTCTATCGCCACAAAGCGAATTTTTATTTATAGCGACATAACTTTCCTTCCCTACGCTGGCGATATCGTGTTTATCTCGACGTGGGTTTTTCGGTTTTTCGGTTTTTCGTATTGATATGATTATTCCCTGTAAATCAGCTTGTTGAGTCGTCTATCTTAAACTTTACCAAAAACCTTTTCAATTTGCTTCCACTGTAGAAGTTTTTATTTTATTTGTAATATAAAATTTGGGTCATTTTGGGAATTTGGAAGGACAAAAAGAAAAGCAAAAAATTACAATAGAGTTGGGGACACCTAAAAGTTTGCTTGAAAATTAAATTATTTTCGAGCAACGATTGAAGGGACTAAAAAATAAAATAAAAGAACAGAAGTGTACGCAAAATTTGCATGAATTGTTACACATTTTCTTACTTTGCATTGCTTTCTCTTTTGTGAATATGTCTGTCCTACTTGTGGGCCTGTTTTGCCATCAGAACTTTGGCTCTGATTCTGATTCTGATAAGCCAGTAATATTTCTGAAGCATTCCAATGGGTATTCTGTGAGAATTAATAAAGGAAAAAATAGGAATATAAATTAAAATGTTCCTATTCTCTCTTTAAAAAAATCTTAAAAATTATTTTGATTGTCTTGTGAACTACTGAAAAAAAAAACTATTTTCTACTTTTTAGAGCAATTTGGTTTTAAAAGTAAACCATTGTTTTAAAATTGTGTTTTCAGTTTTTTTATTGTTCTTGCTTTTATATTCAGAGCTATAAAAGTGTGGGATAAAAGCTTGCCAATCGTTTTTGTAGAGTGAAATATGAAAATAAAATCCACAATTGTGTGTGGAATAAAACAAATGTATGAAAATGTCAGAAAATATGCAAAAATTGAAATAAAAAAACACTCATTTTCAAGTTAAAATTTCTAAAAAACACAATTAAGTTTTATAAATTAAGTGAAAGTGTAGAAATTTAATAGAAAGTTAAATTAATACACTTGAAAGGATAGCAAAAAAAGAAAGGAAAAGCAAAAACAGAAAAGTTACTAATAAACCGAAAGGAAAACCAAAAAATAACATGGAAAACAAAACTTTAAACCCACATAAAGTTATTTTGTGACGTTGGTGGAACTTCAGGCAGGCAGAACTAAAAAGTTTCCAGCTTAGCTATCACGGATGAATAAAAGGAAATTAATGAAAATATTTACGTTCTTGAATGCATATTTTGGTGAGCAGATTAAAGTGTAAAATATGTGAACAAAAACTTTGTATTTTAACTTATATTATTAGTAGTGAATGCTAAATTTTGTAATGCAAATTAAAAGAATCCATAAGGAGAGTAAGAAAATATTTTCTCTTTTCCAGTGTATGACGTTGTTGTTCTTTGCTTTGTTTTAATTCAGTGACGTTTTTTCTTGCTCCTCCACTTTATTTCCCTTTTGTCTTATTTCAGTGACGTTTTTTCTTGCTTCTTTATTTCCATGTCGTGGTACTTCCGGGTTGGTTTAGTATGCGGGCGTGACTTTGTTTTCTACTGCTGTACGTGTATTTGTTGGTCTGTCGTGGTTACACTGGTGTGCACGCTGCTTTCATTCATTAGTTCACCATTAATATTTTCTAGAAAAACAGATTTAACATGCGGAAAGATGAATTAAGAGATGAAGAATTTTGCACGTGTTTACTATTAACTAAATTTTGAGAATGATTGTGCGATCAGAAGCTGCAAAATACTCCTCCCGTTTTCTGCTGGAAGAGAGGATTTAGGAGAGAAAGTTAACGATGCAGATTTAGTAGTAATTTTTAATTTTTAAAAGTTTACCCTAAATTTGATTCAAAATATCTTTTAAAGAGAATCTCTCTCTCTCAATTCGTGCCAAACTCCTCTTCTTTTCGCGTCTTCGTGCACCTCGTTTCGTCAAGTTTTCTCATCTACTTTCTTTGTTAAATGCGTCGTCGAGTTTTGTCCATTTTCGTCGTCTACTTTAATCTTTTTTTAATGAGTGTTCGTCCGCTTCTGTCTATTTCGTCCAGTTTCTTGATCTTTGTTCGAATTTTCTTCGAATTCGTTGGACTTCGTCCAGTTTCTTCATCTACTTCGGTATTTTTTAAATGAGTTTTCGTTCAGTTCCGTTTGTTCCGTCCATTTTCATCTGTTTCATCGTCTACTTTGTTTTTTTAATGAGTCATCGTTCAATTCCGTCTCACTTGTCAAGTTGTAGTGTTGCCACCCCAAAAAAATATTAATAAATTATAAAAAAATGAAAGTTAGATTTTATATTTATTCATCCAATAAAATTTCTTTCAACTTTAAATTAAGTGTAATTTTAAATTTTCTTTCGTAAAACTTTCCGCAAATAAATAGAATCGGTCATTCATAAGGTCACCGCAGAAACTAATCGAGGATGGAATCGAAGAAACGAGACCATAAAGAAGAGAAAACAAATAGCTAAAAATAAAAATAAATAAATGCTGACTGGCTGGGCGACCTTCGTCTACGACGACACTCAATCGAAAGACACTCATCTTCCTTCCTTTTGCCACCTCCCCTCCCCCCCCCTTCCACACATTCGACACCCTCTTTACAACAACTTAAGCCTACTTGTTTGCTTGTTTTTCTTTTCCGTTTTCCTCGCTTTCCTCTTTATAGCCTGCGGCTTGAAAGGACGCTCATTATTTATGCAACACTTCTGCGTTTAAGTAGCGTTCGCCATTTTGCTGTGTTTGTAGTTATTGTACTTGTTGTACTTGTTGTACTTCTTTCACGGTTATTAACAGATATAACTGTAGCAGAGGGAAAATAACAACAAAAGCAACAGTGTAATAATAGCTTATTGATGACTTGGTCGTAATAAATAGATGAGTACAAGAAACAACCGCAAAAACCGCAACGATAGAACAACAACAACAACAGGAGCAACAACAACAACAGCAATAACAACAACAGGAGCAACAACAACCACTTTTTCACCCTGTTAAATCCCGTTAATGTCAACGCAAGAAGCCAACAACAAAGAAATTCTTGCACTTTTATTGTTTTGCAACTAAAACAGTTTAAAAAAGGTTTTCAAACCATGCGGTCACTCAGCGGTTTCAATTGAAATAAGATGACGAAAAATATAAATAATTCATTAATTTGGAAGAATATAATGTGTTGAAAGTGATTAAAATTTTACAAAAGTACTCATAATAGTTTTTTCGACAAGAAAATAAGAACAAGAATATTAAACTAAAAGTAAATAAAGATTAATAAAATAAAAAACTAATAAGAAATCATCTCAAATTAATGTAAAACAATTTTTAAAAGTAAATTAGTGATTAAATATTAAAAACTAATCTTAATGATTTCTCAACTCTTTTTTGTCTAATTATTATTACAAATTAAAAATTAAAAAAATACAAAATAGCTACAAAATAACGAACGTTTTTTTGAAAAATTAGAAAATTTTTTTTTTTTTTTACTTATGCTTGAGAGGCAAATGAAAGCCTAAAATTGTGCATTTAAATTTCAATGCAAACGATTTACTTACGTAATTTTTTTAACCAATTTATTGCAAGACTAATAAAAAACCATTCAGTTAAAATCAATCTGGAAATAATGAAGAATTTTATTAAATAGAATTTATAAAAATAGTTAACAAAAACTGAAAACAGAAATTAGAATTTAGGCAGCTGCGTTGTTGCGTTTGAAAGGAGGAAAAAAGTGGAAAAAACAACAAAAAACTAGAAAGTAAAGTAAAAATTTACAGATATACAAATTTACAAACCGAATTCTATACGAATTCTTTTTCATGTGGGTAAAAAACTAGTTTTTTGAGAACATAGAAAAGTCAAAGATAAATTTTTCTGAACAAGTTAACACAAAAATCAAACTCATTTTGAGCGAATTGAAATTCGTTGTGTTTGACAAGAACAAAAAAAGAAAACAATAATAAAATTAAAGCATTGAAAGTTCGCGTGTGTTTGTGCGGCTCCACGAAAAATAACAAGAAAAATTATATAAATTACAACAGCAAGAAGAAATTTTTGTGAACCTTTTTATCGGAATTGTGAAGAAGTAAAGAAAGGAAAGGAAAGAACTAAAAAGCAAAATAGAAAAATTTAGTGATTTATAAATTCTGACAGCAATTAAGAAATTTATGCATACATGAATATAAAAAGAAAGAAAGGAACTAAAAATTACAAGTGCACACAAAAAAACCCTTCAAATTCCTGCTTGCATTCAAAATTCCTGATTATATTTCCACTCTCACACAGCCAACACTCGCTCGCTCCCGCTAATACGCTCACGTTAAAACGCTCTCTCTCTCTCTCTCTCTCTCTCTCTCTCTCTAATACGCTTACGGATAATCTTACGTATAAATCGAGAGCACGTAGTGTGACTGAAACGTGACGTTATCACGGAAGCAACAACGTTCGTAACGGGGCTGTCAGGTCTAAAATCGCATTTATAAAAACAGAAAAAACACCAGCAACGACACTACAGCTAAAGGTAACGGTAATAACCAAAAACAACGGTAATAACCAAAAGCAACGGTAATAACCAAAAGCAACGGTAATAACGACAACACTTAATAATCTCAGTAACCAAAACGATAACACTAAAAACACAAAAACAATAAATTTACATAACTATATTAAAGCACGTTAAGCTGCAAACGAAAAAAGCAACGTAAGGCCGATACAGTAAGAGAGCCAACGTAAGGCAACAGTAAACACGTAAGGCCTCAAAAAATACCACAATAAAAACTAGAAAAAAGTAAAGCCGGCTGGATAATTACAACATAAAAAGGTTAATTGAAATACTGTAAAAACAATAGAAATTTTGTGACTCATTTCGACAATCCTGGAACAACTCTGGAGAGAAAATCTTCAAGTCAACACACTCAGAAATCTACAATAGCAACTACAAAAATAGCAACAAGCACAAGTACAACTACAACCACAGCTACAACAACTTTTATCTCACTTTTAGCATCATCTCTAGAAGAAATAAAATTATTCCTCTTATTATGAGTAGCGGGGTTCCTTGTGTATAAATTTCATATACATGGATTCCCAATCGTGTTTGATTGCAAAAGTCAAGAATAAATTCAACATGATGGGTTGTATAGCGGGGAAAAGACCACCGCCACCGCCAGCAGATGGCGTTATATGTTAGTATAAAAAAACTACTATAATCTTGAAAAAGGTGGAATTATAGAATGTAGAAAACGTAGAAAGGATGTAGAAAACGTAGAAAGTGAAAACGTCAAACTTATTCAATGAAAGTACGCTAAATATGCACTTAATTAGTTACTTAATTAAGTACTTACTTGTGTACTTATTTAGTTACTTTATTATGCTTTTATTTATGGCCTAATTTGTAAAACGAAACGCAGAAGAGAGACGCGCTGTCTTCTTTCTTCTCTCTGCTTTTAGGATGAAAGTTTTCTTAGAATTCTCTTTTGTTTCTGCAACAGACGCCTAAAACTATGCAATGAAATTTCCGTGGGAATGTCTCGAAAAAGGAAAAGAAAGACGATAAAAAAAATTCCTTACAAGGATTGTATCTCAAACGCAAAATTTAATTTGCATAAAATTTTGTTCAGGTTGTAAAAAAGAGGTAAATTTTCTCTTGAAAAATTCAATTTTGAGACGATAAAAAATTTAAGTGAATGAGGAATGAGGAATGTTATGAAAATTATATACAAAATGAGAATTATATACAAAAGTTGAGAATTTTAAAAAATTTAGTTTTTGTAGGCGCAGACGGGAGAAATTTAAAGTCAAATTAATATTGAAATTAAATATTGCGAGTTTTTATTTGAATTTCCAGCTTACAATTTAAGTTTTTTATTCAATGTATTTTTGAATTGTTAAGCTTCCTAATTTTAATTAAATTCTAAAGTTTGCCATTATCTTGTTTTCGTAAAATTACAGCATTAAGAGCAGCTTTACTCATCCAGAGATGGTACCGCCGTTATGTGGCGCGCTTGGAAATGCGTCGCAAGTACACTTGGACGATTTTTCAGAGCATTGAATATGCGGGCGAAAATGATCAAGTGGAGGTGAGTGTTTCATATAGCGGGTCTTTCATATATTCTTTCCTTAATTTATTCTGTAAGCAATTGTAAGCAATTTCTTCTCCTCCCTACATTTCATTAAGAATTCCTTTCACCTTCATGTGTATCAGTCACTGACTTTACTATCATGCATCCCGTTTCATTCCATTGCATTCGCTCTCTCTCTCTCTGTCTCTTCGTTCCCTCTTTACTCTCTCAGCTACCCTATCATTTCTCTCGGTTGTTTTTATCGTAAAAAGTTCTACATGCTGCATTTTGGTGGCTTCAAATATCAATAAATGCAGAAATATTTTCAAAGATGTCAAAGAAATACAAGAAAAAAGTGAAAATAAAAGAACCGAAAAACTGCGAGTCAGTGTTAATTTCTAGACGGGATGATAATCGAGTTGGAGACGATAATTGAGATGTGTTGAGATCAGTTGAGATGATAATTGAAATCATCTTAACCTCAATTATGGGCGCTCCAATTGTAGGCGATAACAGAGACCGGAGAAAAAGTATCCTCATCTCGATTTCAAGGCAATCATTGAGAGGAAGACGGCTTTTTTGTGAAGAGACGATAATAAAGACTGAGACATCCTCCTCTCTCTCTCTCTCTCTCTCTCTCTCGAACTCCAGACGATTGACAGGAAACCGAGACGGTTTTTTAATTTTGTTAAGACGATAATCGAGAACGATACAATCTTCCTTAATCGAGACGATATCGACATCATTGCAGTCTTTTCTTCATCTTGAATTTGAGGCGTTAATCGAGGTCTTGACTGGAAGAAAGCTGTCTTGACTGAAAGAAGGCTGTCTCGATCCCGTTTATGGTTTCAACTGAGTTAATTTTTCCTTGAAGTCTGAGTCTCATAAATTATTGTATAAAAACAATTTCTCACTACTCAGAAAAGTGTATGTAATTCTCAAAGATACAGATACGGTAGAGAAACCCAAATACACTTGAAACACTTCGAAAAAGCGAAAACTCTTCATGCATTTCAAGAAAACAAACAAGAATTCAAAAATTAATATTTCAATAAGTTCAAACTGTTTAACTTTTCATTCGACACAATAATTCTGACATGTTTATTGCGCTTTCTATTCTTATCTTTCATTTCCCTGCTTGATCTTAATTTATTTGCGACGAACTCACTGGGGTGTAATAAAGTAATAAACAACCACAATTAGTTACTGCATTTTAGTGTTACAAGTCTGATGTCAGCTGTCAGCGTTAATATGACAGTTGGGAAATACAAACGCTGCAAGTGAAGAAAATTAAATATCTTCTGCAAATTAAAACGATTAAAACGAAGCATTTAGGTAATTTCTCATAGATTCATTAAATGGAAGCTTTTAAGCTTCTTAAATACCCAGTATAAAAGACTAAAAAGCCTCATAATACCGATAAAATAATAATAATAATTTTACTCGATTTAAAAGTTTTCCACTTTAAAATTGCTAAAAAATAACATAATATAAGAGAATTTAAGAAAGCATTAAAAAAACTGAAACATAAAATCAAACAGTCAAGAGAAACAAACTTCAAGCTGTTGTAAGCTTTTGGAGCTTTTCGTGGGCTTTTAATTGTGTGAAATCGCTTTTTTATGTTTAAAAATTAAATAATTTCTCTTTTGTGACATTTATATATACAATTCTTTGAAGAAGGGTATAAAAATGTTGTATAAACTGAAAAATTAGCTATGAAAATTTAAACACTTTGAGCTTTTTGAATTTGTAGTGAATCTGTTAAGATTTTCTTTCAGTCTTCGAAACGCTTGGAAGGAAAGCGTTGAAAACGTTTAATTAAAGTAAGATTGTTTATAACTTTTGTTTGCAACTAAACTCTTCCATGAAATAAAACAAAATTTCTTTTACCTTCAGTTAGTTTATGAATATTAATGTGTTTAAACTTCTAGAACCAAGAATTTTCTCAATTCCCTCCATTGCCAATTTCTTCCATTATCTGTTTAAATAAACCCAGTGCAGCAACAACAACACGAATCATGGGAGTGAATAACAATAATTAATTAACTCGTTGAGTTTATCGATTAGTTTACTCTGTAGGTAAATTATTTAGTGCGCCTCCAAAATTTATCTACCATTTTACGACCAACCAAATTTGACGTTTAATCAAATTGAATTCTGTGAATAGATTGCGGGTGGATGCGGGATCGTGGCTGAAGTTACACAGGACAGCTTCTTCTAATTGTAATGACATTTTTAAACATTACGTGAAAATCATTTTAGTCGATGAATAAAACTAATTTCTTGATGGCCTCCGTGCTTTATTTCGTAAACGATAATTTATATAATTTTAGTAAAATCGAATTGAATACGGTAACAAAAACACACGAAAAGCTTTTAACATCCTAAAATGGGGTTATTAATGAATTCAATAATGTATATTTTTTAAAGACTTCTCAATGGCGAGCTTCAATAAACTCGAAATCCACTCTGAACCTTAATAAATGTATTCCGCTAAATAGCACAAGTAAAGTCTTTTATGTACCTTAAACTTCAAAAAGCTTGCAATTCAATCAAGGACTTCAAATTCCACGAGGTCTGCTCTGAACCTCAATTGTCTCTCAGGTCCACCGTGAGACCCAAGGTATACCTTGAACCTCCCGCAGACGCGAGGTTCAAGCTAATATAGTAAAATAGATAATGAATGTGCAATTGAGAATTCTCTATTTACATTGATCTTTTCTGCATTTTTCAGCTCTATAACTTTTTTAATGCACTCCTAACACACATTCCTGGCGCAGCGGAGAAGGCACGAATATCATCACGTGCCGCGTCGCCCGGTTAGTTAGTGGCAACCGTCTGCCTTTTTTCTTGAAGAATTACAACTTAACCCATTTGAATTCACAGATGAAAAAGCTGTAGAAATCGATGAGGGTGATCCAAAAACGGACAAAAACTACACTGGACCACATCTAACATTTCCGCTATCGAAGAATGATGTCACCGCAATCATTGAATTATTTCGCAGAAGAAAGGTGTGATTATAATAACGCTTTATGTTCGTAAATATATTTTTCACTTTTCTTCTAATCTAAATTATTTTCAGAATAATCAGCTGCATGTGAAATATGTTGCTGATATTCTTCGAGATGCGGCAAAACGTCTAAAACGGCTTCCAAATTTAAATACGCCGTCCACTGCAATTTCAAAACAGATCACCATCTGTGGGGATTTGCATGGAAAACTAGATGATCTCTTGGTGATTTTCTTTAAGGTGATTCAAGGGGATTTCGAAGAACGCATTAACATTTGATAACTTTTAATTTCGGTATTTGTCATTGTTTTGTTTCTTCTCATTTCATAGAACGGTCTTCCCAGTTCTGAAAATCCTTACATTTTCAATGGTGATTTTGTTGATCGTGGAAAAAAGGGACTCGAGGTTTTTCTTCTTTTGCTCGCCTGCTTTTTAGCTTTTCCACATGCTGTGTTTCTCAATCGTGGAAATCATGAGGATACTGTGATGAATGCACGCTATGGCTTCATACGTGAAGTACATTCAAAATACAAGGTAAGCTGGAAAGTACTATAATTACTTATGTAGTATTTAAAATTCGGAGTTCGGTGTGATTTCCAATTGAAAAATTTAACAAAGTTGAACTTTGTAAACGGAAATTTGTGAACGAACGAACATTATAAATCCTAAATCAAGAATACAGTTGCAGTTGTTGTGGTTAATGTTATAACAGAATCAAGTAAACTGACGATTATAAACTGACCATTGATGAAAAATGAAAATGATGAAATCAGTACTGAGTAATCCTGAGTAAAGCCCACGCCATCTGTCAAAATCCAGCTGTGATCCAGCTTGAAAATCGCGGATTGTCAGATACCTCAATCACCTTCACAATTTCAACGTGACTTAAAAAAACAGAAAGTTCACTTTCAGTCTAATCATCACAAAAGTTCCCAGTTAATGAATACTTTTGAGGTAGAAATTAGTAAATACTTTTGTCTATCTTTCTGCACATCTAGACATTTTTATTATTTACCTTTATTACTTTCTCCCTCTCAATTTATTGCCCGTTCTCTCTCTCTTGTAGGCTGCCGAGCCATTGATGAAACTAATCGAGAATGTTTATCGTTGGTTACCCCTCGGTTCGGTAATCAACAATCGAGTGCTGGTGGTTCATGGCGGGATATCGGACACAACTAATTTGGATTTAATCAAAAGCATCGACAGGGGCAAAGTATGTCTGTGATTACACATGTTTTTGCTGTCTTATCTTGTTGTATTCCGGTTTTTTTTCTAATCCCTTGGCTTCTTTCCATGTAATATCCGTTCTGTTCCCGATTATGCTGAACACTATGCGCTGTTCCAGTATGTTTCAATTTTACGGCCACCCATGGATATGACAGGAAGTCAGGATTCTCTCAATAAAACCGAATGGAAGCAGGTAAGTGCGAAATATTACACAAAATTTATTTATTCATTGAAATTCGAAAAAACTGACACAATTAAATATACAAAAACTATTCGGTTTTAATATGATGTAAGAGAAAACCATCTTTTTCTTTATGTCTTTCTACACACTCAGAAAAAACGTATTCGTTCTGTAACTTCCTTTAAAAAACAAAATTTCAAGTGTACAACAGCATTCAAGTCTTTTTGTCTATTTTAATTAAAACATGCAGCCAGCATGATGATGATTGAAAACATGTTGTTATACAAAACAAAAAATAATTGTTGTTTTCACTAAAAGAATAAACTTAAAAAGGCAACGTAAGCGTGTCACGTTATTTTTGCTAGAGCGCGCCGTTTTTTTCTCTCTCATTTTATTACATTGAGATATGTATTTTACGTGATGTAGTTGACGAGGAGAGTGTTTGCTGGCTCAACAAGAGAGAGAAAAACACTCTTCAAGAGCGAAGCGCATCGGTTGGAGAACCGATTTCGGTATCGATTTGTTTGAATTAAAATGTCAAACAAAGAAAAAAAGCAAGTTTTTCGAACAGTTAAATTTTCAATTGTTTAAATAAGTTTTTATGCAAATGATTTGTTTTAAATTTCAATAAAGTTATACATTTATCGTTTATAAATTTACATACCATGAATTTTTAAAAGTTGAAGATTAAAGCAAAATAAACTTTTCAATATTTTTTTGGAATCGGAAAAAATGGATATTGTGTATGAAAATGTTCTGTAATAAATCAAACAACAACAATTAATAAAAATAACAACAACAGCAATGAACAGACTGTAAAATGCCAGGACATAAATATGAGTATGAAGGACAATCATATTAAGTGGAAAGTTTGACCTGCTTGCAAAGTTTATGGTGATAAAACAAGTAATAAAAACGAGTAGTAAAAAATTACTGAAAATATCATTGTTGCAACTTTTATGTGTCTGCAATAAAATACTTTGCATTAATTAAGTTTCTACATAATGACAAAGAAAAGTAAACAACAATGACAAAAAGTAAGCAAAAGAGCAGCAGAAAAAGTAGGAATAACTGAAACACTGCTGTTGAATTATTTTAAATTAAATTAGTAGGATACGAGCAGCATGAGAAAATCTCATTTGAGTATTTTCTTCTTTTTTCATAATTTGCCACAAAATAAAAAAATTAAATCAAAGTAATAATATTCACAATATTAGAGTTGCCAAAGTTCGCAAAATATACATAATCTTTATAGGATTATATGAAATATATAATTTAAAAATATAAACAAATTAAAATTTTAAGCAGAAGACAAGGAAAAAAATTTATAAAATACAAAATGTATGAGGAAGAAAAGCTCTAATTTTCTTTTTCCCAAAATGCTCCTTAGTATTTTTACACCATAATGAAATAAAAGTGCTTTCAGAAGAAGTTAAAAAACGTCTACACCTAAACCAGAACACACACACACACACACACACACACACACACACACACACAGACACACACACACTCACACACGTACACATGACGACTCTCGTAAAAGATAAACTCAAGTTACGCGAGGGACTAACTTTACTTCGTGGAAAATATGAAATCTTGTGGATTCCTGGCAACACTTCACAGTTTGCAAAGAGCAAGCAATATGTATGTGTCTGTGCGTGTGTGTGTTTGCTTGTGTTGTGATGTATGTGTGTGTGTGTGTGTGGGTGTGTGTGTGTTCCTGTTGGAAGAATTGAAAATGTAGTAAAATTGTAGAAACACTTAAAGATAAATGACATCAAGTGTCAACAAATTTTTAGCACACAGCGTCTCGCAAGAATCTTTAAATGTTGCTTTTATTTATGTGTACTAACACAATTACACTCATATACATACATACATACACATGAACTTTTTACATTTTCGTTATTAGTTTTCTTTTTTGAGTGAACTCTCATTTAGTTAATTGTAGAAGTTTGTAAACGTAAAAATATCACATTTCCCCGTGGGATTTTTTGACGTTTAGCAGAAGTTAATCGATACTATAAAGATTTATGCCACAAAAACAGATAAAATTTTAAAAGTAAGCTTGTAACTTATTGTAAAATGACAACCAGTATTTGAGAGTTCCGTGTTAGCTGTCAACTCATATATTTGACTAAATTAAACAATTTCAAATACTGTAGAAATGTATGAAAATTACATCACCCCATCAATATTAAATTCACCACACCCTCGTCATGAATTCTTCCGTGGAATATCTTCTATTGATCGGAGACACTTCAATACTTAATTTCCGTTACTTAAATACAATACAATTACTTCAATTCTCGCTCTCCGAAACCAAGGGAAAATTTAAAAATTTATCAAACATAAATTTACTATGGAAAAGACAAAAAGGAAATCTAAATCTGATTTTTTAACATCATAGAATTGTTATCATCCGACACTGATGCGATATAATGATGCAAAAATACTTATTTCTCCACACTGTACCATAAATTTGTCATTGCCATGTAATTTCGTAAAACTATTCCACTCTTTTCTCGCCTTTAGGTTTTCGACATCATGTGGTCGGATCCAATGAACACAAATGGTTGTGAACCGAATACGCTCCGTGGTGCGGGCACCTATTTTGGACCTGATATTACCAATAATTTCCTGAACAAACATAAACTCAAAATGCTAATACGTTCGCATGAGTGCAAACCAGAAGGTCATGAATTCATGCATAATAAAAAGGTTGCTGGTCTATTGATTACTTTCTCAAAATAGTACTATATTTTGGCAATACGTATAGGTCATCACAATATTTTCCGCTTCCAATTACTATGCGCCCGGTTCGAATCATGGCGCCTACGTGAAGTTAAATCCGCATCTGGATACGCATTTCGTGAAGTATACGTCAACTGCCTCGAAGAGCAGCAAGATGACATTCCGCCAGAAGATGGGTGTAATCGAGAGCTCAGCTTTACGTGAATTGGGGGCAAAATTGCGAGAACGCCGTAATGAGCTCGAGGCGGAATTTCGTAAACACGATCCGCAGGGCACAGGTGAGTAACATTTGTGACACAATAATGAAACAAAAAAACTCAGACCAATTGATTTGAAATGTTTGATAAGGTTACCGAATTCAATTCGGTGTAATTATAACAAAAAATATGTTGTGTAAAATATCACTGATGTGGATATACAACTAGTCACAGTTGAGGTGGATATACTGTCTGTAAGGTGAATAAAGAATTGCTTATTGAGGTGAGAATGGTGGCAAATTTTATTTTATTTTATTTGCTCTCTTCTGCTTTCAAAAACAACTGAGGGTTTGACTAATTTTAGCTTGACTAATTTTAAAAATTTATATGCTCCTCGCTGTTAAAATTTAATTATTTACAATTTTATACGGAATCATCTATAAAAAATATTGTGAAAAATAACCATTTAGCAACCTATAAAAACGCTCTCCGTCGAACATATCAAAATAATATCGAAATCTTGGTGAATTCTTTCAAATATTATTAAAAAGCCTTTCTTAAAAAATGGTGAGTTAAATTCAAAGTAACGCGAAGTCTAAATTGTGTGATTTAAAGTAGAAATTGACTGAACAAATATTTTCAGAAAATAAAAACAACTGTTTTGGTTTGTGTGCTGGCACTTTTAGTGGGCGTGGCAAACGCTAAGCCGACACGATGGACGGGATGGGGAAAGAAGTAATTGTGTCTCATCAATTATCTAAAGAATGTAGAAGTAAATGCAATAAATATTGAAATATTCATTGTTTTGGTTTTTATTTATAAAAGAACTTCGTAGAATTTAATTTTTTGTGTTGAACAAATGGTAAAATTAAGAAAAATTTCTCTTAAATCTCTCGAATTATCACAAACACGAGATGAAAGCTCGGGTCACAATATTTTGTGAAAAGGAGAATTTTTTAGCTTTATTCAAATTTCGAACTAATTTTGGAACTGAGTTTTTTAATTAAGTGCTGAGGATTCCATAAAGTGCAGTATAAACTTTTAAATCTTTACATTTCCTCGTTTAGATTAAATTAAACTTCATTCAGATTAAAGGAAACTTCAATCAGATTAAACGAAATATCATTTAAATCAAACGAAAAATCAAACAGATTAAACGAAACTTCAGATTTTCAGTTTAAACCAAGCTGAAGTTTCATTTAATGTCAAGAAGCTTTTATTTAGTCTCAGAAGATTTACTTGAGTCTCAGAAAACAAAATAACAAAAATTTCTCTACTTAGTAAATCCTGAATGATTTTGCTCCATTCCAGGAATGAAATCATGAAGGAATAAATTGCAATAAATTAATTAATTTGGTTTTTGTTTTATTCCAGGAATGATCAGCCTTACAAAATGGTGTGAATCTTTGGAAAACGCTACCAAACTGGGTTTAACTTGGCGTCTGTTGCGCGAAAAGTTGGCTCCCATGGATGAAGATTCTACTTCGACGGATATAAATTATTTCACCACGCTGGAGCTTCTAGATTCGGACGTCATTGTAAGTAAAATTGTTCGCGGTCAATACTTTAATGTTTTCTTAATTGAAATTAATTATAAATAAACGAAAATCTGCAGATAGACGCGCAGGCTGCAGAAACAAGCGTAGCTGATTCATTGTATGAGAACAAGAGTAGCTTGGAAGCTATTTTCCATATTCTGGACAAGGATAATTCAGGTGGGTTGAAGGAATGATATAATTATAGGAGGTAAAGCTTAGATTTAAAAGTTTACATTAAGTTTTACTTTATAAACTTCCCCTAACAATTAAAAAAAGAAATACACTATCAGGTTTTTAATATTTGTTTTCTCATTTGTTACTTTTCTTTCATCTTTTCTTCCTTCGTTCATTACTTCCTTCCCTCCTTCCTTCCTTCCTTCCTTCCTTCCTTCTCTCCTTTCTTTCTTCCTTCTTTCTTTCGTTTCTTCCTTCCTTCTTTCCTTCCTTTTCCTTTTCTTTCATCAGGTTACATTTCTCTGGAGGAATTCAGCGATGCTATCGATCTGCTGGAGAAACACATTAAAACCAGCACAAGGGAGGAGTTGCTGAAAATGTGCAAAATGATGGACATCAACAAGGACGGCTTGGTCGATCTCAACGAATTCCTGGAAGCCTTCCGTTTGTGTGATCAGTCGAAGAAGAAGAGAGCTACAGCGGCCAGACCCACAAGCAGCGCCAAGGGTGAGTAAATTTAAGCGTTCTTCGTTGAGCGGTCAATAACTCACTTCCTCACTTTCTCTGTTACTCTTTCTAACTCTCTCACTATCTCTCCCTCTCTTTCTCTCTCTCTCTCTCTCTCTGTCACTTATTCAGTCCGTCAATCGGCACGAGTCTCTGAAGTTGCGGCATCCCTGGCTAAGCAACCTTCCGAGGTGGACATTGACATCGATCCCAGAGATAATACTGCGAGGACGCAACAAGTCAGTCGGAGCCCCCGATCTGATGGTACTGCGAGACCGCAAGATGCCAGAAATAATCCGCCACGAGTTCATCGGAAGTAAAAATTATAATATTGAAATAGTTGTTTGGGATCATAAATGAAAAAGAAAGAAAGGAACACAAATTACAAAACCAATATTTATTTTTATATACGAGCATTACGTAGATTAATAAATTCTAAGTTTTCAAAATTCTTTAATTAATTTTCAGTAAATTAAGTATTTTTTTAATAAGTTTTATGAAGCTCTAAAATGGTTTAAAATTTTAATAAATTTAAAAAAAGCTAAAAAGCTTTTAGGAACTTTTATTTAACATGAAGTCTAACTTTTAAATTTCTTTATAAATGAAAGAAAGCTTTAGGAGAATTTAAAAGGCGTAAAATTGCTTTAGGTTTTTAAGCATTGATTAATTGAGCGTAATGTGGTAAAGTTTAAATTAATGTGATAAAGTTAAAAGTAAATTATTCACTGAATAAACTTTACACAAAAATTAAAGTTCAATTTAATATTATTAAAAGCTTAACAATCACCTACGTAAATAAATTTTCTTAATTTTTCTTCTTAAGTCGAAGCTTAATGCAATTGTTTTAAACTTCTATTTAAAAACTTATTTATATTTTTAGCACAGTTTTCGCAAGCTTTTTCAAATTGCTATTATAAAACGAGCTTAAAAGCTCTTAGCGTATCTATAGAAATCTCTTAATAAATTCTTTTTTAACACTCTACAAATTTAAATATTTCTATATTTAAAATAATAAATTTTAAAGTTTCCATTAAAAACAATTTATGAAAAAGTTTTATAAAATGCTTTTCTTACTTAAGAACTAAACAGCGAATATTTTCATATTTGAAATAATATTTAAAATTACAGGAAAATTAGTGTTTTTATTCCAAAAACATTGTTTTTTGATTTATTTAAGAACACTAAATAAAAAAACACACCGTACATTTAATTGCAAATCCTTTCTTTAAAAAACAAGCACTTCTTTCATATAAATTAATACACTCCACATTTTCTATGCGTTGTATATAAAAAAGTTGGTATATTTTTATGATTAATATTCTAAACCATATTTTTCCGTCCACTTTTATTGTACTTTAATATTATAACAAAAGGAAAACAAATATTTAAACGAATGAACTAATAGAAAACAACATTATATAAAGTAAAATAAAATAAAACAATATAAAATAAAACAAAACAAAACAAAATTGAAATAAAATAATACATAAATAATTAAAAAAATATATGACCTAATCAAGTAAAATAAAATAAAATAAACTTACACACACAAATCAAATTAGGTAAAAGAAATTAAAATAAAACACAATATAATAAAATAAAATCATATAAAATTTATCAATTACATCAATACAAATTTAGTAGAATTGTATTTTAGTTAACTTAAACTTCGTGTTAATTTCAAGTGGTTAAAAATACACAAGTAATTGTATTTATAAGTTTTCTAGTGAATTTAGTTAGAAAGTCAAATGGGAACAATACTGGATAAATACAGTAACACAAAAAGTTAAAAATATCAGTAAAACACGATTTTCGCTTGAACTTAATATGGAACAAAAGCGCAACCGAATGAAGGAGCAGAAGAATGAAACGAAATTAAACCAAACATTCCTCGTTACGCTTAAAATACGAATATTGAATAAATATTGAGCAAATATTGAGAAAAACACGATTTTGAAATGCAATTAAAAAATCTCAAGCTTTAAAATTTTAACAGAAATACCTTTTTAAAAATTATATTTATACGTAGCATGTAAAGAAGTAAAGAATAATTTTCGATGTGTGTTGAAAAACCTTAAATTTCTGATATATATATTTATTTTCAAATTTATATTAATATAATGAAATTGTTTCATCATTTCCAAAATTAAAGGCGAACAAAATGTGTATTAATATTTCTTTTAATATTTCAAATTTAATCGAAACCTACAAATAAATAAATAATTTTCGTATCAATTTCCTTCATTCCCTAAAATATTCTATAAATAATTCCTCAAAACTCTTTGTGAAAAAATTAATTTAAAACTACAAGAAGTTAAATTGTATGAAAAACATTACCTAAATGTCAAGTGTTAATTTATAAATAAAATACAACTAAGTGTGAATATTATTCAATAAAATATATGATCATTTAAATTCTAGTGCTTTAATTTTTATGGAAGAAATTATATATTAAACTATTAAATAAAATTTAAAAGTTATAGAGGTGACTTTTAATTACTTGTGATTTCATAATTACTTTTTAAAATAATAAGTGAACAGAAATTATTTGTTCGATATTTATATTTAATACACTTTCGTGCTATTATTTTATGTTTGCTGGTCCTTAATTTTGTTCCACTTGATTTAGCTCTACCTTTCTGCCCTCTCCGTCATTCAAATTCTATTTTCTTTGGCCTTTGTACTCACCTCAGCTTTGTATTCACCTCAGCGAAGCGCGCAAACCTTTTTGTACTGTTTCGGAAAGCAGATACATCAACCAATTTACTAAACAAGAACAATATATTGTATAAAGAGGTCTCAACAAGAATTGTTTTATATGCACCAATATGGGAAGAAAGTTGCATATTTCCGTAATTGACACCAACCGAAGAAGAATTTTAAATATTAAAATGCTATATTTTTCTGAAAATTAAATAAAGTTAAAATAAACCTAATTTTTTATGGTAAAACTTCAAAGGAGAGACGGCAAATTTGTTTTCTCATTTATTTATTTTTAATAAATCACTAAATTCGAATATTTACAGTTTTAACAATTTTTGTTGTATTCCGCGGTACATATTAATATACATTAAATTAATTATATATATTATTTACTATATTTATAAAATTCTACACTCTAAATAAGTCAATTAAACGATTTTACTGATTTTGATTTTAATGAAATTTTGTTTATTTGCTTCGAGAATCTTGTCTAAAATTATTTGAAAACATATATTCAGCTTTTATACATTTTTTTTCATTATGTTTCCAATTTAACTTTTTTTAGTTTTTGTTTTAGTTAATAAGATTAATAAATTTAAACGTTGGTTTAGAGAGAAATATTAGAAGAATTTTTATACACAACTTGAAATGAAAAAATTAAAAAATTTATAATAAAAATTGCTAAATAATTTTCCTTAAATTTGCAATTAATATTGTATTGCATGATATATCGGTTTTGTGAATATATGTCTGTTTTTAAATATAGTTTTCATTATAGTTTCTTGTAACAGTTTTGATGGATTGCAGAAACTTCTCTAATTTTTTAGAGAACTGATGATTAAATATTATATATATAGTATATAATAAAAAGCTGTAATATTTATTAATTAATTGTTTGGTACGAAATTGAGAATTGTCATAATTTTCGAAACTTCGAATTGTTTTATTTGGAAAACATCAAAACAGAAAAATCTATATATTTTTCAATCATTTTCTGTGCTTAGTAAATACAATATTTACAAATAATTATAAGTTTAAAATAAAATTGACTAATTACAAATTTTGAAGGCCGCATAAATTAGAAGAGAAAAAATTTAGTAACTTGTGTCAAATACAGAATTCATTGAATTTTCTCTCACAACTAAAGCCAATTTTGCGCTTTACCACACTGCAACAGAGAGACGAGAGAATTTCTAAGTGTAATTTTTAGTTGAACCCAAAGAGAAAATTAACAAAAAACAATTAACTTATTTTATTAATTAATTTTTACTTAATTTTAATTATCGTAGTATTAAAGATTGCATTTCCTACTAAATAGTAAATTCTTCTTTTTAATTCTTTCTTCTTTTCTTCCAATTTCCACTAATGACTGTCAATGAAAGGAAGGGAAAAGTCTATTTTTATATATTTATTTCACCACCCCGTCATTGAAATTACGATTTATTCTATCTCCCCCCCCCCTCTCCTTCGACCAACTCGTCTTTTCGCCTCGTATTTTCACCTCGTTTTCGCCACTCTTTACAAACCCATTCCTTTTTTCACCTCACTTCTCTCACTCTTTTAGCACTCTAATCCTCTCTACCACTCACTACCGCACCGCCTTTTCACCACACCCCTTATATCTAAAACTGTCACCTGCTTTTACACTGCCACCTCATGTATTACACCTGCCGCACTGGGTCGCCTCTTTACAGTCTGCCGCTTTTGCTGCTCAAGCGAGAACGACGTCGTAGCATCCGTCGTCTGCTGTCGCAGCTTCCGATCCAATTCACGTGTTGCATCCTGATCACTATTCTCGCTCTCATCCGCGAACTGTATGTCATCCAGGGTTAGGAATTCCTGCAAATCGCTCGGCGATTTCACCACAGCTGTCTCTTTTTCAACATACGATTGTTCGTCTGGCGATGGTGTTGTTGCTGTTCTCTCTACCGCTATACTGCGTGACGATTTGGTGGCACTCAATTCATGTAACGCCAGCGTTTCACCAGCTTCCGTCTCAGTACGCAGCGATAAAGTGGACTGACAGTGATTCTTTGCCGCGCGACGTTGCCTACGCGACAGCCGCGGTGTCGCAGGACGCGACGATATGTCGCTTGTTGGTCGCGTTGAACCGTTGCTACGACTTTTACCGATCACCTTTTGAATGAGCGAGTTTTTCAGATTATGTGTCTCACTGGGTGAGCTGGCCTTCGACTGCTGTTGGCTGCTGAGTGGTGACAATTCATCACATGTGGAGGCGGAGGAAGCGGTCTCAGTATTGCTGTCCGGACTTAAGTAGTGACCGTAACGTGGCATTTTTATCTCCTCGTAGAGAGGCTCCGTTTCTGCAGCGATTTCGGAGGAATTCTTAGCCGTCTCGTCACCCTCTTCCTCTTCTTCGATACCAACGGATACATCGTCGAATGGCGGTATCCAAATTAAATACGCCGGGTCCATGCCAAGGTAGGAGCCGGGCGTGGCACCCGCGTTGTCCACATTGTAATCGTAGTAGTCGAGTTCGAGCTCCTCTTGATTACCCAGCGAGAACTCGCTACCCGGGCGAGCGAGTAGCTTCTTGCGATTTTGTTTTTCTTTGCTCTCCTTGGGGTTCGTGGTGCTCGCTGTTGTGGTGCGCACGGTGGCAGTGCTGATGATGCTCGCGGCAGGCGAATAACATCCCTGAGGAGGGAAAGAAACGATGATGGAAATGAGGGCAACAGATGTGACTTGGGAAGAATTGAACTCACATTGGTTAGTGACGCACTAGCGCTGCGTCCCGCTCTTCCCAGCTGGCTGAGACGCTCGTAGTCACGCATGCAACTCGAACGCGGCGAATCAAATTCCTGCGCTGCATCATCAGCGCGCAGTTTTAGAGTAGCGGCGTCGTAGCGCTCGGAATAACGACTGACTCGCTTCAACTGCATCGGTGGGCTGTTGCAGAGCGAACTCATGCCTGATGAAATGAACGAGTCGGAGTCCTTTGCACTGTCCTTACGTGTCAGCGTGCCGGTGCGCGAACTTGGTTGGTTGTCCGGCAAGTGCGTCATCGCATCTGAAATCGGTGCATTACGTAGCGTTGTAATTGAGCCGGAGCTGCAGGATGCTTCGTCGCTGTGAGTGAATGAAGAGAAGAGAGGAACGACTTAATAACTCTCTTTTTATATAACTTTCGTTCGTTTGCCTCTCACCAGTTGGTGACGCGTGCATGTGACTCGCCACCGCTGGAGCCACCAAATTCAGTCTCACGTGCCAACGCTTCAGCATCGACGCTTTCACGTAGTATTGAGTGGCGTAACTGACGCTTGGGACGCATTTTCACCAGATAGATCACCTCTGAGATCAGAGTCGTCGTTGAGAGGGCGCGTGAGGGGGGCTGCTGTAGCGAACCCATTGAAGTGCGCGGCGTGTGAAGGCGTGAGCCGAGATCACGCTGACGTGCAATAGCGAGATGATATTTGCGATAACGCAGCACGTATTGAGCGCCTATTAAAGAGATTGAGAATGGGAATTAGTGAATAGTGAAGAGATGAAAGAGAGAAGTCTACATCACCCCCCTAGTTTCACCCCTTCCCTGTGTCCGGATCCTTCCAAAACTCACCCAACAAAGCACTGATCAGGATGATAATGCTTGCGAAAATCACCGCGCTCAGATGCACCAATGTAAACTGAGATCGGAGGCGTGGCACCTTCTGCACTATCACGCGGCTCTTCACAGATGCAATTCTAGTAGTCGGTGGCATACCGCTGACATTTCTTTGTGCTAGAAAAGCAAATATTTTTTAAAAATTTAATTTCATTTTTAAATTAATAGCAAATTCTATTGTTTTACTCAACGTTTTTTCAGTTGAACTGATTTGATTTAGTCTGATTTTATTTGATTCGACTTAATTTCGTTTGGTTTAGTTGAATTGATTTGATTTGATTTGACTTCACTTCATGTGAAATCATTTATTTTGATTTGATTCGATCTAATTGATTTTATTTTATTTTATATTGATGTTTGATTGTTTTGACTTGATTTGTTTTGAATTTATTTGGTTTGATTATTTTTATATATATTTTTATTTTTATAGTTTTAATTTCATTGAAATTTATTGCATTGTGTTAAATTTTGATCTCTATTCATTGTAACTAAAAAAGACAGGAAAACCTGCTCATTATTTACCGATTTGTACCACATTCGCCAGAAAACCGCCTGTGCAACCGATATTAACGACTCCAGGGCTGCTTGAGTTCGACAACAACTTTGGCTCCTGGCTGCCCTGCTGTACGTTTCTGTTGTTGTTGCTATCCTCATAAGTGTTAGCATTTTTAGTCGCTGCCACTTCACCATCCGCATAAAATTCCACCAACAGCTGAGCGCCTGTCGAATGCACTTCCACGGGCAGCAACCAATTGTTGCCACCTCCTCGCTCCACCAGCAGCGTGGATGACAACGACGCCCCGTCCCGTATTTTGATGTACTGACTGGTACAAGGTAGCCGCAAAAATTTGAGCGTCAACCTAATCGTTTCCTGGCCATCAACCTGAATAAGAGATAAAAAAAAATATAGGATGGAAATATACAAAAACGAAAATAGAAATAGAGAAAAATAGCAATAGAGTGGAAAAAAATGACAAAATAAAGGAATTTTATTGAGTCTGTAGATAAGGGATGAGAATAAAAAACTGCTAGTGGTTTTTTAACAAAACTTTCTGTTGTCTTTCCTTGCTGGCCACACTTTTGCGACCGACTGTAGTTGGTGGCGCACTCCTGTGGTTGAATGAGGCGCGAAAAGTTGGACGGATTATTAAAAAGTTCACGTGGTGTGTGGAGAACAACATCGAGGGGTGGGGGGGGGGTGAGATTTGCGGATTTATACTTTCTGACTGTCGCTGCGTATAAATCTGAATAAACATTAATTTGCGGCGAAAGTTTTAAAAATTTGCTTAAAGTTTTGGCAAAGTCAATGCAATTTAAAACGTGTTTTTTAACAGAGAGATTAAATATTTTCATATTTGGATTCAGTGAAATTCTTCTCTGTGTTGTAGTAAGAATCTATGTAAATTGATACGTACTAGTAAAATAAAAGAAGCCTAACTAAATCCGGTCAAAATATCTAAAGAATTCTTCATAATCCACCGGCTTGGGCTCGAGGAAAGCCCTCAACTTCGGAGATGGCAAAAAGGACGAAGAGAAGGAACGTGGCAGAGGCATAGGAGAGTTCTTCGCAAGAAGTGTGGAGGAATTCCAACTGAATTTAAGACTCAATTTAATGCCCAAAATCCCTTCCCCATAATCGTTTCGGAGTTTCTCTACAGGATTCCAAAGGTTGCTTTTATGCATGACATTCTGAAAAGAAGGGTGGACGGATGGGTGGACGGGATGCGTGTCAGGGTGGGGTGGGGGAATTTAATGCCGCAGAAGAAAGAAAAAGGGACAAAAAAAACATAAACAAGCCGGTCAGCTTTGAAATTTCGTTGACCAAGTTGATGTCATCACATTTAAGTGCTGCGTAATTTTAGAGGGTGGGTGTTAAAAACAGTAATGAGCACATAGATAGCAACAACAACAACAACAATAACAATTCCGCAATCTGGCAATAAGCAACCATAATCGAGAAACTCCAGTCGACAGCCTTTATTCCCCGCAAAGCACGATTAATTGTTCATAAATAAAAATATTTGGTGAATTCTTTCTTCTCTCGAGTTTATTTACACAGAATTTATTCTTCCATTGTATTACAATAAGAAATCGAGCAAATTTCGAAAAACGAGCGAATTCTGCATTTGTTTTTTATTAATTTTTGTCAAATTTCGTCAAGTTTCGTTGACTTTCGTTAAGTTTCACTAAGTAACGTTAAGTTTCGTCAAGTTTTGTTATATTTCATTAAGTAAGATTAGAAATTTTTTGTGCTATTCTTGCAACTATATTTTTGTTGTTATTGTTGTTGCAATTTTGCCCTTCCACACTCACCTGTAGCAACCAAAACGACCTTCCCGGACAGCTCTGTGTAGCGCCAGCTATTAGCCGCTTCGGCTTCGAAGAACCCAAATGAACGATGCAACCACAACGGCATCCTGGGCCAATCTCTTGACTGACCTCGGTGCGATTAACGTTGGCCGCTTGAGTGCCGCTTGTCTCGTAAATGCAATCCCAAGTGTCGCCGATAGCTTGGCCGCATTTTTGTGTCTCCACCGAAGGTCCCTGTGAATGAGGAAGCATTATTTGAACAATGCAGTAAAAATTAAAAATTTTAATTAAAGTTACATTTAGAAAATAAAAAGGTTTTCAATTCAATTTCAAAAAAAAAAGTTCGAAGAGATTTTTTTTAATATTTCCAAAATTGATTTTTTTATTACACATACAATCACGTCGATTTAACAAAAATAACTTAGTAAAATAGATTTATCGAGTTCTCATCCTCTGCTTCATCCTCTTCTTCTTCTTCGTCGTAATCGGTCATTCCATCAGTTGTTGTGGCGTAGCCTCCGGTACTCACAGTGGATCGAGGCGGCATCAGCTGCATCGTTTTTTCCGATACTCGTGCTGTCGACAGCGTAGTCCTGGACTGAACACCCGACACGGAAGATTCATAATCACTGCTCGAGCCTTCCTCTCCAGCGTCCTCGAGTGGCTCCTCCTCCACTTTCACGACCTCCTGATCATCATCGTGCGAGGATGACACGTACAGCGTTGACCCGATCTCCACATCGAACAGCGACTGACCCTCCGTGCTACGTGCCTTCGGTATTATTTGGCTGTCCTCTTGCTTCACCTGGAGCTCGGGTTCGACCGACTCGATGGTTTTAAGTTTGTGCGGTCCGTGTTTGAAGATTTCGAGCAGCGATGGTTTGGCACGCGGCAGAAAGCCGATCTTGCCGGGCTTGTAAACGCTGGATAGCGAGTGCGAGATGGTGGTCAGCGATGGTGTGGGCGGCAGACGATCGGAATGACTGCTGAGAATATTTAGCAATTCTTCCAAAAGATTTTCGCGCCTGTATTGGCGGAATGCCTCAGCATTTCCGGCTTCTTCATCACTTGCCGCGGCTGTATCCTCGCTTGTCGCGGCCGCATCTTCGCTTGCCGAGGCCGCCTCCTTGTCTTCCTCACTCCTTGTCGGGTCGACCTTCAACATTATGGCCGATTTCAGCGTCATCTTTATTTGCTGTATGACGTCGCGCAGTCGCAGTATCTCCTCCTCGTGCTGCTGGTGCACCGCCGCCAGTCGGTTCTTCTCCAGCTTCAGGCCTTCGATGCGCTGCTTCAGCACGCGTGTCTTCTTCTCCATGTGATCGCAGTTGAAGCGTTCGCAAGTGCTGCGCTGCGTCAGCGTTTCGTACAGTTTACGGTACTTAGCCGCCTCTACATACCGACCCTTCAGCTTTTCGTAGTTTGTCGTCAGCCGCTCGATGATTCGGATTTTATTTTGCCCGGACAGAATCAGCTGCCGCTTCATCTCATCGAGCGACTCGTACTGCTCGCGCATCAGTCTGTGCCGCTCCATCTGCTCGTCTCGCTCCTGCTGTATGCGCAGCTGCGTCGATACTATCGTGTCGATCTCCTTCTGCAGCGCGATGTTCTCGCGGATCAGGCGGCGCGTATAGCCAGCGTTGCGTATCTCGCTGGAGCGCGTGAAGTCCTCCGACACCTGCAGCAGCCGCGCCTCGATATCCTTCTTAATGGTGTTCTTATCGATGACGGCCTTCTGCTCCAACTGGAATACAACTTCCTGGTGCCGGCGGTCCTTATCGCGCAATTCGTCCTCCTGCGCCTCGAAGCGCGCCAGTAGCAAATCGCGCTGCACTCGGAATTCGTCCAACGAGTTGAGCTTGCCGTTCAGCAACTTTATCTCGGACTGCAGCTGGTCGTGCATCGCTTTGTAACGCATCTCCGACTCCTTGAGCTTATCGCTCCCCTCATTTCTTTCGCCCACGCGCACACTTTCGATCTCCTTGAGGCGCTCTTCCAGCACGAGTATCGTGTCGTTGCGCTCTTCGAGTGTGCGCTCCAGATGAGAGGCCACATCGTTGCGGTCCTCGTTGAGTTCGCGCAGCGTTTCGGTCAGTTGAGTTTTGGTCTCGTCGAGGGTAGCGAGGTGGGAGCGCAGATGTGCCAACTTCTTGTTGAGGTCCGTGATGGTCAGCTCGTAGAAGGTGCGATCCACCTGAGTCATCTTGTTGGGATCGATGGGTTTAGCTTTCCCCTTCCCCTTTCCCTTCCCCTTTCCCGACCCTTTGGCTTTGCCTTTTTCGCTCATTTCGTTTCGTAGTTCTTTGAGGATGGAAGAGTCGATGAAAGAATTTTGTGTTGTTATTAATTAAAATTTATAAGCGCGCGATTAAAAAGGACTTTAAAAAATATTTATTTTCTCAATTGTGCTGACAGCCAGCAACTGACTGACAATATTTTCGATAGCTCAATCGATCCAACAAGAAAGCAGGTTGCTGAGGTGAAATTCGTTGCTTGGTTTAAAAAACTCATTCTGAGTTTCCGTTTTTGTGCTTTTTTGGTGTTTTATTTATTCCGTTTTAAATTGTTTTATATTAATGCATTTAATAGTTTATTTCATTACTTAATTTCTTTTTGAAACTTTGGCTCCTTTTTAAATAAAATATAAAAAAATACTTTTCCTAATTAAAAGAAAAAAGAAAGAAAATTTAATTATTGGAGAGGCCAACTTTTTTATTTCTGTATTCTTTTTCACTTGGTGATGGCATGGATTTAGAAAGAGACGGAGTTCATCCAATCAAAATCTAACTAGCTATCGATAACCTACAACCACCAAATTCATCATCATCATTAAAAAAATTGAAATAAATTTGTATGAAGTGAAATTTTGCAATCTGTCGACACCTAAGAAGATTTTGACTGGAATCGCTTGCTCGTTATCTGCAGAATTTCGATTTTTTTTCTTTGCAAGAATCTCCTTCAAACCCTTATTTGGTCTTCTCCATCTCAGTTTCTTGCAACGCCGTTAATAATTCGACTTCTTCGAAAAGTGCCTTCTTTTCGCTCTGCAATTTCGCCATAAAGTTCTCACGCTTCGCCTTACTAAAGCGCGCGAAATCCTTCGATAGCCTTTGAAGCTTCGATTCCACTTCCCGCTGCAATGCCTTTCGCTCGAGCAACATCTTCAGTTCCACCGCATACAAAGCCTCCTTGTGAGCATCCTCACTCTCTTTTAGTTGTCGCTCTTGCTCGCTGAGCATCGCCAACAACTTATCGCGTCGCTGGCGAAAATCATCGAGCGTCTGCAGCTTGGACGTGAGCAGATTGATCTCGCATGACAGCTGCATATTCATTGCTTTATATTGAGATTCCACCATGTAAAGTTTCTTGTACGCTTCCGAACCAGTCTGCGATGCTTGTCGTTGCTTCTCGAACGCGTTGAGTTGAACTTCTATTTTATCAATAGTTTCGTTGCCGTCCACGAGATTGTGTACGAAATGTCGCACCGCATCGGCGCGATCATCTTCCAGAGAGCGCAAGTTTTTCGCCAGCAAGGTATTGGTGTCGACCAGAGTGGACAGATTCTGGCGTAAATGTGCTAAGCGTTGATTGAGACCCTTTATGGTGAATTCGAAGAAGGTGCGATCGGTCTTCGCGAAGTTGTTACGATCACCGATTGACGGCTGTTTGTTTACACACTTTTTTGATCGTCTTTTGATGTGTCTTCCAACCATATTTTTGAAAAGATTTTAAAGGTTTTTGAATTTAGAATTTCCGAAAAAAATTTGTGTGTTTTGTTTAGCCGAATTTTTTACCGAATGCTGATATTTTCAGAATGTCAATATAAAATGAATGATGGAAATTTCAAGGTTTCCTTTTATATATTTAATAAAGCGTATTTATTCTAAAACGTATTTATATGACAGAGAAATTTTAAGTATTTTTAATTTAATTTTAATTTTAATTCTCATAGCCATCCTCCCATTTCGTCGACAGTCGCAGAATCATCATAAACATAATCATTCTGCTCAACCTCTTTGGCAGACATTTTGTGTTAGTTAAACAAAATGTCAAAATTTTAATATCCATTATTGTTTATTTATTTTGCTCTCTCCAAAGCATACTCAGCGCTAGAAAGTAATCTTCTTTCCATGATATGCTCGTTCATATCTCGCAGTTCAACGCCTCTACTCGAGTCCTGTATTCAGTAAGCAATAACAACGTGAGCAAACACGGCTTACAAAAAGCCTTTACATGACCGGGTTACACTTGCAGTGGCACACATAATCTCTCCCACCGCTCTATACCCACCAAATGACTGCCACCAAAATAACTACCACAGAAAACGTCACTGAGAACAAAGAGAACGAAAAATTTAGAATCTTGGGCGATAACAAAACGCAGAGACCTCATTTGTAACACTTTCATTTGCCATTGTGTCTGAGGTGCCATCACAGTCAAAACTTTAATAATAATTCATCGCTCACTCCATCCCTCACTCCATCCCTCACTCCATCCCTCCAGCGCACTTGGTAACCGTATCCCTAGCTGTCTGCACTTATTAAACTTTAAGCTCCAATGAAAAATGTTTGTAATACGGATGAAAAACTGATGTCAAATGATTGACTTTTCTGCCGGAATCTGGTTATAACGATTAATTCCGGCTGTATATCGAGTGTGTGAACGAACTTTAGTACACCGATTAATTAACACTAATTACTTACAGTTATTCCTGATTAAATAAAATTCAGTTAGTAATCACTAATTTAGGACGCATACGAAATTGTAGAATGGTGGAGCAAAATTAATATTATTATTAAGAGCTGTATGGAGTTGCGTTTTTGTTGTTATAAAATCTTCACTATTTTTTTTCTTCAAAAAAAAATTTACTTAGTTTCAGGTTTCTAAGGTTGTCATAAAAATATTTCCTTCCATATCATTTTCAAGACTTTTTTCTTTCCTTCACGTTTTCACATTTTTTACATTTACAGCTTCACAGTTTTATGATGATTAAAATACGCAATATTACAAAAACTACAATATCCACTACAAAAACAGCAACAGAACATAAAAAAGAAAACATCGTTGTCAACACTGCGAAATATAAGAACGTAAAATGATAGCTTACCTCACAGAATTTGGCGCCATAACGAGGTGGCGGTGAATCGCAGAATCGATAACGATTACGAGTGCCACCTAAACAGTTCGTCGAGCATGGCGTCCATTCGCTCCAGGGTCCCCAGCCGCCGGTATCGGAATCTATCGAGTGGAAAAAAGTACCGTTGCAATCAGGGTGTGAAGAAAAAGCCATTACGTGTAAAAATTAAAAAAAAGCAATCATAGGATGCTCATGGAAAACGTATGTTAGAACTTTAATTCATCACAGTGACGAGTTAGAGAAGTTGATGCAATGGGTAAATTGATTACGATGAAATGACAGAAAAGCTGTGTGGAATTATGGAGGAATATTCCGAGGAGGAAAAGTGAGGAGGTGAAGTCCTTCCGATCAGTGTTGCCAAATTTGAATTAGAAAATTTTGTCCAAAAAATACATTCAAAGCGGAAAGGAATGCTTAGGAAAACCTTTCCTTTATCAGGAAATTCCACTTATCCCAATATAATGATAGTGAAAATGTTTGAGACATTTAAGCATTTCAGTGAAATTTGAACTCACCACTCACTGGCAACGTAGGAACGCAATCCATCCTCACATCCGCCACTGCACCCGATATTGCTTGACTCACGTAGACGAAGCAGTATTCGACGTATTTCTCCGAGAACAAATCGCAACTGAAATATAGCGAATACTGGCTCTTGACGACACGTTGTTCACCTACGTAGTGCAACGAAGTGGGTGGCTTCAGCGATGCTACATCGGCGCGTAACTTAGCGTAGACGCGCACCCGATCTCCCTGTTCCAGAATACAAGCGGGATACTCGTACAACACGCCGATTCCCGTGTGCGGATCACACGGAAAGATGCTACGCGCGTACACATTAAAGACGAATTTGTCACTCCAATCGACGCTGAGGAAGCGACGCATCACCGGCACTTGCCACGCGGTTACGAGCATGGGACGCAGCTGCACCGCATAATTCCCGGCCAGACCGAACAGCTCGCAACCAAGTTTGAGCGATTTCTTTTTCGGATAGCCACGAATTTGCTCGGCATACAGGATGGCGGATTTGGAAACGTTGTGCGGCGACTGCTGCGCACAAGTGCGCTCCTTGCCGCAGTAGATGAGTTCCAGCCAGAACTCCGGCAGATTGTGACTCAGCCACGCTCGATCACAATTGACTTCGGGAAAACGCAGCTCCACCTCAACCGGTGCGGGTGGATACGTCTTCAGTGTCATCGGCGAGACGCGCATCTCCGCAGCCGGCCACCGGACGTCGAGTGTCTGGCGCAAACGTTCGTCATTGACGGGCATCAAGGTGGTGGTGGTGGTAACGGTGGGAGTGGGAGTTGAATTCTTTTTATTTTTCCTGACGTTCATGACGACGCTATTGTTGAGGTTTGCTTGCGATGTACTTGTCTTGAGATTCGTGACGACCTGCATCTCGTAGAGGCCTCCCTGTGCGAACGTCTGGCAGGGAACGGCAATTTGCGTGACGTTGTGACGCGGATCTGGATATAACGGTATATTCTCAATGACCTCCTTGCGCTTACGTTGCAGAATCTGCTCGTAACTAGCATTCACTGAGGGGCTGTCATTGCTGTCATTGCTGTTCGCAGCAGGCAGCAAGTCAGCTGACGGTGACGACGAAGAAGACGGCGGCACATCATCGTCCACGTATTTACTAATTACTAATGTCGTTATAATTGTGTTTTCTATTATGTTGCTAGCTGTTGTTGCCTCCACTCCCGGCCCCATCGTCGTTTGTGTGGTCGCCTTCGTCGTCGCCTTCGTCGTCGTCGTCGTCGTCGTCGTCGTCTTCGCTGTTGTCCTCGCCTTCGTGCCAAAATCCACTTCGTCTGCGCTGAACTGTATCTGCACATGCAGATCTCCACTTAAGGCCGTGAAAGAGCTCGGGGACATCAGGCGACCCTTCCGGATGGCGAACACGTGAGCTTTTTTAACCCATTGACAATGACGGTTTTTGAGTTTTATTTTTCGTATAGAAATAGAAGATGAAGAAACAAGAGAGGAATGAAAATCATAAAATCCTTCAGTTTTATTTGTTCCGTGTAAATAATTATTTATATATAATTATATATAATGAATATAAAATAAAGTAAGAGTATTTTACAATCCTAATCTAATCTTATTAATATTTTTTGCCTTTGTAAACTTTCTCTAGCATACTTTTGGGGGCCACAAAATGAAGTAGAAAAGATGATATTTACTCACTTATTTGACATAACAGCAAAAGTATCGATGAGGCAATTATCTTTGTGGTTATACTCGATCGCGAAAACGATGATTGTCTCAATGATGTTGGTGGTGATGATGATGATTTCGATTTCTTTAATGTTGCGGAGCGCGAGGGGACTGCAGTTGATGTTTTGTGACACTTTTGGTTTTTGTAAATCGCTCTGTTGACGTCTGTGCACATTATTTGTGCCTCTCTCTCGCTCCCTCTCTCTTCCAGGACGAGTGGTCCTTCTGCTCAATTCATGTAAATCTTGATAGTCTTAAAATGGGTTGCTTTCAATGGATTCTTTCTGCCTCCGCCCCCGTATTGTATCTTGAGGATGTTCTGCGTGCATGAGTGCCTGTGTATGCATGAATATTTGCATAAGCATTTAATTTATTTGATTGGTAGATATTGTTTTGTATGTTTTTTCTCCTCTCTCTGCTGCTGCTGCCGCTTTTTCTTCCTCTTTTTCGCCTTCTACCACTGTTTCCTTCTTCAATGTCTCTCCCCCTTTGACGTTAATAATTAAGAGCTGAAAAGAAATGAAAAATAAAAGAATTGTAATTTTGGGTTTAAGGACTTTTTGGTGTTATGCATTCTCAGTTCTTGATTGACGGTATTTGATATTGAGATTTTTGTAATTTACTGTTCATTGAGCTGTAATTTACTGAGGGTTTTGTATTTCTTCTATCAAAAGATATAAAAGGGTAAAATGGAATAACAGAATTGATGGCAACTCTTTTTCTCCCTTTCGTCCTAACGAATTTCTAACAAAAGTAAAACCTGCAGTTGAAATAGAAATAAAGACTGTGCAACTTTTGAGCTTTCCACAGCTCAAGCGTTGCAAGTTATTGACCAAAAGTCAAAAGCAGACATCTTGTTGGGAGAAGAATGGTGGCAGCATTTTTGGTAGGAAAATAAACTGGACAAAAACGAACGACGAAAAATGACAAAAGCCAAAAACTGAAAAAATATGGCTGACATAAAAACCAGCGCAATAATATTGGCGAAGAGAACGGCAGTCCTACGAGTGCTTTTCCGACAGCATTTTGTAAACATGGTCGAAAGCAATTAAGCCACGTTTGCAACGCTTTACGCTTGAACAGGAAAAACCTGCAAAAAGAAAATAAAAACAAAAACCAGAAACTCAGCAAAGAAAAGCGCAGCAACTTCAAAAAAAAAAAAACAAATTTTCAAAAAAAATAAAAGATCATAACTAAGAACAAAAACATGAAAAAGGACGAAACTGTAATTCGGAAGCCGGTACAACAAAGGAAAATTGGCGAACAAAAATAAGGAGCTAAAAGGTAAAAATAACTCACAATCGTGAATTGTTTAAATAACAACGTTGCCACACAATACAAAGATGTACACAAAGCGGCAGAAGGCACGAATTCCAACCATGCAGTGATGTTTGCTTGTTTGTACTCGTATACCGAATATTTCTGTCATAACGTTCCATAATTTGACGTTATAGTTGCTCTCCTGCAAGCAAGACTCAGCTTGTTACCTCCCACGCCCACTTCACTTTTCCCTTCTATATGGAAAAAAATCAACCCACAATTAAAACATACAAAAGCAAAATATACATCGATTTTGAAAACAAAATATGATAAATGAAGAAAATAGACCTTCTGGTGTCAGCATACAACAAATGTACAAAAACAAGTGCAACCAACAACAACAACTTCAACAATAACCCCTCAAAACCACCCTCTTCTACAAATTTTCAAATATGTTCGTGCTACTTACGTGATATTTTCGAATGAATTCATTAGAAATCTTCTCGTTTTTATCGAAAAAAAAAGTAATTCAACTGAATTTAATTACTGACTTTTCCCTGCTGAATGCAATATTGAAACGCGTGACTGCGCGAGAAATCTCAAAATTAGAAATTTCATTAGGGATTTCATGCTTAAGCACCAAAAATCCTAGTAAACTCTATTAAATGCGTTGTCAGCAAACTCATTTAAAGGTGATTAATTTTGGGTTTTCAACAAAGCAAACGTATGTTTTTGATGAAGAATAATCACGAATCGATGGGGAGTGATAATTTCTAAGCCGGTGTAGCTCTAAAGAACTAATAAATTAAATCTAAAATAACTATTTAGTAAGCGTGCAAAGGTTAAAAATTAAAATAATATTAAATAAATCAGAGTTTCAAATGAACTAAGATATAAAAAACTTTAAATATGAGAATTTTCAATTTAGTTTCAACCAAGTGTTTAAAATTCTATTTCAACTGCAAAGAGTCGTTACAAAATCCTTTGTTCGCTTGCAAAGGATCATCAGGATTATCAGATTAAACTGCAAATTTACAATATTGCACTTTTACATTCCTTCCATTCGTTTTGCATTCATTCAGACTGTTACATTTATTTTATGGTATTCTGAAATATTCTTTTATTATACGATACGAATTTTTGAAAATAAAATTTCAAGTGGTAACAGTGAAGTCTAAAAATTGCGCCTGAAAGCGCACCACAATCTAAATGAACGTGTAAAATTAAGATAAATTAAGCAAAAACTAAATCTATAGAAATTTTCGTCTCTATTAATTCAAATAAATATTTTAAATGTTTCTTAGACTTTAGAAAAGTTTGATATGAAATAATTTTAAAATTTTAAACACAATTAAATTAATAAATTGAAATTACTTAACTTATTATGACTTTATATTTGATTTGTGAATTTATTAGTTAATTTAATTATTTATTATCGATTTATTTACTTATTTATTTAGCTATTTATCTCTTGATTTCGTTTTCTCCGCACAAAATCCTTACAAACTTCAGCAGATTTTAATCACCGTCAAATTATAAAGAAATTTTTCAAATAAACAAAATGAGAACAAATTAAAAAGAGAAAAAAAGAGATAAAACTCCAAATTAAAAACTCCAATTTACCGCCACTCAGTTTGGCGAAATAAAAAAGGAAATAATTTTTTACGTCTTTATTTGCGGACAAAAATTTGCCAAAAAGTGGAAAACCCGAAAGCGAGGGTAAGAACAGCCAGCCAACCACCCTTAAAACAAGCGCGTTATCAGCGAGAACCAACAACAAAAACGAGAAGAATGTCACGTGTACATTTTAAATATGGCGAGGGGCAATGACACTCACCACCGTTGAAGTTGATGTCCTCTCTTGAATGTTGGGAGAGCTGAGCGTAAAGTATGATGGCAAAGGACGATAGCGACACAGGGTGTGGATGGTGATGGGGATGGTGAGCGTTACGATGATGTTGCTGGTGAATTTTATACGCTAAGAATGATGAGGTTGGTGACGGGGTCGGTCATGATGACGATGATGGGGTTTGGGGTTGATGGTTGTGGGACACCGATACTAAATCGATGCATACCTCTATTTACTGCGAGCTAGAATCCCGTGCTTCGCCGCATATTATGTCTTTCTCGTAACCGTTTAGATTTTTCACTAATGGGGCGAAAGAGAAGAAAAAACACACAAGGAAGAACCCACAACAGAACTCCAAAGAGGATCCAACAACGGAATGAACACCATGTTATATAAAGCCAACATCTACAAGCTGGCTGTATGTTTCGCTCCGTTTGTTGGTGTCATTTTTTCAGTGACAGTTTTGCAATTTCCTTTTGAACTGCATTTAATGGCTTTCCGATATACAGGGTGCTTTAATGCTTAATTGATTAGACTGACCAAAGGCGTGAATGCATGCAGCATGCTTTCACCAGGCGAAAGTGGAGAGGAGGGCTGTGGTAGTGAAGATAGTGATGATGGTGGGGTGGAAAAAGGTCAGATTTCTATGGAGTTGTTGCGATTCTCACTATCTGTTACGTTTCTAACTATCGAGTAGTTGTTGTTACTGTATTGTTGTTGTTGTTGTTGTATTGTTGTTGCTGTCGTTCCAGATTTTGTTGCTGCATTTATCTAATGACCCGTGGTGCCAACATCATGACTAGATATTGAAAAATTTTATGGCCAACCATTAGATTGAATGGTCGCACTCACATCGCACCCAATCGACTGTTATTGATTTCCTTTGATAGGGATTCTTGTACAAATTTGAAAATAAAAAATTTTCAGTATGATCACAAATGATATCCTATATATGGAAAAGAGAAATTTTCCTAGAAAGGATTTAAAAAGGTTTTTACATTTTTTATAAATTATGCAATAGAATTAGAAAAAGTGTCACGTAAGATTTATTTAAATTAAAACGTCTCAATAATAAAACAATCTCACAAAAAATCGCACGATAATTAAAAACTATAGCACAAAATCTCAGAGTTATTAAGAACTCTCACACCAAATCTCAAACAATCAAAAACCTAGAATAATTAAGGAATCTCATACAGAATGTCATAGCAATTAAAAACTCCTACATGAAATTTCACACATCTACCGAGAATTAAAAATATCACACTGAATTTTAAAAAATCCCGTGAGAATTTTTATCTTTCAAGCCAATTAAAAAATCTCACAAATAAGATTTTTTAGGGAAATCTATTTTAAGGAAAATTAAGAAAGAAACCTATAGGAAGTTATATATAGTTATATGTATATTTTGGTTTGTAGTTTTCTACTTTTAAAAGCCGTTCAAATTTCTAAAATGTATACACAGATTGTAAAGATATTTATGTCGGTACATGATAGAGTTAATTCTGTACGCGATTACAAATACATATGTATAATGAATATTTTATAAGTCTAACAAAGAGAAGAAAATAGCGTACGTTAAAGCCATTATAAAATTAAATTTGTTAACAGTTACTAAAGAAACAATAAAATGGTCATGAGGAAGACTGGGAGGAGTCAAGAAGATTATAGAGTAAAAATTGTGAATAGTAATGAATGCATAGCATGCAATGAAAGTATTACGAGAATGACCTCTTCCCCACTTTATTCTGCTATTCTATGCGTCTCTTTCTTTCAAATTTCGTCTAGCCCTCTTGAAGTTTTTTCACTTCTATTTTTTAGTTCTTCAGTTTTTGTATGAATTTTTCATTTTTGAAATGTTAAAGGATTTTTTTGTTTTTATTGTAGACGGCAACAATTTTCCATTGAAGACCATTAGACGCCATTAAAGAGGAGACTGAGAAAGTAAGAGAAAGAGCCGGACAATAGACGAAAATTACCCCCGTAATAAATTCTAACGATTCAACGTCACGAAAACGGATGTGCACCACGTTAGCTACTTAATTATTGAGAATTTAAGTCTGGCAACGTTGTGTATGCCGAAAATTATGATAAAACTTTTTTATGTTGGAGATACACGCGAAAGGCGGTTTTAATATTCCACAATTTTCCGTAGCCATTTTAAAATTCCTTCATCCTACTGAGCTTTTGTCACTTTTGGCAGAAAATCTCTTTTGCCACACGGTAGAATTGCATAGGAAGGAAGTTGTATCGTGTAATAACGCAATTTATGTCTCGTGTTTTGTCATGTTAACAAAATACAAAATATCAACGGTCTTCACGAATTGGAATATGTATTGTATAATTAATATAAATATCTAATATGATACAATATAAGTATAACTTAAAAAAAATTAAAAATTAGTTTCCGAAGTGTAAAATTTTACAAAATTTTTCCTTACATGGGTACATATGTAAGTCTTCAATCCTTCAACTCTAGATTTCTGTTAGCACCAACCTGTTATTATGTTCACTATATAAGAAAAAATCTTGAAGGTTAAATTAAAGTAGTCACGATGCTGGTGGCAACGCTTCAGATTTTCAATTATGCATATCTGCCACACTATTTTAACTATCCAAGCAAGCCAAGTCAGTCGCATGCACTCGCGTCCTCCGTACCGTAAACTGTTGTAAATTATTAAGTGTTGGCTACGAAGGGTAAATTATTACCCTGTGGCACGGTGGAGTGACAAGGACGGTGGCACAGAAGGAGGAGGAAAGGTTTAGTGTGAAATGGCCCCTAAGTCCGTCTATCAAGTTCGTCTCTTCGGTTGGTTGTTCATCGCATGTTGGGATGCCCTCCTCGTCTCTACGACTAACCGTTCAACTAGTTGGCGGCCTGCTCGTCTATTTATCCCGAGCTAGAATGTCATTTACTGCTGGAGGTACCGACTGAGGGTACAGACATATTCTCAAGTTATAATGAGGGCTTTCTTCCCTAATTCCCTACCGGGAAAATTGTTCTAAGACATTTTTGATATTTTTGTTTCCTACATCTTGAGAACGGGAATCCAAACTATGCAGTTTATTACAAAGTTTCTTCGAGGAATTTTAGCCAGGATTAAGAGTTTTTCAAATCACGTTTCCTGACAATAAATAAATCCCGGTATTTGACAAACCCTGGTTACAATACACAACGCTGGAGTTAATTTAAAGCATATGAAGCCAGAGAGACGTGAGCATGTTGGGTGTGGTGTTTGTGGGTGTGTATGGGGAGCAACTGCATACAGGGATATGCAGACTACTCAGTAGTGTACATGTTGATGTTGCCTGCATTTTATTCGTCCTTCCGCTTCCTGCTTTAGCTGATGTTTCAGGAGCTTATCCTCTTGTGTTCATCGACAAAAGCTGTAAAGCTACTGAAACTATGAAGTACGTTAAGCTGAGACAGACAGAAAAAATGTATGTTGCTTTTTATTAAATTTTTAATTTTGTAAATATAAAGTGTGATTACTTTACATGAAAATGTTTCTTTCTTTAATAATAAAAACTTCGATTTAAACTTAATAAAGCAGCTAAAAGTTTTGAAATCGCAATTAGTAGTTTTATTTTCGAGTTTTTGGTCCAAAATTAAAAGTTTTGTACACAACTTGTACTTGTATACAGCAAACGCGAAAATTATTTCGCTCTCACCACCTGAGACTTCTCATTAATTTTCGCTTTATAGTAACATTCTAACCCCACTTATTTGGACAACTTTTCCCACCATGGAGAAAGCGAAATGAAGGATGGCTTGTTGAGTGAACAGTTGAAGTAGAAGGTTAAGGAGAGGAGGAATTTCGTTGAGGGAGGAATTAAGGGAAGACGGAACGAAGTAAGAAGAGGATAGTAAAAAGCAAAAAAAAACGGAGGAAGACAGTATAGCTATTAAATATGTTAAAGATTTTTGAGTGAAATAAATATCGTAGATTTTAATTAAAAATTTATCAGATGGTCTTATATCAGAAGAAAATATCACAGGCATTTCACAGATTTTATAAATATCACATCAAGTAAAGAACAAATTATTACAGCTTAAATAAGGATTAGAAACACACATTTGCATTTTATCAAATTTTGAACCACAAACAGAATGAATTCTGAACAAAATACTCAATTTCATTCCATTTAAATGAACAGAAATAACAAGGAAATAATTTTCACTTCATTGAAGGAGGGAAAGAGAGGTTAAAAGCAGGAAAGCAAGAATGGAAAATAAAAAATAATTTAGCCAGAGAGGCTGAGTGGGGTAGAAAGGAAGCACTTTATATAAAAACCTCCAAATTAAAATTTCTTTAAATTAGAAATTAATTAAATTTAATAATAAAAATTTAAAAAAAATAATTAAAAGAAGCACTTTAAATTCTTTAGAAAAATATGAATTAATCCTATTAAATGATTATTGGGGACTCACAACAATGCATATATTTAAGATATATGAAAGTTTTTTTCTCAAGAGAGTTAACTATAGTTGTTACCGATGTTGAGGGTTGAAGGGTATTAAATTTCAATATTTAACTTGTTCATAAGGTAACCCTTATCCTCATTTATATTCTGCTTGCAACCAACATTCCCTCTTCTTCTCCGAAAAGTTCAAGAAACGTTTATATGGTTAATTTTTTAATTATAAAATTTGAAACCTTTAAAATTTGTCTTTAATTATCCATTTAAATACAGGCAAATATTATGACAGACAATATAAGGTTTCGAACTTAAGTAAGGCGATACAAGGGAATAAAAGAGCCAAGAATTACTTTTCCCCATTTAAAAAATCAAATAAAGCGCAAACTGTGGAAAAAGTTATTTTATTTATGCGAATTTTTCTATTTCACATTTTTGCAGCACATAAACACTTTTAATGAAACAATTAAACTTTTAATTTAAATTGTTCTAGGTGGCAACACTTTTACACCCCTTAACAACCATCGACAACTTTGTAACGTGAATGAAGTGAATTTTCTAGTGTAATAAAATTTTCTTAATAAACGCATTTCTTCAGGTGGCAACGTTGTCTTTTACCTACTGCTTCTTAATATCATCTCAAGAATTTTTATATTAACAAAATTAATGAGAGGAAGGACAGAATCTTCAACTGAGTGTTGTTTGTTGTTGCTTTTCGCTTGTTTCTTTCTGTTTTTTTTTAATTTCAGAAAACGTGTTACATGTTAATGAATGTGTTACAGCTGAGAAAAAGCAAGAAAAGTGGAAGGAAATAAATGAAGGCGGTCCACACGTAAAGAAACGCCTCGATAAAACGCCAACGACAGGATTCATTAATCGTGTGTCTTCGAAATAAAGGTGGAAACAGGATTAAAGTAGTTTAGGGTTGCAGAAGTTTAGGGTTCCAATAGGTTGGACCTGCTAAGTAAGTGCGAATTTTCTCCTGAAGTTATTTGAAAGCTCCAGCTCTCGAAGGGGGCGCCAACTGGAATTTATGAGGTTGATATTCGTATTCTAGCAGCTCAGTGGAAGACAAAATGCGAATATTTTAGGGCTTTTATCGTATATCAGTTGTAATGTTTTTGAAAGCGGTGTAGAATGGTTAGGGACTAAAATTGATGCACGTATTTCGTCCTCTCAACAACGTTATAAATTTCCTACGGTTTTATATAGATTACGATAATTTACACCTCCACATTTGTGATCACAATTATCCAATAAAATAAAATTGTGTACAATCAAATAAACGAAATAAAAACCAAAATAGAAAAGCAGAAAATGGAGCAAAATAAAAGAAAATATTCTTTAGTGAAATACACACACGCGTGCATACACACACATATATACACACACTCAAGCACTGATATATACGGATACTTATGCAGCGCATAACGTCATGCAAATATTTGTGTTTAATGCTTGCCGGAAATGCCGGCTGGCAGTGATTTTCGCCATTCGTACATACATTAATATCTTTGTATATCCGTTCAGTTGTGTATAAATTGTATGTATGTATGAATGTCCTGTTGCCTGTCTTCCTGCCTTGCTGTGTGTTTGTTTGTTATTTTTCTTCGCAGTTCGCCTTAGTGTCTCCTTCTTTGCACGCTTGATTGAATATGTGAGTGCTAAGGAAGCATCCTGGCACCATCATTTATCCTCTCACGATTTCGTCCTCTTACTGTTGTTGTGCTTCTTTAAATTGACATCACTTGCTGTGTTGTCTTGTTGTGTGTTTCTGTGTTCCTGTTGATTTTTGACATTTTTCAGTAATAAGATTTCAGCGGGATGTCACATCCTTACAAGATGCTACAAATTGAAAAAACAAATGCGCAGCAAGGAAGTGGTTGAAATCAAAACGGGAAAGAGAGAGAAATCGAAAAGGAAGGAAATTTTTTCAAGTTGAAAAACTGGGCTAAAAGTTTTCTTTATTTGGAACAAACTTAAAAGTTAAATTATGTGGGCGAATATTTGAGTATTTTTCAACAAAATAATTGCTCTCTTTTTTTGTTTCTATTATAATCGAGATGTAGACGTTTTCCTACTGAAGAAGACGGTAATGGTTATCTAAAGCAGTATATTTTTCAATAGAGATCATAATCATCATCGAGGCAGCCTTTCCATCGAGTCAATCGAGATGAGAATCGGAATAAAATCACCAGAGAACAAAAGAACATTTTTTCTCCTCTCGAATTCGAGGTGATAATTGAGGCTACGATATTCGGAATCAAGTCAGTTTTATAGTTTAGACTATTTAAACAAGAGTCTATCAAAAGATAAAATCTTAATCGAAATGTCTCTTCTCAGTCGAAATGATAATCATCAATCGAGACAGATTTCTTCGAGGCGAGAGTACATTTTTCCCGGATAATAAAATAAGCTTCTTTGCAGCTTTCATTTCTCTTTTATATTAAAACAGTGATTCTAATTTTAGGTTTTTTTATTTAAACCAATTTTTAGTGTGTTTGAAGAATGTTTAAATCAACATACACCATCTGTCCTCTTATTTCCTCTTTCAGAGCATGGAAGGTTCTGCGCTATATTGCCACCATGAGTTACATTTACAAAATTTTGCAATTTAACACTGACGACAGACAGTCTTATTTGACTTTGAAGAATTTAAACTCCGGTTAAGTGAATGCGTACAGAGTTTCACTTATGCAGCCATACAAGCTGCACTGTGGATAATTTTGTTGCGATTAAAAGAAGTGTAGAAATAAACCAGTCCAGGATGAAAACAAAACAATGTTGTCAACGCCAAATACTCGATCTGTTTAAATGAGACATTGAAACACAGTTTGGTTCACCGTTCCATGTGTGACAACGACGACATGTGTAACATGATATTCTGCTGAACTGGCGGGAAGATACGCAGGCATGAGTACGTCGAATGCGTTCTGTTGGATTTGCAAATGCATTCTCTACGTGAAACCCTTTTGTTTGGGCAAACTAAATGTTTGTTAATCGGTTTTTTGTATTTGTTTAAATAGTTGTAAACGTTGTAGAAACATTGAAATTCAGTAGAGTGAATGAATGTATGTAGATATGTGGAGTTAGGGGTCTCGATGACAAGGTGGCCAAATGGTTGACAGAGTGGAGGTAGGGCAGAGTGAACGGGTAACAGAGCGAATAGGTGGCAGAAAGAATGAAGGGAGTAACTGGTTAGAAACGAATGGGTGACAGAATGGCTGGGTGACGGAGTGGCTGGCTGACGGAGTGACTGGTAACTGAGCGACTGGGTGACGGAAAAGTAGTAAAGGAACGACTAGGAGACAAAGTGTCTGTGTGATTAGGAGAAATATTCACTGACTAAGTGGCATAGTAAATGGGTGACGTTATGAATTGGGTGACAGCGTGACTAGTTGATGAAGTGATTGACTCACAGAGAGAGAGAAAGAGAGAGGGGAGAGAGATGGAGAGAGAGAGAGAGAGTATATGATTGACAGTGGATCGTAGACAGAACAACTGAACGAGACTATTACTGGGTCTCAATATGACTCCTGAAGTCGGGTGACATTGTGACCTGTTAAAAGAATTATCGTGTGTGACAGTAACTGACACCTATACCGGGTAGAGGAGTGACTAGACCATACAGAGAATGGATGAGAAAGGTGGAACAATCGCTGGATGTGAGGGTGACTGGATGACAAAATCACTCTGTGTAAGAGTGATTAGATGACAGAAAGGCCGCGTGTCTAGGTGACAGAGCAAATGGTTGATAGACTAGTTGATAGAATAACTGCGCGACATAGTGACTGGTTTACAAAGTGACTGTGAAACCTTGAGCAGAGAGGCTGGGTAATGTTGTGATAAAATAATAAAAAAGTGACTTAGTTGGCTTAATCGTCAGCTCTATAGGCTACAAATACTTAAGGTATGAGTACATCAGAGAAAGAGAGGGCCGAGAAGAACAAAACAGATTGTAAGGAACAAATCAAGTTGTCACTGAAGTTGGCTGATACTGTTTTTCTGCGGTTTTATATGACCTTCAAGTGGAATTCATATAAATATATATTTAAATGCATAAAATTTTTGGCCGTAATTGATACTTATGTGTAAGAAGGAATTTGGGCAAGAATTATCAACGCAGCTCACTTCAACAGTTTTATTAACAAATTGGATGCTTTGCATTTGGTTATTTTAACATAATATAACATTTTTAAAAACCCAATATTAATCAAGTAATTTTACTATATTTCTCGACTTATAATACTCGATTAAGTAATATTTCTTCCAACATTTACTTCAACACTGAGACCTCATTAGATTATTGATATTAATAAAATAGTCAAATTTTCACTGGAATTTAAGAACAACTTCATCTTAAATCAACTCCATCAACTTTCCGTTTATTTGATTTTCATTGCTTCCGTTTATTTAATTTTTATACCTTCCAGCCTCTAGAATTTCCTTCTAGAGTAAAAAGAAGCTTACAGAATTTCCTTCTAGCGTAAATTTCGCTGATATCACGAAGGTCTTTGCGAAATGCAAAACCGTTTAAACTTTACTTTACCGACACTTAATAACAGCGCGCTTAAATTCACATCTTCAGAGATCTCTAAACATAACGTAATGCAACGCACCTCAACGTACTCAATACCAATCGTTGGTATTGTACTCGTTTTATATCCTTTGCCGTTATTCTTCCTTTTGACGTTGTGTACACAACAAAGTCTGCGCTTCAACTGAAATGCAGAGCTCAACTGAAGTTGGCGAAAATCGTTGTTGCCATACTTTTGCTGTCGAGCCTGGTTAAGTTGGCACCGGCAAGTATAGAAGAGCAATAACCAAAACGAAAAGAAACATAAAAACAACAAAAGCAGTCTAAATAAACTACCCCAAAAAATGTAAGCCGGCGTCTACTGCAAGGAAATTTTCATTCCCCACTTTTCAGGAGTCTCTTTGGAGTGCGTGACTAAAAGTGGGTGGGTGTGTCGGTTGGTTGACTGGTAGGGAAATCGAAATAATCGAAAAATAAGAAGCCAAATTCTAACAAAAGCGAAAGTAAAACCGTGTACGGTGGAACAGAAATACTAGCATAAGTTTAAATTGAAAACATTATCTACGAATAAGTAACTTAATTGCAATTAAATAAGTAATTATTTTTAAATATGTAACTATTTCATTATATTAAAAAAAATAAAATCTCAAAAATCTTAATAAATATTTATTATTTCGTTCCAGTTACGCTTGTTTAGTTACGCTTTTTCTCTTTCGACTGTAACGAATCTTCAATTTTACTTTTATTATTTTTAATAAATAACTTTATAATTAAATCGCTATTAGAATCCAGTATTTCATAAAAATTGATGGTGTTCATATCGTAGCGGCTGAAAAATAATAGGAAAAGAAATTATAAAAATAAACAATTTAAGCAAGAAAGAAATGGTAAAGAGTTTTGCTTGATTTGAAAGTACTTAGAAAATCACTTCTTCAACATTTTTAGAAGAATTTCCTGATCGTTGTGTTTCTGATGCTGGCAATTTATGTCGGGCGATTTAAATGCATGAGCGCTAAAGATATGAAAAAGTACATAAATTTGAAAATGAAGCCGGAACCAAGATATGGATACTCTTTACAAAGCAAATAAGTTTGATGCAAGGAAGAGTTTCTATTTTTGATTTACTCAAACTAAATAAATTAAATTTATAAACAAAAATTGGCAATAGACGAAAAAAATACTATATTTATACATTATAATAACGTTGCCATATAATTCTCAATAAAAAGATTTTTACAGGAATTATTTCAAGTTTCTGAAAAGCTGCTTTAAAATAGGACTTACAAAACTCCAACAAAAGGATTTTAAGTTTTTTCTTTCTTACTAAGATAGGGATTTCTTTTTTACTAAGATAGCTCCGTAGTTAATCCAGTACAGAAGCCTATTAACAACCTGGCAAACACACCCTACAGCTATCAGTCGCATTTGAAATGCAAACCTTTGGAATTTCTATGCAAGCAAATAAAGAAATTAAAATTAAAAAGCAACTTCAGCCACCCAACCACCTCAGCCATCCACTCACCTTCTCTGCCACCCCTCAGTAGGGGCTGCCACCCTACATTTTTACCTGACATGAAGGAAAAACTCATCAAAGGTAGCAAAAGTAAATTACAAAAATAAGCTTTTAACACTTTGAAGTATGTTGGTAATAAAAAAAAGGAGTGGAAGGGTGGAGAGAGAATAAATGTAAAAAGAGAAAACAGGAAAAAGTTTTGAAAAAAGGCATAAACGTAAAGATACCAAGTAATACAAGATATACAGCAAAAATAAATAAGCTCATTCATGAAGAAAAACTCAGTGCATATTTTGCAAAAGAACTTATTTTGCAAATCCTGGCATAAGCTGAATGAATGAGAGCTCGCTGAAAAGTGACTAACTTTAGAACTCCTTTTTGCTTACATCCTGCACTTTTCCTCCATAAAATACTTACAATCTGTCAGTGCAAATAGTTTCAGGCTCCATTTCATCATTTGATCCGAGTACTATAGGAAGACGTCGCACCCGTTTTGTCCTTTAAACGTAAATCCTTTACACTTCAATACTCGTTCATTCCTTATTCTCCGTTTATTTTACAGCCTTTGTTTTTGCAGAACTTTGTTTTTGCTTGTCATACAGAAAAATAAAATGCCAACAGTAGCGACAACGGCAACAACCAGTAACAACAGCAACAGTAACAACAACAGCAACATTTAAATGAGTATAAAATAGAAAACAAATAAAGTAACAAAGGATTGAATGAGTTTCCATTATGAAGAGTTGAAATGAGCGAAGAAAGGATGTTAAGCAGATTGGTGGGTGTTCAGGAGGCCGGTGGGTGTTCAGGAGGCCGCTGGATGTTCAGGAGGCCGCTGGGTGTTCAGGAGGCCGCTGGATGTTCAGGAGGCTGGTGAGTGTTAAAAAGTTGGGAGTTAATAAAACCGAGGGGCGTTAAATAGACTGGTAGGTAATGGAACTCTATTCCGAGGGTACGAAGGACTGTACGGAGCAAGGAGCCCACGTTTTCTTAAATCCTGTTGTGGCTTCCCGTGCACGCAATTCATAAAGGAACTCATATAAATACATACAAGTGTACGTGACTGCTGTTGGCTTTGTTATTGTTGACCACCCAGGGGAAATCCCTTAATTTTAAACGCTTGAATACTGATTTCCATACTTATAATTCCACGTAGAATCCGGGATTGGATCTACGTGGAAATGGACCGATCAAATCGAACCTTCTGATACAGAATTACAATTAAGATCACTCAGATGGTGTGCTGACTGTCCCTTTCGATCACTTTACGAAGCTTTTCTATACGTTTTTACGTATTTCAAGTGGTACACAAACTGTCCCCTACACCCCTCTAGACAATTGCGAAGCTTAGAACTACAGGTTTTTTTTAGGACAAAAAATATTTGTCGAAAATCTTATTCCATTTTCATTAATGTTTTTTATGTGTTTTAAATTATTATTTTTCTCACCTTAATTTTAATTATTGGTTCTTTAACACGCTACTTCAGTTTTCAAAATTAAAACACTTCTGACTTCTGTGTAAGTTTAACAGATTAAGGATATGCTAGGATTTTTTTGACACGAAACAATTTCACTCTCAAAAAGGCAACACAGCGGCAAAAAAAAAAATCCCACTGTAAGTACATCCATTCCAGACAAACTTTGATGATTCAAAACGCTTTTCTTTCCTTATAGAGTTTCTTTGTATAGCACGAAGCAAAACACCGAACCGCTGACGACAGGACCTTCGCCCACGAGCACGCCGACAAATGAACTAAACACGCGCCAAGCCAGGACGAAGTATTTTAAATCTGTTTCTAAGCCAGCCGATTGCAGAGCGTGTTGAAAACTCAACATGACTGAGTGAACGAACGGCTGACTGCTGGGTGGCTGTTGTTGTAAGGGTGCTGAATACGCCGGCTACTGCTTCCTGTCTTCTTCCGTCGCCCAAAACTTGTGCGAAAAGTCGAAGTCCCAAAAAAACAAAAATTCTCTGCATTGTAATCATATGGCGAGCAGCAGCAGCCACCACCACCGACAATCAAAACAAGAACAATAACAACAACAATAACAAAAACACCAACAACAACAACTGTATTTCGTAGTAAGATATTTTTGTTGTTTTTGTTTACAATTTGTGGGGTGGTAGTTGGTGTTTTAGGGCTTCTGCCTTCAAAGGGGGTGGCTGCGCGCCTCTCTTCTCTGAGCAGTTAAAATGGAAAAGAGAGAGATATATAGAAAGAGAGTAATGAACAACATACAGCAACAGCGAAGAAGAGAGCATAAAGAGTACAAAAATTTGCTTGAAATTTAGTGTTGAATAATATAACTTTTAAAAATGTAACGAAGGATTACTGCTAAACGAAGAAGATTAAACGAAACAATGAGAAATTCAAATTTTAATTTAGCATTTTAGCATTTCAAAATAATCTTCCTTAAATAGAGGATAACCGAAACTTTTTCAAGCAAAGCCGATTATAGAATGAATCCTACTCTCCAACCAAGAATCCCGGTGCAAAATAAATCCAATACAAAATAATTTCGAAGTTTTATATAATTTTTAATTGAAATTTAATTCCTTTCATCATCCACAAAACCGATTACTTTGACATTCGCCTTAACTACTCATATTTGTGAACTCGCGCCTCTCACCCAGAACTACCTCTCCGTCTGTCCGTCCGCAGTACATTTCGCTGTCTCTACCTGTCTGCACGCAATAAATTGGTGCCTAAAAACAACCACCAACAATGTGTAGCGCCACTGCCACCACCACCCGGAGACGCAGACAGCCATTCGCATCCACCAACAACAAATCGACCGGCAACACCGGCTGCTTATCGTCTCGTCCTATCCTGTTGAGGATGAGGTTCGGCACGCTTTAAATTAGATTTGAGTGTAGGGTTTCTGTTGCGTGTTCGAGAGCCCCTTTTTTCGTTTGAATGGTTTGCTCTTTAGTTTATGTTATTGTGGGTGTTGTTGTTGTAATAGATGTTGCTGGATTCATCGTTGTTGTTGTACGGCAACGCATGCGCTTTAATTAATGAATTTTGCTTGAGTAAAATGATTCATTAAAAATGCAATAGTATTTCTTGCAGTGGCAATAATTTTATTCTTGTTGTTGGTGGTTGTAACATCGAAGTTGTAAACTTGTTATGTACTGTAGAATGAGAAAACAGTGGCTAATCCAGGATGTTTGGGTGTTCAACTCTTTCCAAAATGTTACTCTTTATGTATGTCTATCGAATAAGTAAGCAAAACCTCAAACAGTAAAAGAGAAGCCTACGAAACTGAGGCATGTTTCAGTTTGAAAATTCTTATATAGGAATGACAGAATTGAAGTAAGTTTCCCCAACAACACAACATTCTGATACCAAAATAATTTTGGTTTGGTGTTTCCGCTCTGCTTAAATTAAATGATAATTGAAGATATTAGAGCATTCAGGATCTACTTATTTTGAATATATACGACGCATTCATGTTTGCCTCTCTAAGCCCTGCCTTTCCTCTCTAATCCACCCAATGCTGGGTGTGCAGAGGTTGTGGAGTGCTGAAACACCTTAATTATTGCGCTCGTTCATGCGAGATTCATAACTCATGTTAACCATTTCGTAATCTCCTATATTTTTGTTTAATTATTTCTGCTAAGTTTTCTACAGCAATATTTCAAATTTCTAGATGCATGAATTGTCTGAACTGATTCAAAATTCTCTTCATTTGCAATAACGATCGGCTTTCATTTTACTACGTCGATCCAAAAGGGTTTCATGCAGTACTCCCTGGTCTTTTGCCACCTCCAATTCCTTGATATCGTTTTTGTTGATGCGTAACTTTTTATCTTGAAACTTTTGAAACTTTTTGCTATTATATAAGAATAGAAATTTTTAACAAGGATTATTACTATGTTAGGTAATTTATAAAATATACAACTTACACATAATTCTTTTCCACCTCAACGAGGTCACCTTTCTCCTCTTTCGGTTCCTCATCTTTAACACATTCGCGAGGTGCATTACAACGTACCGTACAGACTTCATGCTCACCTACTTTCTTGCGCAGCGCCACGCAAGCATCATCCTCTGGATCGATTGACATGAAGTACCCCGTCTCCGATAGTAAAGCCATCTTCCCGTCCTGAAATACCGGCTCCCACTGTTCCAAGCAACCCACCGCCTCGGAGCGCCCTGTCACCATGCCATCCTTCTCGATCTTTAAATACTTTCCGTAGCCCGACTTAAACGCTACTTTACTGTCGTTAATCGGTAGAGCGGTGAAGATTTCCTCCGGCCCTGGTTCGTCACCATCACTGTGTGGTGGCCCCAGCGTGAAGAGGCCATTGTCGAGGGCTTTCACATACGCCCGTTCAGCGAATTCTATGGCGACCAAGCCGCTGATATCTGTTGTCTGCTTAGCTGCCCACCAGCCACCGTGTCGCAGGGCATCTTCGTCCACCGTCACCTTTGCTCGAGGTCCTTCCTTGTCACTGTGTTCCTTGTTCTTCTTGCGTTTTTTGGCCTTTCTGTGGAAAAATTGCAGAATTAATCAAGTTTATTTCCTTATCGCATTTAACTTACTTGTGTTTTTCTCCTTTTAGCACTAATTTCCCAACTCGTACATTATCGTAATCGGACATCTCAGTAAGAATTATTAATTAATATTTAATGTCTCCTAAATTAATAAGCGAAAATAGTAAACCAGAAAATCTCTTAAAAACAACAAAACAAGGGACGGCGTTCGTTATGTTCATTACGAGTAAGATTTTCTGAACCTATTTCGATGGGCTTACACTAACTAAAACGTAATCTTTGGTGAAAATACATGCTAAGAGCGAATACGAAGATGTTCCGAAATTCTCAAAGCATAAACTAATTCTTTGACAACTCGAAGCATAACAATTTATATGAAGCTGAACATTTTCGGTATAAGGAAACAGAAATATTAATGATTATAAGAGACAGTGAAAAAATCCGAAAAATATCAATATACAATATCAACCAATTATTATTTTTCTAATTCTACAAACGACACTTATATTCTTCTTGTTTGTTTAAATATACTTTGCAATATAAGAAACAGTAACCTCAACACTGCTATAGACAGGGAATTTTTTAATTTATTTCGCGCCACAAATAGTAGCTCTTTCCATTTTTCTTGCTTAGTTACAACCTTTTCTCACATAAACATTATGAAACATTATATCAGAAGCAGAAAACAGGCAGTCTGATTTGAAAGTATATTGGTAAATACGAATGATAAAGTAAAAGGTCGTAAAAAGCATGATTATATGTATTTATTTCAATAGTGATTTTTGCTTATTTGATGAATTTAACTAGCAAAGAAGAATGACCAGCGTTACGGGATTTAAGTATATCGAATATATGAAAAATTGTTTTGATATTCTACATATAGTTATAGATGTATTGGTTATTGAAAGTTATTTTTTTAGACTGTATATATATATCGGAAAGATTATCGTTATTGAAACTGACTTGTGAGTTATGTTCATCACAAGCGTAAATTAGCACATTATTCTCTAACAACGAACAGTTAGTGCTTGACTAGTTACATCGATTTAATGATACACGTCTTAGGTACATCTTATATCAATATTAACTTTACTGTTACTCACGTTCTTGTTCTTCTTCTTCTTCTTCTTCTTCTTCTTCTTTTCTCTATACAAATCAATTGATGTGTGATGGAAGGAATCTGTGTAAGCCGAAAGGCTTTAGATGTGATGCTTCGAATTTATAATTGGTAAAACTGACGTGCGATAACGATTACATCTATTAATTTTTTTTAGATATGATTCCCGTTGTTGTTTTGCTACTTTTAAGCAAAATGTAGTTCTGTGGTGATACTTTATAAAAAACTTATCACCAAGTTACAAGCATTAAGAGTTAATGTAAACAATAGCTTGTTCACTTTTGTGTCGTACAGTGAGCACATTGAACACAACCAGCTCGTTAAATATTCGTCAAATCCGTCAGGGTTAAAATCGAAATGAAAACAGCAAGAACTTCGCCGATATCTGCTGTTCTCTGAATATAAAATTAGAATTCCAGTTGTCATTTTTTTAATTAAAATTTTTCAGAATTCAAAAGGGTAAGTTTTGCTAAAGCGCATATTAAACACAAAAGTTAAATTTACAGTTGCTAAAAAGACTGATTGACGTGATCGAAAGTCTGGGTTGGTTAAAATGTTGGTCTTGAATTCATGTGCAGCTGACAAGCGGAAGACGGAAAGACGGTGCATAGCAAGTTGAAGAGGAGAAAATTTGCTCAGCGGAGTGCTGTGCATGCAGGGAAAGAACTGCACAACCCGGCGATGGGAAGTCTTTGAAAAAAAAGGAAGAAAAACTCCAGAGGAGAAAACCATATGATTGCATTTCATTCGAACATGGATTGAATAAAATGACATGAGTAAGAGCAGTGGAGGGTTAAAGAATTGTGGCGTTCGTGAATATCCTGTGTTTCCTGAGTGGGGTGGGCGGAGAAGCGTATGACATGCAACGTACTCGTGTTCAGTAGGGCGATAGCAAGACTTTCCACCACCTAAAACAGCCGAATATCTTTTTCACCAAACTTATGGTCTCTAGTCAGCTTTTTAGTTGACTACGAATTAATTTACATTTAAAATTTTAAACCTTGCTGCTGCATACAATTAGAATTTAATAACTTGTTTCTCTCTTTCACTTTGCAGTTGCACTCGATAACAGGCGAAATTGAGCTGATTAACGTTGCTGGGAATTCGCAGGGCCACGCGTAACACGCTGAAAAGGTATGCGAAAAATCTTGTGTGCATTTAATTGATCCAAAATTCCGTAACAGAGCCGGCAGTAAGAAACAAAATTGTATGTGGGTTTTTCTTCAATGAAACTACAATTGAATTCTGAAATTAAAAAACCAATTGTAGTTTTCCACCCGAAATTTCATTTATTAAGTCAAAATTTTCGTGAAAATTTGAGGTTCTCTCTACACTTCAAAATCCTTCGGTATTAAAAATTCCCGCAAATTTTGTAAAATAATTTATACATTGCTTTTTATGAGTTTAAAATATATTGGGATGTTGTGATATATGAAATCTTGGCCTTTAGGAATTATCAATTTAAAAATTTGAAATCACTTAAAGTTCTGAGATTTCACAAATTACAACAATTTAATATCTTTGAAGTCGCTGAAGATTTCAAGCACATTCAATGATAAAAAGTAATATCAAGCTACTTCAGCCGACTTCGGAGACTTGAATAACAACTTCATTAAAGAAAAGTATTTCTAAGTACTTTATTGGGTCCCAAGGACTTCCAGAGCTCTGAACTTGTTATATGAACGTATTTTAATCAAGTTCAGTTACTCCCTAACGACTTCGCCCGTCTTCTACCGGCTTCAATGATAAATTTTGGTTTTTCTCCTAATTTAAATTCTAAGATTTAATTCTAATAACTTCAGAAGACGTTAATAAAAGCTGCGATATTAGCAACGAGTTTTCGAAAATCTAAGTTACTTCTGACTTTCAAATTCATAAAATAATTCCAAGATTTTATTAAAATTAGTGACTTAAAAATTTATTTACACATTTTCCTGTTATTGAAATACATTTCGTAAAATCTCGTAAAGTGATTACAAATCCTATTTCTTATTTTATTACAGCATACACTCTTTACATTCGAAAGATCTACATAGCTTCCTATCTTATTTAGTTAAACCTGTATCTACATATATAATACATAGACTATAAAGGAGAAACCATTAAAATACAAACTGCTGCATTTATTTAGTTAAGGAAATTGAGAAATTCTAAAAAGAACCAAAAATCTGCTTGCCATGCCCCGCGGTAAACGACGTGCAAATCACGACATGGGCGACGATGAGCGACAGACTTCCAAAAGACAAAGAAATTGTACAACAAATACACAAGCCAGCACCAGGTGAGTGTAAAAACAACGCATGCAGCGTTTGTTGCTAAAGGAAACGATTATTCCGAATGGAATATCGAGTAGAAATTTAATACAAAAATCATTATTTTGAGAAATAAAATATCAATTATTTATTTAGCTTATTTATTTATCAAATTATACATTTTATACATGTTTTAATTCAATGTTTTATTCTTATCTTCTGTTTTTGGCTTTATTTTTATACTTCGTTGCTTGCTGTAATATCGCTAATTTCTTTTTTTATTATAACTCAACTATTTAAATATATTTAAACAATACGAAAGCTTAAAGAATTTCTTGAAATACAGATGTATTCTGTTTTGTATTTTGCTTTCCTTATTTTTCACTGCTACTTAAATTTTCTCTTTCCTCTGTTTGTTTACTTTAATATTTGGCACTATATTATTTCTTTGTAGTTATTTTTAGCTGCATAGAAGTACCATATCAAATATTTAACAAAACAGACAAGCGAAGCAGATAATTGTATATTTTTAACATTATTTTCTATTAATTATATCTCAATTATAAATTTGCTTGGTAGTGTAACTTTATAAAATTATACGATTAACAGTAATGGCGAAGTAATTTTCCTACAAATTGTTTTTAAAATCTATTATTGTCAATAATTAATAAGAAAATTCCTCTTGAATCCACAGGCGCCATATCAGAGCCGAGGATACCTTCAGTCAAAAACGTTGTCTTGCCTGGTTTCGAGAATATACGAATCCAGATGAACCAGATACTTTAGGTGAGTGCAGTGAGTTCTTTCGGAAGTGATTGAAAAAACCAAGCTTATGAGAAGCTGAGGCAGTGAAGTGTTGAAAAAAGCCCACCACTGTAAGATGCCAGCTAGACTCCTTAAAAAACGTAAATCGTTCAGTATTGTTTGTGTTGATTAAGTGTTTCAAAAGAAGGGAGAGGCTGGATTAAATTTTTTGCAATTAATATAAAGCAGTGAAACGAACAGACAAATAAATACAGACGTATCCGCCCGTTTCACACTAAACATACATGTAAAAAATTACAAAATATTTAGAAAAAATTCATAATTCCACAAGAAGTGTCAGAAAAGCTCGCTATTTTCATGGATTAATTTTCTAATAAAATATAGACAGTGATTTATTTTTTTAACTAATTTATATTACTCCGGCTTTTCTTTTTAATAGTAATATTTATTATTAGTTTGTATTTACAACGAATCCTAACTTATGTATTCATTCCGTTTGGTCTTTGCAGGACCTGATGGTATGGAGAAATTTTGTGAAGACATCGGCGTCGAACCAGAAAATGTTGTCATGCTTGTACTGGCCTACAAAATGGGTGCCACACAAATGGGTTTCTTTAGTCAATACGAATGGGTAAAAGGTCTCACCGAACTAGAATGTGATTCTGCAGTCAAAATGCAATCAAAATTAGAGTATCTTAAGAGTATTTTAAACGATCCGAACGTATTCAAAAGTATATACCGATATGCTTTCGATTTTGCCAAGGTAAGACTGAAAATCGCCTCGTTCTCTTCCATTGACTTACTTACACAAGTCTTTTCTAGGATTCCGATCAGAGAAGTATGGATATTAATACCGCGAAGGCAATGTTACAGCTACTCCTGGGCAAACATTGGCCACTCTATCCGCAGTTCGCACAATTCCTAGAGCAGTCAAAGTACAAAGTAATAAATAAAGATCAGTGGTGTAATATATTGGAATTCTCACGCACGATTAATAACGATTTGACAAATTATGACATCGACGGTGCATGTAAGTAAAAATTGGTGAATTTTTTTCTTACAAAAAAGTATTTATTCAATTTATCTGTTGGCTTTTCATTGTTTTAGGGCCTGTAATGTTGGATGAGTTTGTTGAATGGCTGCGACAACATCGCATGTGCACAACAACGACACCGACAATATCGTCGAGATGAAATGTTCAAAATTTCTAATTTATTAAATTTAAAATGTAGATTATAACAAAACAGCAAGGAATTCGGCATGAGACAAAAAGAAGTTGTGTACACCACACTCTACTATAATTGAATATCATCATTTTAAAATTACCAAAATTACAAAATGAAATAATCAAGGCGGAAGAATGCGCAAATGCATAATTGAAATTGTAATGATAAATTTAATACTGCGAGACCGAGTAAATTGTGAAAATATTTATTTAATTTAAAAATTTGTACGGTTTTTTGTTATCTCTTCGTTTAGAAATAAAATACCAGCAGTTTCGATGGCAATGTTACTAAATACGGGTAATCATTTTTGGAAAATTCTACTTAAGATTATAGATTGATTTAGAGATTAATCTAAAAAGAGTATTATTAATGAATCGTCACCCTCAAGTCCCATGGATCCCATGCTGGGAACAACAAACTGACAAATTGTGCCTACTTTAATATTCAACACTTGAATATTTCATATAAAGGAAAAGCTCTCAAAATCATATTTTATAAAAATATTTTACTGTGCAAATTCAAAACATGCCTCTTAAGATTAGCAATTCGACAAAAAATTATATGTGACATACTAGATCACTCAAACGTTATCAACTTCCGATTCTTCCGATCTCTCAGCCGACTCTTCTTCCTTTTCCATGATCTGCAACATTTCTGCTGCCGTGTAACCTGCATAATTTACCACCTCACTCAGGATACTTCCTTTGGTACGTTCCAAAATGCGAGCATAGAGATCAGTCATTCCATTCACGGCTGCCAGATGAAGAATAGTATTTCCATCACTCAACTGACTGCGGCAGCATAGATCGAGAGCTGCTTGCTTCTTACAAAATCGTAGAAGTTTGTCCATAAGCGAAACATTATTCTGCATCGCTGCCAAGTGAAGAGGTGTTAAGCCGTTCAAATTGTAGCTTCCCAAAGCACACACAAAAGAGTCGGCATTTTTCTTACTCCGCTTCATAGATTTCAACAAAATATTTCGGCATTCTTCTATTTCTTCCTGTCCAGGTTGCATTACTAGATGCATTACATTGTTTCCGGTCTCAACATTCTCTGCTGCAATGGAGCTGCCCATATTGATGAGAGCACTTGCCAGGAATGTCCTCCGATACATGCAAGCATACATCAATGCTGTTTCACCATATACATTTCTAGATTGACTTATGAAATCTTCCAATTGGAAGTCCACAATAACTTTGTAAAATTCGTTTTCATACATTTTTCGCACTTCATCGGCCAGGATATAATGTAATATACTGTCACCATCCGGGTGGATATACTCGAAGTCTAGATGGTGATGGAGAAGAGAGGAGAGGATTACTTTCTTGGTTTTAGTGTTAAAAAGTAAAAGTTACTAAATCTAGAATAAAGATTTTATTTCATGTTTTCTAGTTGGAGAACCTAAAATCTAATTTTAATGGGAATTTTAATGAAATAATGAAATTCAGTATGCTGAACTTACATATGAAATGTTGTCTAACTTTCTCAGAGTACTCTGATTTGTTGAGGATTGCCTTGTCTTTGAATTCCTTATAGAGCATTAAAACTTTCATGAGAATAGCATTTAGTTTTTCAGAAATGGTTTCATTGTTCTTATAAAAAATATTTGATTCGTTCAATTCTCTTAGTTCTTCCTCTTCTAAATCCTTTGTATTATTCAGGCACAAAGCTCTTTCAAATGCATCAAGGTCGATTTGACTTTCTTTGTCTTTTTTCTGACGTTCGGACTTCAACACCACTGTATCATGTCCCTCAGCAATATTGCTTTTAATTCCTGACGAGCTTAAATCGTCATCACTCGAATCAGTAAAAGTCACTGCGTCTGATTCTAAGCTCAATAAAACATCTGATGTATGAACTGGACGACGAGTATCTTCTGTAAATCGTTTCGAGGCAATCGTATCCTCCGCTCTGGATTCCTTAAGGACTCGCATTCTTTTCAATCCACTGATATAATTGAATGTTACAATATTACTATGAGCTCCATCGCTTAAACGTTGCAATTGTATTTCACATTTAATATTCTCCGCGCTAACTTGAGGACCTGCATACGCTGGCATTTCGAACGTTATCGCACATTTCTGATGGACCATTTTTGGTTCCAGGTCAATATGCTTCTGCCATATGTTACAATGGCTATCACCTGTGCGTAAGCATATTCTAATATCGAATGTTTTTAACGCTGATACCAGCAGTGTTACTTCGGTTACTTCATCTTTCCAACCGTTTAATTTGCAAATTCGTGCAATTTTTAATGGTTCACCATGAGTTATACTGGTTGAGAAAATTGGTCCAGCGATGGACGTGTACGAGCCATCATTGGAACGTTGAAAAGCTTCAAAAGCAATTTTAACCTGTACTCAGAAGTACAATTTAAATTAAATTGATTGGAAAACTAATACAAAACTAATTGCGAACTAACATTAAGAATCAATTTTAAAAAGCTATTCGGAGTAACCTATTTTCTTTAAAAAAAGTTTGGAAATATTTTTTAAATGTTTATGAATAATGGGTTAAAATTTGATGAAAACCAGAATTTAATTATGCAAATTTCAGAAAATTTTGATCCTAAAATGTTGGTTTCTCGTCTCACCTGCATTGATTGCTTAATTTTTTCCTTATTTTTCGTTCCTGGAGTTTTTGATTGAAACTCTGCTTCTTCACCCACGCTTAGGCTCAGATTACTACCCAATACTGCATTCTGTTCGCTAAGCAACCGGTATTTGTTCAGGCAAACCTCCTGGCAGCTGTCAGTCGGTGTATGGATTATGAGGAAATTCTCGAGGCTGAAGCTGTAAATATTCTGGGCGACTTTACGACAAACGTTGAGCTCAGTTTCATCCTTGAGGACGCCGTCGACGCGACGACACAACTGATGTGGCGAAAGAGGAACAATGAGACCAGAGTCGGATCCTGCTGTATACTGATGTAAAGTACAACGGATGAAAAATTCATCGTCGACGAGATCGCTACTGTCTTGAGTGGGGGGAAGATGAAGTTCTACTGTGGTGTGACATTTTAATGAACGTCCACCGCCTGGCATTGAATTGCTACCGCCCAGATAACCATGTGGATCCTTGACTTCAGAGGCGTAACGAAAGCGAAAAGTGCACTCAGGTTGCAGGATGATCATCAACTTTGGGGAGGAAAACACTGATGCTTGTAGAGTTGCTGCCATTGGTAAAATGCAAAATTCATTGGACGGTGAAGAATTGTTTGACTGACTGGATGACGAAGACTGGCTAGAAGATACTGAAGTTGCTTGCATTTCTTTAAAGGATGTTGGAACCTTTTCTTGATCTTGCCATTGCTCTAAAGCAACGAAAATATCTTGCAACTCTTGATCGGATTCCATGTTTGATGAAAGCGGTTCCATAGTTGCACAGGTATCTACATTTGTTGAAAGAGGTTCCGTAGTGGATGAAAGAGGTTCTAAAGTTGATGAAAAGGATTCAAAAGTAGATGAGATGGGCTCCATTGTTGTTGAAATGGGTTGCTTAATTGATGACACTTTCGTAGTTGATGTAAGAGGATCCATACTTGACGGAATAGATTGCATAGTTGACGGAAAGGTTTCCAAACTTGATAAAAGGTCTTCGTTCATTGTCGAAAAAGGCTCCATGTTTAATGAAAGAGGCTCTATGTTCTGAAGACCTAAATCATCATCTCCGTCTAAAACTTCTTCTATGAAATTGTTGAAAATATCCTCTGACTGATTTTGTTGCACCATACGGCTCATGTTAAAGCACTCCAGCGGAGTGATGCCCCCAACAATGTCGAACGTTTTGAATTGAGTTGAATTACCAGAATTCGTTTCATTGAAATCGAAAACCCATTCAGGAACTTGTTCTGGTGGATTCTTTATCTGTTCATCATCCATTTTTACCTAGAAATTATACTTCTTGCAAAATATTATATGGAACACTTATTGTAAAACATTACTTGGTAAATTTTAAGTTTTCTTGAAGTTTAACTCAATTAACTGCGCACCTCAAAATGTAATACTCGACTGTATATTTGCAAGGCTTTAGATCGTTTGTTCACTCGAAGTATGCTTAGTCTCCACGGTATTCCCCGCCGACAAAAATGATGATACACTTTTGCCGGCGGGGAATACCCTGGAGTCCAAGCATACTTCGAGTAAAATATGTATCATAATTTTTGGCGGAGGGGAAGACCCTGGATTCCAAAAGCATCATATGAAAAGCTTTATATCCTATAAAAGCTTTATATAGCATTATATTTTCTAGAATCTCATTATAAAGCATATTAATCCATAGGTTTTTTAAATAACTTCCGGATTTTCACAATAAACAATTTCAAATTAAATTCTTTAACATATTTTAACTTTATAGTCTATATATTCTTTTACATTCTGCTACAAAGAAATTGAAAGCCCGGGACAATTATTTTCGCATAGGCTGAATGGTGCATCGCGAATCACAATTCAGCTGTTTGGTCATCAGCTGTTCTTTAGGGGGTACTCATTGCAACTAAGCGGGAGAATTTTTCTCAAATGTCAAGTCATAAACCAACTAAACGTTTAGTAGAAGAAAAACCAAAAAGTTTTCAAAATCGGATGCAGTTGTTTCCACATTATTTTAGAACCTTATAACTTCTCTAAATTTATATAAATCTTCTGGACTGTTGTATAGTTTTTCTTTACATCTTTAAAGCCTCCTTCTTACATTTGCCTTTTTGGAGGGAAACATATAATCAGTTTAGTTACAGTTCAGGAAGTAGATTGCACTTCCAATAAGTTTTCTTAGAATTCTGCAATTTCTTACCCGACTAAGAAAAATGTTTTGTTCCATATCCTTAAAATTCAATGAAGCCTTGAAAATACAATAAATTATTGGACTTTTATATATCAATATACTCCTTTTATTTGCACTTATATTCTGTGTTCTTAGACTTCCTCAACCTAGTTGTCGTGTTATATAGTTTTTTTGGACGTCTATTTTTGTACGCGTCTTTAAGACAACTTTCTTGAAATATTGTACAGCCTTCTCAAACCTCTATACAGAACGTACATAGAGACTGACTTTTATATAGTCTTATTGAGATTCCAAAATTTACATACAACATTAGGAATATATTGGAATATCGAATATCTTTCGTCGATTGACAATTTTTATATTACAACAAAACGATTTCAGCAGGGTTTTTTCCATTTCTTGCAACATTTGTGGACTTCTATTCGGTCTAATAGAACTACAAAACTTCTATTCGGTCTAATAGCAATACAAAAGGTAAGGAAATTCTGTATAGGCTTATATTACATCAACCTTTTTGAACTTCTATATAATCTTCTTTGCCTGCTGTACATCCTTCTTTCACCTTTATATAGACTCCTGTATGCAATATGCACTCTCTTTGTAGCATATATAGGCTCGAAGATTCAAATAACTCTTCACATTCCTATAAGTTTTCTATATAACCTTTATTTTTTTCCTACATAACTTCTATCAAACGACTTGTAGAGTCAAAGGACATATAGAGAGGACTCTACAAGTCCTTTGATAGAGGTTAGCCAATTTTAGCTTCTATTTTAAAATAATAGATAACTAATATCCCGCATATTAGAATATATAGAGTATTTGTATATTTATCTTTTTATTTATATAAATACAACTAGAACCTTAGAATTTGTTTTTGAAATTTCGAAACGTAAAGGCAGTACTATTTTCTAAGACACTAACAGTAATTTTACAAAAATATAGATAAATTTAATTTATAAATTGAATTTTAGTTAAATTCAGTCGTGTTGAGACGTGGCGGAAACTGAGAAAGCTGTTAAGCTACAATATTGTAACAATGATGCACACGTAAATATGATGTGATACAAATGAATTAAGACAGGAAACGTATTATAGAAAATGCAATATAAATTCTAAAAGAAAATCAACGTGATAGCAAATGAAAATGTATATAAAATAAAGTTATTGAGTTATAACAAAGCATTTTATAAAATTTGCTTTCGTTGCGTGTTATGATATAAAATTAAATCTAAAGTAATTAAGTAAAATGCTGATAAAAATAACACACAAGTCGATGAAGACAATAAAAAATATGAAAAATATTCTTTTTGGCAAACAAGTTAATGCCTGCCAGCGTGGTTACGTTTCATTTCTTGTAAATGTCGATGATTTTGTATGCATTTGCAATCCAATCACATTTATTGTGTTGGCTTTTCTAAAACTCCTTTCTACAGTCTTCAACTCATTCGGATTAAAGAGGAAGAAACGAATCTCGGCTTGAAATGAATAAGCAGTGGCACTTAACGTTAGTACATTTTTTCCAACATTTTACTGAGTTTTTCGTGTGCGTAGCGAATTTTCTGATAGAGATCCTTAGAGCAGCCGTACTGTGTGATCGTGGAGAAACGATATGTGCGGAAATTCTTTTCGCTGTCCATGCAGGTTACTGCACTCATGCGTGGACATAAAATGATTTTCACATGGTCGGAAAAGTTCAGCTGAAAATTAAATTAAGAGAAAAGTGAAGTATTTAAAATTAGAAAAATTGTTAATTAAATTCCAGATAAAACGAATATCAATAAAAAAGTGCTTGAAATTTTATTCTTATATCAAATAAATGTTGCTATACTGAATTCGAAATGATTTAACTATCGAAAATATATAATACTTCTTATAAATACTTGTTTAAAATTATTAATAAAAAAACAGATATCAAGGTTTTTATTGATATTGAAGACCTCCTTTTATTAAGTGTTCCAGACATTAACAAAGTCCCAGATATCAGAAAGTCCTTATTCTTACCTGAACCGATCCGTTTGTGAGATGCATAACAACAGCACACGTCGTTCTGAACCATGAATGCAAGTGAGGCAATCGCGAGATTTGATCGCTCTCCAGGTTAACATTATTTGCGCCAGCTTTAACCAAATGCTCAGTCATGTAACGTTTGAAATACGAAAGTAACTTCATTTTTTTATCAAGCGCCTTGGAATATTCTGTGGTTGTCATATAGGTTTCTTTGCCATCCTTGTCTATAAAATGTACATTGCTGAGCAAGAGCAAAAAAAAGAGAACAATTAGTATTCGTAGTATAACTCTTATTAGTTTAAAATCTTTAGTTTATTTTTACTTACTGTCCATTAGGCAACATTATTAATTTAGTGGTATCATTAAACATAACACCCATGCCTTCGTCACACAACTGATAGCCGAAGCCGTATTTATCACTATAATCAACCCACTTGGAGATCCAGAAAAGCGGCTGCGCAGCTGGATCTGTATTTTCATCGCCAAGATAATTTTGCAAAAGCTTTGGCTAAAGAAACAAGGGTTACATAAAGGAATTCAGTATTAAAATTATGTTTGCCTACCTTAGCATTGATTAGATTGGTCAATTGCTGATAGAGATTTTCGATATCACCGCGATAGTCTTCGTTATGTCGACAAACCTGAGCACATGCCGTTATAGCATCGTGTAGATTATTTTTAAGGAATGTCGATTCTAGACGTGTATCGTTAACGCCATTCATTTCAGACAAAGGCTTGCGATGTGTTCCATCAACATCGATGACCTCATCAATGCCAAGACGTGGTGCCATGGTTAGACACGAGCTGGGCAAGAACATTGGCACGGGCGCACTGCTTAGGAAGTCGAAAAGCAATAACTGGCTGATTGTGGGACGCTTTTCGGGATTTGACTGCAGCATAGCAATAACCATCTCGGCCGCAGATTTTCGAAGATAGCTTGGGACTCTAATTAAATGATTTCATAAACAACACAAATTACATAACGGTAAGAAAATTGAGATATTCTATGTATTTCGCATCATTATGAATTAAAATATACAATATATAATTCCTTGGAATTTATTAAAAAAAAATGCATTCCCGTTAATTAATTCCTTAACAATTCAAGAGAGAAATTGAATTCCCCTTCCTCATAATACTAATTATCACTTACTTGTATTCACACTTCTTTATTTTTGTATAAGTATCCTTGAGCGTTTTGGTCTCGAAGGGTGGCTGACCTACTAACAGTGTATACATCACACAACCAATGGACCAGATGTCTACTTCGAAGGAATGTCCTTTTTTTGTTAGTATTTCCGGCGCTATATAGTTAGGCGTTCCGCAAAGTGTTTTCTTGCGTTCACCATCGTATTCAATGCGGGTGGCCAAACCAAAATCGCCAATCTTAACATGCAAGTGATCGTTAAGGAACAAGTTGCCCAACTTAAGATCACGATGTATGATGCGATTATCGTGTAAATACTTTACGCCCTGTATTATTTGATAGATGTAGTAACGACATTCGTATTCGGTGATTGTTTTTCGACGTTTATGCAATTCCATCATAGACTGTATGAAAATGAGGACAAATTTTTATGTAAAGATTTATAAATATATCAGAAGTTACTTGTTTTGAATAATAGAATAGAACAAAATCAGACAAATTTTATGAATGTTTAGATTAGATTTAAAAAAATCAAAGCAGTTTTAAAATATAGAAACTTACGCGTTTCTTACATAACTCTAAAACGATATAGATGTTGTAACTATCGTCGAAGAAACTGTGAAATTTAACTATATTAGGATGATCGAGACTTTTGTGTATAGTTATCTCCTGCGTCATTTTTTCCTTCTGATTGTGTTTCATCATAAGTTTCTTTGACACAATTTTACCAGCATAAACGTCGTTTGTAACAATATCGACGATCTCATAACATTTTGCGAAACCACCCTGTAAGAGAGAGAAAAAGATTTTTGTGTGTTGAACGTTTTATGGAAAATCAGTGTCTTGAATGCCGGGAAAATAAGATTGAACAGAAAATTTCCGTTATTATTACTGTAAAATCTTTTAATATCTTTAATGAATGGTAATTATACTGGTATTTTCCCAAGCCTTACATATCCCACTTGTTTTTAATTGTAAAAGTTGTAATTCATAAATTCTTCGTGTAGAAAGATAATATTTTTAAAGAAAATCGTTGTGAGGATACCGCGTTTTCATGGAAATTGCATGGGAAGAAATTCTTTGTAAGAAAACTATTTGGTAGTCGCGGAAATCCTTGAATACACACATCCTTACGAAGGACGTGAAGGGAAGTGACACCACGAAGCATCTTTTATACATACAAACTACTGCAGCGACAGGATGTTTAACCTAAAACACGACAGCTGCCAACGCAAATGCCAACAACAGGTACGCTTTCTTACTCAGTTGCGTCTGCGTGGTAGCACCAACTTAAATTAATAGTCTTCATTTGTCGGTATTTAAATGAACAACAAAGAAAAATTTACCTTTCCAAAAAACCTCATACGCTTGTAGGTTTTGCCAGCGTTGGAGTCATACAAGCGCTCCGGTATATCGGTGGTTTTGTCATCTGGTTTTGTTGCCATTGTAAGCGGTGGGATCAATGGATTTTTGCGGTTTTTATCAATTTCAACAAATACGAACTTAATATTTTAATACAGTGGCCACCGCAAGCAAAAGGATCCCCTTTTTTACAATTCTTCCTGCCTGTAGTTCTTTACAAAAAATATATACACAGTTGTTCAGAGAACTTCAAACTTTAACATAAAAAACAAAACTATAATTACAAAATTGGTTAAATACACGTATTTTCGGAATTTTAAAGAAGAACCAGCAAGTTTGCGATGTAAAAAGGTTCAACCAGGAAAGCCGCAAGCAATCTTCGAAATACACGAAAACCGTTTGAAAAATTTCAAATCGAAATTAGACCTTCATTATTCGCAGAACAAATATATTTGCACTTTACTCGCTCAAGTATGAGCTGCATAATGTTCTTTGAGACCTATAACCATCTCATTCTGAATTAGGCGGGAATTTTCGAACATCTGCTGACTAGTGTCGCCCTGTTACATTATACAATGCACGAAGAGGGCATTATTGCGGATATTCCTAATGCGTTATATGTTATGGGGTCGACCCAAGTACACACTGCCTGCCTGTTTAGCTGGCATACGATATCTGAAAAAGTACGTTATTTACAGTATCGTCTGTACGTCTCTTAATTGATACTCGTTAAATATCGAAAAGAAGGCACCATAATTTACAAAATGTTAATATCGTATATGTCTTAATCTTGATATGATTTCACAAAGTCAGTTTCTGCGTGATTTTGTGCATTTCCAATCATGAAACATAGAAAAAAACTTGATTAGTACAAATTTTATCTTTTAAAAGGGAATATGTATATCCGGGAGGTATAAATAGAAAAAAACAGTTTTTTTCTTTTAAGAGAGATTCATATAAGTTCAAATAATACCTAACAAAGAATAATTGGATATTACCCGCAAAAGGAAAAAATATTCCCAATGCGATCACACGGATTAACATCGTGAAAGTTGTGACGGCAGTAAAATCTTTTTGCATTTTCTAATAATATTTTATTCTTTTTTATTTTTCGTAGTTTACGTAATGCAGTTTATTAACAAACCAAACTTATTAACAAACATAAATTGAACGTTTTCGTTCGGACTTCTGAGTCAGAATTACAAAATCAACGCTGGGTATAATTTCTACAAAATGCTATTTATCTTTCTTTTCTTACGAGGTATACATCTTCATGTTGTCGAAGTACGTTTATAATAACTATACTAATTAGTTCCACTTCTTCCTTAAACCAACATTTTGTAAACAGATGATATTTCTTCTTCTTTATCTCTGTTTAATGGTCATCAGATGAAAGCAAGAAATTGGTTGCACATGTGCGTACTTTTAAACTATTTAGGGTAGTTTTTGGTATTGATTAGTACGCTTTTCCAGTGTGAGAATACGGTTTCCTTACTTTTGACATTCTGTAACTTTATAATATACATTTTTCTGGTGGAGAGAACCTTTTTGGTGTTTTTTGTGGTAAACACATGCTTTTGCACCACTTTATTTGCCGGCATTATGGACATTCTGATTACTTTGTTGTTTTTTCAAGAGAGTATATTTTTATCGCAAATGGTGCCGTTTTCCGTTTTTCTGTGTAAATTTTTATATTCTTCTTATGCAACCATGAGCAAGGCATTTTGCTGAAAAAAACTTCACAAATATGAACTTTTAATTCCTTTTGGGAATTGGGATCCCCATAGTATTTCATAATTGACATGCGAATTATCCTACATGAGATTTTTCAACTTTTAGTAATCCACAGAAATTATGCTAAGAAGTTTTAATTTTTTTAACTGAGAGTTAATACTCGATCCTGTTAATGAAGCTGAGAAGGGCAAAATCTAAAAATTGTTCTGGTTTTTTTGGTAAAATTTTTGAAAACGAAAGGTTGAGTTAGCGTATCTGGATTTCGGAATTATGTATTTGAGGATTAAATTTTCACAAATTTAGAAGAAAAACAATTTCAAAATTTAGTTGTAATAAGTTTTTTATCACAACGTGTTTATGAAAATTTTTTGCTTAAACATTTATAATTTTTTCTTCCGTAAACCGTCAATTCAAACTTGTGAAAGTATGTATGAAGTCAAATATGTATTAATTGCAAATGCTTTAAAAACTGTCTTTTCGAATTTGTTTGAAATTTTCAATTTCCTTCGTGGAACAAACTATCGTTTAGATATGAAACATATATGTTTGATGGGCTATCAAAACTCAAACCGAATGCTTACTCACAATGCTAACAAAATCATTGAACGTGACGTGAAAATTTTAGTTGGCAACTTTGAATGAAAAGTCAAATTTCTTAGTTTGCCTTTTGTCTGATTGCCTTCAAAGGCGTGAAGGAAAAAAACAGAGAAAAGTGGGAGGATAAAATACATATTTCGGAAATATTTACGTGAATCCTAAAAGATATGAAATATAATTAAAGAAAAGAACTAATACAATAATCTTAATTTAATTAAAAACTAATAATTAAATAAAACTGTAGCACAGCAACAACATAAAATAGCAGACATGGTAAGTTGTGATGATGATGAAACTCTTTCAATGTAGCGTTTGCCAAAATTACAAGAGAAGCATTTGCCAAATTGCTTCATTAATTTATACGCGGGACGGAAGTGCAAAACAATCGAATTATGAAGCTATATTATAATTAATTATCAATTATTAGGAATCTAGGAAATTTTGGTTACAACACATTGCATACAAAGTCTGGTATTTAGTTCAACTTGGGGAGAAAGGTTTGCTGTCCAAACCAATTAGTTCATTTTGAGCAGAAATTGCCTATTAAAGAGGTGTTTGGGACGTCCAACAATGCATATTGGCCGAGAACAAAAAAAATCACGTAAAATTATTTTCCCCCACCTTTTATACATAATGCAGATTTACATAAATCTTTGACTCCAGTTATTTGACACAGCCATTTAAAAGATACTAGAATGCCAAAAAAATTACTCCATATATGTAAAAAACAACGAAAAAGATATTTGAATTATGATACTGAAGATAGATGTCCGTATTCTACACATCCGTCCGCAAATGTACATTTCAGATATATGATCAGGGGCATCCCGAACGTATTTGCAGCTTTTAGACCGTATTCATGCTCGTGCGATAAAACTTATAGAGGACAGTAAAGTATCCAAAACTATTGCAATCTTGGGACATTGTTATGACATGTCTTTATTTTACTGATGACCTTTATTTTAATAGAATATTCCTGTGAAGTAGTCAGCCATATTTCTCTGGTTCAGGTATATAACAGATTTACTGGTCTTTTTTGAGGGGTACATCCATTTTATGTATCGATGCCTTTCCAACGCAACACGCATTACCGTGAACATTTTGTTCTTCAGGGTCGTTATTGAAATGTGGACTCTTGTCGAGACTTTAAGGCGTAGTGTAAATCGTCAGTGCTCCCTCTTACCACCTTCACATTAACCTATCTGCTTAAATCAGTTAATGCCTTAGACTGATTAAACAAATCATCGTAGGTATTCAGAGCCAAATACGAATTTAGAGTTCTGCGTTAACGCCGCAGTAGTGGAGCGTAAGCTCTTTTTTAAAATTGTAGGATGTAAGCTCAAGTAAAATTAATTGTGTAAAGTATTTGATATTGTTCCGATAAATATTTGAAAGCAAATTCAAAAGCAAACCATCATCTCTTATCTTCTTAAACAGAATAAATTAAAATCTACACAAAAAGACAAAGTGAAAAAGTTCATATCTCTGACACAAACAGGCGAACAAACTGCTTTATTCTGTTTGAAACAAAATGATTGGAAGCTCGATTTGGCAAGCGACAACTATTTTCAAAATCCCGATGTCTACTATCGTGAATTGGATCGTAAACGTATCGAACAATTGTTCCATCGATACCGTGATCCCAGTGATCCGGATAAAATTAATTCGGAAGGAGTTATACGTTTCCTAGATGATTTACAGCTAAGTCCTGATTCAAAGCTGGTGTTAATAATTGCATGGAAGTTCAGAGCTGAAACGCAATGCGAATTTACGCGGGAAGAATTTTGCAATGGCATGTACGATCTGGGCGTGGACAGTTTAGATAAACTGAAATCGAAATTAAGTTTCATCGAGTCCGAACTGAATGATGTTGCCAAATTTAAAGACTTCTATCAGTTTACGTTCAACTACGCAAAAGATCCCGGTCAGAAGGGTATCGAATTGGACATGGCGATTGCGTATTGGGGTATCGTACTAAAGGGACGATTCAAGTTTCTAGATATATGGTGCAAATTCTTAACGGTAAGTGACTTTAGTTAATAAAAATATGCTGTAGTGTACCCCAAACGATTAAAGTAAGAAAAAATTTGCTTTATTTTGAGTTGGCAAATAAGTTCGTGCGGTTTTTATTTCAGTGTAACTTTCGTGGGGATTCGCTTTTGTTTTTTCAGCGCTATCGTACAAATCGAATACATATTTAGATTCGGTACGGAAACGTGAAGAAAACGACCCATTTTTTGGAACGAATGGTGGTAGGTGACGAAAAATGGGTCGTCTGCGGTAATGTAACGTGTAAAAGATCATTGGGGCACAGCAGCGAGCCTTCAACAACAACTTCGAAAGATTGATTGCGTCCGAAGAAAATAATGCTCCGTATGGTGGAATTTCAAGGATATCATCTATTACGAAGTGCTACCGATTGATTCAGTTAAAATCTTTAAAAAAGATGGCAAGAGGTCATCGATAAAGATGGTCAATATATATTTAATTAAAATTGGTCTTGTGTATAAAAAAACTGCGTTTTATTCCACTCTAAATAACCGAATAACTCAATACATATTTAACATCAATTAGTGTTTTGATTTGTTGTAAATTACATTGATTTCCGTATTCTTTATAGGAGAAGCATAAGCGTTCCATTCCCAAGGATACATGGAACTTGTTGCTGGATTTCGCCACTCATATCGACGACCGTATGTCGAACTATGATTCGGAGGGAGCCTGGCCAGTACTTATTGATGATTTTGTGGAATGGTGTCACGAGAATAATTTCAATGATAAGCGGCCGTTGACGATGGTGACACAACCGCAACAACTACAACAGCAACAAAAGACAAACATATCGAACAGTTTTCAGACATCACACAGTACAAACATGAATTATGGCTAACGAATAATTAATGTTTTCATTATTTTATTAATGCTGAAATATTTGCTTTTATTCATACAACTATAAATTAATTGCTAAATAAAAAATGAGCTGTTAAATTTTTGCTGACCCGCAATAAGTGACAATGCTCGAAGGCAATGCTACCTGCTAAAATTTGTACGTTTTAAAAATGCTACCTGCTAAAATTTGTACGCATGGACAACAAGAACTTCTGTTTGGCAAAAGTTTTAATTTTATTTTCATAATTAAAAACTATTATTCGTGTAAATTTATGATAGATTTGAAGACCAAAAATGGAGATAAATTTTGCAAGAAAATATTTCACACATTATTCTTGAAAAGGGTTTGTAAGAATTTAAAACTTTTTTTTTTAAAACAGCGTACTATAACTTTATTATAAAAGCATCTGTAGATTTTCATTTAATTTGTTCATATCCTTAGATTTTCGTTTCTTTGAATTAAGTCAGCTTTTGGGCGTTCAGTTTTACGTTAATATCATTATGATAAAAGTACGTAATAAATATAGAATAAATTGCAAGGGAGAAAGTTGAACGAGCAAAGAATTTAGACTTTAAATACTTGTTAAAAACGATTAAAATGTAAAGTAAGCAACGCCAACTGCTAGAGAACAGCCCCTAAAAGGAAACTATTAAAGACATCCGTGTAAATCCTAAATAAGAATAATCTATTTAAGTAAAGCTAAATATTTAAATAAATACCATAAAAACAGCAAAAAATGTTTTGTTATAATGATAAGAATTTAATAAAAAATGTTTTGTTTAAAATTTATAATAATAGTTTAAAATTTTAAATATATAAAAAACTAAATAGCGTTGAGCACCTGGAGAAGCGTGAAACAACGTGGTTTGGAGGCTTAATGATGTGTCACCGACGCTTGGTGGAGATGAAGGCCTTTAATGATTTTCGGCACGATGAAATCCACAACGATCAATTTGATGGAAGCTATGGATAGAATAAATCTACGATGACTAATGAAATGAAGTCTAAAACAATCGCATCAATAAATTTTGAATTGGTTAACTGGATGAAACCTACGATGACGAATTCAATTGGATGCATGCTGACAGTTGATCTGATGAATCGCACATAAAATCCTAAGTTGGTAAGTGAGTTTTCTTATCTGTATAAATATCAGAAGAAACTGAAGTTTTCTACTATACGAATTCAATATTGCTCTGAACTTTGTAAATCTATCAACGTTGCGCCTAAAAGGATGGATGCAAAGTTTTTAATTTGATGTGATATTTCTTAGAAATAAATGTCAGAAATTTGTTGTTTGTCTGGAATATTGGGTGAAATTAAAAAAAAATTGTATAAATTGAAAAATTTAATGGGTGAAAGATTTCAAAGTCTAAGAGCAAATGGTAAGCTACCATTTAAGCACTAACGAAAAAGAATGCACATAATCGATAAATTCTCAATTATTTTTAGAAAACGGTGTTGTAGTCGATCGTGAGGAAAACATCTTCATTGAACGTGGTGAGAATAATTTTGTGAAACGAAGAAAAACCATTACTCGGAAAAGGTTCTCGAATGCTCAAAGTTCAAATTCGTTAAAAAAGCAAAGCGAGAACTCCAAACTTAATGACAAAAGTAAGACAAAATTAAAATAATAAACATGAATTCAGTTTTACCGATTGCAGGCGCGTCTCCGGTGAAGATTGGCACTATAAAATCACCCATCGACCTTACGTTTCTCAACAAACCGCTCTCTGCTTCTGAGGTGAGTTCTTTGAGGAACGATATTGATGCCGAAATCGCCAAGTTAAGGCGACGACGTCAAAGATTGTTGAATGCGCGCGACAAGGGTGCTAACGAACATGACAAAATGGGTGAGAAACGTAGGTCAACGGTGCGGAATGATAGGACTTGGGATCAAAACCTCAAATCGAATAAAGTCAATAAGGAGAATGGAGAGTGCAAAGTCAAAGAGATAAAAAACAAACACAGATCCCAGGCGCCGAAAGTATGCAAAAGTTGCCAGACTACATGTCGGCCACGCATGCGCACGATTGGCTTACAAAAGAATGACACCGTAAAACGTTGTTGTGGCGGTGGCATCGAAAAGTATCTTAAAGACAACTTCAACATAAGCGATATAAAGTTAAAATATAATCCCGCTTCTGAAGTGATACCGACAGCTTACGGTTGCTTCGAATATGAACCTAATTGTGCGCTGACGGAGTACTGCAACGGTTGCTGCTATAATAATGCGGCGGCGGGTTCCTATAATGGGTTGCTATGCAGTCAGAATACATACTGTGGTTCCGGACGAACGCCATGTAGCGAGTACAACTATTGCCAGGACACTTATTATTACAACTGTGCACCACCATGTACTACATTCACAGCATATCAGCCTTGTGCGCCATACCAATCGTGCACGCCAGGCCAATCATGTACTCCATGCCGCCCATCTAAGTGCTACTGCAGGAAAGATTACTGCCAGTGCAATCGGAAGAACCATCGCCGGAAAAAAACCGATTTGAATACGGAAGAAATCGTTGCCCAGCGGAATGAGGCCAAAAAGCTTCTTGAGACCATAACGTTAAAACAAGCTCAATTGGAACGAGAAGAAGCCAGAGCGCGGGCTCGTAAAGAAGCCAGGAAGAAGCTTCGTAGCTCGTCAAAAGCAAAAGAGGTGGATCCAAAGAAGCAGGAAGAAAGTGCAGCCCGAATAGCGGCACAGTTAATAGGAAGCGATAAGCATGCGGGAGCGAATAAGACATCCGGCAAACAAGCCTCATCGAAACATCGTAATGATAGCAGTGACGGTTCAGTGGATAGTGGCAGTACTCGTCAGGTCAAGATAAAGAGAGAAAAACTGAAAGTAATAAATAAGAGATCCTGCACGGCGAGGAACAATACGTATGGCTATGATTACGATGATTGCTGCTGTTGTCCGCCGTGCTGCGAGCCAGCAGAATGTGACGTTGAAACAGAACGTACACTGGAGAAGATGTGTATAACCACATACAAGCCGAGCCGTAAGCGGCGTGACAAAGCACTGCAAAACGAAGGTGATAACAGCGATGCACAGCAGGTTACAGATGACAAAAAGGAAAAGCGTTATGAAGAATATATCAAAAAATATAAGCAGAAACCATCCACTGAGTCTGGTCGAAAGGATGAGAAGACAGTAAGGAAGGCTGCGATCGGAAAGGAAGCTGAGTTCAAAAAGGATACTAAGATCAGAGAGGAAGCTGAAATTAAAAAACTGGATCAACAAGACAAGACCGATCATAAAACACCATTGCCCAGACGACCCGCAACAGTCCCGGATAGTAGTGGTACGCAGCTTGACAAGGGTATGCATGACGGACGTGATGAAATGAATAGGGTACCACTTCAAAACCGCTTGCTTATACGAAAAGAATTTTTGCTTCGTAGTCAACAATATGCCGATTGGTCGCCGAGCACGATAGAAACGAAGCAAGAGAGCGTCACCTGCTGCGACGAATTCGTTCAGGAAATAAATGTGGTAGATACAACCCGAGAAGACCTTCCACCGTGCGCTTGTGCAGACGTAGCCATGCAGCAACCAATCGCTCAAGAGCGTATCGTGCGTCAACAAGAGCAAAAAGAATTTTGCCGGTCACTTGAAAATAACATCCGACGTATTCGTAGTGCTGCTGATGCACATACATCTTGTGATCCTATGGTAAACATTTCAGGTGAAGAATTACTGCGTCACATTAAGGATAGGCAGACTGATAATCAGCACACACAAGCGGCAAACGCATATCAAAGGCCAATAAGCACTTCACGTAGTGTAAGCGCTCCTCGTACTCCGCGATTAGAACGCGATCAAGCGGACAGGAATTATTACTCAAATGTGACATCTCGATCGCTACCGCCGCAATCATCACCACCATCAGTTGCTCGACACCAAATCAACCATGACGACCTTGACTGTGTCGCTGACATGCCGCCTTGTGAATGGGTTGAACCTGATGATTCCTGTCCCTGTGACAGGTTTTGCGATCCCACGGCTGCAAAGCCGCAATCAAGTGAAAGTGATTATTTATCCATGTCACCACGACAACAATACCAACAGCAGCCGCAGCAATATTTGCCACGCTATATACCCTGTTCTAGGGATAGCTTCCGGAGGGAAGTCGATCAAGAAGAGATTCTTCGCAGACGTAATCTAGAAGCGCGTTTACGTTTTTGTGAAGAAATCTGTCAACAGACAGAGTTCTATAAGGACAAAAACAACGTGGTTAAGTGTGGCAGTGTTGAACGTACGACAAACAGGCAATATTCTGATGAAGATTGTACTTTTACAAGGGACACACAAGAGCAATTCCTGCTTAAAGAACCAATGCGAATGGCAAAGGAAGACTATTTAGAAGATACACAACTTTCAAGTAGAACGCTTGGCTCACATTATGGTAAGTTTATAAAATATAAAAGTGTAAGAAGAAAACGAGAAGATCTTTCTTAAAAAGGCTCAAAAACCCGAGAGAAGATTTCGCTCAAGAAACTTTGAAAGGTTTTTAAAAAAGATTTCATCAGCCCCTTTCTCTCATAGGTACAGCTAGTTCTCGGTCGTTCGGTACCACAAGCTACGGTACCAACGAGGACTGTGGACAGCGTTACGTACCACTGCGACGCAGTCGTGCACGCCAAATTCGAGAAATGCCCGAATTCACAGGATGTCCATGCATGATGAATACTTACTTGGAAATCATTTCATCGATCAATAACACCGCAAGCAGTGGCGGCATCTGTGGCTCAACGGGTTCAATGAGCAGGTCAAAGAATTTTAGCGAGAGGCGAATAACATTTCGATGATGGCTCGTTTTATTTTTTAATTTATACAATCGATTTATAACATCCATTTTTGTTTAAATTATTTTTGTAAGTATGTATTTGTGATTGAGTGTTTTTTTACGTAATTTAGGTAAATGTAGCTATTTAATTATGCTAATTAAATGTAAATTAATGGTTCGGAAAAACGTTATTCTAACTAAGCCCTCATCTACGACGTGGTATTGGAAGTGGTGTTTAGAGCGCCACCAAGTGGAAAATGTGGACTTTCCTCACGACTGCGTGCCAGTCGAAAGCGATCATCGGTAATGTTGTGACGTAATTCATCATTCTGTACTTGATACTCATGAGCCAGTGCTTCCTGTTGCTTTCTACGCTCCTTTTCATTCTCAAGCTCTTTCTGTAGATGCGATTGTTAGGTTAAAACTTTTAGGAAGTGCATTAAATTCTTTAAATTGTGATGCTCAACACTTACCAAAAGCTCTTCGTTGGTTTTTCTTAAGCGCAATAACTCTTGGCTTAACTTACTATCAACTCTCAGTTGTTCTTCTAGATCACGGCGTGTTTTACTCAAGAGTTCCTCCAAAGTATCGGAGGAGATTTGCTTGTCGAGCGAAAAATTATCCAGTTCATTGCGTAGATTTTCATTAACGCTTTCGAGCTAAGAATTGTATATTTAAAATTTAATATGTTATTGTTAACTGTTTGTAGATCTTTTACTTTTCTTTTGATTTGATTCACTTCACAGAGCTCTGCATTGAGTTTGTCCTTTTCTTTGTCTAGTTTATTGCAAAGCTCTTTACGCGCACTCACATCTATTTTAAGTAAGCGTTGCGCATCAGTAGCTTCATCCAGTTGACGTTCTACGCATTTGCTTTGGTATTCTAAAGAGGATAACTGTAGGGAGAAAAATATTTGAGAGTTATACATTTTTTAAACACATGTGTAATTCTAGTGACTTGGGATGCTGACCTTATCCTCTAGTTGTTTTATAATTTCATTGCGACGGCTTAAATCCTTTTTAAGTATTTCAACTTCAGACTCTAATTCAGTACACTGTCGCCTTTTTAAATATAATAAAACAATTAAAATATTGATAAATCAATATGAATTGAAAGAAATTGCAAAAAACCTAATGTATAGTAAATTTAAAGAGGTGTTATTTAATTTAATAAGCAACTTTGATACAGTGACAATGGCAGCTTGTAAAATGACAGAGAAGTAGAGAGAAAGTTAGAAAGTTAAGTTCGTTATCTTAGATTTTAAGAGATTTCTTCTCAAATTCTTATGAAAAACTAAAAGAAAAACATACTTATATTCAGCTGCTTCTACTTCAAGGCTCTGATTACTGCCTTCTAGTAACACAGCATCGTGCGAAAGACTGCGATAGTGTTCAAGCATTTCCTCGCGTTCTTTTTCCTGTAACAAGATATTGATATTTTTTAGTTTAAAGTCGGAAATAGTTCACTTAAAATTTAAAACTTTAATAGATTCGTATCGTTGGTTGGTTTATTTTCTTGTATTTACATTTACTTCACTTTTTTAAAACAGGTTCGTCTCTTAAATCCTTAATTTTAAACTTGTTCGTTTAAGTTTTTTGTCGAATTTAATTATCAAGGCTTCTTTACTAAAAAGTTTGTTGCTTAAGTCGTTTGTCATAAGAACTTTGTTTTCAAATTTTTTCGTTCAAGGCAAGTTTTTTGTTTTATTCGGTTTGTTTCTTAAGTCTTTCGTTTCGTGAGGTTTATATATAAGCCTAACTCTTTTTAGAAATTTTGTTGTTCAAGTCTAGCTTAATAGAGTTTGTTTCCTAAGTTTTTGGTTCCAAAAAAGTTGCTTACCTATTATTTGAAGTATTTTTTTTTCTTTTTTTATTTTTTTATTAAGATATTAGTTTCTTAAGTCGTTTCTCTAAAAATATTTTGTTTCTTTAGTCTTTATTTTCGAGAAGCTTTTTCTTTCGTAAATCTTTCTAATCTGCTTTCAGAATGTAAATCTTTTCTCTTTTAACTCTTCATTTTTTATTTTATTATTTTTTTATTTTAACATTACATTCCTTTCCCTTAAATATTCATACCTTTTGCATCAGTATATCTTCTGCCTTCTTTACTTCCTGTACGTACTGACGCAATTGTTGTTTTAGGCGTTCGATTTCAGCTTCAGAGTCCTTTAATTTCTTCTTCAGTATTAAAATTTCTGCTTGGCTTTCTGCTAAATCTTTTGAAAGTCGTCTGCGAAAGTTTGAAAATTTTAAATATTCTATTGTAAGTATTCATTTCAACTTAATTAAGATTTGTTACAATTTAATTCAACTGAGATTAAGAGTAGCAGTTGACGTGTACAGCGTGAATACGATTAATGCGACAGTCGTGCCAACGTTGTCCCCTACAGACTCTCATTTTTTGTACACGAATCTTTAAAAATGAATGTCGATCTGTCCCATAAAATTTGGCATTTTTCTTCTGCGATCAGAACTTAATTTTAAAATCAAATTCTTTGAAAAAGTAGACGATGCGTACAACACGACTAATCGCATTTCACGAAAGTCGTGCACAACATGCGTTTAATTATTATGAACAACTGTCGCATTGTCGTGTCGCATTAGTCGTGTCGACGACTTCACGACTTCTTGTAGACTCACCCATTTTCTGCGATTGCTTGTTCGCGACTATTTTTAAGGGCTGCTATTTGTTGACGTAAACTTTTAGCTTCAGCTGATGTTTCATTAAGTGTTTCATCACGTTCGCGTGTTTTGATTTGCAGTTTTCTAAAATAAAAAAAGATTCGGAAAGAATTAATAAAAATTTTATCCAAATTCAGCATTGATGTTTAACATTACAAAAATTCAATATTACACAATATATTATTAAAGGTAAGAAAAAGTGCAAATTAAAAAATTATAATAAAACTATAATTTGCAAAAAAGGAATTTATTCTCATACTGAAGAAAACAAACTCGACAAAAGCTGCGAATCTGTATATAAAATTGATTTTCAAGATTAGGTAAAATTTTTTATTTTATTTATATTAAAAACGGTTCAATATCAAGGTGATTAAAATGATTCATTGAAATAAGGCCTTTCAACTTATTATGAATACGATGTTATAGAAGCAGCATGAGTTTCATTGAACCAGTAAGCAGTCATTAAAAAGAAACAAAACACACAGAAATAAAGAAGGTGGCTTGCATGCAAATAAGTGTAAAAGAAATTTGTAAATGTCTAGCGTGTCATTTATAGGGCCTCGAATTTGACAGGCTGTATAAACTTAAAAAAACCGAATCGTATTTTGATTTCTCTGAAACTGATTGATTACAACTTGATAGTGTTAATGACACTCCAAGTGCGAATGTCGTTTGAATAACTATTATAAATTAAATTAATCGTTATTAGGTTTTAAGCAAGTTTAGACTAATGAAGTCTTCTTGTACGGATGGTAACAGGACATTCACTGCGGCCATATTGATCAATCAGTCAGCGATTCCTGGGGAAAATGAGACAGTGGAACATCTCCTCTGCCACTGACACGCTCTCGATGGCTGTAGAGCCAAAAGCTGAAGCAGCTACTGGTGTCATAGTTTAGAACGGGTAGCAGAGGCTCTTTTAGGAAACCTGCGCTTCTTTAGAATAATAATAACACTAGGAACTCTTCAGACCCATGTAGTGACCTATAGTAGTCGACAAGTACAACCTAAGCTAAATTATCAGGTTTTGAGTTTGTTTTTTCGATTTAATTTTTTGCTTGGAAGAATTAAGAAGAATTTAAGAAGTTAAGTCTTTTGTTTAACAAGCTTTTGCACATCTTTGTTTCTTTATTTCTTAACTGTTTGGCTTTAAAATTTATTTCTTAACTCTTTCGCTTAAAAAGTTTGACCAACAAGGCAGTAAAATTTCCCAAAGTGTGTATAGAATTTGCTTTTGTTGTTGTTTTTTGTGGACTTAAATGTCTTCACCTTTTTAATTTTATTGAAGATGTAATTTCTGAAGTAAGCTCATTAAAGATAACATTATCGCTTTAAATGTTATAAATCTGAAGCGTTAATTAGTTACTTTAAAATGTTTGCTTTGTTGTCTTCTTAAAAGTGGGTCACTTAAATTCAAGATACGCATCAATAAGCAATTTGATTCAAGGACAATCGCACTAGCTTACATATGAATCAAGGTAAAGAAATTTTAATTTTTTCAGAAACAGGTTTCAGTCTTTATAAAGAAATATCATAAAAACAAAACTTCTAAAGAAAACAGAATTCCAGGAGCCTTTTGGAACTGAAAATCCGTATGTTTGTACGTTTTTTATTTATAAAAATAAAGAAATCCACATCCAATTCCAAAAGTGCGGTAAAAAGGTAGGAAAATATTGTAGAATACGAATTCAAGACCGAAATGCGAAGGACTTTGGAAAGACTTTAGAAAGGGAGTAAAAAATGATAATATTACTTTATGGTTTGATAATTAAAGGTACACAAATATTTGAACCTTTTATTTAAAAAAAAAAAAAGATTATTACCTTTTGTATACAAAAAAAAAATTTGATTTTAGGTTTTCTCTACAATTATTCAAACATCTTGAACATTTTAATGTTATTTTAAAGTTATTATTTCATACATTTTCATTTTTCTTCGATTTCTACTTTTATTTAATTTAAATTGTTTTTTTATTTTCAATTTTTATTTCAGTTTATTTGTTAATTTAAGCTTCATATTATGACTCGCATCCATGAAGTTTTCTGCTGGATTTAAGTTTAATGTAATATCATCTCGTTTAATAAATTCGAAGGACACTTCGTTGCAAAACCAAAAATACGGAACCACACAGAAATCAGTAATAAATTACTATTTATATTATAAACCGAAGAATCGAATACAAATGTTATAATTAAAAACGAACTGACATCAATAACAATACGAAGCTAATAAAAACCAAGAAATTTACGATAAAAATAAAAAAAACCATTAAAAATCAATAAAGCTGAAATAAAATGCCAATACTTACTCAACTCTTGACTTAATTTGAGAGCAATCGAAATGTCATGTACGAGGGAAGTCAGACTGCATACATTTGTGTGCTCAGATATCCAGCAAGAATATATTTTTGGCACAACTAAAATACTAATTTTAAGAAGGAAACTCAAGGTAACTCAAATACAAAATTTTATTAAATTAAAAGGATATTTTTGAGATTTTCAAATCAAACAATTTATGTTGATAGTTGTGGTTTTATTTGAATTTATCTCAATATAAATAAATAAATTAACCGATTAGTTATTTTATTTTTTTCATAACTTCAATTCTTAATTATTTTTTTTTATATTTATCAACAAACAGAATATATTATCAATATATTATTATTATATATTATCCCTATTTTTATGTATCATTTCTATATTAAATTTTTGTTCATTTATTACTAATCTTTATGTTTGTTTTTTCCAGATTTAGCGGTGTTTTCATTCCATACCATTTTTTACTTATTTCAATTTCAATTTTTGTTATGTTTGTTGCCTTTGATAAGATAGTTTCTTGCTTTTCAATTGTATAAAACAATTGTTTGTAAATCTGTACACAGACTTGCTTGCGGTACATGGTGGCACTCAATCCTAAACTCATAAGTAACAACTGATCATTACAAAGTGCATTACGCCTCGCCCTTCCTTTTTTTTATCTGATTACATCACTACATCAACAATAAACTTTAATTAAAATCAGATTTCATTAATTAGAAAGGCACACATAATTAAAAATATGGTTGTCTTGCTTAAAAAATATAAATATAATTTTAATCAATCGTAATTTCGGATGAAATTGTTTTTATTCTTTAATATAAACGAGCAATAAAGTTCAGTAAAGATAAAATAGAGGTAGAATGTTAATTAAAATAAGAGTCAAAGTAAATAAAATAAAATAAATTAGAAACAATAAAAAATAAAACAAAATAACACAAAAATAAAATTCAATAAAACAAAAGAAAATTTTTAACAAACAAGATTATTGAACAAACGAAAATTGTTTCTAAGAATTGTTTCCTTTCAGAAGAGAGAACTACATTTGCAAGAGAGACACGCTAAAAGTCAAAGTAAGGGCGAAGAGAACCAATTTAAGAAGTAAGCGAGTGAGAAGAGTGTAATGCAATGAAATGAATAAGTTCGGATTAAAAAAAGATTTAAATTTTATAATACGAGTATTTAGTTAAAACCTAAATAAATAATTAAAGATCTGACAAGAGGGGATTGGAAATAAATATATACATTTAAAAAGGTGCAATAAGTACAATATTTTATATTTGAGATTGGAAATATTTTAAAGATTTCCATTGTATTTCCATGTTGTATATTTTTCATACAAGCTTTTGTCCTCAAGGGTTTACATATATTTAAATTTCAATTTAATATACTTTTATACGTCTTTTAATTTAATATATGACGTTTATACGTCTGTAAAAATCCAAGCCTCTCTTAAATGCTACGCCGAAGTCTTAACCTCTCTTTCCGAACTTGACTCTTGTATTTGTTAAGCAAACGTGTCTGCTCTCTTTCCCAAATAAACACTCTAAGGAGTTCAGCTTGTTTCTTAGTTACCTGAGTTACCGTCTCGCAGGTAAATCAGACGATGGTTTACTTTACTAACGTGCGGTTCGTTAACTTTTTCACTAATTGTTGAAAAGGTTTAAAAATAAGAACTAAAAAAAGTGAATATAAAACTAATCAAAATTATCTAAAAACTAAAATCGGTTAGTGGTGCGAGTGTGTTATTTTATGTTTTACAAGAAATGTTCAACTTTGAAAACTAATTAAAAACAATTAATTAAAAGTTACGAAATTGTTCATCGTTGGCATTGAGGACGAAGCTTGATTTTAATTTTATTAAAACACTTAATCAAACCAATTTCAAAAGTCACGGCCAAATGGAAGGCCAACAGTTCTGTTCGAATTTTTGCTACAAAAGATTTATAAGCAGTTGAGTAACCTGCTGTTGTTCTCTTTCATTTATGGTGCGGTGACTTCCAGGAATTAATTTTGATGTCAGCTACAGGATTTTTAAGTTATATAAATCGAAAAATATGCATCTGAAGTAAAGAAAAATCTGAATATTTACTGTTCAGCATTGTGAATACTGAAAAGTGTTAGAAAGTAAAATCTTGGAGAGCACAAAAACAAAACTATTTATAAAAAGGTAATAACAGAATTTATATATGAATAACTCAAAAGTCTGGGGTAGGAAATATGTATAAATTTTAGGAAATATTGCTCCTGAAAACAGTTTTATAATTGTTGAACTTTTAAGAGATGTATAAGTTTAGTTTTTTTGTAAAAATATATCATTACTTACTTTAAAAGTAGTGGACGCTTTTTAAAATTTAAAATCACTTACTTTTCTGTTCTTATTGTCTTTACTAAATCGCCTTAAATCAATTTTCTTAAACTTTTTAATTGAAAAATAGATTTCATGTTTAAAGTAATTAACTTTTGTAATTGAAATTAACCTTAAGTTCTGTAATTTAAAATTAACTTCTGTAAATAAATAATTGTAGTAATTAATTTTTAGTATTAGAAACATCAAATAAAATAACCTACTAAATACAAGTTACAGAAAATCAATTTTATAATTTCAAAAAACGTGTTTGTTAGTTCTAAAAGTTACGATTTGCAGGTTATTGTTTATACCAATTCTTAGTTATTTAATTAAATGCAGTTATTAACAGTTTTCTAAAAATTATTATAATAAGACACGCAGAGTTAGTTTAGTAAGCGGTCGCTAGGTGGCTAAGCTTGTTGTTGTTATGAAATTTCTTCCGTTCTTTTATTTAGACGTTCATTCGGCCAGTTGTATGCGTGTGGAAAGACATGTTTTGATTTTTTTCTTATCGAAAACATGATTGTGGAAATGAGTGTAAAATAAATTTTTTTTAGGTTTTAATTACATTTTGACATTGACTTCTTTACAAACTTTCCGTTCGTACAGAGTACAAAAATCCTGTTTTAATATTAACAAAATGTTGAAACTAAGAAAAACATTTTTCAAGCAAAAAAATTGTTGCAAACTCCACGGATGCTCTTGTACGATATAAGCACAAATAACTACATTTTCAATCCTGGACTTAAGAAAGTAATTAACTATTTTATTTATATGCATGATTTGATTTCTCTTGAAATTCAGCCGACATTTCAAAAGGAAAAATTTTAAATTTCACTCATTTTTCTTTATCTCTTAAAGTCATTATTTAAATGCATTTTTAATTAACCACTTTAACACTCCTTCTAATCGAAAAATGTTAAGTTTCATTTTGTCATTACTGAGATTCTAACCTGAGACTGTGGCATCTGATGCGAACAATTAATCAAATCATTTTTTTCTTATCGTTCCGATACATTTGAATAGAAAAAGAGAGCATAACCTGAATTTTGTTTATATTTCATTGCTGAATTCTGTTTTGAATGCATCAAGGAAGGGTAAACAATTTTTCTGCTGGGATAGAATTTAGATTTATAGAGAAAATATTATTTTCTTTAACAGAAAAAGTATTTTATTTGATAGTCATTCATCTGGTAGCCGTTTATGCCGACTGTAGCGTACATATTCCTTATTTGTATAAACCTTTATATTTTTTATGAGTGCGTTCTTGGCTTTCCTTAGTTGCAGACAAGAAATTTGATTACGTATTCAACTCTCACATTCAACGTTTGAGAATCAATAAAACAAAAAATAGCAATCAAACATCCTGTTATTGGGCGGTAGTGATATTTGTTTTTGTTTTTAAGCATTTAATTGATTTATAAAATTTTTTTGTCACTTAATTAAATTCCAGTAATAACTGTCCAATGATTTAATTTCATTAACGAAATTCGATTTGATGTCGTATTTAAAGAGGTTTTTTAAAGAAATATTTTAACGTAGCTATAACTATCTAGTTTATGCTAGATGAAATGTTTTTTGCAATCATCAACCTTTTGTCAGCTGTTATTCGAGCCTAATTAAACTCTAACCTATTAAAACCGCATGTGTATTTGTTAGGTTTTGCAAAAAAAGCACAAAAGAAACAAAGAAGTGGCGGAGCAGCACTTTAGTAGATAATTTAAATATCAGCTGCCTACTTTAAGTAGTTTCTTTGTTTAAAGGTATTTTAATACCACTTCATACTAACCTGTTTTTTAACCACAATAAATGATTGCTGATATTATTTATTAATATTTCATTATGATATACTTGGTTTTCAAGTTTAAAATTTAAAAATGTTTGCTTTCATTTTAAACAAATTATTGGTTTAAGTTCTGAATAAGGAAATCATATTCAGTTTGTGCCCACACTAAACAGGAATTTTCTGATATTGTTTATGCGCTTGAAGAGACACTTAAAAAGAGGTCAGATTAAACCTGTTCACAGCACATAAAAATTTAATTAATCTGGGTTTTTAAATAATGCGAAAAATAACTGAATTTTTTCTTGAATTCTTTTTAGAGAAGACCTCAATTGCCTTTGCACATTCCCACCTTGAACGTTACAATAATGAAACGTCGAAAACTGATATACTGCTGGGCGGCGTTCAACATCGTTTTTATAAACGCCTTCTTAATACTTCTCAGCGCACAAACCGTCAAAACCGCGATAGTACCGCCGCCTTGGAGTGATCCAGAGAAAAATCCATGTGCTGCGCTACCGGGTGGGTGGCAGCTACTCTATTGGCCTCCACTTATGAAATGTTTCAAAATATTCACTATCGGCCACCCATGTCCAGACACAATGGAACTCAGCCCAGCAGCGTTTAATGGTAGAATAAAAGGCAGCAGTCGAAGTCTACCAGCAGCGGAATGTCATTGTCCTCCAGGAACAGCGCTGAGTGCTAAAACCAATAAATGTCATACGATATTTGAACGAGGTCCATGCAATCTCGGAGAGTATTTCAGACCAGCTTCACCAGAATACGAGAAGCAACTGAATAAAAAGTATGGGGTATGTGAAGATAATTCTAAAATATTTTCAATTATGTTTTCTTATAGGATGGAACAGAATCATCGATATGGTATTTGTCAAATGACACGCCGCTGTCCGGATAGCATGATTTACTGGCCTGTAGATGGCAAGTGTTACACACAGTTCACCAAAGGGCCTTGTGTTAAGGGTAAACTATTGGTACTGAATTCAGATGGTTTAGCAGAGTGCAAAGCAAGTTCTTTCAGAGGGAGTTTTGCTGATAATTTTTAATTAGGATTCCAATTTTAGTGCCACGATGGTGACGAATTGCGTGCTTACTACTACGATGAGGAAGAAACATGCCACGAGCACTACACCAAAGGGCCATGCTCTACACCAGGACACCTTTTTTTACCAGGCGGTCGTTGTGGTTGTAACAAAAATTTACCTCACTATCATGAAGAGCAAGAGATGTGTTTTGAATTAAGTACTTTTCAATTTATGAAACAAATAACATTTTCCTAACATGTTTTATATCATTGCGATAGATTCTCCCGGTCCCTGTCCGCCAGGCCATGTTTTCAATATACCCGAAAGTATAACCCGCCAAGAGACAACCAGTTATCTCTTAAGCCGGGCTCGCTGTCAGTGTAAAGAGGGTTACGTTCCTTGGTCCGACGGTAGTTGTTATCGTCTCTATACACGTGGACCATGTGGGCCCAATGAATTCCTCATAAATGCCACGAGTTGTGTGAAGAATATGTGCGGCAAAAATCGTTTATATTTTCCAGATCAAAAATCTTGCTACCGCATTGGTTCTCAGGGACCCTGTTCTCTAAATCAGGTGGTGGTATTCGATTTCAACGCACGCCCTTCCGTAGATGGAATATCATACAATGGTTTATGCGGTTGTTCAGGCGTCATAATGAATTTGAATCAACAGTGTACGAGTGCTGAAGAGGATGCGAAAGTCAATACATGTGAGGCAACACCTGGTATGGCCGAAATTAATGGAATCTGCTATAAATTATATAGCAGAGGACCTTGTGGGCCGGGACAATGGTTGGCTCCGTCAAAAGTCACGCCAGTAGGCGTTGCAATGCCACAGATGGCGGCATATAAGGCAAAATGTGTTTGTCGTCCAGGATTTACGGTTAATAATAGTGATGATATCACAGAACAAGATGAGTTAACAAATCCTAGTGGTATGGTGCGTAGTTGTAATGCACCAAGTGTAGGATTGGCAAGGTATTTAAATAATCAACGTCAGAATCATAAATTTTACTCTTCTACAGCCACTACTACAAACTATTCTTTTAATTTTTTCAATTTCCATTTTTAATTAATTAAATTATTGTAGTTTTACCTTTATTCCTTTTAATAATATTATGTTGTTTTCGAACAAAAGTGTGAAGTAGTTGATTACTTTCAATGCTTGAATTGAAAATGATCATTACAATTACCAACTATTTCTTTGAACTTTGAACAAATTGCTTTTGAATAACAAAAAAATATTTTATAAACACAAATACCTTTTCTAACTTTCGATAGTTTAAGAAACTGCAGGTACAGAACAAGTACAGGTACCAGTACCAGTAAAGCATGTACGAGTGTTTTTCGAATGTACTTTAGTATTTGAGTTTTTTTTAGAATTCTTTGCTGCTTTTTACAATCTTTGAGTGCTCTGAACTAGCAGTAAAGCTCAAGCATTTGAAAACATTGGATAAATTTAATTTTTAATTCTGCTACTTTTTGAGACATTTTAAGTATTTGCCTTTCTATGAGAAGTATTTTATATATTTTCAAGTACAAGGTTTTATGGTTTTTAAAATATGTCATGGTATTTGCAAGGTCTTAGAAGTTTTGACAGTAATTGATTTTGTATACCATTCTTAGAATTCGAAAACTCTTTTGTTTATACTTCTACTAAACCGCTCTTGTACTAAAAAAATCGGCATGTAAAATTTTAAAAACCTATAGAATCTAGAGATATGTGTTGATTTTTAATTTGATATTATGTACGTAGCTGAATTTTATTTCCGTACTTTTCTTTTTATTCAGTACTGAATTATATATCAGTATAGCTGAATTTTATTTCAGTACTTTTTTTAAGTAAGGTTTTGTAATTTTAAAAATTACAAAACCCTAGAAAGACTTTTTTGTTAAAAAATGTATTTATCAAGGGTCCGCAAATAATAATTATTTGTTTTTGTAATAATAAAGAAATTTCCAATAACTCCAAATACTCCGCAAAGTGAAAAAAAACTACATGGAAGGTACAAAATAAATAAATAAATAAATATTCTCTTCCGCTTCTGTGCCGATTTATTATCCTAAATGACTAAATTAGTTAACTCAGGAACTAATTTTAGTTAAAGAAGATTAAAACTCTCCGTGTTCTTCAAACTATAATAATTGTTATGAAGCAAACAATACAAAAGAATTAAAAAGAATTTTTTTCACTTATAATTTCAATGGCTGTGATATAGCAAATTAAATAAACAATTAAACAGTTAAACAGTTTTTAGAAATGAAAATTTATTTTATGATTTTTTCCGGTAATTATTTTATTTGCGGAATAAGACCAGTTTTAATATCCGATCAGAAATAACGCGGGAAAAAAATAAAAGTTCAGGCTTTGAGGAATTAAAAAATAAATAGAGAGTTAAACCTTTTAATCTATAATAGCTTTGATTAAGTTAACTGTGCATGTGTGGGAATTAAGTAAAATTTAATATCTTAAAACTTAATTGAACCTCATTTAAATACTAAAATTTATTTCATTCTTTAGGTGGTTTCTAGAAATTTTTGGATAAATTCCAATGAAGGGAATTTCAAAATAAATTAGTAGTTAATTTCAAATAGAATTGCATAGAATGAGTTCAATTTGTTTCATAAATTTATATTCATACTTAATTTAAAATGTAACTATTGTGAAAAAAATTTATATTTAGTTTTTTTAGGAACGCTTGCATTATGCAAAGTTTAATTTATTTAGTTCATCTTTGAAATTTTTTAAGACTTAATTAATTCATTCATGCTCCCAGTTTATTTAGACTTAATCGATTTAAAAGCTAAATTGTTACGTTTATAAATAGTTTCTTGAACTTTTTTGATATAATCTAATTAAAAAAGAAATTTGTATTTTCAAATTTATATTTAATTTTATCTAGTTATTATTTAGTTTTTACGAAATTAGTGTGTAACATGAATTCGTTCATTCATTATAAAATTACGTAAATTTATATAAAAATTTAGTAATAAGTGAATTCTATATAAGAAAATTGTATTTATATTTTAGTGTGCCATGTTGTAAATAAAAAGAAATATAAAAACTGTAAAAAAACAATTTGCATTACTTCTAAAAGTCAAAATAACTTAATAAATAAATAAATAAAATAACAAATCAATTACTTACTTCAGTTGCTCTTCTAATTCTGTTACTTCTTGCTCGAGGCTGATACGTTTTTCTTTGCAAGCTTTCAATTCGTATTCTAACTGATAGGCGCGCTCAGTTTTCGAATCGAGTTGAGCCTTAAAAACAAAAATAAAATCACAGTATATTGCTTCAGATATCACTTTCCAAGTGATTCTTACCAGAATTTTATCCTTTTCATTTTCCAGATTCACGTAAGTCTTCTTCAAAGCAGTCACTTCATTACGTAACGTAGTAGCTTCCTGACGCGTTGATTCACGACTTGTGTCCAGGGATTTTAAACGATTTTCTGCTGTTTCTAAGTGTGTATCAGCGATTAGTAATTTATTTTGATACTCCACCAAAGAGCGATGAGTTTGTTCTTGCAATAATCTAAAGAACGAAAGCAAAAAGTATTTTTAGAAAAACTAAGGGAGACTGTAAAACTAAGAACTTAAAAAAAACAAATTAAATAACAATTAAAACTGAAATAATGTTTACTTAAGTTGATTCTGGCTGGTTCGTAGTTTAAAATTCTCTTCTTGCAGCTCATTTAAGCGACGCTTCAGCTCCTCGATTTCCTCTTTAAGTAGAATTATTTGTGTTTCACCAGGCACACGTGCTGATTGTAGCTCTCGCGTTTCACGTTCCAACTGTTTGAGCCGATCTCTCGTCGCTTGTAGTTGTTGCTGTTGTTGCTCCGTTGTGGTAGCATGCAACTGTGTAAGGCTTAAATGTTTTTCACGTAATGCATCACGCTCACAGCGCACTCGTTCCAGTTCAGCACGTACGCAATCGCGTTCACGTTCAGCTCGCAATACAATCGCCTGCACACAATCGCTGCTGTTAGAACTGGTGGAACGTGCAGACAGTGGCAGTGATGGTGTTGTTGTTGTTGTAGCAACATTTGCTTTAGCTGTAGCATGTGTGGTAAACTGATCTTGACGTAGACAGAGCTCGGAGCGTAAGATACGCAACTCTTCATCCTTGGATTTTACTTGGTTTTGTAGAAATTCAATCTCCTGCGTAGTAATGAGGAAATAATAGAGAGAAAAAGTTTTAAACAGTTTAAATAAAAAATTGGAAGATTAAAACAACACAAAATAAAATTAAAATATTTTATATAAACCAAAATCGGACAATTACGCCCGTTTACCTTATCGGATCCACTTTTACTGATTAAGCGCAGATATTCTTTTTGGAAAAAGTCACGTTCGGACTTTACACGAATCTTTTCCTCATCCAAACTGACAGCACCGCGAAGTTCTTTATCTTTGAGTTCTAAAAAGAAGTGATAAAAATAAAAAGAAATTTAGTTGCTTTCATGTATAAAACATTCTTGTGAGGCAGAAAAATTAAAGCCGGTTTTAGTAGAGATCATTAGGTCATCTGAGTAATTTACTTTTATTAACTAACTAAATCACGATTTATTGTAGAAAAATAAAGCCGAACATCTACAACATTTGCTATTCAACCGTTTAGTATTTAACAACAAGTAACCTTTTTGCAAGTGATGAATTTTATGCTGCAACTTAATTATTCTCTTCGACTGAGCTTCTGTTTCTTTTCGTAATGAGGACGCTATAAAAACAGCAAGTTATTTAAGTAAAAATATGAACTATTTTGTTTTCATTTACCTTTTTCACATTCTTCCACATAAAGTTTATGCATGGATGTTTGTATATTTGTTTCCATCTCCCCATCTTGTCTCATGCTTTTGCAGGATTCTAACGCTTCACGCTTAGCATGCAGCTGCTGCAACTGCTTCTGCAGTTGTTTTATTTCCTGTTCTCGCTCAGCAATTTCTCTATTTGCTTGCGTTTCGACACAAAGTGCGGCTTCCTTTAATTCATCCAATTCTCGGTGCAAATTTTTGTTTTGTGTCTCCAAATCTACAGCGCGCTGCATCGCTTCGTGCATTCGATCTTCATAATGTTGCATTTTAGAGTGTAAATCAGATTTTTCACGTTGTAAAATTTCTATATCTTCAGCCAATTTGCCGACGTCCTTGTAACAGCAATCTTTTGCCAATGCAGTGGTTGGGCGACCACCAGAAAGGAGCTCATTAAGGCGGCGTATTTCACGATCTCGGGCTTCAACCTGTACAGTTAAAATTAAATCGATAAATTTCTGATTTGTTTTTGTCTGCCAACTAATAACTTACTTTACGCTTATGAAAATCTACTTGTACTGTCAAATCCTTCAATTGCTGCTCCAACTTGGACAGCTCTGTGGAAGATTTGCCATCACCTCCAGCACCTGAAGTAGCTCGCTGATAATTACTGTCCGCAGTACATTTGGCACAACGTATGTGAGTAGTTAAAGAAGTTGGAAACTTCTCACCTGAGCGCACTGTACTAACAAAAGGCTTTTTTGCTATAAATAAAAAAAGAAAAATAATGTAGACTGCACTTATTGATTCTTATAAATTAATTCCTACTTAAATCCTTCTGTTTCATGGTACTTCCTGCACAACTTCGGGCACCGCCAGCCAACGATGAGGTCTGCTTGGCTTGCAAGGATTTGATTTGTTGTTGCAATTGATGGCAATGCTGCTCCAAATGGGTTTTATCACTTTGCAGCTCCCGCATGCGTGCATTAAACTCTGTAAGAAAAAATCATTTTCAAAAATTACTAAAAAGACAACGAGTAGGTTTCGCTTGCCATTTGAATACAGTTCCAGCTCTTCTTTCTTTTTTAAAAGCTTAAAATGCAACTCATTGCATTCAGCCAGCAGACGCGAATTATCACATTTGTATGGCTCGACATCTAACTCCCAGCAGGATTTTTCCTGTAAGTAAAAAGTTATTAAAGTTACGTGATGGTTTGAGAAAAGTGGGTGGTGAAGGAAGTTTGGATGCAAAATTCAGGAGTTGGGCCAAAAGGAGGTCAGATATGTATTACAGTTAAGATGACCATGACAACCGATATTGTGTTGGTGCATGCTGGGCAATTTTTGTTTTGCCTCTTTGGTGGTTAAAACCGTATAAGAACGTTATGTAGGTCAAGTTGTGTTTCAGTCTTGTCTAGAGATTTGGTGAGGAATAAGGCAAAGTTTTTTTGCTTTCAGGAATTCACATATTTTTTTTTAATATTACCTCTCTGGAAAATCTTTCGTACGCCTGCATTTATCAGTTTACCAATGAATTAATCAGTTATTAATTTGTAGACACGAATAATTTCTAGGAGGCTAAATGTATAAAGAATTCTGCATTTGCCCAAAATGTAAGCCACGGGTAAGGGATCAGATGGAATAGAGTAGCTTAGGTATACAGTAGCATCACTTCACATTTTGCTTACCTCTAGTAAGTTCCCTATCTGCTCTTTAGCATCACGTAAGCTTTCTGTCGTCCTGACCAAGTCTTCAAACAGCGTTCCAACCAGTGGAATCGCTGCCAGTGGCAGTGTTTGGGTATAGCCAAGTACATCGAGCTTTTGTCGTAAATTATTGTACACACCATTGCTGAAGCTCATAATAAAACTTTAATAAAATTAAGGACACCGTATATAAATCTGAATTTAAATCTTAAATTGTAATTAATTAAAGTAAACATAAATGAAAACACAATAAACAAAAATACTAATTTCAAATTTTACAGCAACAACTTAAATACAGCTGTCAAAAATGAGGATCAAGACGCGCCAGTCTTGCCAAGCTTACCATAAAAAAATGTTCGATAGCAACAGCCAGTATTAAAGCGTAAATATTATAATGGGAGTTCGTTCGTTAACTCAATCTGCTCGCGTGATCTCTTTAAACATTATGTATCAGTTCATCATCTTCGTCAAGTGCTTTTATATAGATTTAATTGGAATTGTATGCAGTTTTCACTGTTCTTAAAAATGTGCATTGCTGATTAAAATAAATAACCAGCGCTTTCAAAAATTATTCACGGAGGTCGCTAGGAATTTAGAAAATGAGCGAAAGTATCCCTGTATAGAGGAAACAGTTATCCTATAACGGCGCTATTCCGATAGCGTCTCTTTTCCAACAGTGTAGGTGAAATTCTCAATATCGTCTCTTGATTTTTCTGCAGACATTTAAAAAAGGTAAAGGCGTAAATGTATAGCAAGATATTTATAATTAAAAAAGAAAATAGAACATTTTAAATTACGATAATTTTTTTAATTTCGAAGTAAAAATAAACATTAAATTAACCAAAAACGAAATTTTACAAATAAGAAATTTATATCGTTATCATTAGCTTTTATGGAATATTAAAAGTTCTTAATACAGGCGAAATGAATGAAAAGCGAAAGCGTTGAAGGCGAATTGACTAGCAAAAGCGTTGGAGGTGATTGAATTTCTAGAATCCTTCTCGTCATCCTCCCAAAACAAGTCTTTGGCAAATAGGTTTTAATATCATATTCCGACCTTTCTATTAATAATGGCTTCGCCTAGAATCTTCTTTTTGATGTAATTTTCCTAGTGGTTTGGTTGTCTTCAATGTTTTCTAATTTTTTAACTGTTTTAGAACCGCAATAGCTTTAGGCACCTTCGCCTTCGATGACATTTTTAAAATTTACTTGGCCTTGCCCGTGCGCCACCTCACACAATTTACAACTGTTGTTCTTATTTTTTCGGCAATTTCGAGTATGTATTCTCTACTTGTAGCTATTAGAAGATTCGTGTGGACGCAGATTAAGAGGTTAATATTTCATATAATCGATAATTACAGTTAAATCAGAACATCCCTATGAGTGCTATTAAACACATCACTTGTTGTTTTTTGTTGATTGCGGGTCGGGTGAGAATTAAGGTAGTTCTGCCTTTATAAAAAGAATTTGTACAAATGGATGGTTATTAAAATACAAACAGAAATATAAGTGAATAGCTGAATTAGAAAATGTCCGATGCGAAGTCGGGTAAGTTTGGCTCTTCGTCGAATGGTTTACTAATGTCCAAACCGGCCAACTTACAATGTAAGGATCTGCAAGAATACCTGAGGTCTCGCAGCCCAGAAACCCTGGAAAGACTTTATAATTATCCAACTATTTGTCTGGCTGTGTATAGGTTGGTATTATTAATCACATTCCATCACATGCCATCAACTTCCCACCAATCCATAGGGAGCTTCCGGAGATCGCACGCCAGTTTGTGATTCGTATTCTTTTCATTGAGCAGCCTGTACCGCAGGCGGTTGTTGCATCCTGGGGTTCGCAGCACTTTGCCAAGTAAGCCACACAATCATTGAACTTACTTTAGTTGTTTGTATTTATATCATTGCATTCTTTCGCTAGAGAACAAGCTGATGCCTGTTCCTGCCTAACGTCCTTGAATGTTTGGCGTGTTACGGCCATTCCAGGTGGTTTGTCCGCATGGGAACTTAGTCCCACATTCAAGCGAAACCTTAAAATAGCTTTACTAGGTGGTGGCAAGCCTTGGTCCATGTCCCACACACTTGAAAAGGATTCCAAGCCACGTGACATCGCCTTTCTGGATGCGTACGCTATGTCACGCTGGCGTTGCGTGCTACACTACATGGTTGGCTCTGGTGCGTCCAGCAAATCTCAGGACAATGAAGGCATTAGTCCTGATGCGGTGCGTATACTACTGCACGCTAATCTCATGAAGCGTGACGAACGCGATGGCATCACGATAACACGTCAGGGGTTTCAGTTTTTACTGCTGGACACACAATCGCAAGTGTGGCACTTCATGTTACAGTACTTGGATACATGCGAGGATCGTGGCCTAAGTTTACCCGATTGTTTATCGACGCTGTTTCAGTTAAGTTTCTCCACCCTCGGTCGCGACTACAGCTCTGAAGGTATGAACTCAAAGATGCTGACGTTTTTGCAGCATCTGCGCGAGTTTGGTTTGGTTTTTCAACGTAAGCGCAAAGAAGGACGTTTCTATCCGACGCGTTTAGCTTTGAACGTGACGAATAAAAACGCCACCGTGCCAGCAGTGATCAGCGAAGAGGACAAGATCCAAGAGAGCGGATACATTGTGGTAGAGACAAATTATCGTGTGTATGCATACACGGACTCGCCGCTACAAGTGGCGGTTCTAGGCTTGTTTACTGAATTGCTATACCGCTTTCCTAACCTTGTCGTGGGTGTGCTGACGCGCGATTCTGTGCGTCAGGCATTGCGTGGTGGTATCACAGCAGACCAGATTGTCAGCTACTTGGAACAGTATGCGCATCCTAATATGAAACTCGCTGAATCTACCATAAAATCAAAATCACCGCTACCACCAACGGTCGTTGACCAAATAAAGCTGTGGGAACTGGAGCGAAATCGTTTCATCTACACTGAGGGTGTAGTTTATAATCAGTTCTTGTCGCAGGTCGACTTTGTTACGCTGCGTGACTATGCACAGTCCATTAACGCGTTGGTGTGGCAGAATGAGCGCACACGCACTATGGTGATATCGAAAAATGGGCACGATGATGTGAAAAGATACTGGAAGCGTTACTCCAAAAGCGGTGGATAGGAGTGCTGACTGAAAGATGCGTTTGCTTTGCGTTTTTATTTAATGTTTGATATACAATTGAAGATATATAAGAACAAGAAATTGGTTACAATTTGTCATCCTGCATTAAATCTATAGCGTACTATAGCTAATATCTAAATTTATCAAAAATTTCGCTAGAAAATAGAAGGATGGTAGTCTAAGGGATTTTCCATGTATGAACTGAATAAATATATTAATGAAATAAACTTTTTATATTTATACCTTTTAAAATCTTTTGTAGATTTACATAACAGAATTCAATACGTAAAACTACCCGCGAACCAAAATGACAATATTAGAATTTCCACCAAATCGGAATAAAATTCGCAAAGGGTAGAAAAGTATCCCTAAAACATTACTGGTCGCTGTGGCATACACAGATTGTAGTAGCTCTTCTTGTCCCAGAAATCAATACCCTTCCAGCCACACCAACCTTTCGCTTGTATTATTTGTAGATCATCAACACCCGTGTAATGAGGATCCAAGATAAGAAATTTTATCTGGCCTGTTTGGACACAGTAATCAATGCCTATTATTGTATGAGCCAGAACACCACCACCAATCATCACCGGAGTTCCTTGAGTCTGGAAATGCATGGCCAAATCAGACGCCAGTGATGCTACGTCAGCGCCTGTGCTAACATGCTGTATCTTCGAGTCGACATTCAGGAATCCCTGCAAACACATGCTAACCTCCGTTGAGCCAATCCATTGCGTTGACCCAGCAAAAGATTGCGGTTTATCACCGATATCTACGAGGTACTTTTGTATCTCTAGATGCGTTGGTAATGCACGCTCTGTATATCCTTGTAGTTGGAACCACGAACAAATTGTTTGTAGCGAGCGATACGCACAACCCCATCCCTTGTCTTGAATTTTTTGCTGCATGTAATGATAGTAAAAGTAATTACCTTGCACCAGATATTGTTTTCCATCTGCTACGCCGCTCGACTTTAGACCAACGTGAGTGTTGGCTAGCGGTGCGTCGGCAGGTAGTTCAGAACGGAAGATACAACGGTTTGCACGTCGGAAGTAAGGACGTACTACGGGTAAAGCGAAGTGTCGATGTAACTTCTTGCGTTTCTCTTGCATGACAGCAACATCATCAGACACGCCATCCAGATAAGCGCACGATAGAAAATATCCGAATTCCTACATGAGAAAAATTATGAATAAAAACATCTGTATATTCATTCCAAAGCAAAGATCTTGTCCACCTGAGGGTAGAAGTGAAAGCTGCGTGGTACCAACAACTTTGATGTTCCGTTCTCCTCCAAACGGTCAACTATACTTTGCTCGTACAAACGTAATGCGCGGCAAATGCTCTCGATAAGTATGTCATACAAGCGAGACACCTTCGTGTGCTTGCAGAGCACGGCCATCGCCTCCACATCCAATGGCATGCATACCTTCTGTTCTTCGCGGTGGACACACATGCTCATGGCTGGGAACGTGTGGTCCGCTTTTGGTGTATCGGTTACCGGACGCTCGCGTGTTTTACATTTTAGTACATCAATACTGATTATATCGAAATCACTTCCCAAAGCTCCGCAGTGGTCACTTAAAGGATTCCCGTCTGCTACTCTTTTCTGCTTTCGGTCCATGTTTTCTTTGTTATCTTGGCTAGCAACGTTGATTGATTCTGCAATTACTTGCACCACGTCTGTGATAAGTGAATCATTAGTGATGGCTTTGGTTGCAACGCCGTTTTCGCTGCTGATCAAAACCCCTTGAGCACCCGCATTGGTTATGTAGATGTTCGTTAATGCTACATGAAATATCAGGCTGCCACCGGAGATCATCTTACGTAGTTCATGAATTTCATGACGCACGGCCTGTTGAGAAGATATATAACTCAATTATAATTTAAGGAACTTTCGTCTGATTACTAAGTCATCTACCTGCGTGGTCTGTTCCGTGTATATGTTTAAATAACATTTGAGACGTGTAAAGCAGAAATCCCGATAGAGTTGGTCGGCCTCCATGACTTCATATGGAATATCTTGCAGTTTCTCATGCATGAATATTGATGCGCGCAGGCCAACAAGTGTACCCAATTCACACTGTAGCAAAATGGGATTATCTGTGATATCCACGTCTTTGAAGACCTCACTCAGATGTGCCTCCGTGTCACTGCAGTCGCCGAATTTCACGAGGCCACAAAGATCCAACTCCGCTGGGAACTTGTGTTGAATCTGCTCGTAGTTCAGATGGCCGATGGTGGATTCTACATTGAAACCGAGCAGCAACAGCGTCCCCTCACCATAGAAGACACCAAAAAGACAGCCGCTACATTGCTGCTTAATACGTTCCAGCCGCTACAGGGTTTACAAAAAATAGGATCACCAATGGTTTGTAAGTGTTGACTGCACCTAACCTTTAATAGGAAACTCGATATCTTCAACTTCGGAAACATTTGCAGAACTTTTTTTTTGGAAATACAATAATTATAAAAATTTTGTATATTTTTCTCGTTCTCTACCGATTTCTCTATACGTTGGCACTATGAAGCACTGCGCTGAAAGGTGCGACGGCTTTTGAAACCAACTCAACGCCGTAAAATAATTAGTGTGACTAATATTGTAGCAAATTGGCTAAATTGAAACCATACGCAGTTTTCATTGATTATGCAATTTATATTTTATTTGGTACTACATACTATAAAAGTAAATAACTTAAAGGAATCGCACCAGCAAAATTTTTGACTACTCTGTATGAAATGGGACGCCGTGGTTTCATATATCAGCTTGGTACTATCACATTTTCCTATATACCAACTCACACGTACGAGCATGTGAGAAACTGTCTATTACACTGTCGAAATCTGGCGCAAACTGCTATTATAAACTTTTTTAGCTGCAATACATATTATTTGCAGATTTAATTTTTGCTTACTCCTCATGACTATTTTTTTCTTATAATTTAAATACAATATATATATTTAATTCACCAATTACGTATTTATTATTACATACAAATTACCAATCCAAATACAAATTATTCGACGCCTTGATTTTTCCTTTTGTAACTTTGTAAATAAAGTTGAAAAGTATCTTTTCTTAATTAATATTATATGGTATAATAGTTGGTGTAAAACTAGCTGTTTAAATCCAAGAAGCTAAAAAAGTATCTAATGTTAAAATTGTGTCGTTTTAAAAAGAAAAGTACGAAAGGAGTTTATATCAAAATAGAAGGAAAGTTGGAATTGGGACCATGTATGGTTGTCAATAAATTAAATCGATAAGTTTGTAGAAATATCAAGTAGCAACATCTCTAGACTCCAATCTTTCAAAAATTTGTCCACGTGTTTGGTGAGAGGTCTTGCGATGTATTTAGTTCTTCAATAAAGGTTGTGTTGAACTTTCCAAGAATGCAAAACGAACTTACTTAGAACAGACGCCATCCAGAAGAGGTGAGCAATAGTAAATTATAAAAGCTGGGGTTGGTACAGGCTGCTGCGAAACCTGCGCTAAGTTTTTTCTTAATAGCGTTTAAGCTAACGTCCACTAGTTCTCGTAGCAGGTTTAGACAGATTGGTATTTGCCTCGAGCTGCTGAGCTGCAGTCCGACCAGCAGAGTCAAAGCTAGAGTAAAATGGGAATTTAGCTGGCTGGCGTCTCGAGAAGCCCGTGCATGAATTAGCTTTTCTGTGGGAAAGAGTATTTTTATGATGATCAGTTTATAACATAAATGAAAAACATGATTGTATAATTTAACATGCATTACCATCTGATTTTGTACTATGAAAATTATAAGTACATACATATGCATACAACTGTTACAATTGTATAAAATCTATATTCTAGGAGGCGGGAGATTGTATATGCATCATGAAGATGGCGGGAGTTCTGCAAAGACAAGTTGGTAAGAGGCAAACATTCTTTAGGAAATCGTTCCTTAATATAAGCACACGTTATTTTAGCTTTTATGACACTGTAGTAGTTATGAATACTTTATTTATTTTAAATGATGAAGTAAACATAGAAATATGAGTTTGCATGATTAAAATTCTCATACATGCACTACCATCTGATAATATATATTTTATTAAAATTATTTAAAAAATTGAGTACCACATTTTTATATATTATTGTTTGTGTTCCATTTTAGCCTTTAAAAGGTTTGTAAATTGACACAAATCTTGAAAACATGTAAATTGAGCTTGCAAAAAGCTCGCTAAGTTTCTGATGTATAGCCGCCATCTTTTGGACTGAAGAAGAAACGTGAAACTTTTCTGGTGCACAGGTAATCTTTTCTCACTAGCAACGAGTCATTCTGTTACTTCTATCATAGCTTCATTAAATTGTCTGCGTGATAATTATGACGGTATCTAGAAAACAAAACATATTTTCCATTTCTGATGATCTTCTATTTAAAATGATAAAAGCATGATTATATTTTCTAACATGCATCACCATCTGAACAATATACCATTTAATTTGTCCGTTATAACTTCAACATTTCCTCATGTTTAAAAAGAGAAAACTATTTACAGGTCTATTACGGCAGAAAGACACAAATCGTAAATTGACACAAATCTTGAAAAGATGTAAATTGAGCTCGCAAAAAGCTCACTAAGTTATTGATGTGTAGCCATCTTTTGGATTGCAGAAGGAACGTGGAACTTTTCTGGTGCACAGGTAATCTTTTCTAAAAGGTTTTTAGAGTCATTCTGTTACTTCTATCATAGCTTCATTAAATTGTCTGCGTGATAATTATGACGGTATCTAGAAAACAAAACATATTTTCCATTTCTGATGATCTTCTATTTAAAATGATAAAAGCATGATTATATTTTCTTACATGCATCACCATCTGAACAATATACCATTGAATTTGTCCATTATAACTTCAACATTTCCTCATGTTTAAAAAGAGATAACTATTTACAGGTCTATTACGGCAGAAAGACACAAATCGTAAATTGACACAAATCTTGAAAATATGTAAATTGAGCTCGCAAAAAGCTCACTAAGTTATTGATGTGTAGCCATCTTTTGGATTGCAGAAGGAACGTGGAACTTTTCTGGTGCACAGGTAATCTTTTCTCACTAGCAACAATAGTCATTCTATTTACTTCTATCATAGCTTCATTAAATTGTCTGCGTGGTAATTATGACGGTATCTAGAATACAAAACATATTTTCCATTTCTGATGATCTTCTATTTAAAATGATAAAAGCATGATTATATTTTCTTACATGCATCACCATCTGAACAATATACCATTTAATTTGTCCGTTATAACTTCAACATTTCCTCATGTTTAAAAAGAGAAAACTATTTACAGGTCTATTACGGCAGAAAGACATTTTAAAAGAAACTGCCATATTTTCACGATGGGTGAGGTTAAGAAATTTTTCATTATCCGGCTCCGATCTACCGCTGAACTACATAATTGAGCCCGCTGCGGACAATATTTCGGGTCACTTCGGTTAAAATTCAGCCTGCAAAAGTTGTGATAAAGATCTAAGCCGCCAAAAAAACTTGTTTTTATTGTTGTTTAATTATATATTGGTGCTGAACTAAGTCTCGAGAAACCCAAAAAATATGTATATAGTATATAAAAACAAAACTGAATAAAATGTTAAAAGTATAGCAAACTGTATCGAAATTTCCAGTATTTATTTTTACAATAAATAACGATGTGAAAAACACGTGTTTTTACCGAACACAATCAACTACTCGGTGATGCAGACAGCAAACATGATTCAAAATTCAATTCGCTATCCGCTCTAATCCTGATTCGAGAAGTAGGGCGAGGCTGCCATATCTTTACAGTACATTATCGCTCAAATGAATTCGAGTATAAAATCCTTTATGCAAGAATGTTTTGCTGGACTTTAATTTTAGGGCCAACGGAAAATTTGGGGTTTTGGTTATGGCGTCCGAGTACCACACTACTGCCAATAGAGATAACTACTTGCTTCGTAGGGATTTACAAAATCGGATAAGATCTCCTGCTAAATTCTAAGTTCTTAGACCTCAGTATGGCAGATTTTTAGATAAATCAGTTAATGTTTGATATTTAGATTTAATATGCATAGATATCTCAATTAGAAGGCGAATAACAATCTAAGTAAAACTATATTTTCCTATATTTTTATAATAGTTTCCTTAAATTCATAAAATTTACGAATATCTAACAAAGTAACCATTTAAATAGTGCCATCAAAGTGCTCTCGAAAATTGTCGGCCATAAGCTTCTCATTCCTAATGTCATCGCTGCATTGTGTTGTGGTGAATTACTGCTTCGTAAGGAACTCCCTGGAGGTCCACGCTTGTTGTAACCAACTGGTGTGACAGTTGAATGTTTCTTAAAACTTTCGTAGTACCAATCCATGCCGTCCTTACGTGACGAATGCGGTACATGATAACTACCAGAGGACCGCTCTGTATTTTTGGAGCCGAGGTGGAAACTACGCTGTGCTTCTGTCTGTGTGGTCGATTGGGTGGTGGTGTGATAATACTCCTCAGCCGTGGGTAAATACTGATATAGTGAAGGTGGCGTATTATGAACTTTAGTTATTGTTGAGCGACCACCAGCCGATCTGGAGCCAGGTGGCCTGCCAAAACGTTGTGTAGAGACGACTGGAGTAGATGAGGTGGTGGGGGTTGGTGCTGGTGTGGTGGTTACCCAAGAATGACGCTTGAATTCTTCGACATGCTCTTCGGGTGGTGGTATAAGCAATATAGTTGCGGTTGTGGTTGTCTTTGCAGGTAGCGGTGGCGGTTTTAGTAGATCAACCGCTTGGGCTTCCAAATCATCAACTTCATTACCGTTGGAGTCGGTATAAGATTCAGTATTCATGTGGTCTTTACTGGTGGTTGTTGACGTGGACTTCACAGTCGACGTAGCTGCAGCTTTGGTAGAAGCATGCGTACTAATTCGATATGGTGGTGATGATGTAGTGCGCCGTAGCAGTGTAGTTGTTGTTTCCGCAGATTGTTCCGTTACGTAATACGTTTGCGTTTCGATCATTTTTTCAGTGACTGGAGCTGGTAGCTTATTGGTTGCTGCAACCTGACGCTTCGGCGGTGCTGTAGTTGCTGTTGCTACAGGCACGAAATTGCGCATGGTTGTTGTGGTCGTCATTACAGCTTCCACATAACCACGTCTCATCGGATTATGGATTGGCATAAAGCCACCAATCTGCTGCGGTACGATAGGGCGAAATCCGCCGCGCTCCACACTTGATGGCTCTCGAAAGGCTGTTTTAAATATGCTCCCCGCTTCATTACTGGCCGCCGCCTCATCGGAAGATGACTCGCTGTAGCGATTCCTGGAGGTCATATCGCGATATTGCGTTGATTCAGGATTTAAATACTTTTCAAATTCAGAGCTAATCGGTTGATGAATGCGTACTTTGCCGCCTCCACTGATTTTAACTGTAGGCGGTTGCTTTGACGTATTTGGCAGGGGACTCGAACTGGTACTTGTGCCATGCTCGCTGCGATCTTTTCGTCCACGCTGAGCTGCGCCGAAAAAGCGTCCAATGCCGAGATTCGGCAACGGATAACCAAAGAATGTAAAGGGTGAAGAGGTGGATGATGTGGAAGCAGTAGGTCGCTTTTTAAAGTAATTTGTGTGTAATATTGTGCTGTTGGGGTCTACAGCAACACTCGGTGAAGATACGCCTTTTTCACGATCGCGACTTGCTGAAAGCAAGGAATGGGGGGTTGTTGAATGGTCTTTTGGCGTCGTTGATTCATTGACCGGCGCATAATCCACATATTGGTCGTAGAAGAACTCACTCTCGCCCGCTAGAGGGCGATCGCCGGGAGGGAAGCCAGTTGCGGCCGCTGTCGCATCATAAATTCCTGCGCACTCATCGTTGAACTCATCATCCGCGTGGAGTTGACGTTGGAAAACGTCACCGTGATCATTAAGCAGCGGCAAGTGGTTAGATGTGTCCATCACAGATGAGCTACTCTCCATTCCATTTCCTCCAATCACTCCACCCGCATGCAGTTCGTTGTCATCCGCTCGAGTAGGGCAGGAACTTTTGTCAATGAGTGCCACTCGCAGCAGACGGCCATCTTGGCAACGTGGACCCGGGTAGGGGAAATTTGTCTCTTGAAGCCACACTGCTAGCCACAACATTTCGCAGGAACACTCAATAGGATTCCCTGGCAGAGAAATCACATTTAAAATCTTTGATAATTTCAATGGTTATACTTACCATCCACATCTAAGATGGCAATGTTGCCGCGTAAATTACGGAACGTGAGCTCTCGTAGGGTTTGGAGACGATTGTTGCGTATCGACACAACGCGCAAGCGCGGCATGTTTTCGAAAGGAGAACCCTTAAAAAGCGGACTATTTATGAAATTGTCGATGGCAATAACGAACTCAATATGTCGCCAAACAAACCTGTATCTTGCAGATGGCATTGTTGTCCATATTCAGCTCAACCAACCAATTCAAAGCTCTGAGCGGCATGGTGGACACAATCCGAATGCCATTGTTCGATAAATCGAGCACCTCTAGATTGCGCATACTGCGCAAGCCTATGTTTTCCATGTTGTGGAAATTGTTGTTGGACAAATTGAGGAACACCATCGACGGAGCATTCGTAAAGCTTCCCGGCGAGATGTAGCGCAGTGCGTTGTACTGAAAATGCGAGGCCAGTAAGTTGGGCAGTTCTGTGAATACGCTGTCTTTCAATTCGACCAGCTTGTTATCGGCCAAAACGAACTCTTGCAGTTCAGGAAGCTGTTGCAGGGCACCGGGCTCCACCGAGCTGATCTCATTACTGGACAGGTCGAGATACTGCAGTTTCGGCAGGTTACGGAAGGTGCCTTGCTTGAGCTCAGTAATCAAGTTGTTGGCTAATCGTATCTCCACAACGCTGCGCCAGGCCGTTACTACATCTGCATGTACGCGCGCCAATTTATTATAACTCAAATCGACATCACGCAGTTGCGCCAGGTTTGATAAACCTATCGATATGTCAACCAGTGCATTGCTTGACAGATCCAGATACTCCAGTGCACGTTGCGCCTCGAAAGCAGCTGGCGCTAGTGTGCGGATTGCATTACGCGACAAATCGAGCTGCTCGAGTCGCGTGTTGTTAGCGAACATGTTGTCCGTTATCGCTGCCAGCTGATTGCCCTGCAAGTTAAGGTTTCTTAACTCGGGAAGCGCAAGGAAAGTACGCTCATCAACATGCGCCAGTTCGTTCTCTTGCAGGTGCAGCAACTCGAGCCGTTGAGCGCCGCGGAAGGCGGTGTCCTCCAGTACACGCAAGCGGTTATTGGCCAAGCTAAGCACTCGCAGCTGAGGCGCACCCTCAAATAGATACTTGGGAAGATGAGTCAAACGATTGCCGCTCAAGTCGAGCATGCGCAAGTTCGGTAAATTGAGCGCGACACGCGGCAACTGCGCGATTTGATTTTCGCGCAAGGAAACACGCTCCACAATCGGCGGCAAACCGGGAACAAACTCACGCAGCATGTTGTAGCTAGCGTCCAGCTCAAATAAGCGATCGAGATGCCGTAGTGTGGCCGAATGCAGGCTCTCCAGCTCGTTAAGTGAAATGTTAAGCGTCTCTAACATAGAATTGTGCATGAAAGCGGAAGCTTCCAGCTGTTTCAAGCCACACTCACTCAAATCCAAACGGCGTAGTGCTGGCAAGCCGGCCAACAATTGAGCATTCACCGTGCGCAATTGATTCTGGGCCAAATCCAAGCCCTTCAGTGCAGGCAAATTCCAAAACGGCATCGGCAGCGCGCTGGACAAGCTGTTGTTACGCATGCGCAGCTCTCGCAAGGCAGGCAGTGCCATCAAAGCGTCTCGCTCGATGACGCGCAATTGATTGTTGTTGAGGTGCAGCTGCTCCAGTGTGCCGTGGCCGCGCAGTGCTCCGTAGGGCAACTCAGTCAGGAGGTTGTTGCTGAGATCCAGAAACTTCAGAGCCGGGAGCGCATCAAGCAGAGCACGCAACGCCAGCACATCATCGATATCGTTGTTGTAAATATAAATCGACTCGACCCCGCTGCCAGAGGCCTGCAAGAACGACTCGGGATGGATGCGTCGTATGCGATTGTTGTGCAGATAAAGCGTACGCAGCATGGGCGTGCGAAGAAATGCACCGTATTGTAGCTCCGTAATGCGGTTGTCGTTCAGGTGCAGCTCCGTCAGAAAAGGTAAGTCGACAAAAGCACCCTCACCCACAACGTTCACAATGTTGTGATCGAGTCGTAGTTTCTTCAAGTTTGGTAGATCCTTGACAATGCGCCCGATCATGCCGGCGTCACTCAGCGCGTTGTGACTTAACTTAAGACTCAGCAGGTTGGGTAGACGACTGAAGGCGCGCAGATGCAACCAGTTGATGGCGTTGCGGCTCAAGTCGATGTGTTGCAGCGACATGAGGTCTGCAAATTGTGACGCCTCCAAGCGCAGCAGATGAGCGGCATAGCCACCGTTGCCGCTGCTTCCACTGATGTGCACGTTCTGCAGCTTCGGCAGATGGCGAAACAAGTGTGGCTGCAGCTCGCTCAAAGCGCCACTTAACACGCTCAGATAGCTGAGGCTTAGCAGTCCAGAGAAATCTGGCAGATGCTTGAGATCATCACTCTGAATAGTGATGGCAATCATGTTGATCATGCCATTTAAGCTCTCCACGGGTATGCTGCGCAGCTGCGGCTCCACTATGTAGATCTCGACCAGACTGTTCTCCAGTTCGTTGAGCCAGCCGTTGGACACGCGTTCGATGCTGTTGTAGCGCAACATCAGACGCATCACCTGCAACGCACCGAAGAAACGACCTGGTAAAGCGGGAAGCTGATTGTTCTCGAGAACCAGTTCGTCGATGGGCGACTTGATGTTGCGTTCAACTGCTTTGATGCCGTCCATTATTTGTGGCAGGTTACTGTGTGAACACCTGAAAGGATGAAACCGAGTTAGGTTGGCGCTCAAGACAAGTTTAATAATAAAACCATATTTGAATCTCCTTGCCGCGGAGGGAACAGCGACAAGGCAAAATCGCTTCAGTGGGTGGACAACCGCCATCTGCCGCGTCGAGCAGTGGAAGAGTACAAGAAGAGGAAAGGAGAGCCAGCAAGAGTTTAAGCAGAACGGACTTTGATGATACTCGTTTCCGCCGCATGTTTTATAGGCTATCAAATCGGAAGCTTATAATAATGTTGGGCTGAATATGGAGAAGCAACATAGTTTCTGAAAATGCAGGAAAAAAATATGAGATATAAAATGATTTGATTATTAAATGATAATATATAAAATTATTTATTATTTTCATATTTTCACATCTAAATACGAGAGACGAGATCGAGACAGCCTTTTCCAATTGAAAATCGAGATCGATACAGACTTCTCACCTCGATTTACTGCGAAATCGAGGTTGAGATTGTGTTTTTCAGTCGTGAGATCAAGATCGGTTAAATCTTGGAAAATCTCGCCCGTATTTAATTAAGATTCCACAAAGGGTGCTTCAATTTTGTCACTCGAATAGTGGAAAGTAAAACAGTACAAGAAAGATCCAATCCTGAACTCCTTTAGCAGGAATCAATGCCTTCCCGTTTTCTTATCATTGAAAGATGAAAAATCTGCAAAACTGAATGAATACGTCTCTAAAATAAATCATGAATTACAGACCTCATTTTCAAACCGTTTATTTAAACATATTTTCATGTAAGGTGTTGCGTTTGCGCAGAAGACGGTGACGCATTTAGATGCGCCACGAAATCAAAACAACAAAAAAAAACGTCAAAAGAGCTACAAAAAGCCAAAACATACATATGAAGAAGACGTGGAAGAAATTACGACAATCATTTCAAGGTTCGTTAGATGCAACCAACCAACAAACAACAAAAACAACAGGTGCGTACATAGTATATCGTGAAATCGTGTCTGCTGTGGAGCTCAACACTTTATAACGTTCAACTTTAGAAATCAGTGAAAAGGAAATACATACATCTATAGATATATCTTTTTGTTTTTGTTGTTGTTGTATTTGTTTACGATATTACAAAATATTAACCACACGTCGCTTCAGCTGTGGCGGTGTGTTGGAGTTCCAGCTTATAGTGTAAAAACGGGCACGCGCAGCTTTAAAAAAGTGGAGGCCAAGATAAGTATTTGAAAATCAGTTAAGATTTGTTCGGATATGGATGCGGTATATCAGACATTGCGGTTCTGCACTTTTTTTAAACTAATTTACTGATAGAATTAATAGAGGTTTCTTGTTAATTATTACAAAATAAAATATACTATAATTTAAAATTTTGCAGATTTATAGTACATTTGTGAAAATTTTTGTGAGAACGAAATATTGTTTTTAAATTAAAATGGGACTGTGGTCCCATGCAGACACAAAAACCGAATCAGGCACAGACGGTGAGTTGATTGTGGTGCATTATTTCCCATCGAAATCAACGAAGGTGCCCTGAAAAATTAGCGTGACAGTATGAATTACTGTCACGCCACAGCCAGCCAGCCATGGCAGCGGTTTAAATTTAAATTCAGAATTCTTCTTTTTTTTAATTATTTCTACGAGTATTACATATTTTTATATGATGGTGATATATTGTATATTTGATATGTTGGTATATCACTTACTTACGATTTATTAAAATCAGCGATTTAAGCCACTAATCCATAAAGTAATGCAGGCTTACATAAATTTTTAATATATTATTTTATTTTAGTATTTTCCAGGCTTTTCTTTGGTGTTATCTTTGGAGAAAAAACTGAAAACTTAATCTTATGCAGATTTGTTGCATTGAAGAGAATTTCAAAACTTTGCACTTCCTTTAAAACTACAACAATACTCGTAACCACCGATTTACATAACAAATTTACTTCTTGCACGTTTCAGTGATTTCCATAGCGTGCATTTTCCACCAAGAAATCATAGTCCGAACTTACGAAAAATGAAGAAAACTCGATTATAAAAAAATAAACCAGTGAGTTTTTTTAAATTGGGTTAACGCTTCAGTTTATATATGAGTTTAGTTTTCACTTTTAATATGGTAACTTTTTCACTTTCAATTAAAGATAGTCTACAAGTCTCATAAATTTTATCACTATTTTATTTATAAATCTTTTTAGAAAAGTTGTATGACTATAAGCTTCATATTCTCTTCCATCAGTATGCAAGTTGCTGCTCACCGAAAACTAAACCGTTCCAATGAAATACTGCATCAAGACTGAATTTTGAAATCTGAAATTCCGCAAAGTTATGCTACCGTCAGCACCTTTAGAGCAAAATAAAGAAGTACTAAATATTGTTTGAAAATCTACTGAAGAAGCAGCACCATCCTCGCCGCAAAACTACTCTACCGAAGCTATAAGCCCGACTTGAAGTCTGTGCAATATGGATACACTTGAGCGATTCTGACTCGAAACCTTCTTCTTTGAGTGATTTTGAGTGGAAAACCCATTCACTCGTCTTCAGTCTTCGCAGCAACATCATGGAAAGGTAGAAAACCCTTGTAGTTTTTCGTATACACGAATATGAACATTCGTATGGAGAGGCTGTAGGCCACCGTAACCGTCCAAGTGCACCACTGCCTTACAAAAATAATAACATCAGATGAGTGCTAACTTACAATTTAATAAAGATAATATTGTAAAAAGCAAACCTACAAGATTTTGTAAAAGCTACGAGATCACAATTTACACTTATTACAATTTTTTTATTTGTCGAAGCATGACATAAAATAATTTCCCGTGAAAGTTATCACTGGGGAATCGCTTTTCCCTGATATCGCAGCAATTTAAGTTCCATTAGTAAAAGTGACTAAATCAAATTGTAATATCAAATTGGTTATCATATCGTATATCAGGCGAATACGGTTTTTATTAAATCGCAAATCGTATAAAAATTCTGTGTTTCAAATCTATATCTCGAATAGGGGGAGGTTTGCCATTATTTAATATACCACCCACTCAGAAAAGAATTTGTCTTTATTTTCCTAAACACCTTCTTCTTCTAGATATACGCGTGTCTATAGCTGTACATATTTACGAACGCAATAAATTACTTTTTGGTAAAGTCGGTCGTCTGTTTTCGTGCGAATTGTTATCGCATACACAACTCGAAATTGTTGCTACTCAAAACTTTTGACCCACAAAATTTTCGTTGTTTTTTCAACAGCAAAATGTTAAAGAAATTGAGAGGCAAGAGAAATTTAGCATTCTAATTCTAAAGCATTAATGTTTCTTTACAGTAATGCTACTTTTCCAATTGTAAGATTATTTAATGTCCAGTATACTGTAAAAATACGAGCCTGTTTTATTCAAATTTAAAGTAAAAATAATTTTGCTTTCATCGTAAATTCAGATTTTTGTAAGTTTTAATCTTTCATTAAGCCAACGAGAAAAATAAAAATATTTTCAACAAAAACACCACAAACGAAAATTGTTTATTTAGAGAAAAAGAAAACAACAATTAGAAAATCTGATATTTTCACATTAAAATAAACACATCATTGTCTGTTATCTTAAATGATATCCACATATTAGTTTATTGTAAACTACATTTGCACTATATTATACACCATATAGTTTGTTAATATCGTTTATTTGACAAATACAATATTTCTATTAGTTTATTATAAACTCACATAGTTACATGATGACAATTGACGGTTAGTCCGTAATAGAAATACAAACCTATTGCACTCTTTCGTAAATAATACTTTTATGACTTACCAGCTATACAGTTTCGCGCGTCTCGGGTAAAACTTATGACTCGTTTCCTTGTTTGTTGAATGTGTTCTTTAATTTTGAAACAGACTAAAAATAAATAATAAGAAAAGGGTTTTATATCTATGAACAATCCCAAATAATTATTTTTTAATATTTCTAATTGAGATCATTTTTGCGGAAATACAAGTATGGTGAAAGCACGACCGCCTCTGTTAAATCTTATATAACTCCAAATAAAAAGCAAGATAAATAGAGAAAATATGAATGTTCGATTTAGCTCTGCAGTTTGGTATTGAAATGGGCAAAATCGGTTGATAACCACGCCCGCTTTTCATATCAAATGTAAACACAATTTTTAAAAGACATGAACATCTCATAAACGGTATGAGATATTAGGAGGAAATTTTAATCCAGAACATATAGTTTCACATATAGCATTAACAAAACTTTTGCAGAAATGGGCGTGTTCAACCCACTCATAAAAAAGTTGTGGTTGGATCAAATACAGCCGTCTTACTAGTTTTTTTTTTTAATGTGGGTGTAGGCTATTGAAGATTTGTACTGACCTTTCTCTAGTTTATTACACATTTTATTATTTTTGACGCCAACTGTACTTTTAAAGCCCCCTACAAAGGCGGCCCTGGAGGAGAAGAAAACATTAACGTGATATAATATATACATAATACGACTGATATGCCTCTAGGCAGATCTTTTTTGCTTCTGATAGATAACTCATTCTATATATATTCTATTTTTAAGATGAAATTTGTCTCAGCAATTGAATCGCAAAATTTCCAAATTGCTTATCACCAATTAAATAATATTTTATTCCCAAAATAATGCATCCATTTGTTGTTATATTGTGGGTTCATTATTGAAACAATTTATTTGAACGAAATTAATAGTAAAATCGTATTATATTTCAAATCCTATTATATTACAGATCCGATGATGTCAATGTCAAGGTTATCCATTGACAGAGATTTTCTTATTTTCTCGTGTGAAAAAAAGTATTATACATAACTGGCAGAAAATTCCCAAAAGAAAGTACGATAGAAAGCAGCTTTGGATAAAATATGATAGTTTATCTATACAAAATTACGATTATATATAACTTCTTTCTTCTTCCATTAAGCCAAGAGATAACCATTGTCTTAAAAAAAACGGTGCAATAATGTTCCTCACGGTTAGAGAATATTGAAATCAGTGCTATTCTAAAATAAACCTAAAAAACACATTGTATAGTATGTAAGAAGAAGTACGAGGGTTATAAAACCAAAAATATACACATACTTTAATAAATGCTTGAATACTAAAAAAAATATGGCATGTACAATCTTTGCAAGGCATTTAATTTTTATTGACGCTTTAAATTTTTATAGAAGGCTGAGTCCCTTAAATTTCGTAACTTTTTAAGATTGCATTTAAATGTTACGTTTACTTGAAAAGATACAACGTATCCAAAATAGACAACCTCCTTTCTGGAGTTATGATGGAATTAAATAGATTTATATAAATTCTTTTTCTAATTATTTATTTACTTTTTCAATAAAACTCAATTCACTTCAAATCGATCAAATATTCAATGAAATGAGAAAGTCTCTTAGTGCAAAAATACCATCAAATAATTTAGTTTTGTCTTGAAAAATACAGTTAAATATAACGTTTTTTGCAATCATGCCTTACATTTAAATTAATTTTGAGGCTATGAATTCAGGATTTAAATTAAAATGTAACAGGATACACGGCGAGCCAGGAATGCATGCATTTCTTGCATTCGGGGGAAGTCAGGAATGCTAAATATTTCTTTTTAATGCGCTATATTCTCTTTCTCTGTAATTCATATGATTTGACAATTGGACAAAACTCAATACAACAAATTTACATATTAACATGAAATTTATACAATTGAAGTTAGTTTATATAATTAAAATTTAATTTAAACTAATAACACAATAAATATAAATGACTCAAAAAGTTTCACTCATTTCTCGCGGAGTTAAGTTATATTATGAGGTGTAATTCTTCTTAACAAAAGAAGTCCATAATTATCCTTTTGCAGTATTATCTTACATTTATCCTTGGAGAAAGTTGAACTCCGATTAAATTGCTGGTGTTAATTTTGCGAAAAATTAAATAAATGCTTGTCAGATTTTAAGATCGAAATACTATAATGTGGAAGTGTGCAGTGCGTTTATCTTTATAGCTAATTATTAAAAGTCACAAATCTCTTAACAACTTGTTCATTCTATTACTTCATGAACTCAACAGAATGTTCATCATCGACGTCGTAATCATCATCAAACACAAACAAATAAAGAAGTCAAGCCAATTATTACTAATAATATTGTTGTTGCTGTTGTGTCATCTGCGCTAGCAAATAGTAGGACGTTTATAAGGATGACAGATTCAGTTGAAGTTCATTCGTTTTCGGCGAGAGATCGAATAGAAAAGCAGCTCCGATTAATTCACTTTCGCGCTCCAAGAATTTTTTGAACTCAATAACATTCGATAATTTATTATCACGTTAATATATTTTAAATTCGAATTTAAACTACGGAATTAAAAGAAAAAAGATTTTATTTAAAAATGTTCCGCAAGTGCTTCACGGCTTTTGTGAAAACTAGTGTTCCCAGCAATTATGCACCAGCGAGCTTGTGTCTGTTACGCCGTTCGTTACACAATGACAATTTAGTAAATCCACCGAAAATTCTTATCACAGGTATGTAGGCAAATTTTAGATTGCATCAAAAGCAGAAGAGTAAAAAAAAGTGCAAAATGTGAAAAAAATTTTAAAATAAGCAAATGATAAATGTTGTTTACTTGTATTTTATTTTAATGCGAACAAAATTTTATTATAAAAATTATTGTAAAAAGATCTTTTTAAAGCAAAAAGGAAACCATTGAAGAAGTGATAATTAATAAAAATAAGTAATAATTCTTTATAAGTACAACACAAGAGGTATTGTCAGTTTTCTAAAAACGACGTAATCAAATATTTCAAAATTTTTCTTCTGAGAAAATTTTTAACTTCTAAACCGATAAAAATGCTTCTCCCTCAAAATATATATGTAAAAAATATATAATGTATATATAATAAATCATACTATAAAACTAAATTTGTATGTGTTAAACTAACTACTTCCTTTTTATATTGACATTTAAGCCGATTAAGATTTTCTGGTTTCTTAGCTAAAACGATAAATTATAAAATAAATATTTTATAATAATGGATAAATATATATATAATCTTCTCTACTTTTCAAGTTTCCTCTTTTTTTTAATATTGAAAACACGTGCCGACTTTAATTTCTTCTAATTTAAAAATAGCGATGCTCATAAATTTGCAGCATAATTTTGAACTCACGAATTCAAAATAATGCTAGACACGTGCAAACCTACCAATGTAAATTTGAATAAATGTATGTAAATTATGGATAACCATTGTGGGCATTTTCTGCGGTGGAAATTTCATTATATTGCAATTGAATAAATTTTGTGAATATAACTTCAGAAAAAGAATCTATTTTTAAATTTAAATGCCCTTCAAAAGTGATTAAAAATGTTATATTTTTTAAATATAAATACCCTTCAAAAGTGATTAAAAATGTTCATATAATAAAATTTACTATTTCTTTTAGTAAATTTTAGTAATATTAGCATTATATATTTAAGCTTCCGAGAAAAGGAATTTTATTATAATTTATATTTAATTTTCTATTTCTTTTCGTTGAATTTTTAATGATCTTTTCTTTATTTTCGGTTAAATTCCAGGTGGCCTTGGCCAGTTAGGTATTGAATGTGCCAAACTATTGCGTTCTCAATATGGTGACTCTAACGTTATTCTCTCCGATATCGTTAAACCTAATCAAGCTGTACTGGAAAGTGGTCCGTACATATTTGCGGATATTCTAGACTTCAAAGGATTACAAAAGATCATCGTAGATCATCAAGTTGATTGGCTGATCCATTTTTCAGCATTACTTAGTGCAGTTGGTGAACAAAATGTACCATTAGCTTTGAGGTAAGAAAGAAAATTTGCTGATTTTTACAAGAACAGAAGAAGAATTTAGATTTCAATTACTTTTTCATTACAATATCTAAATTTTGCCATTCCATTATATTTAGACTATTAAAAACACTAAGGCAGATAATCTAGAAATCATTAAAATAACAATTTTTGGATTACTTATTAACTACTTTGAAATAAACTAAGAACGAGAATAAATAATTTTTAGTAATAAAAAAATTAAAGAAAATATTGTAGTAATATCTATTTAAAAATCTAATAAACTATTGAAAATAATCTAGTAATAACCAAAATAATAACTTATTAATTACTTTTTATTTCTTATTAATTACTTTCTAGTAAACTAAATACAAACGAGAATAGATTTTTCTAAAAATCAAGATCATGTTATGATTGTAGTTAATTTTAGATTATTAAAACCATTAAGTAAAGTAATCTCTATATAAACTAATAAACTAAGTAATCTCTACAAAATAATCTATATTTTTTAGATTATTTGTAATCGTAATTTAAAAGTAATTACTACACAAATAGTAATCAGAAATTTGCTCTTTATTATTTATATAACAGTCACAAAAACTGTTTTGTATGAAAATTTGTAATTTTTAAAATAAATTTTCGCAATATTATCTTTGATATCACCATCTTTCTCTTAATTAACTCTTCTCACTTCCCATGCTTTCGTAGAGTGAACATCGAGGGTGTTCAGAATGTCATTGAACTCGCCAAACAATACAAGCTACGCATTTTTGTACCCAGCACAATTGGTGCATTCGGTCCCGACAGTCCACGCAATCCTACGCCAAACATAACGGTAAGAAAAAAGAAAATAAAACGAAAAAATCAAAGCGAAATTATTACATTGTCACGCCAACCGCTGACGGTGGTGACATTTTTACCATTGCTTCCGGTTCCGCTTTTATGTAATCTGTAATGTTGTAAGAGGTAATTTAATCTTTACAAGAAAGTTTAATCGTTTCTATTTTTTCTGAATCAATTTTATCAGGTACAACGTCCTCGTACAATTTATGGTGTTTCCAAGGTACATGCTGAACTTCTCGGCGAGTATTACTATCACAAGTTTGGGCTGGATTTTAGATGTCTACGCTTTCCCGGCATCATCTCGAGCGATCCTCCAGGCGGTGGTACCACTGGTAAGGGAAGTAAAGTACATATAAAGTGTTGCTTTCAAATTAGTTGTCAGTTTTTTTGAGAAATTCATCTTTTTATGAAAATTTTGAATACCAGATTGATTTCTGGATTTTTTTACAAAAACGTGGTAGTGAGTTGCACATGCGAGAGGAAACATAATCAAATGAAAGAAATTTCGTGAAATTTGGTGATTACGAGTATGTGGACGGAGCTCATGTGGCTGGTAGTGTAAGTTGCCCCGGCAGGACTCCTTTTTCCAGGGAGCGGTTATGGAGGGAGAGTATTTTCCGATATCTTTTTTGACAGAGGACCGCTTAAATATTTTACAAAATCTGTTTTTTTCTATCTTGCCAAATTGAAAATTATTTAAATATATTTTTTACATTTTGTAAGGTATACGAGCGTGAAAACAAATAGCAATTTAAATAATTTCAACCAAACAGTCTAATAAACTTTCTCCAATTACATTTGCACCAGTTTCTGCTGCAATACAAAGTTGCCCTCTCAATTAAGTTTCGCATAGCTTTTGGAATTATTAAATGAAAAAGTCAGAGGTTGCTGTGTAAGAAACCGCGAGCTACACAACATAAAAAAAATTATGATAAAATTGTCGATAGAAAGTTCAAAGCATACCGAACTACAAAGTGTGCAACTGGGGTAGACGAGCGCATTCGCTACAAAAACAATGAGCAAAAAGCTGTTGCCGTATCTTCAATTTATTATCATCAAAACGTTAAGTGAACGAAAGCAAAAGAGACATTGATTACATTTTACATGTCATTATATTATTATGTGTGTTAATGTTATTCTCATTCCGTGTCAAATATTCCACATGCTTTCTTCTTCCTCGATTACAGACTACGCTGTTGCCATTTTTCATGAAGCTCTACGTAGCGGTCAATACAACTGCTACTTGCGTCCCAATACACGACTGCCTATGATGTACATAGAAGACTGCATGCGGTAAAGATGGATTTTAAGCTTTTTAAAACTCTTTTTTTTTAATCTTTTAATATTTGTGTATAGTTCATTGTTTGAAATAATGACTGCACCTGCCAAACAACTGAAACATCGTGTCTACAATGTAACTGCCATGTCCTTTACACCGGAGGAGCTTGCCAACAAACTAAGCAAATATGTGCCCAACCTGTACGTTACTTATCAGCCGGATAGCCGTCAAATGATTGCCGATACGTGGCCTGAAGTCTTCGATGACTCAGAAGCACGGCGTGACTGGGGTTGGCGCCACAAATACGATTTGGACACTTTAGTCGATTTCATGGTGAAGGATGTGCAGGAAAATTATATTAATGAAGAAAATGGCGAATCGCGAGCTCCTCTCAAAATACGCGCCTAATTAGCTGATATATAATAGAGTTTTCTTATTATAACTAACTTTAACTTAAATAACTTTAAAGTATTTCCTGTCAATATTTTTTGATCATTGCGTGCTTTATGCATCAGTGTACCATAATCGCAACACCGTACTAGATAGTAATATATATAATTACTGCCTGTAATAGATTGCATTTACTCTTAGTTTACCTCTAATTAATTGTAAATAGTTGCATTTATTTAAAGATAATAAAGTGTTAAAATGTATGAGAAAAAAACTACTAAAACGAATTTTTTTATATAAAATACTCTGATTTATCTAAAATGTCAACTCGCACCTGAACTACACGCTGTGTGTCACTCAGGTGATAAATTTTCGCTGAATCATCGTTGCCATGTGGTATTTTTGTATCACTTCTATTATGTCCTGCCTCTAGATTCCCACAGCGGATCGGATACCGCCTTCAGCACGAAAGCCTTCGACTTGCAACTGCAACAGTCCATCTGCCGCCGACTGCACTTCGCTATCGTCTACAGCACCACCGCGAAAATCGGCGAGGTGACTCCTCTAATCGAAAAGTGCAAGAAATTTTGGCTGTCGAGTCAGGAGCCGAGGACCGAGGAATCCGGACATTTGTCCGAATGGGGTGATTTGTCACTGAAGCCGGACTAACAGGAATAACCATTCTAAATCCCTTCGAGGACTGAATACTTTATTCCTCATTTAAACTTTTACTATTTAAATTTACGCCAACTTTTTGATTTCGTATGCTGAAAACTATATGTGTAAATTAAAAATGGAAAGAACTTGTAATATACTTTTTACAATACAAAGAATACCCTGTTGGGATTTTTGCAAAAATAATGTATCTTTTCTCTCTATAACATACTTTTAGGCTAGCATATAAAGTGGTCGTTGACGAAAACTGGCGAAATTTCACACAGATCGACCAAAAATTATTTTGATTTTGTTGTTTAGATTGATTACTTATAAAAAATTTTTTAATTTTTTGAAAAAACCCATCGCTCACGTTTTTGAACAACGGAAGAACAAGAGGAGAACTCTTGCGGCAACTCAAATTTCGTGATCACACAATTTAAGCGTCACTGCAACATCACTTCATTTTCTCGATCGTTGACGTAAGAGTAACGAAAGACACAGAGTTGAATTACAAGACCACCGCCAATCACTTGGGCAACACGTAATTTGGGAAGAACAAAATGCGTTATTTAATATTTCATTAAATTTAATTTATTGGAAGAAATAATCTCATTATTTCAAAATTCATACAAGAAACAAAAATATTCATTATTTTAAAATTTTCATTTAGAATCCTCGTAGAAAATAGCGAAGATGTAAACCAAATATTGTTCATTTAAAGTAAATTTATAAAAATGTAAGTTTTTGTAGCTTTTTTCTGTAGCCTGCCTGGTATGCTTATTTTTTTACATTATTAAAGCTTGGAAGCTTTTAAGATTAAAATTGTCCGTATATACCTGAAATAATTTGTTATTTTTTTTCTATATAACAACTAATGTAATAAACAGCTAAAATTCTTCATAGAAGTTCTCATCACTCTTGCCGATGCCTGTGTTGTCACTACTTTTACTTTTACAGTGCAACCAATAATGATACCGGCTGCCACCATGCGTTGCTGCAAACAACGTCTCAAGTTTCGCATTTGTTGCTGCTGCTGGCAGTAGTAATGATGGTTGGCGCCGGCTGCCGCTTTGCGGATCACCAATTTTTGTGAAGGAATTCAAATTTTCTAAAATATTTTAAAATAAAAAAGGCAACTTAAGAATAATTATTTTTTTATAATAAAACAAATTTGGCTTAAGAATAATTAACAAAATTCAATTTACCAATATTTTTGTGAACTTCAGATTGCATTGATTTGTTGCTATTCTGATTAGTTACTGAGTTCTGATTGCTGACGGTTTTTATTGCGTTTGTTGCACCAAAATTGCATTCAACATTTTCTGAAAAGAACAAAACAAAAGCTATTTAAGTGCAAATTTTGAAAAGCTTGCAATTTTGGTGAGTTTCTATGAATTTTTGTGGTCGTTTTTATAGTATCTTGATGTCCCATTTAAGAAGTCTGTCGTAAGTAGTAAAATTTTTAAAGCATTTTATGAAGTTGAAGTTCTGCAAAGTTTAGTCATGTGGTACAACAGCAAACCGAGGCATTTTGCAAGTATTTTTCAATGAATTATGTGGAAAACAGTATAGTTAGTTTGTTTATGTGGAAATATTTTGATAAATAACTTTATTTTATATTATTTCGTATTAACTAGAATGGTAAATAACAATTTAAAATTTATTTCAAAGATTTTCTGCACCTTAACAATTTCATTTCTTTTTCAATGAATTCTTTTTTCAGGTTTGCTTACTAATAAAACTACTGTTTCAAATACTCAATTTTATCGGGTCACAAACTATATCGCTTATTTGGATTGCATTAAAATCACTAAACTTTTCATACCGCAGTTGCGTTGCTGAAGCATTTCAAAAGTTGGCCGATTTCCTTCTCTCGACTTGCGTAATTTATGACCCGTTTGAAATTTAAATCGGAATATCATGTCAAAATAATTATAAAACTTATTTGACTTATTTATAAATGGAAATTTTACATATATCTTTATATGTATATACACAAATATTGCATCATTAAGTACATAATATTCGAACGCAAATAAGTATATTGCATTGAAAATTACAAACTAATTAATTATTACAGAAATTCTAAAATTAACTATGATTGCGTGTGTACTTATTATATCTATATTTTCTATATATGCAGAAGAATCGATTTGTACGTGCTGCTGCTGCTGTGTGTGCAAAAATATATAATATTTCTGCTTCCGTGCAAATAAAATTGCAGAGAGGCAGAGAGAAAAGCAAATAAATTCAATTCAAGAACGATTTGCCAGATTCAAAGAGGGGAAGGTAAGCGTTGTTAGTATTGCAAATAACACCTACGCAATAGACACACACGCACGCGCATACGAAAAAAGATATGTAAGACTAAATATAACTGCATGTATGAGTGCATTTGATGATATTTTATCGAAATTTCCGGACAGAAGAGTTAAGAAACGCGAAGACTTTTAGTCTTTCGAACAAACGACGTTAAAATTGTTAAGTACATAATTCTATAATGGTTTTTATATTATATATGTTAAATTTGTTATTTTTTTTATTTTCTATTTGGTTCTTGTTATTAAATTGTAATTTTAAAATTAAATTATTTAATTTAATTAGTAAATATAACTAAAATCAGCCATGCAACATGTTTTCAAACTTGTTAATTGTTTGTGAAACAGAGTTTATGGTTGAACCTTTTGAAGCTATTAAATCATATGTGAAAGCAGACACCGACTAACATCTCGATTAGTTCGATGTAAATGTCCTTGAAAATGCACTTGCTGCTGTGGTTGTTGTACTTGTGACGTTTGTCGTCGCAGTTGTTGTTCTTGTAGTAGGGAAGTTTGATATGCATTACTTGGAGCGAAGTTAGTGTGCAGGGAGGTAGCCACCGAAGTGGCATCTACCTGTTGCTGAGCTGGGTGCTGGAGTTGATGCTCCTGCTGCTGCTGCTGCTGTTGTTCTTGTTCTTGTGCACGTGGATGATGCTGCTGAGCTGGCAGTGGCTGACTATAATCCTCAGTATCCATGAGGCAGGAGTTTGTACCAATTTGTGGTGGTGTCGAAGCGGCAACGTCTTGCATATTGAAAAAATCTAATAATAAGAAATAAGGAAATTATTAATTGAAGATATAAATAAAAAAAGTTCATTTCTATAACTCTCATCAGCTGGTGAACATTTATCATAACGAGTCAAAAAAGATTATCTTCAAGTTTTCTTAAAGAGAACCTCAAGAACCAGTGAGAATTCGGGTATTTGTTATCCGATTTTTCTCTATTTTTCAGTAGAAGAGTATAACTGACAAAAATTACCTCGGGATGTAGCATAACCTCAAATATAGCAAAAATAAAATCTTCTTTATCGCAGTGTTTTAGGTCATGATATCTCAAAAACCTGAAGTAATGGAGCGGTTCTAACATCGCAATCGGATGCAACGCGTCCGATATTCTTCGGAAAAATATAATCTAATTTCGGAAAAATATAATCTAAAGACATTTAGAAAACAGATTCAGCTAATCTTTCGATTGCTTTCAAAATTTCTGTGCTTCTTATAGAAAAAGTGGCTTGCATTAAATAACAAAAAAACTAGTTTGTTTCTTTATGATATGAATGCAAATTTCCATTAAAATTTCAACACTACCCTGTTAGAGAACGAAAATAAAACGTCGACGTCGGCGGCAGCAGCCGCAGAAGCAGATGCATGACTTTTACGTGAATGTCGGCCGCAACTGCATGACCTAATTGTGTAAAAATAGCGTCAGTTGGTAAGGCAAGACGACACTTTTGCAGTGCACGCCGCAACGCTGTCGTCTACGGCCAAAGTAGACGTCGTCGTTGTCAGCAAAACGATGCTGATTAGCAGCTCCGCCAGCTGCTCTCATAATTAGAAAACGCCAAAGCTTAATTTGGCGCGTTATTTTAGCTTGTTTTGTATACAAGCTTCCTTTGAAAAAAAAAAGGAATGAGAGTTCGATTTTGAAGTATTATAAATCAAGTGATGTAATAATAAGGAATACTAGAAATGTATCATAAATTTGCCTATACATGTATTTGCGTTATAATTTATAGATTCGATATGAAGAATGTCTTCTATATTCTGTTTCTACGTGTTGCATTCATTAAAAATGTTAAAATTAACGTGTGACAAGTCATACTTCATCACATAAAGTCAGAATAATATAATAAAAAGAGCTTACGAGTTAAAAATAAATGCATGACAGCTTAATAAGAAAAATATAAATGCTTTTTGGAGAAACGCAAAAGACTTGAAATTTTTATAAATGTATTCATAAAATTAATTTTAATTTTTCTGCACTTAGTTAAAACAGGTCTCACGCGTATTAACCCATAACTTTTCGGATCCCGTTTATTGAGACCAGTTTTGTTTTATACAATCGTAAAAGCATTTACAATTCATTTCAAATAGATTTGACTTTGAGAGTATTTTAAAAAGTTACAAAGCAATTATAATTTAAAAATTTTTTTATTTAGTATTAAGCAAAATTTAATTTCAAATCGATTTCGCATTTTTATTTTATTGTCATGGTCAAATAATAATTGTATTTTATAATCCAATGAAGCATGAACTGAGTTTGTTTGCAGTTTAGACAATTCTAAGTGGCAAACTCATTCACTCATCTCCGTGGTACTTATTTATGCCATCGAACACAATGCAACAAGGATCAAACAGACGACTTTAGCATATTTAAACTGGAAAAACTGTGGGATTTCCAGTGGAAGTTTTAATAGTAGATTTCCATTTGAGTTACAAATAAGCTGGCAACTATAATTCAAGATTGGCAAAGCAGGAAAAAGCACGTGATTCCAATATAAACATCGTTCCCGATGTGATCAGGAGGAGAGGAAAGTAGGTAGTCAAGGGAAACAACAATAAATATTTACCGTTGAAATACTGCTCAGTGAAGCCATCATCGTACCGGCAACGTTTCGCAGCAGCGCGTTGCTGTTCGTGATAGTCGTTGCTGTCAGAAGCGGCGACCAGCGTCTGCTGCGCGCAGCTAGCAGCAATGTTTGCAAACAAATCATCATCGTTAACGAAAATGCGTTTCTTGCAGCGTGTTCGAGGTGCTGCATTTAAATTATTGTAATTGATGTTGTTGTTATTGTTTAACTCATGGGCCGCATTCACGTAGGAGAAGCCGTAGTAGCCGTTGGAGCTGATGTGTGAGACGTCAGCAGCGGATGACGGCGTGTGGGGAGCCGGCCCCAGATTCTGCTGCTGTACGATCCGTGGATTGAACGGATCTACATGACGTGAAGCAACGCCAGCCGCTATCAACTGATGTTCAATGTCAACAGAGACGTTAGCAGCGCTGCTGCCATTTGCCCAACACTCGAAGTTTGTTAAAACCATTGTTGTTGTTCTTGTTGCTGCTGTAGAAAATTTATTATTTCTCTTGATTGGGTTTTTGGCTTTTCCTTTCCTCTGTATGCGGTGGAAAATTCTTTTAATAAATGCTGCGGAAAATCCCCAATTGTATTTGCGTTTGTGCTGTATACTCGTTGTTAAAGCTGCTGTTATTGTACTTTTTTCGCTTGACCTCACACTACTTTTTCCGCTTCTTTTCCAACAAACGTACTTTGCTCTAAAAATGAAAATAAGTTAATTAAAATGCATTTAAACATTTTTTACTTATTTAAGCACAAATTAACAATAATAATAAAGCAACTCTGGCGCGATGGCAAGAATAAAAACAAAAACAATTCCAAGAAAACCGGCAGTCCTACCGTAGATTTCCCGTGTTTTGTTTTCTCACTCTGGCAGCACTTTTTATTTGCTTTGTTTTCACACGCGGCTCCACGACGCCTTTTGCTTTGCAGCTTCTAACAACCACCCTCGTTCGCAGCGCAACACACACTGAGGCGAATTTATTTCAATTTTCAAAATGTTGCTTGGCCGCTTCAGTTGTCGCCGCTGCGTTGTAGTTTTCAACCTGAAAATCGATTTGCTGCAGACTTTCAATTAATTACACTAATTAATTTAATCTAAATTTGCTGAATTTAGGAAAATATGCATACTCAATTTCAGAAGCAACAACAACACCTGAGGCGGAAAATGTTGCAGCGTTCATGGATTTTTGCATTTTGTTACTTTGTTGCGTGCAATGTTTCGCAACAAGTTTCAATGCATGTAGAGAGTTTATATATATGCATGTGTGCATAGTTGACTCAATTTTATTTTGTTAATATTCTGCCAACTACTTTTCTTCAAATAATCATTTTATTATCATCATCATAAAATGCCCGGTAAAATTTCACGACTCAAAACAAATATATCTTTAATTGCACGAAACCTTGATTTGTGGCCCCAAAATTGTAGTTCTTGAAGGTAATTGGAAAGTGATTACGAATCTAAATCGTAATATTTAGCTTTAATTTTAATAATTACGTATTTTCTTTAATTTGTCTTTTACGAACATAAAATCCAAGTATCATTTCTTAGTTCTTATTTTATTCAAATGAATATAACTTAAAAAACTAATAACTAATTAATTAAAAACGAAAATATTCCAAATTAAGCACCTTATTATAAAGAAAGAAATAAAAATTTAACTTGAAATCTAAAAACAAAGAGAACTTGAAGTCTAAAAAAAATTAGATTAAAATAAAATATTGTACAACAAAATACTTTAAGGAATTAAAAAATTATATGTCAGAATAAAATAATATGAAAAACATTTTAGAATTATGCAAAATATAATTAGTGAAACTAAATTAATGAATTTGAAAATGAGAGCTGAAAACTAAGGAAATTTTAAATTAAAATAAAGTGTTTAATCAATGATGAAATACGAAAACAATTAAACATAAAAAATCATCTTAAATCTAAAACTCCAAACTTGAATGTGTCATAAATTTAAAAGTACAAAATGCTCGAAGAACCTTTTTTATATCAATTCATATTTCAAATAGCTGCACAACGGTACATATGTAGCTTCAGAAGCTGTAACTCTGTTACAAATTTTACAAATTTTAAACCTTTCATAACCAGATAACCAGAAACTAATTTTTCTCCATTTCTAACGTAAGAATTACAGTAAAAAATCTACCAAAATTAATGGAATAGAACGGTAGAGCTCTTATTAAATGTAAATATCCGAGTTATTTTTAACATGAATGTTTTTATAAAAAAAATTAAGCTGAATTAATTTTTTGTTATTGTCGTTTTTAAAAGTATAATAATTGAACTAAAAAAATATCGAGAAAAACTATAATTTGGCTTTCTTTAACATAATTTTTTTATATAAAGTTTCATATTATGTATGTCCGACTTCCTCTTTTGAGGCACTGTATTTTTTTAATACATTTCAACCTTTCGTGCGACAACGGATAATGACGGACGCATCATGACGGAGTACATGTATGGGAAGATGTGAAATTTTCCTTGCTCACCGTGCAGTAATAACGTAGTTTAGAAGACCTTGCCAAGCTACAAATTGCCGCGACACAAAAACAACGCTAAATTCGCCGCTCTTTCCTTTGTTTTGCTCTTAGGCTTTTATCTTGCTTCACATTTTAGTGTTATTCGCATCATCCGCGTGTTTGCTACTATTCCCAGGAATTTGTGAACGTACCGAGTACCTCTTTTTATTAAAATAAAACTTCTCACTGCCTAAAAATTGTGAGCAGAGTGGAAAACCAAAGTAATTTAATTTATAAAATTTGAGTGCGAAATCGAAGATCTCGCATCAGTAAATCAATCTTCATTAGCGATTCACCCAAGTTTTGGAGGGCGAATTATAAATGTTTTAAAAGCACTGAAATCCGTGATCCCAGTTTTGCCACCTAGAAATAACTGTTTATTCCAATATGTACGAAAATACAAATCCTCCATGCACATTTCAGTAGTGTGCATTTTGTTGGCAGCGGGCGTTGCTTAAAATAAAGCATTGGTTCAAGTTAATGCAATAATTTGATAGTTAAACACCAATTTATATCCTAGTTAAATACTAAAGTCGTGCTTTCTTGCTATAAAAAATCTTTGAGGTAAACACAAATAATAAGAGATATTTTGGGTTATGTTTAAATATCAATTCAGGCTACAAGTGGTGTATGTGATTTCATAACGTAATTTTTTCCGCTGTGCACTGAAGTGAATGAGTCAGAAATATGTACATTGAACTGCTAGGGCAATAGGCGAAGGATGAAATGAGAAAAATAATATACTTAAAGGTAGAAAACAGAAAGTTGCCAGAAAACACAACCAAAGCCTTGGCGTTGCCGATTGAGAGAATCCCTGTGAGAATGATTATAATAGTCTTTGGTTTTCTTGATTTTATTGCACAGCTACTGTCGATTTTTTTGCTTACTTTGTTGCTGCCAAGATCTACTCCTCCAAAAAAAAATCAGGTTTGCACATTTCTATTAATTTTTAGTCCTTTTATACTACTTATTATGAAAAAAAGCTCGACAGTTACATGTTTTTTGCTAAGTTGTGTGTTTATAGCCTACCTCACTACCAGTTCAGCCTATTCTTCCATATATTAATAATTACAAATTCAGTTCAATATGGTGATATTTTCGAGAGCGTCGAAACCTTTAAGCGAGTTGTAAACCGTCACTACTCCCTCTTTCATCATTGTTTCTGCACATCGGCAAAGTCAAAGCCTCGGTTCTGTTTTTAGCGTTAAATAGTAAGCCATTGGTCCTGGCTAGACGGAGATTCAAGATTTTTCTTTTTGAATCTGGATTCTTAAAGAATTCGTGGCTACACGTGGTTTCTCGTTAAAAGTCGTATACGTGTGATTCCTAAATGTGTATGAGTGAAATTTACGTTCGGCAAACTGCGTTAAAAACTGGTTCGTGCGGCAACTGTTTAATTGTTTTCGTAAGAAAGACTGAGAATCCGACAGAACTTTGGCTTAAAAAAATCTCTATATTTGAATCTAGCTTGGAGACCTTTCACAAAAGAATCCTCGTGTAGCCATCGGCATTAGGATTCTTCTTAAAAGTAATTGGAATTCATGGTCTAAATCCAAAGCCATTAATTTAAAAAATATTTATTATTTAAATGTTTACAAGTGTTGAAAAATATGCAGAAAGCAAGAATAAACTGGTTCGTTCCGGGTTCTATATGCAATCTTTCTTTTCTTTTTCTATATTTTGACCTCGAGGGAGATAAACTTTGCAAATAGCACTTCCTAAAGAAAATGTGTTTCAGAAACCCTAGAAAAAACACCCTCCATAAGAATAAATCATCGTTCTGGCAACATTGCAGATGCGCCATGCGGTGTGTAATGTGTACGCATGAAACTCAATCCGCTACTTTGATTTTCTAAAGATTTGAGTTTTTTTATTCCTTTATATTACTAGCTGTTACCCGCGACTTCGTTTACGTGGTCTTCAGTTCGTACTCGAACAGATTCCAGTCTTGCTTCCCCTTGCTTGACTGTTTCAGACCAAGAGTCTTAAACATTACGTACTCGGGCAGTTTCCAGTCTTATTTCCCATTGCTCGTCTGTTTCTCAAGCTCGTGATGCATTTTTCTTTATATGGTATACCCAATTTGGTAGTTATTGAATCGTTATCTTTGTAACAAGTCCGTTTCACTTCTCTAGTGAGTTGGATGTGATCTATTCAACACACTCATCCGGCAATTGAAATGTGGTTGCCATCCCCATTTCCCACTCACCTTTGTTGCCAACTGTTCTAAGCTTTTTCAATTGCTTTAGGAATTGCTAAGAATTTGGAAAAACAACAATTTATTTTAAGTCAACTATTTAAACTAAAAATGTATTTGAGTTGAGTTTTCAATAACAAACCGGATAGTGATTTCAATCCAGTACAGCATGCATAGCTCGCTGAAGTTTTCCTATTGATCTACCCAAATAATATTTTTCACCGGTGCCTTACATTCGAGCACGGCATGATAATCCCACATAACTTTTGAATCCAGGAATCGCGTTAAATGTTTAAAAGCCACTGTATTGTAAGAAGTTCAGAAAATCTACGGCGAATTCCCATAAAAAAGCTGTCATCACGTGAGGCTCTTTGCGGGCACCGGTTGTCAAAATACTTTGGTAAGGCGAATTATAAAATATTTCAGTATATGTTTAAACGGAATCTATAAAAGTGATAAAAGTTCGTTATAAACTACAACAAGAGTGTTAAGAGTGTTTTAAAAGTATGGCCAACAAGAAACCAGCAAACGTTGGAGGAGCAGCCCAACCGGTGGCGAAGTTGAGCAAACAGCAATCCAATGTAAATAGATTCTCTAGTTTAATGCATTCTTAAAATTATGTAGTGATTTATTCCGTAGGACTCGGCGGATTACAGCTCTTTTAAGACTGTACTATTCTATTGCTCGCTAATTGTGTTTCTGCCGATAGCCACATTTTTCCTGCTTCAATCCATGGTGCTCGACCAGCTTTTCACAATGTCCGAAATTACTAGTAATATCTACTCAGCGGTAGGAGCGGTGGTTTCCTTGCATTTGGCGTTGGGACTGTATATCTACCGTGCTTACTTTGGCGATGTGACGATACCAAGCAAGAAATCGGATTAGTGGCTCGGCGTGAAAGCTGAAAATGGCCGTATGTGGTTCCTCTGCGTTTGAACATAAAGTGGAAGCGCCTCGAACCCATAATTGCCACTTTCTCCTCACAAAGGATTTACTTTCTTTGCATCAGTAATTACAAAAAAATTGAATCTTACTTTAAATTATTTAATTTATGTAATTTTTTAGAAAGAAATCTGCGTAGTGTACTGTAACGCAGGAAAAGAGCTTAAAATTAAAAATGTAAAAACCACGTTAATAGCTACTTGAAGTAGAGAATTAAAGTAAACGTATTTTTATTAAATTAACTATAAGAGTTATTATCGATTATGTAAACAGTTATTTGTAATATTAAAATGTTGAATAAAGAAATTATTGAATACGATAGATATTTAAAAATATAGATATTAATCTGGAGAAATATAATGTTAATCTGGCATTTCCAACAATTTAGAATATGCCTCTCCTATTTGCGACTGTTTCAGACTTCTGATATAATAAATTTATAAAACGCAATATCTTATAAAGTATAAATTGCTTTATTACCGTTCCCGAATTTACTTAATTTGAACAATTATTGTACAGCTTTATAGATATCTTAAAAACAATTTGAAGAAATCAAATTAACAATTTTTCGTTATTATTAACTAAATATTTTTACTACTGATAACTTTAAATTTAACAAAAGTAATATTTTAAATATCGTATAACCTCATATGTTTCTATTCTACGTCAATAGATTATGTCGCTAATCTCAAGTATCAAGTCTTTACAATGCGGCCAACTGGTAATGGTTGAGACGCTGCGGGAAGTCCTCATTGGAAATTTAAAGCAATTCGATGTGGCAGGCAAAATTCTCGAATTACAAAATGTTCGTGACTTTAAAAGCAGCTACGCATACACATCATCACAGTTTGTACCGGTGTCATTTATCAAAACAGTAAAAATCGTCGGTGATGATGACGAAACTGAAACAAATTCTATTAGTAATAGCAACTCCACCGAGTATTCTACAGCATCATCATGTGCATCAGCATCGCCACGCCATAGCAAAGTAGAGAAAATAGACATCTCAGCCCCTTTAAGCTCTCCAGCATCCCAACAAACGAACAATGAAACGCGCCCATCATCTGTAATTTTAAGTAATCGAGATCTTTGGCTAATACAAGAGCAGCTCACCACCACCGCGTACATCTATCAGACGGACCAACTTTATCACAAAGCATTAGCTGACATCAAAACTCAAGCTGTAATCAGTATTGTGCTTGACCCCATGCAGTTTGGGCGACATAATAGAACCTCACTGTTGGCTGTGGGCACTCATCGCACTGTTTATATCTTCGACATAATAATGATCGGTAAAGTGTTTTCTACATTTAAAGAGATTCTAGAGTCGAAGCGACCACGCAAGGTGTTACATTATAGTCATCGCATTGCTGACAATCTACAGCACCGCCAAAATATTAAGCTCGCGGGCGTGTTCGATACATTTGTTGCTCACTGCCTCCTCGCCAATACAAAAACTCATATAACTCTCTTGGAAACGATACACCATTATTTAAGCATACCGGAATTGTATTTCACAGCGGAGGGTCAAACGGAGAATGACATGGTACGTTTTACAGACGTTAAAATCTATACGAAATAAACTCATTTAATTTTTTTATTTTAGAACAAATTTGATCCCTACAGACGTCCAGTGTCCAAACAGCATATACAACTGCTGGCCAAATTAGTAATCCTTCAGTATAAACTTTATGAGCATCTACTGCATGAACAGATGCTTGCAAACTTCTATCAGCAATGTGAAGAATTCTCGAATACTTACATCAGTAACACGGATGGAGTAGAAGTAGCTTTCCAAATGAAACCACACAGTCGAGAGGGTTTTCACCATATAAGGCCGCAGAAGGAATGGAAGGAATATTTAGATAAGCGATTGTAAATTCAAATAATTTAAACTGAAACTTTTCTGAATTCTCACACAAGCTTATTTAAATTGCTTTATAATCTTTGTGCAGTTCTTTAATATGTTAAGCAAATATGGTTAAAATATCTTCTTTAATATGGTGAATTCTTCCATCGCGTGTTGAATCGTGATAGGTATGGACGTGGGAGGGTTTCTGTTCCATTTTATTTTTATAAAATGAAGTCCGAATTTTTGGATTCCGTTAGATCACCGGCTTCGGCTTCGCACAGTTCTTTAGTGCGTTACTAAATAGCTTCTGAATAAAGTTACATACTCTCAGTTGATAGAGGGTGTTAGTATCCTATCAAGACAAATATTATTAATACGATCTGGCATTATAACTTCGTGTTTTGCTAACACGCAGTTTCTTTTTTTTATAAAAGAATGGCGGATTCCTTCTTGATAAGATAAAACTTTTAACTTAATTTGTATAGATGTTCTTGGAGTTATATTTACAAGTGCTTTGTAAATTGTACACTAAATTGCGCTAAGCTCGCGTGGACTCATAAATTAATATTATCTGAGATAATCAATCATAAGTTCGTCCGAAATAATTAATTCCAGTAGAAGTTTCCATCCGCCAACATTTTTTATTTCATCGTTTTTCGAATGAATTTCCGCCTCCCATCGTCAATTTTGGTTTTGAGACAAACCGGTTTCGGCGATGTGCCATCTTCAGAGTCTTTTTAGTTCTATTTCTGTAGATTTTTTTATTTAATGATTGTATGTACAGACTAAAAATCTTCGGTATTCGGGCGACTTTCAGATATTGTTTTCCAGATTTTCCGATCATCTTAAAACTTAGTATGAGTTCTTTTTTCCGGTCATCTTAAAACTTATAAAAATTAAATCTTAGCTGAAATAACACATTTTAATCGAATTTATCACATTTTAATCTAGAGAAGGAATATCTTTTTAGTTTGGCTTCAATGCGCGCATGACTTCTCCCTCTTGCATCACATGTCTAATGTATACTCGTATAATCAGATCCATGCCAAAAATGTTTAAATTAATTGAATTTCACTTGATCGAAAACTATAATATTATGTTATCTAAAACTAATATTTTTAATGAAAGCTGCAAAATGTAAATTTTTGATTAGTAAAATTATATCATTGTAATGGAATATTTTGATTTTTATGGAAAAGTAATTAAAAAGTAATTTGATGTGTTTCACTCTTGATTATTTGAGAGATTTGCTTCGATTTTTGCTTTTATATAAATTGCTGAAAGTAATCTAAATTTCGGTTTTTGATTATATAGAAGAGTATTTTAAAATAAGGAAAGTAATCTAAAAACGAATAAAGGTGTTGTCTTCGGCCAGGCCAAAGTTTAAGTACCCTACACCCGAGTAGCTAAAAAAAATAATAATTTCTCCAGTTGACAGCTTTTGTATAAGTAGGCAGACCACGCTTTTAGAAACCTTTTCTGGCAAACAGGTCGCTAATGCCTCCAGATACGTAGTGATCATTGTGGAGTAATCTTCCTGCGCATGTTTTCCTACCCACTTGTAATGTCGAAGCTTTTAAAAGAGGTATAAACCGACACTACTTCCACTTTCTCCCTTCCCACTAACCCTTCTTCCCTTCTAAACCAACGAATGCTTTGCATGGGTACGGGGAATCCCCTGAGCTTGGTTCTATCTGCCATAAAAAAAAAAAATAAAAATATTACTATCTTATACCGTTTTCGAGATATTGACGGTTTATGATTATATGAACACGTAATTCACTACTCTCTTCGGGTATAGGGTATAATAATAAATTAATAACAGAATAAACAAATCCAAATTAGATTGTTATGTATTGAGCACTGTAATTGGTTTAAGTTAATATAAACTATATATATTTTTATTTCAATATTTGTTAATAATAAAAATAAACAGGAATTCTGATTTATTTGTTTCATATATTATTTGTAATCGTTTTTGAAATAAATAAACGCGAATATAATTATTTTACAACAATATATTGACCTAATTATTTAAGGTAATACGTTGTAACACAGAGATAACACTGGCCGACGAATTGAGATTTAATCGAGATTTGCGGCGACCACATGACTAAATGAAAAACACGAATGTGCCGTTTTCTACATATCGATATTTGAATTCCATTGATGTTTCTCTTCAGGACGTATGGCCACTACACCTAACTTTTCACTTTAGAATCGTACTGGTAGCTTAAAGGTCATCTCTTCTGTGGAATCTGCGGAGCAAAATGATTTGGAAAATGAAACAATTAAGTTAAAATAATTTGTGATGAGATGGTAGAATTATCACATCCTACAGTTATGCCTGATCTAACCTACATCTTCACAGCTTTGTAATCAAGTTATGTAAGTACATCTAAGAGCTTTTTGTTAAATTCTCCATGGGTGCTAATAATGGTATTAAATTGTATTGCTTTCTACTACATAAAATTCGTTTTCTTCCCTTTTAAAATATGTTATTTTCTTTTAAAGTCCCTAATTTCATTCAAGATCTAATTTTAGTAATATAAATATATGACGAGCAACGGGAAGCAAGACTGGAAACCATTTAAGTACGTACTGCTCTAGACCGTTCGTCTGAAATAAACGTGCAACGGGAAGCAGGACTGAAACCACTCGAGTTCGCATTGCTCAAGCATATTCGTCTGAAACAGTCGAGCAACGGGAAGTAAGACGGGAATCCGTTCGAATACGCAGTGCTCGATCCAGAAGAACACCGCACGCTGACTTAAATCTTTTCGCATTAAATTGAACACCACGCCGTCAAAGTCGCGAGCAACACCTAGTATTTAATGAATTAATGATTGCAGTAAAACAAAATTATCATTAAAATTATTATATTTATTGAGTTTTAAGGAGTACAAAATATAAATTAAATTAAACAAAAATTATAACCTCTTGAGAGTCACCTTAAATTTTACTTTAAACTACGATTGACAAAAATGCGTTATTAGTTTTGTAAAATTTTCGGTAGAGGAATAAAATTATAATTACTTACGATTTACTAGAGATTTCTAACAGATGTACTGACATTGTAAACTTTGGCTTAATACTGCTTTCGCATTTCTTCGTTTCTTAATAAAAATCAATTTTAAATGTATTCGAAACTTAATGGTACATAACCTCAAAGTTACCTCACAAAATTTAAAAATCCATAAAAACTTTAGATTAATCTTAACTGAAGCTCAAACGGAAAATATTAACATATTCATTATAAATAGTTAATAATTTTCATTTCAAATCCAATTTCAAGATTATTAGGATTAATCCAAAAGTAATCAACATACATCAGAGTATAGAAAATTTAAATGTATGCTATTTAAATGAGAGAAAAAGCAAAAGTAAAAATGGTAGCAATTTCTCCTATAATAAAATAATTAAAAACATCTAATTTTGAGGTATAGAGTAATTCAGTTATTTTTTTGTTAATATTTAAACCCGTAATAGATTTTTATATGTACATATCTTCATTATTACAAATTGTCAAAATTTTGTATACAAGTCGATTTATTTTAAAATTGTTCCCTTAGAAAATCCTTAATAAATAAATAAAAATATCTTTAACATAATAGCATATAGAATTAGAATTCTAAGCAGAGCTATAAAAATTAAATTACAATTACTTTTTGATTAGGATTACTAAGCATTTGTAATATAATTTTCTAGATTTAAGTATCAATAATTTAATTATTCAGTTAGATTAATTTTAAGCAAAAATTAATCTGACTGATTTAATCTTAATTATCTCATGAGTTTTGACAAATAACTGAAAAATCTTTTGTGATTGCATGAGCAACTTGTCCATTTTTTTTTAATTATTACAAAGTTATCAAAGTTTCATACTTTCATTATTTTTATAGTGATATCACAATAGATAACTCTTAGATTAAACAATCGATAAATACTTAAGAATTCATGGTAATTATTATATTTCTATTTTTAGATTGTTTGTAATTTTAATTTGAAAGTAATGATTGTAAAATGTATGATTACTTTTACCGCTCTATTTCTATAATATTGTTTCAACTGGAAATGTTTGATTTGACTTGAACGTTTAAATCACAAATATTAGCAGAGATTTTAAGAAAATTACAAATTCAAAATTTAACAGAAAAATTACAAAATTTGATAACTTGTAAATGAATTCAACTTAAAACATATTAAATTTATTTGTAAAATAACTTTAAACTGCAGCTTAATCTCAGGGTAAAAATTATCTGTCCTGTAATAGTTCCTTAATATATAGCGAAAAAATTGGTTTACCCAAATTTTTGAAGGCTATTTTGACTCCGTAGGTTTTGTCGTTTTTGTGACTTCTGTTGTCGTTATATTTGTTTTTGGCTCAGTAGCTGTTCCCGCATTAGTGATTTCTGTTACCGATCCTTCGACTTTTGTTGCATTTATGTCGCTGGATGACATTTCTTGATCAGCTACTGCTTTCACTTTTTCTCTCAATTCCGGCAACTGGCATCCACCGTTGACAGTTTTTTGACATTTGCTATTGACTTCCGTTATATCCTTCGCGATATCCATGTTTTCACTCACATTTATCGAGGTATGTAAGACATTTTTGAACTTACCTAAAGCGGAGGATATTGCACCATTCTGTTTGTGATGATCATGATTGTGATCATGACTGTGTTTGTGCTTATGATTACTCTTGCAATAATTACTCTGTTTATGATCATGATTACGCTTAGAATCATGTTCATGATAGTGATGATGTTGGTGTTCTTTGTGCGATGTTTCACCTTTCGAAGAGACACTAACTTCGCATAAATCGTTACGTGATTCCCTACAGCAGACCTTTTCTGCACATTCGGGCGTTGAACACTGAACTAAGCATTCCAATGATGGTGCAGATTTAGCATCTTGGAACTCTGGTTGAATGGTAATGATCGATACACCTTGTTCGGCGAAAAATGCGCGTACGTCATCAATAATTTTGGCATACAGTTTAGGATTCTGGAATTTGATGTGAACTGTAGAGACATATTTATGAGCCGAAAGCTGCCATATGTGCAGATCATGATAGTTAATGATTTCGGGGAATTTTGAAACCAGTTGACGTTCAAAGATCTCCATATCAATTGAACCAGGTATGGTCTGCAGCAATATAAGGCAAGATTCTTTCACTGGGATTGAAGAAAAAGAAAAAGCGTGATAAAACAATATTACTTATTAATTAATTATACTTACTGTAAGGATAACTCAGTGACACCAACAACACACACGAGAATATGGAGAGCACAGGGTCGATAAGCTTAGCTGTATGTTCCTCATCCTGGGCCATATACACGATGAAGCCGCAAACGATTACGAACAGTGTACTCGATACATCACGCAATATTTCTACGAAACCCTGTCTCTTTAGTTGATAATGAATTCGACCAATTTCCTGAAGATCCACTTTAGTCAATTGATCGTTGGTAGTCTTTGAGAGCTGGCGTTCGTCAGGCTTCAGCGTCAGTTCGCCACTATTCGACATGGCGCGATTAAGTACAACATCACCGGTGGATGTTATCTGTAGAAAGCTACCCTGATGCATGGTATAGCCACCGATCAGTGCATAGGTTAATCCATTCAGAAAGAGACCAACGAAGCCGAGTATCATTACGGGAATCGGCAGATGCATTGTATCCTGATGATCGATATGTACCAGGGTTTGCAAAGCTTCAACCATTAATGAAAAGGAAAGCGAGGCCATTATAATGAATACGATCAGCATGGTGAGTATATCGATTCGTGTCCAACCGAATGTGTTACGTAGCTTCATTTCGAGACGTTGACTTTTAGCTAGTGATTGTTCCTCAATGCAGCTGAATACGATCGCTTGTGGTTGATTCTCGTTGGTTGATGATGTTCCCACCGAACTGTGATTTGTCGTCGTTGTTGTGGAGTCATTTCGACCGGATGGTTTCTTCAGTTTACTATGCTGAAATAAGAGGAAGTAAAGTAAAATATGATCAATAAAGGCGATAGAATTAGGGCAAAATTACATGTTGTTATATATATAAAGCTATAAAGCAGGAATGTTTTAAACTTGACTATAGAAACACTCCAAATAAAGAAATCAATCATTTGACACTCAAAGTTAATATTTAATTTATATACTGAAATTTTTGTTTGATACTCAAATGACTTGTGATACTTGAGAATCAACTTAGAAATTAAAATTGCTTGTAAAATGAACTGAGAAAATAGTTAATTAGATGCTTAATTTCTGATAATTTTTTTATTGTCATTAATTAATCAATATTAAAATAATCACATCCGTTTTTTGCGTGTGTAATCGTAATCTTGGTATTGGATTACGAATCATAATTAAACAGCAATCGTTATCGTAATCCAAATTTCCCATTATTTTTTTTTCACTTTCGAGTATAACGAATGTTGATAATAGATTTATTAATAAAGTGTTTTACTTAATAAAGAATTAAGAGAATGCGATATATTTATGCTTTGTACGAATATATACAAAGCTTCATATATTTATTTAAATAGGTATGTTTATATTTTCAAACTGTATAATCTGCATGTATTCGTTCAATAAAGTCTTCAAAAGTATTTTGTAAATATATTTGAAAAGCTTTATCGATTTGATTTAGTCGCTATATAAAATTGGCATTCAAATAACCTGATCAAAATTCCGCTACCGATTCGATTTCGGCAACAACACCAAAATTACAAAAATGTTTAATTTTATTGTTTATTTTCAAGGCAGAAATAAAACTTGGTTATAACAAGTATATTTTAGAGACATTAAGACGTGAAATATCACAATTTTAGGAAAAAAGGTACTTTTAGTGATAAGTGAGTGCGAGTTGTGAATGGAATTTCAGATTTATGTGGTAGAGGGTTAATTTTAAAAATTGAAAACCTATGAGGAACTTGCAAATCTTATATTTTCTTAAAAAATCTATTTGAATTTGAAATACTTCGCATAATTCACTTTTAAGTGTACAAGTGATTTTGTTAGGTTGGGTCGGGGTTTGTAAAACTCGAAAGCATTTAAATTAAATTATTTACACACATCTATTTCAGTTGGCACAGGTTTCCATAAGCGCTCGCGTTGATACGAGTTGCGTATAAAGTATGTTTATATGCCTTGGCCAAATGGTTAATGAGACGTGATCTAAATATGCGTTTGCAGTGTGCACACAATCACCGAAGACACCTTGTTTTCGCATTTATGTCTTCTATCTACTCGCATTCCGACGAGTCACTGGAGTATTTACATTACTTTACATCCCGACTCGAAGTTTATTTATTTATTGTTTTTTTAAATTATATATAAAAAACAATGCACGAGTTCAATTAAAATATTTATATTCAATCCATTTGCTGCCGTTTTCCGTTTTATTTTCTTATTTTTACAAGAGGAACTTATTTAAGTTTTTGTTTTTCAGTTTTGATTTTTTCCTTTCCAGGATTTGTAGTGGCTTTTTTAATATTGGCACAATTATTTAGTTGCTCTGTGGTTAACGGAGTTTTAACCTTGAAACTATGCCAAAGCAAGTCTGTATACCAGATATGGGATGTTTATGGTACGTGACGTTGACCGCTTATAAGTGTGTAATCAAGGCAGGGTTTTTAGTTATTGCGTAGATGGACAAAATATAGGTTTATTGCCATCTTTTTGTGTTTACTTCGATTTTATATTTCTAGAATTTCGCTTCAAAATTTTCTTTTCGTCCCGAAACTTCCTTTCGTCGAAGTAAATTTGTTATTTCAAATAGGATGATCATTATTATATTTTGCTTTATTGTGTTTTATTTAATTTAATTGTATTTAGCTCTATTATGTTCTATCTATTTATTTTCTCAATTTCTCGATTAACATACATATTTCTACCTCCTTTAAGAATACAAAACTATATCACTATTTACCAAAATAAACCACAGAAGTAAACAAAGAATTCAAAAGTTAATTTCTTGATAAAAAATGACTTTGTTCTACAATTACTTTTCCCTTCGAATTTTGTTTTATTAATCTCTAAGTTCGTGCTTACGACTAACCACAATATAATGTTTTTCTTGTTCTCTTCCAATATAGTAATTTTGTTAGTTTATGAGTTATCACGCACTGCCACTATCATGACAATAAAAAGGAATTGTCACTACTAAATTTTGCCTAAATTAACAATGTTAATGAGGCACCAACCTTGATACGTCTATGCTTCGAAATTAGTTGTTAAGAATTACATACGATAAAATTCAGTTCATTTTCGGTTTTCGCGATTTTGCTTTATTTATTTATTTATTTATTATTCGTATAATAAAAGCCTCCTAGGCTTTAATTAAGTAAATGTTACTAGGCAATTAAATAAATGTTACTTATGACAGAAAAAACTAAGAAAATAAAGCCAAATAATCCTATACAAGAACTGTTCAATATAATAACTCTAAATTATATTTCGAATCCATAAAAGGGACGCGGAACCGTGTGTGGCTGACATACCACAGAGTCATCCCAAACACATAATTATTAATATAATTAATTAAAACGATCACTCAATCAAAACGGACCAGAGCAGTGAAAAACTTATTAAATATTGAAGTTAAATATATATATTTATTAGTTACGTAGGTAATTAGTTTTCTTTTAAATGTGTCAAGGGAGTCCTGAAAACTCCTCAATTGTCGTCGTAAATTGTTTCTGCATATAAATAATGAACAAAAATTAATCGAATAAAAAATGATTTCTCAAATAACGAAGTTGAAATTCTATTAACAATTATTTGCGTGTTTCTAGTAGGCCTTGCAAACGTAAAGTGAAGTAAAATAACTGCGGCCATTACCCTGCATTGCCTTATAAGACATTATTAACAGTCGCGTGTTGATAAATGTGCGAAAAGAACAGCTTAGATGAAATCTGTAGACATGGGACGAAATGTGTCTGTCTAGACATTATAAATGAAGCGTTCAACAGTTCTGTTGAACAATAATTCAATTCTCCTAACCTGACCCGATAGTGTACCGGAATTTATCTCAATATCAAACTTTCATTACTTTTTCTTATCTTGTCATCTTTTATTCTCTGTACATTCGAATAAATCTAAATAGAAAAACAAATTTTTCTTGGAATTGCTAAATTCCTTCTTAGAAGTAACTTCAACACTGAACAAATTGTTTGATAACTTTTGTTTACTCAAGAAACACACACTTTATAGTGATATAGTTTGCTAGTCTAATTTCAAAGCGGAGAAATATAATAGTTTTACGAGTATGACACATATATATTTATTTATTATCCCTACCATTGCTCTCTGTTATTTGAACTTATCGTATTATCTTTAGCAAAATTCTGTTAAATCAGTTTAAGTTTAGAACTTTATTTCAATTTATATCATTTTCTCATTTCGCTGTGATGCACTGTTTTTTTATTATATAAATTTTGTCGAGTTTATATGATGAATGTATGATTTATTAGTCTAGTTAAATAGTAAAGTCTAGTAAACTAGTGAAACAATTTGTACCTGCTAAGTGCTCGTTACTAACGTACTATTAAGTAAAATAACTTGTGGCGATTGTTATTATAATAAGCTACAATACTCACAGGTAAGTTACAAATTACTTTGTTAATAACTATCAGCAAATTGAAAAAATTTCATACCGATAATCTGAAGTTAAAAGAAATTATATTTACGAACAAAGTTGTAGATATGACGTATATTTTTTAAATAAAATACGTAGACTTTTTTCAAACGATTGTCGATGGAAGGATATTTGCAGTTATTGCTATTGTAGTTATTAGTTTACCAGTTACTAGAGTTACCAGTTTCTAGTTACTAGTCACCAGTTTTTAGCTGCCGGTTGATATTGTAGATACAATATTAGTTACCAGTTACGACTTGCCAAATATAGTTACCAATTACTGGAATTACTACTTACCAGTTTCTAGTTACAAGTTTCTAACTTCCGATTGCTATTGTAGATATAAAAACAAATTACGACTTATAGTTACTAGTTACTAGAATTATCAGTTTCTAGTTACTAGTTACCAGTTTCTAGCTGCCGGTACAATATCCATAGTTATAACGAGTGGGTAACTCGTTAATCTCGGAGCAAGATTTTCGGGTACTTTGTCTTGGCAGAGCGACTGCTGGGAAGCCGGTCAACATTTTAACCAAGCAGCACCTGACAAAAATGTTGGAGTTCAGTGAAGAGTTGTTAAAATGTTGAGCGGTTTCGCAGCAATTGCTCTGCCATGACAAGGTACCCAAAAATTTTGCTCCGAGACTAACGTGTTGTAACTCTGGATACTCTGTATACACGCTCTGTGTTTGTAGTTATAAGGACCAATAACGACTTAACGATTTTTAGCTACTAGTTATCCCTTCGAGTTATCGTTTCCGTTTGTAACTCAAAGCTTGCTTTCTATCATGTAGTAAATCGGGCATCAGTCGCATCTGCAATATATTTGTGGCGCCTAATTTGCTTACCTTAATCGTTACAATGCAACCGGTTAATGCAAAAATATTGCATAACATGTGATACGACGCCATCAACAGTGTCAACGCATGCGTGATGTGACTGAGCACCAGCTGTATGCTGAAGTAGCATATCGACAGCACTAAAACGATGTACAGCTGAGTGGGTTGAAAACGATGGATCAGGTTTTTGATTGGCATCGCGATTGTTTCTTCAACGCAGCTCGGTTAGTGTTCGTCCAATTTGACTGACTTACAAATGAATTGTATGATTATATGAATGATTGCAGAGCACAGGAAGCACAGCAACAGCTTGTTTATGCTGCGGAATGCTTTTTTCCAAAGCAAAGAAGTGATTTCGTTTGGAAGTGTTGAGAATTTGATTTTTACATGTATTCCATTTTAATTGTACTTGATTACTGCTGGATTTATTTCCGCAAACTTTTGCCTTGTTATGTCAGTATTTACAAAAAATTAACATAATAAAATTGTCACTTTTTTCCTTTAGAGAATATTCGTGGTTTTAATTTTAATCAAATGCTGCACACAATTTGCTGTTACCTCGAAAATTTTTTCTTTCGTAATTCTGAAAATAGAAGAAATCTTATTAAAATTAGTTTACTTTTTATCGAAAATCGTTTTTAGAATACTAACTATAGGGAAATTATTATTAATACTTATATTTGGTAATTGTTTGTTGACGTTTTGTAAAGAGAATTCAAGAGAGTTAATTTGGAGGTTTTTAAAATTTAAATTGAAAATCATCTAACTTAGACTTTTAAATCTTTAATATGATTTTTGAGTCTTGATTAGAAAAAATTAAGTAAAAACTGAAAATAACTTAAGATCATATCATTTAAAATCATGACAGAAACTTAATAGAATTTCTTAAACTTAAAATATTTAAATATTATTAGTAATTAGTTGGAATGACCAAATAATGTATTAATATTACAAACTTAAAGAAACCCATATAATTAGTGATCACTACCAAATCCCGTATAAATTATAATACAGAATAAATTTCATCGATTAATTTTTAACTTATGGCCGTTAATTATAATATAGTATTCAATTAACGATTGTGATTATGACCTTGCATTTGCATACTGCCGCATACCATAATTATACAAAAAAACGTCAATCAAACTTCGGAAGCCAACAAAATAAATCATCAACGAATGATCGTTTGTATGTTTGGAGGGTATATAGTACGTAATTCCATATGTTTGTTTGATAAAAACAGGCCAGGGACCTGCACTTTAAAGTGCCTTATTAGGGGAAGTTAAAAATTTGGTATGCAAGTCAGATATACCAAATTTTTTCGTACTTATATATATAGCTGGGAATGATGATGATAAAATCACGAAGCGAAAATTTGCTTAATATAATAAATGCAATCGTTTCACTTTCTATACTTTCAGTTGTGTTTTATTTAATGAAATATACCAAGAATTTGCAAAGTATCAAGAATTTGCAATAAATTTTATAAGGTCAACAAACTTTTAGCAATTTTGACACATTGAAAATTGATTTTTAAACTTTTGTCATTTAAATTAGTGTAGCAAAAATATATTCACAAGAAATAGAAGATATATAATTACATATAAGTTAATTATTTTATTTTTAATTAATAATTGATTTTAAATTTGTTTTAGTATTTTTAATTCATTATTATGAATGTATTTATTTTTATTGAGTTTGGATTTATTTTAATGATTGTATATTTCATTGTTTTCTTTTATTAATTGCTTTATTTAGAAGCAATTAATAACCGACCTACTTTGAAGTGTCAAGCCTGTCACTATTGCAGTGACAATCATTATAGAATTTTCAACAGAAGTCGTAAGTAAACGCGTAAACGAATTAAAATTTTGGAGAAGTTTAACCCATGTCCAAGAGTTATAAAGTGTATAAAAAAAACACATATTTTGTTTACGAGAAATATAACATATTTGCAATATAACATATTTTCTCATTTTTTTAGCATAAATTAAAATTCAATTTAACATATTTCTCCATTACTTAAAGAGATATACGAATTTAAGTGTTTAGACGACGGATTACAGAGTAAAATAAATTATTTCTGCTCTAATAATAAAAACTAAATGTTTCTATCCAAAAAAAAAATAAGATTTAAAAATATAAAGATCTCTAACAAGCATTTTATCAGAAACTGCAGTTAAAACCTCGCAATTAAAGAGGAAATAATATACAAAACGAGAAAGAAATACAAAATAAAACCAGCAATCAAGTTTTCAATAAATTATTTTTAAAAAAAAATCTGTCAATACATTCTTGACAATTCTAACAGCTCAATTTAATCGATTAATACTTAAATTTACAGCATTTATGATAATAAAAGATTTTTCGAACGTGAGTGAAATTTGTATGGCAACATTTTTTAAATTTCAAACCGTCAATGTGACGTATCTCTCTCACTTTGATTGATGTTTAGTTGCACTGAATTATTTAAGTATTCAATTTATGCAGCTGTGAGAAAACATTACTATTTTTGAGAAATGAAATCAGAGGCTGACTGTAGTTTATATTTTCTTCCTCTTTTTTTCACTGACAAGAAACACTTGTGAGAATTTATAAAAGTCTGGTTTTTATGTCGGTTTTTATTGAAGAAGAATCTGATTTGTGATCTAATCAACGTCAATTGCAATTCTCACCCACTCATCAAGTACTCTTGAGAATAGCAACAACAGCTTTTATTAAAACAGCAATACAGACAATAACAACAACACCAAGAAGAAACAGCAGCGATTAAAACCAACAATAATAATAATCACAGCAAAAGCAACACCAACAACGACGAGACATATCTTATTAAAGTTCAATTACTTGTTAACAATGTAACATGTGTGGCACGAGTGACTACTGTCACTGACGCCAGCGATTGCTGCCACTTGTTGCTGATTAGAATTGCTTATCGCGCTTTCTGAGAATACATTTGAAAGCCAAATTTTCATGTGGTTTGTTTTTTGAAGAGTTATATATTTTACTTGAATAAAATGAAGTTTAAACCCGAAATAATCTAAATTAAAATAGTGAAAAATGAAAAAGGCTTGGAAAGAATTCAAGCTAATTTTTGGAATTAATCTATAATTTTGGTTATTAAACTAGAATTTAATAACTAAAAGGATTTTCAAGCTCAATATTATTCGAGAATTTCATACGCCAAATATATTAATAAGTTAATTAATAGTATATTGAATATAATAAATTAATAAATTGACAGTAACGGTAGATGTTAAAAATATCTGAAACATTTACAAATTTAACAAAATACAAAATTATGCACATAAAAGTAACTTAATGAATATTGAAATTTATTTAAAAACTAGAAAGAGGGCTGTTTTTGGCCACGTCAAAGTTGTACGATTCACTGTTTCTTAAATCAATAGAAATGTTTTGATATTAACTTAATCTGTTCAGAATATTAAAATGTTTCATTAGAAAAATTGTGATAAAACAGTGATTACAAGTTTTTTATTATTCCAAACAGTATTTAACACAATTTATGAATTACTCATTATTTTACGAGCATCTTACATATATAATAAATGTTTACTCCTATCCCTACTGTCATTAGAAGGCATCCCATATTGAATTATGTAGGAGAATCTTAGGTTTCAAAATTGTTACAACTTTTAACGGGGGACAAATAAAGATATAATATTTATGTCTTATGTTCGTCATATGAAGAAAGGTTTTACGAATCAGTATGAATGAATTATGAATAGCACTTCATATTTAGTTACTTCTTATTAAGCAGCGTTTATTCTTTAATAAATTTTTTTTTTAATTTCCTAAAATTTCCAGAAAATCTTATTTGAGCTATAACCAGCTTCGGCTAGTTTAGCCAGCTTCAAACAGCTTTTGTCGGGTTTAAAAAGTTTCAACCAGATTTAGGCGGATTCAATCAGCTTTAGCCAGCTTTAAGCTTTAGCGAGCTTCATGCTGTTTTTGCCAGACTCAGACAGATACAGTTAGTTTCAGACAGCTTTCAACAACTTTTGAGAGCTTTAGTTAGCTTCAGTTAGCTTCAAGGAGCTTTAAAAAGCTTCAGCCAGATTAAGACGGCTTCAACCAGCTTTGGACAGTTTCTATCAGATTTATCCAGCTTCAACAAGCTTTAGCGAGCACCATTCAGCTCACTTCAGCCTATTCTTCTTCTTCCTTATAAATATATTGATAGAAATTATAATATTGACACAATAAAAACAGAAGTTACACGATTACACAATCTGTTTTATCTGACTATCGTACTTTTATAATATAATTTGACATCATGAAAGCGTCGCACAAAAACAGCTTTGATTAAATGCGACAAACTGTCGACGATTTTTTCGCATTTGTTCCACATTTTCAATTAGATTTAATTATTAGGTTGATCTTGTTTGGATTTGCTTAAAAAACAGCTCAACTACAAATAGCTCGACATCCGCAGATGCTGAGATTTTTTTTTCGTCACACCATTCATTAGAACGTATGTAGGTTCCTGCTTTTTTATTCAATATAAAATGTTGGGATGTGAAGAGATGAGAAAGCTTTTACTACTGTAGAATAACAAAATCTTATCCCTTTTTATTTCTGTACATTCACATTTAATAAACTAAATCACGTATATGGAGAACTGAGGGGAAAACAACAAGCTGATTTCAAAACAAATGCAAATTTAGCAAATGCAAATAAAAGTTTTACCGACTTTGACTTTCCATATAGAAAGATGTCAGGTAGGACGAAAGGCGGACAGCATTGAACTTGACACATTTAGTTCGGTTTTATAAAAGAACAAAAAAAAAAACAAAATAATTATATGAATCTCAATTTATATGCAATAATTTGCAGCTTGTATGAATACTTAAACAAAAATGATTAAATTGATGAATGAAGTGAGAAGTATTTGTATTTCAGAGGTGAAGATAAAAGAAATTTGACATTTGTAGTTATTTTAAACTGTCATAGTCATTTTGCTTATGACAAAAATTGTGCAAGGAAGTGAATTTCGTATTTAAAATAAACTTAAAATGAGCTATTTTAGTTAAGTTTGGTTTAAAACTGACTTAAGCTAATTCTGTAGGCGAAAAAGTCTTATATTGACCTATAAAATTTAACCCGCGCTGGCCGCTACAATAGCAATATAATTTCTAAATATCTGTGTAATTTTCTGTAGGCTTGAACAGTTTTTGTCACCAGTTAACTGACTCATTTTTAATAACTGTTTCAGCAAATATGGTTTTAACCAATTCGTAGCGATAAAGTGCAAGTTTGCTTTATTCAATTAAAGTGGGCGCAGCTGTTTTCGGCTTTCTTTCTCTGTTTTTCATTAAAAAAACCGTATGATTGTAACAAATTTTTAGTTTTTAACCCTTGTGTGATATTATAACACAAATGTGTTTCATAATTCTTGAATTCCATACGAGAGTTTATATTACACGAGTGGAGGACCCCCCCATTTGTCCATCCTGAGGACTCATAATCTAAAGAATATGTTAATTCAAAAGTTTTGCTAAATTAAATAATTTTAAAAAATACCATTAATCTACGCTTTTACTGCGTATTATATTGTAGTTTCTATTTATTTACAAAACTTTTCTAATATTAGCTGAAATTTTAAAAATAGATCTTTTCAAAATAAAATAACAATACAATAACCTCAAGAAAAGCGTCGTCATTCACCAAAATCTTAATAATGACTAGAAATTCTTTAGTAAATTTGTTTGAAGACAACATTTAATAAGAAATTAACATCTTTTTTCTTCGGTATTATTTAGCGCATTTTTTATTTACGTAAATAATTTGAATATGCGTACCTATATTTAAAATGAACTTTTATTTTCTCTGATGCGAGAACGTATTCCGCACGTTTACTGCAGCTTTTATATGTTTTAAAGTAGGAAGATGTTGAAGATTTATTAACTTATTATGAGATATCAAAGAAATGGGAAAGAAACACAATTTCATAGAAGCCTATTTCATCCTTTTTAACAATGCCAACGAAGTTTGAGAAGAGACGATTTGAAACTTAAAATTTTTTTTCACTTATTATCTAACATTTTGATTAAATGGTTTGTCCAATCAATTAATTGTCTTACTTTAAAAACAGTTTAATTGATTTTTCGCAATGAAAACTAAAAGTTTTAAAATCAAAATTACTACTATAATAAAAAATTAATTGGAATACTTAATATTTTGCAATATTAAAATGTAACCTACTATAAAAAAGCGTTTTATACTTTTTTAATGATTTATGTTTTAAGACAAGCTTTTTAAACGTGTTTGATTATCTTATTTCAATTGGTTAATTTGAATTCATTAAATTTGATTACAATTGCTTTTGTTTTTTTCTTGTTTCTTATTTGAGAAAATATAAATTGCAATTCATGTCTGGTGGTTTCCTTTATTATCAGTAATAATGTGGTTAAGTAAAGTTTTTATGTTTAATAGGAACAGCAAAAATGAATTCATAATAAAGCATTTTCAAGTTCTATAGAAATAAATTAAGAATTTTTATATTATTAATAATATTAATTGCGGATAAAGTAAAAAAGGAAATGGAATAATGGATAAAGTAAAAAGTTTTTAGCTATGAGATTGTAATAAAAACAGGTATGTTTAGCCATATTGATAATATAGCACAAACTCGCAAATACCTGAGTTACTAAGCAAACCGTAGTAAAGTAATTTAGAAATTTTACCAAGAAAAAAGGAACTTAATAAAGAAATTAAAAAAGGTTTAAAATGTGATATTTTATTATGATTTCTTTACGTAAGGCAAAATTAGTAGGCTCTCATATTTAACACCATTTATGAAAATATGAACCCGACGCCACTGTTTATACTGTCAGGTAACAACGTGTCAGTCGGTTTTGTTTGAAAACAAATGATTTGAGAACACATAAATACAATAATAACAGGAAAAGCAGACATTAAAGAAGAATAATTTAAAATAGTAACAAAGTCACAAAAGCAAAATCACACAATAAACAATAATAATATTTAATTCAGTTGTTTCAATAAAATCACATTTGAGGAAAACAGCATGCGAGTATTATTGGACTGAAAACGAGTAGTAAATATAAATTATAAGTTTTTAAACTAAAATAAAATACAGTACAATCAAATTAAGCAGAAATTAAGTAAAATCTTCCAATTCTCTCACGTTTTCACTTTTGTTCTTTTAATGTCACTGATATTGTGTTCCAGCGCTTTTATTAATCGATTGTTTATAACTCGTCAACTGAACTGTAATCAGTGTATTCATACATACATACATATGCGTGTGCGTACTTTGTGCATATGTATGTAACTATCTTCACGATTTGTTTATTCCTCTCAAGCTCTGAATTTGCAGAAAAGTATTTTTGTATCAATTTAAATAGCTGGTTTCGTTAATACATTAATTGTTCTTTAATACATTACTTGTTCTTTAAACTCACCTTATTAACCGTTAAATTTTGAAATTATATCAAATGTTTTTCATTAAAAATTTTATCCTTACGTTTACAGTTCACGAAATCAGTTTTTCACTTACTTTGTTTTTTTATTTACTGCTTTTTAATGTCTAGTTTTTCTCTAAATACTTTTTAAAATTTTTTTAGAGAATTTTTGTTTATATTTTCCTTCAAATCCTACACACTCCCGTTAAAATCGTCCGCTTTCGCCGGCTGCTTAAACCGAACTAAAAAGAACTTAATTTGTTGCTGAAAATGTGAAATGAGTGAAATAACAGAGTTGAAAACGCACGCCTTCGTAGGCAAGGCGACGAAAGTTGTGATATGAGAAAACTAACAGCAGGTTGCGGGAGTCACAACAACAGCAACCACCACAGTTTATCGAAAATTTAAAAACGTGGAAAATTTGCAAGTTGAGCCTACGAAATAAAGACGGGAAGAAAAGTTTCAGCTGCGTTTACGATGAAAGAACACGAATTCCTTGTTAAAAAAGTTAATTTTGCATGTTCAAATTTCAAATATTTTCTCGACATTTAGAAAGTTCAGCTTTTTAAAATGTTTCCTCAAATTACTTTAAAAGCTTTTTAGAAACTAAAGCTTTTAAAATTTTTATAAAAATGTTTATTAAAAATTTTTTTTGTTTCTTAAGGAAAAAACAAAAAACCTGAAATTATTTTTCTGAAAAATTTCCTTTTTATATTTTTGAAATTACCATAAAAACTTGAGGAATCTTTCTGAAATCACCTTAAAACCTCATAAAATTGCCTTAAAACTTCTGAAAAAAAAAACAAGAGATAAAAGCACATTTTTCAGTTATTCGTATTTCTTAATTGTTTTTACCTGCATCTTAATCTTGCTATCTATAATTTCGACAGACATGTGCGGACCTGTAGATAAGCAAATTCAAAATTTTTATCGTTTGTTATAATAGCAGAAGATGTATTCAATGGTTCTTCATAAGGTTCTTCATAATTTACAAAAAAACACGTAACTTCTTAAAAAATTAATATTTTTCAATTCATGAATCTTATTTTACTAAATTTTAGTATTTTACTTCTTTCAGAGATCAAAATCAAGTATGATTTCACTAAGTAAATTTAATAAAAACAAATTTAGTTATAGAAGTTAATTTTTTCTTTTTTTCCCCTGAAATTCTTGAATTACAACTGAACTCCTAAAATTAATTACAACCTTAAAGATAATATTTAAACCACATTATTGCCAATTTCCTGCTGTAGATTAATAATCTTCTAGTTTTAGTTCTGTCACCGGAATAGAGAATATTAAAAATTCCTCCAGTGTAACATTTAATTAACGAATCTTGGTAGAGAAGCCTTGACCAAATTATTTCATCGTTTTAAGACTTGTTTGTTTTCTTTCAAACTATGATTGTAAAAAATTGTAATTATCATAAATCAAAGAAGATAAAGCTTTATCTTGCGGTTAAATAGATAATAGATCTTGCTTTTCTGGAGCAAGCAAATATAAGATGTTAAACTTAAAACACATTTAAAATGTGTAAATGCACAATGGAAGTTTATTAAACGCGCACTTCATTATTACTGTAAAGTGAAATGAAATTTTTGACACTAGCGCGGTAAGTACGATTGTCAAATACAGTGAAAATCTTGACATCAGAAAAATTTTATCCTTAAAACTAAATGAATTTGTTATAGCAAAAACCATTTTATTATCAGTTTTAATTTTAATAAATGAGTTTCGGTTGAACTACCCAGACAATTTTGGTTTTGAATGTTTTTAAAACAAAATAATTTGAGATATTTTTAAAAACTACTAAATTTTTTTTATATAATTGTTTTCCAAATAACACAAAATTAAAATTGATATTTAATTATAATTATTGTTGAATGAAATATAGTTTAAAACATTAATTTCTTGTAGCGTACGCACTTAGTAATTTTATTGCACCGTACTGTACTCGTAGAGATAATGATTTCATTTATTTTCAATTTTATTTAGAGTGTTTAAGGCCGTATTTCCACTCAGTCAAAATCAAGTTTTCTAACGGGAGTTTCTTTAGTTTTAACTTTGAATACATTTTTGTGTTTACATATCAGATTCTTTTAACTATGTACATTCATTATTTTTCTGCTATACCGTGTTGCCGTCTTCAATAGAAAACACTTCGTTTGCATTGCGTTGCGGAGAATTGTAACTTAAAATTTTGACGTGAAATGAAGTTGAGATAAAATGACCACCATATCTTCAGATGATACAAAATAAAGACGTTCTAATTAGTTTTGTTATTAGTTTAGTTGTTTGAATTATGCCCTCGCATTGTAAAAAACAAGTACTTTTAAAAGCATATTAGTACTTGAAGCATATTAGTACGTGAAGTAGTAATTTTCACACTCGTGTAAAAGAAGACTGCAACACGGTCTGGCAAAAAAACTGATGCAGGGTCAAAAGATTTTCAAATGTAAACACAAGAATTTATTCACAGTTAAAACTTAAGAAAATCAAGTTAGAAAAGTTTATTTTGAATTAAATGTAAACACGGCCAACCCTGGAAGCAAAAGTTGATTCTATAATCGATTTTAATTTAATAAACAATTGTGTAAAGGTAAAATTTGACATCTCGATGGTTGGTGTTACATTTTTCGATTGACCAACTTGTTAATTTTAAACGAAAAAACTAATTTAAGAGCAATAGTTTTAGCATTATTGAAAACGAATGATGTCTTCTTTGATTCTCATAAGAAATGGGCACTTGGCAAGTAAGAAAACTATTGAGACGGGCGCTTAGCCTCCTCTGAAAATTATGTAATTTGAATGATTGGAACCCAATTCCAATACCTGCACTTTTTCTACTTTCAGAGCAACAGACTGGTGCTTTGGGTGTGCTGTGTATGCGCAGTACATCTTCTTCCAGCGATGGCCCACGTCCGCTTAAAACGACGAGCCTAAGTGCCATGAAACGAGGTACCGGCGGACGCAGCAGTTTCAACGGCATCGTTGCCACCGTCTTCGGCTGCACGGGCTTCGTTGGTCGCTATGTGTGCAATAAGTTGGGAAAGATCGGGACCCAAATGATTCTACCCTATCGTAGTGAGTTCTGCGACATCATCCGGCTGAAAGTTTGCGGCGATTTGGGTCAAGTTCTCTTCCAATACTGTCAACTCTATGATGAGGATGCCATACGCAAAGCCATCAGACACTCGAACGTAGTAATAAATTTGGTAGGACGAGAATATGAAACAAAGAACTTCAAATTTAACGATGTAAATGTCGACATAGCCAGACGCATTGCTAGGTAAGTGTGCCTTGTTTAGGAGCTGTGAGATCATTATACGTTCGTTTTTGTTACTATTACAGACTCAGCCGAGAGTCGGGTGTTGATCGTCTGATTCATTTGTCCGCTCTGAACGCCGATCCTAATCCGCAGCCCCACATTTTAAAGACCGGCAGCAACTTCCTGCGCAGCAAATACTACGGTGAGCTGGCGGTACGTGAAGAGTTCCCCGAGGCTACTATAATACGTCCAGCGGACATCTACGGCTCCGAGGACCGCTTTTTACGTTACTATGCTCACGTATGGCGTCGTCAGTTGCGTAATATGCCTCTGTGGCATAAAGGTGAGCGTACATTCAAGCAGCCCGTGTTTGTATCGGATGTAGCTCAAGCGATTGTAAACTGCGCGAAGGATCCGGACACTGCGGGCAAAGTCTACCAAGCAGTGGGGTGACTTAAATTTAATTGTAACCAGAAATTTCGTACTGATTTCTTTCTGATTTCAGTCCCAAACGTTATAAGCTGAGTGAATTAGTCGACTGGTTCTATCGTGTTATGCGTAAAGATGAGAAGTGGTGGGGTTACCGGCGTTACGATATGCGTTACGATCCCACTTTCACCTTCAAGGCTAAATTCACTGAAATGATTTGTCCCGGCGCGCCAGTCGCTTCGTTGCATATGGAGCGAGTGGAGCTAGAATGCGTCACGGACAAGGTTTTGCCTAATGTGCCGACACTGGAGGATTTAGGCGTGCAGTTGACGGATATGGAGAGTCAGGTGCCATGGGAATTGCGCCCATATCGTGCAGCCCTTTACTACGATGCCGAACTGGGTGAATTCGAGGAGCCAGCTCCACCAAAGACTGCAGAACCGCGTGAGGAGAAAATGTGTGCCTAAGATTCGGCCAGTTGGCGAACGGGAAAACAGCGAAAACGCTTGCGAATACGCGAGATAATTTTTATCATATTCGTTATCCGTTCGTTGATGTATGGAATTACAAATTAAACATTTGGAAGATAATTGTAATTGAATTATAAAAATATAACATGAACCGCAGTTAAAATTAGGTAAAAAACACATGTTTCTTAAATTATTAGCATCAGAGCTTTAGAAATCAGATTACGATTACATTTTAACTACGATTACCCAGTAATGATGTTAATATCGCAGAAAAAAATCTTATCGCAGTTTTATCCCACAGCTAAAGGAATCAGAAGTATTCTGTATTGAATGCTTTAAGCAATCAGAAAATTTTATAATAGTACACCAAAATTAATGAGTTCATTATTTTTTCAATTAAGATGTGTATACAAATAAAATTATTCTTAAAAATAAGGTTTAAGTAGTTAAAACCATATAGCGGGATTAATACGTAAACAAAGGTAACCATTAAAATTGCACGAATAATAAGGAATATGTCAGCGAAAACGGACAGATACTCAATTTCCCGCAGATTATAGGAATTTTCGGGGAATGGAGATACAAACATCGGTCTTAGTGCAGAAAAAGAATGTCGGTTACACCTTCTCCTTCAAGCGTTTCGGCGTGAACTGTAACAGCAGTCATCTTGTCCAAGTTTGGACTTTCTTTCGTGTTATGACAGTGATGATGAACAGAGTGGCTCTTCACTGTTGTAAATACGGCACATAAATTTCGCGAGTTCCTGTCATCAATTGCGTGGATTTCTATTCATCTTCATAACGGAGCAACTCTTGGAGATTGTCTGGACGATGCATGAACTGGAGGTACAAATCGCACTGATCCCGAATTCTTTCCTTCCTCCATCTTCGTTGTTTCCTCGCAAATTAAACAGATGCTGCAAGTGTTGCGTTTTACGATTATTTGAATTACAAACTAGGAAAAAGGCTGTCTTTAGCCAGGCTAAATCTGAATACCCTACACTCGCAATTTTGAAAACTATCTTACAAAGCACTTAAAGGCTCTCAAATCCTATAACCAAGTGGATCTCCCACTGCAAAAGACCGATCGGGTTTATTTTGCCAGTTTTGAATGTCCACTTACAATCATTCGCTTCCTTTCCTTTAGGCAAGTATGTAAGATCCCAAGTCTTGTTCTATAGACATTCACTGCATTCACAAGCGTTTTTTGGATCAGTTTCCATTTGGATCGCAATTGTTGCGAAGTAGTCAAAAGTTGTAAATTGAAATTTCAATGCTCTTGGTGCAAAATTTTTACATCGAACTTTTAAAAACAGAGCTTTTTATATTAAGTGGTAGTGATACCGAAACATATTGGGTACTATTACAAAAAGTTTTTAAGATTTTATCTTTATTGAGAATGTATTTATTATTTAAAACATTTCTAGAATACATACTTCAAGTATTCGGTTTACTTCAAATACATAATAAACTTCATTCTAATAATTAACTCCATAAACTAGAAATCGAGAGACTAATTACGTTTTACAACTACATAATGAGACAGGATATTTCAAATCGTATTGAAACAAGCGAAACATATTTTAAGTGTATCAGCCATTCGGCCAGAACACTGTGTGTCCCAACCAGAGCTTAACATCTAACATAAATACATAAATTCACTGACTTCAATGCTAGCACTTCATTATTACGGAGATACTTAAAAATACTGTAGGCATTCTATTTAAGTAAACTTGAGCCTGTAAGTGTCACGCCCATCGCGTTGCATCAACGGTCGAGCGTTGCCGCAGCCAACACTATTGTTTCGAGCCATGTGGCGGTTGTATAAATGACGCATGCGTGCGACACAGCACTTCTGGGGAGTTTGCAGCTCCTTCGGTGGAGTCCGTTATTATCTTCTCCTCATCAGCCTCCTGTGGCGGTGGTGTGTTTAAGTCCTGCTCGAACTCTACCAGCTCTGCGCGTTCAGCATCATCAGTTACATTATTTTCCTCTAATTTATTGAGATCAACATCGGTAGCCACTAAACCATCTCCCGTCACATCAGCCAGACGGCTGCGTAGACGTTGTGATATTTGCTCCAGTTCATTGTATTTACGCTTGAATTCTTGACCGATATTTAAATTCGAGAGTTTCAGCGATGACTCGAATTGATCGATAAAGTTTTCCATGGAAGCAGATGGTGCAGTGGTAGAAGCTGCGTCTGAGGCGGCTACGGAAGCAAAGAAGGGACAGATGGACTGCATCAGCGTTTGCAAATCTTCGGACGGTTGGCACTGCAACTCGAGCTGGCCATTGACGCGCCCATTGAAGTCGATTATATTGAAAGAACCGCTTATATGTTGACCAGTCAGGAAGACACTGAGATCGAGAGCGGTAAAACCGATGATGGCATCCTCTAATGGCGTTGGCTGCAGGCGATGTTGAGCCGAACTGGTGGCAGCCTTCTTCCATACCTTCAGAATGAAGCGTTTTTGTGGCTGGAAGTAGAGGAACATATTTAATTTAATTTATACTCTCTTATTTATTTAATTTATTTGTTTTTAGGTTTTTTAGTCTTGTCTTCTTTTATCTTAGTTTATTTTATTTTATTATTATTATTTCATTTTAATTTATTCAATTTTTTTGTGCATTATGTATTTTTCAATAAAATTCTTATTCTAGTTTTATTTTGCAGTCTTATTTTAATTAAAAATTATGATGACGAAAGCTTTTACTTACGTTAGTTATGAAATCTACACTAACAGACACACGGAAACGTTGCTGCCACAGCGGTCGTGTGTTCTTCTCCGCAACGTTTGTGGCGTAGACAAGACCTTCATGCGATTTGTACTGCTTGCCTTGAGTACGCTCTTCAGCCTGGAAGGTCACGTAAACACTGGGTGGTTCGTTGGGTGGGAAGCGACTCTGCTTGGCTGATGAGTTGGAGTTGCGTTTGGCTTTCTTGCCACCCTTGATAGATGGATTGAGCGGTATACCGGTGGCGTAGTTGATTTTAAGGAAGAAATCAAAACATTTTCTGTTAGATGACTGTAAAGCTGCTGGCGCATGCGCAACAGGACAAACAAGTGGTCGACCATGTGGTGGACCACCTGCAGTTGCGGCCGCTTGGTGTGATGCCAATGCATTCTGAAGCATATTTAAGACGTCTGCTGTATCCTTGAGCTTCGTATTTGAGTTGGTAGCATCGGCCGCTGCCTTGGCTGGAGAATCACAGACACTGCCACCAGATGCCACAAATTGGGCGATTTTCAATTTAAGCTTCTCAGCCACTAAAACTGGATGTTCGAGTGGCTCTTGGGAGAAGATCGAGGAAGTGGCAAGTTTTATTGCTGACTCAGTGATGGTAAGCGAATCACAGGAGCGAGTTAAATTCCGCGATTCTTTAAGCCGTTCAATTTGTTCCTCGCTACCGATGGCCAACAAGCATTTTAATTCTCCAGCCCGCTGACCAGTCTTACAGCCGACGATGGAAACCCAAGCGTCGATGGAAATCACCGGTAGCTGGAAAAATTTATTTCAAAAATTAATAGTAAATTTATTACATTCCGACTTAGATGTTATTAACTGGAAATTGATTAATCAATAACTTTCGAATATTAGAACAAAAGTCATTCTTTGATACTGATCGAAGTAGATTTTGTAATCGAAAGTGATAAATTACTATAGTCGAAATTAGTCGATCTGCTTACCTTCCCCTTACAAAGATGATTCGTTATGGCGGCATCACGATAAGCTATAAAATACTGATGCAACGGTATACGCACCAGACCGTAGGGTTGCATATCGCTACCGTTATCCGCGATGCTCTTACGCCACAGTTCCAATTGCAGGAATTGCATCTCCACACGTTGCAAAAACAGTTCGTCATTGAGTACAGAAAATTGCTGAAAAGTAGGTCGTTTTAAAGAGGTTTTTTGATTTAAAGATTTAAAAATTGCCCACCTCCTGATACTTGAACTGTCCCTCTCCACTTTTTGTAGGCATGCCAGAAGGTGTTTGCATTGCTTTGGCTGCTGCATCTCGATGCCAGAAACGTCGACAGAGTAAAACGTATTCGAACGTTTTAGTCTCTGGCAAAACACGGGCTTCGTTAGCGTAAAGGTAGCCTTTCAAGAGGCGCACTTTACTTGTTTCAGCCTCAAACTCCGCCGAATTTAACTGTGGAATATTGTTGATGTTGTTTTTGTTGTGGTTCTGAGAGTTGACTGAAAATAAAGCAAATGGTCTAAAATCAAAACTATGATTCAATTGATTCCGATTTTAAATTGCAATCATTGATGGAACTTCTAACAATCGACAAGGATCTCATACGGGATCCATGCCGCAGCTATTACAAAATACGATTTATTCGGCATTTTAAAAATCATATCTAAAATTCGTAATTTGAATTTTGAATTCGGTTTGCAATGACGTATAAAGAATATTGATATTAATTTTAAAAGCGTTTTAAAAAAGAAAAAGCTCGAAATTCCATTATAATAAATTTAATTTTTCGTGTAAAATATTGAATTTTTTGACAAACTCTAAACAGCTTTAGTAATGCAATTTGTCAAATTTACAAGAGCGTTATATCGCTAAAGCGATTTATAAATCGTTCATAACGAAGGACTTAATATTTCAACATTTTGTAATCCAGTTAGCTGTTAATCATGTACAAGACACAGTTCGTTCTTAATGCTTATCGAGGACGTACATCAAAATTAATAGAAAACGTGTTTAACATAGACAAAACGTGTTTAACAAGACATAGATTAACACTTTATCTATCGTTTATCGAAGCTTTGCAGGTTTAAAATTTAAAAATTATTAACTCTTTTTTCTATTACTATATAAAAATAAACTAAAAATATGTAATTAAACTAAAAATCTTTTGTCTTTTTATATATTTATTTTTTTTTGTTGTAACTTAAATAACGTAAGTAAAATAAAAAAAGCCAAAAAAAGCCAAAAAGCTTTTTTCTATTACTATATAAAAATAAACTAAAAATGTGTAATTAAACTAAAAATCTTTTGTCTTTTTATATATTTATTTTTTTTTGTTGTAACTTAAATAACGTAAGTAAAATAAAAAAAGCCACACGTATGGATGTAATTTGAAGTTTTATTTATTTTCTATATTTGGAAAGAAACAACCTACGCGTACTATGGGTATAAAGAGAACCAAAACTTGTCTAATTCAAATTACTTACAATTTATTGTGTTAATTAAGCTTTCGCTTTACTACACGGCAATTCTTTAGTTATTAATATGATAATGGCATGAGCTTTAGCTCTTCTCTTTTGAGAAATAATTTTCTTCTCTTGGGATTCTCTCTTCCAAAGTGACGACAACATTTGCATATATAAAAACAAACTAGTATTTTTGTTTCAAAATTTATACCAACAGCGCATTTATAGTATTCTACAGAATGTCTACAAAATTTCATTTTAAATAGTGACTGCAAACGCGGAAATCTAATTTGATTTCTTTAATCATAATTTTTGAAAGATAATTGAATAGTAATCTGTTAAAAACAAATACAAATAGTAATTAAAATAGCCAAAATGGATTAATTTTAGATTATTTTAAATACTTCAAGAATAGACAAGAATTCCTTGTTATTTCTTTATTTCGCATTTTCTTTACTTTGAAAGTTACGAATATTAAATTAATTATTACTTTTTTCCAGGATATCCCTTGAGTTGCATGTGTTTAAAAACAACGCGTTGCTGTTTTACTTTTCAACAATTCTAGCTAATATTTTGCATAAAATAATTAGATTTTCTGGACTTTATTCGATTTTTACTGCATATTTTCTTGTAGTGAAATTTCGCAAGCATTCACTTTGCTGCAGTTTAAATTTTACACAGAATTACTACAGAAATACTACAAATCCAAATTTACTTCAAATTATTAGAGCAAAAACATATATGTTTGTATGTTGAGTCAGCTACCTTTCTTCATATCAGCTACCTTGTCGCCCGGTATCTCGTCGCCGCCTCTAGCTGCTGTGTTCTCCATATTTTTAGCCTCTGCTGGCTTTTGACCCTTATTGGTCGACGGCTTTTCATCAGCACAAAGTACAGCATCCCCTCCTTCAACTCCAATACCAGCACCACCTTCTCCTCCTGCTGCTCCGTTGCATTCTTTAGCCATCAACTCTTCCTTTTGCATGTTTTCCTCACCATTCGAGTTGCTTCGCAACTGTAAACCTACTTTGAAGTACAAACTGGCCATATGCACGTTGCGTCGCTTAACTTCCAAGCACTTGCACTGTTCCAGCAGCGAGGCCTGATAGAGTTCCTCCAGATCAAACTCAGCCAAGCCGAGCATCTCATTCAGACAAGTACCCGGCTGACGCCACCAAACGACAAAGCTTAGCTTCCCGAATTCGAGCTCCATTTCAGCCTTCCCATCAGCTGCCTTTTCATCGGACGCCTCCTTCGTCTGCTTGGGCAGCAGATGAATTTCGCGTTGTTCGTCCTGCGCAAAACGCGTGCACTGCGTGAGACTCTGGAAGTGTCCCGACTCGAATTGCATTACGTGGAACATTTCGTAGCGTGGCACATGCCGAATGAGTTCTCGCGACAGCTGACACTCGACGGTGAAAATGGGCTTGATGTCCTCCTCTAGGAGTTCCATGTACTTGGTACCGGCTGGCTGTAATGTCAGAGCCTCCAAATGCATCTTCAGCATGTTAACACGTTGATATATTTTCAACCGCTGCTCACGAAAGCGTTCCTGCATCATTTCCTCCACCAGCTGGTTGGCGGGAGAGGTGCACTGAAGCCGCTCCAAGGCGATGGCCTCCTCTTTTGGTATCATTTCTTCACCGGCCAGGTAGGCGACCAATTTGGCATCGATTTTCATCATGGCGTCGACGATTTCGTCGGTTTTCGAGTTGTTATTAGCTGCAAAAGAAGGAAGATGGTGTAACTAATTGATAAAATTTATTAATCTATAGATAAACTACGTGTCAAAATCGGTGGGAAATTAGAGACACATCACTGTGATCAACCAGCCGTTTTAACGATTTCATGGAAACTAAAATGTTTTCAATCGTGTTAAACGAAGATTAGTAGATTCGGCTGTTTGGAAGCAACAATCGTTAGCCAAGCTTGCTGGCTAGGAAGAGCGAGAAATCAAGAGAGAGAAACAGAGACGGGAGAAAAAAGTAAAACACAAAAATGAGAAGTAAATCAAATTGCTTTCCGTAAAGTAACGTTTGTTTAGACGAAATGTGAAACTTTGTTGATTGCAAAGGCAAACTGAAGGGTGAAAAGTATGACATCAGGATACTTTCAGACTTCTTTCGGAGTTTCAATCGCCCGGATGATGTTTGGTTGAAAAATCGATATGTCGAGCGACGTAGATGTGGAAAAATTGGCCAGTGATACTGAAACGACTTATAAAAATTGCATCAAAAGATCTAAAAATCACATTTCACATTTTTGGTCTACGTGCTAAAATAGATAGCAACAATTTTAGCATCGCATTTTGACTTCTACTACACGGAGCCGCGTGTATAAGTTGTTTCTCAGCGGTGCTGCCTGTAGCTTTTATGGAATGGTTCGCTTTTGATTATTTTTTTGTGCTGCTTCTGCGACCGAAGTTTTAATTAGCTGTATGGAAAGTTTAGGCGATTTTTGCTTCTACGATTCTTCGTAATAAATTTGTTGCTGTCTTTTGAAGGTATTTTAAAATAATCCTATCGAAACGCTGTTACTGTTCGATTTATTTCAAGTTTCATATGTTTAATAAATTTAATTCTTACTTAATATTAATTTTAACTAAGCATAAAAAATCATGGACAATTTTATTTTCAATGTAATGGCCTTTAATTTTATAACAATATAAAAAGCTATTTTAAGAAGTAAAAGAACATCAAATTTTATTAAAAAGATGAAAAGAAATTCAAATATTCTAAATTTTGTATAGAAATGAAACTTAAAATTATTACATTAATTAAAGCTCATAAAATGAAAGCATCATTTATATTAGAAATCTAAATATTCCTTTTTTTCTTAGGATTATAAAAAGAAATAACACGAGGTGACAACTAGCGGCCGTTGCCACTCGACAGCACGTGGCAGTGAGTAAGCTATAAAAATTCTCAATCACAATTTTAAATCACAAATGCTGCCGTAGATAGCATTTTACATAATATGAATAAATATAGAGAATTTGTAAATGCAAACAAAATATTCAGTTGTAATCAGAAGTCAACAATGTGGAGAAAAATTGAAATTAATTAAGTGTTGTGTGTAGTTTTTCTTAAATTTATTTACTTGTAAGCTTACTCCACTCTTTCAAACCTTGATAAGAACTGAGAATGAAGTACACGCGATTTTAATCGTTTTAGAAATGTATATTCTGATTAGATTAGAAAGCGCTCAAATAAAGTTATACGATGTCAAGATTGAAATTTCATTATTTTCTTAAGAATCAATTTCTTTCTTTTCTTCAAAATTTGTTCTCTGTCAAAGCTTCACATGAGTTAATACAACCACTTCTGCTAGGATAAATGAAACGAATAAAATTCAAGATAATGTCTGGACTGCCATATGAATACTTTGTACATATATACATATTAACAAAGAGAATGAGAGAACTTTTTGTGAAGAATTTAAAAACTTAGCGTTCTCTGCAAAGGGTTTTCATCACTTTTTCTAAAATGCAGCCATTGAAGAGGTAAACTATAAACAGTGAAGAAATGAGAAATTAAACAAATACAAATATATAGGAAGAAAAAGAGCGACAGTAAGAAAACTGAGTAAAAATCATTTGATTCTGTAGCTAGGTATTTAGAAAAAGAATATAACCGGTTTTATTAAGCAGAGTCAAGAGAGAACTTGAAAAAAAGACCGGTCCATAACCATAAAAATAGCATGTTGAAAACAAAAAAGCACGTGGTTGCCGGCTGTAATTTTCTGCTCTCTTTATCAATGCCAAGATTATATGTATGCACGCATGGATGTATTGTATAAGCAATGAATTTTATTACAGTTATTAGCGTAATCAAGAAATACTTGACCTTCAGAGCAAAGAGAAATTAATAAAAATAAAGAGCTTTTTTTAAAATTGTGTAAGCTTCCGAAAATAAGTAATTTCCATCCGTTGATTTTAATATTTAATGTAACTGAGAGAACTGTTTGGCTCTTCTGGACAAATCTTCATTTATGTATTCTAGATGAATCTCCATTATCTTCTGAATTTTCTCGCTCATAACGAATATATTGTGACTGAAAACGAAGGACTGACGCGGTGAGTGGCTTTATTTTTAGTGAAACTTATGATTCTTCAAAGGACAATCATTATGACTTTTGCGAATCGTGCAAAAGTGAATTACTTAAGAGGCTACTTGTAGTTTGCTTACAGATTTTTTACAAATAAATACACTTTTTTCAATAATCGGCTTGTGATTCCTTAACGTGAATCATGAATCACGAAATCGTGAGTTCCAGAACAAAAATATAATAGAAAAGAAGCTCTCAAAAGGTTGCTTCAACTCCACACATACACGAAATTCTAAAATTTAAAATCTTCACCTTTCAAGTCTGCTTGAACTTCGCAATCACATAATTATTTTATTCTAATTTGAAGCAGATATCGATTTATACCAATAAATTTCAGTTAGCGTAAGCTTTTTTATTCCTCGTCATCCCATCCATCCCACCTTGAGGAAACAAATACAATCCCACACCCCTGAAGAAGAAACCAACTATGATGTTGTTACCTGCTGCGCTCTGCTCTTCTTGGATTCTTGTACTCTTCGCTTCCAACTGCAATCCCAAGCCCGCTGAATGCAGGTGCTCCTGTAGCATCTGTTTGGCGCTGGGCGCAAACATAATATTGAATCTCAGCTGGAACTGGCCGCACTTGTTACTCCGCCCGTTCTGCGCCGAGTACAAGGCATAAATTTTACTTTTATGCTTGAAGTTTAAAGCCGCGGCGTGGTTGGCAGCGAACTTACGCACGAATACCTTCGGGAGACGTACTTGCGCCCGACCAAGTGGTAGGTTGCTGACGTTAGTGTAGACGCTTATTTCGAGGGGTTCACACTTTTGCAAGTAATCTAAAAATAGATGCGAACTTGTCTCTATGCTGTAGCGTAGTTTACTGCACTGTAATTGCTGCGGTTGGGAATTGCTGCTGATCTCCTGTTTGTTGTTGTTGCAGATGAGCAACTGCTGAGGCTGGGAAGTCTTTGCTGCCTTCGCTGCCCTTACAAAACATATGCTGCTTGCACTGCTGTTGTACTCACCCCACCAAATAACTTTCACTAAAACACCATGGCTACCAAGGGGCAAATTTGTTGTTGTTTTCGCAACTGTACTGCTGTGAATCTTCTCGTTTTTGACTATAAAACTTTTGGTAGGTGCGATTGTCGCCTGTGGGTGGCTGTGTGTGAAATTAATTTTGGTCACTTCGATCTCAAGATATCCGCGCGTCTTTCCATGTACATTCGGTGGCAAACTTGATTCCGTGGAAGCAAGCAGATTCGACATTCTAATCGTACGCCATATTTATGAATCACTTTTACTTTTTCACTTGCAAAAAAAAACCAAAAAAATTATGTACTCAGAAACGACTTCCGTTCTTTTAACCTCACTGAAATCCGAAATTTGCAGAGCACTAAAAGACCGTAACGACCGCCTCGACGAGTACCGAAAGTGAAAAAGAATTGGTCCAAAAGGATTTCTGAGTAGAATTTTTCCGGCTGGTAGCTTCTGACACTTGACAGTTGTTATGTTGTGTTCCTGTGGTGAATTTCTGCAAATGGCAACATAGAGATGTGCCGTATTTTTTACCACACTGTCAGGCGCCACAATGTTTACAGCCGTCGCAATAAAACAGCGCGAACTTCCGCAAATTTTAAGGGTCGATCTAAGGCAAAGATAACAGTTCAGAACTATAGTGATTTTTAGTGATTACTGGATAAACAAGAGGCCTTAAATCAGTTCGTAAACAAATATATATATAATTCAAAAGGGGAATTTTTTTAAAATAGTAAAATTAAGGGGTTTGAAGGCTGTATCTCTTAAACTAACCGAAAGCGGAACAAAAGAAATAGAAGGGCCGAAGAAAAAGAAAACCATAAAATTATGAGAGATTCATAATTCATAAAATTATGGAATTCTGTCACAAGTATTTTCATCAGCGTTAAAGAAGCCACTTTTCGTAATGTTCGGAAATTCCATGTTTCATGTTTCATGCTGGTGTCATTTGAAAGGTTTTTTAATTTTATTTATTATATATTGTATAATAAGATCCAGAAATCTCAATAGGTTGAGAGATAAAATGACATTTTAATTTTTTTTAAAATTTTAAGAACGAATGGTTTTCCTCAAAAAGTACATACAAGGAATTGTTGAAGTAAATAGAAAGCCTGATCTTTCGTTTGGTATATTATAATGCATACTTTATATTATAATGCATATTTTACTTCGAATTGTAATCAAAGCCATAGTTTTTTTTATTTATTTTTCTACCAAAAGTATCCGATACATTTTTTGCATCATTAAAAAATTTACTTTTTTATTTAAAAATATAATTAGATACAGAATTTAATTATACATCGTTAATTTTTGTGTAATTATGAATTTTTATATTTTGCGAATATGAATAGGAGAGAATTTCTTGTTTTATGTTATAATTAATAATCACGAGATGTTTAATTAATTAATAATCACGAGAATTTTAAATAATACACATTGTTAAATATAAATTAAAAATTGTGCTAAGAAACACGCAAAAACTTTGCTTTTTAATGTAAGAATTTAATATTACGTGACTTGTTGATTCTTTCTAAATATTACAAATAATGTAAAATGAAATGTAATGAAAATGAATTTCAGTTCAAATATCAAAACTAATAAAAGAGAACTTTCAAACAATATATAAAGTCAGCTAAACTAAGGAGGTGATTGAAGAGAGACAGAGAACTATGAACTCAAACATTTTAAATTAATTTGTTGTGAGTGTGATTTATTTGAAAAATTGATTCACTTTTCATATGGCGATAAAAAGGCAAAAAAAAAAAAAAACATGTAGCGTGCTGAAACTTTTTAAGTGATGGAACTTTAATACGTCTGTATAGACTAAAAAGGCGATTAATGGTGGCGTGTAGAAAATAAACTTACTAATTAAATATTTAATTTTTTAATTTCTTCATTTCATAATTTGTTTTAAAGTTAAATTTTATAATTTTAAATTTATGAATTCCTTACTTTCGCCATTCCTTCTGAATCAGTAGTATTTTTGTACGAAAAGTTTACGAGTGATAAACTAGTATACTTTTTTCTATAATTTTCGTTTATTCGCAAAAATCCAATTTTTTCAATTTTTACCGTTCAATTAAATACTATTGATAGGACATTTTGTACGGATAAATTTATGTTTCCCCGTTAATATATGAAAAAATTAATTATCGTATAAATTAATTTTTCTTTCACACATACAATACGCCGTTTAATTTCAAAAAAAAGCCGTAGCAACAATTGTTACAACATTCGCAGGTTGTCGATACAATGCCTGCTTGCAAATAAATACGTAAGAATTACTTTACAATTTATAAAACAACAAATAAGGAAATTCACACGGCACAATATGCGGCAAGAACAACAATACAAGAACTTGAATTTAATTAATACCAGCTTGCAATCCATGGGCGCCCATATAATTTATGAGCTGAAACCAGCAAATCGTACAGAATCTGAATTGCTGTATTTGTCAGGTGTCTACAAAATTGCAGTAAAGTACTGTTATCTGTGTCGTCAGATGGTTGTTGTCAGAGATGGTTGTTGTTGTTACTGCCTTTAATGCTTATTAAAAATTATAATTGAAATGTGTGATGTGTGGTGTTGATAATTTTTCACACCTATTTTGTGTATGAATAGAATATTAATAATGCAATTTAATTAAATTGAACTCAATTATATCGAACTCAGTCGTATTCAATTCAGTTCAACACAATAGTATTCAATTCCAGTATTTTTCTGTCCTTACTTATCACTAAATTCTTTAAATGAATTAAAAAAAAATATGGTGAGTATGTAACGGAGCAGCGAGTGTTTGTTTGTATGAGTTCGCGTTGCAGAAAAAGACTGCTGCAGCAAAAAGTTCGACAATCGAGCAAATGAGTTGCAATTAAACAGACGAAGTTGGCAGTTTTAATTGAAAGGATGTTTGAGAAGCAATTATATGAGATTGAAATATAATTGAGATTAAATGCACTCCAGTGCAATTTGTTGAAAAGGTAGAGAAATTCAAAGAAAAATATTTTTATTTCTATAATTTAAAAAGTTTTTCACAGCGATTTTATTTTGTTTTTTTTTTGTTTTTTGATTTGCTATCTTTCATTTATGTTTAGATTACCTTGTTAGTATTTTTCCCAATTTATAGTCTTTCTTTTTTAAGCCGCTTAAATTTGTTTCAAGCTCTTCTGGAATTCCACCCACTCTCTTCATTAATTCCGCACACATTCGAGCGGTCATTCCCAAATTTCCACAGATTCCGTACGTATATCAATTTGGTAGCCACAAATAGCAGATAAATTTCTATTTAACCGACAGAATCGGTGTGAAAGTAGTGGAAATCGAACAAATTGTACGAATTCATGAATAATGTAATTTGTAGCCCTTGAGATAGATGTGTGTGTGTGTGTGTGTGTGCGTATTTCGTTGAAGGGGAGATTGAGAAGATTGCTGACCAAACTGCAAGCTAAGCCTTCAAATCACTCTACTATCGATCCAACTTAAAAACGGCGAGATAATAGTAGAAAAAAGAACTTATTAAAGTTAAATTTCAATTAAATTTTTGTAAGCCGCCAAAAGTGTGCTCGATTTATTTTCACCAGCTGCAGCAATTCCAATGCGTGGAGAGGAGAGACTTTCTAGGTTGTGTGTGCAGAACATCGTGTGGAAGCCACTCGTGTGTGTTCGTTTCCATGTTTATACGTTTGCGTTTTTGATTATTCTGTTTGTGTGTATTGATGTGATTGATTTATGTACATTTCGTATTACCAAATGAAGCCGTAGACTTCCACGAACAACGACGACGAAGCTAAAAAGTGAAGAAATGTAACGTTGTTAAGCTCACCATAGATTTCGCTAGCATATCGAGACAAATACGCAACCACTTGTGGGTTTAGGAGTGTGTGGATGGGGGATGTGTGTGTGTATGTGCATGTGTTTTTGTTTTCTGTGAGAAACCGTGCGAGAGTCTCATTCAAGGCTAACATCTTGTGATTCCGCATTTTTTGATGCATTTTGCGAGAGGAGAGGAGGGGAGAAGAGAAGAGAAGAGATGACTGAGCACAATAAGGAACAAAAATGAAAGAAGGAGGGAGGAGGGAGAGAATAGAAGTAGAGAGGAAAATAAAAGTAAATAAAAGAACAAATTAAAAGAAAAAGAAAGAACCGTAGGAGAAAAAAGAGAGGAAAAAAATGAAAATAAAACAAAGCAAACTAAAGAAAAAAAATCGAAGATATGACGGAAATAAAGAAAAGAAGAAGTTCTTCCTGTATATCTGCTTCCCAAATATTTTCTACTTTCGCGAGATGTTAACTCTTCTCGTCTTTCTTCTTTACAAATTCGGTCTTGTATTTTTTATTTCTGGCCTTTGATTTTTCAGACTTTGGCTTTTGAGTTTCAAACGGTTCAACGAATTTTCAATTTCTCGAGAAAGCATCTGCGTGAACGGTGTGCATGTACGAGTATCCGACATACAGTCAAATGCAGTTTCTTCATGTGTGCATGTTGAGTATGCGTACATGTATTGCATTTGCTTGTATTCTCATTGCCCTTCATACGTTTCTGAGTATGTGTGAGTATGAACTTCGATATGGTTTCAATAAATTGGTTCTTATTTTCGTTGTTCTCTCTCAACATGTATAAATTTCGCAACAATTGAATTGAAAAAGATTGCAATTTTTAAATTTTTTTTTGTATTTCTGCTTACCAGGATAATAAAAGCCATTTAAGTGCTCGAATTTGTATGACTGGGAGTGAAGCATGATGCGGAAACAATGAGGAATTTAAGTTAGGATGCTGTAGGGTTTCCGCTTATCAATTGAAAGCGAACAAAATAGAGAATTAAAAATTTTCACTTCTGAAATCAGTTAAAATTTAGGTTTTTTATTTAGAAGAAATCTATTTCCATTTTAATTAATTACTAAAGTTATCTTTCAAGTATAAATGAAACACATTTAATTAATTCCAAAAAGTAATTTTTAATATTTTATACGTTTTACACAATATAAGAAAAAAATTAACCGCCACAGTTGTTCTGGAATTCCACAGACTTTCCCAGTCATTAATCATCATCATTAGTCGGCGTCGACGTAACTGCCAGTCAATACCGGTGGGAACATTTTAATCCAAACTGGCGCCATTAATACGTATAAATTGTTGGTATTAATGGGGAATTCATTGAAATATGCAACTAAATGAAAGCATTCAGTTGAGTGAGTTTAATTAGAGGAGGAAAGTAGGAGATTTCGACAGATAATAAATTTCTTACTCTTTAAATGCTTTGCACGGCATTGAAAATTAATTGACTGCCTGAAAGTATGCTACGGTTTTCAAAGAGGATGACTGATGACTGGAATGCAGCGAAGTCTTCAATGGTGGCAGCTGTTCTCTCAAACGTTTAATTAAAAGTTCGTTAAGTAACCACGTGGGTCTCGCTAATTAACGTGTTCCTGGTATTAAATGGGGAAAAAGTGGGAATATTTTTCCACAAATTGAAATTGAATAGAAAAAAGTTAGTTCAAATATGAGACTCGTGCATCTGAAATGAAATTAGAATAAGAAACAAAATAAATTGAAAATATTAGTTTTTAATTATAATAATAAAAGACTAATGAATTTCTTTAAACTTATCAGTTATTTTCATTCCAGGAATGACAGCCTAAAAGTATGCAATTTTCTTTTGTTTACGATTTCAGGAAGAAACCAGCTCTGATTTCAGGATAATTTCAAAGGATTTCAAATAGGTGTGTAAAATGTAGAAATTATGAAAGTGCTTTTCGGTTGTCTTATTCTTTCAAAGGTTTTTGCTATCTCAAGCCTCATGCTAGTAACTCACATGATGATTTTATTTTAAAACCTAATCTACTTCACGAATTTCCTCGCAAGAAGCCTCACATTTTATTGCAACTCATAAAAATGACGATACGAGAACTTGAAGGTTTGCGGAGAGCAGTAAAACTTTGCAGCTTCTTTTCTACGACTTCGCAATGATTTTCTTTTATTTGGTTCTTCTAGCAGTCTTGAGTTAGTTAAGAGTAGCAAAGTGAACAAGTTTGAGAACTTTAAGAAACGCAATTAAAGCGTTCGTTCGTTTTTACACCCTACACTCGAGGGGGGAAAATATATTCACTTTGTTCTTCCGTTTTTAACAAGAGACAGGATAGATATAAGAAAAGTTTACATATACTTTTCATTTCTTTATTTTCGCGCCCCTAAAATTATGCAATAGCAATTTAAAATGCAAACTTTTTGCATTCTGAAATTCACAGATCGGCTACACCTGCATTTTGCATCAATTCTCTCAAAAGTTTTGCACATGCTCACTTTAGTATTAACGGCACAACTTTCGGAGGTCTCTCCGATAATTCCTCGCCCTCTTCTCTTCCCTTACCTTCCGCCCATCTTATCCTCTCCCACGTAGCTTTGTTATCGTTCGTTGCATCACGTTTTTCCACTTCGATGTAACTGCAGCTGAGCAATAACTTGCTCATCCAATCCAAACCCTCTCAGGATTCCTCTCTTTTTTTCTTTGACGTCTTTTTTCTTTCCTATCTCACATGTCAGATTTTATCAAGGTTTTCTGCATTGTGAATTCAACCCACACACACACACACACACACACAAACACACAGACAAAAGTTTAAGTTAAGCGATAATTGGACGACGAAGTGAAGGTATTCGCACAAGTTTGGTTTTAGTTGTGGTAGTGAAGTTATGCAAATTTGTAGATATATGAGAAGGGGAGAAGGGGAGAAGGGGAGAAGAGGGAGAGTGAGAATGAGAGCTCACCTGAGCAAATGGGTAACGCATTCGCATCATACGAATGCGTTTTGCATACGGGACTTCCATGAGGCAGAGAAATAAGTACGAGTTGCGGTCATTGTGTGTGTGTGCAGAGAGGACTTTTTTAAAAAATCTCTTTTTGCAGTACTCTTTGTTGGCTGTTTTAAAAATTCACTTTTTATTTCTCTCCTTGCCATTGCGAATCGTCGAATTGAAGATGCATGAAACAACAAGTGTACTTGCTTTAAAATTCCTTATTGATTTCCTGCCAGCTTCCTTGGCGACAGTGATTTTCGGCGCTTAAGATCCAACCACCGTACGTTCAACCACCGCGTAGGTTGAATTTAGTTGTATATCGTGACTGAGGCACCCGTGCGGAATGATGCCTCGAGCTGCTTTTAGGTGAATTAACAACTTAATGAAACCGCTGTTGGCAACTCGACAACTCGGCAACATCGACACCAATAATAATATTAACAAGTTGTGAGTTTCAACATGAAGAACTCATTTCCCACGTCTAGCTTGCCATCGCGATCCACTGCGCTGTTTTACGCGTTTAAAAAATATTTACTTCACTTAAAATCATACAATTTCTGCGAAGGACGAAGGACTAAAAAGACGCATTGGCAACGCAAGGCGAAGAAGAACAGATGAGTAAAGCAAAAGGTCTCATGAAGTGGCCTCGAGCACCGAGTGTCCTTGTTGACATCATCGAAAAGCAGGTCGAGTGACTAATTAAGTTGACTGTTTCTCAAGTTTATCTGGCCGATAAGCATCTCATGCTTGGATTTCATTCGTTAATTAGTAACATTAAATTATCTGGTTACTCGTAAAGGCTGATGAGCGCAAATACAGTACACGAAAAAGTGTCTGAAGTCAGATAGCCGTGTGATAATCTGGTAAGTTATTGCTGAAGGCTGCTACACCTTCAACTGGGTTGTTGATTTTAAAGGTGGTGTGGCAAGTTGAGAATAACGTTGCCGAGAGGCAAAGAGTTTCTGTAAAACATTCAAAGTTTGTTGTCAGATTAAATGTTTGGTTAAGAGGCACATGGAATCGAAAATTACTCGCATATTTTATCCAACCGTAAGACGGGAAACAAGAAAGGAACGGATGATGGAAGTACGGATGATAAAAGGACGGATGGTAGAGAGACGGTTGATGGAGGGACGGCTTATGGAGGGACGGCTTATGGAGGGACGGCTTATGGAGGGACGGCTTATGGAGGGACGGCTTATGGAGGGACGGCTTATGACGGCAGGTATGATGGAGGGATGCTATGATGGAGGGAAGCGATGATGGAGGGAAGCGATGATGGAGGAATGCTATGATGGAGGGAAGAATGGTGGATGTATGGATGATGAAGGAAGGGGTGATGGAGAGACGAATGGTAGAACAACGGATGATGTAGGAACTTATGAAGGGGGACCCGATGGTGGGCGGATGATAAAAGGACGGAAGATGAAGGGACGGATGATCGCGAGACATGTGATGACGTACAAATAATGGAGGGACAAAGGATGGGTAGATGGAAAATTGTTAGATGGTTAATGGGGACGCTTGCTGGGTGGACTGGGTAATGGGTGGACGGATTATAGATGGACGGATGATGGATGGACAGAAGATGGTGGACAGATGATGTGTGGACAAAGGGTGAATGGACAGATGATAAGTGGACGCATAATGGATGGACAGATGATGGAAGGATGATGAATGGACGGTTGATGGATGGACAAATGATGTGTGGACGGATGTTGGATAGAATGTGATGGATGGATAATGGATCGGCGGATGGCGGATGCATCGATGATCGTTGATTGGAGAGCTGTGTGATGAGTCGACGGATGAGCAGTTGTTACAATTGCTGCCTTGATGGGAGGTGAACAATCTGATGTTGAATGGACAAGTGATGAGTTAACAAATAATTTTTAAACACGATTAATGGGCGAAGGGGTAGAGAAGGAACAGATAAGAGGTTGTTGGGTGACGAGTCGCATTTGGTGGGTGGACGGTTGGTAGATAAACGGATGACGGATGATAAAAAGGGAAGCTAAAATGACGAATTACGGGTATTACGGACAGTTGATAAGTGAACATGTAATGGATCATAATGGTAATAATCAGATGGTCGACGACAGAATGGAGGATTTATAATTGAGGGACGGATTATGGAGAAAATGAATTGTCGACGGCCGAGGGTGAATGATTTGTGAATAGAGGGGAGATGGAGGGAATAGCGGAAGCTCTGAAATTAATAATTCAGTGCTACATTCATTACATCCTTTAACAATAAAAATCTAAAATAGCCTCTTCATTGCGCCTTTTGAAAATAAGCAATAACTGCGGGATAAAGTTATGATCGAATAAGAAATAAATTAGTAATTAATGAGAAATAAAATTCTATATTTTCATGCAGTTGCGTATCCGCAAATGCAACTGCATCCACGTATCCGGATAGAATTTTAATAGTATTTCGCGAACTCAGAGAATACACTCGTCAAACAAACAGCCACTCTCAGCATTCACATGCAAAGAAGACACATGCGATGAAGTTGAAATGACTGCACTCTACAGGCTGCTGTGGAGGAGCCGCTGAGCGCTGAGCTCTTGACGTGCGTCAGGATGAAATGCTAAGGACTTCTTGGCTGCGTGCGAGAGCACACGTTCATGCAGACAAAAAGGATAACGATGACGACGGTGACAAGGAGACGCTAGCAGCAACAAAAACCACACAGATGAAGAAGACACAAATAATGAAAGATGGAGGTGATGATAATGAAGACTGGAATAAAGATGATGGTGAAGTTGATGAAGTTCCTGGCGCCACAGCTGGTAGTCTTGAAGACTACAAGAACGTTGACGTTGTTAATAATAATTGCGATTTCCACACATGAACTTTAAAAGTGATGACAGCTCAATGAAAGTGTGCTGATGAGGGTGGGATACGCGAGTGTGTTGATATCTGTGTTTGTGTGTGAAAGGCGTGTTCTTCTTCCGTTTGTCGGAAATTTCTTGTTGTATTACAAAAGAACCGATTGATGCACCGAGGAGAGAATCTCGCAATCCCATAACATATTTCTTCACCGCCTTACAAACCGGGATTTTGAAAATCCGGACTGATTTCCATGTCCTTCTCACTAACTCAACAGCTTTTGGTGTAAGGATTGATGTGATTGACTGGGATTGAGATTGGTTGTATTTCTTTACATACATTGTGCGGACTTTATTGTTCTCAACTTTTTAGTTGCATTTCTTTTTCTGTGTTTGTCTGATTGTCTACTGGTCTGTCTGAATTTCGGCAATGCTTGCTTTTTTTGCAATTTTTCGTCCGTTTTTATGATTGCATATTTTTATTTATTTATTTTTTTTTTTGCAAGAGAATGTGTGTGCGTGTTTTGGTCTATTTGTATACATACATGTACATATGTAAGTGTTTATTAATCGTCTTGATTAGAAGTGATTGTCTAAACAAGCTGGCTGAGAGTTTAATTGAAGCTGTCTGGTTTCTTTTCTAAAACACAGACACACACACATACACACACATTTCCAAATAAACACACGTTCACACACACACACACACACACACAACACAAATTGCCTATATTTGTGTGTGTTTGCGTGTTTATTTTGTGTTGATACTTAGACTTAAGTGTTTAATATTCAATTAATTTGTTTTTGTTATAAACTTTAATGATTGCTTTTGCAGGTGTTTTCTAGGTTGCGTACATGTTCGTGCGTGTTTAAGTAACTGTTAATGAATTGACATAATTACGAAGTGTTTGCGGAAAGGACAACAAGAAATTACCACAGATTTCCAACTTTCATTTAGGAAATAACAATGTATTTCCGTTTAGATTATATTGTAGAATAACAACTAAAATAAAAATTAAAAAAAAAGAAAAATTTAAAAATTTAAATGTTAAAAATTTTATTGCATATTTTAAGGCGCTTCCATCTGAAAGCCTGAATTAGTAAAAACCAAAAATTAGTGCGTATTTTCTGCGGCTAAAGAATATAAAGTCTACTTTTGGGAGCGTATAAAATTATCTTTAACTTTTCTTAGCTGGAAAGTTTTTAAGTTTCAAAACTATTTTCACAAACTTAAGCGTAAAAATTCACACGCATTCACGCACACTTTGAGAGATACTCATTTACACTTATACATTGACGCACACATCTTTAGTGTAACGCAAATAAAAATCCATTAATGTCTTTTTCTAATGTTTGCACATCGTTTTCGTATAAAGAAGGAAATCAATTTAGGGGAGTCCTTTAATAGAACTTTCAAAAGGGTAGACTGAGTGCGTGTGGGTATCTATATATGTATCTATGTGTGTGTGTATCAGTAAAGCAGCTGAAAATTTAACATTTTCTTAGTTTCGTAACTCGTTCTATAGTTTGTTTGACGTTCTACTTTCTCAAGCTTGTTTGCTAAACAGTTAAGTTTTTTGCTAAACAGTTATGTTTTTTATGTGTGTGTGTGTGTGTGTGTGTGTGTTTACTTGTGTAAGTATGTATGTTACACCACGCCTACTCTTTAGTATGCGTTTGCCTACTTCTTCTCATATATAAATTTTTATCTAATGGAAATCCTTTTATTCCAGCCTAACTTTTAATCTTTTATCTCCACGGCTCATTTGTCAGTTTTATCCTTCGAGAGTTTTTCCTAGCAGTTTTCGGCAACGGTCGGTCTTGTATTGTTCTAGTGAATTTTGTGATTTATTTTCACTTTAATTTGCTTTTTAACCCCATTCGTCAGAGTCAAATTCATGCCAACCTTTAAATGGCTACTCTGCAAAATTTAATGTGTGTTGTTAATATGTGTTTGTGTTTTCGTGTTTGTGTTTTCACGTGTGTGTGTGTGTGTGGTATGTGTGTGTGTCTAATTGTCTGAGGCACACAGCTATACAGTAACATTTTTATCTGTCACTCGCATTTTATTGTTTTGCATATTTTTAGAGCTGCTTTTAGCCGATTCCATGCTATTTATTTGGTGTTATTGTTGTTGTTGTTGTTTCAGCTTACTGACAAATTATCAACATGACATTTTATATCACGCTTGACATATCGACATCTATGTCAACAGCTGCCAATCGACGTTATTTTCAACCAAAAAAATTATTGTTCTACAAATTTTCTTATTTTATTTATTTGATTTGCCTTCTTTTTCCTTTATATTGTCTTGTCAACCCGAATTCGTTGTTTTTTTGCTCGGTTTCGAATCATCACCCATGCGTTTAATTTTAGCTGGCGTACTTCAGCAAAAATTGAGGGCAGAAATTCAATTTGCATTCGATTTTCGTTCTTCAAGAAGGGTAAAGGAAGCGGTTGAGGAAGAATGAAGAGGAAGAATGAGGAGGAATATGAGGAAAACTTCATGTATTGTCAATTTAAAGTGGCTCTTCAAATTTTGCCTTAAAGTATGCAATGGATTTTTGATACTAAATTGAAATTGTTTATATTTCGCGTAACTTAATTTAGTTTATTTTAATTTGCTTTAACTCAATTTGATTTAACTTGACTCAATATAATCTAAATAAATTTAATTAGATTTAATTTTAATATATTATAGTTTAATTTTAATGTATTATAAATTTAATTTTAATTATTTTTTTTTATTTCATTTTTATTTATGCCCACGTAATCGCTTAAAATTGCAAATATCAATTAAAGTCACCTCGATTACTTATTTGCGGTGTAACGTAATAAATTGCTGCTGCCATTGGGTGCCGCTGCACCGCAAACTGATTGACAGGGGGAAACAAAGACGATGAAGGATGGTCAGCAGCACCAGCAGCAGCCTTCATGCTTGAGCAACCAACAGAGTCACCAAAGCAGTCACACAAACATGGCAGCTGCCACACATACCTCGACATACTCGACACACACGCACACACACTTTGTTCTGCACGAACGCACACCAGCACCGTAGAGAAGCTGCACACTTTGATGCACCTCGTTGCCAGTTTGTAAAGTTTCTGCTGCTCGCTCATTCATCGCACTCGGGTGAATTTAAAATCTTTTTTCCTTTTGCTCTATTATTTGAAGGGTTTGAGTTGTTGTTGTTGTTTATAGAAAAGATCCTTCCACTGACTGTTTAAATATCCTTGTATTGCTGTGCATCATTCGAAGTGCCACTGATTTTCACGTTTATTTTAAGGTGCAGAGATACAAATTGATGAGGACTGCAAATGTTGCTGCTGTTGTAGTTGTTGTTGCTGTTTATTAAGGGTATTTTTAGCGTTCAAGGTTAGTTTCGTAATAATTAGATTTCAGTTGTTATTAATAATTAATAACTTTGCTTTAATTTTGCCTTATTATGTTTTTTAGTTTTTTCATTTTACTTCTAATTCAAATTCCATGAAAATAAATCGTTAAAGCTTTTTCTTTTAATTATAAATTCGACCGTGAATTCTTTGAGACTTCATAGAACACGTAAAATGTCATGAGAAAACTTTTTATTAACTTCACTTGTGATTATGATTATTTTAAGGCGAATTCGCTTTTATTTCAGACCCTCGTCGGAGAAGTTGTGGCAGTTGTAGTCCATCGCCTTCAGCGACTATCATGGCAGGACATGGCAATTCATACTTTCGAAGATGCTACCGAGGGTAATAACATTTCTACGTCCTTCCGTGGTTTCGTCTTTTCGTCTTTTTCCCCCCGGGGGAATTGCAAATGGAAGGACTCCGTGTGGAAGTGAGAAAAAGGCGTTGTTGTAATTTTTGTCCTTTTAATGAAGCTACTCTAGGTATATTTTTGACATTTTGAATCATAATCGATATATAAATAACCTTCTGGGAACTCGTAGATACTAAAATATAGCGATATAATGCTGTCTATTTAAAATGTCTATCTGCTGTTCGCCTTTGTGTTTGTTTCTCTGTCTGTCCCTCTGTCTGTCTGTCCCTCTGTCTGCCTGTCTCTCTGTTTCTCTGTCTGTCCTTCTGTCTGCCTGCCTATCTGTCCTATAAATTTAATTTTTTCCTGACTACGTTTATCGTTTTTTGTTGTCTTGCTGTTCATTTTCATCCATTTTTGAAGTTCTCTATTAAAAGTTCAAGTTTGTCATTTTGTATGCCTTTTGTTGGTTGTTATTAAATAAAATTTTGCCCTATGGTTAAATTGAACTGCTGTTATTTTATACATGTTTGCGCATTTACTGCAAATCTTTACAATCGCCACAATTTATCCTTTTTCTCGTTTGCCTACAGCAAAACTAATTGCAAAATCCTTGCAAAAAATTTTTCTTTCTTGTGGATTTTTATTTATCGTTATTCAAATTGAACGTTTCACTTGCTGATCTGATTCGCGCTACCGTAACACACAGCAAGAAAAAACGAAATATTTATACTTTTTTTAATTGAATTTGAAATCGAATTGTATGAATGGTTTTTCATACTCAAGTAGAAATGAATGAGAGTACGCAATGCTTTTAATTGCTTCGTTATTTCATTAATTAAAATCTTATATATTTTCCGTATTTCTCTCGTTAGCGCAAAGCTTAAAATTTTGAATTTTTACGAATTTTTTTATAACTTCAGTTTTTAGAAATTCTTAAAGAACTTTTGAATTTAACCCAACTTAAAGTTAATAATAAAGAATTTTAATACAGGATTTTAATTAATAAATTTAGGAAGCTTTAGGCGTTTTTATTTTAAGAACAAGCTTGCAATTCTTAGAAACTAAGAAATGAGAAGAAAACTGACTTTCAGCAGAAATTCAAGCAAATCTTTATTCGTCTTTAAATAGCAACTTTTGTAGAGGATAAAAATGAATTTATGAAGTTGAGAAATCGTTGCAACCAGCAGTCAAGAGGCTTCTTTTCGGGCAAAGCTTCTCTTTATATCGGTGGTAACAGTTGGTTCTGACAGAATTTTGTTTTTTAGGAACTTTTAAATTGTCCACCTTTTAAAGTTTTCAAAAATTTCACAAATTTCTATAACTGTCAATGAAATATGTTTATTTTTTATATTACAAAAATAAAGATTACTAATCAAAATTAATTTAACTTTTTTATTATTTAAGGCTTTCACTAATTACATTATTTTATATAATAGTATAAAAATTATTTCAATTATTTTTAAGAAATTATAAATAGTTTCGTAGTGATAAAATTGTTTGTTAAATTCTCTAGAATTCCGTAATAAATTTCCTTTCCTTTTAAATGAACGACAAAATCTCGACAACTGTTATACTGCACTGAGAGGGAAAAAGCTTTTTCCTGCTAGCATTGTATAAAAGTTACTCTCTCTTTGGTCTTCTGAGAACTCAAAGCTTTTCCTTCTTTCGATTTCCTAATAAAATACTTGCTAGTAACTTCAGATAGAACAGTAATTGGCATGAATTTCAACGAAGTGGCTGATTGGAAAATACGGCGTGCTAAGAACAAAAAATGTCATAAACAACCGGCAAAACGTGTAACATTCATGAAAGGGTTTTTCTTGCCTTTGAAAACAAATTGTGTTAAAAATTGAACTTAGTTAAAATAGATTTGAATGTTTTAAACTAACTTAGATAATAAATAAATCAATAATAATATTAAACAAGCTCGGAATGGTAAATTATAAAAAGAATTAACAAATAAAAAAAACGCATTTAGATTTGTTTTTATACATCAATATATTTATATTATACATCAATAAATTAAACAGCAATAGTAAAATTGAAGTGAACGTTTGATAATTTTTGTGCTTTTAGAAAATAAATAGAGATTTTAAATGTAAAAAGGAATTCCAAAATCATTACCAGCGAAGAAGGTAAGAAAAATATATTTCTAAAATTTTGTAATCTCTAGAAATTGTAAATTTTGTTTGTAAAAATTCACAAATGATTTGAAAAATATTTCCAATTTTAAATTCTTCTTCAAAAACAATTTCTTTATATTTCGTAATGTTTTTTTTGTGTTATTATTGTTTGATTTCCATCTTCTTCAGTGACACTTTTTCTGCTTCTCAATATCAAAATTGACAAAACCACCCGAAAACCACAAAACTTATTAACACCGCATATCGTTTACTTCACCAATTACAATTAATTCTCAATAAATTTCGTTCATAAATTTCGCTCATTAGTGAGAATAACGAAGCGCTGAAAATTACACCGCTGAATTAAAATTAATTTTTCGACTTCTGATGAAAAGCCGCAATTCGACGATTTGTGGTGCGTAAACTCAAGGGTGGAAAATAATGCAAAAACAAGAACAACAAGAATAACAGTAACACCAACAACTATAATGATTTGTTTATTATTTTATTCTTTTTAAGTATTATTTAATTTTGGGTTACTTTGATCATATTTTGCTAATGCTAATGAGCGACAAAATTTTACCATTAATTCTCTTCCTCGCCGTTTTATCTTCCCTTCATTTTATTCCTTGTTTGCTCAAACTTTGTTGTAGCATCCTGCCTCCTGGCGTTCCTTCACGATTCGCAAGCTTCTGCTGCTGACATTTCATCAAGGTATTTAATGAATATCTTTTGCCTCATTATTATTTGGCTTGTCGTTATGCTAAAATGTTTTGCCTCGCTTAACCAGCAGCCATCGCAACCTAAATTGCATGTCATTAGCAACGGTGACGTTAAAATCAGCAACAGCAACATCAGCAGCGGCAACAACAGCGACAGCAACAGCAACAGCAGCAGCGGCAGCATTGAAATCAGTAGCAGCATCATTAATATTAACATCCGTGGCATCAACAGCTTTAGCAGTACCATCACTCATAGTAAAAACGAAAACGCAACACCACCAGCAGCGCTTTCGGGTTTCATCAGGATGGCCATGCAAATTTGTTACTGCATTCACTTTTGTAATCGGCATCATTAATATCGTGTATTGTTGTTGTTCCTTGTACTGCTACTGCTGCTACTCTGTTTGTTGTTGTAGTTGTTGCTGCTGCTGCTACTGTGGTGGTGGTATTTGTTGTTGCTGTTGAAAAACTTATATACAACTTTTGCTTTATAAAAAAAATTAAAAAAGAAATAACAATAAAACAAATTTTATAGTTGAAACTTTCATTACTGATTTCAATATCCGATTTACAGTTTCAATTATCGGCAGAAGGATTGTTTGGGAGCTCTACATTTATTATTTTTTTTTTTTTTTAATCTGTTGAAGTTTCGCAAATTCTTCAATTTCTTTTCAAACATTTTTTAAAACTTCAACATAAGTTATTTTATTTTGTTTGTGACAAATTTATTCTATCAAATTGGCATCGAATGCTTTATTTTTTCCTCGCTTTTATTAATGCAATATTAAAAGATATCCTGGCATTTCAGAGCAGCTTTAAATGTGTGCAAATTGCTTCCTGTAGACTTCCTTTGAAAGATGTTCACACATACACACATAAACAGAGGGCAACAACACAATTTTAAAACAGGAAAAGAAGGGCAAAAATTCAGTTTATCCGTATTTTTCTTCATTTCCATTTTTCTCTGTTTACTTTCTTGGTTTCATCTTATTTTTTCTTTTTTTTTTAAACAGATACATTAACACAGATACAATCTGGCTGCTGTAGGTGAAAAACTTCCACTTCCTATTGGCAGCCCAAACCAAAGAAGAAAGAAGCCTTGAGGAAGTAGTGAAACTACTTTTTCACCACTTTGTACAGCAGCGCAGCAGGAAGTTAATTGTAAAGCGTAGTCGCGTCCAACTTGCGGCACAAAAAAAAACCTCTAAAAGTCGTAGAAAAAATGCTGAGTTAGGAAAGAGGGAAAGAGAAGAAAAAACAGCCAAAAGAAGGAAGCGATAAAAACGCCATCAGCAGCCAGCGGCCGCTGCTCGTTCTCATCCTTCGGGGAACTCGTTTCATCTTTTGCATGCCTCGGCTTATTTAATAGTTTGCAAAGTTGGGCAATTCAGGGTGTTAAGGGGGCTCGGGGTGAGGGGGAAATACTTCCATAGCAACCTAATCTCAACCTAAAACTTTAAACTCGCTCTTAATGACGCTTAAAGTTGTATTTTTTCCGAAGTTTCCGTAAAAAGAACTTAATAAAGAATTTAAGAAAGGCTGAACATTTTTAGATTTCTTTCTAAAATTCTCTTCTCACGTCTTTAAATGATTTCATTCTTAATTATTTTGCTTCTATCCAATTTTCTTCTAAATTCTTCTTAACCTTGAGTATTTTTTAACCTTCATAATTTTTATTGTTTTCTTTTTTAGTGCAAACAAGTTCACTCATTTAAATTTTGGGCGAAATAAATAGAAAGAAAGAAAAATGGAAAAATGAGAACTCAAAACATTCGCTACAAATGAACGGAAGAAATTCCTTGAAATACTTCTGTGAGAAGTTTTGTTTTCAATTCAATTTTGTAGCTGCTTTTTTTCAAATTCTTTAAAATGGAACCTTTCACGCCTCCATAAATGAAGAAAAAAACATTAATTCATTTTTACATTTTATTTGAACTTCCGTTCCAAATAACTTATTAACTTCCTTCAAATAAAAACTGATAACTTCCTCAAAAAAATTTCTTAACCTTAGTGAAAAATTCCGAGAGACCCAAAAATGCTGCTTCATTATAACAATTTTGTCGCAGCTTTAATTCTCTCACAAGCTGAATCGATTTCTGCTGTGAGAAGATTTTTTTCCATTGTATCAAACTTTTTGTCAACAGCTGAAGAAACTTTTAACACAGCAGACAACTCGCAGACAATTCTTTTGCATTTACATATGTGTAAGTGCGGGTGTCTGAATGGGGTGTGTGTGTGTGTGTGTGTGCACGTGTGTGTGTGTTTTTTTTATGACGATCGAAGGTGTGGAACCTTCATAGGCACCACTGGACCGGAAACTATAAAACGCGGACATCGATATTTAGAAATTTCCTTGCTTTTGTTTTCTTTTATTTTTAAATTATATTTTTTTTATTATAATTTCATAATTTCATTACATATAATTCAAAACTTTTCTTTTTACAATAACTTAATTAGCTGAATGTAATTCCGTCCTTTCTAAACTCATCAATTTCAATTCCAAAGTAATTAAAAATCTTCCATTTGGGTCTCTATAAATTCATTCGTTATTAACTCGAACAGCTTAATCTATAAACTCATTAAATGATTCCTCAATTTCTGCTTGTTCTTAAAAAGCAATTTTTTAAAATCTCCAATGATTTTTAGCTATGAAAGATTGCGAGATCCTTCAACGAAGTACTGTGAAAATGCATTTCCAGCGTTTACAACTCCTCCCCCCACTTCTGTCGCTGTTAAAGCAAACTTTGTTGGATCAACGCCAGCTGCAGAAAAAGTTAGTTTGCGCAACTTTTTCAATTTGATGAGCAGCCAGCGTGACCTTCATGATGGTCAGGACGTTACAATTTTGAACAAATAGAAGTGAAAGGTAGAATTTGTTCACTTTGCACAGACTGATTTGAAACTTTGATGTGAGAAAAGAGAAGAAAAATCTTTCGTTCCAAATGAGGATGATATTTGATATGTGAATGATATCTGATATTATAATGACATTTGAATGGTATTTCAGTAGAAGGACAGCAATTCTTTTTGTCCCTATTTTTGTTTATTTGCAATTTTCCTTGATTTTTGAAAAACATTCAAAGTTTTTCCTTTTTCCATCATAGAATTTCAATCCATCTTCTTTGAATCTACGATATTAAATTTGATATGTCTCTTCGATTTTATTTTACTCCAAGCTGTTGCTGGGTGATATCGTAAAAGACTTTTTAGTTTTCAAGTTTTTGGCTTCTTCATTTTGCCACTCACTGAACTCAACTTTTGCTTCTTCTGTTGCATTTTGTAAAAATTTTTTGCGTTTATTTGCCAAAATGTGTGGTGACAAATGTGTGGCAATAAAAATGAGTTTATAAAAAGGAAAGCAATAAAATTTGATACTAAATCGGGGACACTTTTTTGTCGATCTGTGATGTTTCTTATTTTTTTTCTACTGAATTCTTCTCTTGTTCAAAGAAAGTAGAGAAAATATTTGAAGAATTTCATGAGTAAAACATCGAAGAGTGAATTTATCAATGAAATAAAAACTAAATTCAGATTTTCACTGAATTCAGCAATGAAATAAAAACAAAATTCAGATTTTCACGTCATCCATTAAGTTTTCTGCTGTGAGGTTCTCAAACTGGTTTCTCCTTCTCACAATCGCTTGGCGGTGATTTAATGACTCTTGTAAGGCTACAGAGGAAAGGGGGAGGTAAAGGAAATTATAGGCGAGAAAGACGGATTTCTTTTATTTTACTTCTTTTCCCCTTTCTAGCTGCTTTTAATTTCGCATCTCCATTCTTAAGAAAGTATTTCATCCATGAAATTAGTTTGCGGCAAAGGATCTTCTATTGCCATCTTTAAGTGGAGTTAACAAGGGTTAAATTCAGAGTATATTAATAACCTTTATTTTAAACAAAATGTTTTCTATTTTATTTTTGCTATTCCCTGAAAAATATAACATTAGATTAAAAATATACCACGGGAAATCCCGTTTTTCCTTGGCAGCTGTACACAATATAATCTTTCTCACAAAATTGCCATCCCTCTCCTCGGACGATATAAACGAGGAACAGATTAAACGAAAGTTCTCGTCGTAATTAAGTTCAAATATTTTGCGATAATGAAATGTACAATTCATAATTAGAAAAATTAATTAGAGAAATAATTTTCTCTTACCTTCCATTTAGTTTTTTTAGTTTCGCAACGAGAATAAAAACTTGAGTGCTTGCATTCTAATTGCATCTGAAGGGCATTCCTTCACGTGCTCAACAAGCGTACTACGGATACTCATATCTCAAAGTTTGTATCCTTTATCCTTGCCGTAAGCTGTCAGGACTTAGAATTAGCAATCAGCTGGCGTTGGCGTCATGCAAGCATTTCTGCCAATTATAATCATGAGTTTGATGTGCAAATCTGTCAATGCGTTTAGCATTGAGATTGACTCTCTCTCTCTCTCTCTCTCTCTCTCTCTCTCTCTCGCTCCAGCTCTCTCTCTCTCGCTCTCTCTCTCGCTCTATCTCTCTCACTCTTTCTCTCCCTCTCTCGCTCTCTCTCTCTCTCTCTTCTCTTCTCTTGTCTTCTCTTGTCGATGGTCTTACTCGCACTCGTTGATCGAATACTCGTTGAATTCATGTGATAACTGCAAAATTCATCAAGTGTTGCATTACGTAAAATTTTTTACACACAACCACAAACCTAAATAAGTGTACACAGTTACACACCTAAACAAACAAACAAACAAATACCATCACACACACCGCATCCTTCTCATCAAACAAACTATCAAGGCCAGGCACGTGCTTTCTCTGCCGCCACACATAGTAAAACTCGCTGGTTGTTGTTGCTGGCATTGCTGGAGCGCTTTCGACTACTTTAATACTCAGCTTCTGCTTTTATCCTCTCTTCTGCCACCCATCGCTGCTGTCACACGTTGCCTTGATTGTCGCCTCTTTCTGACACTTGATACGTCAGCACAAAATTGACGCCGATGACATGCTGCTGCTGAGCCAAAGAAAATTAAAGACTTTTCAAGAGGACAGCAAGTGCAACAGTGAGTGTGAGGGTGAGGAGAGGGGAGCAGCAAGAGAGTCAACTTAATTTATACTCGCATTAGCATTTTAAAGTAGGTTAACCTCGAGTGACAGTTGATTCTCTTCACGAGAGCTGCAGATTGTCACGCCTGCGTTACAAGCGACATTCTTGACATTATTAACTGTTAGTTTTGAATGAACAGAAAAAGAATCTTTTATGAAAGAATGCAGGTTTTAATTCAATTATTCAATTATTTAATTCTTTACCTTAAATTAACTCAGTTCAGAATCAGTTTTGGTTACTTCTAAATGTTCATTTTAAGTATGATTTAATTTTTTTTCTACTAAAATTAGAATTTTCTTTGACCTTTTTGTAAATAGCAAACTTGACTTTACAATTGTTATTGTTACTTTTTCCTGTGTGCTTGCGAACCATACATCTTACCGACTTCCGTTTCCGCTTCCGTTCCCTACAACCGGTCGCTCGATTGCTTGTTGACTTCGCTGACTTCGCTGACTTCGAGTTGAATGGCGCGCGTGTTCTCAAGTTGATTTAGTAAACTCACGTGTTTGTATATAAATGTGTGTGCGTTCCCGTAGAGACATTCACTACTTGTGTGTGTGTATGTGTGTATCTTATAATATACTGAAGTACTCGACGATATAAATAACGGTAGATATCAGAGTACGAAGAGAGTTGTAGAGCGTGGCCGGGCAGAGAAGAATACACACACACACACACACGCACACACGCACACACACACTCACACGCGCACACATTTACTTACATAAAAGCAGAAAATATGAGGAAAATTAAGTTATAAATGAAGAATACTTTACTAAATTTACTTAAATAAGAATAAAATTAATTGCGATTTATTTTACAATGAATACTAAAACAGTTTTCTCAATTGCTGGAGAAAACTGACTCGATTCTTGTTAAACATAAAAATGTCTCGTCTAAACAATCAAATGTCTCGTTAAACACTAAAATGTCTCGTTAAACACTAAATTGTCCCACTAAATATTCAAATTTTACTCACCCACCATGTTGAACTTCAATGGCGAAAATAATACGAGTATAATGAAACATTTAAAATTCACTCCGCCGCCGCAGACAGCTTAAGATGACTGAAAAAAGAATAATTCGACAAAAAAAAAGAAAACTTTACTATAACTTCCAATTTTCAAGGACAACCTTGAGCACTTTTTTCCTCCCAATAACCTTCCGCGAGTTAGGTAATAAAATCCAAACGAAAACGTTACGTGCACCACTGACTACAGCGCGAAAACGTGATGTTTTCAGCGTCTGCAGAAACATCATAAAAATGCATTACAAATACTGCGCACTAGATAACGAATGCTTCATATAAGCTGCCCCCCCAACCCCCACCCACCCCAAACTCAAGGTGGGCGAATGTTAACCGTGGCAAATTTCTGACTTTAATGGGCGAACGTATAAATTTTCTCAAAAGCTCTAAACAATCACAATAATAACGCAAAGGAAAAAAACGAGAATCGCATGAAATAAAGGAAATGGAAACCGTAGAAAATAATGGGAAAAACCACCGAAACAATTACAGTGCAAAAATAATAGTAGAAACCAAAGAAAAAGAATGAAAAAAGAATAAAAAAAAACAATGAAAAACGAAGCAATTTTGGTTTGTAATTTGATTTTCATAGCCGAACAATTTCCGTTTATTACCGAAATTATTACCGTTTTCGTTTTCAGTTGATCGTTTTGTTTTTTTCTTTTTTTTTCCTTTATTATTTCTGTATTTCTCACTATTTATGACTTGTTTAGCTTTTCACACACACAGCTGTAGTGCTGGAATTTCACACTCACAACAGACATTTAAAGTCGACGATTCTGTGATTTGTAATTCTCTAACTTTTTTCCTTAATTCCTTAATTTTTTCCTTAATTCACGTATAGAGGAAATTGTAAGAAAAACCTAGAAATTTTCACTTTTTCCATTACCACTTTTTTAAATATTCATAACGAAATTTTTGCTTGTGTGGAATTTTCATTTTATTCTCATACATTTAATTTCTCTCTTCCTGGATTTTACAAGAGAATTTCCTAAATTTTTACAGAAGTGTGTGGTGTACACGTGGAAGGGACTTACAAAGCTTTTTATCCTTTAGTTTTTTATACAATATAATTCGAAGATATGAATTCCTGTTTCCCTTATCATTTACAAACCAACAAACGTCTTTTCAGTAAATAATTCCCAATTAAAAAGGAACAAAGTAAAGCGAATGGGAAGCCGCATCGGATTTACTTAAAAAATAAGAAAGGTTGCTTTCGAAAAGATCTCTTTGTGTGCGAAAGGTTGTTGTATCCTTATTTACTTCCTTTAATCTTCGCGGTAGAACGCAAAAAGGTCAGCTTTTTTTGAAAGATGACCTTAATAATTTAATACCGATTATTTTTCCCCAACCTTTTTGTGGTTTGAAAGTATTTGATTGTGAGAAAATTTTAATATCACAGAGAATTAATTTCCATGCGAAAATAAAATATTATAGAATGAAATTTAAGAATTAGGAAAGATATTAAAAAATCCTTTAAAATTAAAAAAATGCCTATTTTTCATGTCTTCTTTTCATCCTTTGCTCTCGACTGAATCAAACACGGGAATGCTTTTTGCTTCACGAATTGATATAAAAGCGCGGGCTTAACACACGAACACACACGCATACACACACACACACAACTACACTATGTAGAACATACATATTTACTTACACAGAAATTCTTGCATACAAATCAGCTCATCGCTGCTTGTTGGCAAAAACTCCCCTCACGAAATAGCAAAAATGCAGATAAGAGTTCACAAAAACAGCACTTCAGCAGAGTGGTTGGCATGATAACAACAACAAGCAAGCCAAGGAAAAAAGGAAGATATTAACAACAACAACTTAAACACGTAACGAATTAAGTGAACAACCGGGCAACAGCAACAGCTTCCTGCCGGATTAACGTAAGAGTTTCGTAAGAGTTCTACAAGTGGGTATATGTGTGTGTGAGACAGAGAAAAAGAGAGAGAGAGAGGGAGAGTAAGCAGAAGTGTCGTGTGTGTCTGCTTGTTGTCTGGTCGCCTGTTTGCCGCTCACGCGTTAAAATACGCGTCACAGGGCGCATAAATCACAGGGTGCTTTGCTACGAGTTTTTGCTGTTTTTGATGATAATGTTGAAAAGTTTGCTACTGTTGTTGTGCTGATGGTGTTGGTGGTTATTGTTGTTGGTGTTGGTGGTTTTTGTTGTTCATCTTCTTGCGTTTGAACAAATTTTGTTGAAATTCTGAGATATCAAAAAAAATATTTTATTTGCACAATTCTAAATTCTTCTTCAAAGTTTTCAAATTTTTAAATTACTTTACATAACTCTTTTTTTGTCAATTTATCGCTTTGAAACGAGCACGTTTTCGCTTTGCAATCCCACTTTGAGGTCCTCTTAATTACACGCGTCGTTGAATGCGTCGAAAAACACGCCTTTACACTCCACTGAATCCACGAGAGGAGAGAGTAGCAGCAACTCATCTCGTTTACACTTGAATTTCGAAAGCATTTCTACAACTCATACTTAACAGGCACGCAGCACACGAACACACGCTCACAAACACTTACAAAGCGATGGTATGTACACGAGGGTGAACGTGAATGCCAACACATTCATGAAACTTCATATGTCAAAAGTCATCAAGTGAGAATTTATAGCTGAGCAAACAAGTCGAGTTCATGATTTCCAGCGAGCAGCAAACAAACGGCTGCAATTTTGTTTGTTGGATGGCGTATACTAAATTTTACAAATACACACACACATATATATGTATAAACACTCTACCACACATACATTCATATAAGGGGAACACGTTTCAGTTCAGCTGCGTGCTGTTTGCTCCGCTTAACTTAAACTCTCTGAATCCTAATTGAAGAGAAGCACATGAATGTGTCAAGACGTACGCAGGTTTTTTTTCTCAAGGGAATCACAGGGGATTTTCCTCAGCAAGAAATCAACAACGTAAATAGGTATTTTTTTAGACCTCAATAAATTTGTAACAAAATATTATACGATATATTTCACACTCTATGTTCATTTTCCTCATAAAATGTGAAATTTTTTGTATAGAAAGTATTTAAAATTTTTTATTGAATTTTTATATTACATTTTTGCAAAACGCGCACCATGCGAGATTTTTTAATGATTTCAAATTTATTATCAGAACGTTACATTTTAAGAAGGCGGACTCATTATGGCCACAAAAGTTTTAAAATATCAACAAAATCCTATTAAAAGTTTTCGAACTCAATGATTTCACGCAAACTCTTTAACTGCAAAATGGCGAACTCAATATGTCAACGAAAACTTTAAAACTTTAACAAAATCATGCTAAAACTTTAATGAAATCATTCTAAAATTGAAGTACAAACTAGATTTACATTTTTTAAAGTACTTGGAATTTCTTAGAGAGCAGCTTCGCTCTCCCCTCTCTGACTACGCCTTTGTGACCATGTGTATACACATACATATACATCTACTAGTATATTAAAATATATTGCTTGTTCATGGCATGGAAAACGCGTTATGAATGAAGTTAGCGGTGTTAGCGTAAAATTAACAACTTTCTCAGCTCGTAATAAAGTGCTATTTTATGAGGCTGCAAGAGCTTTCAGTGTAAAATGAGCGTAATGAGGCTGAATTGTGTTGGCCTCGTGCATTTACAGCGCTCTGTATGTATTTATATGTGTGTGAGTGGGGAAGTGTGAAGTGTGAAAGTGTGAAGTGTAAAATTAAACAACATGAGATTTGAGTAATTCATTTATTTTCTCATTTTTAATGCTAATGCAAAAAGCTTAAAATATTTGATTCTTTATTTGATATTTAAGCCAAAAAATTGTTGTATTTAAAAATAGATAATTCTAGTTTGTTTACACAATTTAAAACATTTGTCAATTTTGCCTAATTAATTGTGAAACATGACATTTAATAAAAAACCAAAAAAAGAACCTTAAAAAAGAACCTTAAAAAGGCGAAAAAAATCGTTATATCAGCAAATTATCATGCATGTGTTGCAAGTTTAAATCGTGCGTGCAACATGCGCGGTTAAACGAACAAATTGTTGGCAACCGAAAACTAGATTTATTTAATTTCTATTTACTCATGGCTATTTTTCAAGTTTCCTCTCTGTCTTTTGTTTTTTAAAAAATCTTAATGAATTTATTGCCTATAATATAATTTCAGCTACTACGCCCAGTTTTAGAAATGTCATAAAAATGAAATCGAAAAAATCGTGTGTTGCTGCTGCCGCTAGTGAAAAAATGAAATCTATCATTTTATATCCTTACGGACCGCTGACAGGAAGCAGCTGCTGTCGCATGTTGCATGCCAAGAATTTGGCCATCACCAGCGCTATTTACACTGTTGTAAGTAAATTTACTGCACTGTAAATAATAAATTTACTATAATTACAACCGAACATCCGAATTAATGACGTAAAATTCTTGATGTTATTTAAGAGAATTGAATTCAATTTAAATGATTAAAAATTAATGTCTTCTCGTTCTTCATCATCTTCTTATTCTTACAGAATATATCGATTTTAATCGTGCTTCTCTATTCCTGGCGCATCAGTGTAAATGTAAAGAAATCTGGCGATCTGGAAGATGTTTATTATGGTTGGTATTTATTTAATTTATTCTAATATTATTACTATTGCTTTAAATCTTTATGACTTCATTTTTATTCCATTAGAAAAAACCAAACATAAGTTAATTAATATTAACAAACATAAGTTAATTAATAAGAACAAATCAATGAACGTTGAAAACAAAGCTTTGATATCTTTTATAATTGCAATATGTTGATTTTCTTTTATTTTTTTTATAAATTCTTTAAATTTCGTATTATTATAATTACTAACAAATTTTCTCAGATGTTCCTCTAAAAACAGAAATATGACCGCGTTATACAACGAGATTTTTGGACGTGATAATCAGGTTTCTAGAGGGAAATCTAGTGGAAAATATTAAAAGCTTTATTTTTGAGACCCTCTTAGACCTTCAATTTTACTCTACAATGGAAAAACAAACTTTGTGTTTAGTCTAGGAAATTTTTGAAATTTTTGTTCTATTACAAAAATGGGTTTCCCTTTGTCGTTGTTGTGGTTGTTGTTCATTCTCCAAATGCACTTTGTGCTACTTTCAACCCAAATGTCTGTTTATCTTTGAAGATAGAAGTCTTCCTTCCATTTGCAAGAAATGTTCGTTGAGTTTGTGTGAAAATGTCAAGAGCTGTCATGTCCTCTAAGATGGCATTAAAAGATTTCACAAGCCAAGATTTGTATTGTGCTTAGTGAGAAAAGCTGGAAATAGCCTGTTTCTCAAGGGTTTTGTGCAGAAATCCTTTAGTGTTTGAAGAGAAGGGAGACGCACGTACATGATGATGGCTCTGAAAAGAAATAATAATGCTATTTTCCCAAAATACCGAGTGCAATACATTTGAAGCTAGTAAGGCTATCCTTGTGTTTCTCAAGTCTGATACCGAAGCACTGAAAAATGTTAAGAATTTTAAGATAAAAATCATTTGTCGGTAAGAACTCAAAGATATTGCAAACATATAATGAAGGAAGGGGAAATAAACGAAATCCTTAGATAAATATCGGATTAATTTTGGATCAACAGGATTGAGAAAGTGATTTATAAATTATGCTGCAATTCGTAGTTTTATTTTAACCTAATTTATTTTATTATATTCTTATTCTACTTTACTTAACTTTTCGCCCCTCTTTAGTTCTTTCTTTCGATTCAGGAATTTCTTTCTCTTCTTAATGTTGCGTCTGTCTCTCTGCTTTCAGGTGTTCAAATAGCTTATTTTGCCATTATCGGTACCCAGATGTCGATGATTTTCCTCAGCATCATGTTGATGTTTGGCATTTACAAGGTAAACAAAATTTTGTTGTCGCAAAGGTTGTTGCATAAATATTCGATAAATATTTTTAAGCTTTTAAGCACACATGAATATTTTAATCTGATGAATAAATTTGGATTTTTTGTGTTATGTGTTCAAAATTTCGTTCCGTTCTTAGCAAAATTCTAATTAGCAAACACGCAAATAACACTGCGCAAACACACAGACAAAGACACAAACACACACCAATACATACACATAAATATATTATCCTGCTCGCTTGAAATGTTTCTGATTTGGTTCTCAATATCTTTGAGGATTTGATGAGCTTTACTCGTGATGTTGCATAAAATTAAAATTTTGTGTGATGTTATTTTACGGTACGTGTAGTTTTTTAGTTTTAGTGCGGCAGGATATGATAAAATGTAGTGATGCGCACGAGTGAGAATTTTCGAGATTTGGCCGAACTCGGTCTTGATTCACGTTTCGACTGAAAAACGCCGTTTTGACTAGAAAATACCCTTCCGACTGGTAAAGGCCGTCTAGATCTCGATTATCGTCCCAAATTCGAAAGGAAAAGAATATCATTTCTCGTCTCGATTGATCTCGATAGATCTAGGCAGCGATCTCGGTTCTCATCTCTACTAAACTAGACTAACTCGATCTCCATTCTCGTCCTTAGTGAAAATTAGTGCCTCGATCTTGGTTTTCGTCGTGAATTCAAGAATCGTCACCTTTCAATTAATTAAATGTGTTTTTTATTGAACTTTTCAGGAAAATCCTGGACTTATTGTGCCCTGGATTATCGGTTATATAACATTTATGGCACTCGAAGCGGTTGCCATGGTTTACTCGAACGTGTTGCGCGATCACGTAAATAAGGTAAGAAAATTTCAACCGGAAAAAGTCATGAATTTACGAGTAATTAAAAACATAGTTTCTTTATCTTTTTTGTTGTTTAAGTAACATGAACGAATGTTTTTGGTAAGAACAGGAATTTCATTTACCTAGAAATTTTTATGGTAACAAGAAATTCTTAAGGCGAGAGAGAATTTTGACTCAAACGATAACAATTATTTTATAGGCAAAATTAGTTGAACTTCTTCTATTATATTTGCCACACCCACTTTTCCGCCCACTTTATAAAAAGTACAATTTTAATGTTGCATGTAAGTTCAAAGATAGGAAGCTCAAACTGAGTAAAATGCAAGCAGGCAGAAGTTTTTTTATAAAAAAAAGAAACTCTTAACCTGTTAAGTTCACCATACATTTGTCGCAAAGAGAATTTTTGTGTTTTTGCAATAAATAATTAATGAAACACGGATGCAAACATACGAAGGAAGAAGCATGAATAAAAACATGAATAGAAACTTAAGTCCCGAGTGGGGCAACCATTACTGAAATGGGGCATCCATTACTGAAATGGGGCATGAAATTTCGAATGCACACGCTATATAAAAAGCAGGCGTAGAAGTCGCCACCACACGAGACGTGCAATAAAACGTGCAGGAAGCATGGCGATCCTTGCAAACCATAATTGTTAGGCTGACATTTCGTTGACATTTTCGTTCGTTACATTTATTGTTCTGGCAATCATTTGTAGAAACTAAATTTTAATTTTTTTCTCCCATGCGAAAGTGAGGACTGTAACCAGGCAGAACCCGAAAGTCTCTCAGTGAACCTCGGCGACTGCCGGAGGCCGAAGTCCGGAAAGTCTCTCGCGTTCGTGTTCACATCTGCACTCAACGCAAATTGGTTTTAAACATCTGTTGAGCTCGTCAAAACGCGAGCCTTAAGTAAACTTGAAGTTGTGAACTATTTGAGAATTACGAGTAAAACATGTCGCCGACGGCATAAAATGTGCCAGTTTAAGTTGAAGTCGCGTGCGTGCTAGACATTTTCTTTGTGAAGAAAGGAAATTTTATTTCCTTCTTTTCTTTTTTGTTCTCTATTTTGGCACCCATAAGTTAAAAGCTTCGAATCTTTAGTTTCTTGTTTGTAAGAAGCTAAATTTAAACAAGACAAAGTTTAAATTACCTTATTGAAATTTTGTAAATTCTAAACTAAATAAATAATATATTTTAACAAATTAACTTTATTTTGTAATCGGATATTTTTATTTCTTATTTATTCCAGCAATTTGATGCGACGTGTAAAACTGAAGTTGCTTTTTTTATTGCGAGGGCTTTTGTTAATGTAAGTATATAAAATTTGTTTGTAATTTTGGAACATTTTGCCCACATTTCTTTGCACCAAATTTTAGAGGAACATTTTGAGAAGAAAAGGGAAATTTATTTAAATAATTAAAAAACAGGAAATTTAATATAAAATGAAATAAAAGCAATTTAAACAAAATTTTTATATGCTTGAATAATTAAAAGTTTCAGTTAAAAGTTAAATAAACAAATCGTAACGTGAAGAAATTGAAAAGCTTTCGAATTTAATGTTAAGACTCCTTGCATGTTAGGTGCCACGCCCTCATTACGAATTCCGCCCACTCTTTTTAAAAAATTTGCAACAGCAATCTCTCTTTGTCTTGAATAAAATTTGAATTAAAACACAATAATATTCAATATATCGAATAACGCTTTATTAAGCTGACTAAAAGTTCTTTTAGTAACATTTTTTTCGGTAAAAGCTTTCTGGAATTTGTTCTACGCGTAAAATTTGTCAGTTTAACAGAATCTCACATTACAATCACGAAATTTTGTAGAATGATTCACAACCAAATAATAAGCTGCCACTAAAGAGATCACAAGATTTTGCGAATTCCTTTCCGATATGCGAAGGCGTTCATGATTTAGTCCTTCCATAGTTTTATGTCGTCTACTGCGTTGATTTCGATTGCCGTTTGAAATACCCCATGAACGCACAGGACGATAAGTATGCTCATCACCAGGAGGGTGAAGGTTAAGCAGTGCTTCATATCAATATTGATGGAGCCTATGAGCATTTCAATTAACCAACAGGCCATTTCAACAAACAATGTGAACAAGCGGGCGAAAACCCAGGGCATCATGTAACCTGGAGAAACCTGCGAAGAAAAATTACACTCAATTACTGATTCAGTGATTCATAAGGTAGCAGAAGAATGAGTTGAATTCGATTATTTATTTATTGTCTTGAACAGTCAGGTCAGGTCAATGCAAGAAAACTCACAATCAACAACGCGTACCACAGCAACAGCCAAGCGGCGAGCATGAACAGCGAGCCCACCAGACGACACTTACGCAGTACTGAGTAGGGAATCACGTGGAATTCGCGTTGGCGCCAGATCGAGAAGCGTTTGCGGCCGCCAAACGTGAGAGACGTAAATTCATACAGACTGTGGCACTGGGGAGCAGAAATAAAATAGAATTTAGAGAACTGGCCCTTCACTTTCCCTTCCAAAACCCCCCCCCCCCCCCCACCGGAACCACGACGCCCTGTTGACCACAGGATGCTCGCAAGACTCACCGAACCCAACGTACTCATGATCAAAACAGACCAGAAGATTATCGGAAACCACTCGGCGCGAGAGAACCGAGTTTTGGCAATCAACTTCATCGGCGAAATCCAGTTTTTATCGAAGCAGAAGTTCCAAATCGAGAAGTAATCATTACTTTTGCGGTCGAAGTGGAAAACTTGAAACATTTTACTGTGACGGCGTATTTTTCTCGATGAGTGCCTCTTCTGGTTTTTCTTGAATTTCTACTAATAAAATTTGTACGCTCGAAATAGAGATTTCGAATACAGTTGATGAATTATTTGCTTTTATTGTTGTACTATTTCGGGGAATACCACACCCGACTTTAGTTCTTCTTCGCGGTTCTCCAAAGATTTCAAGCAAGATACGGAATCTTTTGAAAACTGATGCTAAACGTCCTTCAGACCTTCTTTCTCTTTAAAATGCAATCACGAAAGCAGTTTAGATTTGATTTGTGATAACTATTTTAAGAAGAACACTTTTGCAATTAAAAAATAAAAATATATTTGAAAGACAGTAAAATACATTTCCTGACTTGCTTTTGTTTACAAAATACAAAAATACAAAATACAAAAAGCGTAGAAAATTTTCCCTTCAGTTCAATGTTATGCGTCCGAATTTGATTCGCTAAATTAATAAATTCTAAACCATATTTTTGACAGACTTCTCAATGAATGAATACAATTTCAAACCTCCTTGAATGTATGATTTTTAAAAGGTTTAATTTGAGAAATTTGTGAATCTATGAAACCGTGAATTCATAATTTTTTAACGAATGGCTTTTTAAAAGTATGAATTTGTTAGTTAACGACGAGGAATTTAAGATTCCTTGAATCTACGACTTTTGAAAGGTCTCTTAATTTTGAATTCATTAATGTTATGAATTTAATAAAATAATATGAAAATAAGCTGCCTTGAGTTTATGAGTTTTATGAATCTGTGAACTGATGAATACATCCCTCGCTATATAATTTTATATTCTCAACCCGTGTATTGCTGTTGACTCTGACTGACCCTCCTTCATTCCGTTCTGTTTTCTTACCCTCAGGTTCTTGCTATGTGGGGCGTTTTGCGCTTCTACAACTTGGTGCGCGCCGGCATCACCTGGAAGGGTCCTGAGGTGATAGAACTGTGATACAGTGCTCCGGACACAGACACGGACGTACTCTCGCACACGAGCCAGTGCTATCGTCACGTATCGTCCTCACAGGCGAGGACAACGCCAGCTTCGCGGAGGCAGGGGTGTCTGCGTGAGAACTCAAACTGCAGCAGGAATAAAGCAACGAGTTGCTTCTCCTTCAACTTCGTTGACTTCAACGACGACGAATACGATGATGACGAGGATGAGAGTGGCAGTGAATACGAGGGTGACGACGACGACGACGACGATTATTATGAAGGCGATGATGATGATGATGAGCGCTGCCAAGATCATCATTTAAATGTGGCCGGGACAGAGGAGAGCGACTGCAGCATGTTGGGCGGTAGCAGCAGCAAACGCAAGCTGCGTCACGGTATTCATTTCTGTCGTCGCCAACAACATCACCAAAACAACAGCAGCAGCAACAGCAACAACTTACGCTCAGTTTTAATCAATAAGCGTCGTAATAAATACAAACTCGCTCATCCACAAACGAAACTGGAAGTTATCGATGAACAGGATCGCAGCGCGGGCAGCGGCAGCGACGAAAACGATTCCTTGCTGGCGGCCTTCGAAAGCAGCCACCCGCCGCCAACATCGGTTTGACATTCGATAGCACTCGACGTCAGCGATGACGACCGCGAGCCGTCACGAAATGCGGCAACGCTAATGTGGCTGCAACTGCAACAGCAACGACGGTCACGGCATCGACGACTCCGGCGGCGACAACCACCATTACGACACACCCACTGCATCGTAAATGTCCTGCTGATGTCGCTGTTGGTGGCTGTAGAAATTTACGCACAGCTGGTGGTTTTCCTCTAAGCTGCGCGGGGGGCAGAAAGGGTGCCGCGGGCAGTTTGCATTTTATTTTTCTTCAAATATTTTTCTATACCGCAGCATCATTCTAATTTATTCTAAATGCATTTAGGAAATCATTTTTGCGAATATAATTTTTATTTTAGGAAAAACTTAAGGCAACTGCTTTTCTTCCATTTGCAAGGAAATATATATTTATATAGGAAATTAAGATATGTATATGCGGGTGACAGATAAGCAACATATGTACGTATTTATATATGTATCGTAAGGCCAATATATGTATATAATTATCGTGAATGTTTGTAAGATTAGAAGGAACTCAGAAGTAAGAATTAAAAAAGCTAATAAAAATGGTTTGCTTTAAATAAATAAAATGCGTACAAATTATTCATAGACAAAACGTAATATTTAGGAAAATTATATACGGTGGTGGTTCAGTCTAACGAATGCCGATATAAGGAATTCTGTATTCCAGAAAATGCCAGAAAATGCTTTATGTTACGATTCCAGGAACACTAGGAAAATTTAACAATAAAATCATAATAAAACAGATATAATATAACAGGTATTAATTTCTAACAAAAAACTGAGAAAGAGAGAAAACTTTAGTAGAAGTGAAGAATTCAGTAATAGGAAAATCTGTGGTACAATTAAATAGTTTCTAATTATTATTATTGAAACAAAGTAAAATGGAAACTAAGTAAAATTTAAATAAACTTTTTAGAGTATTTAAAAATAAAGCAAAGTATTATTTTGAAGAAAAATCTTACTGTAAACATATTTTGTGGCTAAATTAAGAAAAACTTATAATTGTTTAATTATAAAAGCAAACTTGGATGTTAAAAGCTGCTTCGCAAAATTATAAAATGAAAACATTGCTCAAGAAATAAAGTAAAAAATATTTAATATAAATTCCCGTTTTTTTAATATATTTAAATGTTTTTATCTCCACCAAATAAATTCCAACCAATCTAGGAGATCTTAAAATCCTATTAATTATTTCACAGTTTCCCTTTTTTCCAGCTTAAAAAGTAAAATTTAATGACTGTCAATTAATTTTCCCTTCCAATTTAAATACCTGCCAATTAATTTTGTTTATTAATTGCTTGCTGCTGCTGCTTCTCACCTGAGGCGCTGAAATGAATGAAACAAGCAAATTTTTTCCTGTTCACCAAAAACCACCATCACAGATTGATGGGAAGTCATAAAAATGTAAATTTAAATAGCGTGAGGATTTCAAAAATGAGAGGAGATGAGCCAGAAAAGAAGTGAGAGTATAAAGGAGTGAGAGAATTAAAGAGTGAGTGCATTAAAGAAGTGAGTTTATTAAAAAAGTGAGTGCATTAAAAAAGTGGGAGTACAGAAGTGGAAGTGAAAGTTTTCTTTGTTTTTGAATGATGTGAAGAAATAAATAAGCAGGGAAAGGATTTACCGTTTTAATCCGTTGATTCGTAATCGATTTAATTTTTCTTTTAATTTTAATAAAGTGGGAAATCATAAAATTTAGCGGCAGTAAAAAGTAGCTAACGAAACCGGAAAGTTACAGTAGAATTAAGATAAATTAACCATAAAAGCTCGTAATAGTTTACTAACAAAGATAAAGCTGAAAAGTATGAAAACCTGATATGTGACAGACTAAAGTTTGTTTATAATTGTATCAAAAATATTAAAATCCTTAAGATCTCCACACACAAAAACACACCCAACGACACCATATAGTTTACAACTGCTGGAAAGTTTATTTCTGAGCTTCATAGGACAGCATTTTCTATGCAGGAGATGAGCATTGATTGAAAAGTTTTTTTTATATTCAATAAATATACTCAGGAAATCCTTTTCCATATTAGATTTTACAGAACATTAAATCCTTTGGAGAAAGGATTTTCGTGAGTGTGGAAATCAGTTTTCTTTACTTTCTCTCCTCACATTAAGTGAAGCTGCTTTCAGTGAGAATCCTATTGGTCCTGCAGCCCAACTAACTAATCCTGGCGCTACCTGACGGTGTGGCCAGACCACTTCACCCCCACTTCACCCCCACTTCACCTCATCAATCAAAGCAATCTATTGAAATCAATAAGTGATGGATTGAAATGTACACTTGAATGGATGAAAGGAAATGCAATTTGTATTTCCTGCTTCATATAATGGAAAAATGTGTGCATTTTCTGCGATTATTTGAGATTTTAAAAAGTTACGAACCCCGATTTGCCATTTTTTTATCTATTCATCAGTTTTTAAAATTTACTTCTCATATAATTATTCGTTTTATATATTGTATTTTATTTATTTTTATTGTTAAACTCACTTAAATATCACATCGGGGTAATTTAGATATTATTTCATTCTCATTACATATTTAATTTAATTTCTCATTACATATTTTCGGTTTCTTGTTCGTTTTCAGTTTTATCTTCTTCTTACTCTTGTTTAACTTTCACTTTTTCTGTTGATTCCACTCCTCATCCCACTCTTTCTTCACTGCTTATCACTCTATTTCTGTCTTGCCTTCTTGTAAGTTTTATTATGCTGACGTCGTCCTTGTATTTTCGCCTTTTTTCTGGCACCCGAAAACATCAAAGATTACAAATGATCGCTAAAAAAACGGACAACCTTGAGTCGAAATCCGTAATTGAGATTAATTTTTCCTCTATAATGACCAGGTTTTGTTTCAGTTACCATTTTTGGTGTTTTTTTTTTTCATTTCTGAATTTATTTGACAATTTTTTTTGTTTTCTTTTTATTTCTCAAGTTTCGATTTGTTAAACTTATTTATATTCATTCTTCTCTGTTTTTCCCTGAGTTGAACATAAATTATGTTGTTGTACTGCTTACATTATCATACAAATAAGGAAAAAATAGCCTGAAAATCAGATCCTTACTTATTAAGATTTATTTTTTATTTTTTAGGTTTATCTCTAATTTATACTTTTGATAGAAAATAACGAAGATGACGACAAATTGGCCTTGATATTTATTGTATTGTTAATTAATATTCTTATTTAATTCGGTGAACTTATTTATTTTCTTTGTTTGCTAAGAGACTTTTTAAGAATTTATTATTTTAAAAACTCCCCTCATGCTGGTTGGGGATTTTAATCCACTTCAGTGGCAATCAATTTTATTTCCGCAACGAACAGGCGCACAGAAAAGACGCGAGCGTGTTTCTCTCAAGTACATTGAGTGCAGATGCACTCAAAAACAAAAATGCTTGTATATACTAATCCACACAAACGGACATTTGAGTAACACTGGCACTCATGAGCGAGAACACACATTTACGTGCTTCGTCAAACATTCATTCATTCACACTTCATTTGCTTGCGAATGGAGAAAAAATACAAAGGGCCACCAATAACGATAACAACAACAATGGCAACGACACTAACAATGTCCACAAAAATAACTATTTTTTGTTGAGGATTGTTGTTATTGTTGCTCTTGATGATGTTGGTTATGTGGAAGATGACGGTGGCGATGGTGAAGGTGTACTGATGGCAGTTTCGCTTCTTGTTGCTGTTGTTACTGTTCTTGTTGTCTTGGCCACGTCATCCTCGTCGTTCTCATCGCTGTCGTCGCCGTTGCCATCGTCGTTGCCATCGTCTCCGTCGTTGTTGTTGTTCTTGTTAATGTTTTTAGCTAAAAATGCGATAGAACACTAGAAACAGCGGAGGGGCGTGACTGCTTCCCCCCCCACCTGTTTTAAATGCACGAAACGCTGCTTAAAAAGATGAATGAACGACGGCATTTGAAAGCAACAAAGCGTAATACAATAACAACAACTACAACAATAACGCCATGATAACAGCAACAAATGGCTGCCTGCATAAACATTTGTGTGGTCGACCAAGAATTTCTGCTGCATATGCTTGCAACGGAAACACAACAATTGGCCGGAATTGCATGCAACATGAATGGCTTCAACTGGCTTAAATTGGCTTATCATGGGTTGAGCAATAAATTTAAAAGGAATTAAGGGAGGGGGAGAAAGATTGCGTAGAAGGAGAGTGGGGAAGAATATGTGTAAAAAAATAGACAGAGAGAAATGTAAAGGAAGGGAAATCTGGTAGATTAACAGCTTTAAAAATCTGCATAATAATACGCGTACAATTTTTCTATTTCCGCTTCACTTGTTGTTGATCTAGTTATCTTTTTTTTCTTTTATTTATTTCTCTCCCCTCTGGCAATTATTTTGACTACTCGTTGCGATTACTAGTTGACATTACGTTGGAAAAGTCATTGAACCTCGAAATAAATTCAGCAAAATAAAAAAAATTAAACAATACAAGTGAGAGTAAAGAAAACTAAACGAAAATAAAAAGCCATAAAAGTAAGTGGAAGTTAGCTGTTGTTTTCAAGAGTGTCAACAAAGTGCACTCATTTCTATTATGAAATTCGTTGGCTAGTTGGTGTGTTTTTTGGGGGGAATGACCGTGTTTTTGCATGAATGAGTGTGTGTGGTGTCGAGGTTTGTGTGTGTGTACGTTTTAAGCAAGCGAAAAAACCTCTAAAAATGCAAAATAAATGGTTAATAAAAAAAGGGGGCGCTTAAAGAACTAGAGATGCCTTTTTCTTGGTTAAGAATTTCACTGGTTGCCTTCAAAAAATAAAAGAAAAAGTTTTTAAGATAATCCTTTAAAATTATTTTAATTTTGGAATTTTAGAGAAATTCAGGCATTTCGAAATTCCTATGAGTTCGACTGCTTTAAAAAGTTATTATAAGAATTAATCTAAACACAAGTTAATCCGCTAGCGTTTGATTTGAAGCACGACTATAAATTCTCGACTTACCACGAACGACGCCAAAGATAAATTAAACAAACCCAGAGATGAGAGGACAACGAAAGCTTGCCACAAAAAATGTGTACTTCCTGTTTTGCTGTAGGAAAGCGATGGCAGGACGAACAGGAACTCACTGCGGAAGAGTGAGAAGGCGAATCGAGATTTAATGCGAATAATATGCTTGTGAAATGTTTACAACAGCCATTGAGTAAGGAAGCGAGTGAGATTGTCAGGGATGGATCATCGTATAACAGCAGGAACTTGGGCAATAAAGAGAACACAACAACAAATGCAACAACAATAACCGAAGCAGTAACAACAACAACAACAACAACAATAGCAAAGACTTAACAAGAAAAAAAAAGAGGGGGGATACTCAAGTTTCGAGGCTGTAAAAGTTGTCGGTGGTATTCTAACTTCACTCAGAATTTAATGAGCTGCTGACAGAAAAGCAACAGAAAAAAGAGAGAGAAGCCAATGACAAAAGCAAAAGAAGAAGAGAAAAGAGATATAAAATGAGTAGAAGAAGAAGATGTGTAGCGTGACATAGGATAGCAAAAATAGCGCGAATTCTGATAATCTAAGCTATTCGCAAAAAGAAAAGTTAAAGAAAGATGGAGGGATGCAAAAAGGGGAGCAGAAAGGGGAGAAGGATGGAAAGCAAAAGTGAAACGCGTAAAAACGAAACCCTTAACTAGAACTGATGACATGTTAGACGTGTTTTTCGAGCTGTAATACGCACACTTGAAGCCACATAATTAATGGTTGCGTTTTTATGCCCGAAATATGTGCACCTGTTGACCCGAAGAAATTAATAAAATTAATGATTCTTACTTTTTGCCCTCATTAACTGCGATGTATTCTCAGAATTATCGACTAACCAATTTCCAGCTGCACCTCCTTTACCTCGTCAGACTTGTCAGCAATTTCTGAGTTCGTTCATTACGTGGACGTGTGAATACAGTTGCGGTTTTTTTATTTATTTCTATTTGCGAACTTTTATTTTGAGCATAATAGGCAAGAAACTAGAGATCTGATAAAAACGGGCGAGACATTTTGAGAACTATTTTTCTCTACATACAACATTTCCACCATCTAATCAATATTAAAAAGTCCAAGACAATCAATAGCACGCAATAAAATTCCATCTTAAATGAGGTGCAGCTGAGTGAATCTTAATGAAGATTCTTACCGTCGACGACATTTCACACACACAACAACAACAACAATGCTATCCTCAGCAGTGTTTGCCAGTTACCAACTATTGGACTTCCTTTAGCTGCCAGGAATCCCAGTCTCTCTTTTATCTTTACTGTCCTCTGCGGTTTGTCCGTCCTTCATGACGCCAACTTAACTAATGAATATTTTCATTCATTGCTTTGAATGGCTTTGACTTCGGGTTTCGCTATTTACTTTCGCCGAAGCTTATAAATCTCGTGTGGCAAGAATATTAACCGCTAAGAAGCGAATATATCATTGAATTCGAGCTTACACGTACATAGTGCTTGTGTCTGTATATATTTTGTCATTTGTATGTATTATTTAGTGAGCTGAATTTATTACAGCAATAAAAAAAATCACATTTATATCTATAACATCCTAATTAATTAAACGCAAATAAAAATACCCTCAAGAACAATTGCGAGCAATTAAGAAAAGTTCAAAATTAATTCAATTGTTTCTCTACTTTCTTCCGTTTGTATGTGTAAGCGCCGACTTGACTTTGTGAGGCTCACAACACTCGTTATGCCGACACGTTTTTACAGAAATTATGCTCTCCTTTACCACATCCAGTTGGAATAGTTGATTGGTTTCATTTTGCTCCTACGAAAAGAAGCGCCCTCCAGTGGCAATTCTTAAAAACAACATATGGCCCATGTCACTCTGGATAGAATACATGACAAATAAACAAAAAAAAACAAGCAAACATATATAAAAATACAAATAACTACCTTGAATAAAAAAAACTTAATTTGACTGAACTGAGAAACCTCTGATATTTATTTTAGTCGAACTTTTTATTTCTTCGAACTTTCTTCGTCATTAGAAAATTTTCCATTTGAGAAACAGTTTTGAGAAACAAGAGCAACAATGAAACGTTTGGGAAATAATGGTAACCTGCGAGATTATCGAGGACATGGATGCCATTGTGTCGCATCAACAACGTGGAGCCGGGAACTGTGGTGGACAAGAGGATTGTCCATCCCAATGAGGTAGAGTTCTTCTTGACAAGCCACAAGAGCACTCACAGCACTTGCAGTCCAACCCATTACAAGGTAATCGAAAATGATTCAGGAATGGACGCAAACCAGTTGGAAACGATGATTTCAATATGTGCCACATGTTTCCGCGGTGCAACCGAGCAGCATATCGTGGCCGTGTCTATATTGACGGGTAGGTTCCAACTTTATAAGAGTAGGAAATTGGCATCTAAATCAAGATCTGTACATTTTCAGAGAGAAGAAATTTTCCGATCCGAAAAAGGAGTACCAAAAACGAAGGAATTCATGCAGGAGAACCCCATGTACTTCATCTAAATAACAAATGTTTCAGATTAATTAACATTCACGTTAATTTAATATTCACCGATTTGTTAACTGTTAATAATGTTTAATAAAGTTTAACTGAAATCCACGTTTACATTTTCCATAATCAAATATAATTATTGATGTTGCAAATTTACTGCGCTGTTTGCAACTATTTTTCACTTCCTCAAGGAGGGATTAAGAAGAGAGAGCGCCAGGTCGAGGCCCCCACAGATCGAAAGAGAGTAACACCAGTCGGTCAAAGGTGACTCTAACCGCCGGTTAACTTGACTTCTAACTTCCTTTTCCTGCGCTCTCTCGGTTTTCTTTCTATTCTCTCATTCTCTTTCAAACCTAATGAATTATTGTTGAAGTTGCAAAACACTCGTGCGGCCACGCAAAAACTTTGTATTTTGTCCTTGCGTCATATAAGTAAACAAGAAACAGTTCAATCATATAAATAAACGAGAATAAACAGAAATTAAGAATACCGGGGGGGGGGGGGGGGGTTAACATTTGAATTTAATGTTATAGAAAATAATCACAAACTCTTGCATTCCTTTATTGAATAAATAATTTATTGTTACTCATGCAACGTGTTCGTCCATATAAATCTGTTGATTTCTTTCAATATTCACTTCACAAAATCTTCCAAAATCAAAGTAAAATTAAAAGAAAAAGTTGCTTACAAAAAATTCATTAAACTTACTTCATTAATTCAGTAAAATCGTCACGTCCTTAATAATCCAATGAGAAAAATGAAGAAAATATTAATTCGTTCGTGATAAAAATCCATATTTATTAGAAGAAAAAAGCAACACAAGAACAGCAACAACAACAACCAAATAACAATCAAACAACAATAAAACAACAACCTCTCTTCAAATTGTTATAGTTTAGTTAGGGAAAGAAATAAAACGAACCAAAAATCAAATTCAACGCAAAGAAACTCAAAATCTAAACATAAAAATAGCTGAAAAATCACTAAATCTCCAAAGATTATTAAAACGAAGTGAAGAAAAACGAGAAAGTCCACGAAAATAGTTTATAAATTTTGTTATGCATAAAAAGATTTGAAAAATTTAGCAGAAAAACTGCTCTGGCAAAGGATTTCTTTAAGGGAAAAATTCTTGTCACGCTTGAGAGCGAAAAAGTTGAATATGACGAAAAGAAGAAGATTACAAACAAATGCACACACATTTACATGAACATTCATAAAACACACATACCTCTCCCTCTCACCCCCACAGCCACCCACAACCCTACAACACCACACACACACACAGACAACCACACATCCAAATATGAGCAGACACGTTCACACAATAATATAAACATTCACAGGATTGCATAGAATTCATGGACGCATCTCGCTGGGCGTCGTGATTTATGTGGCTGCGAAGTTAGTTTAGGCGAGGGAAAGGAAATAAATAACGTGAGAAAGTGAAAAAAGAAAGAAGCGACTACAATAAAATTGTCATAATAATAAAATACAGCTACTGACACTCGACAACACGGTGAATGGAGGTCAGTTTTGGTTGCATGCAAAGCAATGGGGTGCGAAATAGTTGTGGTTATTGTTGCTGTCATTGTGATTGTGGTTATTGTGATTGTTGTCGTTGTAGTCTATGTATTGTATTACTTTTTTGTTTTTTTTTTAATTTTTTTTATTTGTTTTGTATTTTTTTATTTATTACCTCTAGAAATTTTAAAAAAACGTACGCAAAAAAAATACAACGTTAAAGTTATTTTTTCTGTTACACTTTCTGTACTTTTTGTGTTTTTATCCGCAAAATTAATTGATTTAAAAAAACCGAAAACCACCTAACAACCGAGACCAATTATTTTAATTAAAGCTACGATGACGAAGCGGAAAAAGGAATGGAAATCAATAACTTCTCGGTGAAGAAGAGATTCTTCGTTGCATGCCAATAAAGTGAAGCCAAGATAACAATTTTGTATCCCAGTAGATGAGTGAGGGAGGACAGAGGTGAAGAACGAAACAACCGAACGAAATTAATTGAAATGAATCAATAGAAACACAGACAGATACAGACTCCGCAAGGACAAAAAATTTACACCACATCCTTCCGAAAACAAAATCAAAATCCCGAAAACAAATTGCGGTCTTCGGTGGCACAGCGGTCCTCGAATGCCACCTGCGCATGGATGTTAATTGTGTCGTTTTCATCTTACGGTCAAGCCTAGCGCGAGTACTTGTAGGGAAACTTTAAAATAGAGAAAAAAACCCCTCATTTCTTCCCTTCCCCTCCCTCTTTCAACCCACCTAACTGTAGCTTGTGCGATCTGCACAAAAAACGGAGTAAACAAAAAAAGCTCAGAAGCTTGATGAATACTGAAATCTGATATAAAAAAGAATCGCGAAATCGAAATATTTCGAAGAGGCAGTAAACACAGTAAGTTACAGCCACGATGAGGAAAACGTCAACAACAACAGCAACAAAACAACAACAAAAACAATTTCAACTACAAGAGCACTTACAATTTATATAAGATTGCTATTGAAACTAATTAAAATTCATTCAATGCAATCGTCTGCAGAAATTGAATTTCAAAAGGAGATTTCAAAGAAACCACTTCTTCTAACTCTTTAATTAGTAAAGTGCGAATTTTTGACTAGAAATTCTTTGCTAAAAATAAGGATTATTATATATTTTTCATATAAAAACTATTAAGAACTTGCCCAAGAATAATCTGAGCATGTGTGTAAATAATATTTAATGTTTTCTAATGTTCTTCAATCGAATAATCTAATTCAGTTTAAATTTTTTCGGTTTTTTTTTTTCTACCTCCAGATATTCAGAAAAATATTTTAAAATAGAAAACTGACCCTAAATATCAACACCGATTTGTATTTCCGGGAAAATGCAGCAGCTCATTAGAAGAGGAGTAAAAACATTTTTTTAAAAATTTTCAAAATACTTCCGTCGAAAATAGAATGCAAATAAGGGTTTGAACTTTTTTCTCTCTTGATCTCCGACACCTCCATTCAACGCAGTATTTTCGTTGATATGAAAGCGTTCACGAAGCCACTCGCAACCATTTCCACGTACACGAATTTTAGGACGGCATCTTCATTACGTGACGCGTGGCACGTAGCAATTGTAGAGATCGTCTTCGATGGCGACATCATGATGCTCCGCGTGTCACTTGCTATTAAGCATCACATTTTCGATTAGAATTTCGCCAGTTGACAACTTTTGTATGGGTGGGTGGACCGCAACCGTTCTTGGCAAAAATTTTGGTAAGAACGCTAGATACTGTAGAGTAAAAAGCGTTTGAATGTCTCACTGTTTATCAGATATTGGCAACATTTAACAGAATTACAAACTCTCACCCCCCCACCCCCCACCCCCCTTCTTCCCTTCTCAACCACTCATCACCCTTTTCTAACCACCCTCCGTTCCCACATCCGTAATCACGTTACAAAAGTCTTCATTTCAACTAAACTTTCCGAAAACTAAATTTTCTAAACTTTAATAGTTTTAGGAATATTTCAATTAAAATGTTACCAAAGATAACAAAGTCAGGTAAGTAAAAACGACAAACTTCTATGCATTATAAAGTTTAGAGAAGGGAGTGGGGTGAATGAGTATAAGCTGAGCTAAGCTCAGTTAACTTGGAATTTTATATAAAACTTTAGAACTACATAAAACTTTAAAATTTCATATAAAACTCACAAAATATGGTTGCGCAGATGATTGCAAATAAAAACAACGAAGATAAAATCGGAGCAATCATCGTCATGAGCATAAAATCATAAATTAATCAACTACAAACAAAATAATAAAATCCCAAAAACTATCCAGGATTTTCATTTTGTAAAAGAGAAAAGGAAGAAACAATACCGAATAAATCAGCATTGCAAGAGAAATAGCTATTGAAAATACTTAGAAATCGACTGTAACTACTGAAAAGTGTACCAATTTTATAATTAGTTTGAATTATAATGCTGAAAAAGGCAATTGGGGACCCTAGTAAGGGGGAAGATCGCATAATCCCAGCGTCATGGTAAAAGTAGCGGCTGATTGGAAGAAGTGTCACTAGTATTGATGCCTTTTAAACTGGTAATTTTCTTGGAATCTCTCTAGTTGCTTATCTAGCAGGGACATTTTCACATACCAAGTTTTTTCTCTAAAAATTGTTTGCTTTTCTAACTACAATCTTTTCGATGTTGTTATCGATGTTTTGGTGTTACTGTGGTTGTTCCTGTTTTTTTTTTGTTTTTCTTTGTTGTCTGTGTACTCATTGTGGCCACAAATTGTACCCGAATCACGCAAGACTCTTGATGGGATGCTATAAAGACGACAGAACAACTTTATACGGCACTTTATTCAGAATGGAGGTGGAAGAAAACTAAAAGTGGTATTTTTTTATGCACGGATAACTATAACAAGAATGGGTTGCGTGCGAAACAAGCCTGAAACAAGCCAAATAAAAGTTATTAATGCGAGATCTGGATATCTCGAATCTTGAAAAACTTATAAGAGGAGAACTAGTGAGGGTCTCATTATACGAGTATTTCTGAAATGATACTGAAATTTGCTTTGAAATAGCAAAACTCGAGAGTCGGTTGTCCCGCTTCTCACCTTGTATACCTCTTATCACTTGTGTACCACCGTCAATGGCAAAATTTTCTTGTTAGCATTGATTAGTATTGTCGTAGTTAAGAAAAACATGCAAAACAAAAGGAAAACAACTTTCAACAGCAATTAGCGCAATCTTTGAAGAGGTTAGATATGAAAGGAAGGAAAACGATGAGGAGGGCAAAGGACGATGAAGGAGGAACTTAATGAAAACTTGTTCGAAACAAGTTGTTAAACATGCCGCTAAAAGTTTTTGTCTTTTAACTGACGAATAACTTTCGATGTTGTTGGTGGTCTCGGTGGGAATTAAGTTGGTGAGGATAATCAGGGTGGCGAATCGAGGATGGGAAGGGGAGAGGAATGTGTGTTTTTTTTTTACTTTCATATGCGATATCAGTCTTCAACGCTCATGTCTTCCTCGCTCTTGTATTCACCTTGGTTGCCACGCTCTTGTCTTCCACGCGCCAGCCACTCTCTCTCTCTCGAGAGTGCTTAGCAATGCAAAAATCCTCTGCGGAAGTGTGTAGAAGTGGTAGTGTAGAGGTGAGTGTTGGTGAGACGACTGACTGTAGGTGAAATAGAGAGGGTAATAAAAAATTGCATGAATTTAACGGAGTGTAAAATGTTGGGCTTAAAATTCTACATTCGTCTGAGTTCATTCCTCTGAAAAACACATACAAAAATAGGTGCATACGTAAATACGGTAAGACTAACACATACACACACACTCTCATACATGTATACGCTTGAAACTCTCATGCAAAAAGCTTGTTTGCTTGTTTGTATGTTTTTTGAGGAACTTAATATGCAGTGCACTCCGTTAAGCAATTTTTCTTCTTTGGCAGGCCGTTTGTTGCGTGTTTACGAAGGAGGATTTCTGTGGTGAGTAATTGTGAGTGTATTGGTATGCGGTGCAATTAAAATTAATTGCAATTTTGAATCTCAGCGAATTGTGGAGTTTTTCGCATATCTAAGTGCGGATTTTTTATATAAAACAGCATCCTCATTTCAACTCAGTTCAATCGTTAACTTCTTCTTCAATATTTTTTTTGTTTATTTAATATTAGAAGTCGTCTTCTTCGTGTCCCCCAGGCCCCTTGATCGCCCTTGCAGATGACCTTTCCAGCACCAACTTTCATCAAACAATCAGAATGAATAGCGAAGCTTCCGATTACAGATTTAATATTTAATATTCACAGCCAAAAAGTGCGCTTCATTTTACGAAACTCAGTCTACCGTGCATTTTATAACAAGCTGCGCACAAACTTGAACAGAACAGGAAAAAGCAAAGAAGAGTACAGATTTCAAAAACCACCTGGAATGTAGAAGTCCTTCATGACTTCATGACGCAGCCAACGAAGCGTTAATTACCGTGAAAACATCAAAACTACTGGAAAATATTTATCCAAAAATTTCCAACTTTTCAAAAGTTCTCAAACTTCTCGTTTTCAAACTTCTTCTTGAACTTGTTAAATGTCTCAAAAAATGTCTTCAACAGTAAAGTTTTGATGGCTTGAAGTGATAAATAAATGATGAAGCTTTGCAAAAATTTGTATCAAAATTGAAAAGTAATATTCTAAAAATTAAAAAACTCTAAATAAAAGACTCACATTTGAATTTATTATACGTTATTAATACTTATATACAATAAAACAAAATCAAACATAAATTTCAATACTTTCTTTTCTTCATGCAGGTTAAACTTATCGTGTAAAACTCCCCCTCTCACTCTCACTCTCTCTCACTGTTTTCGTACTCAGTTCCCATAAAAAAGTAAAATAGCATCATTTCGTTGATTCACAATGACATTTCGTGAAAGCCACCATCATCATTTCAAAAGTCACAATAAAAAAAAGACTGGATAACTGACTTTATAGTAGACTTTTATGAGAATGTTGCAGCAAAAACCACTTTGAGAAGCTTAACAATAATGCAACAATTCGGCCAGGAAAAACTTAATGGACATCAAGAGCAGTTTCAGTCCCCTTAAGTATGACATTCTCTGCATTACATTCTTTGTTGTAGCTACGAGTACTTCGTTTCTCCTTAACCTCCTCTTCTTCCTTTGTAATGCTTTTGGCATTTTTGTGATGTCCGTTTTTTATAACGTTGTCAGCCATAACAAGCTTGTTGAACATGCGTTTCAGATGTTCATATTGTTGCGATGTTCATTCTGATGAGTATCGCTGCAAAGCTTTCAAAGGAAGCTGGAAATGAAGTAAAACTGAACTGAAAAGACAGTGAAAACGAACTGGAAGCGATTTGATAACGAACTACAAAGGAACTGGAAAGGACGTGAAAACGAACTACAAAGGACGTGAAAACAAACTCTAAACGAAGTGAAAACGAACTGAAATTAAATTGAGAACGAACTGACAACGAACTGAAATTGAACTGAGAACGAACTGAGAACGAACTGAAATTGAACTGAGAACGAACAAAAAAGGAAATTGGAAAAAATCCAAAATGGAAACGAACTGAACATAAACTGAAAGTGAAGTAGAATCGATCTGAAAACATATTGAAATTGAATTGAAAACGAACTATAAAAGAACTGAACACGAATTAAAAATGCAGTGGGAACGAACTGAATAAGAACTGAAAAGGAAGTCAAAACATACTGAAGACAAACTGACAACGAACTAAAATCAAATTGAAATCGAACCGAAAACGAAGTGAAAAGAAATTGAAATCGAATTTAAAACGAAAGGAAAGAATTGGGATTGGATCGAGGTTCCTTTACATTATTTACTCAAAGCTGATGTTGTTTTCTGATGGAATTTGAGTGAAAATCAAAGCAGGGAACTACCAACAACAACAAACACCTTCGAAAGTCATCACAGAACGAAATGAAAAGATATTCGCGCAATTTCAGGGACGACTTTCGAATGACATCGCGTACGTGTCGTCAAGACCATTGTTACAGCTAACGGTAAATCGTAACCTATAGATTATTTTTCTACCTTTTTTTTAAATTTGAGTTACTCCTTCCTTCCTTCTCTGATTTTTTTCAATTCGCAGCATTCCGTGTATAAAGATGAAAAAAATCATAAAGATAAATAAATGGAAGGAAAAATAGGTATTCTCCTGAACACACTAACAACACTAAGACATTTCGTGCGAAAAATCCGCAATACTCTGGGATATTTGAGGGGATGCTGAGCTGCGAGGATTCACCGCCACCGCCACCGCCGCCGCCGCCACCGTCGCGTTGTGTCTCGGATTGCATTTGTCTGTGATTCTCATTAACGAAGGCAATGACGTGAGCTACAGCAGCACAACGTAACGTAATGAGAAAAATCACAATCAAGCAAATTGATTTAAGTAACTTCAATAATCTTCTTCTGATTGCGTTGTCAGCACTTTTTTCAGCACACGTTTGATGATATTTTCACCATCACGTAGGAAAACATTGGAATTAGTTTCTCTCTTCTTCCAAAAAAATTGAATTTCGTATTTATCTTTTCCTTAAATTGCCAATTTATCTCTATTTTTGTGCTAAGTACGAATATTTTTATCAGTAATTTAAATTTAGCCCTACAATTATAACTTTTAATTAGTCGTTGACGTCCACCACCGGAATGACGCTCTACGGCCTCCACTTTCTGCAGCAGCAATCTTATGTTTTCCGTTTAACGATATTTTCATCTCTCTTCTTTTTAAGCAACAATAACGATGCCGGTCATGATCTTTGCAATAATTGATTTAGTTTATTTTTGTGCAAATTTTCTAAGGATTCAATTTATATTTTCTCTTCGAGAAACTCATCTTCACGAGTTGTTGGTGTTAAGGAGCAACAATAAGAATCATCAGCGTGGTAAAAACAGTCAAGAGAAGAGTTTGGGGCTTGAGTGGTTTTTTTACGGAGGGGAAATATTAATAGCACACTGACTGCTGACTGTATGGAGTTGGTGACCCTGCAGGAAACAGTATATTTGGGGTGTGAGCAGGTGTATATAATTGTCCATTTTTTATAAATGCATATTAAAGAATAAAAAATATTTAGTTGTTGAGACCATTAAATGGTTGAAGTTAATATAAAATTAGAGGGTTTTGTTTAGATTTTACCAGCAAAAAATTCCTACAGACCCGAAAACAACGTTACTAGAAAGCCGTCCTTGATTCTGCAGGCGAGTGGAGAACTTCAACAGATATAAAAGTGCGGCGTTTTCAAAGAATAGATGTCATTCAACAGCCACAAGGCGTGAAAAACGTGCACAAAACTCTTCAGAAGAATAAAAAGTCTAGCAAAACGTAACTACGAGCGCATAATAATCAAAAAAAGGAATAAAAACAGAAACTAGTAATTTTAAAACCGAAATTTATAGGTTGAAAACCACAATTTTCGTTTATATCTCTCCAACATTGAGAGTGAAGCTTTTTCTCTGTGTCACGTGATAACCTTCTCTTCGCAAAAGTCATGAGCACCATCTACAAAACTTCATCGGCTCCCACAAAAAACGGCAAAAACAATGCTTCCGGGCATTTTTCTAAAACCGCAACACTGCCACTTTTACTACTTCTGGTGCTATTCTGTGAAATGGTATTTCTTGTCCCTCCCATCGTAGCAACATTCGAGTTTCCCATCACTTCATTCCTACAGCTGGCACACGAGACCGCAAGCAATGAGGCGCGTTATCAACAATCGCATGACGATGATGTGGAATCAACGTATGCCGGTGGTGCAGAAATGCTGGCAGATTCTGCTAATTCCGAAAGTTCAGAAATCCAAAGCAATACAAAAGAGAATCATCAACAGGCAACAGGATGGCATATGCAACCACAACAACAACAACAGAAGCATCAACATTTGTTAAAACAGCTACCAAAATCTCAGGCACAAGAAAAGATACCGCGACGCTGTCACATTGAAATCACCAACCAGGTGGCCGGCATTTGTCAGCGCATGAAGCCCATCGGCAGCGCTTGCATTTCCGGCGAATACATGGACATGTTTAACTTGGAGTGCATGTAGAGGAAAACATAAAGAAAATATTAAAAAATGCATTTATTGCCACTTATTGTTAGAAATATTTATATTTAAAAACTGTAATTACATTGAAAATAACGAAATTTAAAATAAATTCCTTGTGTAAAAAACCGCTACTCACACGCACACTCGCCTAAAACTTGAAATTAGAGCAATAACGCTCGATGCCCGACTTCCTGAAGACCTGATGCGGCTCCATAAGCCGCGGCTGTGGTCGTCCTTCCCAGTTTCTGATTTGTTTGAAGCCCTTCGTGTCCACCACGTAGATGAAGTAACGGTAGTGAATACGTTTCTTGCTACACAGCGACACCATGAGTTGCCAGTTCAAACCGCTTTCATCGATCGGCTGCATCGACAGGCTTTTGTCAACTTGCCAGTTGCCGAGCAGTTCGCGGTCGCCACTCAGTCCGACGCGTTCACCCGGCAGCAAAGGATTCTTCAACTGCACGGCGAATACACGCGGCAGCGACACACAGCGTTTGTTGGTGTTCGGTTCCAAGTAATCCACTCCATCCAAGGATTTCTCGTCATCGTCAATCGCTTGGAAGGACTCGATCGCTGATGGTCGACCGAGAGCGGAAGAGATGCTGAGGGTTGCAATTAAGAGTGGAAGCCAAAAGTTTGTCATCACTTTTCTTGGTTGATTTCACTCTGATTTTATCCAAGTTCTTAGTAAACCGTTGCGACTCCGCTATTCATCGTCAACTGAAAAAATTTCGATTTCTTGCTCGCTTATATTTTTATACTTTTGCTTTCGTAACTTTCAAAGTCGCCTGTTTTTTAATTTTTCTTAGATGATAGCAAGGAAAAACACCTGCTGAAAACACATGCATTATTTTTTTAAAAACTTGTAAGAAATCAATTATTTACGTCAAACCAACAATTGCACAACAAAAGCTTCGTTAAACATTTAAAAATTCATTTAAATTCTCTTTAACTCTAGAAAATCCACAAAGTTTCGTTAAATTTTGAGATAATTTTTAATTTAAAAAAATCAAAGTTTTTAAAATTCTTCAAACTTTAAAAATTTCCTTGAATATTATAACATTCTAATATTTCGTTAAGTATTCACATTTCGTCAAACTTTCTAACTTCGTTGAATTTTTAAATGTTTGTTAAAATTTGTGTTGTTTAATTTAATTAATTTTTAAACTTTGTGTGATTTCTGTTATTTTCGAACTTCGTTAAAAGTTCATAAATGCTTCGTCAAATGTTCAAAAATTCGTTGAATATTCAAAAATCCGCTAAGATTACTTAGCTCGCCATATTTCAAAATTTGCTTAGCTTAGGCTATTTAATTAGTTTTTAAAACTGTATATTTTTATTTCTTGATCGTATATTTGAAACTAACGTATCTTCCTTAATTTTTAGTCCCCGTTACATATTCAAAAATTCGTAAAATTATGAGACCACATAAAATTAAAGGAAAAAATCGCTATATAGTATTTATAAACTCCCTGATTAAACTTAAAAACTTCCTAAATTTCGTAAAGTTTACGAAATTTTAAATTGTACACTAAATTCTAAATTTCTTTAAATTTCTAATTTCGATAAATTCGGCACCAAGAATCGTTAAATTTAAAGCTTTGCTATGTTTGTAGATATTGCTGTAGTATTTTGTATTTAGAATCTTTAAAATTAATTTTAATTTATTTTTTAATATAAATTTTTTATTAAAATTTATTATTGTCACTATAAAATTGATTAAATAAATTTAAATTTCATAAAATTAATTTCTCCTTTATTTAATTCATTATTTTCCTAAACCAAAGTGATCGATATATTAAAACAATTTTAATCAACTTCTTAGTTATTGCTTTTTATAAAGCAATAAATTTATAACATTATCTTAATTTATTAGACTAACAAGAGATGATATTGCGATAAATTTAGCTAATTAAAAAATGTCTTTAAACAATGTTAATTTTTATATTTAAAAGTTGATTGCGTTTTTTAAATTTACAAACTCCCGCTAACATTTATCACTTTTTAAAATTTTAAAATCTACATCTTTATTTATTTTTAGAATAATTTTAGTGCTTGATATATCTTAGTTGGTGAAAAAATGTAGTGCACAATCTTTAAAAAGTGCATTTATATTGTTTTGACTTTAAGTATCATTCGAAACTTTCATAAGTGCAAAATATTTTTAGTTTAAAATATAGAAAATGAGCGAATAATAGAAATAATAGAAAAATCATATATAAATAGATAATTTAATTATGTAATACATCTGAAAGGAAGAACTTTAGATTTTTACATTCGACTAATTAGTAAATCGAAAAAGGTAATAAAATTAATTATTATTGAAATCAGTTAATCGAAAGCTTAATCGACTTATTTTGTAAATTATCGATTAATCGGAAGTGTTTGATTAATTGGTAAATAAAAAGCATTTCGATTGATAATCGTTGTTCGCTCATTAATCTAGTATCGAAAATAGTAAAAAAATTATTTAAGATTTTTAAAATTAAATGTTTATAGATCTATTTTAATAAAATACTCCATTGTTTGGACTATTAAAATCAAATATTTATAGATAATTTAATTAATGAATGCACTTGAAAGGAAGAATTTTAGATTTTCTTATTTATTTAATTTAATACAATATATTTTTTATTATCACAATATTTGCTTATTAAAGCAACAATTTACTAAAATTGTAATTTTCCTCGATTATTAAGCGAGATTTAATTCATTTTTAATTTAACTTAATTTTAAAATTTTTTTTGTTTAAATTATCGCCATATGTGCTTAATTTTTCAAAGAACTAAATAAATTTTGTTGTTTTTCAATAAAGAAAATATTTTATTTACGAATCAGAATTATTTTTTTCGATAAAAAGCATAAAAGGGCCTTTAAATACAATCTTCAAAAATATAATTTTCTTTTTTGTCTTTTCACTCATCTCAATTTTGCTCCATACATAATTACATAATTACATAATTACATAACCTACATACATACATATGTATAAACTTAATAAGCGCATCTGCTTTTATTATAATTAAATTACACGTAAAAAAAATTTAGCGTCGCGTTATTCTCGTCAATTTCTTTCAAATTAAGCACCGCGTTTAGTTTTTTAATTCTTCTTTAATTTGTATTTTTTAATTTTTATTTTTGCACTGACCCTTGAACAGCTGCTGCGTACTGATCGTGCTAAAGAAGCTGCTATTCTTCTCCACCGCCAGGTTCAGATCGAGGCGGTCGTAGCAGATGCCCGCCGCTCCCAGCTTCCTGAAGTACCGAACGCTTTCACGCGAATTGCAATCATCGCCCCACACAACCGCGATCTGGTGCAGATTGTGAGCCAACTTCATCAGCTGCGCACCCTTCTCGCCCACGAAGTCCTCTGCGTGCGGCGCTGTACCCACCAATTCGAGCGTCTGCGCAAAGTTGACCGCCTGCTCGAAGTTGCGCGTGCGCAGGTCCAGGAAGGGCTTCCACTTCTTCGTCTCGCCCTGCGTTAGAAACATGACCGGCAGCAGGTTCTGCTTGAAGCGCAGCATCGTGCAGATGTCTGCGTCGAAGCTGGAGAAAATCAGCGGCCGCCCGCAGCCGTGCTGCAACACCGTTTGCAGTATGCGATCGACGAAGAAGTTCTTGTCGATCGTCTGTTCGGCCTCGGCGCCTCCGCCTGCGATGCGTTGCGGCCATTTGATCTCCACATCGATGCCCAGTGATTGCGGCAAAGCCTGTAGGACTTCAAGGAGCCGCGGAAACAGACGATGCGAGACACGCAGCTCAGCGTTGTGTGACGGATACTCCTTTACCGCGTTGCTGATCACAGCGAAGACGCGCAACTCCTTTAGCTGCGCATAGCTGAGATCCTTGATCAGCACCACGTCGAGATCATTAAGCGAGCGAACGGGTTTGCCGACCGGCGCTGTTTTCACGGAGAAATCGTGCCAGATAACAGGCACGCCGTCGCTCGTCAGATGCACATCCAACTCGATCATATCGCTGTGCAGCTCGTAAGCGCGCAGAAATGAGGCGATTGTATTCTCACGCTCCTCGGGCGCGTTCGTTATGTAGCTGCGGCCCATGCCGCGGTGGCCGACATCCAAGTTGGGCCAACTTTTCGGCCAGTATTGCGCGTACGTCGTGTGGAAGTCCAGCTGCACCCCTTCCAGAGGCTGCACCACCAAGTAGGGGAGGGTAAGCAGTGCGAGTTGCTCTCTGGAGCCCTCTTCCGGTGCGGTTACAGTCAATTTAAGTTCACCTTCGCTACCCTGCAGGTCCTCAGGCTTTATTAAAGCGCGACCGATAAGCTTTCCGTTCTCCGCTGGCGTTTGGAAAAGCAACTCATAAGCGAACTTCATTTTCCGTGGCACGGTGAGGTGGAAAATTACGATCTCGCCGGGCTGATAATCAATGCCGTTTGCTGGTTGCGGCTTTAGCTGGCTCTCGCGGTACTGCATTTTTGCCACCTCCACGCACAGTCCTTCGTCCTCGCTCGTCACGCTGGTGTCGTTCACGTGCAGCGGCACCAGCTTCATCAGCAAATGCCGCACATCAAATTCGTATGGTTTCTGCACTTCAAACATAATCTGGCGCTCGAATTTCAGCTGCACGATCGTCTCATTCGTCAGCCAGCCGCGCTGCACGCTGACGTTGCCCTTCTTGATTTCGCCGAAGTGATCCAAGAGGCGGCATCCGTTATCGGTGTCGGCGCATGGCTTCATCTCACGCGGCTGCAATTCGGCTTCCCAACGGCGCACCAGTCTATTACCGTGCGCGTCCAGCACATACGTGAAGTAGCGGTAGTTGACATCCTCGCACAGCTGCATCGGCACGTTGGCCGACCACCGCATGTGACCGGAAGGACGCAGCGGCACAGCATGTTCGGGTTCCCACTTGCCCAAGACGGACGTGTTGCCGGTGACCGCAACCATCTCGTTGGGCTCCAGCTCCATGTTCAGCTCCACGACGAAGACCCGGTAGTGCGGGTAGCACATGGACTTCTCGTCGAACACCGGCAGCTGGCCGAGGTGCGCCAGATACTTGGAGCGGCGGCTGGTGGTGGGGGCGCTTGTCGTCAGCGGCACATACTGCAGCAGGCAAAAGAGTGTCGGGAGGAGAAGGAGAAGAACAGAAAAAAGATGTGTTAGTGCGGTTGACATTTTAAAATGTAGTTTATTCAGTTGTTTTGCGAATTAATGTGACTTATAAACTTCTAATTAATTATCGGGCGATTTAATTAAAAGTTGCTTAGCTTCGATTTGAAGCAGTTACACGTCTGAAACTAGTGAGCTACTAAAGATGTTTGAAAGCGCAAATTACAAGTAGTTTTAATTTTATAGTTGAATCACAAGTTCATTGCAAATGTAATGAATACAAAATACGTAGAGAAGATCATCTTAGAGAAGATCACACAGTTTTAATACAAAATAAACTAGACATAATCAAACAAAACTTGGAAGCGATTATATTCGGAATCGCTAATGCATTCGTTGTAATCGAAATCGTTACCTTATTCGTTGTAATCGAAATGGATACTTCATTCTCTGTACTTGGAATCGATACTGCATTCATCGTGCTTATAATCAATATTTTTATCACTGCATTCGTTGTATTGGAATCACTACTGTATTCGTTATAGTCGTAGCGATAATGTATTCGTTTTAGTCGTAGCGATAATGTATTCGTTGTAGTCGAGTATTGCATTTATATTCGATTACTTTTTTATGAATCCGAGTAAAACGATTACTTTTAGGAAAGGAGTTCTTTCGATATATTTTGTATATTTCAGAACATCACTAGGGATATTAAAAAAATGAATCATAAAACTAGAAAAACACCTGCATCACGTGTTGTATTACATTTTAAATCATTCTAACAACAATACGTAATCAAATATTACGCTGAATTAACTTAGACTGGAAATAAATAGAAACGGAGGGGGATTTCTTTTCCTAATCGCTTGTAGAAAATTAATGCTAAACTAAAGCAGCAACAACAACAACTCTACACCAGTAATTATTAGCAAGAGGTTAACACAGATAACTGAATAACTAAAAATGACGGAATGAAAGTTTAAATTTCAAAATTGAGAAACTTTAGAAATCTTAAAAAATTACAAAAAACAAGTGTTTTGAAACATCCTATTATACAATTTATAATGTATTCATCCATATTCATTATGGATTCATATCGATGATCTCCAAAATACAGTATATACATCCCAATATATACTAGTTTGGGTAGAAGGAAAAGTTTTATATTAGATTCCAATTAAAACTTTGACTTTTCACATTTTAAAAATATTATCAAATGAAATGTTGCATTCTTCTGTCGTTTACCTTCGGCACAGTGGGACGTTGCAATTTTTGGACTGTGCAATTTTTGCATGTTTCATCGCAATTCTCTGATCTCTCTTCGAATTGCAGACTCTTTTCGATCCTTTCACCGATACCGTAAAAACGAGACACCACGCTTAGCCAGCGCTCGAAGCGAGATGCTGATATCTGGAAAGCATCTTTTTTCAAGCAACTCTTGGTTGCAGGGGTTGTTTTGAAAACTTGCAAAAATCTGCGCATTTAAATTTCGAATCTACGTGACATACGACTTAAAAGTGAAGAGAGAAAAATTTGTTTAGGAAATTACGAATGCAATTAATTAGCATTACAAACAAATGTGCTAGCAAAAAGGAAAAGCAAAAATTTGCTTGCTTGTAGTGTTTGCTAATTATATATGAAAATCTTGGCTAACTTTTACAGATTTTGAAAAAAGCTTTGATTCTAAAAGTGTATTTCCGCATACACTGCAAAAATTAGTCGCTTGATGAAACTGAACGAGAGAGGAGCCTACGAAAGTTCAATGACTTCTCTTCTTCTCTACCACTCTCTTTATTCATAATTTTTAAACTCTCCCTCATCACTTCCTAAAGCAATCGTTAAAAAGCACAACACATCGAATAAACTTTGCAAAAATTGATTTTCCGTTTAAAAGCTTTTCAACTTTTGAAAACTTTGCATTATACAAGGAAATTGCACGCTTTTCTTTATATTTTGGCAAAGGAAAGTTATTTAAATTTCAGCAAACACTTCAGTAGCACTAATTTTGCTTTTTTTTTGTTTGTAATCTTTTTCTTATTATTTTCTTCAATAACATACCCAATTTTAAATCAATTAATTTTCTTTTATTACACTTTTTAATTTGGTTTTTATCTGAAAGCTAATTAATATACAGTTCTAGAAATTCGCACAAATCTAAATTCTAAACATTTCAAAATAAAACTAGAATTTAAAATTTTTTCGTTGACGTTTTTTCTTTTCATTTTGACATTAAATGCAAAGCATGCGCATTAAATGTGATGCGAACAGCTGTTTTCATTGATTACATTTTCGCAAGTTGTTGAACAACTTTTTGGCCTTGAATTCTGATGCCTGTTTTTCTTCCTTTTCTGTTTTAAGCGTAAAAACGGGAAGTATTTTGTAGCAGGGGAATCTTTACTCGTCTCGGTGAGCAATAGAGAGAGGAAAAGAGAGAGAATGAGAGAGAGAGAGAGAGAGAGAGGGTTAGAGGACTTGATAGAGAGATGCAGAGGGAGTGGGCAGGGTGAGGGAATGCTTAAGTTGCAGTTGCAGGCTCGAATGGTTTTTGTAGAAATGCTAGATTTGAATTCAAAACCTAATAATTAAAAATCAGGTTTTATTGAAAAATAACCGACTTATTTATAGAAAACTTAGATTTCGAAAGCGTTTTAAAAGCTTTGTGATGAGACTTTTCATTTACAGATTTTTAAAGATTTATAAAGCCTTTTAAAATTTTTATAGAGATTTTTAAATTCTCCTTAAGACTTAAAGGATAAAAAAAGGAATTTTCTCAATAAAAATGTTATAATTCCCATACAGTACTTGAACAATATTTAATAATAATTTATGAGAAATATGATAATATAATCTAAGAATTCATACTTTTCAAAAGGCATTTATTGAGAGGCTTGTTTTAAAAACTTGGCTATCATTTGCAATCATAGAGCTTATTTTGCTTCTACATAAACAATAACCACTCAGTTTTGGACAATTGATTTCTTTCCGATAAGGCATTCGTGTTCTAATTAGACTCACTTTCAAATAACACTTAAGCGCGTGGTAACCATCTACATGATAAAGTAGAAATCGTTAATCTAAAAATGGACTTTTTAAAGAGGTTTGTTTGTTGTCCTGTGCGAATTGATATTTTGTTGTCAACCGCACTAATTCGCTGTTTTCATAACAAGACAAGTAAGCTGCCTTTGATGATAATAATGAAATGATTATTTGTATTCTTGCAATCATAAAATAATTAGTAATTGCTGTTAACTTATTATGAATGCTTTTGACTGATTATAACGAGGTTTCTGAGGTGGTTAAGAGAAATGTAACTCGCAAGATTTTGACGGCTTTTGAAGAGTAAAAAAGGTCTAGAAGTACAAAAATACTAGCTTTAGTTGGTCAAACGAACTCTGAGCCACTGAATTATTATTTTTAGTTGGCCTAAAATGGTCTAAAAGTTTAAACTTATAGTAATTGAAACTCTTGGTTTTTTTTTTTGCTTTTGCAAGTGTAATGAATAAAATTATAAGAAATTCGTACTTGATATATCGCGATGACAGGAAGCATCTAAATATAACTTCGAAGAACTCCAACTCCAGCAAATCTCAGAGTTCAAGAGTTCAAAAAGTTAAGGTTACTAAAAAAAAGCACTGATTTTTCGGCAAACATTAGCTGTTAAATGTTGAAATTGAAAAATCAATAGAAGTTAAAAAGAATTTCTTCTGATTTTAACATATCAACAAAATGAATATGATGAATATTATTTTTATGAAATTATATAGAAAATATTTACATTTTCAGCATTGTCATCCAGCGTGGGTGGAGGTAACGGTACTGAAGGCGGTACGATGGTCTCCAAACCTGTCAGTAGAACTGGAACAGACATTCTGAATTTTTCGATGTATTGTCTTCGTGGAATTATTTTGTGTGTAATCAAGTTAAATTGTTGCGTTGTCGAAAAATGAAGTTTTTAGACCAGAAAAGTAATTGAAAAAGCGCTTGAAAATATTCCAATGATTTCTAAAAGTTTTTTGAAAGTGGAGAAAGTTAAAAACAGCTGATCTGCAGCAGGAATTGATTTTTTAATTAGTTAATTTTTGTCGAGTTTTCATTTTCTTATTATTAATTAATATCATTTTTCCAGAACTTTAAACTGAAAATCTTTTCAATTTGCGATTTTTACAATTTTAATTTTGTTATATTGTAATTTTTAGTTCTAGTAATCGACAAACTCTGCCACTGTACTGTACAATATTTTCATGCACTGAGAGTTCAACACTGTTTTGCACTTATTAAAGACATTTTATTTTTCTTAAATTCTTGTACGGTGTTTTCAAGTTTTCTAGCTTTAAATAAAACCTTTTCGGTCTTGCTGGTTGCACCTTTGACGATTTTTTGAACCCTCAGCGATGTAGAGCAACGTATTTAAGCCAATTTTTGTTTGCAACGATAATAGAAAAGCTCTTTTTATTATTATGATTGTTGTTTGTGTTCTTGTTTTTCTTAGTATTTTTGTTGGCGTGTTGCTGTTGTTTTCGTCTGCTCTCCCCAGTAAAGGAAGCGTCGTGACATTGTACGTTGTACGTATAAATACTAGAGTATTGTTTTTATAATAAATACCAACAACAAATAATGTAATTTCCTCTCATTTGCTTCGCTTTGAAAGAAAAATACGTAGTTTGTTTTGTTTTTATAATTAGTTATTTGTTCAAATACTCATCACAACAATATCAAGGACTAAAAACTAACAACAAATAACATATAAAAATTTAAAAACAGCATATTACAACATGTCCAACAACACTATTAATATGTATTACCAGCAACAACAATAACAGAATTATTTACTCTTCAAATACTACGCCAACAATACGAGTTCATCTCTTCCATTACAGCACACATTTTTGGCTCGTGCGTTTTATCACGTGAGGTTAACACATTCACCATTCTTATCTGGTTACAATATTAAAAGCAAACCAAACATGTGCCAGTGAGCAACATTGCTGATATTGTTGCTGCTGCTGTGCTAAATGATTTTATCGAATTGATTTCCTGCATTCGTAAACAGACCAGGTCGGTCTGCTCTCACTGAGTTCCGTATCTTACATGGAAAAAATAATAGAGGTAAGAAATCTAGAAAAACTAATTATTTTTTTAATTTTTAAAAATTAATTCTTAATTCAATTTAGATTCTAAAGAAAAAGCATTTATTATTTTCTTATTTATATGACAAACATCTTAGATCACACATAACTTTAAACGCCACATATTTATATAAATAAATTTGGAGGCAAAAAGAAGAAACAATAACGGAAAAAATTAGAATTGAAAACTACGATTTTCTTAAATACTTACTGAATTGAATAGAAGTTTTATTATAGTTTTTATAAATGTTGTAAAAAGGTTTACTTTTCTGAATCAACATGCTATGAAAATATGAAAGTTTTTGAATTTCTTTTTCGCTTAGTGTGGCGGTAGCTGAGGCAGAGAAAAATCTCTATTTGCTCTTTCTCTTACTCTCTTTCGTTCTTTTAGACACTTCCTCCTTCGCACCCCACCAACAGTTTATGAAATTATAAAGAAACGTTTTCGTGGACTTTGAGGGAGCTTTACTACACTGGGCGGTCAAGGTCATTTTTGGATTCGTCGTATGTGATGGCATTCGCCGCGGTTGGTGATTGCATTCGTTTCTTTGTTTTTGTATCAGCTGTGCTTTTACAGCAAAAGCTCTCATTTATTGCTGCAATTTGTTGTTTTGGTTCTTTTGCTGTCACTTTAATTGTTTTTTTTCTCTATTGTTTTATTTTTTTAGTTACGCTTATTACTGTTGTTACAATATTATTGTTGTTGTTATTACCTCTTCTCAACGTGTAAAGTACAAAATCTGACGTGATGCACCTGAACGTTTTGCTTTTTGCGATTTTGCTGCCGTCAATTTGATTGACGTTGTTATGGGTTGCTGGAAATCTGGTTCCACCACACGTGCTTAACAATGCTGTTTCTATTTTCTATGAATTACTTTTGATTTCCTATTTCATTGCAGGTTTTTGTGTTAATGATTAATAGATTTTAAAAAAGTCTTAAGATTAAGTTAAAAACATGAACTTAGAATATAAAAAGTAATTTTTGTAATTCAATTTCATTGAGTGCAAACAATCGCAAAGTTGAATGCCTGTCTATTTAGCAAAATTATAATATAAAACAACAATGGAAAACGTTTAGAAAATTAAAACAAAAGCAATAATTTTAATTAAACTTCACAGTTAGAAGCAACTATTTGGAAAAAGCGTAATTACACAAATATTTGCAGAATCCGTTATTAAAAAACGTGAGTTCGTGCGTTTTTTCAACAAAAAAAAATTTAAGAATAAATTTCTTCTAAAGAATTCAATCAAAACAACAAATGTTTCGTCATGTTTCATCATGTTTCATTCTTTATCTACTCGCCTAAAATTATATATGTGCTTCTAAAAGTAGAATTTTCCTTTCGATGCATGAAATTTTTTTATTTTATTTATTTTCACTTTTCCTACGCCCAGCATACCTGTTGCAACATTCTATTCTCTCTTTCTGCAGTTAGAACTCCGTCGATTAAAATTTGGAAATTTTAAAATATTGTCATTCTTTTAATTGAAAGTGGAATTCTTCTACACAACTCAATAAATCAAAGAATACTTGTTGGTCGGCCACACAAAACTAAACTGATTCAAAGTATTCAGAGCAAAATGATTTTTACACAGCAACAGACCAACTTTAAGCGAATCTCAAACCACAGCAACCAACGCTAAACTAAAAGCATATTTAAACTCAATTTAAATTTATTAAGCGCTATATTTGATAAAATTCGTCTCTGCTACTTGGGTGCGATGATCCATCACAAGATACAAATTGATTTAGATTTCCTAATCAGCAGACACCACATAATAAAATGAGGAAATAAATTTTAGGTCGTCTGGCAGAATAACTCAAGAATAACGAATTGAATACAATGCAATAAGCATTACAATGATTATTAATTCAGTGAACTCCGTTATCACTTACAAATTAAATATTTGTATAAAACAAATCGAGTTTTATTTGCATTAAAAAAATTTTTCGTTTTTGTCGTGTAGATGATTTTATAAATTCTCACATACTTAATATTATACAATATATTTCCTAGAAACTCCAGCCTTTCATTTCTTTTCTTTATTTCTTTCTTTAGATTGAATTGTCACTCTGTTTTCTTCGATGTCTGCTTTTCCTGTAGAACATCTTTGTTTTGTTGCTGGCATTCAAGTTGATTTTCTGGATCTTGATTTTTTACGGGTTTATCATTGATCTCTTCTTCCGTTTTCGGTGGATGTTCTTGTTGCCTCTCGAAAAGTATCACCAACTCAGTGTGCGCTGTATGCGGAAACATGTCGACAGCAACTGCTTTCTTCGGAAAAAAAGGATCGCCTTTATACTGCTTGGACTGTGGACAGCTCAGCTCAGTCCAGTTACGTTGCGCTCGAGCTGGATTACAGGCTATATAAACTAAGCGTTTAATAGATTTTGCCGCTCGTATGGCAGTGATGGATTTTATATCTGAAAAGATGAGAAATTATTTTTTCACACACATCGTGACGACTGTGAGGAAACTAAAATAGAAATAAACCTAAAATTTTGAGTTGGTTTTCTTGTTTGCTTGTCTTTTTTATGTTTGAAGCACATTTTGAAAATACAATTTTCCCTTTACTTACGTAAACCATTTCGTGGAGGATCGACAATAGCCACTAAGTCCACTTCTTCACCTGGTGGTGCACCGTACACCACCTCCTTCACCATCGATTGTATATAATCATCAGCGTTGCCAGCGTAGAATTTGCAATTCGTAATTTTATTGGTTGCCGCATTGAATTCAGCATCCTTAGTAGCATCTGGTATGATTTCCACACCAACAACCTGCTTGCAATGCTTGGCAAAAGCGAGTGCTATGGTGCCAGTGCCACAGCAAATGTCCAGCACAGTGCTGTGTGCTTTCGGCGCAGCCAAGTCGATAGCCTGTTGATATAGGACGTCGGCTCCTTTGGTATTGATTTGAAAGAAAGACAGGGGACTAACGCGAAAATCAAGACCAAGTATGCGATCTGTAATGTAAGCGGTGCCATCCAAATGTTCCACTGGGCTAACCGTTTGCCCCACCTCACGATGCTTAACATCCTGATAATAAAGAGAAGAACAGCGATATTGGGACGACTGTGTCTCTTCACCACATTCTGCATAGAAAGCTTTTAAATCCTTCTTAAGCTGGGCCAATTGTTCGGCATTTAAATTCGATGAATAAATGCCAGCTACCAGCATGATCTCTCCAGTCGCGCTGGAGGTGCGCACCGTCAGTTGGCGAAAGTGACCTGAATTATTCACCGGATTAAAAGGTAGGAATGTGGAAGAGCGCACAAATCGCTGAAAGGAGGCTGCAGCCCATTTGGCAGCATCGGGCAAATGAGGCAACCCTTCCACAGAGGAAACCTCCACCGAACCATCCGCGTAGCATCCAAGACGGAAGCCCACCACAGTTTCGCCAGCACTGTTCTTGCCTACCGTAAACTCATTTTTGTTGCGATAGCCATTTATTTGTGGAGATGCCCTGATGCCGCCGAAGTGAAAATTGGAAGTTGGAGACAGCAAGTCAAAATGCTTGCCTTTATTTATACCGTTGAAGAATTTGGTCAGAAGAGTCAACATTTGCCCTGACTTCAGACTCAGCTGCTCTTCGTAAGGCAATGAAGCCAATGGGCACGTAGCCTCAACATTGGCTTTCGATTTCTTCGCGCGGCCCTCACCGTTCTGCTCTTCATTGCGACGCTTCATCAGGGGATCCGCCGATGCCTTTGCTGCCTGTAATGAACAGACTAGAAAAGACTAAACACTAACGATAATAAATAATGTTACACTTACAAAGGCTTGCAACTCTTTCCCCTTCCACTTGTAGCCATTCAACGTTCTAATAGCTCGCTCCTGGTCCGCTTGACTGCGTAGGCAGATGTAGGCGAAGTCGCGGCCCAGAGGAGATTTGATTTTGCTGATGTTCAGTTCGAGTTTAGTTTTAAGCAGCTTCTTAAATTCCTAACAAGTATGACAGAAAAATAAAATTAACTATTCGAAAGTAGGTATTACCTAACTTACACCAATCCCGAAATAACCCAGATTCCGCACTTCAATTTTATAGATTTCCGAGGTGAATTCATTGCGTTGCAAATACGAGAATTCATCGTTTGCCGACTTCACTGTATTCTCGGCCTCTGTCCCACTACATTTCGTAGCGGCGGAGTTCTCAGTAGTTGCGTCGACCACCTGTCCTTCCGCATTCTGTCCTGTTTTCATTATGGCTGTTTCAAGCCCCGTATTTACGACTTCCTCTGTGACACTTACATTTTCTGCATTATTCTCCATCTCGTCTGCATGTAATTTAAAAAATTCAAGAAATGATTGCTACCTCTCCCCAAAGACAAAAAATAATAAAAATTTTTCCGACTGTCAAAATTAAGCAACACGTAAGTTCTTACGTCATATTTCTTATGTTACCGTCGCTGCTGTACAGTACGAATCGAAAAACAATGATTAGGTAATTACTATTTAACTATTTTAATAATTAACTCAAAACTAGAAAAAACTACTAAAATACCAAATTTTAAGTTGCTAATTTGGGAAACGTTCCATTTGCTTTTCTAGAAGCATGAGTTGGTGTAAAGCCTTCTTTTCGTATTTTATAAATTGTTTCTGGCTTAGCGCGGTGAAAAAGAACAAAAGTTGCAATCCTCTCGAAAAATGTTTGCAATTTTGTAAACAAACATTTCAAGTCGTCAAATGTGCATGCAGTTTGCTTTTGTAATTTACACAACCAATCCCTATTTTACTAACCCTTTCAAAGCGGAGAGTTTCCGATTTTTTTCTTTGGTCACCTCCTCCTTCTTTGCATTACAAACGGAAGACCAAAGTGAACACCTTTCGGGTGCAGAGTATAAATATCGAAAGGTCGGTTTTCTTGAGTGTGCGTAATAAAAGATAACTTCAAATAGTGACCATTCTCAGAAAACTCCAACCGTTCTCTTGTTTTCAGAAGTTTTCTAGCCTTAGGTAGAACCTAGACAGCCTCTAACTCTTAACGTATAAACGCAATTCTCCGCTCGCAGGGAGTAAACGCAGTCTCATTCACTGCCCTAACCCTTTTTGAATAAATATATGAAATGTTTATGCTAATATTTGATTTTATTCAGTACATAGATTTACAAAAATAAAGCATAAACAACTCAAAAAAAATATTCTTGGTAGCAAAATAGTACCATTATAAAATTAAATTTGAAGAATGTATATATTTTAATAATCTAAGATATTAAGCACAATTTAAACCCTCAAATTATGAAGAAAATCACAACAAATAAATGCAGTTTAACTAAATATTTAAAGAGAAAATTTAAAATTCGACTAAACTTGTAAAACCTAAATCGAACTTTTGAAAATCCCTTCTAGATCCTCGAGTGATATTAATTATTTTTTAAAATTTATTTTCATCTGTCTTTTTGTTGTAACTTTCTTATAATCAGTTCTTTTCAAAATATATTTTGAATGCACATTCTGCGGTTGGAAGATTTAAATTAATTTTATACTTAAGTATATTTTTATTTTACTTTTAACTCTCGTCGCGTTTCAAGATCGACGTTTTTTCTTTGCTTTAAAGATGATTACAACATTTATACTCATTAAAATTACAGTAAAAAAAAGACACACCTAAAATTATTAACAGTACAAGAGTTCGTACCAAACCATAAAGACGAACTGTCTTTGAGCCCGCTAACTTATGGAGCAATACAAACAGAGTTTGAGAAAAGGAGGAAAGGAGAAAGAGAGCAACGCAAAATACAATTTGAAAGAGCAAAGAATGTTAAAAGCGATGTTTTTTTGCGGTTGTCGTTGCATTTACAACTCGTCTTTCTTGTGCTCTTCGGTGGACTCTTCTTCGGTTTCTTCTTCCTCTTCTTGCACTGGAGGTACAGCTTCGACTTCACCGCCAGCGTCCAAGAATCTCACGAATTCATCCAGGGTTCTGTCCAAAGCGTAGTCGATAACCTTGTTGTCTCCCTTGCGGAACAACTTGATGGTTGGGAAGGATGAAATTTTGATGTTCTCCATTTCATTGGCAGTGGCATCAATCTTGGCGATCACAATCGATTCGTTATCCTTGTAATGCTCACCCAATTTGTCGTAAATGGGGGCCAGCTGTTTGCAGTGACCGCACCATGGAGCGTAGAATTCCACCAACACATCCTTCGATTTGTCTAAAGCAACTTCTTCGAAGTTGCCGGAAACGAGCACCTTAACGGGGTTCTTATCCCAATCTTCAGGCAGCTCCTGAGCGAGCAAATGTTGCTTCAGTTTTCCTTCCATAAACTTTTGCAGGAATTCCTTGATGGTTTCAGCGGAGAGATCGTTGCTTTCGGGCTTGTATTTGGCCATATCTTCCTCCAATTTGATTAAACGGATAGTGGGAACCTCCTCCTTGGTCATGCCGAAGAATTCAAATATGCGTACGTGGTCTTCCTCATCGGATGAAATTGTAACGAAGAGAATATCATCACGGTATTTCCTAGCCAAATCCTTTAAGGGTTCAACATATTTCTCGATGTGTCCGTCAGCCTTGGAGACGAAGAAGAGCAAATGAGATTTGATAGAACCACCGAAGATCTTCGAAGCAGAGTCATGATTGAAGTCAATGATCAAAGGAAGCGATTCGACTTGAGCGAATTTCTTCAGATTTTCCACGTTGTGTTCACCTTCGAAGATGGCTTTCTTTTCATCGAATGGTTTGAAAAGTATTACAGAACCATCTTTGGCTTCGTATTTAGCGATAACATCATCATTGCTGGTCAAGCCGAAGATGAAGGTGTCCAAAGCGTTAGCGGTAGCAATGTAAGCCTTAGCTTCATCAGATTCTGGGTTCTTGAAGAAACCAATCAGAGCAATCTAAATAGGAAATAAATAAAATTTATGTTTTAAAGAGGAAATAAAAGGTACAGAAAACATAAAATACATATATAAATATATAAACATAAAATAAAATAAAAGATAATATACATAAAGTTAAATATAATGTTATAAAGTAAGAAATTAGTAGCTTACTTCGTTGTCTTTCAATAGTTTCTCAGCTTCCTCGACCGAGTTCAGTTCCTTGAATGGTGGACCAGTCTTCTTGGTCACCCAGGCGACAATTTCAGAAGCTTGACGTCCGCCACTGTACTCAACAGGAACACCGCTACGGAAGAATTTTATGGTAGGATAGCCCCGTACTTGGAACTCTTCGGCCAATTCACCATGTTCAGTGGCATCAACTTTAGCCAATTTAATGTTAGATTCCTTTTCGGCCAGTTGTTGAGCAGCTTTAGCGTACTCGGGAGCCAAAGCTTTGCAGTGACCGCACCACGGAGCATCTGAAGGAATAATAATAAATTTAGACACACATTCATTTATCTTCTATGATTTATCAGTTATTATTCAGCTTAAATGATAAATTTATAATTATGTTTTGTAATTTATTTATGCTTCAAGATATTCTAAGATGTTCTTCTAATTGCAAGGAGAAATTTGGCATACGTAATAAATTTACACTAATGAATAGGCGTATGTTGATCAACAAGGAAGCTTAAGATTTTGTGCCTACCAATAGCTAAAAAATGGTATGAATTCGAATAATATAGAAAAGAGGATAGAGTCTTAGCATATTTTAACATATTCTTACTTACAGTCGTTTTTATTTTTATAGGTTTTTTATTATTTATAAGTTTTTATAACGTTACCAAACGTTCCAAACTAACAAATCATTACAACCTCAATATACAGCAGTCAAATCGATATCAGACCAGTACGCAACGCTAACGAATATACAAACATTCCCAATCGGTAACTCATACAAGCGAACATAACAGAGTTCAATAAACTTTTTAGCCATCAACTATTCAAGAAAACCAAGAAAAAGATGGTTAAAAGAAAAGTAGAAAAAAGCAAGACGCGAAAACAAGTCGTTTCAAAAAGGAGCTTAAAATGGAAGCAGAAACCGGCTTTTTGCCGCAGACAGCTGAAAAGCTACAATTACACTAACGGTTTTCTTGTTTAAAAGGACGGGAAATTCAAAACTATTAAATAAAAACTATATATTTCAAATTTAAAATGAGAAAGAAACCAAAAAAACAGGTTTTAAATTAAGTTTTATGTTTATACTTAAAACTGTGTGGATACACTCTATACAGGAATCCAATCACATAAACTTTTTCGTTTAGCTGTCAATTGAGAAGAAATTATTATTCAAATATTACATCTGAAACAACTGAAATGGTGTTCAATAATTTGATTAATAAGTAAAATAATATTCCAAACGATGTTGTAAATATAAAAAGAGTAATGGATTTTTAATTTTTTTTTAATAATTCAGTAGCTAAGGCTATAAACGGATTATAGTTATAAATAAAAATATTGAATCGACTTTAACAAATTAAAACTTTTTTTCATTCGTAAATTTAAAATTTTACATTAAGTATGTGAATTCAATTAAAATAGAAATAAAACTAGAGATGAGTAAATTAAGTACAGTAAGTCAAGTTAAATCTTCTGAATGCATTAAAAATTTACCATAATTTCGAATAATTTTGACACAAACTCTTTATCATTCAATGTATCCTCTTAATTTCTTGGAATCAGAGAGCTACACAAGAGTAATTGTGATTAAAAGTTATTGGCCACATGTCACATCTTTTCTCCAACCATATTTTTACCTCCACGTCATCTTGGCTCAACATTTCTCGTTTCAACCACGTCATTTTATACTTTCCTCATTTTTTTCAAACTCAACCATATAAAATTTTGGCGGTGCTTATCTGAGTTTGCTTTAACTTTAAGCTGATGCTGACACTTGTATGCAATTGTGTTTGCTGCATGTTATATAAATCGACACTAATGTCATACCGGCATTCATTAATTTCAATTTCTTCACAATGCTTTCTGTTACCACGTTCAGATGGCACAGAACTTGACCTTTGCGTATCTTATACTTTATATTTTGTTATCGCTGCATTTGTTACTTATCAAAAGGTTGCATTTTGTGTTGACCTTCAAAGAAAGCGTTCAAAAGATAGCCGATCGTTTACGATACTATCTCTCGATGACGGGGCCCATTGTATAAAATTTACTTTCTGTAGTGTAGTATTTTGTAAAATATCAAATTAAAAAAAAATACAGCCAGTTGCCAGTTTCCTTGAGCTGTGCTATGTTTTCTATTTGAATTAAAAAAAACAAAATTTCATATTGTTTTTGCAGCCTCCAATCATAGACTTTTAAAAGAAAAATTATATTGATATAAATATTGTTCGATAAACTTTTTTTAATTTTATATTATTTTTAATATATAATCTCTTTAACATAACTAATTAAAATGGCTAATGAAATGGAATTAAATACCGAGTCCAATTAAGTTTTATCAGTTAGAACACATAGCATTTCAATTGAGTATAATATAAATTAAGAAATTATATCGTAAATTAATATAAATTACTAGCAATATAACAACAAAATTATGGTATGCTATTAAAATCAAAAATAACCACGAATTAAAAAATGCGCTGTCAAAACTAAGAATTTTAAAATGGCATTAAAAAAATTTTTCTTTTATTTGAAATAAAAAGTAAACATAAATTCCAAGGTAACGTCAAGTTAACAATGTACATGTGTAAAAACAATTGAGTACACTAATCCCAACTGAATACACAAAAATATGGGCATTTTTCTATTTTCTCATGTCAGAATTAAAAACAGAAGGTTGGCAACTATTGCACCTTGTGACACGTCATAAGAACATAGGGCCTGGCTACACGTGGATTCTTTTGAATCGGCTTCTTTTCGAATATGAGAGAGGGGAGATGATGAAAAACTCTAGAATTTTATTCAAGTGTAAATTTTTTGAATCCAAAATTCTGTCGGTTTCTCAGATTCTTTTACGCACGCAGTAAACAATAGAAGGAATCAGATTTAGAAGGCTACATAGCCTACATTTGATGTGTGAGGGATTAAGATCTTGTTTGCCGGGTGTGAAACTAAAATATTTAAAAATGTTAAAACAAAATTAACCATTAGCACTAACCACATAACATGCTATGTAAACTTAATAATGTCAATGAAAGCAATTACAAAAAGCAATTATAAATACGACTAAATTAAATTTTTTAATATATACGTGATTTTTGATTAGACTTTTCTTAGTTGTAAAACTCTTTAATGTACTATATTTTCTTCGTATTATCTTTACTCTTAAAAACTACAAAATTAATTTTGTATTAAACTATTCTTATATTCCTTTTTAATCAGGTTTTACAAGTAATTTTCTTGACACCCTAAATCTTTCAATAGGGAGTAATGGAATTGTTCGAGATTTCTGAAGGTCCGCCTGAGAAAGTGGATTGCCAACGTAGCCAGAGAACACATACCGCATACATATTTACAAAGATTCTTAGCAAAAGGAATTAAGAAAACGACACGCACACAAAAATTCTAACCATTTTGGTGATTTGTTTGCAAAAATTTCACACTTAATTTAAATAAAACCTAAATATTTCGTAAATAGAACAAACGCCACTTTAGAGTACTTAAACCATAAGCTTTCCAAAGCGATTTCTTTTGTCCAACACATTTTTGAAAAAATTATGCCGGATGCTGTCAATGAAGAAAGTGAGCCGGAATTAGAAACTTACAGAATTCGACCAAAACAAATTCATTCCCGCTGATGGTGGCCTTAAAATTATCTTTAGTCAGCACCAGAACGCCTTCCTCAACTTTGACCTCTTCCTCCGCGCTGGAACAAGTGGCCACGAACGCAACCAACAATAAAGAACACAGAAGTTTCATTGCGTGCAAATTTGATTCGAATATAAAAAGCTTTGACTAAATTCCACTAATTCTATCTAAGCTAATTCGCACAACTGGGCGATGACACGAACTCGTAACACCCGTCCCTAGCACGCTGACAATTAAAAGTAAAATAAATTTGTGAGTGCTGTTGTCTGGCAGCCGTGTAGAGAGCTTCTCAAGAAAGGAAGGGTTGCCAACACCAATTTGCCACAACGGATTTAATATATAAATTCCTATTATTCCCGCCTACAGTCTTTTAAATTTCTCTAAGAATTCTCAAGAAGTTAATTTTAAAAAATAATTAAAAATCCAACAGAAACTTAAGAATTTCTTAGCACCTCAGAAGAGGAAATCTGAGCCTACAATATTTAAGTTACTGAAATTTTGGTGGTGAAGGCACATTTATCTGTTTTCTAATTCTAATAATTGTTTCTGTTTTTTTAAATAAAAGGATCATAGTATTTATTTCAAAAGTTTAAACAAGCAAAATTAGATATATCATAAATTTTGTTGTAACAGATTTTGTAATTTTTTGAAATTCTATCTATCAATCTAGAAAAACATTGAAATATCCATACAAAAACAAAACACAAACTAATAAAAACATTCAAGAATTTTCTCCAAAGGTTGGCATCCAAGAGCAAAAAAAAAATATATGCAGAAAATCTCCCCATAGTTGCAAGAGAACCTTGTGTTTCAAAGAAGGTACCAAGTGTATTAAAAAGGTACCATCTTTAAAAAACAATGAACTTTGCAATATGTACTCTGCAATTCTCTACACATGAAACATCGTGCAACCAAGCAGAAAACGTACGCCACCATCAAATCTTGGCCAACACCAATTCCTCATATGTCAACAGTTTGTTTTGTGTGAACTGTACCCTTTCACATACCTACTTAAAAAATACCATAATTAGTACAAGTACTCTTTTGACACAACCATGATTTCGCACTTGCTTTTGCAAGTATCTAAGCAGTGCAAATCTATGCTTGCAAAAATTTTGACATTTTATTTTGTTCAGATTTCGTATTGATAAGAGTGAGATACTCTTCTTTCATTTTACGGTATGAATTCTTTCTTTTGCCTAGTACACGTCCGTTTTCGTGGTTGGTTGACGGTTTTTCCTACCAGTGTTGTACGATACATACAATATTTAAGTACAAAAATGGACGAATAGAGTACCTGCATGAATTTTTTTTATTTAAATAAATATTTTGTAAAAAATTACTTGTATCAAAAAAAGCACATATATTACTTTTTGTCATTTTGTAGTTCAAAAGTTGATAATGTATGTATTGAAAGCAATGGCACGGAAATCCGCATCGGTTATAAAAACTCTAAATAAAATTTTGCGTTTTATTGCCGATTACAAACATATTTTTATAGGAAAACTCTTGGTTATAAATAAAACGACGAAGGATGAAAGCAAATTTTTCAATATTATTGCACATGTTATTTTATTCATATATATATGAACATAGTAAAGAATTTATATTCTTTTAATTAATAAAACACTTGAGTAAATATGCGCTATGAAAAGGAAATATACCGCAGCTGAAAAAACAAAACCGACGAAATTTTGTCTTAAGAAAATTTATCTACGTACAAAAAGTAATACGGATATTAGCTTATACAAACAAAATATTGTATGAAAATAAAATATAGAAAATTTTATTTCAGAATTATTAAAATCCAAACAAAAAAAAAATTTATATATATATATATATATTTTTTTTATTAATAATTCTGAAATATTTTTTATATTTTATTTGCATTTGTTTATATATATATATATACATTTTTGTACATTTTTTTTTTCTTAAGACTTAAAATTTCGTCGGTTTTGTTTTTTCAGCTGCGGTATATTTCCTTTTCATGGCGCATATTTATTCAAGTGTTATATATATATATTTCTAGTTGCTGGTTTTGTCTCAAAGGGTCAAATTCCATTTGACAGATAATGTATGATAAAATATTTTACAATTTAACAAGTTTTTTTAAACAAAGTATATTTTTGGCTTTTTAAGAACCCAATACTATTTTAAGACTTTACCAAATTATTATTCATTACAGAATTTAAATAAATTAATTTAATTTTACTACGCCGAATGTAAGATATATGCTGGAGATGTACAAACTGGATTACAAAAATAAAGAGGTTAATTTTATTTTTCCTCTTCGATACATCTCTTCATGTCCTCATTTAATTGCCGCACACATTCGCTGATGATTTGCATTATCACCTCGGCCGTTTGAGCTGAGCTTAGCGGTTTATCAACAGGTGGCACATGCACGAATAACGTACGGCCGCTATCCTTATCTAGGGATTTCAAGTAGATGTAACAACATAGATATTCGCCCACGTTGTAAGAGGCCTTCGCTATAGCAGTGGTGGGAGCATCCGTTGCATCTGTCGGAGTACACTGGCAAGATTTTTTTATGGTTTCAATAATGCGATCAACATTAAATTGGCAACGTATGAATTTATCTTTGCTTTGGTCATAATTAGTTAGTCGAGCAGTGCATGAGGCGAGTTGTTTGCCAGCATAATCCGGGCGATTGAAACGATGATTTACAGCTTGTTTCTCCACGTGAATGCAATCGGCTAAACCATGCACACCGCAATGTATAACCAACTAAGGCATAGAATTACAACACAAAATTATATTTTTCAATCTAATAACAATCAGAGCAATTCACCTCTGGCTTGCGTGTCCAAATTTCTTCAACCACTTTATCCACCGCCTCGTACTCTACAGCCACCTTCAGCTTCTCTATGTGGTATGTGGTTCCCTTATAATCCAAAGAGTCACTAAGCAGTTGGACCGCCTCCCAACTAGCGTTCACGTCTTCATGACCCACAAATGGACCAAATCCTGTAACAATTATTAGTTTTTCTTTCTCAAGGGGGTCGGAAGCTGCTTGTGCTTGTTCCATATCCGCCCAGGATATGATTTCCATCTAAAGTTACTGTTTTAAAATGAAATAGATATCGTTATTACCTTAATGATGTCATATTTATTAGCCTTTATATTTTGTTCTTCCTTCGTAAACATTAGTTTGACTAGAGCAGTGTTGCCAACGCTCTTTCGTTTTCAAAAACATCTCTAATTTACAAACCATTCTTAAATCTTCATGTAAACATTAACTCTGTAAGAAAAGTTAAAATCAAGATAATAACATCCATACCCGTCAGTTGTTTGGTTATATAAAGATTTTTATGTGTATTTTTTGTCTGTTGATTTTTATTTTTAACAAAATCCAATCGCTTTCACCTTTTCTAATAATACCAATACTTTATTCGTCCAACTTAAGATATAGAAATATAAAATTGCTGACAAAAAACAAAAATTATAAAAAAGGAATCTTTCCCACAAATACTAAACAATTTTATTTGCCAAACAAGTTCCCTAGCTTAACGACGTCAAAAGAAATTTATTACGTATACTGATAAAACGGCGTTTTTAGATTAAATCGGCACAGTGTTAAAGAAGATTTGGAATACAATGTTTTACAAATATCATTTGGGTTAAAGATTCAACGAAGGTTTTTACAAAAATATTTCTGAATATATTTGTTAAAGGCGTCAAATTATAGTTGATAAAGGATGCGGAAGTACATTTGAGGTACAGCAATAACTAGGTAAACAATTGGATTCAACGGCTTGTAAAAAAAGACCAACCAATCAATAAATCCATAAATAAGTAATTAAGGATTAAAAAACTGGAGATTCTGCTAACATTTTCGAGTAACTAAGTGGACGGAGGTAACGTTAATGAGGAATATAAATATAAAGGAATTACTTAAAGTGTGTGCCTGGAAAACAGGGCTGGTTGAAGCATATGGAGGCTACGAAAACAGAGTAACTGATCTGATTTCTTTAAGACTATTGTTGCCGCATATTCTTTTTAACTTTTATTTAAAAAGCAATGTAGCTGAATACATTTGCAATATGCTCGTGATTGCACTTTGCCCTCAATTTCAGCGGCAATCAATTAAAAATTGAGCCGCAATTCTTTCATCTCATTACTTTTGATCATGAGTTTAATTTCATAATTTTAATTACTTATATGCACACCAAATGTTAATTAAATGGAATGAATATCTTTCAATTCTTTTTTACAGTTCGAAATTTCAGCCTACCACGGCTTAATTCCCCCAATTCAGCGGCTGCTCTCCCGGGAACTAAAGCAAAACACTAGCACGGTTTCTGCAATATTGCACGCAGACTCACACCTGATAAGTTAAGGCAGCCAGCTGCTCCCTGGCTAAACACAACATGCTTTCCCGTTTGCGTGGCATCATCACTCGCCATCGACGAAAATTTATTGTTACTGGAGTTGTAATTGGCGGCACATTCCTCCTCCTCAGGTATGCCCAACGAAAACTGGTTGAAATGCAAGAGCGTCAGACGCGTGACTTCATCGAGAAAACACGTTTCATACAACACTTCGAGTCGACAGAGAAAACGTGCAATCAAATAATTATCGGAATGAGTTCAGAACTGTGTGCTGCCATCTTACGCGAGTGCAGCACCGATGAGCTTCTCGAGCAACTACGACAGCAACCCGCCAATAAACTAGAACTGTGGGAGGAAATGAAAATCGTTGCTTTTACACGTCTAACCACATTAATTTATGCGTGTTCCATGCTTGTAATCACTTTGCGCATTCAGATTAATTTGCTGGGTGGTTACCTATACAAGGACATCATCTCCGAGGAGAAAAGGATATCTGACGATGTTAAGCAAAGCTACCTCTCACTGATACGACACTTTATACACGAGGAAGGTCTTAGCGAGCTGGTGCAGCTGATACGCTTGAAAGTGACCGGCATCTTCAAATCATTGCCGCTAACAAAACGGCTCACTCTGCCGGAAATTGAGCAGCTTTTCTATTCGCTGCAAATGGCTATCAACAGCGACGTCAATGATCCTAACTCAAGGATGGGGAAATTCCTGCTACCACCAGAGCTGCCTGCATTGGGTAAAAATATGTCTTTGGTAGAGAAGATGTACAACGACACGCTGGATCTGATGGAGAGTGATGATGCGTCTGTGTTGTGCGCGCACAATATCTGCCGTGGCTTCTCGCTGGCAGTCGACGCGATCGCAGAGAGTATGGGTGAGACAGTACGTTTGACAGCGAATAACGTTGGCGATTGCTCAAAGGAAGAGGCTGACGATAAATCTGGATTGGTTCAGCCGTACAACTTTGCAGCGCTAAATATTAATAGCATAGAAATGGCGCTGGCAAAAATTATTCCCATTGTCAGTGGACTAACATCGAAAGGGTACGATAATAAAACACGGCCACAAAATGTAGCGACATCACTAATAACGTTCTACATGCTTGCTGAGAAGACAAAACTATTCGGTGCAAATATTTACGAGACTTTTAGTTCCTAAATACAGGGGAAGAAAAATGTTATGTATAGGGATGACGGAAAAGGATGTAGGTGACACAATACTTAAAAAATTACGTGTTTAAAAACTTTTGTTTGTAAAAAATGTATGTTTGTAAAAATGTAATAAATTTAAACTTTTATTACATTTTAGTGCATTCCTAATAAAAGAAGAAACATTAAATATGCACGTTTCTTCCTTTAGCGTGTAAATTATTTAATTACTAAGTTGCTTTTTATTCATAGAAGAAACTATTAAAAATATAATGTGTGAAATTAATATGCATTTGTTTCAAAATAAGTTTCAAAATATAACAAAATTTAGTTGGGAGGAAAATCTGTTTTTTCTTTTCTGAGAAGGTACGAGAAAGAAAGGAGGAGAAATATTTAAGATAAAAGGTATGTGCTTACAGAACAAAGTAGTGATTTTGAATTAAATTAAAAACTAATAATTAGTTAATCTTTTGAAGTTATAGTTAATAAGAAATTCAAGTATAGAAGAAAAACAAAAACGCCTTATAAGACCATAGACAACATATTTGCATACAACTGCAATTATTTTCTTAGAGAAGACAAAGAAAAATTCATTTCAATATAAAGGATACGAAAACTTCATTCATATGAGGCCGGCAGAGAAAAACCACTGGTAGGGTTGAAATAGTGGTTGAAACACCCCTTCAAATAAGGCCGGTTTTCAGAGCTCTCATTTTATAGAAATAATATCAACGGAAAAGAGAGTCTTCGCTCTTAAGGATACACACACACACACAAGGTATGGGACCGCGAAGGATACTTTATGCTAAAATATAAAAATTGTTCAAATATTATAAAGTATTATTTAACAAAATAAATATTGTTTCATTTAATAAAATCACTGTTTCTCTTTTCTATCGTGAAGCTTTTGTTTATGCAGTTTTGTATTCCACATTCCACATCCCAAAGGAGACATCAAAACAAGCAAGGATTCATTGTCGCCCGCGTGTCTCTCACCAGTGCCTCAGCTGTTTAAGAAATTCTTTCATTTTCCACAGTACCGAGTATCTACGAGAATGTAATGCTTTGGAATCAGTTGCAAAGTTACGTGAAAAGCAGTCGCATTGGAAAGGAAGTCAGCGAAATACACAAATTTGTATTTCAAAAATTGTGAAATTTATTGAAACAAAAATAAATAAAAAAGCTTTTTTTTACATTTCCTTAAATAATATAAGAAGTATATAAATAATAAAGTGCAAAATATTTTACGCACTTAAAATTTGTATAATGAAAAGTGTTGAGAGAATGAAATAAAGAGGCAAAAATAGTAAATTAAGTAAAATAAACATTAAGTAATAAACATTTGAACTCAAAATCCAAATAAATATTTTTTGTACTTGTGTGACAAATTCGTCAGTTGTTGTTAAAAAAGGGGGCGGAAAAGAGTACATTTTCTTTGGATTACTTTACAGCCTGACTCTATCATCTTTAGTATCGATTAGTTGTTGTTATCCTTGGAAGGGCAGCTCGGCTTGATTGCAGGATTTGCTAAAAACCAAATTTTGACAAATTTTTGTTTTGCGAGAGAGTAAAAGATTTTTGCACGTTTTTATAGAAATTATAAACATTTACCAACGCAAGCACGGAACGTAATGGAAACTATTTTCTGACGATTTTTAAAAATACCTATTGCTGTTAGAAGTTCAAATCCCATTTGAACCAACTTAGTATACTGATATATCTATTTTTACGTACTCGTGTGCATGCTTGCTTGTAAAAAAGAAATAAGCGAAAACGTTGAAAATATAATACGAAACCTTCCAGAAGTGAAACACACGGCTATATTGCTGCCCAACCCAACCAGAACTTCCGTGTGTATCGTTACGTTGATGTCCTACTAGAAACGCACACCTTAGCAACAGACAAACATGTAGCAGCTGTGTTATGTAAGTCGACAAGTAACTCGTGTAATCATTTTGACCCATTTATAAAACCCATTTATAAAATTATGCATTGTTTGCTATCGGCTATTTTTATAGAAAACGTTACAAAAAACTTTCCATCTTGTTATTTTATTTTATCGTACTTTTTATTTTATTTAATTATATTGTATATTACTTTAATCTCTTGTAATATTTTTTAATTTGTTTAATTTTATTTTATAATATATTATTTTATGTCCTGTTTTGCATTATTTTATTTAATTTTATTTTCTTACCCTCTCATGAACTTAATTTTATTTAATTCAATTTTGTTTAAATTAATTTAGATAACTTAATTTTAATAAGTATTTTTTTCAATAGCAATTGTTGCTAATATGCCAGAATTATAATTGCATACTTTATTTCTGTGCTCCTGATTTTCAATAGACTGAATTGCAAATCCTCGAAAAGGAATGCGTAATTTTTTGCACTGAATACTGCACACCTAATCTTAGTCCTCATGCAATGATGACCTATTCTGAGATCTAAAGAAAAACTACTTCCTCAGCATCCTGCACTTCAGCAAGGGGTTATTCAAGAAAAGTGCATGCATGGCAACAAAATATTTTTTCTACTTTGAGTCCTTAGGCTGCACGTTATCCTGATGCAACCCGTTTGTTGCTCGCAGGGTTCAATGTATAGTATATGAGTTTCTTCCTCCCTTATGCATCGACCTAAACAAACATTTATTTGCGACAGAAGTTTGTGTAGGAAAAAAACTCCTGTCATGGGGCAACACAGTTCTGGTATTGGGATTGAAATATGTACTGGTGAGAAAATTGCACTGAACGATTTTTATTTCCGAAGATTATTTATTTCGATCCTCTCTTAAATAAAATAATATAATATAACGACATAAGTCGTTAAATCGGCACTAAACAAAAAATTTTTATAGAAAAGAAGTATACAAAATATTATATTATTATAATAATACAATAAATATTCTCTATTCTTAAGTTATTTGAGAATCTTAAATGGTGTATGTTATCCTAAAAATAAACTCGTATCTCTGCAAATATATGTATTTTAAGTGTCTAAAAACACTTGAAATACTTTTAGCAACATTTTTTAAAATGCCTTTCTTAGGTACTTCAAATACACTTTAAATACTTTTAAAGAGGCCTTCATAACTTGCATACTCTCAAAACACCTTTTAATATTTCCAGTTCACTTTAGTAATACGAGATCTCTTAAAATTTATCACTTAAGTATAAATCATATTAAAAGTAGTTCGAGTGACGTTACATGATTATTCATATACTAGAATATTAGTGTACCAGAGTGTATTATAAAAATCTAAATTCCCAAAGTTTTTCGTTAGGTTAGCAACGATAAGCGTTTAATAAGAATGTCGGGTTTTTCCAATAGAATTGCGATTTTGAAAATCTATTTAAGATTTTTGGATATTTTTGCTGTAACTATTCAATTACAATTTGTATTTTTTATAAGCACTAGACGACATTTAAAACATTAGTAAGTTCTCTAAAGTATTAGAAAGTAAACGACTTTTGAAACATTAGAAAACTTTTATCAAATGATTTTATGATAAATTAGGATAGAATCCTTCGTAATTTTCTTAACATGTTTAAAGATCTCCTGCAGGCAAACAAGAAATCCTATTGAAAATTGAAAAAGTTTCTTCTTAATCATTATGTGTGACTAAATAATATGAATAAGAGGATGAAGTATAACAAAAAGCAGTACAAATATAAATCAAATTCACTTCTATCCTTAAGTTTACAATTTTTGTGGAGCGAGTTGTTTGCAGATGTTGTGCTAAAAGGGCACGTACATCCCTACTTCTATTATAAAAAGGCTTCACAAGGGTCTAACAATTTACTGCAGGGCGAATTACTTGAGGCAGACTTTCATAATAATTAAAAGAAGTTGCACAACAGTAGGCTTGGCTTTCATTAAATATGCGAAGAATATGGATTTAAAACTAAATGAGTCTTTATATTTTTAATTAAAATAGTCTTTATATTTTTATCGATATTTTGGTTTCTTAACAATTGTTAACAAGTGTTACGTATTTCTACTAATTTCTACAACGTTTCTCTATTTGTTGTGATTTTAATTCGATAACATTCGAATTTTTCGTGAGATTATTCGAGATTTCCATGAACACAATAAAGTTTTTAAGCGAACAACGATCCCTCTCTCTCTCTCGTTTTTAATTATCTGACGATATTCTATATATACATCCCTATGTATTTATCTAACAATATTGACACAGCAAATACTTTTCAGCTGCCAAATTGTAGAAACTTTTGGAGTCTAAATTGTAGTTTTTTCTTCATTTCAAAAAAGTTTTCATCAAACCGAGTTGTGAATATTCGTCGCGAACACAATTTTCTAGTTTTACTCCAAATGTAAAAGGCTTTTAGAAGTTTATTTTAATTAAGGATTAGTGTCGTCTGTAGTCTAGGATGAATTTAAATTAAATAAGCTTATACACATTAAGAAAGCTTTTAGTTAAAAAGATTCCGCGTATCTTCATAGACAAGGGTGTCTATGGGTGTTTCATATATATATATACACTTTCTGAAATTAAGGTTTGGAAAATTCAACTTCACTTCTTCATTTTAAGAAACTTTTAGGCATCCAAATTAATACTGAAGCTCTTTTTAAAAAAAACAAAATCAAATTTGAGAACTCCAATTACAATCCCTATATCCTTAAAATTTTAGTGCTTTTTAAAATTTAGTGCTTTTTAAAATTTAGTGCTTTTTAAAATTTAGTGCTTTTTTTCATTTACAACTGTCTTCTGTGAATTCTCAAAAAATTGTTTCCCCGAGATAAAAACTATTGACTTTATGTGAAAACATAAATTATTTTGAAACAAGAAAACTGTCAGGCAAAATTATTATTATTTATTTGTATACAATACGAGAAGCTATTGTAATTTTTAACATTATCTCTCTTTAATTGAGTATATAAGCTGACTATAGATATAAAAGTTTTGAATTGGATTGTCTGTAAATGTGTAATATTTCAAACAACAAAAAAAGGAGCCAAATAATCACATAACGCGGAAAAAATTGCTGTTCGGTCATAGAAGGAAAATTTGCACTACAGTTACAGTACAGTAAAGTCTATATAAAGTATAGTCTATAATAAAACGATTTCAAGAGCAATAAATCAATTAAGACTGTGATGTGGAATTTCAGGTGTGGTTTTGAGCAGAAAAGAAAGAACTGCTAGCCATTATAAAAGAAGATATAACTGAAGATGGTGAAAAAGACAAGGATTAGTTTATCAATTTATAATTTGTCGTTTAATCTGCAAATATTTAAAGTATATTGTATAATTTTACTGAGATACTTTATATTTATCTTAAAATTAGTTCGATCTAAAAAAAGTAATGATATATTTTGAAAATATAACGTTAAGCGTAAAAGTCATTAAATTGTTAAACTAATTTTAGACTCAAATTATATTTTTAAACTACACAAAATTAATAAGTTTATTATTTGTCGAAATATAACCATATTTTAAGTATGTAAAGTAAATTTATACACTAAATCGTTGTTCTAGCGTTATTTAAATAATTATATACTCGAATTCTTTTCATTCCATTATATATGCGTTATTAATGTGATGGTAACAAACTGAGAACGTTTTTTAGTATTTTATCACTTAATTAGTAAACAAGAACATTCGGTAATAGAGACTGATATCTGCTTTTGCATTTTTAAGCCGGATATCATTATATATACGCGAAGTTCACTCTAAATTAATGCCTATTTTATCAGAGCTATTTTAGTCTTTTTGAAAGTTTACATTCCAAAATGAGATGTTAGAATTGCTTATACTCGTAACAATTTTGCATGCACGTTTTAATTAAATTTCCAATAATAAATAAATGTTATTTTTATAATTTCAGATAACAGCTAAACCAGTCATTACAGTCCCGTACACGAACGAACTTTTTCAAAAGACAGAATAATGCGACGTTTAAAAGTATCTTTGAAAAAATATTTTTATCTTACATTAATATTTGCTTTGCTTCTGATCTTCGGGCTAAGTTTGAGGTAAGTTCAGAGTTAGTTTAAACTTAGAGTTAGTTTAAACAATCTAAAGAGTTCTAATGAGAACTTCCAAAACTTTTCCAGAGAACGTGAAGAATGGAAATCAAAAGCAAGAAATCAGCCACAGTCGCAATCATCACAAACTCAGCAACATTCACCGAAATCGCATTCAGACAAAATCGACAACAAAGAAAGAGAAGACGAATCAAACGATATCGAAGCGACAGTTGGAGCTAGTGATGACAATAGCAATGGTGGTGATGATTATGATAATGTGAGACATAAAACTGGAGTCACTGTTGTAACTCCAGACGCAACAACTACAACAACAAAAATTTTAATTGCTAATAATCAAGGAAAAAGTGATCTTAATGATAATATTAATAATATAAAATCCTTGAAAAGCACACAATACTTAGCAACAACTATGATACCATGGTTTTTAAAAAATGGCCTCCACTATCCTAAGGCAGCAGTGCCAACATTAAAAACACGGCATAAATCTAAAATCCGCGTCGAGAAAAAGCACCCAACAATATCATATGGGAGAGCTCTATTTCCCCATCAGGATCCACACAGTGATCGTATTGTTAATCAGTTGATGTTTGTGCCCGAAAACTACGATCAGATACGTAAGAGTGGAAAGATGAAGACTATCTTGCTGTATAACGGTTTAGGGCCTTGGAATGTAAAGCAAGGTGAGTAGTAATGGGTTAAAATTTCTGTTGTTTTTTGAGAACTATCTGAAAGGACTTGGGGTCCAAAATATTAATTTTTCCGAAAATAATAGAAAGGAAATGATTTCTTATAAAGAAAGATGATCTTATATTGTATTAATGACTACGATTTCACTAACTCTTATTATTTCTCTTGAAGGGCGCGATATATTTTTACGTTCAAAATGTCCAGTCGATACTTGTGAGATAACATCAAATCGAGATCGTGCCACATATGCCGATATGATACTCTACAAAGACCATTATATACCCACAGGAATTAGGCGACCTCTAAATAATAAACAAATAAATATGCTATACTATCTGGAATGTCCATATCACACGCAGAATGTTAAAGTATCCGATGCTATAAATTGGACAGCCACTTATAGGTAATAATTAAATTAATGTTATCATATTTATTATTCATTAATCTTCATCATAGACGTGACAGTGATATAGTAACGCCCTATGAAAAATGGGTCCTTTATGATCCCAGTATACGTCAAGTCGAACAGGAACGGAACTATGCCGTTAATAAAACGAAGAAAGTAGCTTGGTTCGTTTCGAATTGCGGTGCACGCAATGGACGCTTACAATTTGCACATGAATTGCAGAAACATATAGAAGTAAGTTGGTAAAATATACGTTATCTTCCGATAATTGAAGAATGAATTAAATTAGTCCCCGATATAGGTTCTGAGATCACAAAATTATTATACCAAAATTTATAAAAAAGCAATTTAGTTTTTCATTATAGAATTATTTTTATCATCTCCTTTTAGGTAGACATCTATGGTGCCTGTGGAAACTTGAAATGTTCGCGTAGCACCGCCGACAAGTGTTTCGAGATACTAGATAATGATTACAAATTTTACCTCGCCTTCGAAAATTCCAATTGCAAGGATTATATAACCGAAAAATTTTTCGTAAACGCTTTAAAACGTAACATTCTGCCCATTGTAATGGGTGCACGTCCCGAAGATTACGAGGTAAGCGCTCCATATCGCTCCTACATACACGTCGATGAATTTGCATCACCGCGTGAGTTGGCCGAATATCTGCACTTCCTCGATAAGGATGACCAACTTTACAATTCGTTCTTCAAGTGGAAGGGTACCGGCGAGTTCATCAATACCTTCTACTGGTGTCGTGTGTGTGCCGCGCTGCACGACGAGGAGTCGCTGCGTAAGCCACGCTGGTACACGGACATCAATGATTGGTGGCGTGGTGCTGGCGTTTGCACGAATGGCTCGTGGCGTAATTTTAAGGCACGTAAAGATGTAATAAGTGATGATTAGTTGAGGTTAAAAGTGCATTAGAGTCGGTTGTAAGTTGCAGTAATTTTATATATGAGTATTCAAAATTAGGTTACGAGCAATGAAAAAGAATTCAATAGATGATATACGACATGATGTAGTTTGTAACGTTAGTTTTTAGAAGAAAAACCAAACCAAATAATTGAAAAAAGATGAACTAGTGGGATCTTATAGCTTAAAGTTATGATTTTAGTAATGTATGTAGTTTAGTTAGTTAATTTTAAATTTAAGTATTGAAAGTGTGTCGCAAAATTTGTACCCGATTCATAGAGCTTTAAAACATTCATTCAATTTAGAGGCTTTATGAGAAACGTTACCCAGTTGGTTGTTCAATATGCTGTACAGTACAATAAAACCGCCATTTATATTGTAAAGGCTTCTAAACCTCTACGGGTTACTCAATTCATAAATTGTGGTGAATACTTATTATTTGCATCAATCTCCATATTTTTCCAATTTTTTAAAAGTCTTTAGCGTCTCTGAAATTCGGCCAAAATTAATCAAGTTTACATTAAGAAAAAAAAGATTTGTTGTCTTAATAATCAGTCAGATTCATTCGATACCTGCTACTAAACTATTTGATATTTAAATTTCGAAAAAATAAAATAAAAATTGTTATGAATTTAAGAAGCACTGCGACTTTTAGTCTGAATTCTAAAAAGGGTTATAAATTCAATACTAATTGAAAAAGGCGAAACTGAAGTAGGATCTTGATTTAAAATTCTGTCTTCTTTTATTTTCGAAATGTCAATCAAAATGGAGGTTTTACTGTACTTAAACTGCTTAAATTTAAAAGAGGCTTTGTTAATAAAGCTTTTTAATTGTTGTGCGTAGAAAGCAGAGTGAAATGACTAAAAAGACAGATAATAATAAGGATCTTTTTCCTTGTTTCCTTTTAATAAAATTGAAATTTATATAATATAATTCAGAAGTAATTAAATATCATTAAAAAAATATAGTACCATTTGAATAAATGGAAATATTTGTTAGAAATTAATTTTAAGCATTAATTTAACTATTTTGTGTTAATAATTAAATTATAATTTTTGATTATTAGTTATAAATGCTAAATAGATAATTTTTGGATTAGTTACTTTTGAGGATATAACTTTTAATTTTAATTTGTTTTTTTCCATCATAAATTTTCTTTCTAATTCTTAATCCTTGGTTAAATTCTTCATGTTTTATTATTAATAGTTTATTTGTAATAAATTATAAATAAACTAAGACTAGGCTCTGGCTGTTAAAGAACCCCAGTCGTTACTATCTTTAATTAAAAAACCTTTATATTTATATCCAACAGAACTCCGAATCTCGCAAAGAATTAATGGTAATTACGATCGGCATATATGTATACAGGTTGTACACCTCAAGTTGAATCATTTACAAATAAAATACAAGTATTTATATATTGTTACTTTAACTTTATGTTGTTTAAAAAACTTAAAAACTGTTTTTAAATTAATTTATTTTCCATTAAATTCTTTTTATAAGAAATACAATAAAAAAATAAATAATAATCAACCAAATTATTGCATAAATGGGAAATACAAAATAAAGCTAACTTAAAATAGATCCTTAAGCAAAACTTATACCGCAATAAAAGCAGCAATATATTACTTATTTTTTTCACAATAACAAAGCGAGAATAAGTTTTGAGACTAATAAAGTTAGGACCAATAATTTAATTTCAACATTAATATTTAGGTTAAATTTGATTCTATTGTTAAATATCATCTTTTAGAATTTTATTGTTGTATTTAAATTTTCCAATAAGTTCAAATATTTTCGAAATAATTTTTAGCTATTATATTCAGTTTATGCTATTTACAAAATTAAATATATATTTTTTATTAAATATTAGTCATAAAATTGTAAATACATGTTTGTTGTATCTTATGTAAAAGTTTCCTTACGTATTGAAGTTTGTTTAAACGTAATGCAATCCAGTTTTTTAACATTTTCTTTTACATTTTATTTTACTGTGATAATTACTTATACAAAATAAATATGACAAAAAGCTACCATATATTTTTGTATACGCATTTATATATTTCATTTCATGTGGAGGTACTTTTTTATTTCACAAGTTACACAGTTCACAGTAATAGTTTTTCATTAAAAATTAAATGTTTAAGCTTATTCTGTGGCCACGGAAAAATAAAAACCGATGAAAGAAGTCTGGTTTCTCTTCATGTACGTAAAGCTGATACAAAAAATAACACCAACCATAAGTAAATCGACTGAAACATTACAATGTTATAGCGACTGAGTAAATAAATCCAAATTCCACATTTTTTTAATATAGAACGACTGTACTTTTCCCCATTTCTTTTAACACATTTTTTTTTGTAAATGATTTTCATTTTTGCTTTTCTAACATTCTATTTTATAATCCTCATTTTTTACTCTATTATTTTGTTGGACACTGTAATATATGAAATTACCGTTTGTAGATATTGTCAAAACGAAATGTCAGTTTTCGCTGTAGCAGTAGCTTTTCACTCAATCACTAACAACATTGTAATTTTTCGGTCATTTTCTTCTGGTTGGTATTATTTTTTGCGTAAAAGTGTCAGCTTTACGTACATGAAACCGGAAATCTTTCATGGGCTTCGATTTTTTCGTCGTTTACCACAGAATAAGCTCGAAAATATAAAGTTCCCAATATATGTATTTGTTCATCATTTCAATATTTTTTATTTGGTACCAAGAACGACCAAATCGGACACATCTAGCTCTAGTTATGGTTTTAAAGTGAAGAGGCCAAAAAATCACAATATCTTACAAACTGTTCCGTAAAAAACATTTAACTTTGATTTTCGAATTTAGCGGGAGAAAATAAGAAAAGAATCTCATCTTGTAAACTAGTATTAGGGAGGTATCTTTTCCCATAAGGTATGGCGAGACTTGGTACCGGATTCAGAACTATTACCAAAATTTTCGTAGGATGTCTATTTTGCGAGCTTATTGAACTTGTGTCTTCTTGCGAAATAGCTTTCGAAAAGATATTTCCAAATATTCTTGCAACATTCTAAAGTATTATTTTCTATATATGGGTTGTTACGATTTTAAAAATATTTTATAAATCTGCGCTCTTACCATAATATTGCTAGGGCTTCAAGTCTTTTAGTCTTTGCTTTCGCTGTGAATGAAATTAATGTAAAACAGATGGAATGCTTAGTATACAGTATATAGTATAAGCATTTATTGTTTTCACCTTTAAGCTTAATGAATAATGATGAACTAACGAAAATTATTAAAAGAACAATTACATGTGAAGAATTAACATACATTTGAGAGAACTTTGTATTCGAATTATCATCCATAATAAAGAAGGAATTTAATGAATCTTATAGATTAATTGAGAATCTAATAAATCTGACACGATTTTAATTGAGCCAATAGAGTCTGTATAGTTTTTACGCTAGCATCTGTAATTTTCCCAGCTGCTGCAGAAGCAACAATTTTAGCCACAATTTTACGTTTCAAAGCAATAGCTTCGACACGCTTAGAAAGCTGCAAAGTACATATTTAAATAAGTTAGTTTTTTATAAAGTGAAAAACAGATTTTGAAAGTTTACCTCATAAGCGCGTTTAATAATAGGCTGAGACATACCCGCCAATTTGGCTGCATTAAAACCATATGATTTTGGACAAGCGCCCGAAGTGTATTTATACAGAAACGTAACAGTTTCCTGTGTAGGATCTGAAGTGTCCTCATTTTCTACCATACAAGCCTGAGAGGTAAGCCGGAGAGTAAAATATCTAAAATAAATCATTATATAAAATTTTTAATACTTACCATGTGACCAAGCGTGATGCGTGGATCTTTATGAAAGAAATCAACCAAGTTGTGATAGTGTGTGGAGAACAGAGTACGACATTTCAAGTCAGCCAAAAAGTCAACTACAGAAGCCGCTATAGCAGTACCATCATAGGTAGCTGTACCACGACCTATATAAGGATTTTAAATTTTATTTTAAAATTAATGAGTTGCGTATGTTGTGATTTAACTTAACCTAATTCATCCAACAGAACCAAACTGTTGCGCGTTGAGTGTTTTAAAATTAAAGAGGTTTCATTCAACTCCACGAGGAATGTACTCTGCCCAGCAAAAATATCATCCTGTGCACCCAAACGTGTAAAAATACGATCCACTAGAGAGAGCTTGCAACGTTGTGCAGGCACATGTGAACCCTAGAATAGGCAGAATACATTTTTACCCGAAGTCATAACGACTACAAGGGTATACATTTATTTATACAATGACAAACTTACAATCTGTGCCATCACCACCAGCAAACCTACTTGTCGCATCAGTGTACTCTTACCACCCATATTTGGACCGGTCAATATAGACAGTGGAGCAGTGCCAGCTGCCCCCAGCACAACACCATTGGGTATATAAGTATCCGCTGACACACAAGGATGATAACCGTTCTTAATATCTATGCAAGGCTGTTCGTCATCTCCTAAAACATTCGGTACACTCAATTCGGGTACACAAATCGTCTGTTGAGCACGTGCATATTCAGCTAAAGAACCCAATACATCCAGAGTAGCTACACAATCGATGCACTGCTTCCAGATGTCATAATGATTGGAGAATTTTTCAAATATGCGACGCGCCAAATCTCTTAAGACATGGTTACGATCGTCTTCAGCCTGCTGCATTTGTTTTAGAAAATTCTAATATGTAAATAAGGCAAAATAATTAATTTTCCTATTTTACGGTTTCAAAGAAAAGAATCTATACTCTTGTCTCATTTGTTGTAAAACGACGCACTGGTTTGGCTCCCTTCTTCTGACCCTCCAAAGCATATTCTTTGCCAGCCTTGCGAGCCGCGTTTTCTGGTACTTCTAATTGGTAGCGTTTTTTATCTGCACCATGATATACAACACGACAGCCAAAGAATTTTTCTTGCGCCAACAAATATTCTTTGAGTTCTTCATTGATCTGAGCTATCCTGGCTTCAATATCATCATAATCACTATCAACCCCTTTTTCGGGTGCAATCACACCACTTTTAGCAGCCTCTTCGTGGTCAAATGCATTCTAATGTAATTCAAGACACAAAATTAATATAATTACCGTGGTGAAATCTTTAATTGCCTTGGTTATATACTGACTTTAAAGAATTCCAAAAGCTCAGCCATAGCTGGAAATCGACCACCATCTTCAGAATGTTGTGTTAAGCGTTTGATTAGATCTGATTCACAATTTCTAAATAAAGAGGGTATCTTCAGCAATGTTTCGAAGCCTTTCAAAATAGCAATGAAATTCTAGAAAATAAAAAAAAAACTTATTACACTGTAACACCATATTTTAAAAAATCACATTCAGATTTTGGGTTATTATTAGATTTTTCTCACCTGTATCTTCTTCTTATTATACTGTTTCTCCTCGAATAAAATCGCTCTGCTATCTGGATGATTTTCGGTTATTCGCTTATTTCCAAATAAATGTATCTGTGCCAAATGACGTTCGAAATCGGGCACCGGCGCCAGTAAAGCACGTGCCTCTTGCAACACATCCGCATTTTGAATTAAATCCATAATAGCCTCTTGGCGCTCCACAATCACCATTAAGTCGCAGCTCGGTGCACACAACCAGTGATGCAGTAAACGTTTACCAAACTTGGTGCAGCAGCAGTCTAAAGTGCTAAGTAGTGAATGTTCCTCACCGATGATGCGCAAATTGGCGAGTGTAATTGAATCGAGAACCATGTGAGATCGAGGCATACCAAGTTGCTTACTTGGTAAGGAGCCTTCAGATTCTACACATCCTTCTACATTTTTCAGCACGTCAGGTGGCACATATAAGTGATAATGTGCCATCGGTAACACTTTCAGCTCCAGTTGGCATTTTTCCAAATAAGCAATGCAAGCACCCAATGCTTTTAAAGCCAGTTTAGAGCATTCGTTTGGTGTCAGACCTAAATGATCTGACTCAGACTGCATGCTGCGTAATACAAGCGGCCAGTTGTCTGTGCTGCCAGTTGCATAATAACCTTCAGCAAGATATTTTAAGGTTTTTTCGGCGCTGCATTGATGCGCTCCACTTGCTGGCAGGAATTCCTGCATAATATCCTTTAAACTTGTGCGAAAGATTTGCTGAGTGCGAGTCGAAAGTGAATGCTTCTCAGCTACAATCAGCACAGGCATATGATGTGAGAGCAACGTTAATAAGCGTGAACAACTTTTGTCATCATCAAATTCTCCGATATAAAAATCGCCGATGGAAGTATCAATGAAGCAGATACCATAACGACTACTGACACCTTTATTCTAATCCGGAAAATATATTTCAAATAAATTTTTTGGAGAATAAATAATAAAAACGAATATTGTAAGTATAATTATGTTTTGTTTGTGATTCACAAAATAGAAAAGCTTGTAGAGATTTATTTACGAAATAAATATTATATTAAATAAAGATTTTTTTATATAAATTTTGTCAGTAAAAAGATTGATTTAATATTTATGTTGTTAGAAAAGCGAAAAAAGTAGCTTCCTGAAAGGAAAAATACTAAAACGTCAAACTGATAACATTTTTTCTAATAAATAATAATAACCTAATAATCGTTATTACGAGCAGTTCACTTTTAAGTCTAATAACCCACCTGTTCCATCACCGCCAGCATGTAGTTGGGTTCATGTTTTGCAGTGATTTGACACTGAGAGCCAAATACTTGTGTACCACGATTTGTAATTTGACAGATTTCGCGACGCACTACCTTATCGAATTTCGTAGGCTTAATGCCTTTACAACGTTCGGTCATCATTGCTGGTGTTTCGGTTTGTTCGACACGTGCCACCTAAATAAAGCAGATGGAAAACAAACAGTATTGTTCATTCTGCAATTAAAGCTAAAATCTTAAAAATATCTCAGAAATGTAGCCCTGTATTGCATACTCCTGCACTAGTGATACTTTCTAAACTAAAAATATACGAATAAATATAGTACCAACCTTATATCCTCTGTCTACTAAAATTGATGCCATTTTATCAAAAGAGACTTCAGGAAAGCCTGAATGAGCAAATTCGCCACGCATGTAAGTGAATCCTAACTCATTAACGCCCACATCGGCATCCATGTGATAGAGTTCATAAAATTTGCCAACTTTGAAAAAGAGTACGCAATCGAAATTTTCGGACTTCAGAACCCACCACTGACGAACTCCCTGAAGGAAAAAGAGATCACACAAATATATTCAGAACTCATGTAATAAGCAGTAGCATGTGATACCAACCGGTGATTGTGAATCCAGAAAACTTTTCGGCACATACAAAGTTGTGGCATCATAGTCTGGATGATTTGGACGTCTGCCATGCTTATCTTTAATATTCTCCGGTTTAAGAAAATCTAATTTATTATGTGGCCAGACGACAGGCTCATCAAGTGACGAATTGGTGGAGACAAGTTTCTCGTATTTGGATTCATTTTTATTTCCTTCTTTACTACTAGTTTGCTTGAGATTCTGCAGTTTATCCAGGAATGTTCCTTTTGAGGCCTCTGTCTTTGATTTCTTTTTTTTAGGTTCATCACGGCTTTTGTTGCGCTGTGGAATAAAAATAAATTGATCTAAATGATTTTGTGGCAAGGGAGTGGAAGACTACGATCTTTACTTGACTGGGTTTTTTATTTTTTCTATTTAATAAGAACTTAAAAATTACAATCTTGGGACGCCAGCACATCAATACCTTAGAATCCTGATTATGTCGTTTTCCGTTCTCCTGGTCTGAACTGTCATTACCACTATCAATGAGTGCTCTGAAATCCTTATCTAAATTGTCCTCTTCATCGGAATCCTGCAATACAATTCGACGTCGTTTCTTTTTTTTACCTATAACTTCCTCCTCATCTTCCACATTCGATTCCATTCCATTGTCCTCAACTTCCTCCTTTAATCTTTGTTTTCTTAGTTCATCTGATGAAGAGGTTTCCATTGCCTCAACTTCTTTTGAAATTTCTTCTTTTTTGACAGTATCCTTTAACGCTGATCCATTGCAGCGTGCATTCACCGTATCATCGCCAACCGGCATCTTTGGAATCTTTTTCTTTTCTAAAGTCACCGGTGATTTTGCAAAATATTTAAATAAAGTATTCGGTGTACCGCCCCCACCACTTTTATTAAGTTTTTTCGACATTTTTGCAAATTATATTCACTGAACTTCAGCAGAAAGCCGATATCCTGTGCAAAACACGGCAAATAATCAAGCGCCAAAAGTTTTGATGTCATATGGAATTGCAATAACTTGGCATCATTTTTACTGCTGGCATTCAGACGTAAGCAGATTAATAATTTTTGGCAAAAAGTTATGGTCTGTTGTTGTAAATCAGCAACCGCCAACCCAAATGTTTCTCGGTGGCCAACTTAATACGATGGATAGGATACTATCGTTAAAAATTTTTATTGGGATTTTTTCATTCAGGGAGTGTTTAAAAAAAATTTAATTCTATTTATTGGAAGATGTTAAATCTTCTTTAAATAAAAAGTTTGAAAATACACTTAATTTTCGCTTTCCTCTTTTTCTGGCTGAGCATTTATTAAGTGAAGACGAAATTTCACCAAATTTAACATCTTCCAATATACAGACATAAAAACATATCTCCCTGAATGAAAAAATTACATGGAAATCTCTTTTTACAACGTCAAATTTAAAAATTTTCATGGAAGTGTTTTGTTCTATAAAGTTGGCGCCGAGAATTGCAATGCGTTTAGGCCGTTGCTGATTTGCAGCTGCTGGTAAAAGCAATAACCTACTCTTGTCTGAATGCCAGCAATAAAAGATTTATTCATAAGCGAACAATTGTGAAATTTAACTTGTTATGTAAAAATTAAAGTTAAAATTAAGAATTAGAATAAAGGCGAGAAACTTATTTGGTTTTCATTTTTTTATTTACTCAATTTATTTATCCCTTTCATTATAAATGTTCAAATTTATGAAGAGTGACTATGAATATAGGAACTACTAGAATGAAAATTAGAAGCCTAAGTAAATTAATATATGTCAGAGTTTATGAAAGCAATATTTACTTGATAATAATTTCAAATTACGATTATAAACAATCTATATTATCGTGAAACTATCACGTATGAATAATTTATTTCAAATAACGTTTTCTTATTTGATATAAATATTTTTGATTTTGATTACTTAGAAATTTTAGAAAATCTAAATTTTTATAAACGATATAATTTTTATAAACGATATCAGTTAATATTTGAATAATATACGAAAAGTAATCTATATTTCATCATTTAATAATAAACCTAAATTTTGTAATTGAGTATCCCTGCAATATTAAAAAGTTGATACTTTGACACAGAGACTTATCTCTGCTTTAACATTGTTTACTAGGTTTGTTTTGGTGGTCGCTGAATGCCGGACATGGGTAAAATTAATAATAATGAAGAACAATTTATCTGCATACAGTGTGGGTGTTCCCTGCGAGAGTTATATAAAAAGTTTAGTAATTCTATAAAACCAATACACTGCGTAAGTAACATAGGTAAAGCGGGACATAAATAATTTAACCAAGTTTGCTTTTTCCAGGGCAAATGCCACAAAATTGCTGACAAATATATTGAATTTGAATCTAATATAACACTGCTGGATTGTCTACTACTTTCGGAACACGCATTTCGTCATATACTTTACAACAGCGATTTTAAAGTAGCGTGAATTACGGCTGATAGCAACACCATTTTACCTCAAATGCCGATTAACCCTTATGTCACCATTGGTCTATTAAATATTCTGTCTGCAGACAAAGAGGATAAATTACTATTTAATCGAGTTGCAAACATCATTTAGGTAGCATAACTTGTACGCTGCTATACTAGAGTGCTGGTCACATAATGGTTAATGAAGAAGTCAACCTCCATTAATACTTGAAAGCTAAAACCAGAAGCTATTTTCCATTACAGCTCCAATGGAAGCTATCACTAGTGCTCCTCTTGCTTGAATCCTTTGCTTTGTGGCGCCACAAACGCTCTGACACTCCATACTCCCCCATCCGTCATCAATACAATTCGCATGAGATTCGTGAGCAGGGATTTTATATAAGCTGTCTGCAAAATATTGCAGGTGATTTCATTCGTATGCTAAAGCCAAGCTAATAACGATACATTTTAATAGACTATGCTATTATGACGCTGCTTTTACTGATCCTTATGCTGTTACAACGTAAAACATGTAATGTCTCAAACATACCCCAACTTGGTATCATTGTGATGAAAGCTATAGCAATAGCCAATTTTTCAAAATTGTTTCTCCTGCCAATAATGGTATGGCGTGAGAACACCACCGAATTCGGCACTACAGTACATCATTTACTAGTTATGGGTCATCATTTACTTTCGCTTGTATTTACCTATGCTGGTAAGTTGGAACGATATTGGTTTTTTGCGTTATTCTGAGAATTTGTTTTTCCAGTTGTCAGTCATCAGAAAAAATTACATGCATTTTTAACCATTTTACCCGCATATCTCATAAAACAATATCTGAAGTCGCAAATACCTGCCATATTTGAGGACTAGTTTGTGATTACTTAGAAATGTTTTGATTGTCTTCTGCATTTAATTTTATTCGTATACTGAGGTTGTAACTAACAAAAAAGTTGAAAAACATACCCTTTTTGCACAGTCATTTAAGCAAAGTATTACATCGAAAATATGTTTTAGACCCGAATTCTGAATTCCGCCACAACATAAAATCGACGAAAGGGACATTTGTTGGATTATGTTCAAAATAAGCAGAATGAAATTATATAAAATATATGATTGTATTATTATATAAAGATATTTTTAATTTTTTTGTAATCTTTATTTCCGATATTAATAAAACCTAAACTTAAAAAATAAGAGTTATGTTGTTTTATTCATTGCTTTGAAATAAAAATAGCTGTTTTTTTTCCAGCAAATATAAAACATTTTGTAAGCTTTCCTTAAATTTTTGTGAAGGTTTATTACATTCGTTTCTAATGAATAAAAAAAATGATATGAAGAATTTAAAATTACTTTCGTAAAAAGTGCTCCTGAGTCGACTATACTCAAAATAACACGGCCAATAATCTTCATTTTATTAGTTGCGGTTAAACATTTTTTAAAAAAATGCTTTCAGCAAAAATAACTTACTGTTTAATTTTTATTCTGTTAAAAACTAACCAGTCCATTGAACAATGCTCTGGATACAAAATAAAATCAACTATAAAGGATATGGAGCGATTAGGTTAAAAATTTAATAATTAAAAAGAATTTGATTTGACTTTCAGTAATCGCGGTCTTTGCTCTTAACTATTTGATAACATAATACCGTTTAGCATGCAAGAATTCAAACTGATATATGTTAGCATATAAATAAAAAGCACATCATTTGTGTTTAGAAGTTAAAACGCTTAATATCTCTCGCTTATATTTCATTGAATATAAATTTTCCTTTGTCTAAAATTTTATTGCTTAAATTCTAATGTTCTAATTATTTATGCATAAAGAATAAAATTGGGAGCGCCTGTTGAACGCATACGACGGGAGGCCACATCCAAAAACACAATTACTGGACGCCACGTCCAGCGGCCGAGAATTTAGCTGAAGAACGAACAAACTACGAGTATAATAAGACTATATTTTTATATATAGTAACGAGAAATTATCTCCCATTATATATGTATATATAACTCTGTCTATTATATACTTCTTCTTCATTTCTGTTGTTTTTTGTTTGTTTTTAGTAGTGTCATTATTAATTATAAAAAATAATATTAAATGAATTGCATTTGGATTATGATGTCATATTCCACGAAGATGACGATGAACACGACGAGCAGTCGTCACTTTCCGGTGTTATATCGTTTGTCTTAGGACCCCAAATCCGCACGGTAGCATCATCACTGGCAGATGCCAAAAGGGACGGATAGACAGGGTTCCAAGAGACGCAATTGACAGTCTTAGAGTGGCCTGACAGCTTGGCAAGCGGCTCCTCGCGTTTTATATGCCAGATACACACTTTGCTGTCCTCGCTTCCACTAGCCACGAAGCTCTCGTTGATGCCACCGAAGCAAGAGTGTATGGCAAAGTTGCTCTGACGTATACCTTGGAAACGGCGCACCAGGCACTTGTCTTCGATATCCCACAGATGCAGACCCTGGTTGGAGATGTTGAGCAAGGCCAGACGATCGGCCGAATTCAACGTGAAAGTCATAATGGGATGGGGTTCGCGTAGTACATCGTAATCGATGCGTGGATTCTCGAAGTTGTAGCTGCGAAGAGTGAGAACATGTTTTTATTACACTTACCCGGAGTGGAAAAATATAATACGATTACAAATGTCAAGTATTTAGAAAATACGATATACAAATTCTCTACTATTTTATTACTCGTCATTTACATTTACTGCAAATGCAAATAGAAAAGTACTGGCACTTGAGGATTATAAGTATTAAGTACTTCCGTATTGCGCAGATCCGGTTTTAAATATTGTAAATCGTAATATAAGTAATGTAAATACTTCTCTTTTTAAAATTGGAAACAGACAAGTTGGAAATTCATAAACTATAAAGTTTTCAAAGCAGTTAAAAATATTTTTTAAAGTAATTGAATTTATAAAGTGCATTTGTAATTGGCGTGGTTAAGTACAAATGTGAATACAAGATCCTTTTTTTATAATTTTTTAACAGGCGTTCAAGCTGTTTTATTCAAATATTGAAAGTACTCAATATTTTAGTTTTATATTCGTCGCATCACCCCCAAAACTCACCCACGAATTCGATAATGATTATCAGCCGCTAGTACGGTTTTGTTGTCAGCACGAAAGGCTATACTGTTCACACGCACGCCCTCCCACGAGTCGATTATGGTCCCATTCAGATCGCACAAGTAAAACTGACCCTTCTGGCCACCGCACACAAAACGCGTACCATCGCGATTGAAGGTACCACACGACAAGCTGTCCTCCATGGAGTGTGACATTTTCACCTCCAACTTGCCGTCCTCAACATTCCATACGTTTATTTCAGGCGTATCCTCGGGGCCACCCACTAAAAGCAGCTTTGAGTCAGGGCTCCAGCTTAAAAATGATACACTCATCGGTGTCTGACTTTCCAGTACACGACGACTTTTAAGCGTCAGCTTAAATGGATCCACATCCCAAATAATGACAGTGGCATCCTTGCTGCCTGTGGCCAGCTTAAGACCATCGGGCGAAAACTTACATATCCATACCTCATCGCAGTGATCTGTCAGAATTTGTATCGTCTGCATGGGAAAACCTTCAGTGGCACAGCAGTGATCGGAAAGCAGTGACACATTTTGCAGATTCGTCTGCCAGGCCATGTCGTGGCAGGGACAGCGTTGAGCCTGCATCTCGACTGCTTGCTGCAACAGGGCACGCAAGCGACGCGATGGCAGCATTACGCTTGGCGGTAAAAAAGCATGTAGACGTTCCATAACAAGAGCACGCGATAGAATGCCTTTGCCATCCCACTTGGCACGCTGATAGAGATCGTGGTTATTCGAACACATCATGTACGAGGAGAGTTGATGAACACGTGAGATGTTGTGCTGCAGGGGAGTGAGTTCATTACGCAGCACATTCAAAGCATCGAGCGGGCAGCCGTCGTCTAAATGCTCCAAATATTTTTGCTCAAGTATGATGAACTTCATTTCGGTAATAGTCGATGGTTTGCCGTTATCGATAAGTGGTTCCAATTCCTACAAAGGGGAAGAACATTAATTCAATCAATAATCTGCATATTTTTAATGAGGAACAGCATGAAGAAGATGATTTCACACATATGTATTTTAAGCAATTTAGATTTGTACATTATTGTAGAGAAATAATTGCTTTATTTAACTGATAAGATAATGGAACACTTGCACATGTTATTTAGAAATGCAGTTTATTGCACCTTCACGTTTTCTAGCCAGGTTTATTCAGGTCATATTAAAATATTTATTTATAATACGTTTATTGAAAACATGGCCAAAACAGTTTTTTTAACAAAAAATCTTACCTAATGTGGATCAACAGTGAATCCAATAAAATAATAATATTAAAAATTATAAATTCAAATCTTGTTTGATTTTAAACCTTTATTTACGCTCCACTGTGGAAATGCGTATGTATATAAAATGTGTACAGAAACTCTTCGAATTTTCTTTTTCTCTGCACAGCTAAGCTATACAAGCAAGAAACTCATGTACGCGTCGTTACAGAAAACAACTTTTGCCCGTTTAAGGCAGCTTCTTACGTGAAAGAGGAAAATTTGCAAAAATAAATACGCATTACCTATTATTAAAATAGCTCGATTTCGATTGCCATCTGATTGAGGGTTTTTTCTTTGTATTTTTCCAATCTCTACAAAACTATTTTTTAATGAATTTATGTTTTAGAGAAGCTGATTATGAAAACTCTAATTACAAAGATTAAACTCTATTACAAAGATTCTAAAAGCATTATGAAAGCTGAACACTACCATCAACAACCTTTCAGGAGGTCGAAAGTTTTCAAACAGTTCCAAGTCCAATCAAGAACCTGCAGAAGACTGGCAGTTTACGGATAAAAAGGAAACACTTCCAAATTAATTACAAAACCATCAGAAAAATTCTTTTGGCTTATTTTGTAAAACTGAGGATATAAAAGGTTAATGGATGGCAACCAAGTTCAGTACCCAAGCAAATCCCTTTCACGCTAAAATGAAAACAAACAAATAAACAAAAAATCAATTCACTCTCTCCATGCACATCGCAACACAGCTGATTGCGAGTGTGATTCAACTACTCCCAGACTCACCTTAAGATCGCCTTCAGCTTTATTCCATTCGCCCGAAAGAACATGGTCCCTGAATTTTGTGGCTGCTGGATGCTCCAAATAGCAACCTGACTCGTGCATTAGAGTCTTAGCTGTCTTACTCATACCCACATCCTTCAAGTACTGGCCGATTAGTCGTATAACTTCCTGATTAGTTTTGTCTAGTTGAAAGTTGTGTTTGGTGGTGACCGCGGCGCTGTTCTCGGCCAACCCGTGATTGTTTTGTGCATCTGTTGCTGTCTTTTTATCGTTGGGAGTGAATCCATTATGCTTGGAATCGCCGTGGCCATTTGTAGACGTCATATCAACAGCATCGCCAGCTGATCCACCACCGCCATCACCCCCCTCAGTTGCCATTCCAGTTGATAGAGACGAGTTGGAGGAAGGATTCAAAGCAGAATCCTGCATGTTCGGAGTGTTTTCTTCCTGATTTTCAGCCGATGCTGCCTGCAGTTCGTTTACGTTACTCGTGGTTGCTTCCGCTTGCTCTTGCCTGCTTAAATGCTTAAGCTGTTGCTGTGCTGTTGTTTCTTCGACCGCTTGTCGATTGCTCAGTATTTGCGCTGCTGCTTGCGAAGATGTTGATGCTGTCTCAGCTTCAATGGCTTCTAAGTTACTGACTCTATTAGTGCTGTTGCTGCTATTGCTTGTGCTCGCTGTTTCTTCTGCGAACAATGATATGTTTACTGCCACTTCGTCTGTTCCTGCTGCTGAACGTCGTCCTTTTTTGCGCGGCGGCTGGTCCTCAGGAGAGGCACCAGTTGCAGCAGCTTTTTTGTTATTTCTATCAATTTTGAGTCTCTTTGTTTAACACACAAGCATAAAGAGTTCCCGTCAGTGAACGCAGACACGGTGGTGTTGGTGCGTCGCACTTCTGATGTTGTTACACTCTGTCCTTCTGATGTATCGTGTTCTCTCGTGTGCTCTGCGCTGTTGCTCGCCTTCACATGGAACCCGTGCAGTGATGCCAGAGTGGGTGGTGGTGGGTGGTCTGTTATCTGAACTGATTGAGTGGGAGCTTAGCGGGCGACTACGCACACAACATTCGTTGTTCGCCACGAATCAGCTGGACAAAATGCACTGTTGTTAAAAATAACACATGTATATAAGAAATTAAAATCAAGGAATTTGTATATGGATCGACGAGATTTAACTGAGACAAACAGAGTGTGTTTAGAGATATTAAATTCATGAATTCTGGAATTAATTTCTTTACCTGAGATTTGACGTTTGTTGTATTGTTCTGTGTAAAATAATAATACACCGTGTGCTTTTGGAACACCTTCCCAGAATAGTAATATTCTACAATATAATAAAAGTACCGAGACCTAATATTTGAATATCTTCTGTAACAAAATTTGTAGATTATTTTTTAATAGTTAACTTGGTGGATAAGAAGTTAATTGTTTTCCACAAAAAATTGGTGATATAATACATTTGATAAACAGAAACTAACCAACTGTGTTTTTCAGAAGAAAACCGGAAGGTTATCAGTTTCTAACTAATTTCTTTTGGAAAACGCAGCTATTGTCTTAAGCATGACGTTTTTACGGCAATTTCTCAGCAGCATTTCTCTTGTATACAAAATACTTATTGTTATATTACCCTTACCGCAAAATTTTTAATATTTCTGTAATATAACTGACACATTAAATAGGAAATTTTAAATACACCGAATTTAACATTTCACTACACCGAAACTAACTCATCTTACTTAAAATAAAATTATTCAACACTGTCATTGTGAACTAATGACTTCATTCTATGATGAAAGTCGTTCGCGAAGAATATGGATGCATTTATATCAATCGTAGGAATGACAAATTGAATTTAAGTGTATCTTGGTTATTTCAAAATGGTAACACCTCCCGAAAATATATTGATATTAAAGAAAAAGTAATAAATTATTTTCAGTTGAATATATATAGTGGGCACTTCCACTGGAATCTTCGCATGAGACTTTAGGCAGAAAAGTTAGAGTTAAAAATTGAATCGATGTTAATAAGAATACTTTATTTTCTTGCCCCTCCCGAAGCAAAACGCAACTTTACGATTTGTTTTTATGGAACAGGTTCACGCTCGAATAGAAATAATAACAATAAGTAAATTGCGTAATTAATCATTTTTAATTGCACTTTGAATTCAGCCATTAATTTAGATTGGGGTTTTTGAGGTTTACAAACTATTTTATACATACGGGTACAGAGCTTTCTTATTTATTTTCTCCTTTAGTTGATGGTCACTTGTAATTTGTGCTTAAATTTTAAGTGCAAACCCACTTGAAAAATCAGGATTTTTTTCTCGATCGAACTATTTGCTGTCTCTTCTGTTTCTTTCGAATGCAAGGTAAGATTTTCTATTTCTTTCTGCATGCACACGACAGCAACTTGCATAAAATTCACCTTTAACTGTTTTATTAGCTTTGTTCATCAGTTTTTTTAGTTCCTTTCTACTCCTAAGCTTTTAAAAGATTTCAGTATTCAATTTTCTACAGTGAGCCCTTGAAGAATATAGAATTTTGCTGCTATAAAAACAAAGAAACTTCCAACCAAAAACCAAATACTTTTCCTTCGAATACACTTTTTGGTTTGTATGCGTTTGTGTCTTATGGCAATGGCAGTCATTCGATATCGTTTTAGGGATGGTATAAAATAATCTACTAGCGAAAGGAAAACAAAAAACAGATGCTTCATATAAATTATCTATGGATTTTAGATAAATGACAAACAGCTTTAAAATTGGCTGCACTTTAAAACAGACCATTCTTTAAAATTGGCAAAATTTAATACAGCAGTAAAAATTGACATATTAGCAAAAACGTACATACCCATCTTCACTAAATTGAAGTAAAGCGCCTTACACAAAATAAGCATACCCGCATTTCTTAACTGTGTTCATACAGGGTAAGTATTTGATATTCAATACAAAGATGTAATTATATATAAAATCATATTCAAAATAGATAAGACAATAAAGACGTAATATTACAAAGCTTTGTGTATGTAAAATAAATTTTAAAATTCGTCATCTAAATATTCGAATAAACCACTCTTTAGATTTTTAGATACATCAAACACAAATAATCGATATTCGACAAATATCAAAATGAAGTGAGCATTCTTAGGTTATATTCAAAATGCATAGCCCTATACCTATGTATTGTACAATACCTATGTATTGTATTTAAAATATGGATTTAATTAGCTGAATACCATTCTAGTTCTCCGTCCACTTATTATTTCGTACACATTTACTAACGATGAAATATAGAAATTAGATGTAGTTTCGTGGAGTTCTTTCTTATTTTTTATGAAAACTAATTTCCCAACCAGACCCAGAAACGTAATATAAAAACTGACAAAATTAAAACTCAAGTCATATGTCAATGCAGAAAAAAAGATAACAAGAAAAGTTGAAAGAGATGGCATCAGCTGATGAATGTATATTTTGTTTATTGTACGTACCAGCATATCCAGCAAATAATCAGGTATGTTGCCATCCTCATCCACCAAAATCCTTTGCTGACTATTATAAATTGTTAAAAAAATACCTTTTAGTGCCTGCTCACATTTAAGCAAAATTTTCCATGTACATTTCCTCTCTTTCTTATTTTTTCCAGAAGATGATCAGACTTGACAGTTTGACGCGACTTGACTGTGGCGTATCTTGTCGCAAATTGAAGTATGGCGTAAAAGTCAGACGTGTAAAATGAAAAAACTGGGAGTATGTTGATTTACTTTTGTTCCTTTACATCTCTGGTCGTAGCCTCAGAAAAATCAATCCTGCCTGTTGCAGAAAATTTGCTAAAGACAGTGTCCTCATTTATCCGTTTAACAAAGCATTTGTCTTGGACATCCTAAAGACTTTTCTCAAAAATGAGGACATATTCTCCAAAATGAAGATTTTTATTTGCAAAATATAAAAATGTTTTATACTCATTTTTAGAATATTTCACTACACTAAGTAAAAGCAAATTACACAAGGCCAAAGTGTTTCAGTTTGTTATTATTCTACACATTTTACATACATTTCAAGCGTGTTGCTTACGTTTTTTCCTTATCAGCAAAAAATATTTATACTATAGTTTTTTGCTGATAAGGAAGACTGTTCCCCTGGGAATTTCTGGAGGAAAATTTGATGGTCCAGAGAATTGAGTTAATTAGTTTTTAATATTAACAATAATGATTAGAAGTTGCTAATAAAATACATTACAGAGTTTACATTCTTGAAAAGAAAATTACTAAAATAAAATACATGTTTTAAAATACTATTTATAAAATTACAGTTTATAAACTTTGAATATAAAATTAAACCTTACCTAAAAGTGGAATTGAAACTGTCGGAAAACATTCCTAATTGATTAGGATTTTTCAGAAGAGTAGCTGACTTCTCCAGTATAATTATTCGCATGCATATGATTTCCAATTCTACGAATTATTGCTATCACAATAGCAAAAGTATAAAAATAACGGTTGTTTTCTTGGATGTCCATTGGGAAAAGTCACACATGAAGAAATAGCGACAATATCATAAAAGTTAAAATAATAATTGTACTTTTGTTGTTAACTTTTGGTTTTTGTTTTTGAAGATACGACAAAACAATCTGCGGATTTTATTTTTTCACATTGTTGATTTATATTTCAGTAGCGCATAAATTGTCGATCTTACTGAATCAGGATTTCAAATTGAAGTTATTGTTCCTTTTTATTTATTTGCTAATTTCTGAAGTCGTTTTTATTAGTACCTAATTTCATATAAATAGGGACTTCAAGTGAATTAATTTTTTGAGAGATGGCAGCATTATAACTGACGCCAAATCAGCTGTAATTAGTCCAGCCGGAAAAAACTTGAAACTTTCCAATTTCTCTAGGAATTTCCACATTCATTTTCATAAACGCTCGCCTCAATTGCTTCGTAAGACATTCCATGAGCCCTGCTTTCTTTTCATCGTTCAGTTAATTTGTCTAAGAACGCCATGTCGAATCTTGTCTGGAGCATCAAGAATGGTGAACTTGATCAGGTGCAGGAGTTGCTGGACGACAAGAACGTAGATGTAAACGCCGAAATTAATGGACGCCATCCGCTACACTACGCGGCCGATTATGGTCAGTACGAAGTACTACAGTATCTTATCTCCAAAGGAGCCAATGTCAATCTGAACGACAAACACGGTATCAGCCCGTTGCTAGCTGCCATTTGGGAGGGACACACCAAGTGTGTGGAGTTGCTGCTTGCTAAAGGCGCTGATAAGAACGGTAAAACCCCAGATGGGTTGTCATATATTGAAGCCGCAGAGAAGGACGAGATAAAACGTTTGCTAACATCATAAAATGCAAGGATTTTAATTCATTCAGTATTTTGTGTAGATACGTGTGATCGTTTTGTATGATCTTCAAATAAATTATAACCAGACCCTTAAGATTATCTAGTAGACAACTTCTATACGGAAAATTTTTAAAAATTTCCATTCTTGGGCACAAAGAACATATTTCACAACTTTCATCCCGTAATATTAGAGCCATTTTGCAATTTCGAATGTATCGTCTACACCTTGATTATTTCTTATAATTGCCTTCACTTTCTGAAAAATTTCGGAAAGCTAAGTTGGCTTCCTTCATCTCGACTTTTAATTTGTTAATAGTTATTTTCATTTCATTGGTTTAAAAATATTCCAAATTTAATTCAAAGTTGGGAGATTTTCCCATATGCTTATTTCCGGATTATGCCCTCTTTTATTCCCCTTTTTGTAAAGTATTTAAAATGAAGCAATTCAAATTCATAAGAATAAAGTAGTTTTATTTATTATGGAGATTTATAATTGTTATTTCAAGTATAAATTTATGGTAATGGTATACTGGTTTATTTCTTCTTATCAGCTTCCTCGTCATTCTTTTTGTCATTTTTCTTGTCCCTACTTAAAGAACCCACAGCATCACGAACAGCTTCCGATTGCGGATCAACGCCAGGAAGATTTTCCAAAACACTCTGCAAAGGAATCTTATATAAAAAAAGATAAAAAAGATTATCAATGACATGTCAACCTGTAAGAAAGCTGGATCAGCAATAACTTCTGAATAATCTTCATCAATTTCCATGGGGGCAGCTTCTTCAGTTTTAGGACGTTTGGCCTGCCGAGCAGCTGATCCGTCTGCAAAATTAGTATTGGTTTATTTGCGAATTCTTTAAATTTTTAGGTAATAAATATTTTACCGGCATCTTGCATTGACATCTGCATAGCAAAAGCAATCTGTTCCTCTTCAGTCATGTTCGCAAAATCGGGCATATTATCTTCCGGCTAAAATCAAAATATATTTATTTGTAAAGACCTTTTCAAAATTTTATGTAAAAAGAATTGCTGACCTCAGCGATTTCGAAAACACACTTCCATAAATCTATGCAATATAACTTACAGTTTCAGTTGACAAAGCCAAGGCGCGCTGTAACATTGCCTCTTCAGAATTGGATTCATCTTCATCCATGACTGTCACGCCTGCCGATTCAGTCTTCTTTGCGGCATCAGTTCCGCCGTTATCAGTGGCAGTGCCACCAACAGCGCCAGAATCAGCCAAAGCACGACGCTGTTCGTCTTCTTGGCGTTGCCGCTGTTCTTCCATTGAAACGCGTAATGCTAAGGCCAGTTCAGGATCCTCATTAGGATCAACTCCGAACTCAAAACCGGCACCACCCAATCCAGCGCCACCCATTCCATCTTCGCCTTGTATAATGGGTGATGAGAGTAAAGCATCCGACAGCACAGAGCCACGTGGAACACTAACCAAATGCGAACCAGTACCGTCCTTGCCATTGAGGGTGTTAATAAAAGCATTGAGGATTTCATTGTTGTCGCCATGATCGCCAAAGCTAACGATGTCTACATTAACTTTTTCCTTCTTTAAACGTTTAGCTAGCTTAACCAATTCGGTTTCATCGTTGTTGATAGGGGAGCCCACAAAGGCCACAATGCGCATTTTGTGATTCTTTCCTTGGCGATGTTTTAATACCAACTGCGATTAGCAAACTATTATAATTATTCATCATTAACGCAATATGTGTAGCTTACATGAGCGATGCGGATACCAGTCAATAGATTGATATCGCCTTTGGGCTGCACCAAGTGCATTTTAGAGAAAATGCGTCCCACATCGCTGGTCAAGGTAGCCAACACTTCAACGGTGCTGTAAGAAATTTTAAATGGCGCCACCAATACGAATTGTGGTTCAGATGGCGAAGATTACTCACTTGGAAATGGTCATCAAACCGACGTTATTCTCTGGGTTCGAGCGAACTTTGGTCAAGCATACCAAGTTGATGCCATCCTTCTGGACATTCAAACGAGTGGGAAAGTAATCACCATTCCTTTGGTAATCACTGTTATCAAGGCTGTGGGAAACAGAGGTTATTAGGGACGTATAAGCAAGTTAATGAAACGAAGAGGGAGTTCGCTTGTTTTCCCTTCAATTGGTAATTCACACACGCACAAGCGTTGCAAAGTGAGAAATCGTAAATGCGGACAAATGCCCTCAAAAAGTTAATACTATTAAATATTTACCAGATCATAGTACTCTCCAACACCATTTTCAATATTTTTGCTTGTCACCAATCCACTGAACACTTTTCGATTTACATGAATTTTAATGACTTGAAGCTAAATAGAGCCACTTTTACAGCGTACTTCAGAAGTAAATAATTTAAAATTGCTGACATTTATACAAATAAGTTCGCATAAAAACAGTACTGTTGCGTTTATTATACAAAATCGATTATTTTATGCTACAGAAATGGAAAAGATAGAAGTAAACCTAAAATTTTTATATGTACGTACAATACTTATTATATGTGTGAATACTAGGACTTATAAATTATTATTTGTTACTTTATAAGGTAAATTTGTAATTAAATTTTTAAAGAGAATGAATTTTAGGAGAATTAAACTACAAGGGGTTCAATGGGTTTATCACTAGCAGCTACGGGAATATGCATATATACTTATAGTTCTATACTCGTACAATTCGTTCCCCTTAAAAATTCCACAAAGTTAGAATGCATTATGTCTATTGGTGAATTTTCTATTAGAGAAAACTAATGAAAATTCTTCCCATTTTTATTAAAAATTTAAATATAATACTATATTTATACAATACTATAATACAATACCATATACATTAATAACAAGTTGAAATACTATAATAATATGTTAAAATTGAATCTAAATAAAATATACTAAAAATTGTGGAATTAGTATCGAAAACTTTCAAAATTTATCAAAAACTTTAATGAACGAATAGCACCGAATTCTGGAACGACTTACACCGCATCACAATAAATACTCGAATTGGGAATTATCGGTTCAGCTTTTTAAATAATCATAGGTTGCCAATCATGTAAAAAGTAAAGCGGTAATTTTCGACGTTTCGTAAATGTCAAAATTTTTACAGCAAGATTTGGCATTGCGACGAATAAAACGAGGCGTGCGAATGAAAAATCGAATTTAATTCTTAAAAGTTGAAATATTTAAGTTGCAAAAGTAAGAGAAGTAGTAAGAACTAGTGCAAACGAACAGTTAATGATATTGAATTAAGAACAATAAAGTTTTTTGTTCATTATAGAAGTTAAAGTGAAAAAATCCGGTCTGCCTAAAAGAGAAAAAATGTGATGGAAGAGTGAAAATTGAAAATTGTGTCTTTCCATTGAAATCATTAAATGCCATTCAAATTTATAAATTCTTAATAGTTATGATTTAAAATAAAATTGATATTTTCCACTGAGAATAATGGACATAACGAAGGTAAAGGAAAAAGTCGCACCAGTCACTTCTGGCCAAGACAAGCAATCGGAAAATGTTTTCCCAACCACACCACAACTTGATACATGCACACCAGCCTCGAACTGCAGCAACGTTGATATTTTTGATAAAGTAAAACCGAAGTCAGCATTCTCATTACGAGATGAGTTTGCTGAAGGTTCCGCTGCTCTTCCTGCGGACGCACCAAATCAATCATGCAGCTTAACAACTGAAGCATGCGGCTCCCAACCTGTTCAGAAGATTACTTCAAATGATGCCAAAAAGGTGCAAGAATCTCGACTAGATCGTGATATTCTCATCGCCCTCAGCAAACAAAAATTTGACCGAAAGTCGGAACCGTCATACACAGTGGAGACTAAAATTGGTGAAAAACAAGTGGAATCATCCGTAGGAGTTCCTAAAGGTTGTTGTTAATTTTAAAATTGTAAATAATTAAATCGGGTAATTAGGTTGTGGTGTTCCTTTAAAATATTTAAGAAGTAAGTTCCTTGTATGCAGTATTTTCACGTAATAAAGTGATGGATTTTGTAGCCGAGTGGATTAGTTGGTGAGCTCCGGAGCTGAAATACCCGGGTTCAAATCTCACGCATTTGCGACGGGTTTTTAACGTAGTGTTTTATTATGTAGGTTTTTTTTACTTATAACAACATTTTATTAAAAATTATTTTAAAACTAAAAATTGTTATATAGAAGTAATTTTTGAACATTCTGGACTTGAACGCATTACGTTATTGAGCAATGATGCAACAAACATACGAACATTATACGTCGCATCAAATCGAAACACGGCAATTATTGTAGCTCTCGTACTCTGCTTACATTTTTATTTATTTGTTTCGTATTTTTTATTTATGGTACACGATATATTTGACTATTAAAATATAAAAAATCTGTCTTAAAAACATTATACATTTTCGATATATGACCGTGATATAAAAATTAATATATATCTGTAATATAATTAAAATAATAATTTAAAATAACAAAAGTAATTAAAAATTGCTCTGATTTCTTTTGCACCAGAATTCCCCGTGCTCCCATCGAATTTACCTGCTAGTGTACATGCGTACCCGTACACTAAAACTGAAGTTCCAGCAAATTTAGGAGAGTTGTCACCAGCTGAGCGCTTGCAGTATGCTAAAAGGCTCATTAACAAAAAGCTGGTTGCAAAAGCTTCAGCCGCATCAGCAGCAGCAGCAGCAGCAGCAGCAAAGCCATCATTAACATCCAATCAAACTCCAGCAATATCAATACCAGCAACAGCAACAGAAATAAAATTAAAATCAAACTTAAAATCTTTATCGGTTGCAAAAACCAAATCGGGACCGCGTACTACAACCTACAAAATAGTAAATTTTGAGCCAGAGGAACCACTACCGAGGGCAACCGTAAAACCAACAGAGCGAAAATCTATTAAGACGCCTCAAGATGTTGCCCGTGTCCTGGACTTCAGTTCTGGTGCGAGCAGCAAGTTGAGTGACGAGCCATCTAAGGCCTTTAAATCCATAGAGACGGAATTAAAAACCGAAAATATACAGCCTGGCAAAATGACAGAAAATTATATATCGAAAAAGGCTTATTCAAATAGAATTGAAAGCCTTGCAACAGAAACAGTGAGGCAGAAAGAAAAAAGTAGATCTAACACTGAATTTCAGTCGCACCATGACCAAGAAGAGATGTTAAAATGTCCAAGACGAGTGTACATCACTAAACCGAACGATTTAGAGCAGTCTTCAACACAATTGACTGTAAAAGAGGTTCAAAAGCCAGCACCTGACTTACAGAATCTATACCAACAAGAATTTGTAGAGGTAGAAGTACATATTGTTGATTCTAAGTCAAATGCGCACAGAAAATCGCAAAAAATACAACAAAAACAAAAATGTAGTCGCTCTCGGAAATCATTTAGTCCAAACAGGGACTCAAATTTAAAGAAAATTCATAAGAAGCAACAAATTCAGCAATTTCTACAACAAAGACAGCAAGAATATCAACAGCAACAGCGGCAACAACGCGAACAATATCTGTCCAATGAAAGCAATACCGTTACTGCAAGTAATTTTCAACGACAGGATACTAAAACTAATAATTCTGATGACGAACCCATTCCAAAAGCTTCAATACGTCCACTTTCAAAATCTGTATCTAAACCGAAATCTTCCTCAGCACCCAAGACTACGAATTTCCCGCAAATATCTCCGCCTAAAATGCCCTTCCCCTCGGCGTCCCTGGCGGACGAAGCTCCATTGCCACACATTTCTACATTTAAAACCCCATTTCCTCTTGAGAATCCTAACACCTGTTTTGGCTCTCATCAACCGAGCTCTCCCACCAAGCCACACGCAAGTAATCTCATCGTATTGGAGGATAAGGTACTCTCGCAAGATGAAAAAATTGATTTGACTGTTCTTGGTTTTGCTAAGCCAAAATCAGAACCAGGCTCCGAATCGGAGCCCTCAGTGGTTATGCCGCTGCCTCGTATCATAAAAGTAGAACAAGAGGAGTTACCGGTAGTCAGTCCAACGGTTACGTTTACGTTTCCATCATCGGTCCCGGTGAACAAAAATCAACCCAAGAAATTTATTGTAGCTGCAGATAAGTTAAAGTTATCGAAAGACAAGATTGCGGCTTTAGCCAAGCAAATCAAAACCCGAGCCATGCAGCAACAAGTACAAAATCAAAAGCAACAAGAGACTGCTTCCGATACAACAATAAAATCAACAACAGATCCTCAGTCACATGTCACCGTCGACGATATCAATAAAGATGTGTCGACTAATCAAAGGTCTACCATGGTACGAGTACAGTCTCCCACCGTGAAATCTTCTTTGTCAGTAGCAACTTCTAGTTGTAAGCTCGATCCCTTAAAGACGTCCAGAGTAGAGCTGAATTCATCTACAACCTCATCTTCAGAAAAGCTTGAAGTCGGTTCCATCATACAATTGTCTCCTTCTGCTTTTAACCAACAGCAAAAATTCGAAATAAAGCTTGCCCCTATAACTCACCTGGAATCAGAAAAAACATCGGCTGTTAATGACATGGCAAAAATTGGTTCCATTATTGATTTGTCCTCTAATGTAATCGTTCAAAATGTTACTCCCGTTAATAAGGATACCGTTATGGAGACATCTACAGGAAATGAGGTAAACATTATATTTTTAATGATTTATACCAATTTTGTAAAGTCCTCGCTAACTATAACAGTATACAGTTTTTTGTAATCGCTGCAACTTTTAACTTGATGTTACAATTGTCGAAAATTTGATAATTGCTATTTCATTTTGAAAAATTTCCCAACCTTTTTTAACTATTTTTTAAAGCTTCATAAAACGACCAACTGGTAGCTTGAAGATAAATTAAGTCCACAGCTCTGACAAAATAATTATTATATAAGTGGTAATTCCATTCAACAACAAATTGTATTTGGGAATGGAGATTTTCAATTCCTATGAAATAGAATTGCATTTCGCTGTTTTGAGAAATTGTATTTGTAAATTTCAAGTTTTGACTCTTCTACGAAAGTTCTAGCTAATAAAAAAGAGCCCAGTAAGCATTTCTGATAACTGAAAAGGAGAAAGAGAATAAAAAAGGATTAGCAGCAAGTAATTATCATTTGCCATTTCGGTATCAGTTTGGCCAAAAAGCTCGCCGACGACCCCTCTTCTCTTTTCTTTTTCGAATTTAATTTTTTTGTGTAGAAAAAATATAATCGAAGCAACATAAAAAGAAAGATTTAGCTTTAAAAAACTATAGTAAAGATTTACCTTTTCTTCCAAAATTCATGCAAATGCTTATTGGGATATATTTCCCCTTTCTATAAATTAAATAATTGTAAACCTTCCCAGATTCCAGATAAAGATGCTCTACCCATCGAGGTTTCAACATCTTTTAGCCAAGGTGCTTCAGGTCAGCTTACATCGAATATCGAATCACCTGAAAATTTTGTAACTATGCAAGTTCTTTCTGTGGAAGCATCTCCACCTGAAGATATGCCCCGTTCCGTACTTGAAAGATCTGAGATAATGCCAGCGGTAACATTGGAAGATACTTCTTATGTGTCGCAAACATCGAAAGCTGAATTTCAAACTGCAACAAAAACTGTAGAATCTCAAATTAAGAATGTAAAAGCCTCAGTAGAGGGCGAAACAGCTCAAAGAAGTCGTATAAAAAGAAAAACACCTGCTGTACGAATTATAAAAGAAATCGAATCTGATTCTACTTTACTTTCTGCTGTGGATTTTATTGCCGAACTTTCGGCTTCAGCACAATTTAATGAAAGTTCTGTACTAGAGCTTTCGGAAGATGAACTCATTTTGAATGCATCAGTTAAAATGGATGATATGCTATCTTTAGCTAAAACGGAGAAAGCTAAAGAGTCAGAAATGAAACAAACAAACAGATTTAAAAATGTTGCAAGTGTATCGGATGCTACAAAATTATTGGCAGATTTTTTTGCCGATAATAATTTTAATAAAAGCACTCCAAAATTAGTAGAAAATAAAGAGTTATCTGGTGCAGGATGTATTAATGAAAATATATTAATTACTACATCTGCGGGATGTGTTGAAACACAGACGGTTACTCCATTGGAGCAACAGCTACAAGCAAATGAAAAGCTGCAACTCAGCCAAAAAAATGACAATAGTAAATCCGTAGTGTGTGTGACCGAAATGGAAAAACAACAGCAAGAACTCAAAGGAAAACAGCAACAAGATGGTTGGTTAACAGAAGATGCTGAAAATTTCTTATCACTGAATGTAATATCAAAATCACTGTATAGCGTAAATAAATCACAGTCAAATCAAATCCAAAGCCATGATAGTAAAGGGCCGAATATAACAGATGATACCGAAACTCTTCATAAAGAAATTGTGACTCAGAAACCAACAGCGAAAGCAAAGAAAAAAGTCATTTTAGAAAAACGTAATCAACAAGGTAAGGACGATGTGAAAACAGACGCAGTTTCAGAGAGGGATTCAAATGAGCCAAAGAGCAGTACATCTAAACATGTACCAAAATTCAAAAAAGGTAAAATTAATTTGGTACAACGGAAAAAGAATGTAAAAGCTGTAGATGATAGTAAATTGAACAAACAGCCAACACTGGATGAGATGATAAAAGAAGAGGTGAATACCAACCAAAGTAAAGTAAATTTGGAAAATATGCTTCAGATCGATCAACTGGCTGGCACAAATTCAAGTCAAAATGCTGAAAAAGTAGACCAAAATTTCCTTCCGATGATAGCATTATCGGATCTTGAAGATAAAGTAGATGAGTTTGACCCAAAACTGTTAGATAATGGAAAAAAATATCCCATTGAAGGTCATCATGATTTAACTAAGATTGATTCAGAACTTCTACAAGGTGGTAAAAAAGATCTAACTGCAAGTCAGAAGATTATAAGAGATAATGATAGAGTTGAGAACACTTCAAAACTATATCAATACGATAACAAAGATCATATTGAAGATCAAAAATCTACAAAACCTTATTGCAATGTACCTAACGTTGACTCAAATATACTTGAAGATAATAACAGATATCACATTGATGGTCAACACACTACCAGCCTACCAGAACACCGGGATACAGCTGGGGTTGATTCGAAACAATTACAAAGCTGTGAGAAGTCTTATACAGAAGAGCATCGAACTATTACAGATTATCGTGATCTATTCTTGGTTGGTGAGAATAATAAAGATCATTTGGAAGATCAGTACTATGCTAGAGACTATCACAATGTAGTTCAAGTTGATTCCAAATATCCACAAAATGATAACACAGATAATACGGAATTTCAGAAAACTCTTAGAGAATACCAAGGTATAGCTAAGATTGATTCAAAGCAATTACAAGATTGTAAGAAACCTCATACAGAACACCAGTCGACTATCAAGAACGACAGTCATACAGAACACCAGTGGACTATCAAGTCGACTATCAAGAGCGATGCAGCATTGAGTGATTCAGTTCTGTTACAGTGTGATAATAAAGAACATGTCGAAAATCAACAGAAGATCGGTGATTGTGACGATGTAGCTAAGGAGAAACTGCTGCGTGATTTTAGCAAAGATAATATTGAAAATGAAGTACCAATCAACGATGATTATGCTATAACAAAAGCTGTGTCTGAATTGTCACAAGTTGGTAACAGAAATGGCACTGACCATCAAAAGCATACTGCAGACGGCCATGATATATCTACTGTTGAGTCGAAGCAGAGTTGTAAGCAATCTCCTACAGAAAAACAACCGACTGTTGAACCAAAACTGTTACAGGATAATAATAAAAATAATTCTGAAGATCAATACACTACTATAGACAATCATGATGTAGCTAATGGTGATACAGAACTTCTAAAAGATGTTAGCAAGGCTCTTGCTAAAAGTGGAGGTTTTACCAAAGATTATGATGGTGTAATAAAGGTTAATTCAGAACAATCACAATGTTATAATCACGTAGTTGTGACTGAAAACCAACAGAATACTGGAGATTATCATAATGTAGCTACGCAGGATACGAAAACTTTGGAAAGCTGTAAAAAATCTCATGCAACAGAGCAATTGGCGACCATAGACTGTGGTGATGTAGATGTTCAGAATTCAAAACTGCTGCAAGATAGTGTCAAACATCGAGCTAAAGGTCAGCAGGCTGCCGCAGACTACCACGATACAGTGGATTCAAAGGTGCTAGCAGATGTTATGAGTGATAATTATGAAGTTCAACAAACTCTCAGAGACTATTATGATGAAGTTAAGGTTGGTTTAAAAGATTTACAAGATAGTAAGATATCTTATACGGAAAAGCAACCGATCTGCAAAGATCATTATGATGTTACTAATGATGATTTAGAACTATTAAAAGATGATAACAAGTATCTTGTTGAAGACCAAAAAACCATCAGAGGTTATCACGATGTAGATAAAGTTGATTCAAGTTTGTTTTATGACGGTAAGAGGGGTAGTACTAAAGATCAAATTACTAGAGAACATTATGATGTAGCTAATAAAAATGAAGGCACTGCAAGTGTTCATCATGATGTAGCTACGATTGATTCAAATTTGATACATTATGGTAACGAAGATCAGACTGACGTTCTCCAGAATATCTGTGATTCCCCTCATGTATTTAAAATTCATTCAAAGCGGTTGCAAGAGGATCAGGAAATTCATAGTGAAGAGCAAGAGATTATAGAAAATTCTCATGATGCATCAAACGTTGATTTGAAACAGCTTCAAGATGACTTGAAATGTCATCCCAAAAAGGATCAGCCTACCAGAGAACATGATGAAGCTAAGGTTGATACAAAGCATCACGGTGAGAAATATCTCTCAGCAGATCAGCAGCCTCTCAACGAACCCCTGAACTCTTCAGTTAACTTGAAGGAGTCGAATAAAGAACTCTCATTGAAGGAAAAGTTAAATATATGGACAAGTTTAGATTCCAGAAAGCAAAAAGAAAAAGAACTGGAAGCTGCCAAAATGTTAGTTTCCCTTTTAGGCACTTCAAGAGAAGACAAAGCAGAAACGAACGTAAATGACTCTGCGCAACAACGGCCTATAACCAAATCTGAAGCCACTGATCAAACGGATTTATGTGGATATGTGCAGGATGCTAAGGATTCTCTCAAATATAAGGGGGAAACCAAATGTGCAGAAAAATCAAAGTCAAATACTGAGACAACAAATATGAAATCATGTTTCGATACCCTTCCTACAGATAAAGCGGAGGAAAGGCTCGAAGGTAACGCAGAGATAAAAGAAATACAAAGGAAAAGAAAGAAACATAAATTGGACTCTGTGGAAAGTGATACCTTAAAGAATAGTAAAGCAAGCTTAGTCGAGTGTGAAGAAAATGCAGAAATTCAACAATCTTCTGTGATAGACTCTAAGGAAAAATATGGGACTCACGATAAGGAATTTGGGAAAGATTTTCAAACTATAAAAGAGAACGATGCAAAATTGTCTTTTATAAATACTGAAGAACGCAAGAGTGAAAAAGGGATTAAGGAAAAAATAAAAGATTGTTCTACTTTTAACAGACAGCCAAAATCTAGTCTAGTAAATAACGGAGGAACTATAGCAGTATCCGCGAAAGCATTTGAAAATATCGGTCTTAAATTTCAAGTATCCGTAGTCGAAGCAGAGAGCGATCTTGAGGTTGAAAATGTGGATCACTGCACAAGAGAAGACTCCAATTATTACGAGGAGACCGAGAATGAAGAAAGCACTCAAGAGCTGTTAACAAGTAAGCGAACTCGTAAGCGACTAAGGAAGACTGTTGATATCAGAAAAGGTCCCTGTGGTATAAAAACTCCTAACGAAACGGACTCTGATGACAATGGGAATGAGGTATCCACACCAAACGAAGACAGTAGAAGGCATGAATTATCATCAGCGTGTAGCTTCGATGATAGTCACGGATTTCTTGGCTTCGATGAAACTTCACCTAGTTGTCGTAATTTAGAGGAAAGTTTAATAAGAATTATAGCAGCTACAAATGCCATGGAGAAGGATGAGGAGAGAGAGAATGAAAAGGGAAACGTAGATATGAAACCTTCTGATGAATTCCAACTTTTCAAAGAAACATCTGAGCCAAGAGATAAAGGCAACCTTAAAAACTGGCTAACCACGGGAAAAGCGGGGCAACCGCCAATGGAAAATGAAACGGCATCAGAAGATATATCATCACAGGTTTCTTCTAAAAACATAATGCCGCTCAAGAAACGTTGGGAGTTGGCGGACCAACAAAAGCGTTCAGAGACTGATATAACCGACGATACATCACCTGCGCATGTCGATGATGATGATATTGCAGATTTTATTTCCGACCGAAATCTCAAGAAATCTGATGAAAATACCCATAATAAGCGGAGACTGCATGATCTCAGTAATGAAATTGAACCTAAGGAGAAATCTGTAAAGAAAGTTAAACTATCCACTGAAGAAGATGAAGAAGGCGAGGAAATGCGGACTAGTATTATAGAAGATATACATAACAAAATAGTCAAGACTACTCCAATCAACGTGACAACACTTAACTTTTTAGATAAAACTTCGGGGATATTAAAAGTTAGTGAAGAAAGTCCAGCAAGGAAAGATTTATCTCTGCAAACAGGGTCTGAAGAAAACAGTGAGACTGAAAAGGTATCTGATGCTGAATCGCCGAATAAATTTAACAAAATGTGGTCAATTAATAAATCTATAAGCTCTTTAGCTAATAATGACCCTCAAGAAAGTTCAGAAGCCTCTTTGAAAGAGGTCGAGTTTTCAGGTGAAATCAGAATAGAAGCAGAAACCCCAACAGCAAGCACACCGTTGCCAAAAAAACGTGGCCGCAAGCCGAAAGCTTTATTGATTTCACCTAAAAAAAGTATCGACGATACAAATCAGACAGATTTAAAGGATTTGTCTAAGGATAATACAGCAAATGAATCAGTATCCGAATCAGCTTTACCGAAAAAACGTGGCCGTAAGCCGAAAGCTTTACTGCTTTCTTCGCAAAAAAGTATCGACCTTACGAATCAGACAGATTTAAAGCTTTTATCTAAGGATAATATGGGAAATGAAACAGAATCCGAATCAACTCTACCCAAAAAACGTGGCCGAAAGCCCAATAAGAAATTTTTTGAAGATACCATTTTCTCGACATCTACGCCTGTAATAAAGACGGAAGTATTAAAGTCTGCTAACGTAGAAACAAGTAAATCTCTTAACTCGACTCTGTCTGTAGGGGAATCTACTTCGATTCCACGAAAGCGTGGACGTAAACCTAAGGCTAAACCGGATTCCACGAACATTACAGGAGAAGCTACAGAAAGTAAGAAAACTGTGATAGATACAACCTTAGATTCGATGGATGTGAGAACCGATATGTTAAGCGATACCAGTTTACTAGAGACAACATCTGAAGTAAACGCACCTGTGCCGAAAAAGCGTGGTCGAAAGCCAAAGGACGCAAAAACAACAAGCTCAACTGTGATATTAAACAATAAGGAGCCAAATTCCATCATAGAGATATTTACTTCGAATTTAGTTACCAAACAGGAGCCTACGGAAGAGCATAAATTAAAGAATACTGAAGTAAACTGTGCTCTCGACATTTCCAAAAAGAAATCAGTTCAGTCTGAAGAGATTTCCTCAAAAGAATCACCTTTGTCACCTGCAACAAGCATCACTACTTTTGATCAATATCAAAATCCTGACGAAAACTCTGAGTTATTAAACGCGAGCTCACAAAATAATGACGCGGAAAAAGGTACAGGAACTTTTAATCCGCGATTGTTATTGATACATTCACGCTCTGAATTGAACACTGATAAGCGACTGACCGAAACTGCAGGAGAACCTGGACCTGGTTTTTATAAGTGTGGACTCTGTTTAGGAAATTCGAAGAAGGGGAAGTGGAAGTCGCATTTGGGTGAACACTATGGCGTTGGTTGGATAAAAGGGGAGCCTGAACTGGTAAGATCAGATATATTTTATTATCTTACTACTTTATCGGTTTTTCAGATAATTTACCTAAGTAATAAAATCAAAGTTCGTTAGAAGTGTTAAGTTTCAAAATATTGGCAAAAGTTGGAAATGTCAAAAAAGAAATTAATTTCTGAATATGTATAAAGTCCATTTTCAGTTCGGGTAAAGAGTCAGTTTGTGTCTTTATAACTCATTAGAATCCTCTGTCTTCACAGAATGTGCGGTCCCGATCTGCTGTACTGGGTACCATGATCCACTATTACAAAGAGACCAAAGTAAAAGGCCTTACATGTCGTTTATGCCAACGTCTGTACCGCTCCGCTTTGGGACTCTTAACACATTTGGAAACATGTGGCACCTCAGCCGAGGAGCAGATGAAGAATCGCGTCGAGTGTGAGTTCTGCAAAAATAAGTATATGCCACTTTCCTATCCGATACACAAGCGCACCTGCTCAGTGCGTCTGGCGTCAATAGCGAAGGAATTGGCTGACAATGGCGAGAAAGAAAAACAGGAGACTGCAGCTGACGGTGTGCTTAATAATGTTGGACGTATCAAGCGTCAATCGGTGATGAAGTACGTGTCTCATTATAGTATATTAATTTTTAATTGCTATTTTTCTCTTCATAGAGCTGAAACAAAATTAAAGGAAATTGGTGAGGCGTTGTTAGAAACGGTCGAATCTGAATTTGAGCCTACCAAGGTTAGTTTCTTTTCTTCTTATAGCCCATAATCTATTGAATTAATCGATTAAAAATAGTTAGAATCATTACTAAATTACAATTAATCGACAATCTCGGATTAATTGATTAATCAGCTTTCGAATAGTGATATAGTCACAATTTAATTGTTACTTGAAAAGTTTTTAAATCGATTAACAAAATAGTTTCTTACTCAGGAGTCTTATTATTACCTTTTTTACTTCTTTCATAGCATATAATACACCACCCACCTGTCTGTGCAGCTGATTACCATCCTAAGTGTTTAGAAGACTCTCGTAAGTCCGGTAAAATGTTCTGTCCACAAAAAGTGTGTACATTTACTTGCTTGGACTTTGCTGAGATGGAGCAACATTTATCCGAATGTCAATTCAAAATTAAGCCTGGCTATCACTGTACGCTTTGTAAGTCAATGAAAGTGTTTGAAACGCAAGAACTGGCCGTGGAACATGTGAAAGCATTACACAAACAAGGCCGTCAGGTTCAAGACTTCGACGGCGATAGCTCAGACTGCAAGATTGGCAGTGAAGCTTCTTCATCGGATGAATGCTCATCTGATGTTGATTCCGACGAGGATGAAGCGGATAAAAATTCTGAAGATGAAGATGGACAAAATAAGTCCAAAAAGAAGAGCAATGTTATGAAGAAATCGTACAGAATTTGTAAAAAGCAGAGCAATAAGAACCAATGTATGTACAGCAGTTTTTTTAAGATAACATTAATTTAAAATTTATCTAAAATCAAAATTTATACATATTTTCAGTGTACCCAACGCGTTCGTCGAATATAACATCAGACGTCATTAAAATGTGGCAGGAATTGTAAGTTAACTTTTCAAGCAATAAATAGCAAAATAAAATTTGTTGTTTATCACGGTCATGAACCAAAACAATTAAACTTTTTAAAGCTCTCCAACCTTAAGTGCATTTGTTTTTAACATATTTCTACAAGCAATCCACTATAATTTTTTTATTTAAATTAAAAGTAAATAAAATGGAAAATTGTTCAGAAGACAGTTTTTATTTGCAGCACATCGCAAAACTTCGTGGATGAAATGCTATTTCCTTATGCAGCACCAAATTTTAAGCTGCACGATGCGCACAATGAAATTATTCAGAAATTGCTACCCCGTCAAAAGATTTCGATGAAATTTGCCTTGTCCAAGAAATCGGAGATAAATGCGGTCTTCGGGTTACCCGAACCTGTAGAATGGACGCAATTGAATCGTTTCGAAACTTTATCTCAGAAAAGTATTGCTTAAAATACTCTCAGTCTTGATTGAAATACAATTTTTTAACTTTCAACTTTATTCTATTTTGTAGATGACAGTTTTATATTTATAGGCGCTCCAATAAATGCAATCGCTTGGGCGCCCTTGCCAGACAGCAGTAGTGATGGAACACAGTTTCTGGCCGTTGCTTATCGTAAAGATATTGACCAATACACGCGCACATGTGGCACAAAGCCAACACCAACATTAATATTGATATACAAGATCAATAAGCACATCGAAGAGGTGTCGGAGAAAATTCAATTGCATTATGCTGTACGCATATCGAACGGTCCAGTGCATTGTTTCGAATTTGTGCCCAGCGGTGGTTACGCGTCCGTTGCAAATCGCTTGGGTTTGCTAGCTGTTGGCACGGCGTCGGGTGAAATTTGTATCTACCCGTTGCCTTTAAAAGTCGAAGAGGAAAACTCAAATGAAATGATGCTGGATGGTGGTGCAAACAATGAGACAAAGGAATCAAATGGAAAAGTAAATGTAATAGATTTAAAACCTGCACTGAAGCTTGTTTTGGATTTAAGCACTTTGAGTGAAGAAGATGATGACCAGAATGATGCTAAGGAGGCAAAGCTGCATTGCACACGTATTAAGTGGTCAGAGGTAATATAAAAAAGTGTTTTCTTATTAATTTCCTTTCTTCTTTTGTCTTAAGAAGGCAAACTCAATTCTTCGACTGCAAATGATTATCTCGGTTCTCGTCTTGACTGGAAAACGTCGTCTCGATCTCTACTATCGCCTCAAATTCGGCACGAGAAGGCTGTTTAGGCTCTTGCTCTCAGCTTTCGTCATGACTAAGAAAGACTGTCTTGATCTCGACTCTCGTCTCGACTGGAAAAGCCTGTGTCGATCTCTGTTCCAGTATGGATATCGCAATCACTAATAAAGTTCTAACGACACATTTAGATAAACAGTATTAGGAAATTTATTGAAACTGCAGTATTACGAATTTATTTAGTATTGACAATTTTGTGAAAACTCAAAATTATGAGGTTTTTTCTATTTTGTTATCATTCTGGAATTATTCTAAGCTCGATCTCGCAAGTAATTCCGCTCATGGTTTAGTCATTTTGCAACTACAGTTTCTTTACGCCGTGGCCTAGTGTGAGACCAACTGCATACTAACCCATGCGTTCGGGGTTCAAGTACCGATTGATGCTCGCCGTCCAATTTCTTCTATTCTTTTTCATATCAATTTTATAAATTTATAAGTTTTTTCATTAACTAGAAAGTGTGTAAACAATTTTTATTTTCGTTTTTTAGACTCGTGAACATATACATATTTGCGCTGGTTACTCGAATGGTTTCGTTGGTATTTGGGATATCAGTGACGATGAGAGTGAGAATCTCAATCGTTTTGTGATAAATGAAATGCGACATTTTGTTCCTGTCAGCTATTTCTTTACGGGCGAGCGTGGTATGCGTGGTATGTAAAGATTATAAAAACGAATTTTAAATACTACTAGCAAGTTGTATTAATCGCAACTAAATTTCAGATATGGCGCTGCATTATGATACCACGGGACTGCGCTGGATAGCGACGTCTTCATATGCGCGAAGATTTTTTGTTTATGATTTGCGTGAATTGGGAAATCCTTTCCAATTAGACAATTATTCAGTTAAAAATATTGTCAATGCTGTCGATTGGCCAATAATGTGGGAAAATGTAGGCTTGTCGATGGGCGATGGATTTCTAAGTCGAGGTATTTTATTGCATTTATTTAGTTTAATTGATATTTTAAATGTATTTTAAGTTGATCTCATTAAGTTTAATATTATTTAATAACAATTATATATTTTACAATAGATGGACTGAGTGTTTTGATACGCAGTCCAATGTGTGTGAATGTTGTGAATTCCAAGTACGATCAAATGATCTGTGGTGTCAACCAAGCCAAATACAGTCCCTTACTGAGTGCTTACATAAGTGCAACGGAAAACGGTGACCTGCTGTTTCATGCAGTGCGCGAGCTGCACTACGACGTGCGTAGAAAGCTAGGGGACGCCATGAGGGCATGGGCTGCAGTGGACGTGAAATGCTTGCAAGGCACAAAGTTGCCAAAAATCAGCGACAAACCCGACGAAAGCGCTCCCCGGTTTGAACCGGACTATAAGGACAAGTATGGCTTGGTCTTTACGCCCATAATGAAGGTAAGCATTTCTGAGGTTCCATTTGTTTTATTATTTGTAATTTCTTCCAATTATTTTAATTCGTCCTACTTTACTTTATAGTTTTCTCCAAAAATTTCGGCAGCTTACAAAAGTCAGGAACGCCGACCTGCGCAACATTTGCGACGTTATATGCGAGTCAACAGTTTGTGTTGCAATCTTAATGCTGGCGCGCATGAGCTGGTAGCGTGCGGCTTCGAAAATGGCTTCCTTCGTGTTCTGTCTTTCAGACGGAACAAATATTTTAAATAAGAACTATTTAACACCAAATATTTGTATTTAAAGATAAAATTGTAAAAATTGTACACTTTAAACTAAGCTAACATTAAGCATTCTAGTAAGGCATTGTTTCTGAGAAACTTTTTTATGTTTACAATCCAATGAATTTTCGATTTTAACTACTGTTCTATTTAAACTTAGTTGTAGTTCCGCATGTGCTGGCTATAAATATTAAAACAAAACGTTTTACTCTAAGAACAAAAATTGGTAAGCTATTGTAAAAATTTGTAAGCATTTTTTAAGCTTTTTAAGCGTAATTATTGATTAGGCAAACTGTTATAAAAGTGGCATTTAAAATAATTTGTTGGAAAAGTATGTTACATAATCAGAAAGTTAATATAAACTTTTTATAAAATATGAATCTATGCTAGAACTATATTAAAACAGATAATATTTGTATGTACGAGAACTTTATTTAATTTTGTGTACGTATTTTAAATTTTGAAAAAACCAAAAAATATATTTATTCAGCTGGTGGAGCTGCAGGTGTCTCCGTCGGTGCCGGCTCTGCAGGTGCTTCTGCTGCTGGCTCTTCAGCTGGAGGTGGAGGTGGCGGTGGTGCTTCCGCTGGTGCTTCAGCTCCCGCTTCTGGTGCTCCAGCTGCAGCTTCTGGTGTTGCTTCGGCTGGAACAGCAGCGGCAGGTGCCTCTTCACCAGCCTCGCCGCCTTCACCTTCAGCAGCTGGTGGCGGTGGTGGCACTTCGCCCTCACCCTCAACGCCTTCCGGTCTAGCTTCGTCAACTGGGGCTGCAGATTCATCAGCAGGTGCTACGAAGATAGTGCAAAAAGGTTAGTTTTTGTTATTTAAAATAGGGGAATTTAAATGTCAGTGATTACCTGGCGCTGGAGCTGGTGCAGGTTCCGCAACTCGTGCAGGTGCAGCTGCCTTTGCGGCCTCTTCTTCAGCTTTTTTCTTGGCCTAAAAGATAAAGATATTTTTGTATTAGAAACCATAACCATGAGATTTTTTCGTATATCGTTACTTCTGTTACCTTTTTAGGTGCTTCCTGCTCTTCTTTTAGCGCCTCTGCTCTCTCTTCGGCGGCTGTCTTATAATTCGGCGGGAAGAATTTAATAGCCTCCTCCTTGCCGATGACAGTGTTGGGACTGACATAGCTGGGTCCGTAGGTGGCCATCGAAAGCATAGTGTTCGAAGTTTGTTTGGCCACCTTGAAGACAATCTTGTCGGAGCTGAAAGTGAAGCGAAGTTCAAGGTGAGAATTTGCACTTATAATCGCTCTGCATGATCGCTTACGCTGTATGCGGACTCTTAGCGTATACTTGATCCGAGCTGGCTATGTACTGAGCTTCCTCGACATCGTCACTGGTGAAGAAGCCGTAGAGTAGGACGTCGTCTTTGTTCCTCTCAGCCAAACTGATGAGATCTCGCTTTTTGTACGCGTCGAAAGCCATGATGACATGTGGCGGCTCGGGCACAGGATCTGGCGGCAAGAATTCAGTGGTTTGCGTACGGAAGTACACGTAAATAAGCGCAGCATGTGTGCGGTTGTTATTCGGCACCCAAACAGGTGGCAATATGATGGTTTTTGTGCGTGTACGTTTCTTCGGCGCCTCCTCAACCAGCTCTTCCTGACCCTCTTCCTCCTCCTCTTCATCATCATTCAAATCCAGGCCCATATCTAAAGGTGGCATTTCAGGCATCTTTTGCTCTTCAGCAACTTCACCGCCTTCGCCTTCTTCCTCTTCCTCTCGTTCGCCTTCAGCCTCCTCGCCTTCAATACCCTCTTCAGTTTTCGTGGGCATCTTACTGCTGCGTGGTTCTGATATTTCAGGCTCTTCCTCTTCCTCCCATTCCTCACCCTCTGGAAGATGAATATTTTCATTTTAGCACTGTATTCATATATATATCGTTTTATAAAACTTTACCTTGCAGTTCCACTTCGATCTTCACTTTCATGGGCGATAAAATTGGTTGCGTAGTAATCTCTTCGCCATCGTCACCCTTCGTAGTTTCCGTTTTGGTCAAGTCGTTAGCGTACATTTGCAGAATCTCGCTGATACTCAAATTCGTTCCGTCCGGAACCTTCCAGAAGCAGAGCAACAGCTCCTTGCCGTGCAGCTGCTCAATGATATCCGGGTCCAGAGGATTGCGGCATGCATAGTTGATGACTTCGAAATCATCTTTCGAGACCGTTACTACACGTCGGTCCTTGCACTGAATCTTGTGAGCGTCTGCAGGCTCCGTGATCTTTTTGTACATATCGCGATTCACTTGTGGACCGAACATCGTTATTCCGATATCGGTCAGATTCTCCATGATCGTATCGGTGACGTAGTTCAGATAATCACGTCGCTTCTTCGTTTTCTCGGCCAGTTCAATTCGTGCCGCTTCGGCTATAGCGAACTCCTTCTTACGAATTCGTTCGACTTCCTCGGGCAGCGGTTCCGTGAGATTGTAAACTTGACGAGGAGTTTTCGAGGAGAGCAGGTTCAATTCTTGGGTGATCATTTTCATGAGTTTGGGGACGTTAGTACCGAACATCAGATTAACGGTTTTTCCACCCTTGTTGGGGGAGGGCGTGAAATAGAAGTATATTTGTTTAATTCCTCTGTATAGGTTTCTTAAACAGTTTCTACCGTCTTTTTTTATTTAAAAAAAACTTTTCAAATTAAATACTCTCGCTCTAAACTCTTTCTCCCTCTGCCCTTTACTTACCGTTACAAAGAGCCAGGTAGGTTCGCTCTTTTTGCAAAATCGTTTCAAGCAGGTGATTGTGTCCGCTTTACACTGAAAAAAATGCAGACATGTGTGAAACCAAAGATATATTTACCAGTTTCTTGCATGTTTTGACATAATTTTAAGCGATTTGTTGGGTTTCGGATGGCTTGAGGCTGACATTTTTACCACACTAATTTTTACTCACAATTGCTAGATGCAAATTGTCACCACCGATTTCCAATTTAATTTTTCTCAAGCTGCCCACCATGCCAAGACAAGGACCGCACCACTCCGAGTACACATCGAGCACTGTTGGGAATTGACACACATGAATTCAATCTTTAAAACAATAATTCCTATTAATCAGAACCCCACCCCACCCATCCCTCTACAACAACCAACAACATCATTACATACCCAAAAGTCCTGGTCGTTCAAGGAACTTTTCGAAATCTTCGTCTGTGCTGATGTCTGCTTGCAGTTGTTGCTGTCCACCCTTCTTGGCCATGGTTTAGCTGCAAGTTTTTTTACGAGAATTTTGTCCACTAAAGCCGTTAAGCCGAAATGGCGATTTTTGCAAAATTTAATTATGTTTTTATAGCCGAAAAAAGTGTCTATGAAAAAATTTCCTGTAATTTATAAATTTGCTGTCATGTTTGTGTGAATTCAATCGATCAAACTTGTTGGAATTGGGCGCTGAGTCAGTGACGTACAGGACGAAATATTTATGTAAAATTTTGGCTAAATGAATTATAGTTCTCAATAACAATTACGAGTATAACATATTGTTAACGCATCTTAATACAGATTTTTTTTGATATAAATATGAAATCATTTATTATTTTCATAAAAATTAATAAAATTCCTTAAATAAATGCACCTTCGGAAAATATCGAACAAAATGTAAATCGAACAAAATGTAAAACAATAAATTGGTAAAATGGATCAAAAAGGTTCTAATTGTCGAAATTAATTATTTTTGGTCCAGCAGAAAAGAAATACGACAACGGTTCAAATATAAAAATCTAAAATAATTTTTATATTCCGAATAACTTTTAGTCGATTTGAGGCGATTCCTTTAACAGAGAATATAAACTTTTAATCATTTCCATGATTACAGTTAACATTTTTACGATTCGAAATAAATGTTGTGTAACCGGGTAATAGATAAATTCTCCGAGTTTCTAAAGATTTATTACAAAAACTCGAAAACGTATTAAGTTATCCACAGTCTTAAATTTTTCTTGTAAAATTAAGAACTAACTAAACAATAACATCATTTCGATAGAGGAGTCTTGTGAATAAACGTACCCTTTGAGAAACAGTGTTTGCATTGCAATATTGTGAAGTTGTAAAGGAATGAGTTTAATAAAAGCTACTAGACATCTTAAAAAGTCCTTCCGTCTTTGGAGTATTAAGCGGCCTTTAATACCAAAAATACAACAGCATGAAAAAAACATTTAGGCGTGTCGTGTAGTGTGAGCGGCAGCCTCATATGCAAAAATAATAAAATTGCTCTTAGTACGTATGTTAGCTAAAACTACCAGGCGCTCATAGACAACAAGTGGAGATCAGCGACGCCATGAAGGAACAGCAAGATTTATGTTTGAGAAGCACTGTAACGTTACAAAAGGCACTGGAATTAGAGACCCACATATTTCCGAAATTCACTATTGGTGATGCTACCCGAAAAACAGGCGCTCATAAACATGAGATAGGATGGTGCGATTTATGTTTGAGAAGCACTGTAACGTCTTTTAAAAACCATTGTTGCGTGAACGTTTGAAAACAACTAGGAAAAGAAAAGCGTGTCCAAACGGCGTTGGAGAGACACTGGAATTAGAGAGCCATATATTTCCGAAATTCACTATTGGTGATGCTACCCGAATAACAGGCGCTCATAAACATGAGATAGGATGGTGCGATTTATGTTTGAGAAGCACTGTAACGTCATTTAAAAACCACTGTTGTATGAACGTTTGAAAACAACTAGGAAAAGAAAAGCGTGCTAAAAGGCGTTAGAGAGGCACTGGAATTAGAGAGGCAATTATTTCCGAAATTCACTATTGGTGATGCCAGCCGAATAACAGGCGCTCATAAACATGAGATAGGAGGGTGGAGTATCGACCCAGCAGGAAATGATTTTCTCTCATGAGCAAACATTTAAATTTTTTAGTTTATAATTTCCATAGTTTTTTATAACAAAATGCTTAGTTTTCTATGCCATTGCTTACAATCGAAATCAAACAAAATCTTGATTCTTCTGAGAAATTAAAAGCCATTTCATTTGTATTTTTAAAGATTTTTGTTTTATTAATTTTCTGTTGTTTCCTGTTAATTTTAAATATTATATACCATTACGTAATAATAATAATAATAATAATTTTATTATTATCTTATCCTGTTTTTAGCTTTTATTATAATTTTTAATACATGAATTGTTTTGCTTTAATTTTTGAATGCATTTTTTATTGCATGACATTTTCTTTGTGGAGGCTTAAATGTTAAAACTGTCAATGTGTTTTCGTTAGTTTTATACTAAATATATGTATGTATGCTTGTTTTTCTTATTGGTATATGTATGGTATGTGTGTATGTGTGTGTGTGTATGTGTGTGTGTATGCGCGTATTCATGTATGCATTTATGCCACGATTCGAGTATTTTTGCTGCTAAGTTCTGGTAGCTTTTTCAATTTTTGTTTGTATTACAAATACACGTTGACATTGAATGATAAAATAGGTTTTTCCTTTTTTTCTTTTTTAAATTATTCTTTTTCCTGATAGTTGTTTATTCTTTTTACTGATAGTTGTTTATTCTTTTTACAAATTTCGACAAGTGTGTTGAAAATAAAACTATTTTACTACATTTTTTCCTGCTGGAAAAAGTTTGCTTTGATATTAAATTATTTCAACTGTATGATGCGTTTTCAGTCATGATTTTGGTATGTTTTTGTGATGTTGCGGTTTTGTTATGCGTTGTCACTCATGCAAATTCAGAATGTCACCACATATTTGCATAAATGAAGTAAGTTGTCGTTAAAATTTATTGCATTTGCCGTTTTTCTTATACTTATAAAAATTTCCTTGTATTTTACATCATCATTTACGCTTACATGACTTCACTAAGTGTGATTCTTGCTTTTTATTGTTGCCGCAGTCAATTAATTTTACATAGCTTTAGTATGAAGTTTGACTCTTCTAATGTGTGCATGTTGTTTTCTTTTCCTTTGTTAATATTAAATTTTATTCAGTAAAACTTCTAATACACAATATACACTACATTTTGCTTCGATGACCTGCGGGAGGTCTACCAGTGTTGCCTACTTATTAGAATGCTACTAACTTATACACTTAAGTGCTTTTAAGCGATATATCGATCTATAGATAGTTATACCTAAAAGCTAAGTAAGAGTATTTTTACAAGGTTTTGAGAATTTAAAAATATAATATTTATAAGTTATTAGCACTAAATACTAACTAAACCATAAAACACTGATTAATACAATTACGATAATAGATAAAATTATTAATTAAAATTAAATGCTTTTATGGGCACCGAAATATGTGCTTAAACGTAAAATTTGTTTCTTTATATGGCTTCATGCTCACGTAAAAACCTAAAATATTAGTATTTTTACCACAACTAAATAAGAAAATAAATTAAATATTAGGTCTAAATGTCTAAAAAATTATTTTCGTTCTTATAAATGGTCTTTTTAAAGTTTAAATTTTAGTTTTACCATTTAAGTTAGTATTTCTAGGTTACTTTTTATATTGCAAGTTTGTTGATGTTCTAAAATAGACTTGTTATAACTAACCTTTTAAGTTTTTTCAAATGCAGAAAATTCGTTACGAAATTGTGTTGTATTTTATAAAATACGTAAAGAAAAGCAAAAAAATTATTTTTAATTTTTGCTCTAATATTTTTTATTTAGACTGTTGTCATAGTTAAACTTTTTTATAGAATTATATCACAATTTTAATTTTTTAGTTTTACGGCTTAACATTAAAATATTTTAATAAAATAAATATAACTTGAAAAATGAAAAGAAACACGCAAAGTAAGCTTTTATTTTATGATTGCGCTCGTTGTAAAATGTGATCTTATGTATTTATTCTTTAAAACAATAAAACACACATTTTTTACAAATAACGGAATAAAATAAGTAACATTTCCTAAAGGGGTTTCTACAAGAATGAGAGAGATGAAAAGAAAGAGAGAGAAAGGGAGAGAGAGAGAGAGCAGTAGTCGAGAGAGAAATGAGAAAAGAGAAGATGAGAGCATGCAATGTGAAAATAACAGGACTGAATGGGATCAATGGAATTCATGACAGCTAAGAAGTAAAGAATAAATGATACAAGAGAATAAGATAAAAGGAACCCAGATTAGAAAACACTAAAATAATAATGAAAGTGAAATTGGAAAAGTAAGTGAACATTTTTATGAAGCTATTGAAATAATCGTATTAAAAACATTTACACGCTTTCAATTCTACTCAATTTACTTTAATTCGAAGCTAAACATGCATAAAAGTATCTAAATGTGGAAAAGTAGGTTGAAGATATAAGAAAACAGAAGATACAGTAAATATATCTTTACATCTGTGACAGACTTTAAGAGTACAGAAGATGTATGAAAAAAGACTTAACAAAGTTGATCGCTAAGTTTTCTGTTTTCTAAATTCTGGTATAATAGTAACAGCTTCTGCTAAAATCATTTTAAGTATTTAACTTAAATATGATTTCTTTTTTAAAATGTTCCATCAACACCATTTTATCTTATGTTGCCATAATCATACAAAATAGTTGCTGTTTTACTACATCTTCATCGTTTTAATTATCTTAATTAATAATCTAAACCTGTTCAGCTTAATCTTATTAATTGATGTATTAATTTTTTCACATGCATCCTATTTAATTTTATAATATTTTATACAAAACTATAGCACAAGCAAATTTTTGCCAATTTGTTGGGTTTTCTTTTTTAGTACAATACATGGCAAACCAAGTATGACTGGCGGTGCTAACAATTCCCAACTTCGTAAAACTACGTTACTCCTCTACTCTCGTAGTCATCCTAACAAGATTTTCACTTTTCTATTTTTAGTTTATATAGTTTTTGAGTATTTTCTTACGTTTAAGCACTAAAAATGACACTCATTCTTCCTATCTCTCATGTCTACTTGTTTGTCTACGTCTTTGTCCATTTTTAATCCCTTCATGGGTTTCTCTCTCAGAACTTATGAATTGCTATCGTCACATCATCTTTATCGTACAATTTAACTTCATCGTTCATACACGTCATCGTCTGTGTTGTTTTTATTGTAGTTGAAGTCATAATCGTAGTAGTGGTCAAAGTCATACATAATTTCATCTCTTTCTTTGCCATATGTTATCTCATTCTTAATTTCATCTCTATTCTTTACTATTTCCAAGAGTTTTTCCTCGTATCTCTCGTACTCTTCTATCTCATTACTTCACGCGTTCGTATCCATCAATTTGTGTTGCCGTCTCGTTCTTGCTATGCGGTGATTACTTCCAGTTTTCCTACGTTTACGTTTCGCATCTCGTTGGAAAGCTACATTTCCAGGATCGTCCGCCAACTGTGGATACTTGTGTATACTGTGTATATCAATGCCAATCCAGCCATCAACATCACCGTGCGATACGAGTTCTTCCTTCTCCTCTTCGGTCCAGTCGCCACGTCCCTGGAAACCAGCGGCCACCAATTGCTTCTCCAACTCCCAGGCGCGTTCCACCGCTCGCTTGTGTGCATGCTTCAGTATACGATGTCTCTCCTGTTCGGGATCGACGCCATACTTAATGATAACCACTGCATCGGGTCCATGCAAACGTAACTCTTTGGCAGCCGCTCCACCATGATCGGTGATCTCATGTGTTGATATATTGAACATGCCACCCAAACGTCTCAGCTCTTCATTGTCGTCTCTCAGCTTCAGCACATTATCCTTGACGAAATAAAAGACGTCCTGGTCGTGTATGCTGAAGTGTAAGTCGAGGAAGTACGAATTGTTGAAGACCGATGAGACCACATCCTGCACCACGCTATTCGAGCCATCGACCACGCTGACCATAGCGCGTCCCACAATACGCGACAGTAATACGCCCTCGCCAAAGACGCCGCGTCTGTAGCTGATGCGTGGCAAGAGGTTACGCGTTTTCGGTTCCACTTTGAGCAGCGGCTTCGGAACGAAATCGAAATCACTGAACTTTTCATTCGTCTTGTCGACAATGCATTCCAGACCTGAGATGACTCCAAAATCGGGAGCTAGTGTGCTCGATTTAATAGAAGCTTGTGGTTTATACTGCGAATCCTTTGTGTACTTAGAGCTTTGGATCATCGATAAATCGTAACCGAAGAGCTCCAGCCAGGACTCCAGATCGATCATGTAGTTTTGTGGTTTATTTGGGTTGATGGGATCGTTGTTGTGATAACGATATATGAAGACGTCCGTAGGATGTGACATTTCAGTGGCCAAAGTCTCCCAGAGTGGAGTCATCCACTGGCCTACAGTGGGATCATATACTCTGCCTTCGATGTACATCAGCTTCGTGTGTGGATCCAGCAGACCGCCGTGGAAATCGACGGGCACGAAGAAGTCCGGGTTGGTGTCTTTAATAATCCGACCAAATGGTGTACGCTTCATTTCCTTCACAATGCCGCCATTCAGATCGAAGAACGCCAGTGGCGAACCATTTTGATCGGTTGCCACATAGAAGCGTTGCTCTGAGTTCTCGATGGCAATCAACATTTCACGATCATCGTAAAGGAATTTCAGTGTTTTACCCAGTTTCGGCAAATGCATGTGAGTCAGCCGGCTGGGTGTTTTCGGATTGGCATAGTAATACTGAGTGACGTTACCCTTACTGTCATGCCACGCCACTAGACGGCCCCTGTCGTCGTAGTAATACCAGGTCTGGAAGCGTTCGCGTTCGAAGGCGTGTATAAGCTGGCCCCGGTTGTTGTAGCGGTACTTTTGCTCACCGCGACGCACCACATATCCACGTGCATCGTAGTTGTTAAACTCGACTTCTCCGACTTGTATGACACGGTCGCCAATGTCGTAGCCTAGATTTGTCTTCTCGCCTTGGTCGATGACACCCACCGTGTTTCCGTTCTCGTCGTACTGATACTTCCAATTGTTGGTGCCGACGACCTCAACGACGTGACCGTCGGCATTATAGTTAATCTTGTCAAAGGAAGTGGAACGGCCGAAGGTGGTCTTCTGCGACTTGATACGGTTGCGAAGATCGTAGTCGAGCTCCAGCCGGAACACGTCGAAACTCTTGATATTCATCAGCACACTCTTAACGCGTCCGTGTTGGTCGAAGTCGGTGATAGTAAAGAACTGCTTTGCCGAATCTTGTATAACAGTGCGATTGAAAGCGTTCCGTGTGATCTTCAGGTCTTGTACGACCTCAAGCTGTCCCAAATTCTGGCTGTACTTGCAACGCATGGTTGGAAGTTCCTTATCATCGATGGACATCTCGATGCCGCTGAGACGTGCATTTCCATCGTACGCGTACTTGTAATGAACTGAGGCCAGGGGGTTTTTGGAGCCGAATTTCAGCTTTTCATCCTTCAGTATGCCAGCATGATACTTGAATTCACGTCGTAGTTCAAAGCCCGGTTCCTGAACTTCAACTGATTTCACCAGGCTTGTAGTGTCCTGGTATGTGTAGTGAGTACTTGAAAGGCCGGCCAGTACAGTTTCCAATCTACCAGAGGAGTCATGCACGAAAGCTACTTTGCCAGCCTGATGTGGATGTATCTTGGCCAAGATTTGACCTTCATCATTGTAGAGAATCTCGAAGGGATGACGATTTATTGGAGAGAAGTATTGATACTTGAAGAAACCGAGTGACGTTTGCAATGAGAACGAGTGTATGTGTCCTCGAGGAGTGGTCAGACTCTGGAGAGCGCCGGCATCGTCGTATTGTAACAAATAGTCGGAGCGTCTGGGCGTGGTTACCTTAAGTGGTAAGGAGCCAAACATATCTTTGAAGGCGTAAACCATGGAAGTACCATCGCCATATTTGATCTCATTAAGGCGACCATTGCGATCGAATGTGTATGCTTCTTGCAGCGCACCCCATTTCCAGCTGACGAGACGTCCAAAGCGGTCATATTCCAAATCTACGTCTGCGTAATCACCCGACTGGGGGCGGAAGCTGACAGGACGTGCTGTACGATCGTAAGTGACATTTAAGAGTTCCTGTTTGTCGTCGACAAATACCACAACCGATTGTGTATCGCGATCGTATTCCAAAGTCAAGACGTTGTCGCCGTTGACACGCAATTTGCGTCCTACTTGAGTGACTGGACGCTGACCCTTGCTCTGCTTGCCCTGCTGTAGACGGCGTACGAAATAACGCCACTCGAAACGATTCGCCAAATCGCCAGCAATTTCGGTTCGTTGTTTCGCTGGAACCGGGTAGCTTTCTCCGATCAGGGGATTAATTTCGGCGAGCACCGCATAGGGTATAACCTCCATTTGTATGGTGTGACCCCATGGTGTCAACGTTGTGGTGGAGCCGTCCATATCCACCTTGGTGCGGGATTCGGCCTGACCGTTGCGCACTATCACTGACGAACCCTGAATCAACATTGAAATTTCCTTCTGCGCATTTTCGGAGACCTTCACTTGGGCACCCTTAACGCTGAGGTCGAAGGTTAAGTCAATGACACGTCCAGTTGGTGTTACGGCTGAGGTAAGACGGCCAAACTCATCATAGTTATAGACATACGATCGTCCCGTTGAATCCAGCTTGGTTTTCAGGAGACCTGTAGGCCCGTGATACTCGAAGGTGACATTGTAGTTGTCAGGCGTGCTTAGTTCGTGCAGCATCTTCATGCGCGTCATGCGTAGACGACACTTTTGACCTTTAGTGTTCTCGATGGAGTTGACCTGTGAGGTGTAATCGCGCAGAAGGAAGACTTTGTTGCCGGCGGCATCGGTGACGGTGCTGAGCTTGCCGTTAGAAGTGTTGACGTTGTAGGTGAAGACATAGGTGGTCTCCCCTGTAAGGATGTTACGTGTGGATACGTGTTGTCCGAAGCGATTGAAAATGTAGATTTCTTGCATATCTGGGGCGTAGATCTCGTACTCACGGGACGGACTTGCCTCTGGTATACTGGACATGACTGAACGAATGCGGTAATTTGCCTGATCGGCGATGTGCACATGCCCATCGGGCGTGACTGCCAATGCCGCAATGGTATTGAATTTAGCGCTAGTAGCCAAATAGTGGTCAGCTTCGAAGCAATCGCAGCCGCGTTCCAAACAATTGCATTTGGACTCGACACCTGCGAAGGCAGATATGCGTCCATCAGTGCCAATAACTCGTACACGGTTGATGCGTTGTGAATCACTCTCCGCTACATATAAGTTGCCCATGGGACCGAAAGCAATGGACTGCGGCATAACCAGTGTAGCATGCGTAGCCAAGTCTGTGTCGTAGGCAGTGGTAGCTGTGGCACAGTGCAGGGGGCGTCCGGAAATGACACGCACCCGACCATCTGGAGTCATGCGTAGAATCATGTGGTCGTCAATGATATGCAGTGTGTTATCCAGTGGGTTGACAGTGAGTTCGGTGGGCCAGCGCAGATGCATCTCCTCCAGTTTCAAAGTGCCCTCACATGGAATGGGCTTCCAGTGAGATTTGTGCATATGATTGCCGATAAGTGTCGTGATGATTCCATCGCGGTCAACCATGCGGATGTTAGTACCATCGGCGAAGTAGAGGGTGTTGTCACTGGATATAGCTATACCTTTGGGATATGCCAGCTTGGCGTCTTTAGCTAGGGCACCATCACCGCAATGCGCTTCATCGCCTGGTAGGCAACGTTCACCAGAACCAACAATGGGTTCCCAGTTTTTCTCCGGTTGCGAGAAGTCGTTAGTATCGCGTACACGTATTATTTGATGAGACTCTGGATCGGATATATAGAGGGTGCCTTCAAGCGGACTCAAAGCCATATGGTAGCGGTAGGACACGCGTGTTGCATTAAGTTTCACAACAGTACGTATCGTGCCATCTGTCATTAGACGGCGTATATAATTGAAGTCTCCCACGTACAGACTGCCATCAGGTGATGCAGCCAAAGCGACTGGTGCTAAAAGACGTTGTTTTATAGCGAAACCCTCGCAGTCATTGCAGTCTAGTGGACGCTGGTGACCATCACCCATGGTGGTTAATATGACGCGAGGTTTTTGTTTCAAGTAAATATTGGAACCGTCACCCTTTTGCAAAATACCTTCGTGGAAGTTGTAGCGATGATGTATGTCGAGATTCCAACCACCGACTTCGGATATCGACATATCGTGGCCGGAGAGCTTCGTTGTTTGTATATCCCAAATGATGTCTTTGCAATCTGTGTACTGGTATCCCACCTTCACAACCGCGGTGGTAACACCGTAGACTCGTTGCCGATAGATATTCAAACGATTCCAGGCGTAGGTGAATTTGATACCGGGATCGGCTTCAAAAACGCGTTCAAATAATATGCCTTCAATGGTGATGCGCAGATGTATAAGATGAAGATTCTCGGGTATTTGATCGGGTGTCAGCTGAAGCTTGATAGTCGAGAGGTATCCGGCGGCACGTGAAGAATGGTAAACCAGATTTAATCCCGTGCCCGGTATCTGTAGCGACTCCTGTATCACTTGGGACTCTGCTAAAATGGCACTGCGATCGGGACAGGCACCTTGAAAACCGTGTTTCCACGAAGCCAGCACAACCGGTTTCATGACATCGTAATCGTGTGAAAAGCAGGTATAGGCGGTTGTAGCTATGGATTTATCTTCGGACATAGACATCGTTACTACATCAATGATAACCACTTCATTCCAGGGGACTTGAACAATACGGGACTGCGGACGGAAGGGTGATCGTCCAAACTGCAAAGTTACTGCACCGCCGCCATTCACCATTAAATCGAACCAACCATCATCACGCGTCAAGGTGAATCCTTCGAGAAGCGTTGTTGTTGAGACACGTACTCCCACCAGACCCATCCCCAGTGAGGTGACTACACGACCACGTATTACTGCTGAACGGCTATATAAGTGCAAAAAGGGAAAGAAGAAAGATGTGATTAGAAGAAATTATTATTAGAGATCATGACGATTTAACGAAATTACGAATTAACATAGTTGTTTTCTGTATATATATCTAGTCATAAAATAAAACTATTTCTTTCAGGTTGGTCCATGAGTGATGTCGGGCTTTATAACTACAAAACAAAGACACAAACTTGATGAAAAACCAACGAATTGTTTCATTGGAAGAAAATTTTTTTTTGTCACAAGTTGTATCAGCCAAATAGATATTTTGGCGCAGTTTGAAGATGTCATCTTAAAAAGATAATATTTTTGTAATTAATTTCAGTTGTTTAGTTTAAAGATTTCTCAGGCATCAAAACATTTCTCATCACTTAAGGCCGACCATCTACATAAATTTATACTTATGGTATCTGAATAAGAATAAAATTTATTATAATAATTAAATTATAACGTAAAAATTTTACACGCACAAAACAGAAAACATTTTCAACACATGAGGAACGAGTATTTATGTCTATAATTCTTGCACCTTCAGGCTTCAACGACCGAAACCTATTTTTGTGAACATTTTTATAGCAGTAATCGTGTTTAAATAAAAGGTTACTAGGACGACAGAGAGGGGCGAAATATTTCGCAAATAACAAGGACAAATTATGAGCTCAATGTAAACCATTTTATAAAAACGTGTTATTACTATTTTTTACCAAACAACTAACTACTTGAAGAAAAATTAAAATAGTAGTGAAAATAGTATATACGAAAAAACGGCGTTAAGGAAGAACGTATTAAAAAGAACATAAAAACGAGAACAAATAAATGTTCACCATACAACCATTAACATTATGCCTATTAAGATAAGGTTTGCAAATAGTAGTATTAGTTCATTAGTGGCTTAGTAGTGCTTTTTGCTTACCTTGCATTGAAATAATTCCAAAAAACGCTGTTAGTGTTTGTTAAAAAGTACGCGTATCAGTAACGCGAATTTCGACAACGTATTTGTTAAATGGTAGCAGTAAAAGTAGTAGTAGTGGCAGTTCGAATTAGTGGTAGTAGTAACGGTAGGGTAAAGCAGTGGATTTGTTTTTAGTTATTAGTAGCAGTAGAGCGCGCGTGTAAGAGAAAAAGATGGAAGAAAAAATTGTACGATTAGCGATTTTTTTTAAGTGTTGATTTTTGTTGTATGATATTTAGATAAACAACAAAAAGGAACAAAAATCATTAGTAATTAAAACGAAAATTAGCCTTTTTTACTTAGTATCCCGCTAAACTCTTATTAGGGATTATTAGTACAGAGAATGGAACCCTGTCGTTTGATAGTTTGCAAAGCAGTGGAATCAAATAATTTTTAACTGCTTGGAGTAAATTTGTAACCGTTTTCCTTCATTGCTTTTCAAACTTGTTATTTATGTTAAATAATTTATTTTAAATTTCAGGAGCTGGAGTAGATCTAATGACGGGTAAGTTTTCAACAAAGGACTTTCTGGGATTATATATTTACAGCGTGAATTGCGGATGAGGATTTCATGTTTGGGAGTTGGAGGATAAGTCAAGACGTGGGCACAGAAACTCAAAAATATAAAAAAATTATTATGACAAGTAAATATATTCGATTTCTTCTAACTTAAGACTATTTGCAATTTTGTAAACTCATAAAAGCCCAATTAAATCTGAAGTTTTTTCATAATTTTTGTTAACGCAAAAATTAAAATTATCGCAGAAGTTATTAAACTGCAAATGAATTACATACCTTTCATTGAAAGTCTCCAGCTTAGCATAGTTTTGCAAGCTGCTTTCGTCAATCAGGAATTTCATGCGTTCGAAGAACGAGGCTGTGATGGCTGGAGGTTGTTTGCGAAGCAACACATCGATGGGTTTGGGAGCAGACACACAAAGTTGTGATGTCTTGCATACATGACTGGCACAGCATTCCGGATCCTCACAGTCAACGAGGCCATCTAAAAGGGCAACGTAAATGTAGAATAAAACATATTAAAGAATTCAGTTAAAGTATAAATAAGAAGAAATTCTCACGTTTCCTAAATTTCCCTCACCTTTATCGTTATCTTTGCTGTCCCCACAATTGAGTTCCAATGCTATACCACAATCGGGACCATCCCAGCCCTCATAGCAGCGACATTCCCACTGACCTTCGCCGCTCACCCGACACTGGCCATGCGCTGAGCAACTACTGGGGCAACCTTCGATCGTGCAATGCTTGCCATTCCAACCGGTGACACACAGGCATGTGCCATTCTTGCATTGGCCGTGTTCATTGCAGCGGGCGTCGCAGAGTTTGGTGTTACAGAAGTCACCGCCCCAGCCTGGCTCGCAGGTGCAAGCGTCTCCCACGCAGCGCCCATGACGGCCGCAATCTAGATCGCAGAGTTCCTTCGAACAATCATCACCACTCCATTTCGATTCACAGCTGCAGGTTTGCGTATCTAAATCGAAATTGCCGTGGCCCGAGCAATCGGGAAGGCACTGTAGCGCATCCTGATCCATGGTCGCACAGTCTACACCCTTCCAACCTTTGCGACAAATACAAGTGCCATCCGCGCAAAAGCCATGACCAGAGCAAGTTGGATGAGGGCAATCAACTGGAAGAAAACAGACAAAAACCAACAATATTAGTATATAAAAATCCATTGTGGATTATTTGCAGCTTGAATAAATAAAAAAAACATTTGTGCTTTAATAGTTCAGGACTGAAACTATTCCCCGTCTTTATTACCTTCTTCGCAGAATTTGCCCTTGTAACCGCGCATACACTGACACTTGCCGCTCACGCAGTGTCCGTGACCACTGCAATCGGCCACTTCGCACTCATCGTGACGCAACGAGCATTCCTTGCCTTTCCAACCGGGATTACAGATGCACTCGCCATTAATGTACTCGCCATGTTGAGAGCACAGTACGGGACAAACGCTCTCACTGCAATCATCGCCGCCGAAGCCGGGATTACATTGGCAGTGGCCGAGGAGACACTGACCGTTGCCGGAACAGCCGTTCGGGCAGTTTTGTGTCATATCCTCCGCAATGGCGGCATAAAAAGTAATTTCCTGAGCGTCACCGTCATCGTTATAGAGTGAGACAAACCAGTGACCAGATTCCATATAACGGGTTACTTCACGCGTTATCGATAACTGTTGATCGAGTTATGAATATGAAGAGTCGAAAGAGTCGGAAAAGTGTTGTTGTTGTTGTCATCGTCCAAAGCAGTCACAAGAAATGTGAGAAATATTGTTTGCAGATTGATTGAGATGAAGATGGTGTTGGTGGATGGATTGAGATGGAATAAGCGAGAAACGGGTGAAAAGAGACAAAAACAAATAAGCGTTAGTATAGCGTAACACCATTGAACAAAATAACAATTAATAATAACATAAATTAAAAAGTCACAGTGCTAGAAGGACTGTATTTTAGTACCCACAACAAAACTACTGCCAACGACACAGTTCTTCCCAAGCTTACTATTTTATTTGTGATTCTTAAACTTACATGCGTTGCACGCGCTGTCCGACTGCTGGCGGTAAATCCACTTAATACCTCTTTGAAATGGTACTGCGTATGCGTTGGTAACGCATTACGTCGTCCGTAAACACCGATCGAAGCGCCGCGTGGTATCGAATAATCGAACTTGACGTAAGCCGGTTCCGACTGATAGAATTGCATATTCCAATAGCTGTAGGGTTGAATCTCCTTGGTAAGCTTTTGACCCAAAGTAATCTGGCCAAAAGTGGTGCCATCTGGAGGAAAACTGCGCGCTGGGAAGGTACGGGCTCCTATTCGATACAGGGAAAGGGGATGAGAAGGAGGTACAAGATAGGATTTTTTGGAAAAAAAGAGTGAACAAATTGGAAGAGGATTTTAGAAAGAAATATAGTTGAATCAGATTAGGAGGAGTTGAAAATTGGTACAGTGAAATGGGTTCAGAGATGCAAATTCATATTTATAACAATTCGAATTAAAATTCACGTTTGAGGAATTGGAATTAGGTTTGAGGAATGGGAATTAATTAAAAGTTCGGAGGAGGAAAAAGAAAGAGAAACATTTTGGGTGTTAGTAAGTATGTAACGACAAATATACATTAATAAGCGATATTAAGGATATACAATATTAATCTATGGTCTTTGTATTTTTGTGCATATGATTTGTATATTTCTTAAGTAATAAAAATACAATATATTGTATGTACAGTCATCTGGTTAAATGACTTTTTGGAATGACTGATTATTTGGAATTATATAGGGGCTCATATAGGATTTGTAATGTAAAATATTTATATGAAGTTTTTGAATTTTGGAGAGATTTTTTGATATTTACATATATATTCGCATACTTCAGCTATTGAAATAGGTTAACTGCGAGATTCGTAAGCAAAATTTTGGGATTAATACAAATTCTAGTACAGAAATTTATCGGATTAGAGAGAGTCGGAGAGTGGAAGAGTGTGAGAATGACATGTAAAGGGAAGATATTTTGGTGGTTAGAGGTAGCGACGGGATTATAATAAAGGTTTTACGTATTTGGTCATGAGACATAATGGCTGTGTATTATTTATGGTTCTCGTACAGTGACTGGTTAGAAATACAGCCGTGATTAGGGATGGTGTATTTATTATGCAGATTAGTAGTATGGTATGTTGTTAGATAATAGTCTGGCCACAATTGCAGTTATCTAAAATAATACTTTATATGTGAAACCTCTGAAACCTTTACAATAATTAAAATACTTAGTATTGGAAGCCAATAATTGTCTGAACTGTACATTTGTTAGTTTACTTCGCATAAGATTAGAGTAAATGTTTTATTATGTAAGAACAAACACCAAAATCACCTTCTAGTATTAAAATTGGCATAACATCAGGGCATGCAACATTTTGACCAACACCAGCTGTATTGTTAGTAGACGTTGCACTAACGGCAGTGAATGAGTCATCGGAATTAGTAGTAGAAAATGCGGGATTAGCAGTAGAAGTTGTAGTTGTAGTGAACGATAAGTCATCAGGTCTGATTGCAGAAGCGACTTTCTGTGTGTCAGAGGCATTGAAGTCATGGCCAAGATTACTGGGAGCGGATAGCGTTGATGATGATGGTTCAATAATATTTTCAACTGTTTGGAAGACTTTCTCGGTTCGTTGGTTAACATTACCAGCAGACTGAAAAATATTTTCATCTCCTGAGCGTAAAGAATGCGGCGCATTAGTAAAATCCGCAGGACATGCACAAGGACATGCTGGAATCGGAGGTGGTGGTTCTGGAATACAATACGGACTGGAGGTGATAGTACGCGAGGATAATGTTGGTGAGGGTGGCGCGGATGAAGGAGTAGGAATGGGTCGTACTTCATGTGTCAAAACCTGCTCCAGATTGTGTTCTCCTCCATGAGGACCCCCATTCGCGGGTACAGCAACGTGGAATGTATAAACGGAACCACTACCGTCATCGGTTGCTATGGTAAGGTTGACCAATATATGCTTACCGGGCGCATCATAGGACTCGCTAACAATGGGCTTCAGCGGGTGGTACACCGGCAGGGAGCCGCTCACCTCGGTGGACTTCATGATTTCATTTTCTCTTTGCGCAGCTGGAGGCGACTTTTTAAAAGTTTTCGCTGAAGACGATTTCACATCAGACCGCTGTGTTTTATCGCTTTGACGGTCGCCATTGGACTCCGCAATTGTTTTGTAGAGTTCGTCTTCCGAGCTCGCTTTATCCTCCAGCTGAACGATGTTGATGTCATCAAGGAGTGTCGGCAAATCCGCCGCATAATTACGCGGCATAAGGCCAGCTTCCTTCTTTAATGGTATTAAACCGTCGTTTAACATCAACTCCTCGTCGAGTGAGCCATCATTAGTATCAGAGTCGTCATTCTCCACTCCATCATCCCCACCGTCGGTTTGCGCCTTACGGTGATTATCATTCGTAAGCACTGCGTTGGGGTTGCTTGTTCGCTTCTCTATTTCATCCTCTGGTACCACAACCTCACCTTCATTCGTCTCATTTATCTTAATCATTTGTCGCTCCAGTGCCAGTGCTGCCACATTGTGCTCTCCTTCCAGTGCGGCCAATGATTCGTGCTTATGATGGTCATTCAATTTGAATTTATCAGAGTTTTTGCTGTGGCCCGGTATTTCTTTCGTGGAACTGGTGGTTGCCAGTTTCCTATCCGTCTCCATCTGTGGTAACTCCATCTGTGCCATTTCCGTGGTTGAGTAGTTGCCGTCATCATAGCTGTCTGCTAAAATGCGCTCATTATTGTTCTCATTGTCGGTGAAGATATCGTTGTCACTACTGACATTGATTTGTATGTCGTCGGAGTCTTTAGCTTGTCTTCCTTCTGCTTCAAGTGATTTTTGTAGTCCCGGTTGGTCATAATTGGGAGGAACGTCAAATTCAGTGACTGCATGTTCGTTTTTAATAAAAATATTACTTGTTTTATCCTGATTAGCGGGAGAAAAATGAGAGGTTTCGTTAGTGCCATGGATCGATAGATTACGACGATCCTTTGGATCATCATTGTAACCAAGATTAATCGGTTTATCCCTCTCACTTTTCAGATCTTTATATCTGGTGTAACCTATAGAGTCAGCAGTAGCATCAACTGCTTCATCTTCTCTAGGATCTACAGTTCTGTGGGTCTTCGAACCATCATAATCATGTGTGACAACATTGGCTTCGTCATCGCTACGATAAATCGTTTGGTCGCTAACATCATCATTTGTATCATCACTTCCATCACCAGTATCCTTATTTCTAACTTTATCGTCATTATAGTCCTGGGGGGAAATTCTTGACTTCACCTTTCCATATTGTATCACAGAAATTTCTTCACTTTCAATCTTTTCATTATCAAAATTTCTTCGCGATTTTATATTTGATCTTCCCCCTGATCCTCTCCCTGTGTCTAAATTGCTGTTTAATGGATTGTCAAGAGTCATAAAGTTAATGGATTTCTCATAATTGTCTATCACAGCATCGATTACATCCATCGTTGGCGCCAAATCATCGGGGATATTTTCAGTCTCTTTTGTCAAAGTTTTCAATTTAATTGCATCTGCTGAAGCTGCTGTCACATTTGCATCCGTAAAGTTTCTAAAATTATTTTCTAACTTTTCTGTAGCAACATTGTCATCACTCGTTACACGAGCAACTTTAGCGGAAGCAACAGCAGCAGCAGCAGCAGCAGCAGCAGCAGAGGGTTTACGGATTGATGAAGCATTAAAAATACTTCTTATTTCTTTGGTGAAAACTTTTTCAGTTATTACCTGCTCGCTGTCTGCGACTGTATTTAAAATCTCCGTCTTATTATCGGGGATATCAACAGCAATGGAATGGGTAGCAATAGCAGGAGTAGCAACAGTGGGGGGCGTAGAAACAGAAGCAGCGGCAGCTGCATCATCAATATAATCTTTTAAATCTTTATAGTCTTCTGCCTCATAATCAATATCCGTATCCTCCAAATTCTTTGACAAAAGTTTTCTTAGATTTCCTTGTTTTTCTCTCTTCTCCGCTCGTCGTTCTGGCTGTAGCTGTAGCTGTTGCCGCTTCATTGCTTTTGTCATCGTCGACGCCATCTTCCCATGCTGTGCTATTTCTTTGTCATCATTGCTTTGATTGAGATTTAATACGTTATTGATTTTCAAAGTTTTGCCATCCTTGACAAAATCATAATTACTTTCCGCAACACTGATGTTGTTGTTGTTGTGGCTGCTGCTGCTCCTGTTACCTTTACCGTTGCTGCCTGCAATCATTGTCGTTGCCGTTGTCGTTGTCGTTGTCGTCATCATAAATTCGAAATTTCGCTCTGAATCCATCACCACCAAACGCTTCGCTCTCCTCTTTTTCGCCTCTTCCTTCGCTTCTCCCTCAGCTCCCGTTCGACGTTCTCCAGCGAAATTTTCATTTAGCTTTTCATTTTCTTTTTTCGTAATTAAGTTGATGAAACTTTTAGCTGATGATAAACTTCTACGATATCGTTGTCCTCGATAGCGTTCTTGCTGTTGTTCCGGTTCATGTTGTTGTTGTTGTTGTTGTTCTCCTTTATCTCGCAGGTGTGCAGGAGTTAACTCTGACATTTCTTTTGACAACTGTTGCGTGGTTGCGGTTATTTTGGCTTCTAACGTAATGTAACGTAACAACATACGTAAGACTTTTGCAGTTATTGCTTTTATTTAATAGTTTACTAATAGTAACAGTTTACTTAATTACTATTATTTGGATTTTTAGTCAACTAGTTTTTTATAATATGGAAGAAAGAAGCAATCAAATATGTGGGGAGAGACTTTGAGAGCTCTGGGGAATCTATAACGTGCTTGACATTAAACACTCCCTTAATTAAAAGAAAAAAAAATATCTGCCAATTCAATTGATTTATAGTGCGGTTTTCTGAAGGTGTGACATGTATGTGACAGAGGTGGAACTGAGGTAGGGATGGCGTTGGTGTAGGGTGCGACTGAGTAGAGTGGGCTTGACTTCGGGTAGGTTGAGTTGAGGTGGGTTAACTTCGAGTTTAAGTCAAGATTGAGTTGGTGTGGCATGAGCTGAATTGGGTTGATTCAAATTGTGTTTCTTTGAGTTGGGTTCCTGATATCTTTCTAATCAATTTTTCTAATTATTTGAGTCCTTTTCATTCATTTATGTATTTCCTAAATATCTGTTCACTTTAACTTACAGTTCAATTTATACTTTTGGCATGTTAAAGCAGGAACTTTTGACATTTGTTCTGGCTTGACAGTACTAATGATTTCCTCCCTTAAAATGTCACTCATGAAATTTAGTAGAGTGTAGTCTAAGTAGAGTGTAGCAAAGACTGAAGAGAATCGGGATATACGTGCCTTATCAAATAGATAATTACATATATGTCATTACATATATTACATATATATATATTTTTCCTCAATCTCTTCACATGATTGAAAATCTTTCTTTTAAGGTGAAGTAGAAAATTATCTTAATCGGACGATGAAATTTACAAGCAAATTCCAACACTCAATGACAATAACATTGACGACACCCATTTTATAAGTGAGAAGAGCGTTCTTACTGAAAATCGCTCTTATTATTTTATTTTTATATCGTAATATTATTTATTATTCTCTAAAGTGTTTCGTTAAGTAATTCATAAAAGTTGTCAGTAAAACTGTTCTAAAATTCTTGAACACCTAACAATCCCATCCAAGCCAATATAAGTTTCTTAATTAAAAAGGACTTCAATTCAATTCAAATTGAAATGAGAACTTTATTTCCAATAATTAACAAAAACTTTGGAAGTTTTCGCGATTCCATTACTGACAGATCAAACAGTGAAAGGAAAAGGGGAAGAGAAAAAGAGAGAGAAAGAGAGAGAGGGAGGGAGAGAGAGAGAGAGAGAGAGAGAGAGAGAGAGATAGAGCCCCCATCTTTTGACCTTGTAATTGAACTTTTCAGCTGGCTGTCATTAACAAATGCAGTTAGGAATGAAATGAGATGATTTTAGTCGCTTTGCAGTAAAAAATCAACAATACTGAAAGAAGAACAGGAAGAGAGAAGGAAGGTGCTTCCTTCTCTTTGTACTGCACTCTACCAAACTTCATTATTTCTCTTGCGTGCATTTAATCGGGGAAATCGTCCTGTATTATTTCTACGACTTTTAATTCATTTTTCCTTTTGTATTGCTTTCATTGTTATTTTGATTCTCTTCTCTTTTATCTCCTTGCTATTCCCTGCTTTATTTTTTGCTTATCATGTCTGATGCGCAGAATTTATTTGAGTGCGCGAGAAACTCATTTAAAAATAATTAAAACTTGGCTATAATTACCTCCATTATTGCCGTTGGCCAGAGAGGCGGACAGGGAGGACGAGGGCGCTGAAGAGGCGCTCAGTGCCACCGACGACGCAGAGGTCGATTGGAAGGCCGATGAGGGCGAGGCAGCCGCCGACAACGATGACGAGGCTGACGAGGTGGACGACGACGACGCTGCGGAGGCCGAAGATGTGGCCGATGCTGCCGAAGCGGCGGTAACCGTTATCGTCTGTCCCGTCTTTGAGCGCAGTGAGGTGTTGTGCAGTTTGGAGAGGTCGGTGTTGGTGCTCTTGGCGGCCGTCACTTCGGAGGCCTCGTTGCCGACTAGAACTGTACAGGGCGCAGAGGGCGACCAGTGAAGAACGCCAAAACCTGCGAGACGGCGGAGGGAGTTTTAAAATTTATATTATTAGTTGCAGTCCATTGTATTCGTAGTTTCTGCTGTAGTTCGCCTGTCTTTAATTACCTGTTAGGAAAATTAACAGCACACACAGCGTTGCGAATACCGATATCGAGACGATGGCCACGCACTTGGCTGAGCAGCGCGCCGCCAGATCCTTGCGGAAGTTCATGGGTGCGGAGTAGTGATGCGCCTGTATGCCGGGCATAACACTGCTGCGGGGTGGCAGCACCGGACCCATGCAGCCCTGCGTGCTGCGCTCGTAGCCTTTGAGGGTGTCCTTCGTGGGGGTGGAGCAGGCGGAACCGCTTTTGTAATCGATGGGTGAACCTTTGTTGATATCTGAAAGGAGATAGAAAAGAAGTTATTAGTGAAAAATGCTCTTAATTGCAAAATAAAGCGAAATACGACGTATTTGGGAAGAATAAGCAAATTCACAAGGCAAAATATCACAACTGACAACGAAAAAATCTATTTTTAACCAAAATATCAATTTAAGGAACCCCATTTGAAAATTAAATGCGTAAAACTTCTACAATATAAAGAAATTCTCACAAAAGTCCCACAGAAATGGAAAAAACAAAGTCCTACAAAATTCCAGTTATTTTACAGTTCTAAATTGTTTCTGAATCGACGATAATGAACTCGAAGAACTTCAAACGATTTTACACTATGTTTCAAATAAAGAAATAGTGTGTGAAATCGCATTCTATGAACTCAAATCAGCCCTCCACAATTCTCGAACCATAAAAATCGCTTTTCCCACCAGAAATCAAATTTTCGTTTGAATACTAAGCGTGAAGCTTTCTCAGTTCTATAATGTAACTTCCCTTCAACAAATATCAGTTCCTCAAATAAAAAATACCAAGTCATCTAACAGGTCCTTCCACAACAGCTCCACCCGATGACGCAGTCAACATGACTTTCATTTCAGATTAAAATGTTTGCCTTAAGAGTTCGTATCCACCCACTGAGTTTTTCCTTTTTTCGAATAAAATCTACATTTTTAAAAGTCTTCACATGATTTGCAAAATAATGCTGACTTCGGGAGACACAAGATATCGATGACATTCAAATGTATGCGATATAAAAAACGTATTTACTATAAAATCCGATTTGCACTTTATTTAAATGACAGAAGCAAATCAAGGAGTGTCATAGCATTAAGGGTGCGGTTTGAGGGGGTGGGGAGGAGGGAGAGGTGTTTGATATGTTGAAGTTTGTCTATTGTAGCGTAAAACATCGGATAGAATGACATGTAGACAGACTAGCAGACGCAGGGTGAGAGAGGAAAAGAGAGAGAAAGAGAGAGGGTGATTGGGAGAGAGATAGTTAGGTGGCAGAGGGAGGTTGGGAGAGAGAGAGAGAGAGAGAGAGAGAGAGAGAGAGAGAGAGGAACATATATTCGTTCGTCCGTAGACAGAGTTTTATATGGAGACACAAAAACTTATCAGACGCTTTCAACGAGTTTTACGTGAACATTCACAAGCATTTAAGGGAAAAAACTGTAGTAATTGTGGGGGGGGGGGGGGGGGGGTAAGAATAGAGGGATGTTCAATTAAGCAACAAATAAAACACGACTTTTGCATTACATAACGAAATGTCAGCTGGAGTTTGTGGGCTTAAATCAGAAAGGTGATATAAAAGAAGAAATAAAAGGAAAAACCAATAAAAATTCACCCTTAAAGAAAGAACAGAAGCTTAAAAAAAGAGGAATAACAAGTGAAAGGGAAGAATTTGCAATATTCAATCGAGAAAAGGATATAAAATAGTAAAAATTAAAGAAAACCCATGAAAACAAAATATATATAATCTGGCCACACTTTGACAAAAGCAAAATCAGGTGTAGAGAAAAGCCAAAGGTAATAAAAAGAGATTGTTAAAAAAATTAATGAGAGAATTCAAGAAGGAGAATAAGGAGACTTTTCGAAAATCAAGAGAGAAAACAAAAAAGAATTCAAGAGAAAATGGCAAGCAAATACCGATCTTTTTTGTATCCTTTTGTTACTCTAAAAAATGGAAAACTGTAAAGAAACGAAAAAACAAAATATCGAAGATGATAAAAACAAACACTAGATAAAAATTATGCGCAGTAAAATAATAAAAAAAAGGAGGGGAGTGAAAATTTGTCCTTCGATCAAGGTTGAGTTTATTTTTATTTTAACATGACTGTGACAATCGGTTGAGGGGTGTGTCGTCGTCTTCCACAGGGGTGAACATGTAGGTTGAGGTGTGTGTGTGTGTGTATGTATGTGTGTGTGTTTGTGTGTGTGTGCGGTTGATTGTGTTTATATGTATGTATCCACTTCGCATGATGTGAAGTTGGTAGCATTTGCGAATGAAAAATGTTATTGTCATTGCTCTCGCGAAGATAACAATTGCGATTTATTTGCTTTTGATGATATATATTCGTATATGTGTGCGTTTGTATGTATTAGCGACGTATTACACTTGTATGCTTCGTATTATAGATGTATTGCACATACAAACTTTACATATTTTTTTTAATTTAGAGGTTAAAATGGGAAAAAATAAATATTATAAAATTTTAAATTAAATATAATAAATTTTGAAGTAAAACTTTGATAATCATTATTTTTTGATAATCATTATATGATAATCATTATTTTTTTGCTGCTCACAGCAAAACACGCACACGTTCGCTCCCTTCGCTTTTCCTTATTTCGCATTTAATTTGCAATTCTGAAATAATTATTCGTGTGGAAAGCGGCGAATCAAACTTGATTTTACACATGGGTGCGAATGTATTAAATTTTCGCGAGTGCGTGCGTGCGTAGAGGGTGTCTGAGTGGGTGTTTGTTTGTTGGTGTGTGTGTGTGTGTGTGTGTGTGATGCATAGACAGTGCGAGTGGGTAAGAGGATGAGACGGAAACCGGAAGTGCATTTCGCTGTGCATGTAGTTTGCTACAAGCTGCTTAAGTGTGTGTTGTAATTAGCGTTGTTGTTGTTATTATTGCAGTGTAGTTGCCGCTTTGGTTTCCATTAACAACTCTAAACATACCGGAAAACAGTCGAGAAAACTTTGTAATTAGTTAACATGGAAATAATATTAATTTTTAAATGAAACGTACTTTTCTTGATTCTCATTTGTACGAGTAAAAAAGAGATGGAGAGGGAAGAAAGAGAGAGAGAGAGAGAGAGAGAGAGAGAGAGAGAAAGGGAGAGAGAGGGGAGAGGAGAGAGAGAGAGAGAAAGAAACCTCTAAAGATACCGGAAAAGCAACCAGTAATAAATAATCGGTTAAGTTCTTTTTAAAAATGCTTGAATTTAATTTACAACAAATAAAAATGAATTTTTTCCTCCCTAACTAAGCAACCGTTTTATCACAGCAATTATTTCTCGCACACACGTTCATTCTTATACACACACAGACACACAAATACAGCGAAGTTTTCAACTATACATGTGAGTTGTAGAAAAGTTCATTGCAATTCTATTTAATTGCAATTAAGCGCGTTCATCAAACTCAATGAAGCTGGACGCATTGCTACGTGACCTCTGGGTGTGCGTGTATGTACGTGTGTGTTGTGTGTGTATGTGTGTGTGTGTGTTTTTGTGGATTAACGAGGTCGCAATGGTCCACAAAACGGTTTCAGCACTAGCATTCAGCGTACACGAACGTGTTCAGCCGCTGTGTGCAACTGTGTGAAGAAGAATTTTTTGTGTCCTGCCAAAATTATCCTTAACTTTAATTGCAGCCACCAAAGGAGTTCAGCAAAAATTGGATGAATTTTCGTTTTCAGTTAGTGAAGTAAAACATTAATTTTGTATTTTTCTCAGAACAATTTTTGTGTTTCTCTTTTGTTCTTTTGTAAAAATATTTCTATTTCACCTCTTTTATTTCTATTTTCAGTTTAACTCGTATTTTTCTTTACATTCGCAAAATTACATTGTATAAAATTAAACAAAATTGAGGTTAAAATTTACAAACCCTAAATATAAATTGGATTTTAGAGTCCGCTGTGTGAGTTTTCAAGCGATTGTATGAAAGCACGTGGATAACATTAAAAATATGTAAATAAATTGAGTGCAAAGTGTGGGTGTGAAGAATGGGCGAAAGAGAAATGGGGAGAAAATGGTGTGTGAGGAGGGCGAAATCAGAAAGAGCTGTTAGAAGAATTTACGCAGCATAAACAAAATTTTAAAATTTCGGAAACTTCGCACGAACATAATAAAAATTCGGTAGCTAAGCGACTCACGGGGCGCGCTCGCGTCAATCAGACAGTTCTTCACCCACACAGTGTGTCAGACTTTTAAGTCTGTCAGTGTTTCAATAAATTTATTACGAGAGGAGGGGAAGTCGTCGCCTCTCCCCCCTTGTGCAGTAAAACAGAAGCGACACCTAATAAATGTTTAGTCAGGCAAGTGTTTGTTGATCAAATACCGACTTCATAAAAGCTGCGCGTCACGTGATTCACATTTCAAGTGGCTGCGGTAGTAAAAAATAAATCAGCAGCATCCTCAACAGCAGCCGCCTGCACGTGGAAAGAAAGAAGCTCACATAAAAGAGGTGACAATAAATAATAAAAAAAATAATTATGTGTTTTTTAGTGTGTTTTTTAAAATCTGCAGCACGTAGATGTCTGGATTATTCTCTTTACCCTGGCAACCCTGTTCAGCGCTTCTGGATTATTCTCTTCCCCTGGCAACCCTGTTCCAGAGCGCCTCTTTAAGTGTCGCTTAAATTTTGATTGATTTTAAATTGCTGTTTTGATGCAGACACGAGAAATTTCCGATTTCACGATTTCGAACACGATTTCGTGATAGTAAAATCGTAGATTTTGTTTAACAGATAAGATTTATTTTACAAATACAATCATTCAAGCGTGAACTGTAAAGAAATCCAAACATTTGAGTTTACTGAAATATAAATGAATCCTTGAAAAAGCTTTTTTAAAAAAAGGGATTTGCAAACTTCCTACCAAAAGCATAAAATTTAAGCCTTGCAATTTGCCCATCCTGACTTATTTTATTTCCTTCTCTTTTCCTTTCACTTCAATTCACAACAAAAATTAATTGTCTCTCCTCTAAACAGTTAAAGGCTAGAAAACTGTGTCAATATTTGTGTCTTTTGAGCTTACAACGGGCTGGTCGGCCTCTTCGCTCCACCAACATTAAACGGGTGTTTATTTAATTTTATTTTACAACCTCTGAAGTGTACAAAGGGACAACAACAACAACAACACCACTAACGGTAGAATTATAATTGAGCCAGTTAAAGGAAGCAACGTAAAATCCTTTTTTGTTTTACTCCTTCTCTCTTTTTACCCCGTCCCTTCCGTCCGTTTTGGCTCTGTATTGTCAAACCCCTGAGTTCGCGTGTCCCTTGTACAGTATCTGCAAAATCTTAACAAAAGTTACTTTCGTCCAATGAGTATCTTCGGCATTACGAACAAAAGCTCATTAAGCCAGTCGCTTGTTTGTATTGTTGTGCAGGCAACCGCAGCCGCAGCCGCAACCCGGCTAACTCACACCACCACAGGGTAACCGTTACTTCGTCGGGAAAAAATTAACCTCTCCTCAACTTGAGAAAACCGCATTTTGAGTGGGTTGTTTGTTGGTGTTTATATCTGCAGCATTCAGAAGAGAATTTCTATAGGAAGATCGATGAAAGCTCTACTACGCGGTTTCACAATTTAATTCAGCGAAACTTTCTACATTTCAAAAGGAAACCAACATCTACCATCGTCCTCTTCAAACCCCCGTCTCCAAATCCTTTTTGAGGAGAAAAAAGTCATAAATCGCCCGTAAGTTTGAAAATTGACGCAGTGATTGTGATTTACGAGAACCACAAATGCGCACGCACACGCACACGCACGCACCCACACACAAACACAAACACTTGAGTGAACAACTCGAATTGCAAGGATCCTCACACACACACACACACACACACATTTGCATGCAGGCTGGCAGGCGTACGATTTACGAAGTGCGAAGGAAATTATAACAATTCCTGAATCCTAAATCTCGATTTGCAGCCAACTTGCGCAAGCTGCATTAAATTGCAAAATATCGATGCTTGTAATTCCTCAACACACGCACAGACACATACTTGTGTCGGCTGCACTGATGCTGGTGTTGGTAACAGTTATGGAGTTCGTCTGCATTGCAAGTCAGGCGGTTGCGAGCAGACGACGCTGGCAGGATGAGCGCACGAGCAGGAAGCGGACGAGCGTAGACGGACACGGCCACGGACAGCTCGAAATTAGATGTTCTCGATTTTGATGTATGAATTTGAGTTGAACAAAACGTTCTCTTAATAAAACACACTAAATGTTTCGTGTATGTGTGTGTGTGTGTCAGGATATTGAAAGGCTTTGAATCTGAATTGGAATTTGCATCTTGTGAATATTATCATCGCCTGTTGTGTGAAATGCTGAAGTTCTGATATTTCTGTTGATCACAGTACACACACAGAAACACGCACACACACACATACACACACACATTCACAGAGGAGCCCGTAGTATTAGTGGGAGTCTTGAATGCGTTAGTATTCAAATTTACTTTGCGTTCGCTTCAATAAATGCAAATAAATAAATATTTAAGTGAAAAGTTAGAAATTCTTAATTGCGTGCTCAGAACAATCTTAAAAATTAAGATCTAATAAGATTTAATATCATAATAATAAAGATTTAATACAAAGAAGCGCAAAATCAATGAGTTTTTCTGTTAGTTTGATTTTTAGAAGGGGTTTTAAAATAGGAAATTATTTTGAAAACTCTCGCAAAGATTCCAAAAGCTGTAGAAAGCTGATAATAAGATATTATAAAATTAGATTTGAGGTAACATTCAATAAAAAGAGAAATATTGCTTAAATCTATAATAAAACTGTTCGTAAAGGTAATTTTTGATTTAAATTAAGTTTTACTGAATTCATGTAAAAATAAATAAATTAGTTATAACTAAAATTTATATTTACAAAACTAGAAAACAGTTTCCTCTGCATTGTTTAATAATAAAAGAATTAAAATAACTCCTGTTTAAAATCAGAGATCGTTTGTTGTTGGGTGTAAATATTGTTGCCGTCACAAAATGTTGACGGCAGTTTATCGCGTAACACTAAACAGAGCGAGTGAAAAACCGCAAAGCAAACTGCCGCCGCAAAATGCAAAGTAAATTGCAAGTGCTGCATACAAATGAGTCGGCTAGCAATGACGATGAGGAGGGCAGAGGGACAGTGGGCGGGAGGTACGGGGACGAGGACGAGAACAACAGCGATGATCCGGGTTGCTGATGTACGCAACTGACACGAACGCATTCGTGGCAGTTAAACATTTCAACGCATACAGCGGGAGGACAGACACCAGCACACACACACACACACACACACATCCTCCCGGCCCCTCACCCTCACCCACACAACTCCACCATAAGCAGCAAATATGGCGGCAAAGCGATCGCACAGACACCGCAAAAGCTGGCTACAGCAACTGCTGCACGACGCACTTGCGATGCACTGCATGTACAGCTTAATGAAATTGCAGTTTTCCTCATTTGCATTTTAATAATAAGAATGCAACAATTAAGGCTGCAACAAAAACAACGATATCAGCCGCCTTACAACGCAGTCAACGACTGCATGAATGCGATGCGTACGTGAAGTTTTATTAATGACATGATTATTATCATTATTACGATTGTTACTGGAATTAAAACGACCGTCATAACGCTGATGAGAACGAGGACGATAGTTAAGCAGAGTGAAAACCAGACATGACGTTTATAAAATATGAGGACGTTCATAAAAATGAGAATGAAATTAGACATGATTATGAGTCACTTTAATTTTTATCGATAATATTATTAAAATCGGATTCCTAAAATATCGCGAATACCCAGTGTTCACGATAAAATTCGTAGTTTTCGAATGAAATCCATTTATTGTGATTTCCGAAAGTATTTAAAATGTTTCTGTGAATTGCATTTCTAGCTGAATTCATTATAATTGTAGCCCACACTGAGTTGAATACTCACTAAATCGTATTAAATATAAATTCCCTCAAGTTGAGGGCAGAACTTTGTTGTGTATGCATTTAATTATATTTAAATGTATTAATTTCTGTATTTCTTATTAGATTTTTGTGCTGTAATCAATTTATTAGGATTTACTGAGGTATTCACAGCTTTCACATCGAATCGAATTTGACTCGTATGAAATTCACAAAGCGAAAAACTTTACCAAAGGACGAACTTTCAAAATTAAGTTATCGAAAGGCTCTGTTTATCGATTTTGTTTTTGAATGTTGTCGCATATTTAACCCATTCAGTCCACAGTGCAATAAGTTGAGTGCTGCTCACCTCTGAATGCAGTATTTTCATTCGAAAACAGAAATCGATCCGCACGATTTTCAACGTTTTGTTGCAATATCATTCGTTTGATAAAAAGCTTTTAAAAGAATAACAAGAGTTTTCCTCTCTTGATTTTATTGTGTTGAAATTCTAATTGACTTCGCAGTGCAGACCATCAACGGACGAGTTGCAACCGCAGCGTAATCCAATGGAAAAGCGATATCAATCTGGCAACACCGAACGGGGTCGAGAGAGGCGACGCAAGCAGACAAACGGACAAATCAACAGATGGACAGACAAACAGACGGGCGGACAAAGAAAAGGACTCACTGTGGCGCGGCGGGGGGAGAATGACTTTTATTTTGGCAACGATGGGTATAAAAATACGCAGGAAGAAGGAAAATAAAACGTTAACAGGGCAAATAAAAGAAAAGTCAAACAAACAGCAGTACCGAACAAAGAGATGAACAGACAAACGCGCAAAAAAAAGAGGGAGAGAGACATCGAGAGGAGTCAGCAAAAGTTCAAAAAGGCAGATAAACAAATAAACAGAATAAAAGACGGACGCGGAGACGAGCACAACACGACCGAGAGCTTTGAACGCGAGAAGGCCAACCAAACACGACCCGCAGTCAATCCGACCCAGCAACTCCATTCATCCCGCCTGCTATCCAGTCAGCCATCCATCCATCTCGCTCAGCAATCCGCCTGCCCCCTCCACATCCAACGTTCAGCCGTCGCAGTTGACCACACTGCCCGCTGCCCGGGTGGTCGGTCGACGGTCGACGGTCGTCGTGCCGTCACTTCTTTTGTATTCACTTTAAGTACATTTTTGCCATATTTTTCCCCGATATCATCTGTCGCCGTTCTTCAGAAATATCAAAATGCCGTGCAGCTCTTAATAGATTGTTAAAAATGCCAACTGAAGAAGAGGAAAGAGTTTAAAAAAGGAGACGCAGACGCAGACGAGTGCATCTGTTGCTCAGAGATTTGACATTTGCGATTATGTGTCAGTTTTGCCACGTTTTGAGTTACGGGGTTAAGGATCTTTAGTTTGTCTCAATCTTTTTTTCTCTCATCGTTTTTTCAACTTTTATTATTATATTTTTTTTTGCTTATTTTTTTGTGATTTCATTGAAATCGTGTTAAATATTTTAAATACAACTTCATTAACTTTTAAGCTACAGGAAATTGTTTTGAAATCAAATGCCACTTTCTAGTGTTCTCTCTGTAGCGGTTAATTCATCGCAAGAAGTTCAATTCGCAAGAGCGACTAATCGCAGGGGCGATTCATTCTAAAAGCGATTCATTCACAATCAAGCAAATTCAGTAAACTACAAACTGGGTTTTCAATAAATATTTTGTTCTGTTAACTATTGGTGTTTTTGTTGTTGTTCTTGTCGATTTGTTTAATATTGCTAATGATGATTATCGACTGCATTCTCTGCAAACGCAATTAAAATCTAAATATGATTGAATATTGAGGTGGCAGCAGTCGGTAGATGTGTGAGTTCGTCAAATTGTAAATGTGTGGAATTGTGTGCATGCGTGTTTAAATTAATTTAGTTAAGTTGTTGCCGGAATTTCTGTTTGATTTGCTATTGAACACACAAATTGCCAAATTCTCCCTCATGTCTCGATTATTGTTGGAAAGCTGTAAACACAAATAAAAATACACAAACACAGCTACGTCATTTGCTTGGACTGCATACATGTACATGTTGTGTGTGTGTGTACATTTCAATACAAACACAATAACTTGACTTCCATCCTTTTGGCTCGCTTTTCTAAATCAATTTAAATTCAGTGAAACATTCACATGCCGCCAACAACCTACTAAAACCCAAGAAACTATTTATATTGAAATATTTCTTTAAGCTAGAAATAAGTCGAAAATAAGTCGAAAAAAACTTATCGTGCTTACAAACACGAAAACCTCATTTTCGCCATTTCTAGAATGTCTGCAGATATTTTCAAAGTTCTGCTACTTCAGTGCTGCTATTTTTAGCATTCGCCTTGCAGTGCTAATTAAAAACGAATGAAGTTCATTAAGTAGGCGGCGCCCGCTAAAGGCTAAAAAAAGGTGGTTACATAAAAGGCAGGAAGTGAAAATGGAAACAAGAAAGAATGCTGACATGCCACGCTTTGTAGGCTCGGAGAGGAATAACGATAACAAACGGTGAAAGCAATTAGGAAAAAGAGGAGAAGAAGAAATAAAAGGGAAGCGAAAAGCATTCTATTATAATATTTCGCTAAAAGGACGGCCAGCAGGACACGCGAGGAGGTGAAAGTATTTCAAAATAAAGAAAAATGAAGAGTAAAAATACATTCATTCATAAGCAACAAATCGAGTGTGAAAAGGTCAGAAAAGCAAAAGTATGCGTCGCTATTGTGAATTTTGCAGTCGCAATATTTGAATGCAGTTCTAAAATAATAATATTGATTATGTGAAAACAATCAGTAAACTACTTTTTAATGACTAAAACGACTGCTAAACGCTTATTTAAATCGTTTTATTGAACTGATTCCTTGTTAAAATGGAGTTTAACGATTGAATACAGACAACGACCGCCACTAAAAATGTGCACACAATTTATTGCGATATATTATAATTTGTTTTATCTTGAAAATACGATTAAAAGCAAGATTTTGCTTCCGCAACACAGATTAATGAACTTGATGAATAATATAATTTACGTTTATTGGCAACAGCGATTTTTGTAATAACAGTAAAAATTATTACGAATCTTTGTAAAGCAATAAATTTGCTAATTTTTAGAACGGAAATTTATTTTCATATTTCTTCTTTTTATTACTATTTTTGCGCATTTGTGATTTAGTTGCACATTTCCTTTTTTTAATTTGTAACAAAAATAAAATTTTTGCAATTATTTAATTAAAATTTATGACAACTGGAAATTCCGTTGTCATTTCGAGCGGATGTTGTAAAATTAGGACACACATGATGTGTTTAATAAATTACAGTAAACGTGTATTTATGCAGTTTATAAAATTCCACTTCATTTTGTTTTTTCGGAGAACGACGTTGAATTTTGTTTTCAGTTCCAGAATAGTTAAAAAGTATTTAATTATAAGACAAAATACACATTTATAGGTATTTCAACAATTAATAATTTGAACAAAATTAAGGGGTTTAAAATCAAAACAAATATAACTACAACAATAACAACAGCAACAACAATAACGGCAAAAATTTTAACAGCCATCATTTCATCGCACAATAAAAGCAAAAATATTAATAACTGAAATTAATGCGGGTCAATTAATGCCAATAGCAAAAAAAATAACAATTTTGCTCATACAAATTTCATGATTTCCAATTTTAAATAAGTCGGCATTCCGTGTCCTTCCTTCCGCTCGCATCGAGAAGACAACAGAGAAAAAACTAAAAATGGCGTATGCGATGCATTCGAGCGCAAACTGTGCTGATTAAAAATAAAAAACAGCGAAATTCGTTGTTCGAAACCTTCACACTAGTTAATTAGTGCATGTGTGCGGGTGTGCGTGTGTGCGTGTGTGTGTGTATGTGTATAAGTATGTGTAAGTCATTACTTATTCGCGAACGTTGCATGTTTATTTTTTTACAATCAACTAAATAAAAATTGAATACTTTGAAATCGCTCAGCCAATATTTAATGAACCGAAAACTCGAATGATTAAAAAAAACAAACAAAAAAAAAACAATCAGAGTGAACAAAATGCAATCGGAAAAATAACATCAAACATGGAGAATGGTAACGCAAAATAAACACAATTAATAATTAACACACGCATCAATGTCGTTGTGGGTCCGCAACAAAATATGCCAACTTTAATGGGATTCGAAACGAAAACGCGAAATAACGAATTATCGGCACTTTTATAATTAATTATCCACTTGACGTTCTGTGTTGTTTTTCAGCTTGTTAATATTTTTTCACTCAATTTATTTAATTTTTGTAGTTTTTTTTGTTTCTATTTTGTATTCTTTATATATTTTTCCGAAGTATTTACTAAAGTTATTATATTTTAAAATTACATTAAATAAAATTAAATTAATGGATGTTTATTTTGCTTTCCTATCGTTTTTGGTTTTATTGTATCTCTAAAATGTTTTGCTATTCATCGAAAAAGGATGACCAAATGCATTCAAAATTTATAATTATCACATCGCAATATAAATAAATAAAGAAACAAGCAAATAAAATAAAGGAAAACAGACGAACAAACAAACAAGCAAGCATGTAAGTAAACAAACGATCAAACAAACAAACAAAAAACAAACAAACAAACAAACAAACACACAGACAAACAAACAAACAAACAAGAGACAAAAGCCAAACAAGCAAACAAATAAATAAATAAATAAATTAGTAAACTGACTAAATACATAAATAATTAAATAAAAAGCAAATAAATAGTTTATAAAAATAAGCAGATAACGTTATAATAATTTGCGGTTTACAATTTTGGGAGAAAATAATCATAAATGTAAAATTTACTATAGCTGGAACTTATTGTGAGTAGATATTAAAAATAACTTAAAAATTTTACACAACACATAAATTTTAATTAATTTTAAATCCCTTAAGTCCGACAAAGCTTCATCAAACCATGTGAGTGTGTGTGTGTGTGTGTTTGTCTGTGTGTGATTGTATTCAGCTGGTTGTGAATGTATTTAAATTCCTTAGTGCAGAGCAATAATTGAGTCTGTGTGTGCGGATGTTTGCTCGCTTGTGTTTGTGAAACGCATTAAAAATGAAATATTTTGCTATTGCTGTATGAATGCGTAAAACACACATATGTGTGAAACATATATACACTTCAACACACACACACGTAAACACACTCATACATATATTTGCATACACAATCATACGCGATATATATGCGTTCTTCATAAATTTATTCATATTTATAAACTAAAATGAAATTATGTGCTGATATACGTAAAACCCTGTGTGTGTGTACGAGTGGGTCTGTATGAGTGTGTTGGATTGTGTTTGTGGGAAAGCTCATTTATTGCAGTAGTAATTGTGCAGCATTAATAAAAATAATTCCCTCTCGTGCTGGAACAAAGTAGAAATGTTCACGCGCACGTATGTTTATTATTGCTTCCACGTGTGTGTGCGCGTGTGCATGTATATGTTTGTGTTTTTATATGTTTGTTGGCTTGTGTTTCCCGTCGTCTGTGTGTGTTGGTATCATTTAACTGCGCAGCCTTTAATAGCAACGATTCTTTGTAATCATATTTTGCGTTCTTTTTATCGCTACACATGTTTCGCAGCAGCAGCAGCAGCAGCCAACAACAACATCAATTACCAGCAATTTTCGCCATTATTTTTTAATGCTTTCTTCTCTCATCTTCCTACTGCTGTTTCAATTTATTATAGTCAAGTTTAACGAAATTAAGTTACAAAGTACGTGAATGCATTTTATATAAGAGGAAAATTAAAAATGCATTTAAAAAGAAATTCACATTAAAATACTTTGTGTGGTTAAAAGAAAGTTGAAAACTTGCAATTTTTAAACAAACCCTCAATACTAAGCAACTTCTAGCATTTGTGAAAGCTTTCGAAGCTTTTAATTAAAATGAATTTAAAAAGCTTGCGAGGCCCTTTTATGCAAATACTCGTTGCTATAATTTCTAATTAATTTTTATTAATATAATTTTTTGCAAAATTTTTGAAGATTTTAGAAACCTTTTTTTCTTATTTTAGAAAATTTTTCCTAAATCTTTATTTTAGAGCTTTTTTGCCTTTTAGTTCTTGCAACCCTGTTTTGCTCCATCTATCATCTGCTCTTGGCTGTCACTTACTTCTCTTCCTATGATATCATTCTCTCTTTATCGAACTCTGCGATTGATACCTCCAATCAATAATTTTAAAGAGCACAAAATGCCACTTCCTCTCCATCTCTCTCACTTATTTAAAGGGTAACCAATGCTTCTGTTTACGATATTTCGAGTTTATTTCAAAAATCTTTGGCTTTTTATATATTATATATGCGATATTTATAGAAAGTCCTGCGGCTTAATACTGTTAATGACAAAACTACGACGGATGCGTGTTTGAAACTTATTAAATGACGGTAATTAATTTGGCTTAAGAGCTGCAAAGAAGAAAAAAGAAAATAAGTCGAGTGTCCCAGTTTAAATCTACCTGGAACCTGATAATCAAAATGTTAGCGGGTAACTTTTCGGGTGTACATTTTTGAGGGTGACTTCAGCTCGAAGACATCAAATTTGGTCCGTAAGAGAAGAAGGAGTGGAAAGGGAGGCGGCGGGGTGGGGAGGAAGAAGGCAATTAATTTGCATGGAAATCATTTAAAACTTTGTTAGGAGTGAAAAGTTTGTCTAATATTTCAAATGATTTTAGAACATTTGAGGGTTTCTTGGCTTTTTTCGTACGATTTATCGAGCGAAAGTTGTGCAGCCGTGTTAATTTGGTAAGCTTAATCTGGATTAAATTGTTTGATTTATGAGATTTTCAATAATTTTACGAACATCCACTTAAAAATAGATTAGCAAGAAGTTTTTCCCTAATTTCAAAAGAAGGATAAAATTATTGATCAGCTTTTCCTAAATGAGTTCAGAGGAGTTAAGTGAGGTTGAGGAGAGTTGAAGGGAATTTTTGAAATTAGAAATTTTAAATTAGAACGGAAAATTAGTGTTAGAAATTAGAATTCAACTCTAAACTAAATTTGATTTAAAAATGACACATTTATGCTGAGAAAATCAGAAATATTATATTATGTCTATTAATTGAATAAATAAACTTCAACTTCACTTCAGTTGATAACTCTGAAAATCTTAAACAAGTAAAATTATTTAAATTTTAAATTTATATTTTAATTTTCAAATAATTTAACAAAAAAATAGCAAAGTAAGGAAAGCGAGAGAAGGAAAAGGAGAAGAAAAAAAGTAGAAATTAACAACCTCAGAAAGAATCGAAAAAGAGAGGACAAAATAAGCTCGCGTTATCAATGCGGTTATCAGTGCTGGGACTTCCATGCAGTGCGATTTGGAGGACTACGCTGAATACTTAACAGAGCGCCACTGGGGGTGGCCAAGGGGTGGCCAAGGGGTGGCCAAGGGGTGGCCAAGGGGAGGCCGCTGGCTTGATGAGCCAGTCGAGCCCTTCACTGCCGCGTGCTGGCGTGGGTGCTGATGAGGGTGGGGGTGTGGGCGCCAGTTCAACAACCATTTAACTGATTGCTTGGGTGTGTTTCTATTTCAGTTTTCGGGGTCTCGGGCTCGGGCTCGGGCTCGGGCTCGGTGTCCTGTCTGTGTGTGTTGGCTGCCAACTGCGTAATTCTGCTTTCTTGCTTCCACTTCTCGAGTATTTTTGATTTGCTATTCACCTGGGAATCGTCGAGAATTTAGGATTTTGGCAAACGAAATAAATTGACTGTGCGTGCCGTAATTGTAAATGTGATGGCAATGAAAAGATTGCGCTGGCACAGTAAGAATGAGGGGCGAGAGAAGGGATGAGTAGAGGAGGGTGCTGGTTGGTGGGCGGGGGGAAGTGCGGTGGGTTTGGTGCGATAAAGTGGAGAAAAGCCACGGAAAGTCAGTTAAAGAAGTTTTGTAGGCAGTCACAATTTGTGAAAGATTTACTGCGGTTTGTGCATTTTTAATTTCGTGGAAAGTAAGATTTATAGCGGCTGCCGAAAAGTATGCAATGATTTAGCGTAAATGAGAATTACAAGGAAGCTTGGAAGAAAAGCAAACGAAGGTAATTTAAAAAGTTTTCGTTTTAGTAAATTTAAGGCTTGAACTGCTTTTAAAAAAGTTTGCCGAGAAAATAATCGATATTTTGGAAATTAATTTATACGCCTAAAAGTATGCTTTAGAAATTTCGTAATTGAATTTCACGAAAAAGCTGACTTATGAATTCACACTTTTTTCTAAAGCAAATAATTCTCTCACTTTGGTCACGTAATAAGCGACTGAACTTCGCTGCACGCAAATGATTGCTTCCAATCCGTCCTCAAAGTATGCAACATAAAATAAATTGATTGAATGAGGAGGACACACTCCGCTTCACGTCACGAAATGCCTCAGAAATCCCCGAAGATTTGCACAAATTGTCGCGGTTTGGCACATAAATCACTTGAGCGCAAACGTACTCGCAGCGTTCACACAGCGTGGAGCGAGCTAAAGCCAAGCAGGAGCCGTGCGCGATAATGCTAAGCGGCGGTGGGACATGTTTGCGTTACGCTCGCTAAAACGTTGTTGGAGCAAACACAGTGTCGGCAAACGTAAAAAACTCATGGCGACGTACGAGCGCGAGATTTGAGTGCTTCGTATCGGCCGGCGTGCGCGGCAGTCGGTGGAAAGTGGAAGCGTACTCGTAAAACGTAAATGTTTGCTGTACAAATGCAATTCGGGTTAACAAAGATAACAAAAACAAGAACAAAAACAACAACGGCAGCAACAACAACACAACCAACAACCAACAACCAACAACCAACGATCAGAAGAGCAAGTGCAGCGAAATTTCAAACTTTATTTCTGGAGCGACGTACGAATTGCTGAACATAAAACTCCGGCGGGATTGTGTAGGGCCAGCTTACGCTTCCCTACGCCAAATACACACTCGTACGTCACGCTACTTCGTGCATGGAGAGCTAAAACACCAACTTAAACTGCAACTTGTGCGGCGGCACAACAGTAAAATTTGTGCATGCGAAAAGGAAAAAGTTGGATTTTTATAGTCGCTCCGTTTCCCTCTCGCTCTTTTTTCGCTTCCTAGGGTAAAAAGGAAAAGCAGGGTATAATTTTAGGAGCGCGGGAAGGAAAGCTTAGCGAAATTCCTCTACACCAACAAGAACAACAATTCCTACTTTCCCTCGAAATAGAAATAACGTACAGCCAACGCAGACGAGATTCGGCGAAAGCAGTTGAAATGAATCAGGGTTGATTTATTATCCACACAAGCCACACGTCACAGATAATCGTAAAAGACGTATTCGAGCAAAGAATTGATGGCAGAGTTTGTAGTGGAGCAGAAGAAGCAGAAGAAGGCGGAGGAGGAGAAGGAAACGGCAGCCGACCGGCAAAAACGGAAACAGAGACCCAAACACACACACACACGGAGCGAAAGGCTACCGAAGGATCTCCGGCAAACTCCGTGCCACAGCACGTACACGAAATCATTGCAGCTTTTGAGCTCGAACCGGAGAGCGTACGTAACGCAACGTAACGTCAAAGACGGCACGGCACGTCAGCGTATAACGTGCGAGCAATCAATGTTCTACGGGGATTCTGCCGACGGCCGATGGCTGCAGAATTTAACCAGACACCACCGCCATTTCTAAAATGGATGGAATGAAGCGGAATTGTGGAGCAGCGCAGAGCAACCAAACAAACAATTTTGTCAGCTGTTTTGCTGTTAGAAATCTGGGTTGCGATTCACTGCCGATTTATTTTTTAATCGTTATTAGTTCTGTGTAAAAATGATTTAGCATTTGTTAATTCTTAATTATATTTCTTGTTTTAGATCGTATTTCTTAATTAGTTTGTAAATATTGCTGAAACCATTGAGTTTCTGCATCTTTATAAAATTTCTGGACGTGTATTAATTTCATGGCTAAAGTTCAAGCTATTATTAATAATTTTCATGTTAAGTAAGCGTTTAGTAAGTTCTTAGTAAATGTTTAGTAAGCGTTTAGTAAGTGTTTAGTAAGTGTTTAGTAATTGTTTAGTAAGTGTTTAGTAAGTGTTTACAAAAAAAAATTTGGGGGAGAGCTTAATTTAAATTTCACATCTATTGGTAACTCTTGAGTTATTACGAATAAAACTTTTTCTTATTGTGTTTTTAATTCTAGGCTTATAAATAACTTGCAAAAGGGTTACTTTGTTTGTTGGGACGGTGTGTGCATTTGTTTGGGTTTGTGTGTAAGTTCGGGTGTATGTGTAAGTATATGTGTATGTATGACGTTGTTATATTAGTATGCAAAGTGAAATGATTCTCGCAATTGCAGAAGCCGCCAAGTTTAGAAGGCATCGAATACCTAACAAAAACCCGAAGGCAAAAAGTAATAGAAGAAAAATAAGAAGTGGTAAACGAGGAAGGCAAGCCAAAGCTCTGGCTTTCACATTAAAGTTGCGTCCCTTAAGGCGTTTGAAATATTGGTTGAACTTAATTTTTAGGCATAGAAAAGGTAACTCAAATATGAAGAAGTAGGTGTGAGTGGCTAAAATCGATATACGAAATACATGTAAGGGGAAATTAGGAGGAAGGGAACTCGTATTTCTGTTGCCTACTTTAAGGCGTAGAAGAGTTGCAATTGATTTAAAGTTACCACTTCAATGCCACTCATTTTTCCTATTTATACTTCGTTAATCCCATTTTCATTATGATCCACTAATAACACTTAATGAACCTCATCGAAAACCTCCAACCCAAAGTTGCTTTTCACTGATAACCACAAAATATTCAATACCTGCGCCTATCCAAGGCAACAACAACAACAACCACGCAATGGAACCACAATAAAATGGATAACAACGCGACATAATTGAAATTAACTCCACTTACAGAGTGAATTTATTCTCGCTCGCATGTTCCGCGTGTCCTGCTTATGCGTGCTGTGATAATAATAACAAAATTAATGAGTGTCCTAATCAAATGAAATGAGTAAATCAGCTGTTTAAACAGCGTTGCCAGATACCAACGAATTCCCCAACCAAATAGACGGTCGCACAACAGCCCGCTAGGGATGAGATAATTTGAATTCTAATTATTTACTCAGGGCGGGAAATTAAAATAATTGCCAAATGCCAGAAAACAAAATCCACTCGTTTGTCAGGGTGGTGGCGTTAACGTGCACGTAAACGCTAACGTAACCGCATCGAATTAACCCACACATAGGATGTGCTGTAGCGGAATATCAACTCCAAATGTTAGACATCTCGTGAGTTTCATAAATATCAAATACTCTTGTGTTCCCGTGTGTTTGTGCGCCACGTGCGTTTGTGGTCGTTTGTTATTCATTAATTGTTAACATTTTAAAACCTTGCGGGCTGATACTTGTCTCGGTATTGGTGTCACCGACCGCCGGAAGGAAGGAAAGTGGGCGTGTATGCTGTTGAAAGGAAGTGCGTGTGTGTGTGTGTGTGTGTGGGTGTGTATGAGAATGAGTGTGGTTAATTTTAAAGAAGATAATTCCTGTAACCGCAACCCTTTTATATTTTTGCGGTTAATTGATTTGATGCCATAAATTTTGTTATTATTATTATTATTACATTTAATTTGTACTTTTGTTGTAGTTGTTGCCGCTAGATAAAAGACAGCAACAACTTGAGCTATAAAAGAGCTCAGAAGAGCCATTTATTGCCTCTCTCTGATTTAATTTGATTTAATTTATTAAAGTTTTGCTTAGTTTAATGTTTTTATTGTAATGTGATTAAATGCAATATAATGTAAATTTATTCAATTTCACCTCATTTAATTTAATTTTAATGTATTTAATTGAATTGAATTTAACTTTATTTAATTTTCGTTTCATTTAATTTCATTTCATTTAATTTAATTTCATTTAAAATTCCTTTATAAATCTCATAAATTTTCTTTTTAGAATCAAAACATAAAGCAAAAATAATTGTCAAATTCCTGGACTGTAATTTCTAAAAATTTTTTGTACAAAAATAACATTTCACGAAATTCCCTAGTGAGTGTTTAGAGCTGAAATCGTAAAAAAGCGAGCTTAGCAATTGTTTTTTGCCTTCGGAGTCATTTCGTGTTTCTTCTCTTCCTCTCTTTGTTTCAGTTTCTCTGAAAAATAATAGTTAAATTGTTTTGTTTCATAAAAAAGAGGTTTTCATTCTAGTTTTTTCCCCAAAATAAAGCTTTTAACTAAACGTTTGTTAAATTCGCCAGAGAGAAGTGACAAATGTTGTCGCGCTTTCGCGTTGCCGGAGGAGGAAAATAAATGTTTTATATAAATTTGCGTAGACGAATGCGCGCAAAACAAATGGAAGGCGTAGAATATCACAAAAAGTCTTCCCTGAAGTAATAAAATCCGTTCTTTTTTAAAGTTTTATTTATACTTTCGTTGCCACAAAATGTTTCACCCCAAATTGTTTGGTGGCAACTTTTTATATCGAGCGACAGAAATTTACATATCATAAATTGTGTACATGACTGTGCTTGTTGGTGTGATGGCCTTCCTAAGTGTTGGCGCGAGTCTGTGAATGTGTGTATTTGTAAAGCAAACATGAAAGTGTTGATGATAAGAAAAAGTTTAAAATGTTTTTTATGGAGGTTTTTCGTCCTCTTTTATTTTCTGTAATTTACTTAAAATTTCAACGTTTTGTTAAGTTTTAAATGGAATTTATTACTTTTTCTTAACTTGATATTTAAATAAACAAAACCTAATTAAAATAAGAAGGTTTTTTTCAAACTTCAAATTATTTTAACTTTAAAATGTCATCTGCAAGTTGGCAACACTGAATTTGTTTTCGTTTAAAGAATGAGAGAGAGAGAGAGAGGGAGAGAGAGAGAGCGAAGGAGGAGCGATGTGGAGACAAAGGAATTCTATAATTTAATTAAAAGATGTGATTTAAATTTTATTTTACATATTTAAAAGTAAAAAGTTAATATTGATAATAATAAAGTTTAAAATGTTTTTCCAACTTTAAAAAATATTAAAAACTTTTCATTATATTCTTCGTAAGTTGGCAACCCTTTCCACTCTTGAATTTATAGTTTTATTGAAGTGTGGGAAAAAGGAAGGGAGCGGAGAGAGAGAGAGGAATTCTCCCTAACACTATTCAATGGCCCACATTATTTGCATATATTATGTTATCAACATAGACACACACACATACTCTTTGGCATACAAACTCATAAACATTTCTATGTATGTATATGTGTCCCTCCCATCCTTCCAAACAGGATGTATTTGAAGCGTTTTTCCTAGTTGTGCGGTTCACAAAACACTTTTGCGTTCAGTGGGCGTAAAAAGAGGAGGACATAAAAGACGATGAAGGGATAGAGAGAGAGAGAGAGAGAGAGAGAGAGAGAGAGAGAGAGAGAGAAAATTGAGAGAGGGGGTCAGAAAGAGAGGGAGGAGACAAAGAGAGGAAAAACCAAATTTTGAACACTGTGAAAGTGAAGCGAATTCTGGTAAAAGGAGAAAGAAAAATGGAGAGAAAGAGAAATAGATAGAGAGAGAGAGAGAGAGAGAGAGAGAGAGAGAAAGAGAGCGAGAGAGAGATAGATAGAGAGAAAATTAAAGAGTCTCCCGGAAATGTCGTATAATTTATAGAGTGCCACAATATGTTGGACTCTTCATTAGCGCGAGTCCTTCCGCCCTCGCCTCTCTTGTGACGCAATTTATTGTATCGCTTTTGCGTTATCCTTCACTTCGCTTAGACGTTTCGGTTACTGCTGGTGATGCCTTTTAACTTGGCTCTCGTTTGAATGCCATTTAACGGCGCCTCGCCGTTGCCATCTCCACCGTCCCGTAGAAGTGGCCGGCGGAAGGGGCGAAAGTGGGCGGTCACGGCGTGACAAAGTCTTGCGAAATTTACAAAATAAGTTTTAAGCAAGATTTATTGCTGCAGAGAGAGAAAGAGAGAGAGGCAAATAAGAGCAGCTCACTGTGATCCGCCAAGTGGGATGTGACACTTATTTTGTGGAATAAAAAATTTAATGGATTTCAGGGATTATAAAGTGCTGACGAGAGTGGTGATTTAAAGGACGAATTTATGGGAGTTTTCGGGGTTTATGTTGGAATCTAACTGAAAGGAAGAGGAAGGTTTTTAAACTAAATTATAGACGAATTTTTGTTAAAAAGAAAAACTTAAATTCGTTCTATGAATTTAAATTATAATTCCAGTTGTTAAAGACGAGAATCAAGCAATTAAGAAAGAAGTGAAATATTTCTATATTTTTCATTAAACTACAAACAGACAACATCTGTAGTTTCAATATTTAAAATACAGTGGTTTCTGTCTCTTCTTTGTTAACTTTTAGCTGCACCAAAAAAGCAACTTTTTTCTCTACTTTCGTTCCTACAGCAGTAGATTTTCACACCGCTTGTTATACCGGCGCTTGGCGTAAATTTTCAGGATTATTTTATCATTTCAGAGCAGCTAAAATTAGGTAAGGACTTTTCGGAGCCAAGCAAAACTAGCAAGAAAAAGTGTTGCATACTTTTAGGCGGGCTGGATGGCTGGCTGGCGGGCTGACTGCCTGTCTAGCTGACTGGCTGGCTGTCTGTCTGCTGTTGGTGGTTGGCTACCGTTTTCAGCGGGCCGACGTTGACCGACACTTGCAGAGTTCGCTATTATTATTTATTATTTTGTTTTAGTTTTCTTTGTCACTTTTTTGCAGCGGTTTTCCCAGAGGTTAAAAACTCTCTTTTCGATCCGATGCAAGCAACTCTATAAAATTATGTGAAAATTTCATGATTTTTTAAGCCGGTGTATGAAAAAAGTCCTCACGAGAGAAGGCGACGCGATACCGACGAAAAGTGAAGAGGTGTGGAAAATGTACAGCATGCTTTTAGGCGCATCTGAATGCATAGCACACTGCATTGAGTGCTTGATAAAATGCATCACTGCGGCTGCTATTTATGAGTTTTTTGTGTGCGATAACTGTGTTGGCGGGTGTGTGTGTGTGTGTGTGTGTGTGTTTAAGCGCATGTATACGTGTGTACTGCATAAAGTAAAATTTACTCGAGCGCCATTTTGTTGCTTTTTTATTGGATTTTTTCCGCTCTCCTTACTTTTTGCATTTTTTGTTTTATGTATTTATTTTTTTTTTATTCTGTCTGCTGCAAATAAAATTGCATTTTATGCTCGTTAAGTTGGCTGCGGTACGCAACGTGCTTGCTATTATTTTAAGCGCAGTTTGTTCTTTTCTGCTTTTGCTGTAATTTTATTTAGACAATTTTTTCCACAGCTTAATAAAGAAACAAAAAACGCTTTAATGATTTCTAGAAGAAATCCTTACTGAGAATAATTAAGGACAAATATTAACCGGAAATTAGTAACTACTGAATGAAAGTGGTGTTGTTGTTCCTTTTGAAATCCATAATTTTTTAAGAATTTTTAAAAATCTCAGTCTATTTTGCAACGCTACAAAAATACTGCACAAATCCCTAAAAAATCTGATTAATAAACACAATGAAATCTCATTAAAAACTCCTCTGAAATCATAATTTCAACGAACGCCTGGAAGTATGCAACGAAATCCTGTTTAAGCAGTCATAGCAAATTTTTAATAATTAAACCGCATGTTGGCGACAGCCAGCCATTGTTGCTGTTTGCTTCTTGTTGATTCAGATGTTGTTTGTGGCGTGTTGTTGTTGTTGTTGTTGTTGTTGCCGTTGTTGTTGTTGCCGTTGTCCTTCATTCCTACTGCGAAGGGATGAAGAATGGCAAGACGATGGCAGCTGCTGCTGGTGCTGCTGTGCGATTTTGCATAACAAAACTTCGAAAAATTTTGCATTTGCATAATTAAATAATAAAAGGATTGCAAGTTGGAGGCTGCTGTAAAAAGAACGAGTAGGTGCAGCCAGGCAGCCAACAACGGACGTTCGACACACACAAGTCACACGTATGTGAGGCTGCCACTTCCGCTTCCTGCTGTAAAATATGTTAATTAAAATACATATTTTTGCAGCATGCTTTGTCGCCATTTCGAGTTGGTGCGCTTTTCACATCTCGGCACCGTTGCGGTCCGTTATGTTACTTCATGGCAGTCAGCCTGCCGTCGTTCGCTCGCTCGACTTCACTTCGCGTTCGCTGAGTTGAAGTTGAAGAAAAGTAAGGAAAAATAATTGTGAGCAGCGTCGATGATGATGACGATTATGATGATGACTGATGATGATGATGAGGAGGAGGAGGAGGAGGAGGAGGAGGAGGAGGAAAAATTCAATGACTGCGCCATTTTATATTTTTTCTTTGCGTTTTTTAATTTTCAATTTTCGTTTTTGTTTGTTTTGTTCAATTTTCCCCTTGTTGTGGAACATAAAATAAATTAAAGATGTTGATATGATGAAAATGCATTTTCGTTCTTTCCTCTTCTCCTCGTCTTCTTCTGCTCCTCTACTTCTTCATTTCAAGCATGCATAAGTGTGAGTGAGTTACAGTTGTGGCATGAATGACTTGAATGCATTCGCACACCTAGACACGCACTCACACTCTCACATGCATGCATGCATTTATAATTATGAACTTGAAGACTTGTGCTTGAGGAATAAATTGAAAAAAATCCTGTTAAATAAGGAAAAAAGGATTGAGGAAAGGAAACACTCGAGAGACGAAATGACGACAGTGAGGAAAACCGAGCACGATGATGGAGGAGCTGGGGAGGGGTGCGGGGGCGAGAAAGGGGGAAAAAGGACGTCGAATTAGGGAAGCAGGTGCTGCAGGATGCTTTAGAAAGTTCTAAAAAGATCAGGAAGGGTGGATGAGGTTGTGTAGAGCTCAGCGTTCCTCCACTAGAAGCACGTCAAGGATGCCGTTGAGCATTTTAATGCGTTGAGGAAGAATCAGCAGCAGCTGCAGATTGCATAATTTTTGCTGCTGCTGTTGTTGTAAGGACAACAGGAAGAGCAGATGAGGAGGCAAGGGATTGTTGCTGTTGTCGATGTTGATGTTATCTGATATAAACTCTAATTATTTTTGTTAATAATCTCGTCAGCTTCGAAAGTCTTATTTAAACTTTAGGAAAGTAAAAACAGATTGAACGACTAATTTTCGTTTACGCATAAAATAGCAGAATAAAGTCTTGCAGTAAATTTATAAATGAAACAACAATTAAAACAAACAATTAAAACGCAACAAAAGGAAAAAATTGCAACTGTATTTTTTACACATATAAAGGAAACGAGAGCAAAAAATTGGTGAAAAAAAATGACACTTGCGATGCTTTTGTGTAAAAAAAAATCAGCTTTGCGTGTAAAAATCTCAATTGACGAAATTGTTGAAATAAAGAAAAAAACAGGGAATCAAATATCGGAGCATAAAAAAGGTTTTTTGTTTGGGTTTTTAAATAAAATTAATATTTTATTTTTATATATTTGTATTTTAAAATAAACAATTTTGTTGCAGGTTCAGCCTGAAAATGTGCAAGATCTATATTGAGCTGGAAAACTGAACAGTTTTTCATTTACATTGAAAACAAAATGCAAAAATATTTGCGTTCCTTGCTGGCAGGAGTTGAAAAAGTTCAAACAACTGAAACAATAAAAAGTTGGCTTCAGAATCAGTGAAGTTATGACCTCCAGTTTAAACAGGACGCAAATATTATTGTAAAAAAGAAAATGTACAACATTATTTTAATAATGCGAACGGAATGTAATTTTTCTACCTGGAGCACATTATTTCCTTCAACGGTGCAGAAATTGAGGGCAGGTATTAAAATGTAGAAAACAATGCAATAAAACAATAAAAGCAAATTCAACAAAAGAACAACGACAATAACAACAACAATAACGCAGCAATTTTTACTAACTTTTACTTGACCCTTTTTCTGATTTTAATCGATATAAACGTCGCAAACTCACACAAATAAGCACACACACACGACAATCTATACATACCTACACATACATACATACATACACGCACACGTACACATTAACATTCACATTCACATTCACATTCACAGACTCATTCTCATACTCGTCTGCAAATTTATAGAGGGCGTTCATCATTCCAGTACAGTAATCGCCAAAAGCTTGAAGGACACCCAGAATTATATTTGTTGTTTTCGCAGTTGTTGTTGTTCTTGTTTTTTTTTGTTGTTGTTCAATAAAAGAATGACATTCTTTCTTCTCTTCTCTTGGAACAAAAAGAATTTTGCAAATAACGTTGTAAATGTAAGCTGAAGACTGAATGTATGTACACGAGTACGTGTGCAAGTGTATATGTGAAACAGCGCGTGTATGTGTGTAAGAATGCCTGCGTTTTTATGAGTATTTTCGGTATGTTTACTCATTTATACGCGAGGGCAGAGAACCTCGGTATTTAATAAAATAACAGCGAAAGAAAGGAAAATAACATAAAAATTAAGCAAAATTATGTTAAAAATAAGAGATGATCACTATAAAACTTAAAAATGTTTATTTTACATTTGAGAAAAATTCTTCAAAAGTTGATATATTGAGATTTAACGTTCCCGACGTACATGAATATTTTCTATTCTCTATTTTTCCAATTTTATGAACTTTTCTTTATATTTATGATTTTAATTGAACTGTTAAACATGATTAATTTTACAGCTTTTTCTATGAAAAATTATTTTAGTAAATATTTGCTTTATCAAATACATTTAATTTTACGTAAACATTTTGTTTTATATAAATATTTTCTTTTTGTAAGTATTTTGCTTTTGTAAATATTCTGTAAATAGTTGACTTTATTTTCTATTCTTCCGCTGTAATTACAGGTAAAAACTTCTGTTTCTTTATTCTCACAAATGATTTTCCCAAATTTTGTGTTTTCATGATTGATTGGATTCAGATTAATAAGCGTGTAATAGATTGTTGTTGTTGTTGTTGTTGTTGTTGTTGTTGTACTTACTTAAATTACCGCTTGGAATGTAGACGTTGCCCGAGGGTGTTCGCACCAAGCACGACGGCTCGAAATCGACGCCTAAATCATTCGGGTTGCCAGCGACCAGACGTCCGTTATTCATACGACTCATTGTTGGGTTCCTTGGTGGGACATCCGGTGGAGCCGAGGGCGTGACTCCTTCGAGGAGAAAGCCTGCGAAAAGCGGAGAGAAATTCATTAGTGAAAGCGATGAGAAGGACATCCAGAGTTTGTATGGAGTTTTCAATGATTAGAAACAATTTTAGGACTATTCAAAGTACAGTAATTACTTTAAATTACCTAAAGTACTTATTTAACATTTTAAATTACTTCAAATTACTTAAAGTACTTAAGTAACTCATTTATTAAAGATTACCTTAGGAATCATGGCAAGAATAATAATAAAACCATAATTTGAGGTTATTTAATTCAGTAACTCACGGTATTATTTGATAATTTGATTACTTTGCGATTGTTTTTGCTCGTAATTGAGAAGTAATGATTACTAAAACATAGTGATTACTTTTATTGGTGTGAAAATGTGGTTTTCGTGATGAAAAACTTAAGCAAAGAAATTTGAAATGATGAGAAAAGTTATGAAAAATAGTAATGGAGAAATTAAACGCATGCAGAGGTAGAACAACAAAAGTGCGAAGAAGAAGGGGATGACGAAAGATATAAAAGACATAAAATCGGATAGCATCAGCTCACGCAAGCGTTGACCTCCATCAACTCGCTGCAGCTCAAAGTGGTTGCTGCGGTTGTTAATTTTTATCTCTCACAGCTTTTGTCTTCTCCGTTTTCTTTGTGTTTTAGTTGCTTTCTTTCCTCGCGCTGCCACTCATCGTGCTTTTCTAATCTTTTTTCTCTTTTGTCTTCATATATTTCATTATTATTAGCGCTGATTAAGTTGGCCACAAAAACTAAATCCCTCCAGAATAGAGAAAACAAACAAGTTGAAAATAACACATTAAGTGAAACAACCAAGCAAGCAACTGACAGCTACCACGCCCCCTCGGAGGGCGGAGGGACTCAACCACTGGAGGGTCGGTCACCGCCGACCACATGGACGGCCACCCACCTCAAACAAGCTCGAAAAAAATGCCATCGCCGAGGACGAAATGAAGATAAGCTGCTTATCGTCGCTTTAGTGGAAGCGCTTGGCAACGCTTGGCTTACTTTTGGCTTGACGACGACGGCTTGGCTTGGCACGACTTGACTTGACTTGACTTGACTTGGCTGGGTGTTGCAACGCAGTTTCATCCGTGAAAGAATTTGTTTTGGCAGATTTAGCTGATTTGGCTGAAAACTAAAACAACAACAACAACAACACTAATACTACCACGAACAACAACAACAACAACATCAGCTCCACGAACGCGAACAACAAATAACAGGCTCACAAAATCCACTTCTTTGTTGAATATAAACTACAAAAATTGTATTTGTGTAGCTGTTTTACATCAGCATCTGTGTGTGTGTGTGTGAATCTGCTTGTAATAAATAAATAAATCCACGACGCACAGTGGTCGGCGTTCACAGAAGGCCACACAGTGACCGGCTTTTATAGCATACAGGAAAAATTATTCTACATCATGCAAGAAAGAATATTCTAGTATTTATTATTGATTTAAAAAAAAATCTTTAATTAATAATCGAGAATTCAATAATATTTGCTCTCCCCTCTTTCTGAAAGGAAGGGAAATCATTGCTTTCAAATTAAATACTGACGGCGCTGATGAATCAGTTCATTTCTTTTGATCCTCTTCAATGCTTCTTCGCATCCAATTCACTTCACTTCGCTGAACAACCTGTCGGACTCTGAAGACGAGCAAATATTGACAAACAACTCGAGCTGGCGTGGATTGCGTCGAATGCATTCTCGTCGGCAATCGTGTTCATTACGTTTTCCTGCTTGCTTTTCTTCTTTTTTTTGCAGAAATCAGCGATTGCCAGCTGACAATTCGGCAGGTATTGTGTGTGTGTGTGTGTGTGTGTGTGCGTGTGAGAGAAAGAGAAAGCGAACGTAAAGAACGCGTGGTAAGAGAAAGAAAATTAAACGGAAGTACAGCAAGCCAAGCAAACGAAATACGAAGAAGTACGTCGAGGTGTAGTAAAGCAAACTGAAATAAGCTGCGAATAAATAAGTCAAGAAATTGAAAAATGTTTTTATATATCGTAGCTGTGAGTTGATATGGGTGAGCTTGCCGGGGATGTGTGGGTGGTTGAGTGTGTGTGTGTAGGCGTTTGAGTGTGTGGGTGTGTATGTGTTTTCAAGTTCCCGCGTAGCGCTGAAAGCGTGCAATTGAATTCGGGGTAAATAAATAAAGCAATTTTTCGGCATTCAACGGAAAAAATCCAACCATATCTCGCATTTCCTGTAAGCGATGTGCAGAAAATAACTTAAAGTTTACTGGGATTTTTGTAGAAGAACAGAATTTATACGGAAATGGATATAAATTAGGTTTTTCTTTTCAGCTGAAAGCTTAAAAATTGAAATAAAATAATAAAATTTAAAATATTTTTGTCTGGTAAAACTATATAAATTCTGAAATTTTTATCAATAATTATAAGAATTAAGGAATAATTAAGGAATTATTAAAAATTATTTAATAATTTTTTGAGTATAAAAATTATTGCATATTTTAAGGAGCAAAAATTTAACTAACAATTTAAAACTAATTGAAATTATTTAAAAGAATTCTAAAATGCAATAGAATTAAATTTATATAGTTACAATACAGTTTATATAATTTCATTAAAATATCGCGTTGCACGAAAGCCTTAAATAAACGCTTGCCACCAAAAGTTTAGTCTATTTCATGGCGCTTGCACGATAAAAACTGCAAAATGATTGCCAACACTAACCATCGCATAGAAGGACGAACAAAACATTTGTGATTGTGAATAATTTATTCTAAAAGCGAGCAAAATCACACACTCGAATAGTCAGTTCTGTTTAAGTATGTGTGCGTGTGAGTCTGTGTCAGCGTATAACCTTTTTATGCTTGTCAAGCTTGCTGCTTAAAAGTTTCTTTGCCTCTTTTTGAGGCAAGTTTGAGTTTCATTTTATTTTAAGCTTAACATTTCAAGCAAATAATGACTGTGAAACGAAATTCCACAACGCAAAATGTTACTGCTACACATATACATCTACAAGTATACCTACATATTTATGTATACACATGCAAAAATTTGTAACTGTAGTTGAGTTTTAAACAGCTTTTGTTTTTGTTTTTTATACTTCATCTACGTAAATATTTATGAATTATGAATGTTTTTTTTTGCGCTTTAAGCTTTGTGGTTTTTTTTTATCATGTGAGTGTGAGTATGCGTGGGGTTATATGTGTATTAATGTGCTTGGTGTACAAATACATTCCGTGACACGTGAAAATCCAGTGCAAAAAGTTTACTTTTAACACTTCGTACTCGGAGAAGTTTTAAGAAGTGTGAAGAGAATTCGAAATGAGAGAAAAACCTATGAAAATATGTAAGTAGGTCACACACACACACACACGCATCCAAATACAACCCCACTGGTGTGGCAGAAACAGTTCGTGTTATGTATTTCTTTCCATAAATTTATTGCTTTCTGATTTCTCCGCTTTTGTTTTTCGTGTTGACTTTTTAAATTGAGTGACGCGCACAAAAGTGTGCTACAAAAGTTTGACGTCGATGAAGAGCTCGATTATCGGAGTGTTTTCGACGGTAGGAAGGAAGTAGCGGAGGAAAAAGAAGAAAATTCGACTGCAATTCTGGTTCACAGAATATGCGAACCGTCATCCTTGAAGGATTGCAAGGATGTGAATTTCAGAGTGAATTGAAAATATTTAAAAAACCTTTTAAAGGTAAAAATGTATTTAAATTTAATAATTCATGAAAATAAGTTTATTTATTAAAGTTGCTGGGATTCAAAAAGCTCTACGCTGTATTTTGTTATCAATTTTAAGTAAATATATTATATGCATTTGTTGTTGTTGTTTTCAATTACAACAAGAACAACAACAACAAAGCAGTAACACTAAAGACACAAATGTAAAAAAATAACTAAAGTCGGAAAACTTTTTCTTAAACAAGCAAACAAATTAATAAGAATTTTAAACGCAACTGCAGCAAACTGTGTCAACAAACTGCAAAAGGAAATAACACCAACAACAACACAAACAACAACAACAACAACAACAACACAAACAACAACAACAACAACAACAACAACAACAACAGCAGCAATCCTCTCTCTAACAATAGAATTGTAGCGGACTTGCATTGTGACTCATTGCGACGAAAAGCTGCTTAAATAACTGGAATCATGTGTGAGTGGCAAGTAGCTGGCTGAAAGGGTTACAATGTGACCTCGCATGACCTTCCTTATCCGTGTGCATAAGTGTCTGTGTTCGTGGATGTGTGTGTGGGTGCGTGTGTGTGTGTGTGTGTGTGAATGAGGGGCTTACACGCAGTCAAGAATTCTATTCCCTCCTAGTTAAACACGCAAAAGCAAAAATCCTTTTAATAAATTTGTCTGCTTTTTAAAATTTGATTTGTCTTTCTGCTGAAATTAAAAGCTAATGGAAGTAAAAATAAGAAGGAAAAAGGAGACCGATAAAAAACAAAGAAGAATAATTAAATACCAAAAGTAGTAGTAATTCTAAGTTCTGATGAGAAAATGGCAAATAAAAATAATGAAAAACCTTAGAAGAACCAAAAATGTATAATACAAAATAATAGCAAAAGCTAGAATTGCAGGAGAGTAACAAAGAAGGAGATTTTCGTAAACAAATTAAAAGGAATTCCAACAAAAGCTGGCTTATGTAACCACCAGAGAAGATTTCCTACTTCACTGAAAACACACACACACACACACACACACACACACACATTCACACACACACACGAAACCGACCAGCTCATCACACCCCAACATGACACAGCGGACGACCTGGCCGACCTTTTAGTACGATTTCTACTACGAAACTAATGCACTACAATTTTGAACAGGCAAACAAAAAAGACTGCCGACGACACCGGAGCGCTACAACCGCACTTGGCTGGATGCCTAAGGATTACAATGAAAAATGTAGCGCTTTTCTTTTGTTACGAAAGAGAAAAGAGACGCCAAGGAGTGGGAAGCCTCAAAGAGCACTAAAAAAGTAGTTAATGGCAACAAAAACAATAGCAACAAAAAAGCACTAAAAAAGGATCAGAATTGTGGAGGAGCCAAGATTATGCCGGCAGGAGAAGAGAGAAATGTAACGGTATGTGCGACTGACTAAGTGTGAATGAGTGAAAATGAGGAGTTGAGAGGCGTGAGGTGGCAGAGAAAAAAGAGAAAGGAGGCGAAAGAGAGAGAGAGAGAGAGAGAGAGAGAGAGAGAGAGAGAGGAAAGAATACCGGGTGGAGCCTAGATGGGTGCAAATATTGCCGCAAACTAGTGTCAAGTAGCGCTCTGAAAGCTGGGTTAAGCATGCTTGACACTTGGTGCGATAATTCAGCGACACAGGACTCTTTCCTCTCTCCTCTCCTCTCCCCTCTTCTCTTCTTCACACCTCTCCTCATTACTTTTTCTCTGTTTAATAGTGGGGTTTAAATTTGAGCGCAACGACATATGCAACTGGAAAAAAAGAGGAAAAGGTGTTCACAGTATTTGGTAAAAGGAGGTCGAGCCACACAGCTAATTAAGACTTCTGAAATATAATGAGAGAGAGAGAGAGAGAGAAAGATGAAGAGAGAGGGAGAGAGAGAGAGAGAGAGATATGTTGGGCTGGGAAGAAGAGGGAAGAAGAGGGAAGAAGAGGGAGAGAGAGGGGAAACAAGCTGAGCTTGACATATACGATTGTGTACGTGCAGGACAGTCGGAGAAAATACAGGCGCACATTCAGCCAGACAAATAGAAAGGAAAGCATCGGTCACAACTGCATATATATTCGTGTGAGCTGAGAGGAACAGAAGGGTTAACAGACTTCAAGACATAAAATCAGACGATTAAACAATCAGAGGTTCTGAGAGAGACATTTGAGTAGACAGACCTACGGACAGACAGGGAGACAGACATCCACTTCAGCTGACATTACAGATTGTAGCACATTGTAACTGTAAATTCTCACATGGCATTAAGAGCGAGTGACCTAAAGAGCGAGTAATCAAGAGGACGTCATTTAGAGAGAGAAACGCAAGTGGGAGAAAAGAGGAAAAAGGAGAAAGAAAAGCCTACTTTTAGGTGGACCGACTTGGGAAAAACGTGCCTTGAAGAGGTTTTAAAAATACAAATAAAAGCAGGAAATAGAAAGAAGAGAAAATGCAATGAAAGAACGAAATCTTAAATTCCTAAATGTGAAAACACTACTAAAAAAACCTCCCTTTCTGGAAGTACAGAAAGAGCTTTTTTAGGTGTACCAGCTGCCCTGCGCCCTTCTCATTAGATCCCGACAGCTTGCTGTAGCAAGTCCTTCCGAGGTTAGAGTTTCCAAAGCAATGTTGAAAACAGCATCAAATCGGTGCTCACAGCTCCAGTGATATAAATAGAAGTAAATTTCAAATAAGCAAAGCGCCCTCTTCTGGTTCGGTTTCGAAGCTCTTGTGTAATTATTCAGACTATCAGATGTATGGGTTATATTTGGGCCAAGTTTAATTCAAATCGGTCCAACCGTTCGCGACGTAAAGAATGCAGACTTCAGAACTTGAGACTTTGGTGCGGCAAAAGTTGTTCAGTTGATACAACGGAATTATCGTACTTTTCAACTCCCATCCATCGCTCCTTTTTTTCCAGCTGCCGCATAAAAACTACCTCCGTGCATACTTCTGAAGTGTGCTTTCCAGTTGTTGCTGCTGTTGTTGTTATTCTGCCAAACGAACACTTTTCTCTGCCAACTTTTCTTTATTAGTTTTTCTTTTCCCTCCAACTTTTGGCTAGTCAGGCTTTCAAACAACATCCACCCTCTCCTCCGCCTTCACCGCCGCTCACTGCTATTTTCATTTACTGCACTTTTTAATGATTGAACCTCTTGAAGCGGCTCGACAGCGCTTGACGTCGTCAGCACTTGACTTGAAGTCTGGGAAGTAATTTGCCCCCTCCTCCCCCGCGGCCACTTCAACGTTGTACTTCATAGTTGGTCGTCCTCCTCTTTGCTTCTCTTGTGTTCGTCGTTTTTTCGCTGATTTCTCCTCTTTTATACGCCATAATAGTTTTGTTGTTGTTGCTAGTTGTTTAGCTTTCGATGCCATTTCAGTGAGCAGCTGCTACTGGTTTCCTTGTTTTTGTGCTTCTTTCGGCTTTTATTTCTTATTTAGTGCTCGAGACTATAAATCGGAGGACTTGGCTGAGTTGATGCGGACTCTGGTTGCTCGGACTTCGGAGTGGTGACAACTTTTTCAAGTCCCCCTTTTTGCTGCGAGGAAGTTGGTTTCGTTTGGCTGGCTTTGATTTCGTTTGCTTTGGCAGCACTGATTAAGCGCAGGCCGTGCGCCTGATACGGCTCGGTCTCCCCCCCCCCCAACTAGGGTCTCGCTGTTCGCTGCCGCTCTGCAGTTCCTCGACTCCGTGCGGAGCGGCGGCTCGGTGCTTCATATCGAGGATCAGCTAATTTTAATACTTAAGTGCAGCTTAGTTTCGTTATTAAAGAGCAAATTAAAAACTGCTTGAAGAAGAGAGAAGCAGAAAAGTGTGGGCAAAAATTGTTTACCTGCTTTAAATTGGAATTTCTTGCTTTTCAGTTTTCTGCTTTTATTTTTATTTTCGGTTTTTAGTGCTGCCACATTTAATAACCACAAATGTTGAAGTGCTTTTAGAGCGGTTTATGGTTGTGGTTGTTGTTGTTGTTGTTGTTGTTTTTGTTGCTGTTGTCGTTGCTGTTGTTGTTACTGCCGTCGTACGTTTCCTTGAAGTGCCCACTCAAGTAGTTTTTACAACTCAATAAGTATTAAAATTAATTATTTTAATTGTTTGTTTAAGTTTTTATTATTTTTAAGCTTTGTTGTAAAATTGGCCGCTCTGTTTGTAGTTGTTTGCAATCATTACATTTTTCACTTCTCTCATCATCGTCACGCGCGTAGCTTCCACTTGATTTTAATTTACTCCACACGTTCAATTGATTTTTCTTGTGGGTTGGTGATTTTGTAGATTTTATTAATTCAGTAATTTTTGTGGCTTTTAACGCTGTTGTTGTTATTTGTGTTTATTTTTGTTTTCGTTAATTTCTGGGTTTTTTCTCTTGTCATTTCATTTTGCCATTTTTCTCGACTGTCAAAAGGTGTTGGAAGCTCGACATTAACTGACACTTCAGCTGTCAATTTTGACATTTTAGTTTGCTGAAAAGCTGAATTCGCGTGTGTGGAAGCTTGATTAAAATGCTGTAATAATGATTTTAATGTGAGAAACAACGAAATTGTTACTCCAGCAATCGAACGCGTTTTGTTACACATGCGCATTCTCGAGAATTCCCGCGTCCCATGAATTTTTCTCCTTCCTAGTGATCCTCATCGTGCAGTTGGAATTCATTCGGAGCGCGATTGATGCATGCAGTGCATGGATGCCATTGTTTTTCTCCATTTTTTCCTTAATTTGTAGTTCGTGCGTCCGGCTTGAGGCCACATTTAAGTGACCACAATGGCCTTCTTGCATTTTTATTGCTGCTTTGATGTTATTTTGCATTACTGATTCTCCTCCTTCCCTGCTGCTGCTTTTCTTTTTTCTCTTCCCTCGCATTCCCCACTCCACAGATCACACAGCCGCTCGAGGAACTGAATGATGATTTCCATTAAAACTTATTAAAGCGCGCATGACAGGCGCACAAATACAACACCCTCAACGCAATTTGCAGATTCTTTCGCTTTCTTCTTCTCCAAACGTGTTTCTCGTTCGCCGAAGGGCTTTCGTCTCTGGCGACGCCAACGCATGATTATTTTGTAGCAGCAATAGTGCGGAATCTCATACACAACTGACTGAGTTGCCTCTCTGTGAGAGCGATTGCAAGAGGAGAGGAGGAGCAGTGGAGATTTGACGACGCGGATTTGTCGAAATTAGAGGTCTCGACTTCGATTTCGATCAACGCCTCCGCTAGAAATGCATTTTAGATGATCTCGATGCATTTCGATTGAAAAACACAGTCGACTGTCGCCTCAACGGAACACAACACAACAACAGAAACAACAAGGGCAACAACAAGTTCCATCACGATATCATAATAAAGACCGTTAAAAAATCGCATGCTAGAAAAATATTTTAATTTTGTCTTCACAGATTCTTCTAGAAATTTCTTGTAAATACTTCACATAATTTATTTATAACGAAACTTATCTCAGAAACAACAACAAATAAGTTACAGCAACCACAACCACAACAACAATAGCAACAACAACAACAACAACAACAACAGAATAACCTTATAAAGCGCATCTAAGCAAGCAATTAATAGCAGTTGCTTTGAAAGCAGGAAGCTGGTTGACCATCTCGGCCAAGCCAGCAAGCGGCACAAATACACGCACCCGATCGACCAACCGACCAACCGACCAACCGACCAACCGACCAACCGACCAACCGACCAACCGACCAACCGACCAACCGACCAACCGACCAACCGACTTTCTTCCTCCCGTGCATCCAACATTCTGGTGCACCAAATTTAGTCAAAACTGCAGCTGCAACAACGTATAACGAGCAGCCGACCGACCGAGCGGTGAGGACAAAATAATCAGCTTAAAGCATCTTAAAGCCAACTTTATTTGGCTCTTGAAGAAATTGGCTTTCATGCTTCTTTATATGCACGCACACACAGGCACATCTACGTACGTGTGGGTATGTATGAGATGTTCGGAGAATTGGTATTTTTATATTGTTGTCGTTGTTGTCGTTGTTGTCGTTGTTGTTGCTGTTGTTGCTGCTGTTGCCATTATGGCAAGTAAATCGTTAAAATGCACTAGAATTTGTAAGCTTCAGGGCATAGATATGCATGTATGTATGCATGTGTGTATGTATGTGTGTATGTATGGAGCCTCAAACTTGGTCTTGCTAGCGTTGTTGTTGTCGTTGTTCCTTCTATTAAATTTTTGCGTGGGCTATAATGGCAAATACAACAACTACAAGAGAGGCAGCAACAATGCATCGATGAAATGATAGCTAAGAAGCAAACAATCCACCAATTATTCGAATTGTTCTTGTTGATCCTGTTATATCGATTTTAAGAATTTTATTTTCACAATTTTTTATTATTAGAATTTATAAGGTATTTTATTTTTTTATTCATTTTTTATTGATTTTTTCTGTGTATCAGTTCTTAGTTGTTGTTTTTTGACAATTTTGGTGGACATATTGTGGGTGATATTATGGGGAAATATTGCAGGAAATATTGTATGGAAATATTGTGCGAAATAGTGTGAAGAAGTATTGTGGGAAACATTATTGAGAAGTATAATATTATTAGAGTTATTGTAGGAAATATTCCAGGAAATATTGTGCGGAAATATTGTGGAAAATATTGCGGGGAAATATTGTGGAAAATATTGCGGGAAATACTGTAGAAAATATTGTGTACATATATTTATGTAACATAAATTATAAGTAACTTTCAAGTTTTAAACTTAAAACAAAAATTTTTTTCTTTTTCCTTTTTTTGTTATAATTTAAAAACATTATTAAAACGCAATAAGAAATAATAATAAAATAAAATCTCAAAAAATTTAATAAATTATGTATACAAAAAACATTTTTTATGTAAATTTAAAATTTTGTCGCATGTTATTTCGAAATGAGTTGCCTAGAGATGTCAATGCATTTTTTCACGCTTTCCTCACTTCTGATTATTTTTCACCGTGTTTTATTTCATTTTATTCAATTTGCTTTTCAACACACTCCTCCCTTTCTCTACTTCCCTCTTCCCGTTGCTTTTGATCGCTGATAAATTTTCTTCCACCAACTATTGTTACAAAATTTTAATTAACCTTTGATTTTTATTGCCTGTCAACATTTTGACACTTTGTCGCTTTATTCATCATGCCACGCATAACGGTTGCGTTTATCAAATTCCTGTTATCATGTTGTTGTTGGTGGTTGTTGTTGTTATTGTTGTTGTTGTTGTTGTTGTTGTTGCTTCTTTTGGTTGTTAATGTTTTTAGCTGGTCAATTATAATGCTAACTATTTGGTTTCGTATAATTTTCCATATAAAGATTAATCGAAATTTTATGCAAATCAGCTTTTTTTCGTTTATTGTTTGTTTTTTCCCTTCTCCATAAATACAATTTACTGAAAAACAACAGAAAAAATTGCTGTCGTACAGTTTTAAATTTGATTAGTTGCATTTGACTTTTCACAAGGTTTTCCAATACTTTTCCAAGCGAAGAAACGATTATTTTAAAGGTGCTGGACATTTTTTTCCATCAAAAAGTTCTATCAAAATCCCGAACTTTCGTCTTTTCTATCGTTTCTGCTAATTTTGAGAATTAAAGAAAATAATTTGCAGCAAGGAGAAAAGAATTAAGATAAAGTTATATATTCAGAATGAATAGAAACATAAGTTTTCAAATAATATTGCTTAATTAATTAGAAGAGCTTAGAAATTTAACAATCTGCCCGAACTTTTCAACTTCTCGTTTGAGTTGCTATTAAAAATGATGCTATTAAAGTTAATTAATACTCGTAAATCAATCGCATCCGCATCGTCTACAATCGAAAACGTTTTTAAACTTTCTAATTGAAAGCTGAAAATATTGATTGCTGTGGTGTTCTTGCTTTGCATCTTCTTCTGCTTCTTCAAACCATTTTTTACACTTTTCAATGCTGGAAAGAATGTAAAATAAATTGATTCTTTCTTTCTTTAATTGTTAATGATGCTTTTATTTATCTTCTGCGTTTAAAGTTCCTTCTTAATAGCTTTTTTCTTTTTGTGCGTTTACTTCTTTTACTTCTTTTGTTTCTTTTAATTTTTCTGATTTATTGTGTGAAAAATTATCAAAACTAATGAGTTTCGTTACGGTGAGTGTGTAAAAAATTACACTGGATTGCTGATTGTTCACGTTTTGTCTGGTTTAATTTTTTAATCTGTGACTTGTGATTTTTCTTCGTTTCATAATATAAAAATTTTCGAATTATAGTGTTTCTTTCCAAAAAATTAAAATTATGCTTCAAAATTAATTTTTAAAACTTGTTTTTTTTAGGAGGAGAAAAAAATCTCCTTTTCGAATGCAATTAATTTGCTTTAATTATTATATATGTAACTCCTATAATTTTGTAATTTAATTTTAATGCAATTTATTATTTTATTTTAAATTCAAAAAGAAAATCTTATAATTACCGTAACACTATTAAAAGGCTTTGAAATACAGAAACATTTTGCTGCATCAAGTAAAGTAATTAAAAATGCGTTAACCTTAAATTGTTGCGTATTAATCAAAAAAGGTTTTTCCATTACACGCTCGACCACTAATGATGCGCTTAAAAATGCGCTGGTGAAAATTTGTGGTCGCTTCAGCAGTCGCAGGCTGTACACAGCAGCAGTTGCTGCTTACAAAGTTGATGTTGCTGCATCGTTCATTGCCTTGCTGCCGCATTTAAAAATGCTGTCAAGTTCGGAACGTCTGTTGCTGTTGGCATTTATGAGTGTTATAATGATTCTTGATGCAGCAATAATCACGATAATGAAAAATATGGAATATATCATTGTTGTTGTTGTTGTTATTGAAAATTGAAGTTGATTGCTTTTTTACACGTTGCACCTTAATGAGCTTTTAAAAATTTAAAAAAAAAAATTTTAAAGCCTTCATTTACTGTCAAAATTGTGAAGAAATTAAAAGTTAACATAATTTTTAGATAATTAGGGAAAATAAATATACGGATTTCATTTAGCAAAGACGCGAACTAAAATGGCCAGTGGCCACTTCATCGCCCACCGAAAACGGCATGTTTTTTGGTAAGATAATTTCAATACCTTCTCAACGATATCAAAAACGTTTACATTTCTGCATCGGATTGTCGGAAAAGTGTATTCAGAATTCCTGCAAAGAGAATCGCGGTCGTGGCCACTTCAGGCGACGTGCAGGTTCGTGTATTTGCTAAATTCATTACGTGTTTATCTTCCACACTTAAATACGACCTTTTAACCTCAGGCAGTTATTTATTTAGTCCTTTTTTATGTAGTATCAAGACGCATTTAATTTAAAAGCGGTTTCAGCTTTACGTACTAACAAAATTATTTTTAATATATTCTAATGTACGCATCGCAAAGTCGATTTCATTGTTGTCTTCTTTTCTTATTCTTCATGTTTTTATTTATGTGTACCTCTTCTTCCTTCTAACGAGCTTCTTTTCTAAACCGAACTTTAACCTCGGCGCAATTAATCATCATTAAAAGTTACGAAAAAATTTGAGGGCCGAAAATATTTCAAGTGTTTTTAATTTCAGTTTAGTGTTTTCCGTAGTTTGCCTTCTAGTTTTCGAAACACAGTTCGAAAGAAAGAGCAACAAAACACATTAAAAAAGTTCTTTGTAGTTCAACAGCATAAATTATGTTTAATTATTAATGTGCGCCTGCATTTGTTGTTGTGGTTGTTGTTGTTGTTGTTATTGTTGTTATTTCTAGAAAGGCCTGCTTAATTTTTATGGTGTATAATGATGAGTTTTCTAAAGCAATTTCTTTCAGTTTTTTGAGTTTTTTAAGAAGGATTCAATCAAATGAGAAAAAGTGGAGATACTTTTTTATGTTTTTAGTTATCATATTTTAAAGCATTTGTATTTTCCTGTTTGTGTTTAATTAATACTTGACTTATCATTTGATTGTTTTTGTTGGCCAGTTTATATCATAGTTATTGTTGTTGTTGTATGGCCTTTTAATTTTACGGAAAATAATACGCAACTTTATTTTCTGACACTTCATTAAATCCAGCACATCAAAGCTGGCGCAATATTTTGTGTGTGTTAAGTGTGGCTGTCATGTTAGTTTCTGCCCTTCCACGCCCCCTCCCTTCGTTCCCTCCACTTCGATGACATCCGTCATCTATTGCCTGAATTAATTTAATAGATTATTTTTCGTCTTGCTTCATGAATGTCTATGCGTGTGTTTTTGCTTGCTGTTCGTTTTTACTAGCTGGCTGATGCGATAATCCGACAGTTTCATTAGTGACATTAGTTGTTGGCTGAACGCAATCTGCGATATCTCAGAACATTTATTAGGACACGCAATATTTTGTTAGCAACTCCAAAAACATTGAAAAAATGTAGATATTACTTTAGGTTTTTTTAATATTCTTGTTTTCTCTCAATGTGGTTCCAATTTGTCGTCATTGGCTTGACTATTTATTTGAATTACGATTTCCAGTATTTTCTCTTTAATTAACACTGTTTTCCACAAACTATTAACTTATTCGGCCATCAAATTTGCTTCCTTTCCCCTTATTAAAGTCACCTTAACCAGAGAATTGCGGAGAAACACCCTTAGAACTTTCACTTTCCCTGCAGGGATTTCAGCCTCCCGCCGCCGCCGCCTTTCTGCCCCCGTTATTGGATGTCATATTTCAACAAGAATCAAATCTAATTTCATTTCCTGCCGCTCAATTCGTCACTTTCGCTGAAACTCACAAGGAATTCGCACATACATGCGTACATCAATCGTAAGCTCACTTTCGTCCATTCTTCCCTAATTGATGAACCATTCCTGCCCTTCTGCATTCTTAATTGATGGAGGGAGTGGACGGTGAGTTGGATGGTTGGATTGCATCTTAATTTTCAACAGAAACGAAGGTGAAAGATACTAAAAATTAGTTTTTGTTACTGAACTTTTTTCTCACAAAACGCTTTCCCTGCCTCACCATCACAATAAAACAATAACGACTTAGTTACAAATTCCGTTTCATTAATTTTTTCTATGCGTAACCGATATTTTATTGAAAATACAAGCATAAAACTCGCTATTAACTAACTTGACAAGGGAGGCGGAGGTGGTCGGAAATTGCTGAAGCCTAATAATACAACGACAAAGTAGGAAATTGATTGTATGAATGTGTGTGAGAGAAAATAAGTAAGATTTTCTTATTAGTATGAAGAAACGCCGATTTATTGTGAATTATTAAGGCGAATAAATTGGAAGCAAAAGAACGAAGAACGCAGTAAATAAAATATTAGAAGGAATCTACGGAGTGTAACGCAACAACATCATCAACAAACTCATATGAAAAGAAGGAGGGAGGGAGGGGAAGGGAAATCATAACTTAGCTGTCGAAATCCAGAACGACAAGCAAAATCAAGGAACTTCTGAGGAAAATCCAAATCAATAAATACAATATATTCGATAAATAACAAGGAGAGCTTACAAAAGTGTTAAGCGGGAAGACCAAAAAAAGAAGTGGGAAAAGTTCTATTGAATGGGAGCCATTATAGCAACCGTGGAAGTCACCATGGCTACCTTAAAGATGCGTTCACAGAATAAAATACAAATAGAAATAAAAGAATGATGTAATAAAAATAAGAACAATTTCTGAGATATAAAGGAATTTCTTAAGAGCTTCCAGTAAAAAGTTCGTCGAATTGGCAAAGGATAGAATTTGCCTCGGTTACCCTTTGATGTTGGGGTTAAAAGTGACTCTAATATAATTAATTATTGTGCGACGTCTTGTTGCAAGTTACATTCAAACTACAGACTCACCAAATTTCAACATTTTTCATCTCATAAATAATTACAGAAGTATTTACCTGAAAAAAAATAGATAAAAATTAATTAATATATTGAAAATGAATAAATATCTTTTTAAATAAATACAATGTATATCTACTAGTGTATTTTGGAATTGTGGAAAAGATCTCAATTTCAAAAATAGCGAGGTTCCTATAATTTTATAGAAGCAATGCAAAACCCTATACGTAACCCAGTCATAAATTTTCCAATTTATTTAGTTGGCAAATAAGTTCGTTCGGTTTTTTAGAGAACTCATTGTCAAAATTTTTACCAGTCATAATTTTTATAATTTATTTGGATGGCAAATAAGTTCGTTCGATTTTTAAGAGTCAACAAATATATGGCCGCCTATAAATACACAATTTGGCGCACATGTGCGAATATACGTACTCACAAAAAATATGCAATAAAAATTTGCTCCTGTCGTGTCGTTTTATTGGTGCAATGATTGGAAACAAAGTACTAAAAAGAGTAGTAAAGAAGAAATTAAAAAAGAAATTTAATTGGTCGGCATTACGTAAATAAATGAATGATATGCTTTGTGAAGTAAGCTGTTTCAATGATTTGTTTTTTGCCACTAATACAAATAAACTACTTGAAATCTAACGATCCAGTTTTTCTACTACTTTTTTTAGTACTTTTTTACTACCTTTTCCCAATATATTGTATTTATTTCTGTTTTTATTATATATTCTACTCAAATTTTTTCAGGTTTTTCTTCTCTTGGTTACTTTTTTATGTATTTTCCCATCCTCTAAATAATAAAATCAGTTGGACGAAAAGGTAGCAAACAGTGCAGTGAAGTATAATCAGCCTGTTTTCATCTTTCAGTTGAATTCCTTTCTTGTTTTCTTTACTTTTCATGCACTTCAGACTGCTTTTTCAAAGTCAGCTCGAATTTTTCAAGTGTTTTGCGGACTTTTGTCTGTTGCCGCTTTGTTATCCTTTTTTACTTTTTTCCGAAGTAATAAAAGTGGCGGCTTGGATGGACAGTGAAAGGGCATCATTTTCAATTCAAGATGCGATTTGGTTGATTCTATTCTTTTTCGTATTTATTGCAATTTTACAATTTTATGCTTCTTGCCCTTGGCTTTTTGATGAAAAGTTTATTTTTTGTTTTTTATTTGATGGTTTCTGTTCTCTTATGATTTTCTTAGCAATAAAATAAAATCAATACTGTTTGTTGTAGGATTGGCAATAAAGGTTGGAAAATATTTAAATAATAAATAAAACAAGTAAAAAGAAGAATGAAATGTTTGCGTACATAGAAACAGGAAATTTTTGAGCAAATATTGTGAAGAAACATTATTTTTTAGTTAAAATTTTTATATATTTACAAATCTTTATTTCACATGATCCCTACATTTTATATTGTTAACTATTTCTTTGACAGAAGTTCAAGTTTTTATTTATAATCACCCGTTTCTATATTCCTAATTTTTACTCGAACACAAAGCAAGAGTTCAACGAATTTTAGTAGCAATTAAAAGCAATACTGCAACTCTGAATGTTGATGTCATACAAAGTTAGTTTAAATTTTTTCTATGCATCGCTCACGACATCATTAATTCTAGTTTTGTGAGTTAAATTTAATTTATTTCACCAAAAGCGACTGCACTTAAATTCTTAATTTTATGTTTTTTATACAATTCACTAACCTCACCACTTCGGACTCGACAACGCAACTCAGCTCTACAACTTTTTCTCTCTTCACACAAATGCACACCCACACCTCTTCGTTCACCTCTCCCACCCAGCAGCATCGATCAATTATTATGGCTCAGTGTGTTTTTTGCAACAATAAATATCTGAGTGCAACAAAATCACACAACGGAGAGAGAGTATAAAATAAACTGTTAAAAAATGAGAGCATGCAAAGATAGTTTAAATCTTTGCAAGTCTCTTGTATGAATTTGACTGCAGATTCCACCGCCACCGCTATTATTTCGTTGTTGTTCTTTTTATTTTGCTTTTATTATTGTAATATATTGCAGTGTATAATAGCTGAAAAACTGCTGCCATGTTTCCGATATTTATTTAGTTTATTCTGACTTCGGATAAATTATGAAGGGTGTGGTTCAGGCTGATATTTTAATAATCAAGTAAAATAGAGAATTTTTTGTTCTGGCAACGCAAAATTCCATATTTTGTTAGTTGCAACGGAAGCTAAAAATAATGTAAAATGACGTTAATACGCGAAAATGAGGTCAGTGGAATTTTGCCAAAATTATAGCAAAAACTCAGCTTAAGCAGGATTTACTTAGATAATATTGAGAGCAATTTAAAGCGATTTGGAAACAATATTTTGGGGGAAAAAATTAAATAGAACAAGAATAAAGTAAAATGAGAAAGTTTTTAATAAAATATGAAATGTTTTCCTAATGTTTTTACTGTATTTTTATTTAATTTACTGCAGATATTCAATAATCTATTTGTGTTTGCTGACGAAGAGAGATTTCAGTACATCTCCGGGAAAAAAAGAGAGGAAAATTAAAGAAGCTCAAATAGGTGGCTGTCAAATTTTGACAAATGAGCGTTAATGACGTTCAGGGAGGAAGCTGTGAAACGCTTAAGAATTTTGCTTTTATGTTTTTATGTACTTAGCGATGCCACAGACTTCTTTAACTGTGAATCTCTCTCTTCGTTGTTTTTTCCCCTCTCTTCTCTTCACCATTTCAGTAATTTTTGCCTGAGCGGATCCGTCAAAATAAATGTGTAAAATTGCATTTGTGGCATTAAATAACTCCAACGTTAATGTCAGTTCTTGCGATTTTTTATTATTAGAATGGAAAAACAAACCGGAAAAGAGTGATTATATTTGATGTAAAAGAGAGCGTAAAATTTTTACGACAATCTTTTCGCTTCATTAAGTTTCATAGTTAAAGTTTACAAATATTTTTATGATAGAAGAAGAATAAGGAAAAGGAAAAGGAAAAGTAGAAATGGAAAATTAAAATGGAATTTCTGGAACTTAAAATATTGGGTCGGTCGGAAAGTAATGACGGCTTTTTTCATAAAAGAAAACTCGAAATTTGGTTTCGAGAGATATTTTATTAAATGTAAAGATAAATTCATTTCAATAAATTTCGTCTTCATCAGAAATGCAGCAACGAGATAAAAGCTTAACTTGACTCAAGCAACTTAAGACTAAAGTACAGCAACAACAACAACAACAACAACAACAACAACAACAACAACAACAACAACAACAACAACAACAACAACACCCGACAAACCAACGACTTCACAACCACACGACGGCACACTGAAATTGCACACCTCCTGAAATTCTGCACATCAACTGAAGTGTCATTAAGACAGCATTAAAAACACAAAAACGACATGAAAATCTGGCAGCACCATGCCAGCCAACCATTAAAAACTAAATGGCCGACGTCTACGCCCGACTAAGAGTGAAAATTAACTCCACTTACGCAGCATCCAATGTCAAGATAATAAATAAAATTGCTTTAGTGCGCACTAAAGAGGCATTCAGTGGATTAGTTGGTAGCTGTGACTAAAAAGAGGAGCAAAAGCTATAACATCAACAACAACAACAACAACACAAAAACTCTGACTCCAATAATTTCAAGGATGTGGAAAAATATCAAAAAAAGGATAAATAAAAATTAAAACCAGTATCAACGCGCAACTGGTTGGCGTGTAATACTAAAATTATTTTTATTATTTATAGAAGGATTCGAAAGCAACTTATGACGTTGCAGTAGCAATAGTAGTAGAAATGGTAGTAGAAAAAGTAGTAGAGATAGTAGTAAAAGAGTAGTAGAAATTGTAGTAAAAATTTTAGTAGAAAAACGAGGGGTGGATGAGTAAAATTCTTTCCTTAAGTAATAAAACAACCGATTTACAACCGATTTAAAATCACTACTTGATTCTTTATATTTCTTTTCTATTCATTCCAACTATTACGAGTTTTTTCCACTCTTCGTTTATTTCATTATCTTCCTTTAAATTCGAATTTCCCTTCCTCATCACACTGCGTCCTGCATCTTTATTTTGAAATCATTTTATGCCTCCATTTGCACTCCTACCGAAAGCTGTCGAAAATATTAATTAAAACACTGCATAAATTTCTGCGCCAAAATGTATGCAGCAATAAATTCCCCAGCGAGAAAATCCTCGTAGCATAAAATGAAAATCGATCTAATTCAGAAAACTTGTGCGTCCATCTCGGGAGGAACGAGTACATGATAAAAAGGGGACCGGCGGCCAAACCACACGACAGACCGACCGACATCTGAACAGTCAGGCGCGCGCGGGGTGTCCAGTGACCAAGAGCACAAATTTTATAGTTGTGATGAATAGAAAACTGGCAGCAGCTGCCGGCTAGCAAGCCAGCGGTGTTGTTGGCAGTTGTTGCTGGCAGTTGTTGTTGGCAGTTGTTGTTGGTAAAAGTAGAAAATTAAATTTTTGCTGGTATAGCTTTTCACGGAGATCGGCTGCTGAAGGGTGGGTGAGGGAGGGAGTTCATTTGATGCATACTTTTGGGCTGACGAACTTGTGGAAACGAACTTCTTTCACAAGTGTGTCGAGTTTTAAATATTAAAATTAAAATAAATTTAATTTAAAATGGTTGCAGAGGGCGGAATGGTGACGGAGAGAAAGGGTAGCGGGATGGCGAGTCAGGGAAGAAAGAAGAGAGAGGGGGAGAGAAAGAAAGGAGGAAGAAAAAGAGAGATAGAAAGAGGATGGAGAAACAGTGATGTGATTACCAAAATGCGAGAGAGAGAGAGAGAGAGAGAGAGTAAGAAAAGGACAGATATACGTTACATATATAAATATGAAAAACACACCTAGACGTGTGTGTGTGTGTGTGTGCGTGTGTGTGTGTGTGTGTCTGCACATAGCTGTCTAAATATTTGTGTAATTGCGAAATTTCCAAAATTATGATAGGAATTTTTGAAATTTATAGGACATGATAATGTGCAGCACACATCAAAAATCCATCAGATTTATTTTATGGCTTAAATCGAAAATGGCTCTACGATATTTTAAAAGCAAAGTAATAAAAACACAATTTCATGTAATATTGTATTATTAAAGATTATCCAAAAAAAGGAAATACAAATCTTGTTGCAAATCTAACAAAATTAAAGCAATTTTGAATACAATTTCTAAATTCCAAATGATTTTAACATAAGATTATTTTGATTTTTATATTTAAGATTAGTTAGATTATTGCGACTTTTAAATTTCAAATGAGTTTACGTTGCGATCAATTCTTTCAAAGATTAAAATCCGGCGATTTGTTTTCCTTTCTCTAAAAGTTACAAATTAAGCGTAAAATGGAAAATAAGAAAAACATTTTTTACCACGGCTCCGTAATTGGGGGGAAATTTCTTTAATATCATAAGTGAATTTCGTCTCTGGCAGCAACTGTCAAAATAAATGCAGTAACCTTAAAATAAGACGAGGAGAAGAAAACAAAAATTTATTTAAAGTGTTTATGCAGCCGCTTGGAATAAATTTTTGAATATTATGAAGTCATTTTGGAAATAACAGAAAACAAGAGGAATTAAGAAGATTTTAAATGATAGAAAAACAGCGGTATTTGAAAGCGTTTCAACTAGGGAAGAAAGAAGGGGAAGAATAAGAAGAAGAAGAAGGAGAAGAAGAAATATTATACGAAGTTACAAAACCATCAAACAGAAGGAAAAACTTAGAAACTCACATTTTTTCTGACGTTGTCATTATAAATGATCTACAAGCTGTAAAGCATGAGAGGTCACAATCGAATGCTTGCCTGGTTTCTCTCTTTAGTTTTGCTCTCATCTCAGCACCTCATCTTCTCACCACGTCATCTTCATCTTTTCTCAGAAGAGATCAATAAAATTTCACCGACAAAGAGACGAATTATAAGAAGCAGAAAACTATTAAACTGTACATAAAACTCCAGACAAATTTAAATGAATGTTCTTGAAATACATGAATTCTATTCTTGGAGAATCATAAAATAAAAACGAGACGAATTTGTCTACCGTAGAACAATAACAGCCACGGAGAGCTAATAAAGGTTAATAGGAAGAACACGCCGCCGTGAACCATTCCTTGTGAGTCTCCAGCAATGAGAAATATTTGTTTACATTCATTGACAGCATGTCAAACGTCAGGCGGCAGTCGCTCGTTGACAGCAAACAGTAGTGACAGTTAAATGGCGCGGCGGCGGCGGCGGCGGCGGGTTGGCGATGGCGAGCTTCTTCTAAAATTCTCGCTCCACCGTATGTTGATTTTCCACGCTCGAATAACGTTAACAGCGTAACAGGAACTCGTTAGTTGTGCGCGTTTTTCTAAGAACTCGAAAATAGTTTGGTTTATTTTTCCTCTTCCAACGCGTTTCCTTTTAGTTTTCCTGCTGTTTATGTAATTTTTTTAATGTCGTTTTTATATTTCGTTGGATGCGTGTTTGAACTGAGCATCGTTTTAATTACATGTGTGCGGCAACCCTATTTTTTAATTACACGCTTTTTATAACTTTATAAACTGTTTGCATACAAAATGAACCTTTCGGGATGCCATTTGAAGCCTTGTTAGGAGGAAGGAAAGCTGTATTTGAGTAGCAGTTAAAAGAGTTTGGGGAGAATTTACTTTTTTCGTTAATTGCCAGTTAAAGTCACTCCACGCCATTTCAAGTTAATTTGCGTGCCTTTAGCTGCAGAACAAGAGCGCTAAAATGTGAGTTAAAAAAAAGCTTTTATCGAAAACAAAATTTAAAAAATATGTTAACTTTTCTTTTGTAAATTATTATTTGTAATCTTTTTTCATTATTTATTTCGTCGTTTCCGGTATTTAAAATTCCTTTAATCAAATATTTAGCAAGGAAATAACTTGCTTATCTCCTCCACATGTTTCGGAGACGAAATAAAGCATTTAATTCAGAACACACACATCGTTTCAGCAATTATAAATAAGTTTTATCAGCTGCGATTTCCGCCCCGAAAAATCCACTTCAAAGTATTTTTTCTTGTGCGTTTACTTTGCTGCTTTCGGCATTGACATCCCTCTGAAAATCTCTCGTCCTTTGCAAATATTGTTCCATTCACCGAAAGTAGTTTTCTTACGAGTGATTTTATTATCTGTGGCTTTAATTTATCCTCTCTTCCCTTCTTCTGATTCCCTCCTTCCATTCTTATCACGTCTCTGTGTGTTTAAAGAAACCCCATGATTTCGTTGAGTGTACTTTAGAATAATTAAAAATACACTTAAAGCCGCTTTTGCTGAGTGTCAATATTGACTTCATTGTTCTCCAATGCCTTCGTCAAGAAAGAGAGCGTCAAGGAAGAGAGAGAGACATTTTGTTGTTGTCAACCCTCAGAGGCGGCTGCACCGGCGCTTAGTGGGAAAAATATTTTTGGTTACACGGAAATGGAGAAAAATAATTGAAGCAATCAATTTGTTTTATTTGTGATGTTGTATGTTATTTAAAAGTGTTATTTGAAATTATTTTAATTTTATTTCGGTTTATTTTATAGTTTTTTATAGTTTGTTATTACTGTTAATAATTCTAATTTATCTATTCCGTTTTTAATATAATTTATATAATTATTAATTGATGTATTTATTTATTTATTAGAACCAAAAGTAGTATACAAGCGTCTTTGATCAAAAATTAATTAGTTATAAATAATCAATTTATTAATCAAGAAAAACCCCGCAGGATGTTTTTTCTTTCCACACAATTTTCTCATTTCCGTTGTTGCACTGTAGAAAAAACACAGAGAAACTTGTAATTTTCAAATCATATTAAAACAAACTTGTTTTTTAAAGTTACTTCTAGAGATTTCTACGAAACAATAAGCGTTTCGTTGCCTCTTATCGTACCACAAAAAAAATCACGTATTTTTATTTCTAACGCTATCTACGGAAGTCGACCACATGTACTCATTTTTATTTATATTATTTTCATTTGAATTTTTGTACTCAAATTGAATGCGATAAGCTTGCTTTAGAATGGCTTTCAATGAAGTCACTAAATACGAAGACGCCGGGGTCTCAGGTTCGGATCTCAGCGGCAACGAATCAAAATTTCATGTTTTTCCAAACACAACATTTTTCATTAAGGAGAAAAAATTTCATTAAAGAGAAAATTCGCAGTGAAAAATAAAACAAAAATAAGTTCAGTGAGGAATACGAAGATGAGGCCAATATATAAACTTTATAAAAATAACGATTCTTTCATTTGAGAATTCAATATTTTAGCGAGAATCTAATCATATCTCATCTAATCTAATCACATCCTCTTGAAAGAAATCATTTAATTCACGTTTTTTTAAACAAAAAAAAAAGAAGCAATGAATTTTCCTTACGTAATATAATACCAACCCTCTCATATATCCATCCCTTATCCGTGTTCCAACACTCGTTTCTATTTTTTTGATATGATGAATATTTTTTCATTATTATATTGCATAATTTTTTTCTGTAACTGAGATTTTTAGTAATTTTCACGCTATGTAATACGAGACATATAAACACGAAACAACAGCAACAACAACAAAAGCGACAACAACAAAGGCAGCAAGAGCAACAACAACCCAAACATCGCAAGGCAGTTTGCTGGCAACATCTGTACCAGAAAATGTAAAAAACAGGCCTATTAAAAAAATGGAACCACAACATCAACACGTGTGTTTCCCAAACGATGGCGGTGGTGACGCTCCTCCTGCCTCTTCGAAGACAGATCAGAACTCTGCTCTGCTGCTTCACCTTCTTGCGAGGCAGGTAACGTGAAACCCAAACCGAAACCGAAACCGCATCGCCGCCGCGCTGGTTGCACACATGATTGCCAGATTAGAGGTGGTCAAGCGGCGGCCGAACTGACGTAGGAACAGCAGACAGAACGACCGACCAGCTAGTCGACCAACCAACTCAAGAACAAGTCGAAGGAGATTTTCTTTCTTAAGATCGTAAGACCTCCTCACTCTTCATTGCTGCGGGGATCTGCCACAAAATTTCATGATATTGATTACAAATCCCTGGAAGGGGCAGCAAAAGCCTTTTGGAGAGAGGAAGGGGGGGGGGGGAGTTAAGAAGAACAGAGAAGTCGAAGACCACAGCACAGAAATTCTAATAAACGAAAATTCCAGTGGGAATTGAATACCGTAAGTTTGAAATGCGGTATAGCGTAAAAATCCAATAATCAAATCAATCAGAAATCAGTGAAGAAATCAATAGTTTACTGAGAAAAACCGGAGGAAATTCCAGAGTCTACGAAAGACTTAAATAACATAAAAAAAATTGAAATAAGATTTCTACACGGAAAAGAATTGTCTTTTCTTTGTTTTCTGTTTCTTTAGTTTTTATTTAAATGCGTCGCTTTTAGTGCTCAATTTTGTTGTGTTATAATTGATTTTTCTGTCTTGCCGCTCGAAAGAAGATATAATTTTTATGTTGTCATCAGCAGCCGCTGTAAAGGCAAATATTTTCCAATCTGCCTACATGAAATGAAAACTCAATTAAGACGTGACAAGCTGAGAATTGCATTGGCTGTGCATCTGAAGCAGAAATAAATAAAATACACAAAAACACGATTAACCCACATTTTTGAATGAATGACAATAAAACGCAGCAAGAAAGCAAGAAAGCAAGAAAGTTTGAGGATTTCATTTGAAAATCAAAAGTGTTTTTCACGCCACGTAAAATAAATTAGAGAAATTTAAAATGTAAATTCTTGTAATTAATTTTTGTTCCTTCTAATTTGGTTTACAAAAGAAAAAAGGAGAAGAAAGCGAAAAAAACAATTCTAAAAATGAGACAACATTTCGTAAAAACTGATTAGAAGAAAAGAAAACACAAGAAAAAAGGAAAAAATATTAAAAAAATTAAGAGATTTAAACGAAAAATGAAAATGACAATTTAAATATATAAGCGATTTCTGTAAAAAGAAAAGAAAGTTCGGTGGGTTTTTCAGTAATCTGACGGTTCATTTGAAACTTTTACCGAAGTCGTTAGATCAATAAATGCAACAAAATGCGTTGACAAATGATGTGAAATGTGATGCGAAGGAAAGGAAGAAGGGAAGGAAGTAAGAGGAGAAAGAGGGCGCAAATAATGGAGTTCGAGATTCAAGTGTTTCCAGATGATGATGCAGAAAAAGAAAACAACGAATAGTTTCGTTTTAAGTAGAGATCAAGAGTTGGAAAGAGACGGAGAAAAAGTTGAGAATCTATTTTGAGAAAAGTGCAGCAAGCTGTGTTTATTTTTGTTTCATTTTTCTTATCTCATCTCCGTTGATTTCCTCCCTTCTCGCGTTCCACATAAATGAAATCTATTTTTTTTTCTGCTTTTTTGTAAGTGAAAATCATCAAGATGACAAAGAAGGAAACTCTGTTTTTGTTGTTGTCAAGCAGCGATTGTTAAATATGCTGTAAACAAGTGTTTCTTTTTTTGCTTTGCTTTGCTTTGCTTTGCTTTGCTTTTGTCAAAAACCATCACAGCAGCGCAGCAGCCCAGCAGCAACCACATCAGTTGCCGCTGACATCGTTGCATTTTGACTCGTATATCGCAACGCAGCAGCTGCTGCTGCTGCTGCTGCTGCTGCTGCGGACGACGTTCACGCATACATGCGCAAACATTGTCGCTAATCGCAACTCGCTTGTATGCGTGCATGTTTTGTGAAACATTAAATATGGCAACTGCAGCCACTTCCGCTTGTGATTGCACTTCTGTGTCGTAACCGGCGTCTCGCAGAGGAAATCCGTGTTCAGCAGGAACGCTGCATCACCACCAGATAAACTGGAACTCGTGGCGCTTCAGAAGAAATAGTTTCAGTTTTGCAGAAGACAAGAAAATGGTAAGAATTTGCAGTAGCGTTGAATTTAAATTGAGAATTGGGGAGAGCAAAAATGTTGTTCTAGAAAATTTTTTAAATTTTATATTAAAAATTATGTTTGCTTAGATTTTAAGTTAATTATTGTATTATGTTTTCATTTCGAACAATTTCCACTGAATAAGATTTCTGTCATCTATGAAACTTTCGTCATTTTTCCCCCTTCAAAAAAAAAAAAATCCATGTTTTGCGTGTCCCCTCCACATGTTTGATGTTAAAAAGAATTCTCGTAAATCTTAACCGCCATCTGTGAACTAAAACAGTCTCTTGTTTTTAAATCTGCACGAAAACTCCACCCTTTGAGTTTATTTCTGGTGCCCCCGTCTTTATCTTTGGTGACCCTAATGATTCTAAATTATTACTGAGCTTTTCTTTTTTGGAAACTCTTCTTGCCGTGCAGAGGAAATAAATTTAGAGAAAACTAAAGCGACGAAGAGTGACCACATTTTAAAATCACTAAGTGGGGGAATTTTGAAGGGAAAACTAATGGATGTTGTAAAACTGAAGTCAGTAAATCCAAAACGAAAATAGCAGAATATTAAAATGTTGCCACTCGAAATTGCCATTTGATTTTTGACAGTAGGGAGGTGAAACTCGTTCAGTGACTAAAGTAATTAAGCAGCTGCAAGATTTCTAGCTTAACCACGAAAACTACTTCCGCACTGACATTTCTATTCACTCATCCATTTCCACATCTCCACCTCTCCTCCACCGCGGCTTCCTTTACATCCCTCATGCACTCAATTACAACGTCGCACTTCGAATGACTCAATGACGAAATTCCTTAATCACACCTCGCCAGCCACATAATCCGTCGCGGTCCTCATAATCGTATTGAAATCAATCATCATTCATGATGAGAGCCAGCGTTGCCAACGCAGAGAGTGACAGTTGTTGTGTTTCTCGCTTGCAACGTAACGAGAATTTGCAAAAACTGTCAGACGGTTGAATGAACGATCTCTCTCTCTCTCTCTCTTGTATTTGCAAACTAAAATCGTAGATGACGTTTGCAGTTTTTGACTTTTGTTTCAAAATACAAAAAAAAGCGAAAAGATTCCTTCAATTTTCGCCATTTTTCAGCTGTCATTATTTTGACAGCACATTAAATGATTGATGTAGCATACAAATCCGCTTTGTTGTCTGCACGACAGTTCGTCGGTCCGTCGCTCTTGTTGTTATTGTGTTTTAACGTGTTTATTGCGGTTATGGGTGCCCGTGAGCAGCATTAATTAAAAGTATTTTCAGGTCTCTCGTTTCGCAGACGCGGCGTCAGTGTCAAATAAGCTACGAGCGTCGGCGGCTGTCAGTTGCTGTGTGGTTTTTGTCGGCTCGAATGTCTGCCGCATGTTGACGTCTATTGTGCGGTTTGACGTTGCATGTTTGACAGGTGGCGGGCAACGTTTAGCCGGAAGGATTTGCGATATTATTACAATGTTGTGTTTTTTATTAATTATTCTCTGAATTTAATTACTAAATATAATTTTCGTTTATTTAAATTTAATTTCTCTTATTTCTAGTTTAATTTAAACCTACTTAAAAATATCTAAAATTTTGTAATGAAGATTTCTCAGGCTTTAGAATGACTTCGGTAAAAATAAACTAATGAATACCAAAACCTAAAAAAGAAGCATTAATAAAATTTCATATGTTATTATTTGACAGCTGGCAACGCCCTTCATTAGTCTGAGAGAGACTTCACAATATTTTATTCTCATTCCATTTCTCGTGGGTTTCCTTTCATTTATTAACTGCGGCTATGTTTTGACGCTAATTAATTGGTTGCTTTTTAAGAAGCTGCCCGCTTTTCGCTTTGGGAGAATATTTGGAATAAATTGAAAACATTTCTCAAAATTATGGGATGACAAGCTAAACAAGGTTGGGATAAAAAATTCAATAAAAAAATTAAAGCTGTTAAAAAATCGAAAGAAAAAGGAAAACAAGTAATCAAATTTAACCCCACTTTTTAAGAAAAAACTTCTTTTAAACTCTTTTACACTTTTCTCTTTCGCATCTCATTGTGTTTCGTTACTAAAACAACAAAACTAGTAAAACTCATTTATGTCAATTAAATGAAACGTGTGAAAATTAAAGTTATCATTGTGACTGTTGAGGTAACAAAAACAAGAAAAAAAGTCACAACGTGGACACGGATAAAAACGTTTAACAACATCAACAGCTACAACATCAGTTTTTAAAACTGCCAACGATTGCTTGGCTTTCCAATGTAATTTTAATGCGAAAAGCTTGCAACTGTCAATTTCGCTTGTCATGCGGATCATCAAAAACCAATACAAGCATCATTTTGCACATGCAACGACTTCGCAGCAGTAATAAAAAAAAGCAACACTGGCAATCATAAGAATTTTGACATTGCATGTCTCGTCGCACGAGACGTCAATAAATGTGGCGTCAAGAGTGACGTTTGAAGTGTTTTTATTTTGTTTGTTCGTTCAATTATGTTTGCTAGTTTATTTTGTAGCGTTCTTCGGTTTGTATTTTGTATTTAAAATAAATTTACAGCACTTAAAAGTTCCGATTTGCTAGAAAAGTTGCAGAGTGAGTGGAACTCCGAAGAAGTGTTCACAGTATTTTGAAAACTTCTTAACATATTAAATTAAAAAAAATATTAAAGAATTAAAAGTACTCTTAATTTTTTGCACAATTTTTTTTTTAATATTTATTGTCAATCTTTCAGCAATTTCTTCAGTTTGCAAAAAATACAAAATTTCAAATCTTTGCATTCACCTCACCGCACAACATTCAACTGTCTGTCACCGGCCAGTTCTGCTTCTTCACACCTGCTGCTGCAACTAACTTCCGTTTCCGCTTTTGTCGCTGTTCGCGCCGCTGTTGCTGCTGCAAGAATTTTAAATATGCGACAACAACAACAATCTGGCTTTTGATGCGATAAAAAATAAAAACTCAAACTCAAAACTCAACTTTTCACAGGCAACTAAAAGTTGTCTTCGTTCGCATCGATGAGGTTGCGGGAGGGGAGGTAATGGTTGGGGGGCCTGGGGTTGGTGGGGTGGAGGGTAAAATAAACCAGAGGCATCCACTATATTTTTATGCAAATATTTTATAGGTTAAGTAACTGCAAACAGCGAGCAGCGTTTTGCGGAAGGTGTTGACGTTGCAGTTGGCGGAGAAGCGGTGAGCGGCGGGTAGAGAAGCCGGAGCGGAGGAAGGGAGGCGGCAGGAGGAGATGCCAGCGATGAAAAGCAAGCTTGAGGGTGGCTAGAATTGCTGGAGGAATCGCAGAAGCGGTACGGAGGGGCGGAGGAGTGGAGGCAGAATGGAACGAAACTTCCCGACGGGCGGTCGTCCTCTTCTTGTTGTTGTGGTTTTTAACGTTATGCTGGTTGTGGTTTGTTAGTATTGAGTTGCTGCCGCTGTTGCTGTTGCTGTTGTTGTGCGCCGCTTTTGTGGTTGTTGCTGCTCTTGTTTCTTCAACTTATTCTACTGCAGAACTGCAGAACTTCCATTTTTGCTCTCACTCACTCAAATGTTGGGTGAATGCACTTGCTGGCAGAGTTAACAGCAACAACATCATACGAAAATGAAAAAACTACGCAAATGCATGAAAAATATTTATAAAGCAACAACAGCAACAACAAAAAATGGCTTTCATTCTTTTTCAAAATACTTTGCAAACCAGTCAACAGTAGAGAACAAGAAATGCATGCAAAACCTTTTGATGGAAAAGAGGAAAAAGGAAAAAATTAAAAACCAAAAAAGTAAAAAAAAAAAGTAAAAAAGCTGCTGAGAAAAAAATAGATCAACTTTGGGGAAAAAACTCTGCAAGAAAGCAGAATTTTCTTCCCAATTTTGTTCACTTCCTGCTTTATGCGGTCTGTGTAGTAGTAGTAGTTGTTGTTGTTGTTGTTGTTGTTGTTGTTGTCGTTATTGTTTTAAATTGTAAGCAGCTTTCAGTTTTTGTTTTGTGTGTTTTTACTTTGCGCCAATTTTAAGCAGTTTTTATTTGCTTTCCATTTCTTCAGCTTCCACCGAGTGATTTGCAACCTCAATAAAATTTTAATTTAAAGTGTAAAGAATTTAAAAATTCTGGCTGAAGTTGTCTTTTCTTCTCGTTCTCAAAGCGAGTGGCAAACTTAAAGCGAAAAGCGATTTTACCTGCATTTAAAATGCTTACTTGAAAAAGCCAACCGACACGAAAAGAGTTGCCTACACACACACAAAGCACTCACACACACATTCATAACACGCATGGAAATTCGCATTTCCACTGAAACACAACTGGAACTCCGTATGAAGAGGCAGAGAAACAAAAACAGAAAATATTGCACACTCTCAAGTGGTTCTCTTCTGGTGGCATCAAAAGTTTTTCAAGTGCTGCACTCTGGCTGCAAATTTTCAGCAACTGCTGCTTGTGTGTTGTTGCTCGACTGTTAACTTGTTGTTGTTGCGCTGAGGATGATGGACTGGGTGTGTGTGTGTGGTTTGCGGGAGAGAAGCTGTTATTGAAACTCCGTCATGCTGCAAAATTTTACATACCTGTAAACACAGACAAGAGGTGAGAGAAAAGAGAAGAAAAATCGTTGGTTTGAGTAGACAGCTTTTTAAAATTGGTGTAAAGTTACGGTAAAAGTTGCTGTAGTTTTTGTATGTGTGTGTGTGTGTGCGTATGCATCTGTGTGTTTGTTGATTTTTTAATAATTGCCGCTTTCTGCATTTTGAAGTGCAAAGCAAAAAGTCAATTCATTTTAATTGAATTTTGAATGAAAATATAAAATACAATTAACTAAAAATTAGTGATTTTTCCAGTTGTTTAGATGCGTTTTTTAAAATTATTTTATAACTATAATATTTATTTCCTACTATATATTTTGCTACTACATTTTCGATCTACTTTTTTCTAATACTAATTTTCTACTACTTTTCCACTATATTTTCAATCTAATTTTTTCTACTACTATTTTTTTACTACTTGTTCTACTACTTTTTCTACTACTTTTTCCTAAATGTCTTTGCTTGCATACCTTCGCACCACATGAAATTTGATTAAATTTAAGTGCCCAAATTTCAAGACTTCAGGGTTAACCTGGCCACCGCTGCCGGGTTTGCAACTGTAATGAATTAAATTGGATTGGAATTTTGAAAATATTTTTAACGTTACCACAAGGGTTGGCGTCGTATTTTCTCTCGAGATGTGAGTGGAGTCCACTGAAACTTGTGTGTGTGTGTGTGTGTGTGTGTGTGTGTGTGTGTGTGTGTGCTTTGCGGTTATGTTGGAAACATTTCAAAATTTCAATTAAACTAATAGATTTGCTTTAAAATTGGAGTAAATAAATTTGCACAAGAGATTCTGATTTTTTTCCTGCTGCAATGTTTTTATTTTATTTATATTATATTTAAAGAAGAAAAAAACAAACAAACTGTTGAAACAAATTTTGTGACTTTTTGTCCTTCATTCATTAATTTCTTCAAAAGATTTTGAAATACCCAGATTTAGATTCTAAGTATAGATTTTTAATTTAATGAAGAAGTAGCAAAATGATTAAAAGTATTTCGTTATTATTTTCTACGAAAAATAAAATGATAATATTGTATCCAATTTTTGTACACTCATAAAAAATGATTGGTAATAATTTTCTTAAACTTAACGCAAATTTATGTCACGTCATAATGAGATTTGATGAGTTCCAGTGGCAAAAACGCATCGAATTGAAGTTTTGTATGCAAAAAACAAGAAAGAAATGTTTACATTTTGTTTAATTTGCAATTGTAAATTTCTTTATTTTAAAACAAGTAAACGACGATTAAAAACGACGATTTACAACTTCAACCATCAAAAAAGGAAAAACTCAACATAATTTCTTTGCTGGAATTTTTACAATCTTTTTGTTGCCTGTTTGAACTGAAGATGCTCATCTTTGCGATTTATTTTCTCATTACGAGAAATGCTTCACTCCGTAATGAGAGCTTTTGTTGGCTTTAAAGTGGCCACTTATTGCACTGAATGGCAGTGGACTGCCATCTTCTATCTGCCCGTCTGTCTGTCTGTTCGTCTATCTGTTCGTATATTTGTCTGGATTTCTATCTGCTGTGTTTGAATATCGCTTTTATAATAAGACTTTCTTGTCTGTTCAAGTGATTGTCCAGTTTTGTGTTGAGATAGAAGTTTAGTGTTTTTGTTGGTGGTGGTGTTGTTGTTGTTGTTGTTGTTGTTGTTGCTTTCAGTGTAGTTGCTGCTAAACATGCATGTCATGCACACTCGTAATTCTAACAAGAGATTTTCCACACAGAAGAAAAAGGAAGAAACTGAAGAATGTGATGAGGATGCGACTGGAGTTTGAAAGCTTGAAGCGAAGAATCATAAATGAACTGGAAAGAAGGAAGGAGAATTGTGAAATATGTTGGACAACCATTGCTTGCCTTTACGCTCGATATTGTTGTCCAGCAGGTAGACAAACGAAGGCTTCGGAGGTCCGTTTTAACTCTAGAATGGCGCACCAGCAACAATTGGAATATGAGAGGAAAAAAGCGTTGTTGTTGTTGTTCTCTTTAGGAAACATCGATTTCGGTTATTTGAATTTGTTTCTAAACATTCATCGGAAGTTTATTGCTTGCCGCTCCTTTCTTTTATAATATTTTTACAGAAAAGTTAGTTAACACGGAATATTAAAAAAGTCTCTTACATTTGTAGAGGAAAATTAAAATCAATCACATGAAATGCACTTTCTGTTGTTCTCGTAGCAACAACAACAGCATCATTAGCATCAGCAACATCGGGTTCACGAGCAATATTCGTCACATTTAGTTGTCATTATTTTTCGCAGTTCTTCGCTTTCCTCTCTCTTCTCTTTGCACCATCCGTTGTCTCCCCGGCCACCCGCTTCGATATCGATAATTAATGTTGCTGCTGAGGCCGTTTTTGCTGGTGTTGGTGAGGTCGGCTGCCGTGTTGACATTTCTGTCAAAGATGATTTATTAATTTTCGGTTGCTGTTGCAGTGACGTGCACTGCGTTGCAACACATGTTGGCGAGAGCAATTGGAGGCGCAACAACAACCAACACCACCAACACCACCACCAACACCACTACCAACAGCAACAATAACAACAAAACTAAAACCACAATTGCAAGTACAACAACAAAGGCGCGGCCACAATCAAAGAAATTCTCAGAAATGCTTTTGAAATTCTTTGGTTGCTGCAATTAGTTTAGATTGCTGCTGCTGCTTGTTTCGATTGTTAATACTGCTGTTGTTGTTGTTGTTGTTTTCTTTAGTATTGTTTTTGTCCTCATCATTCTCACCGCACATTTTTTAAATACTTTTAACTTGTTTAATTCGTGTTACGTGCGAGAATTTGTTGATTAAAACGTCACTTGTTAGCAGCGACGATGAAGTGTTTTTGCTCTAAAATAGTTTTTTCTCTCTTGTTACGAACTTAATAATGTGAACAAAAATCTTTTTAACCCTTTCGACTGTGGGATGCAGACGTAAAATGAGCAAAACATCCAAAATATTGCAACAAACTTGCTGTGACGAGATGGAAATCTTTTATAATTAATATCATCGTGTTTCCAGCTAATTTCTTTTGTAACTGATTGAGCAATTAAATTTTTTAATTCAATATTATTTCTCCATATTGCAGAAAAGAAAAGCCTAAAATATTCGTAGACATCACGATAAAATAGAATTCCAACCTACGAGAGAAGAAAGTAACCGAAAAGGACGAAAAGGACGAAAAGTTAAAGCAATTTTGCAGAAATCCTTTATTTTTCATAACTTTATTCAATTGTAAATATATATAAACACATGCACACATACGTATATTTATATGTGTATGTAGGTGGACGAGTATGTACACAGACACACGTATGTTTGTGTTGATGTGTGCGTTTGTGTGCGTTTATTACGTGCTTCTGTGTGAGAACTTGTGCGTTTGTTTGCAGTCAGCTGGGGAAGTCGACGAACTTTGTGGTGCTTTGTACGGCATGGTACCATGACAACAACAACAACAACAACATGAAGAGCAACAACAACAACAGTAACCGTCAACTGTATCACAACAACAACAACAACAAAAAGCAACCTAAAATGCCAACAAACTTCGACGCAATTTTTGGATGACGAAAAACTCACCCGCACAATATTTAGGCTACAACAACAATAAGAAGAGAACTAAGGACAATAACAACAGCAACAACAACAGCAACAACTTCAGCGATGATAACAACAACAACAACAACAACAACAACTAACCAAAGAAACGCTGAACATAAATAATTTAAACTCTTCAAATGATTCCACAGGTCTACCAATTTAAACAAAAATTTACTCCTGCCATTTTTTGTTGTGTCCGTCTAGTTAGTTGTTGAGTACGCGTCTTAACTTTTGATTGCTGGTGGTCTTCAGAGGAATTGAAAAGGCCGAGATAGGAAAGAAAAGATGGGATGGACGGTCGCGAGAGGGCAGACGATATCAATGGGCTGGCATATCAAATACGAGCAGATGAAAAACAGTTCGCGTCTTCAAGGAATGTCAGAATGTGAGCTGAATAGATTGAAAGACAGACTGTAAGGTGAAAAGACTGTATTGAATACAAAGAGGACGGATATCTGGAACTCCCGTGACTTGATTGCGCTCAAAGAATTTTAATATAGAATTGGTCTACGCAATATTCTGTAAGAATTTGCTTTACTTGTGTTTTTTAACATTTTGACTGCGAAATACGTATATTGAACGTGATCGACAGGCCAATTAATAATCTCAATCGGTGTTTGAGCTCAAAATATGAGAAATAGACCAGTCCAAAATATGTCCTACAACGCCATTCTTCATGAAAGTATATTTTGCTGAAGGGAAAAAAAGGAATCGAGATCGAGACGGTTTTTCTTAGTGAAGACGAGTGTTAAGATCGAGACGGTTCAGTTTAGTCGAGATGATAACCAAGATCGAGACAGTCGAGAGAAGAAGTTTCAAACGAGAGAGGAACGGAGATCGAAATCCAACAAATCTAGGAAATTCCCTCTCGCGCTCACCGCAAATTCAAATTGAACTGAAATTCTTATGGAAGTTTTTTTACTCATTTCTTGTTTTTGTCGCTTTTGGTTGCTTTTCCTCCTCACATTTTCACCAATTCTAATTCTTTTTCTCTATTTCTACATAAATTTAACACTTTGCACTTAACCTTTTCTTCCTCTTCTCCCTCACTCGCTCTCTCTCTCTCTCTCTCACTCTCTCTCTCTCACTCGTTACTTTGCCTCTCCTTTACTCAATCTTGTTGTTGTGTGGGATGATGGAGAAAATGTTGCTTAAACGCAGCCATTAAAAGAAGCTGCTGCAACAACAATACCAACACCACCAACACCACCACCAACAACAACAACACCAACAATAACAACAACAACACTGTACGTATTAATTGAAGTTGCTTGTGGGTGCGAGGAACCATTTTTTCCACAAACTCATTTTTTCTCAACCTTTTTTAGTGCGCTGCAGCTCGAAAACTGCAAACCTAAGAAACTCGTTATTTTTTAAAGAAACCCATTAAGAGTGATCATCGTTGTTGCTGGTGTTGTTGTTGTTGCTACACAGCTGCACGTAAGCATGCAGCGTGCAACACAAACTCATCCGCGAGCGATTTAGCTGCAGGCACCACCTACGTCAGTGCGTAGGTGGCTGAAAAGGTTTAAAGATGTTAAATTGTATGGGAAGAAGTTTTCTTTTTTCTTCTCACAGCCTTTTTGAAGCAGGAAAGGAATGCATTGCTTCAGTTATTAAATTTTGTTGGAGTGGCGATGGTCGTGCGAGCTTGCAAAGGCAGCCAGCAAGTAAACGGATGTCAGAAATGCCATGCCGCCCACCCACCTTCATGAAGTAAACAATTTTATGTGAAGATTTCAAGCTCATTCCGCTGAAGATTTAATAAAAAATAAATAAAAAAATAAAATAAAATTAAATACATACAAGTAAATAAAGGCAAAATTTTCTTGATGACTTTTGATTATTTTTACGTGGCGATTTCGACTCCTTAATAGGACGCCAAAATCTTTAATTAACGTTATAAAACGAAGTATTTGTGGTGTGTAGAATTTATCTCAGCCACAGAGTGAAAATCTCAGCCCTGGAAGACGTGTGGTGCGTGCTGCAGCAACCGCTGCATGCTACACGAAGGCCAAACTCTCGGCAACAACATGTCAGCCAATAAAAAAGAAAACCCTGGCACGGTGACGGGAGCGTGGAGCAGGGAGCGTGGAGCGGGGAGCGGGGAGCTCCGTGTTCAGCCGTTAAACACGCACATGTGGCCGCCGCAGCAGCAGGAACGGCACGGCAAACTCGAAACTCGTTGCCCTCCGATGACGCAACAACGAGCAGCGAGACACGCGGCAGCAAACACAACGACAGCAGAGCGCGCAATCTTCCGACAACAATTGCGAGCGGCGTGGACGGCACCCAACATGCTTTCCAGCGCCTTTAATGTGCTCTTCTTCTACTTTTAACCCTTCGCTGCCTCGCCGCTCCATGACGGCACCACCAACAGCGTCGTCTGCCTCCTCGTTGTACGGTTGTCGCTGGATGGCTGTCGCTGGATGGCCGTCGCTGGATTGCTGTCGCTGGATGGCTGTCGCTGGATGGCTGTCGCTGGGTGGCTGTCGCTGGAGGGCCGTCGCTGGATTGCCGTCGCTGGATTGCCGCCGCTGTCTTCTCCTTCGCTGCCTCCCCGCTCGCTGCTCCGCGTGCGCCGCGCTGGGTGCGGCACTCGGAATCCAATTTAAATGAATAATTAATTTCCTTCAATTAACCGCGAGGGCGCTGTCGATATTTCTCCCGCCGCTTCTTCCGCGGCGGCGAATCGCTCGCTCGTTCTTCCGCTCGTTTTCCTCCAACGGAGTCCCCATTTCGTCTTTCCTTCCGCGCATTTTCGAGTCACGGTCGAGCGCCACAAACCGCGTGCACTTGTAGCTCGTGCAACCAAAATAATGAACTTTACCTTCCTCTGCTGAATGATGTTGTTTTTTTGGTTTTTTGCGTTTCACAATTTACGTTCCATGCTTTTTGCCAGACCGTTTCATGGGTTTTTTTGCTCTCTCTTTGGTTGCGGTGTCCTGGCATTATTTCGGTCTTGTTTACATACTTGACTTTGTAGACGCCAAAAATGAGAAAAAATGTGCGCTTGAGACTCGCTGTGGTTTTGCTTGATTTTTGCGCAGTCCTGCTTTTCTTTCATTATTATTTTTTTTTTCTTACGCTTGCCGGAAAATTCAAACGACTGGAGTTCGCAATCGTAGGTTAGCGACGAGTGCCGGTTGTTCTTTTTTTGTGTTCCACTAAATTCCATTTCGTTCCTGCTGGAGGCAATATGGAAAATTTCGAGATTTTTGTGCGAAGTGCGTTGCTCTTCAAGAAAACGTGTGTTTCATACAATTTTACTTCGTTTCACAATTAATTTCTCAAAGTTTTCAAAATTAAAAATGGTTTCACTTCAATTGCTCAACTTCATTTATTGTAAACTTATTTTCAAACCACTCAATCTCGTTTTTAATTCGTTCCACTGTACATTTCAACTGAATTCACTCCCTTAAACGCGACGTCTGCACGTCATTAAAATTATGGACATCTCAACCCAGCCCACTGTTGGTATTTAATTTGCCCGAATATTTTTGTGGCTTGTTTTCCTTTCAGCTTTTTTCCCTTCATCTCAGCATGCTTCGTCGCCCACTTTCTTGCCCACTTTCTTGCCGACTTCATTTCCCACAGGCGGTTTTTGTTTTCTTGTTTTCTTTCGATTTTCAAATCATGCTCATGAATAACAACATCAACGACTTGTCGAACATGGCTAAGAGGCGATTTTTCGTAATGCAACAACAACAATGGCAAACATGAAAACAAAAGCAAAAAATAAAATACGTTTATTTTACTCGCTTGAAAAGCAGGCGAGCGCGTTGAACGCAATCAACGCACTCGTCGCTCGTGAACGCACCGGAGCGCCACACCACCCGCGCTCGAGGATTGCGTGCGATAAAAATGACTTTTTGTTGGCCTTGTTGTTGATCTTTGTTGTCTCGCTGTGTTGTTGTTGTTGTTGCCATCATTGGCAACACGAATTTGTTGAAATCGTCGCTCTTGTGTTGCAACCAACGCAGAGCACACAACCAACAACACTGAAGTCGCGTGTTTTCGGATGCAGTCAACGTTGCCAGATTATTAGGTTTTTCCTGAATTGCTATGCTTTTGGTAAACATCAACTACAACTACAACAACAACAACAACAACAACAACGAGCACGAGAAAACTTTCGAAAAAAGAAAATAAGTTAATCTTTTCTCGGTTTGTCTTTTTTTTAGAAAATTTCAAATAAACGCATTAAATTAGAGAAGACAAAAGTTTTCAGCGAGAAGACAGCACGTTCGCTGCAGTTGTTGCCAAGCGTTGCGTGCGTTGCATTTAAAATTAGCCGCTCCGTCAAGTCGGCAACATAGGCAACAACAACAACGACAACGACAACAACAACGACAACAACGACAACGACAACAACAACGACAACAACGAAAACAACGAAAACAGCAGCAGCAAAAAGTCGTGCGTCGCCAGATTTATGCGTCGCTGCTTCGCTTGCCTTGCCTGTGATTTGGCGCGACGTCGTCTTTAAAGTTGCATTTAATATTTAGGGCGCATTAGCAGTTGAGAGAGAAAAAATGGGACGCATGTTTTGACGCAGCTTGAATCGAACTTTTTTTAGCGCATCCAAAGTGGAGAAACACAAAATCGTCGACTGACATTTGCGGCGAAAAGTGTTGAGTGAAGTTTTACCATGTTGAGCTGTCAATCTGACGGGTTGCTGCTGTCAAAAACGTGCTTCTGATTGACGTTTATGTTGCATTCTTGGCGGAGATCAGAAAAAACGTAATTTAAAACGAGTTAACGGAGTTCAGAGTCGTAATGAATGTTTGTGTTCCACAATTCCAGTTCGTTCTATTGCTTTTGAATTCGTTTGGTTTTTAATTCGTTTATTTATTCGCTACGTTTTCGAATTTTTACACTTAAATAAACACTGCAATTAATCTGTTTTGACCTCAGATTCCGAGATTTTTCAGATTCTTTAAATAAATGCAGACTCGTACGATGCAAAAAAACAAAAACAGCAACTTTAACTCATGCAAGTTGCGACGAGATCTGAAATAATGCGATGCTGTCTGGCGATCGGTCTTCCTTCTCTATTTTCCGTTGCTTAGACGTATTTTGCGTTACTGCGCTGCTGCTGCTGCTACTCTTCGTTAAATTAGACAGACGACGGAGAAAAGAGTGAAGACGAAAACGACCAAAAAGACGGCAGTAATGTAAAGAGTCTGCGAGGTAAAAGAGGCTGAAAGACGCTGTGTAAACAGCGCCAAAATGAAGCTCGTCGTCGTCGCTGACTTTGTGTGCCTCAGTGAGTCTGGCTGCCTGCTGCATGATTATCATTAAAAATGATATTCGTGCACACAAATCCATTGACTCCGCACGCTGCAACGGCGGCGAATGTCTTTTGTGTTCATACGCTTGACTCTCTCTGCGGTGCTCGGTGCTCGCAGCTCGGAGCCCCTCGCCCCTCCACCCACAAGCGACGGACTCATTCGGAGCGAGGAAACCGTACGAAGTTTGCTCTGTCATTCTTCGTCGTCGTCGTCGTCGTCGTGGTAGTCGTCGCCGTCGTCGTCGTCGTCGTCGTCGCCGTCACCGTCGTCGTCGTCGCCGTCGTCGTCGTCGTCATCGTCGCTGTCGTCGTCGTGGTAGTCGTTGCTCTTCCAGTTGCAAGCGATTACTTCTGCGCCTCCCTTTTAAGCTGATGATGAATAATATGCGCTTCATTATTCCTCTCCTCTTTTTTCTGTCTTGTCCCGTTTTTCTTTTGATTCGAGCTGCATGAAAAACCGCGCAAAGAAAACTCCAAACTCCGTCGAGCTTTTGTTTTCATCTTTTTCGGTAATGACTTGGAGCTCAGTGTGTGAGCGAGACAACAAGCTATTTCAAATAGCACGCGCTGCACTTCTCCTCGCTTTCTCATTCCCGGTTGACGTTTGGTTTTCATGCACATGAGTTATGAATGGAAAATTGTTATTAATAATTTCGCTTGTTCTTCGTTTTTGTGGATCCTGAATACACAGTTATTACTGAAAAAGCTGGAGGGGTTGGAAGTTGGAAGGGGTGGCGTTAAGGAGAGACGTGAATTAGAGTGCAAGAGAGGGGAAATGAAGCCGAATAACTATATAAATTATTTTAGCGTAGCATGTGGAAGCAAAAATTTGGACAGTTTTTTTAATAAGTTTTTAAGAGTCTGAGAGTTGACAGTTTTGAAAGAACAGAGAATGCGTGAATGTTAGAGAGAAAGAGAGAAAGAGAGAGAGAGAAAGAGAGCGGCGACATAGAGATTCTTAAGGCATGAAAAACTTATTAGAACGAAATGGAATTATGGAACGTAGTTAAAAATCTCAGATTTATTTGTGGGTACAGCATTCCATTTCATTTATTCCACTTCAGTAAAAATTTTTAAATTGTTTTGAATATGAGACAAAATGGAAGTATGAAACATGGGTTAAATTTTAAAATTTTATGTTAATTTTAAAATCTGATGATGGCTGTATAACTAATTTTTGTATGGCTTTATATTCCGGAATCCCCTGTTATAAATTCCACCCATGGCAACCAATAATTTTGCTAATGAGATTTAGTGAGCACTACTTAATTTTTAATACCTCCATAAAAATGCACAACGTAATCTCGACATAATTAGCTTCAGTGAATTCTGAAATTAAGTACTGAAGTCGCCGAAGAAAATCCCGCTTTAATTAGCCAAACAACTGCTGGGGAAATGCTAAAACGTTGACATTTCGCGCAACCGGCGGCGGCGAGGGGAAACGCGAAGGTCTCTCGCGTGTAGATGTGAGTGACACAAAATTTTATGAGGCGCGAAATTGGTGGAACGAACACGAATGCTGCCCCGCTTTACAAACGGCGTCATACTACAAAATCATTTCGAGTAAGAAATGCACAATGAGAGTGCAGGAAAAAAGGACGGGACAAACAAGTCCAACTGTCACTCTGACAGTAGAAAGCATTACGCGCAGAATAAAAACCCTTCATTGCTGCCACACATTTTCGTTGATAAGCTCGAGCTATTGCAGTCACCTATATTTCGTTGCAGCGCAACATTTTCGCGTTCTCTCGCTCTCGCGCGCTCTACGGCGACAGCGTGAACTGTCATTATTTGTCTTCGGCTAACAATGGCTGGCTGCAGCAAGAAGTGTCAAGAAGAAAAATTATGTTTTCGGGATGATTTGAGAGCTGCAAACGAATTGTCATTATTAACTGCTGCTGCCAGGGTGACTCCGAGCTACTCTGCCCTCTCTCACTCTCTCTCTCTCTCTCTCTCTCTCTTTCGTCAGCCTCATCCTCCCCCTCAAAACTCAAGGATGCTCCTGATCCAGTGACATTTGTGACACTCTGCTGCATATGGCGCCATTTGAACTGACTTCGCATTGCATCGCAGCAAACAATTAATAATCGTTGATTGTTGCTGGAGGGGGGGGGGGGGTGAACGGGGTTGCATTGTACTGCAGGAGGGCTGGAAGTGGGAGGATAATGGATCGGGTAAGCCAGCCATGCAAGCGTCAGTGCGGTCGCCACAGTTTTGTAGGTCGATGATATCGAATATCGAACACAGGAAAGACAGAATTGTGAATGCAGGGGATGTTGAGTGTTAATCTTTACATTTAAAATGAAGATATTTTTATTGTTATTATTATGGTGCGACGTTAATTATGTTAACATGTGGTCAACACGGAAAAAGGAAATAATGAAGGATCTGCACTGCCTACAGGCGGTAAAGGAAGGGGAGAGGGGTGGAAAAACAAAAGCGTTCAACCCCCGGTTGCCACTGGTAATTCGGAGGCCACAAGTTTTAAGTCGATAATAATGACTTCATGTTGTGAATTTCGTTGTGCGCGATGACAGAGGAATAAATTAATAAATTGGAAGACAAACAAATTTGCACCCAACATGACAAACAAACAAACGCGTATGTCAAACGCGACATAATAAGAAAAATTACATTTTTGGAATTTCGAACGTGGTAGAGAAAGAAGGATTTTTTATTCTCTAAGTGTTAATTATTTTTTTCTTTTGTTTTTTATTTGCAGTTCAATTACATTGTCAATTTCAGTCCAATACAAGTTCTACTAATCGATTAGTCAACCATTTTCGATTATTTAATTAATTAACCACTCAAGATTAAGAGAGTAAAACCAAACTTTCTATTAAATTAATTTTTGATGAACGGAATAGTTAATCGAACAATTTTCGCTCTTCTAATAGTTCAGTGAATGTCTTCGATGAACCGAGAATTAATCGCAAGTGATTGACATACTGCAAGGAATCGATTAATTGCGAATAATCGCTTAATCGAAACTAACCGATGAACCGAAGATGGTCGATTAATTAAACGTGTTCAATTCAACGAAGGCGAGAAATAAAAATCAGAAAGGACTTTCTCTCGGATGGGCGATAAATCGAAGGTGATCAATTAATCGAAACTAGTCGATCACCTAAAAGTTATCGATTAATGTAGCCATCAGTTGAGCGAATGTAAGAAATAGAAACTTGAAGGAGTTTAACTAAGCAGAGGCGTCTGGAAATTCACGTTATATTCTTTGAATTCAATTTTCTCCTCTCAACTTAAGAATTTGTAGTTCACAGCTAGAAATCTGAAAAGTTTTTTAAAGCTCTTTCGAGCTTAACAGTGGCTGTCAGAGCGAAGTGAAGAAAACACAGATGAACTCGACATGCAAATGATGGATTAGCGCTCTGCATGAAAGGGAAGTTTTTTTGCTCGCTTAGAAATTGCGTTGGCGTTTTGGGGTGAAGGACGAAAAAAAAGAGAGAAAAAGGAAAAGAAACCAAACGTTGTTGCAAAGAAATACTAAAATAAACTAAAAAGAAGGGAATTTTAAGAGAAAAATAAAATTAACCACGTAATTTATAACAACTGTCAAGTCGGAAATGTTGTTGTTGTTTAGCTGTCAACAGATTTTTTCTTCGAGTTGGGAATTTTCGTGCTGAAATGGCAGTATTTTGCCATCAACTCCTTGTTTGGAAGGGTCAGTAAAACCAAATTGGGGATCCAGCGAAACATCGTCTCAACAGTTTTTGGTGTTCAACGAACAACAGAAGATGTTTCGCTACCGCCGAACAGAAAAACCAGAGAAAAAGAAATCCCACCGCAACAAAATATTCTGAATCAATAATGTTTGCTAATGACAAGAAGCATAAATCACACTCAACGCTGCAGATTTGACATTTTTCCACAAAAAAATGAGAAAAATATACAGAAAAATATGTACAGAAAAATAATAAGAATTCTAGGAAAACAGAGAAAAAAGGTTCGGTTTTCTTCTTTATTATATAACAAATTTCCACCAGCAAAGTGTTAACGTCTTTTGGCCTCGTTATTGTTGTTGCTGTCGTTAACAGACGTTGGCATGAAAAGAAATCTCGGCTGCATGTTGTAGTTTTCCACACCAAAATGACAAAATATCACAACAGTGAGAGAAACTGCGTGCAGATTTAGATGATAGCCCTTCAAAATTGCTTGCAAATCTTTAGAGGTTGAGAGAAATATCGCACATTTTAGATAGTTTTCGATAGAATGTGGATAGTTTTCGATCTCAACGGAAAAGCGTCTACTTCCAGCTCTCTTTTTATGCTCTTTACGCTCTTTATGCTCTCTCAATCGTCAGCACGTTATTTCGCTTTCGCTCTTCCTTAAAAATCTGGGTGGGATGGGTGTATAATTAGCAGTGACGTAACCAGAAACAACAACAACAACAACAACAACAACAAGAACAGCACTACAAGAACCACAACAACATAGAATAGTGAAAATTCGAACAAACAGTTAACCCGAACAACATGGAATTCTGTTTAAAAATGTCAAGTTCGCTCTTGATTGATTACAGAAATTAACAGGCGATGTGTCAAAAAAATTACAACAACAAGAAAATATGAGGCAATACAGTAGGATGCAACAAAACAACAAACACCGGGGGCTGTCAGAGAGAGTTAAACAGGCTGCCATCCCCACGAACATCAATGCTGTCGGACAGCAAAATGTCGACATATTGAGGAGGGCCTCCTTGTATTTGGCTTTGCCATGCTTTGTGCTTTGTTGTTGTTGTTTTGTTGTTGTTGCCGTTAAATTAAAAGCCACTCAGCTGTGTGGCAAAGAAGAAAAAAGTTGTAATAACGAGGGGAGAGCACAGCATGTGTGAGGCTGCTCTCATGGTTGTTGTTGTTGTTGTAAAATGAACACATCTCTACATCATCATCAACAACAAAAACAACAACAACAACAACAACACAGGGGGGGAATGCAAATTTCTTTTGATGCATCCAAACAACACGAAAAAAGTCATATTTGAAAAAGTTTTCGAAAAAAGGAGTAAAGAAATGAAAAATTGCAGGAATTCTTCAGTGTCAGTTGAGTGTGAAAAGAGTTGAGCGTCAAAAATGACATTTGAAGTGGGGGTCCACAGAACAGGAAGGACAAACAGGAGCCGTCAAACAAAAGATGGCAACACTTTGGGATGGAAGTTTCGTTAGCAAGAAGAGGAAGAGGAATGCAAATATTTTTGACAGCCTACTTAAATTAGCCGTCAAAAGTGACAGTTGCAGCACTTTCAGCAGATTACCGTTAACATTAGCAAGTCTACAACGGTAACGTGAAAACTTACTTAAAACTTAAAATCAGTTTCGCTTAAATTTCGCTTGAATTCTCGTTTATTTTTTCGGATATCTATCAACATGACGTTATCAAATGTCAAACTGACAGCTGACTTGCATTTTCGGGTACCTCGTGAACGTCACATTAAACGAATGGCAGCGCTACGAGCCGCACGCCGCTGGCCATCGCCACGATAAAAGTTACTGCGAGTTTCTATTTTAAGTTCAGGTTTCACATATCTAAAAATTTGAGTACGCTCGCATATGTCAAACTTTTACACACTTGACATTTAAAATATTGCATTATTTTGCGCGGAAACAGAAGTCGCAACTTGCAACACAACGGCAGCACGACAGCATTAAAACCGAAGTAAAGCGCCAACATGTGTCGCCCGATGCTGCACTTCACGACTTCCATAGATCTGATGTTGCAAGTGTTTCACTTTTAACACTTTGTTGCCGACGCATGCAGGGAGGCGCCATGCGTTGGTTGCTCGGTTGGTTGGTCGTCTGCGAGAACACGAGAATATTTTTAATATTAGAAGTTTTTTTACTTTCTTATTTTTATGCTTACAAAAGAAATTGTCAAATTTCATTGTTGAAGTTGCAGCAGTTCTTGCTTGTATTTTAATGGTTTCTCCCGTCATCCCGAATATGAGTTTAAATTTGTTTCCTGACTGTTGACTGTTTCACACTGGCAACGTCGAAATTTAATGCGTTTTCTTTGCATATTTCCACGTCTGTCAGATGAATTTGGCAGCTGCTGTCAGATTTAGTTTTCCAACATTAAGTTGTGAATATGGAAGCGAAGCGTTGACGTTAAAATAGGAGAGACAGAAATGGATGCTGGGTGGGTGGGAGAGATACAAGGATGAGGGAAAGGGAGACAGAAAGGTAAAGGGGATGGGGGGAGAGAGAGAGAGAGAGAGGAGAGAGAGAGAGAGAGAGAGAGAGTGCCTTTTTAGTGCTTTTAGAAAGAGAGTGCCTTTTTAGTGCTTCTTCTGAAAGCAACAAAAAGGTACTGAATTTGGATTTAAAAAATGTTTTGTTCTGAAATGCGTTTAAAAAAAATAAGTAAAAAGTTTCCTAGCTGCATCAATTCTGTTGCGATCGCCATTTAAAGCACCGCAGCGTTCAATAAAAATGCCTCCAGCGCCATGAATGCGCTCAGCTTGGCATGCTGAGCAGGCCGATTCGGACATCAGGCCAAAAGAAGAAGAGGAAGCCAGCAGAAAAGGCAACAAAATGAAATCGCCTAAACTTGGCTGGATACTAAATCAGCGGTTAAGCGGAACACAAAACCATTTCGGGGCAACTAGGTACCGCCGCACCGACCAAAGCCAGCGACTTTTCTACTTTTCAAAGTATTGAACGACGTGCAAGCAAGATGCACGGTGACGTTGGTGTTGCAAGAGTGGGAGCAGCAATTGGTGTTGGAAGAGAAAGGAGAGAAAAGAAGATTAGAAGACCAAGAAAATCCAGAAGATGTGCCATCTGTTTTTTTACCTACTGAGGAATGGACGACAATAATATAACAACAACTATGTAGTTGTGATTTAAAGAAGTCAGCAAATGCAGAACCAACAACAACAACAACAATCATTCCCTATATCCCACATTCATGCCTACGGCAGTAAAAGATATTTTGTTGCCACTGCTGATGTTGCTGCCATTGTTGCCAACATGCGGTTGGTGGGTAGTAAAAAATTCCTCTGCAACGAATTGCCATCAGTCATTCGAAGTATTAATGGTGTTGTTATTGTTGTTGTTGCCTCTTAGTTGCTTGGGAGCAACTAAACTGACTTATTACACTGACTTCACTGCAAATAGAATTTCTAAATTATTTTTTATATTTTCTTTTCTATCTTAATTAATAATTATATAATATAAAATTAAATAATTTCTATTTTCCATAAATTTCCATATTTTTTCCTTTCTTCTCTTAAATTTTTCTTAGTTTTATTTATATATTTCAGAGAATTTCTTCACTGGATTGCTGTTGTTGTTGTACCATCTTCTCCGCTTGCAATTGCCAACCGCTATCATCATCAGCTGTGGCAACAACAACTGCAGATATCTACTGATTGACCTTTTAATGACCTTCCCACAATGGTAATAACAACAACAACAACATCCTCATTATGTTACAGAGAAGAATATAACAGTAAAAATTTATTAGAAGCGATTACGATTCGAAATACGATTTCTCTTTCGCTCTCTCACATTCTCTGCGCCTCACGAGAATTCTCTTGACTTAGTGATAAATTATCGCACTCGGCGATTTCCATTTCAATTTATCAACGCAAATTATAACCATTTTTGAAATCGAATTCTTTAGTTTGCCTTACTTGGCAACTCTGAGCAGCAACTGAGAGCAATCGAGAGCAACCGAGAGCAACTTCAGAATGGTTGTAATTGCTTTTGCAGACTTAATTAGCTGCTCCCGCCATGCATGACGCTGGATATTCAAGAATTTAGAATTGATATGCATGCATTTGTTGTTGTCACCGCTGTCAGTCTCATTTTTTATTGTCCACAAAATGTTTAACATGTGAGAAAATGCACTGGGTGTGTGAAATATTTTTGCTGAGCGAAGTTGGAAGTCACTGAATTCATCGTTTAATTAAGCTAACAAAGCAATTTAAAAAATAACTTTTTGATATCGTTTCGTTAATGAAATATTCAAAGTAATTGAAATAAATTGCAAGAAATTCGCTAAAATGAAGCAGAAAAATTAAACAAAGTCAATTAAAGTAAAATAAATGTAATTCGAATTAAAGAAACTAAAATGAAGGATTTCAAGTGCCTGCCGGGGCAGCGTCATCGGTCGCCGCAGGGGAAGGTGTTTAGAAATTAATTGCAACAACAGCGCTGAAAAATAGCCGACATTTTTTAGCCCCACGAAAGGAATAAAAAAGCCATAAATTCGAAACCAGCAACAGCAGAGCGAAGACAACAAATTTCAGCCAAATAAAGGCATGAAAAAAATAGAAAAAAATTTCAAAAAGAGTTGGCAGAAGAAGAAGAAGAAGAAAAGAAGCCGCTGTTCTTACGAAGCCGAAAAAACGAGGAAGCAAAACAAAAGTTTGAGAAATAGTCACTGATGTTGGTGGCAGCGGCTTGACTTTTAAAGAAAAGGTTGCTCGCTGGTTGCTTGCCACTGCCGACCAGCGAAAATGTTGCAAACACGTGAAGTCATCGCACGCAGCAACTCCGGTCTGCTGCTGCTGCTGCTGCTGCTGCCGCTGGTCACCGCCGTACAAGGAGCGTCGAGCGGAGAAATAAAATGGAAGGCTGGCGAAAAAATGGTTATGGTTATCTTGGCGAATTATAGAAGAATACTAGTGCTGTTGTTGTTGTTGTTGTTGTTGTTGTCGTCATTATTGCTTAAACAATTACCTTGAGAAATTTTACTGTCGGTGTTTTTGTTTTTGTTGTTGTTGTTGTTGTACTTGCTGTCGCTAAGAATAATCTGCAAAAATTGCTAGGAAGAAATGAGAAGTCAAGCGGGAAATGCAACGAGACAGCGCACACACATGTGCATACACACACACACACACACACACACATACAACAGAGATTATCAACCATGAAGACCTATATAAAAAAAGACAACAACAACAAGGAAGCAGCTGGGAATCACAGCTACAAAAGCAAGCTTGTGACATCAGCTACATAACACAATAATAACAACAGCAACAGCCACAACAACAACAACAACAACAACAACAACAACAACAACAACAACAACAACAACATTATCATCACAAGATAATGAAAATTACTGTTCCGATCTCGATTCTCAGCTCGATCGGAAAAGTGAGTCGACTCTCGTCTTGAGTTCGAGACGAGAACGAGAATAGTTTCCACAATAACAACAACAACAACAACAACGACAGTGACGATAAAAACAAACCAAAAGCACCAACAGCAGCAAGAAGTGGAAAAATCCTCCACTGAAGGCAAGAATTGTATTGCTCACAATAATTGTATGGACAACAAAATTCACCAACGAAAATCAATGGTTACACCAACAACAACAACAAGAACAACTAACGATCACAGCAACAGCAACAGCAACATCCAACATCCAACATCCAACATCTAATCGGAATGAAAGAGCAACGAAAACGAATAAATATTCTGCAATAAAAACTAATGACCACAACAAAAGCAAGAAAAACAACGAGAACCACAAGAAGAAACACAACAAGAACAACAACAGCAGCAACAACAACAACAACACCATCCGCCACATTAGCCACCGAACGATCAAACCGATCAGTCGATTGATTGTTGATCGGCGTGTTTTTCCCCTCCTCGCTTGTGGTTGTTGTCGTTGTTGTTTTTGGTGGTTACATAGCAATATATTGCAACAAAGGCAGCACCAACAAAAGCAAGAACAATCGCATCATCATCCTCGTTCGTGCAGCAATTTTAGCCAATTTTTCTTCATTTTTTCTTCATTTTTTCTTCATTTTTTCTTCACTTTTTCAACTCACACACTTTTTATAGTCTCAAACTTGCAATGAAACAGCAAACGTCGATCGATCGATCGGTCGGTCGGTCGGTCGGTCGGCCGGCCGGCCGGTCCGCGGTCGCGCTCAAGTCGCCGCGACGCGTTGTCCACTCGATCGATCGATCGTTCGATCCTTTAAGTTTTCAATGAATTTTGCTGTTGGGCGCAAACTGTTGGTGCTTTTTTATGTTGCTGTGGTTCGTTTGGTGTTGTTGTTGTTGGTCGTTTGTTGTTGTTGTTGTTGTTGTTTCTCCCTCCTTTAACAATTCACTGCCACCGCCTCTGTTGGCAATCCTGCACTGCTAATCAGTGTTGCCATCGTTTTACTCGGGTTTTATTTCAAATATTGTTGTTGTTGTTGTTGTTGTTGTTACTTTTTGTTGCTTTTAGCGTTATTGTTGCCGCTTTTATTTCTTGGCTTCAGTTAAGTTTTACTGACGTTTTGTCAATTTGATTGCTTTTGAATTCTTTCATTTTCAGTTTATTACTTTATTTTTACTACTTTTTTAGTATTTATTTCTTTGCTTTTTATTTCTTTTAACTTTGCGTTATTGCTGTTGTTGTTGTTGTTAGCGACTTGCCAGCATTTTAAACGCTTTGTAGGCTTTGTTGCCTTATTTTTATTCGCCTTTTTTAGCCTGATTACTTTGCAAGACCTTGAAAAGTTTTATGTTGCCTGTTTTTTGTGAAATACAAGCACATTCTTGCACTCCTTTATTGATCTCAGGCCAGATATTCGCTTGAATTTTTCCTTATAATTTTTTTGCAATGCAAAAACAGGTTTTTTTTATTATTGGTCGTTTTTTCAGTTAACACTTAATATTTTGTTTTTAACATTTTTAAATGATTTCTAGTATTTAAGTAAGTTTTTGAAGTGTTTTAAATGTTTAAATCTAAAGTTAGACCTTTTTACGTTTACTTCTCTGTAAAATAGTAATTTCAATTAGAAAGTTCTAGATTCTTTTTAAAAGTAGTAATTTTTCGAAAAGTAGTTGTTTTCCTGAAAAATAGGAATTTTTTGAGAAGTACTATTTTTGTGGAAAAGTACTTGTAAAACTTGTATTTATAAAAGATTACCTTCTTCACTAAAAAAAATGAAAGAAAAAGTGAGAAGTATAAAAATCACGCCATTCGCTAAACACTTAAATCAATAAATTCCTCCTACGCCGAAAACGCTTAACGAGCGCGTTTTTAATTGAGCAGATAAACGCATTCGCTAAACTGATGAAAAGTGACGGGAGAATGAAGAGGTGCCACCTTTAATTTCCACAAGAAGTTACTTTTTCCCTGAAGTTTGGTAGCCTCAAATTATTTCTAATCTTGTAGAACGGATCTTACAGCTCTGATTATTAACAAAAAAGAACAATTCTAATTTTATCTATTCCTCAATCAGACGACCTCCCGCAATGTGCGAGATTGGACAAGAGGGCGTGGCATTTTCCATACAAACGAAATTTTTAAAAAATGTCACATTTAGGAAATCAATTGCTGCAGAGTTTTGATGTGGCGAGTCAGTGTTAATTCTCAGTGACATTATATAGGAAAATCTATGATGGCTACTGAACAGAAGGACTTTGTAGTTTCAATTTAACTAAAATTTCAAAACTACGAAGAAATTTTGACTATTATAAGCTGGTTTTCTATATATTTAAGAATATTTTCCCCACATATTTCCGTAAAAAACACACCTTTTGTAGAAAATAACATGTTATTTCCTCATTTCACAAGTTATTATTAAGTTTCCTCAGCTGGCATTTTCTCCATTGAGGTGGCAACGGCAACAAGAAACTCACGGAGAAAAAGGAAGCAACTACAAAGTGGACCGCTGATGTGGGTGCGTGAAGGCGTGTGGGTGCAGGTACACCGATTTTTAAAGTGTTTTTTTAGAGTAGAGTAAACAATTTGAAGCAATTAAATTAATATGAATTAAATTGCAACAGATTTTGCAGCTCGAAGGTAAAAATTTAAAAGCTACAAATTGTGTGAACGCTTGTTTTAGTTCTTAAAACCTCTGAATTTGTTAAAAATAATCAAAAATTGTTACATTTTTAAGCTCGAATGGTTTTACTGATTTATGTAATTAAGTTATTTGTAGCAATTCCCATTCCTTCCAATGAATTTTGACAGCTGTCAAATCTTCTGTCACTTACCAAAATTGTATTTCGAAAAAAATGGCGTTTATTACGATTGCATTAATTCTGGTTGTGAAATACGTACCTGAAAAAAGGGAGAAAGGAATACATGAATTATATTATCATTAACAAACATTAATAACAAATAACAATTTTGTCAAATACTTGTCATAATTAACCACTAAACATTCTGATTATTAACAGTGTCAATAATCACTTCGTGTGACTGATAAATCACTCTTTCTCGATGCAAACAAATTTGTTCTAATTTTCTTCCTGTCAATTCAAATTAAGTGAACGCCAACGACATCATTTACAGGCAACTCAGTAATTAATAGCGGCTGCCACGAAGCTGTTATTTAATTATTTTAACACCTTGTTTTAGTTAAACGTCAGATGTAGTAAAAAACAAGCCAACACTGACACCCACACCACTGTGACACTTGCTGTCACTTATGACAGGCATGAGCACGGAGCGCTCATTTTAATTACATGTTTCGTGAGTGCAGTTAATTGATCAATGAGTTAAAAAACGAGAGAAAAAGAGAGCAGCATTTGTCCACACACATAGAAACACACACGGATTGCGTGTCAAATTAATTGTCAGTCAGTTTTATGGCTGACAATGGGAAGAAACTACAATGCGACACTTTAAAATCAAATATAAATAGAATAAATTTTGTAAAAAATTAACACAGGATAAAAACTCAGGTTTTTCTATTGTTTTAAAACAATTTGGAATTTAGAATTATTTTCTCTTTATTTCTGAAGAGAGTGGTGGAAAATTCTACTTCAGAAATCAAGCGAAATCTTGAAAGATTGCAATATTTTAATGACTCAACTAGTTAAGCATGAGCAAGCAAGAATTTCAAATTTAAAACTATAAAAATGCCTCAGAAATTCAAAAATACATATTTTAAAAATTCAATTTGCATTTCTATAATTATACAGGGAAGAAATAGCTTGAACCGTCTTTACGACCTGCCGTGGCGCGAAAGGGTTAAAATGGCACTCACCGTTCCCGCCATAAAGTTTCGCTTTCATTGCCAGCACTTCAGCAGGAGCGCAACAATATTGCATGTTGGCTGCACATTTGTCAGCAACGGCCACCGCATTCTGAGCAACACACAACACAAAAGCATAAAAATAATTTGTTTTTAGTGTTTTCGTCAATAAATTTCCCTTTAACTTCGCTTTCTTTGCCTTGGCTTTTGGCAGTTTATTTCTTTACTGCTAATTTTTGCATATTTCTACAAAATTGCTAGCGATTTGGAAGGCCGCAGAAGAACGAACAGGGCGGCGGCAATGAGTTACGTGGCTGCAGACATGAAATTGCATTTGCAATATGCAACAGCTTCTGCGAAGCCATGCAACCGAGCCATGCAGCCGAGCTATGCAACCGAGCCATGCAACCGCCGCCTGCTCGAGAACTTCGCGTAAAATTGACTCGTCTTGACGGTCAACAAATAGTAATCACAGCAAGGACCTCGGGAATATAAATTCAGCACAATTCCGCGAACTGTAAAAATAACAATCTGGTGCAATTTAGCATGCACTTGTTAACGGTAGGTGAGGAGCAGACTGCCGCAGCAGTAGCGTCGCTGTTAGCATTTAATGGAAGTGCAGTGTTGCGAAGTGCAGTGTTGTGAAGTGCAGTGTTAAGCGTCAGTCTTGTTTTTTGACTTTTGAGATGCGAAATAAAATTAAGCATTGAAATTAAATTTGTTCGTGCTAAGATGTCATTACAACAAAATATTGTTTTGCACTTGTAGTTTAATAAAAAAGATACACAAAATTCAAGGAACTTAAAAAAAATAAATAAAAAATTTAAAATAAAAAATATAAAAAAATAAATATAAAAAATATAAAAAATAAAAAAAGAATAAAAAAAAATTAAAAAATATATATTAAATAATTTTTTTTTAAAAACAAAATATATTAAAATGCAAAATCAAATAAAATAAAACAAATTAGGGTAAAAAGGAAGACGTTGCAGTTTTAAAGTTAATGAAGCGCATGTAAGAAGCTTAAGAAAGTGAAAAAGAGAAGAAAACGGGAAAAACGGACATTCTGGAGATAAAGGACGTTAAAGAAAAAAAAAACATCCGCTTGCTGCTGAGAGCAAATGAAGCAAGGACATCACTTTAAGCTGTCCTCTTAGAGGACCCGCCACTCAATCTACTACGCGCTCACTCGTCACTGCGCCGCCATTATGGCCGCCAGTTCTCAATAACGGAAGAGTTCAAGTGCCACACGGAACAGGAAGCAAAGGCGAGCATGGAAGAATGCATGAACGAAGAAGGATGATAAGAGGAAAGGAATGAGAAGGTAAACGAATTCTTTAAAAACGTCGTTTTCTTTAAAAAAAATCATTTTATGCTTGTGCAAACAATTTATAAATCTTGCATGCTTTTTGCTAGGCGCGGTAGCAAGAAAGCCGCTCGTTTTCACATTTTCCCCTTTTGATTTTATTCCTTTCTTTCCCTCTTTCGCCAAGCATTTTATTAATACGTGGCATCTGAATAAAAACAGAAGATGAAGGCGCACATTTGCTCTCTTATGTTTTCTGCTTTTACACCTAAAAGCACGCTTCGAACTTGTGAAATAAAACTTGTGAAATAAAAATAAAATCGAAAGAAACAAGAAAAATATTCCTCTTATTTGCTTTAAGTAAAACACAGCAACTTGAGATACAGCAAATTTGCAGGCCATTCAAGTTGAGCTCTCCATTTTTCAATATTTTTTTCTCGAAGCATACTTTTGGGCGCCCAGAATGAAGTGTTGGAATTTTTTTTGTTGCTGTTTTTTGTACTTTGCAGAAAACTTTGCAAATTCTCGCTTGTTTTTCATACTTTTTTTTATTAATATTGTTTGTTATTTCTGTTTACGATGTTTTTAGATTGTTGGTGTTGTTATTTCTTGTTGGTGTTGTTATCTCTTGTTGGTGTTGTTATCTGTTGTTGTTGTCGTTTTGTGCCTCGTTGTTGTTGCTCGCATGCCATCTCCTCGAGAGCGCCAAGCTGCTGAAAAGTACCGAAATTAATCAAAATGCGAGAAGAAACCTACGCGTGCCGATGGACTGCGAAAGGACTGCGTGAGTCGAAGGCGTGTTCGGATTTTCGTGGAAGGGGGGAAAAAGCAAAGAAGGAAAAAGTGTGTCCTTCTTGTTACGCATGTGTGCGAGTGTGAATGTACGTATGTGTGTGTGTGATTGTGTATAAACACATTTCATCGATTTTTTAACACGCCGCGCTGAGTTTTCTCTTTTCTTATAACTTTTCATTTTTCGCTTTTATTTTTTCTTCTTCCCTCTTTCGAACTTTTTTTGTCCTTTAAAATGTTTGCCTAAGTATTTGCATGGTTATTTTTGTAAGGATATTTTTTGTCCTTAAGCGGTGCGTGTGTCTGTTTTGCACCTTGCGTTTGCTGGATTTTTGCAAGCTGCCGCCACACTTGACTACTTTATTGCTTTTCTAAAATACCATGGTTGTGTTGTTGTTGTTGTTGTTGTTGTTGTTATTGTAGTTGTTGTTGTCGTGTGCTGTAAGGGGAGCAGCATGCGGCAAATACAAATCTCACGGAATATCCTTAACAATGACTTTCACCAGGATTACCAGCGAATTTAAGCGAAATTTGCAGCATTTGGTCCTTGCTTGCTTGCTGTTGTTGTGTTTTGCTGTTGTTGTTGTGTGTTGTTGTTGTTCGTCTGCTTCCTTTTTCCCTAATAAAGTCGTTGCTTGAATGCCGTGACAGTGTCTTGAACGGGTAGACGCGCCGGCAATGATGTTGAATATGTGTGCTCAAATGTGGAGAGGGGGCGTGGATGAGGGGGGCGCTGTGGAAAGAGAAAATTAAATCCCCCTACACTTGTCTGGAATCTTTTCTTCATGAAGTTCTTTACACTGATTTGAATACATTATTTCAGTGCTGTACAAATTAATATTGAAGAAAGGAATTTTAAAAAAGAGAGAAATTTTAATGAAAACTAAATTAAATTTAAAATAACAAATAACTTACAATTCTGTTTCCACGAAAATAATAAGAAAAAAAAAGAAATTTTATCTGTAAATAAAGAATTTTTCATATAGTGTAAATAAAGAAATTTTATCTAGTAAACAACAACAAATTAGAAATTCAAGATCTGATATTCAAGCTTAATTTTTCGTCAAAGACTATAATTGAAATTGAAGAATTTGCTTAATTTTCTATTATTCGCTGATTCAGATGAGTTCCTTCGCTCAATTCTTATTTGATTGGAAAAGAATTCCCTGGAGTTTAATTAGAAAACTTATTCAAAAATCATTCAAATGATTTGCAGAATTTATTTCGTGTTTCAATAAATCACTTCATTAATTTCCTTTATTTTGGAGGTGATTTCTTTTCTTCATTGATTTATTTACAATTTGAAAAATTTAATGTTATCTCCTCAATTAAATTTAAAATGTTTTTCTACTTTGAAATGAAATTGTATATTTTTTTACTTTAAATTGTCAGCAATGAAGTTTCTTTGAAATTTCTAAAATGTAGACCTCCCGCGGCGATTTTCTCTAAATTGTAATAAAGTTATTCATTCTGTTCAATTAATTTTTCGAAACTCCACCTCAGATTTACTTCTTACACTGAAACTACTTCGAAATATTTGAAATTAGTTTTTCCTCACTTTTGACGAAACTGTACTTTCTTTTTTCCTACAGATATCAAAATAAAAAAGAAACTAAAGCAGGAAACAGTGTAAGGAACGTAAGAAACTGTATCTGTTCATTTTATTGAAATACATCCAAAACAATCGATGACAGCTGTCATTGCATTGATGTGCAAAGAAGAAAAAAGTTGTCAAAGTTCGTGAAACTTTTACTCTTTCTCATACAACAAAGTTTTTTTCTCTCGTTTAGAATTATATTTAGTTTGAACAGGATTTCATAGCATGGACAGATTTTTTGTAAACAATTTTTTATTAGAAATACTAATCCAATTTGCTGTTGTTCGCTTTCCTCACAAAATCTTCTTGCCAGAGTGCAGCCAAACAATGAGATGAACGCATATTAAAGAATATTGAAAGACAGAAATAGAAGGAAAAACAAACAAAAATATAAGAAATATAAGAACAGAAAATAAGAATATTTGTCAGTGTAGCAAAATAGCAAAATATGTTACTGTTTTGTTTTTATGTACTTTCTGCTGGTTTTTCTTCATTATTCTTACTACAGTTAAAATGTTTGTACTTCCAACTTTTTCTTCTTCTTTATAGTTATGACTTTTTTACTTTTGCAATGTATTTTTCTTGGCAAACATATAATAAGATTTACTAAAGTAAAAATATTGTATTTTGTCTTGAACTGCATTATTTTTATGAAGTGAACTTTTATAATTCGCAAAGTTTTATGCGACTGTTGGTTCTGCGGAGATCGAGACACAGAGAAATAGAGAGAGAGAGGGAGAAAACAAAGAGAGAGAGAGAGAGAGAGAGATAGAGAGAGAAAGAGAGAGACACAAAGAGAGAGCAAGAGAGAGATACAGGGAGAAAGAGAGAGAGAGAGAGACAAACAGAGAGAGACAGAGAGAGAGGGAGAGAGACAGAGAGGGGAGAGACAGAGAGATAGAGAGAGAGAGAGAGAGAGAGAGGGACAGAGTGAAGGACTCCACAATAAAACTCGAAAAGATTTCTCCTCACAAATTGAACAGCGAAAGGTTTAAAACTCACAAAAAGCACTCTGTAGAGTGCTTAATATTGAGTGTGCTTGACATGAAGCAGTGTTGCCAGAGTAAAAGTTTTGAACATAAAACCGAATATTTTATTGGCAAAAGTAATAATAATATAAAAACAACAGAATAAACGAAGTTACAGTAAGGTAGCAATCATAACCAGGAAAAAAGTGGCAACAATAATTGTGACACCCTACGGAGTTGTGAATTTCATACAATTTCTCAGTTTTTTAGTTTCTTTTTACCTGAAAAAATGAAATAAATTGAAAAACTGGCTTTGGCATATTTTTTACCTCCGACTGTCATCAGCACTTTCTCGTGGAATCAAACTTATTTTACTCTTCAATTTACAACTGATTTTATGTTTTCATATTTCATCACATCATCATTTTTCCGAACTTTTTCTACCCGCGACTCCTAAAATACACTTTCAGTTTCAATAACATTTTTGCAATTTTATTCGAAAAAAGTAAAACGCGACAGTTCAATCAGAACTCACCTCGTCTCGTATTGTTTTACCTCATGTCTCGAAATAGTGGCTTCCCAGGTTAACAAACGCTGAAGCGCAACCACAATGACAACCACAACGACAACGACTACGACGAAGAGAGGATGTCGCAGAGAGTGAGAAAAACAGCAAGAGCAACAGCGAACACAACAACAACAATAAAAAGTACGGCAAATATAGCGGATCCAACACCTTAACACCTACAAAATTCCCGTTTCTCTTCTTTTCCGCCCCACGCACCTCCCTCTCGACCAACCGTTCCAACATTTACAACAACAACACAAACAATGTTTAACCAGCAAAACGCAATAGCGACAACAATTTAATAATAAAATTTTCTTGTTTCTTTTTTTGCTTTTATAGAAAATCATATCAACGCCGTCCTCATCGTTTTAGGCGTCCTCAGCATCCTTAGTGTTGTTGTTGTTATAGTTGTTGTTGTAGTTGTTGTTGTTGTTGTTGTCCTCTTCAGTTTTATGGAAGACCACCACCAACGCCGTTGATGTTGGGAATTCAGAGGCCGACGAAAAAATATGATTATGAATTCAAGTGAGGGCGCGAGCTGCATAGATAGCAAATAATGTCTAGATATTTATCGCGTATCTGCACTGGGGACCAGAGAAATGGAAGAAAATAACAGCGAAAGAGCACGATGGAAATGAAACGGGTACCCGTTGAGAAGCCATGGAAGGAAAAAATTGAGAAATAATAAAATTTAGAAATATAGTGACATATAATGAATGTACGTTGACTTTCGCAAGGAAAATATCCTCACAGATCGTAGGACCTTCACTCACTCCATTAAAGGTGTAAAAAGAAAAGCAGAATCCAAGGAAAAAGAAGAGAAGAAGGCGTGAAAATAGATTACCGGATGGAGGATCGTAAGAAGGATGACGATGATGGGGGTGTGGATAATAAGGAAGGGTATGACGTTGATGATGATATTGAAGTGTCAGAAATACTAGGAAGACCAAAACCGAATAATTTATAAACTTAAGAAAGATTTCAGAAAAATTATGTTAGCAGAAATCAGTTCTACAGCCACAGCTGAAAACCTTTCACTTTGCAAATAATCATGTTGAGACCTTACAAGCAAAGTTTAGCTGAGTGATTAACAACACTTTTCAATTTCAGTTTTCTTTTCAGAGAAATGAAAAATAATTTTCCTCGTGATGAAAAGTAGTAATAATTTCTAAAGTGCCTTAAATATTTTAGTTCTTTATTGTAAGATGCAAAGGTATTTCAAAATATTCTCAGCATTTACAGTAGATGAAGAGAACCCGAAAAATGCTAAGAATGACAAGAGGATAAAGAAAACTACGCGACTTCTGGATGGTATTTCTAGGCGTGAAAAGCAATGCTAGGAAAAATGTGGCTAAGAAATTCTAATTCAACACCTTTTTGCTGTTTCAAAGGCATGCAGAAGGTTGCATTACACAGAGGCACCGCCAAGAGGCAGAATATTGAAGCATTAAAATGAGGCAACCCAGCGCATTCCGCTGGGTGCCAGACATGGTTGCCAGAATTACGAATAACTTAACAAAACAAAAGGAATACAAAACAGGGGAAAAAAGCTTAAGACGAAATTAAAAACACATAAAATTAAAATGAATGCAGAGAAATATTCAAGCTAGAAAAACTTAAACCTTAAAACTTGCCGATGTTAAGAGGTGACAAAAAACCAACAACATCGACAGGTGTTGAAAATCTCATTAAAATTTAAAATTCAACGGGGAGACAAAGAATGAAATTAAAACAAAAAAAACACTACAGTGTTAGTAAGAAAAACTCCGATCACGCACGCATCGTTAACATTTGAGGTTAAGGATGGTGAACCGAAAAAAGAGTGAAGAGGAAAAGTTAAAAAACTTTCTTATGGAAATTTATTTGAAAAAATTAAAACTGAGCTGTGAAAATTTGTGTTGTATGTTTTTTCTTTGTTAACATATATTAATAAATTAGTTTTATTGTTTAATTTGTAGTTTAAACCTGCATTCTAAACTTTGAATTTTCGTGTTAATCTCTTTTGATTTATTGAGACTTATAAATATCCAGTTTTACAATTTATCTTCTTCAGTTTCAACAGAGAAAAATCTAAAATCGTTACTATTAAATATGAAGTAAAAGCAAAATTAAACAAAAAAATCATAAAATATAGAAAGATGCCTTGACAATTAATTCGACAAATTTCTTAATATCGCAAAATAGTTTCAAACATTTCATTTGCATATAAGCATTTGTAAGTCTAAATTCTACGCTGTGGCAACCCTGTAAGTGTTACAAGGCATCCTTCCTCTCGATATCACTCAGTTGTCAGCTTACGATTTCGAATTCTATTCTAAGACTTTGGATTTCGTAAAATGCAACAATTTTAGTTGATCTCTGATAATCGGGTTGCTGGCTTGATAAGTTGGGTGGTTAACTGACAGGTTGAGGAACTGAATGACGGCTTGATGGACCGGACGGAAGGGTGTTTAGCACAGTAAGCTGCTTAAAGATGAGAGTGAATGCAATTGATTTGCAACTGTTGTTGTTGATTCACTGCAATTTCGTCGTTATCACATGCTTTGCGTTTCGAATGCACTTTGCATTGTTATGCTTATCAGGCTGATAAACGGCATCAAGCTGAGCAAGACTATAAAGCTGAACAATAATAAATGCAGCTGCTCTAATTTCTTAATTCACTTGTTATACGCGATTTTTTAGTAGCTTGACTGTTTGTATGTTCAATTTGCTGAAGAATTCTTATCATCAGCGGAAATGAAGCAAAATGTGGAATGAATAGCAAAACTATGAAGGGCTTTGTACCAGAGAAAAACTTTTTAATTGAAAATTAGAACTGAAACTAGGATTCTAATGTTAGCCTTTCTTAATTTTTCTTTCAATAATTTGAATATTTTTAATTTTTTTTCTATATTTTTTTCTGTATTTTATACGAATATTAATTTTCTTGATTTCTGAACCGCAAATAATGACAAATCGTTAAAGCGCCAAAATATGCAAATATTTGTTTTCTTATTCAAACGCGAAAAAAAGGAAACGATTTCCATACTATTCAACACGAAATATACAAAATTTAAGACATTTTAGAATAAAAACAAAATAAGAGGAGGAAAACTCATTGCAGATGAAGCCATTGCAAACAATTCATGACAACACGCTATCCAGGAAATTTGAATCTCAGGAAAAGGAAGAAAACTTCGAACAAAAAAAAACTCTTCTTACACCTCATTGCGTGTTTAGTTAAAATAAAATAAAAGACAAAAGAGTGCATTAGAAACATACAGAAACAATGGAGTCAGAGAGTAGAGGACACACCATTTAACAGATGATGAGGATGATAATCACTTAAAACACTCAAAAGCGAAAAGATAAGAAGAAAGTGGAAACACAAAGAAAATACTATTGCTGTGATTAGGAGAAAGAAGAAGAAGGTAGAGAAAACAGAGAAAAGAGAATAGTTAGGAAAATTAAAAAGAAAGTAGAAAACACGAAAATAAGTTGAAATAATTTAAATAATTTGAAGCCAAGTATTGCAAAGTATTTGTATTCTAAGGATTTTAAGGAGAATTGTAAGGATTTTATAAAACAGATTATTCTATCGAAACAATTTGCAGGTGAAACATCAACGAAAAAACCCAACCGACAGCAAATAGACTCTATAAAAACCTTAATATAGAAAACAATCAGGATCTGTAAAGCTATCATTAAAAAAAACGGAAATTAACTAAAAATAGTCAGACATTTTAAAAATTCCAGAAACCAAAGAAGCACATAAGGTGTGGGTTTTACTCCGAAAACAAGCGAAGGCATGATTGAGGTTATTTTCGAATACTTTATGAAACAAAATACATACGTAAGGATTTCGTGCGTTAATAGAAATGTTATGGGAGAATGGGGAAAACTTTTTGTATCCATTCTAGAGACAAAAGTTAAAGCTACAGAAATTTTATTAACTGCTAAAATTGTGCAAAAAGAACGAAACAGAAAATAAGAAGGACATGAAAAGGAGAAAACATTGGTATTGTTATAAGAATGGGACGAAATACAAACAAGATTTAATAGAATTTAAAAGGTTTTTCTTCTATAGAAGCCTATAATAAAAGCGAGGTCAATTAAAGGTCACTGAATATAAACAAGTCACCAGTAGCGTTGAAAGAAGTCTCTCTCTCCCCCCCCCCTCTCTCTCTCTCTCTCTCTCTCTCTATCTCTCTCTCTTTCTATGCTTTTAGCACTTTGTAAATGAGTAGAGAAACCTGAAAAATTTATGCAGTGTTCAAAGGTTATAAAAACAACATTAAGGATTGTAAAAGGTGTCTTCAAAAAGATAACCGAACAGGTAGGCTGAGAATTAAGCAATAGAGGAGAAGAAAGCATCTAGTTAAAAACAAGAGAATACATCTTAAAAATCACAAGGAAAGGGAAAAAGCAATGAGAACGATTTTTTGCCTCTTGCCTTTCAAAAGAAAACTAGAAATAATGCAGGTACTCCAAAGACTTCTAGCAAACGAGGGACTTTTGTAGGTGAAGGTTAGAGGAATTTACTCTTTGGTTTCCTCTATGCCATTTCTCACTCTGGCGTTTGTTGTTGCTGTTGTCAGAATCTAAGGGTTTTGTATTTCCTCACTTTTATTCCTTTTCAAGGTCTACTCAATGAAAATTTCAAGCATCGTAACATGTCTGTGTTTGAAAATTTCATAGTTTTCCATGTTTTCAATGCCTTTTATTGCTTTCCGTTTTCCCCCTCATGTTTTCCATTTGTGTCTTTTCTTGAATAGTTCTTGAGAAGCGGCATCGGCATTCCTTTTTTGAATGCATTATTTTGTAGATTTTTATAGTTACCTAGAGTCGGTCTCACTCCTAAAGTATCAGCTTGAGTGGATTTCATAGGAATTTTTTCCTTTACGAATAAAATTATTTTGATCAAAGTAGAAAAAAGAATTTGTAATGTTCTATTTAATGTTAATTTTTTGTGTCAATTTGTGTCTCTTCTGTGTAGAACAAATGAAATTTATATCGTTTGAGGTTAGATAAATGAGCGATTTGTAGAAATTACATGAGGAAGATCAAAGGCGAAGGAGGCGAAACCTTGTACAGGTTTTGCTGGAGAATAAAGTGAAAAATATAGAAATAGTATAAAATTTGATAGTTGTGTTCTGAAAATAATTTTACTTTAGTTATATTTGAATTATTTTAGATACAAGCTGCTTTTTTGAATTTCAGATTTATTATCCCGGTTCGTGCCGCGACTAAAAAACTCGCTCTTGGTCTCTATTTTCATGTCGACTGAGAATTTTCCCCTCATCCTGAGTAATACTTTCCTTTTGTTATTAAAGTGAAGGAACAATTTTCCTAACCTCCCAGAACCAAAAAGTTATAATGATTTTAAGCCTTTACCTCCCCTGAAAAGGTCTTATACGTGCCCTGATGTTTCTCCTTTTTATATAGTGATATCCCTCTGCTCCCGGGGGGTAGCAAACTCATTTACCATGACGCAAGACCTGCACGTTTTGATACATTATTCACTCACCATACAATAGAGTTCGAAGTTAACAGCACCACAATAGGTATCTAAATGTCACTAATGACAGCCGCAGCTGTGCTCTGTAACTCACAATTACGTTTTCTCCACACGCTTCATTACGTTCGATTTTTTATGCTCCATTTCAATTACTCGTGTTTCTTAGTTTTCTTCAGGGATATCATTGATTTATGAAGAAATTCTCAGGATTTCGAAGTGATGTGAACAGGTTATTTAAGATATTTAGAAAAGTTTTTGGCTTTTATTGGAAAAATAGGAAGAAAAACGGATTTAAATATAGTTTTGAGTTACTGGCGTCTTTTAGGAATTAAAATAGGTTTGATTTGTAAAATATTGCAATATTGCAATGCTAAATCATTGTAAGAAAACTTTAACAGTTCAATGTCAGTAAATAGTATTAATTTTATTTGACACTGGATTAGTCTTACATTTTGTTTGCAATTTGGTAGATATTTACGAAGTAACTAACTTAAAAATTCTGTTTTCCACTTTAGATGCAGGGAATTGTTTGAATTTTACGTGTTTTTTGGGTTAAATCTTTCTATCCTTGGTTTTGACAGCTGTCAAAATGTTTGACAGTTACTGGAAGATTAAACTCCAATTAAGGACAAATAAGAAGAAGCTTGTAGCGCTATTATTTTTTTTACTATATAATCTATTTATATCACATTTTCTGTTATGCAAAATGTCACTCTAACTTTTCATCTGTCAAAATGAAAATATTGAAACTAAAAGAAAAATTACATGAATAGAAAAGCAAGTGAAGAATTTATATTAAAAAGAATTTATAGTAATGGGACAGGAATATATAAGAAAACTCTAATGAATAGAAGGAATACGTTAATGTAAGATGATCATATTTGACAGTTTTGAAGACTCGTAGCTTGTGTTCTCTTAAGTGAGAAGAAAAAAAGGCGATATAAGTACGAAAACCTCTCATATGACTCATCATCAACTCATAGAGTGCATTTTACAGAGTTTCTAAAAGCACGTTTCAGTTTTTTCCTAATTTTTTTTCCTACTGATGACGTCAACACTTTGTATGCATTTTTATGGCAGTTCATTGTCGCCATAGCTTGAGGACATGATTTCTTTTAACTGCTGAAGTTTTCTTTTATTACTTTCGTGTCTGCTGCAAAAACTATAAAAATTCCACGTGAACTCCGCCGTTGAGTGTTTCTTCATGAAGTCGAGAGAGGGCTTCTGATGTAGACTGTTTTGAGTCATAAAATATCTTAATAATAAAACCGAAAAAAGTTAGTTTTTCCCTCTTTTTAGTTTTAATGGAAAAACACAATAAATTTAAGGATTCTATTGTTTTTTATTTATGTTAATTTCAATTAATATTGACTATTAAACAAAAAGAAGTAATTTTTGACCGCTTTGTCATTTCTTTACGTTTCCTTACATCTTCACAGATTTTTTATGTTTTCATATATTTTACGTAAATTTGACTTCACTAAACTTTAACTGTGCGTAATGATTCGAAAGAATTTACATAATTTAACGTCTTCTCTCTTCCCAGACTTTACTGGCGCCTGCAAACTGACAGCTGAAGAAACGTTAAAAATTTAAAGTAACGCTTACGCTTGAGTGAATTTTTACATCGCTGAGGCGAGCAAACTTTTCGCGGCGCATGAGAAACAAAAAAAAGAAGGGAACCATTTAATGTTTCTAGGCTGTAAAACATAAAAATTTTCTTTAAAAAAGAGAAAAAAGAAGAAGAACAATAATAATAAACAAAATCAAAGACCAAAAAATGAAAACGAAAAATAAACTCAACTAAAAGAGGTAAAAATAGGAAATTAAAAGAAAGTAAAGAGGAAAAGAGGCGAAAATAACAAATTAAATAAGTGCAAGAGGAAGATATGCAAGATAAAAAGTCACGAAAGGAAAAGTAGAAATTAGATGGGGTTAAAATTTTCTAATCTATCGCGAAAGCAGATTACAAAGCGCTCAAAGCAATCATTTGTCTCCGCCAATTTTCTCTCTTCTCTCTAACTAGTTGGTTTTTCTCTACCACAATTGAATCCTTCGCAGAAATTTCAATTTCCCGCTCTACATTTCTGGGTGCGCGTTTTTGAATTCGGCATCCGTTGAGTGCATTGAATGGAAATCAGATTAGCGAACAATACAGCAAATAAGTAGACACACACAAAATCCTTTTATCCGCTCTTACAACGGCGAAGACAGAGGGAAACAGCAAAATGTAAGAATGAAATGAAAGACAGAAAGACGGTGAAGTGAAGAGTGGAAAAAAAATTATTGAAGAGTTGAAAAGAAAAGGATTTTCACTTCATTGCCTAACGCTGTGTCAGATTTTTCTTTACATTTCATTGTAATTTCGGAAATCAAAGTCTGAGTGGCATAAATTCGAATAGCAAATCTGACGACAAATTTGACAGCACAAAGTTTGACAACTGTGACAGTTGAAATATTAGTTATGCAAACAAGAGAATTTGCGTGTTTTTCTGTTTTTTGTGGCAATAAAACGATATAATTCAGTGAGAATCGAAAACCTATAGAATGGAAACCTTGAAAGGATTAAAAAAATCCGCTCTGTAGCAAGTGAAGAATTCCACAATCAAGAGAAGTAAAAGTCCAGACAAATAAATTGCATAATGAAGGCAGTAAATTTGCACAAAAGTATAAAACAAGAAGCGCCACACCACGCAGCAACCCGCATAATCTATAAACAGAAGATAATTTCTGCTGAAAGAAATAAAAATATGGAAGCGAGAGAAAAACATGAGAAAACTCGTAAAATTAAAGTTGGCGCGTGCGTTATGCTCGTAAATTACAAGAATACCAAAAATCCTGCAATTTTATTGCAACCGACGTGTTCAGATGGTAATCCCTTCGATGTCCTTCTTCACCTTCTTCGCCGCCACCTACTCCTCCCTGAATTCTCTTCATGATCCATGAAATACTTCATGTATAAAAAAAAAACTACAATAAATTCTTTAATTGCACACCAAAACCGCAATAAAAAAGCTATAAAACTTTTTAACCCGTATTTTGCTTTGATTTATTTATCTAAGAAATTTTTGCACTTCAGACTATAAACTTAATTTGGCAAAAATTTAATTTCTTTTCCTTCCACTTCAGTGGTTTCGCAGCTCATAAACTTGCACGGAAACAAACTGCGTAGCCGTTGATGAATCGATGAGTCTTACAGTTTTGTTTTTTCTTTATTTAACCTTGCAATGACTTATAATTCACAATAAGTTCATAAAAAACCTTGAAGTCTTTTTGGGTTTATAAATTGTGATTTTGTAAAAGAAACAAAATCTTTGGATGAACTAAAAGGCCAATAATATAAAAACGTTTAACATCAAATTTTCCTTTTATTTAATTAATTTCATTTCATACATAAAACATTTTATTTCAGATTTAATTTTTAAAAATTTTATATTTATTTTACTTTCAATTTTAATTATTCTTTATTTCATTCTAATCTTAACTCTTTTATTTAAGTTTTCAACTCCTTTCTATTTTTAGTTTTCACTTTTTCCATTCGCTATTAATTCTTTCTTTTTAATCTGTAATTCTCTTAATTATAATCACACTTCTTAATTATTATCACACTTAACATCCACTTCCTTTTCTTCGATTTGTTGAAATTCGAATTTGATTTTTTCATCAAGGTCGAATATAAAAATGTTTATATTTTCTGTGTTGGGATGAAAGATTTTCGTGTTCAAATACTGAATTTCTTTTTTCTTTCTCCGCACGCCAACCAGCTGCGTTTCGTTTACGTTGCCCGCACGCCAACTGCCGCTCGTGCGGTTTTCTTTGATTTACGCCTCCGTGAAAACGTGGAAAATCTTTTGCAAAAAAGCGAGGAAATGTAAACAATCTTAATTTTGTTTATTTTGTGGAGTGTGCAATTCTAATTGAAGTATTTTTGGCTTAAATTAACAAAAGTGGGTTGCTGATTTCGTTGGTGGTTGCTGGAAAAAATTCACAGGGCAACCACATCATCGCGCCCGCTACTCAGCGGTGAATTTTATTTATACGAAAATTAAACAATTGTGGAGTTTGCAGCTATCAAAAGCTGAATTCGGTTTGATTTTTTATATTGTTGTAAATTTGTTACTTTGATTTAAATAATTAGATTTTTAGAAGCATTTTCTAGTAAATAAAATACCAGAAAAGAGGTTTGAAAATGCCTACCTTGTCTGCCGTGAGTACGGGTTGCTGTATTCGTATCCAGCGGTCGCTGCAAATGTTGATATTCGTAGTCGTAATGCGACGGTGGTTGCTGTTGCTGCAACTGCAAATTGTGTTGATTTTGTTGCAATGTATTGTGTTGACTTGATGTTGCTAGTTGTTGTAATTGATGTTGCTGCTGCGGCTGCTGTAGTTGCGACTGTTGCGGCATCAAACCGCGCAAAACACCGCCGCCGCCTCCGCCTCCGCCGCCAGGGCCCGTGGCAGTACCAGCTCCCGGCCCATGGCCACGACCATCGTCACGACAGTCCAGCGTCGTTTCGTATTCATACGGATTCATATTCGACTCCAGAGGACATTCGTCGTCGTCCGTGTCGGTGCCACCGTCGTAGATGTTCTCCGTGTGGTGGCGATGGTGATGATGAAAGTTTCCCTTGGTGAACTTAATTTTGATGGCTTTTTAGAGACGCAGAGGGTGAAGAAAAGATAGGATAGAGGAAGGTGAAAGAGGAAGAAGATGAAGAAAGAGTTGCTGATGAAGAGGAAACTCTGTATTTCCTAATTTTCCCGTAGTTTTGCTAGAATTTTACACTTCATTTAAGAGTTATTTTCGCAGAATGAATTTCACGGAAGGCCTAAAAGTAGGCAATAACTTTTTATCCTTCGATTTTTCCACAACACTGCTTCACATCATTAAAACATCACAGAACACTGAACGAGAGGTTGGCTCCTCTCAGTGGAATCCTTGAAATTCACCGCTTCTCGCTGCCTGCCACATACTTTCAGGCTGCTGCTGCATTCACGCAGGAATTGTTTGCGTACTTTTAGGCGTTCAAGAGCGTGACTGGGAAAACGTTTCGTTCGTTTCGTTGTGTGACGTTGCTTGGCTTAAAAACGTTTTGTTCGTTGCTCTTTATAACTATTTTAGGTTTGAAATTATATAATTGTTATTTGTTTTCCTGCTAACGGCGTTCTACTACTAGGAATCCGTTCCCCAGTAAGTATTGCATACTTCTAGGCGCTTCTGGAGTGCTGAGATGCACGATTGAGTCAGGAGTTTCACTTCAGTTGACGGCCAAATTGCTTCCCACCGCTTCTCTGAGCCTGAAAGTGGACTTCTTTTCGTGGGAATCTAATATTGCATTATTTTTATAGCTTGTGTTCCTTGTTCACATTTAAAAACGGAGATTCCTGCGATTTTCCTGCGATTCTTTCCTGTTCGCTTCTGAACACCATTTGGAAAGTCTTAAATTTGTGTTCTCCAAATTTCACAAAAATATTATTTCTGCTTTATTAATCATAAAAATTTTTGAAGAGTAACTTTATTACTTTTGATTATTCCTGTAATTTTAAGTGAACGAATTTTAGAAGAAATTCATTTCAATTCCTTAATACTTTAAGGATCTCTTCTGCAGGACTCTTGAAGCCAACAACAACCAATTTTTCCCTTCTACGCACGCACATACACAGTCACGAAATTCCAATAAATGAGGTGTTTGACACTCGTTCACGTTACGCGGGATTTCCTTGCTACCGTCGCGACACGCTACACCACGACTTCGATGCGTCGGTATACAGCGAGCGTTGCTTCAAGACTGAATCGTTAAATTTTGTGTATCTTTGAGGGCAGCAAGCAGAAACACTTACAACAAACTCCGCGATACACTTAACGAGATTCACTCAACGAACTGCTGGCGTGAAGAGAGCTCGCGGGAGAGAGCGAAAGCAGAAAGAGCGGATGCAAAGAAGTTGGCACCGGGACCTGTTTTAATCAGAAGAACTTGGAATGTTTACTCTTTGTTTTGAAAGAGAGAGAGAGAGAGTAGGTTTTTCTAATTTATTTTGTATAAAACTAAACATTTAGAGAGCGCGTAGATACATTTAACGAAAGTGTGTGTCTTTTGCAGCACAAAAGATAACGAAAACATGAGTAATCAAGGCATGTTGTGAGCATTTCTCAGACAAAATGAGAGCAGTGACGGCGAGAGAGAATGAGAGGGAGTGATAGAGAGGTGATAATGAAAAATCTCATCGATTTTAAGTTTGCAAAAATCACAGATTTTTTAGTTATTTAATTGTGTGTGTATGATTTCTGTAAAGCTTAACAAATATTTTATTGAATACGAAATATTTTCACATAATAATTTATTTTATTTTGCATTAACAGCGAAAAATATTCGTTAAGTTTGCCTATAGATGGGAAACTATCTACAATATATTAAAAAAATTGTAAATATTTTGGTTTCCATCATGGAAACCAAAGCGCATGTTTGGAGAGCGCTTAAGTCGTGAGTTGAAAGAAGAGTTGGAACGTTCGTTAAATATTTTATATGAGAGATATTGAGAGATTTCAACGCAAACCAATAAAATACAAAAATCATCGAAGGAGAAAAAGTAAGAGAGAGAGAGAGGGGAGGAGAGGGAGAGTCGGAGAGTCGGAGAGAGAGAGAGCGCCTGCTTCCAAACAAGGATTAACCTTTGGTGAACATTGTCTACCTCGCTCACGTGTCATTTCTGCAAAAGTCATGCGTACAGATGACACTCGGTAGAACTTAACGAAACATCGACAGCTACTCGTACTGTGCTGTCAACACAAAATGTGAGAGACTGGTGCTCGTCTAGAGAAGCGTGAGAGCAAGCGATTGTAAAAATTGCTGCCTGCAGGGTACATAAATTCTGGTTGCAAGTTGCTTTTGACGCCAAGAGGGGTTTCTAATGTGTTTCGTCAGGTTTCTTTATAAAGAGAACAAAACTGGAAAAAATTACGAAGAATTACAAGATTTTAGGAGGCATGCTAGGAATTCTGCTACACTGAACACTGTTAAGCACAACATAATGTTAACTTGCATAACAGAAGCTTAAAAGCACACACACATACATATACACGTGGTCGCTTCATGCCAAAGGTGTTGGATTACCATGGATTGCCAAGTAAATGTGAGCGCAAAAGTTAAATCCAGGCAAAATAATGTGTTTGTTGTAGGTGTTTTTGTCGCATTAAAGGCTGCAGATACTGCACGATTGACGGTCAACAAATTCTGAAAATGTTTGGCAAAGAAGCGGCATCACATACGGCAAGAAAAATGGAGCAAAAAATGTATGAATTCCAGCAGAAGCGTAAAAAAAGTGCGAACAGAATACAAGGACTCGGAATGTGACCTGAAAACCACCCAGCTCTGGTTTGTGGTTATCTGCCCGTGGATGGAGACGGATGTATGTATGTGGGAGTGTGACAGTGTTTGAAAATGAGAACAGGTGAAAGAGAGAGAGAGAGAGAGAGAGAGAGAGAGAGAGAGAGAGAGAGTGAGAGAGAGAGAGAGAGAAGGAGAGAGAGCGGGGTGGGAGGTAAGGGTGAGTCTCCGTTTAAAAATGCAACTAATGCGGCATTTAATATTGTTTAATTTAAATTTTGATCGAGAATTCCTACTCTAATTCAATTCTAGCTTCATAATTTTACTATTAAATTTAATAGCAGATAAATAAAAGCAATTTTGTCTTCTGATTGATTTTCACCTTTTTGAGTAATTAATTCATGGCGGCGAAAACATAAGAAGAAACAAGAAGAATGAAAGTATATAAAGAAGAAATAAGCAAACACAAATGCTTACTTGAAATTTTTCTATATTTGAAAATATAAAAAAATAAAAATCTAAAAAAAACACATAAAATCATGCTGAAGTCGTTTAATTTTACTTCGGAAAATTTCTATAATTAAAGAAAATCTCATAAAACTTCAACTCCCGCATATCAGCTCGAATTTCCGAAGTTTACTATCGGCAGCATTAAAACTAAAAATTTTCAACCGCAACCCCATTCCTGCACTTCACTCACCCCAGTTTACCACTCGGCGAAAATCAGTGACGCATCGTTTTGGAAATTAAATCCAAACGGCAGTGGGTTCGGCAATTAAAAATGGAATGCACGTGCTCACGTTTCCTCCCCTCATCCACACACTCCCTCCCTCTCTCAGCGGATCGAAATACGCCCTCCGATGCGAGCTGTCATCGCGCCACATCATTCAACAGCAGATGATGCTGGCTGGTGTGCCGAACTAATTGAAAGAAATATCGATGAGAGAGACTAAAATAATAACTGCAACAACAACAACACAATCAACACAACTACTAAAGTGCAATTACAAAAACAACAGCTGCGACTGAATGTACTTGGAAACACAACAAGCATCGGAATTCCATGTGTGTGTGAACGCGCATCAATCAATAAAGATTTCCGCACTTCAGATGCATTTAAATGAAGACGAGTACGAATGCGAGTGCTTGAGTGCAAGTGTGAGTAAACCACACACTAACTTTCAGGAGGGGAATCGCAGACTGCTAAAAATGCCGAGACGAGGTGATGAATAGCGTGAATTTGAAATGTCAGCGTGAGTTCGGCGCCCAAATATAATCGTCGCACACGAAAAATAACATCCTGCCACTACAAGATGTACTCACTGCGATGTCCTCATGCTGGCAGCTGCAAGTATTCGGTTCAAGTTTGTCGAGTGACAACCAATTAGCTGGTACTCGGCGCATGCCAAGGTGTTAATCGAATTACGAGCCGTGATGACAATGGCGTTGGTTTGTCCCTGTCTGCTGGGGAACTAAGGGCACCACAACACTGACACATCTACATCTAAACTTTGACTTGCAGCCAAGACCTCAAGACATCTGCTGACAACAATTCTCCACATAAAATTCGGTCGTTTATCTATTTCTGGTAACACAATCGCACATCTTCATCTTCGTCTTCACCTTCGTCTTCATCTACATCTTCCTCTTCATCTTCCTTCATCGTCTTCATCTTTATCGTTATCGTCTTCACCTTCATCTTCAACTTCATGATATTCTTTTTCTTCATTTAATCTCCATGTCCATGTCCATCCCCACCATCAACTCTGGTTCCATTTTTACCCATGTCATTCAGTTCTTGATAATTTCTTCCTCAAACCCCGCTTTCATCATCTCTATTTTTATTAATTTTATCAGTCTCTTCTCTTCAATTTCCGTCAGTCTCTTCTTTTATTATAAACTGCCATTGATTCTCATCAATTTTCACCTGTCAGATCGTGATCAAGATCAGATACTGATTAATATCAGCATCTTAACCGTCATTCTGATCTTCATTGTCAACTTAACTCTTTGATGTTACATCATCTAATTCCAATCCTCATACTTATTTAAATTTTTATCTTTATAATCATTCCTGGTGATTGTCATTATCATCGCCGTAATTTTCGTCATTGTCTCTGGCATCCGTCGTCACGTGCTTTTTAAAATCACTTTGTTGAAGTGCTAAAAATGCTCAAACATGATGGGAGGATCATGTATGTCATCACGTAAGACGAGACCTCGGCATTCCGATTTGGTGGAAACCCTTTAATTTTCCTGAACTCTGCGGGGGTTGCGGGTTTTAAAGACAATTTTGTTACCTCGCAGTTTTCAATTTTCTTAATTTCAACTTTCCTGCCTTGAAAGGACCAGATTTTCAAACTCGATGTAACTTCATTTATCACAGTTTCAAAACGTTTTTTATGTTGTATTCTTACCATTTAACAAAATTTAAATATAATTTCCACTCTTATTACAGAATTCTTCGTGGTACGTAATCAAGACTATTATTTTTCGCTTTATCTCTCGCGAATAATTTACAATTCTCACCGAATGCTGACTAAATTTTTCTGCAGCAGCTTAATTATTCATAGTAATTTTTCACTTTTGTATGAGGAAAACTTTTGTTCTTAATTAGATTATATGAATGAGTCTTCATTTCCAGCCGGCATTCTGAGTTGCATCCACGCTTTACAACTCTAACTATCACTCTCTCTCTCTCTCTCTCTCTCTCCGTCTCCTTCACATCTCATCAGCATAATTCTTGATAATAACTTAAAAATTCGCCTTCTTCTGGCTGCCTTTTCCGTTTCATTAAATTGCTGCCGCCGCGTATCGCACACTATTTTCGTTGCCATTGGCGATGCATCTGCGATAAAATTTTAAACAGTTGATGGAGAGAAATGTGCAAACAAAGAGATTCCATTTCTACAAATGTTGAATATGCATGGCCGAGTTACGGAGAGCGAAGACAGGGCAAGAAAGAAAAATATAGAAAGAGGAACAACGTAACAGTCATCCCTAATATTATTATTATTATTATTATCACACCACCAGGTTGCAAATATCGCCGTCATCATTGCTATCATCATCATACGTTAGTGGATTTTCCATTTCCTTAAGGGAAATTTTTGTTTTGCTGTAACTTCGCTGTTTTTCGCTCTCGCTGCCATTTTTTCGCAATGATTGCTTTTTGTTTAAATATTTCTTCTTGGTTTCCTTAATTTCCTTGAATGTCAGGTGTACCGCAGAAGGAATCCTAAACGGACGCTGGCAAAAGGACGAATATATTATGTATTACATGCTTGGATTGATGGCTTCCTTAATACCCGTTTTCCAGGGAAGCATCAACAGCAGAACGTTACTGAGAAGCCTGCAAAGTAACCGTGCAGTCATCCTTGCATTCCTTGCAGTCATCTACGAGGAAAGCCAGCCGAGGCAACATTATTTCTGGCTGCAATCACAGTGATACTCTGGCATTTCAACCCCATCCTCCCTACTTTTATTCCCTTCTCTTTCTCCAACCTGCTCTTCATCGTTTCCATCCTTCACGTTTTTCCTTTGCAAATCGCACTTTGCGAACATTCTTTGCAGAATCCCAGAAGTGTTTCATACCTCCCTGCTGTGTGCTGATCGACTCAATTCGCCTCTCGAGTTTCAGTCCCTACCGGGTTTATCCAGTAGAACTGCTCTAGAATTGAATAAGAAACGCACCGAACACTTGACTTTTCCTTTTCTTCGCTCCGTCCTGCATTACAGAGGCAAATGGTTCTGGATGTGTTGCGGCATCTGTAGCTGCTTCCCTACTATTGGGAATATTTTGTCCTTTATCGTACAGCAGGCAAAGATGCGGAAGGACGAGTAGATTTAAAGGCATAAATAATAATCTTGAAATGCAGCACTGCGCGGAAAAGTAAATGCAAACCTATAAGAAAAGTTGAGGATAATTGAAAAGATGCTTTCGAGAATACACAGTCTGTATTTCAGGCAAACCTTTTCTCTCTTCTATTCTACTCTTTTCTCTTTATTTATTTTCTGTATAGTTCGTCTTTTCTAAGAATAGACTAATAAAATATAAAGCTTGACTACATTATTTATTGATTCCATTAAATGCTTTTTGAGTTATGAAAAGAAATGCCGTCCTTTATTTGAAGAGGCAGAAAACAGAATAAAAAGTAGAAAAAAATAGTAATAAAACTACGAATCTATCAGAGCTTATAATGTTGCTCTCGCAAGAATATCTGAATACTTCAGGAAAACAAAGAATTCAAAGGAAAATCAGTTGCTATTTATTCAGTTTTCAAAAATAGTTTCTTTTATAGTTCGATGTCTTCAATTACTAATAATAAATTTGTTTTGTAAATTCTTGGATAAGAATTTATTGTAATTTTGATATAGCACGACCTCTCAATATTAAGGAATGAGCGAAAACAACTCTAAGCTTGAAAATTGTAATGAAACAATTATAATTTGAACTTTAGTATTAAATTTAAGACTCCGTATTTAAAGAATTTTTGTTCAGTGTTTAAAATACACTTTATTTCTGATAAGAAGGCAGAAACCAAAAGGTTAAGGAAAGGCAAACCGGCAAAAAACACACGGAAACCAAAAATAATCATCATAAAAATATTTGCAAAGTGAGAAAATGAAATGCAGTGAAGACAAGGATGCTGATGAGGTGGGTGGAAGCTAAAATGGAGCAAATATGAGCACAAAGATGTAAATGAGCTGGTTTGGAACGCAAGAGAGAAATATCTTCCTTCAGTTTCTCTCCTCAAAGTTTAAAAAAAGTAAGTGAAAAGTAAACTGTACGAGTTGAATAAGAAATTTGGATAGAATTTATCTGTGCAGTTGAACAATTAAAAAAAATACTTGGTTAAAAAAACTAAAAAATTCCAACGCAATCTCAATATAGCACAAAAATAAATAGAAATATTTTTTCAGTCTTTAATTAAAAGTGATTTTGTGGAGTGTCAAGTAACAAGTGTTGCCAATGCCACGGGCAAATTTATTCATTAATTAATGTGGAAGGTGGAGAGGAAGGAGGGGGAGGAAGCTGGCGGGTTTTCTTTGGCTTATTTCCGAAATTATTCTGTACTTTTTTCAGCAAATTGTTGCTACTTTTGTCACAGTTAGGCACTTTTTCGCTACTATTTTCGTTCCTGTTTTGGTGTTGCATCTTTCTTTGCTTCTCTGTTTTTCTCAGTTTCCTTCTAATTAGATTTTGATTTTTGCACTTCAGCTGTAATTTTTTGCTTCCTCTTCCGCTAAATTTATTTGCCAACGACTCACAAAAAAGTACTCTTAGCACACTACCATTTCTACTACTATTTTTCGTGAGTAATTTCTTGTTTGTTCCTTTTTTTGTACTCTTCAGTGTTATTCCGTAACTACTTGAAATTACTTTTCAACTTCTTCTGCATGAAATTCGATTTTATTTCTTATTATTTCATTAAACTTGCTTTTACTTCCATTTCTTCACTTCCACTTCGTAGGGATGAATGAAAGCGCAAAAAATTTTTGTCGCAAACAAACGCGTACAATTTTAACGTAATTAGTGACAAACGTAGAAACGAATGAATGAATTGTGCAGAAAATTGCATTAAAATTTGCATTTTTTGATCGTGAGCATTTCGAGGAATTTAATTAGAAAGCCGGAGTGCAGGAAACAAAGAACGGCAACAGCTAAATTAAATAGAATTCATTAAATAGTTTAATACAGCATTTTAAAATGGAGGGAGAAATATATTCGTTCGTTGTTTTCAGTTAAAAATCTTAATTTCACAAAAATGGGAACTTTTTTGAAGGAATTTTCATTTGAATAATTTATCTCTTGGTTTAGAACCTAAAATATTTAATTTAAAAGCTTCTGTAATTTTATCTGAAAAATTTAAGAGATTCTAAGAATTTTTCCATTGAATTAACACAGCTAAATTGTTTAAAAAATACTGAAATATAAAAGAAGTTGGATTTTTACTTTCACAATTCCTGAAACAAAGTTCTAAAAAATTCTTAGAAGAAAGTATGAAATCACCAGCACTACAAGGTTTTTTCTAAGATAACCTTCGTAAACTTTGAGAGGTTAAGAAAAGAATTTTATATTGTATTTTGGGGTTTTTAAATAATATAGGCTACACTCTTCCCTACCATAACTTTTTTTAACCCTTTTTTAAATGACTGAACGGCAACACTTATTTCGAGATGGAGGGCAAAGCAGAGAGGAAAAGTTATTTTCAGAGAGAAAAACTTACAAATACATAAAATAATAAAGTAATACAGTAGAAATTAAAAACTAATAAAAGTTTAGCAGGCAAAAAGTAATATTTTTTCTTACAATATTTGATAGAACAGCGATTTTCGCCACTTGCCCTAATTTTTATTATTTATTTTAAGCTAGCTGAGTTATAACTTTCGCTTTATAATTTCTAGCAATACCTTCGTTGAGGAGAAGAAAACGTCAGGAAGAATTTATGCTATTGATTCCTGCTATTGATGTTGAGCAGGGTATTTCAATTATTTTCAATGAAAGCCCGCAGAAGTAATTTTTTCTGATCGATGCTTTAACAGCAGCGGTGAAAACAGCAGCAACAATAGCAACAACAAGGAGGAAAAATAGCAAATGCAACGAGGTTAAGAAAAATGCTAGAGAAAGAAAAACCAATTTCGAGATCGTAAAGAAATTGCAAAATTCCGTATGTGAAAAACGCAGCAAGAAAAGAAAGGAAAAAGCAGCAGCAGCAGCAGCAGCAGCAGGAGAGCTGAGAAGGACAGAAGGACATAAGAAAGCTGGCTGACACACATACAGCTACCTTGAAACACACACAAGCACAGTTGTGCTATATAAGCTTCTTCGGCGCTATAATGGCGAAAAATGCATTTCCTTTCTATTTCTATACTGCGGTTTTTTATTTGCGCTGCGGTTTCTGCGATGGGTTTCTGCATTATTTTCTTATTTCCCGCTGCTGCGTGCTTTTCTCTAGCTTACATGAATCCTGGGAGGGTCGTCTTAAAAGCGATCTGCGGTCTACGCAGCAGGGATCCGAAGTCGTTGATGGCGTTCAGGATGAAGGGCGGCGCTTAAAGTTCGCTGACAGGTAGCCGGTTGCTTCAATGTAAGTTTAACCCTGCGAGCAGCAACAACGGAAGCATCAGCGATGTGGTGAAAAACTGAACAACAGAGGAAATATTTTATTCCTTCAGTGCTTGCTGTGTGTTTTTCTTCTTGTGAGTTGTTGTTGTTAAAGGTCGAGCATTGTGTTGACGATGTTGAACAAACTTGACTAATAAGTGCGGCGGCGGCAACAACAACAATTGCACCTCAACACATCCAGAAGGTATCTCCTTCAGCAATCCTACAAATGACGTTGAAAAGCCACGCTGGGCGCGTAATAAGGATGTCCAAGAGCATTAAAAATAACACGTGAATCCGAGAGAAAACGCAGCGAGGGAAGTAACGATTGAGCCAGCATCATATGGTGTCTCAGAAGCACTTGCTTTTGATGATCGTTGAAGTCAAACTTCAAGAGTTTATTGCAAAGACAACCATAATATAATATTTAAAAACTGTGCTTGATCTTAGAAATGAGAAAAATTCGAACGGAAAACTATAAAACAGGAACTTGGAACCAGGAATTAGGTACTGGAAATTGACAGCTAGGAACTAAAAAACCAACTGAAACTTGGTGGTTGGCAACTGGAAACGAAGATCAAGAAGAAATAGAAAAATTGTTAAGAAACAATAAAGAGCAAAACACGAAATATCGAGAAATATTGTGTAGATTACAAAAAAACGAGAAGTTCAAAAGCAACGACATCAATTTTCACTTAATCGAACAAACCACTAGAAAAACTAGTGGAAAATAATGAAGGATCCTCAAGAGGTTTCGTTTTTCTCTCAGATTTTCTCTTGTTCCGTGTTGGTTTTTTTTAATCTAGTATTTTCTTTATGTTTTCCCCTACCTACAACTTTTCGCTTACTAGGAAATGCAGCAAAATTTGTTCCTCCTTCTTATTCTGTTTTCTCCTCTTTCGTTCATCTTCCTCTTCAGCAGCATTTAATGAGAAATAAGGACTCCTCGAGAGAAATAAGGACTCGCGCTCCGTAGTGTCCTTGCCGCTTAGTTGAACTTCCGTTAAAGTTTTGAATTAGTCGTTGGCAAAACTGAGCCAGGAAAGTAGCCACCGTCGATGGGGTGAGGGAGAAACCAGGGGGAAGGGAAGGAAGCCAGCAAGTCCTCGAAGGTGGGTAAGGATGGCTTTAATGGCTTGCGATTCTCAATTCTCGGCGACAGTCTGTAAGTGGATGGCATGCGCCACGCTTAATGGGATCGCGCCGCTAGAGCCGCGCCAGCCATCGGTTGGGATTAATTTTCCACGCCGCTGATGAGAATGCAATGCTGCCAAGTTTTGCTGCTGACAGTGGAAATTATGAAATGCTGGCAAAAGTAAATTTCACACGAATTTGCATTTATATTAGAGGAAAAAGCGCGGACCCTTCAACGTGGTTGCGGGTGAAATCGTAGAAACACCTTTTTAGAAAATAATTCTAACAAAAAATTTATATATTATCGTTTTTAGTATGAAAAATACTTAGAAATTTAGTGGTTTTATTTTTTAATCAATGAAAATTATTAGAAAAATATGCATATAAGAAAAATATTGAAAAATTTAAGTTAGCAAGAGAAAAAATAAACTTGCCAAATTTGTCATCGAAAACAATGACTAAAATCGAAGTATTTCTTTGAGAATTCCTTCAAAAAGGAACAAAAGCAACATTTGTGAGTGTTTATAAAAAAACTCCCTAAATGACAAACTTTGATCAGCTTGCTGATTTGCATGCCATTGAATAGCGTCATCGTCGCGTTCCTTGAGGGCGGTATATCGGTCAGCTTTGGATATTGTTGTTGTTATTGTTGTTCTCGGTTTTTATTTTATCCTAAACGAGTGTTGAAAAATAACTGAAAGAAAAAAAATATCTCACATATGGGTCACAGACATGACAAACCGAAATACTGTCGACGTAGATGTTCAAAAAACCAGAAAAATCGAGCAAAAATGATAGCAAAAAAATCCCAACAACGATCAACAAAACCAACGAGGTCTGCCTAACTTTGTCCTCGCGCAGTCGCACAGCTGTTGAGATCAAAACAAACAAAACAAAATCAATTAGAGATTAATCACCGACTTGATTTGATTTTACTTCAGACTTGACTTTACTTGGCTTGATTTGACTTGGGTCCAAAGTCAACTTGATTTGATTTGACTTGAGACTTGATTAGAGACCTGACTTGAAACTTGACTTGAGAGGGCAGACTTGAGTCTTGACTTTATTTGAGTTGACTTCAGTCTTGACTTAAGACTTGACTTGAAACATGACTTGAGATTTGACGTGATTTGACTTGACGTGTGACTTGACCTGAGACTTGACCTCAGATTTGATCCTAGACTTGGTTTGAGACCTGACTTGACTTGATTTAAATTGACATGACTTGGCCGAACTCAGTAACGTTACAGAACGGTTATCTTATTTTTATATGTTCACTAAATGGTCGTTTTTGAATTTCTTTTATGTGCTTTGAAAAGCGTCTGCTTTTTTATTGCTGATAAAAATCCACGCAACCAAATTTGTCACGTGACTGCAACAAATAAAAGCTGCTGAAAAAAGGACAGACAGAAAACAAAGAAGTAAAAACCTATAAAGCCCCGAGTACCGTTAGAGATAAACTGCTGCCAAATTGTTATGCTGTTGGTCGTCTTCGTGGTTGTTTTGGTTTCGATTCTTTTCAACGGTTTCGTTCAATTGTTGTTGAGATAGCGTACGACTGTGTGTGACTCACTCTCGTGTGCAGAGAGACAAAGCAACAAATATGCAGCCATTTTAACATGCAACAACAACAACAGCAACAACAACAACAATAACAGCAGCTGCAGCAACAACTGCACCAGCAACATTCGAGTATCTTGGCTCTGCATGGACAAAACTTGGTGTCATTAATCATGTGTTGCAATTTGTTGTTGTTATTGTTGGAGATGTTGTTGTTACTGATGTTGTTGTTGTTGTTGTTTTACTCGTTGGCATTGTAGCTGAGTGGTTGTTGCTGCTGAAATTGTTGTCATCGTACGTGGTTGCCGCGAACTTTGATTTTATGCATTCATTAATTGTTGGCAAAAGTTTTGATTATTCGTAATACGTTGCCATAAATTGTTGTTGCTGTTGCTGTTGCTGCTGTTGCTGTTGCTGCTGTTGTTGTTGGCGATGTCTGTTTAGAAAAAAAAACCAAGTGAGGTTAGAATTTTGCGGAGTTCTCTCTGCTTTTCGTATTTTTTCGTTTAATTGTTGGATATATAATTTGTTTTTTTCTTGTTTTTTAAAGAGGTTTTTGTTCCTTGTAGTTTGTCTCTCACTTCGTGCTGTGGTAAAACATTTTTATGCATTTACCAGGGTCGTGCCTTGGCGGGAGTGAAAGGGGGTTTAGCCCCTCCACCCCCACACCTGTCTAGTTTTACCACTCGTTGAAATTTCGTGTACGCTCATGTTGTGTATTCTTGTTATTGTTGTTGATGTTGTTGTTGTTGTGTGAGTTGTTGTTTACCGGTTAACCAACAAGCCGAGTGTTCATTACTCTCAAAGGAAGTGTGCACACGCACACACACACAGACACGCACACACACACACACGCGCGCGATCTCTCGCCCAAACTTGATTTTATATTTATGAGCGCGTGCGGGTTTCTCTCTGTGCATCCAGAGTCAACACGCTGCTGCTGTGAGTTGATTTTACAGTTTTGTATGCAAACCTGGCAATTGACACACCCACTCCGCCGCTCTGTCCGAAATCAACCACCCGTCCCCTCTCCACCTCCCCCTTCACCGAATCACTCGACGCTACGTCGGCGTTTACCGCTTCACCTCTACTTGCGGTTGTTGCGCGTCTGCATGCGTGCTGCACTCAGCAAAATTGCATAAATTTAATTAATTAAGTTAAGCAAATTGTTTGTTTGCATTTAATTGAAGTTAAGTTGAAATGTTGAAATGCTGCGGAAGCCAGAAAACAGCAACGGAAGCGGAATCGGAAGGCGGAAATGAGATGAAAGCAAGAGAAATGCACGAGTGACGAATTCGACGAATTGAAAAGGAAACAAAGAAAAAACCAAAAAAAGGAAATGTTTGGAAACACATAAAAAGATAGTTATTTTCTTTTTATTAAGGTTCTTAAATAGAAAAAGAACATTTTAATTAAATGGATGAAACTCAATGAATGCCTTTGAATTCCATTGAATTCTGTGGCGTCATATTAAGTGCTGGAAAAATTCACTTCTTACAGCGAAAAAAAGGCAAACATTTAAAATGCTTTCTCGAGTTTTTCTTTTAAAATGGTGAAGAAGACAAGAAAAGAAAGCAATTTAACGGAAAGATAAAAATTAAGTAATTAAACTGATAAAACAGAAAGTTTTCAATAAACTACACAAAACTCTCATTAAGAACCCTCGAACCACCGACGCGACGGACCCACTAATCGGCTGCTTGAGCCACCCACACACTCACTTTTGAGTGCAACCGTTATTGAACACAACAATAATAACAACAACAACAACAACGAAAACAACAACAATAACGACAACAACAGCAACGACAACAACCATGCGCTAGTAATGAACGAGGGAATCGAGCGCACAGTTGTTGATCGTATCGAGAAATTACGGAGCGAAAACAACTGAGCGAGTCAGTGACTCACACTCGCGGCGCTTGACCAGTGAGGTTTCCTCTCCCCCTCTTACTCTCCTACTTTTGCCTCCACTAAACCCTTTTCATTTCTTTACCACCATATCGACCTCTTTAATTTTATTTCATTAAAATACCAACCACATCTGTGAGATTCAAATCTTCCCGATCGTTTCAGAGCTCTTTACTTCTTCCTTCTCTTCTCACATCCCAACTGCTATTCTCCGCTTTCCAGGCTTTTCTTCATCTTTTCGCCGCAGCGTAATGAACAAATAATCGTTTGTATTCTGAATACGATTAAAAATATTGTCGCTGCTGTGATTTTTTTAATTATTACGCTTTTATTTTACATTTTGTTTTGTAATTCCTATTTGTTCTTTGTAGCGTTTTTGGTTTCTCTGTTGTTTCTATAAAATCATCAACATGTTGTTTCTATAAAATCAAACAAATAAATCTTCTATGTTTTTCTTTAGCTGTCTGATTGTCTTTCTCTGCAGCTGACCAGAACTTTATAGCGCTGATAACCTCACGCGTACTTGAAGTTTTCATCTGTAGTTGGCTATACCGGACACACTGGAATTACAGTGTTTTTAAAATAACCTCACAGATAACCTTCGAGTTGTATTACATATAAGCAAACAAAGGAGGCGATAAAGGGAGGAATAATATAAGCAGAAAAAAAGAAAGAGTAGAAAATGAAATCATATAGCGTGCCATTCTCCAATCTTTGAAAGTTAACGATCTCTCAGCAGCTTGTTAACACTAAAATAGCTCCATGCGCAGCGATTAACCCATTCGGTGCTAGAATGTCTTTGGCTGCAGAGTCATTAAGCCAGCCAACAAAACCCAATACGAATTGCGCAATCTGCAGACCGTTTTGGCCATAATTTAAGACAATTAAAGCCACGGAAAGTGCACTTCGGTCTCTGGTGTAATTATTTTTGAAATTTTAACGTTCATTTCGGCTAAAATGTATGACTTTTTTCCCTCGCTCCTGTCGCCCGGTGACTGACTGTAAACTGACCCACGCGTTATACGAAACCGCTGTGCAACACACAATGCAACGGTAGGCTTGGCCAACAGCTGGAATCCACTGTTGGTTCAACGTTTGCCAAGTTGGTGTCGCTTGATTGCGAACAGCCGACCAACAAGAGTTGGCCAGTCGGTCATTCATGAACCACCGCTCTGTGATCAACAATTCCGAGTATCGTGTGAGGCTGGGTGGGGTGTGTTGGCGTGTGGTGAAGTGTGGTGGGGTGTGGTGGGGTGTCGGTGGGGTGAGGTGAAGCATCTGCGGTATTTTGTTGCAGTCAGTTGGAAACTATTTTTCAGTATCTTTTTGTGTGCAATTTTTCACTGAAATAATTTATGCGCATATTTAGCCAAAATCGACTCCTTAATTGTTTCATTCGTTGGACAGATTTTTTTTGCAGATATGGAATTTTCCGAATTTGGAAAGCGTTTTTCTAGGAAACTTTTCAGTACTCAATTTGTTACCCATTTTCATCAACTGATAAAGGTAAATATATTAATATATTCATTATATTGTATATAAAAGTTGATATTTTTATATATTTTAATTAAACATAATTTAATAAAACCGAAATCACGTGAAGAAAAATAAATTTCTAAAAAATCTTTCAAAATTCGGTTGTTCTCGTATTAGTTTTAGTTTACTTAATAAGAAAACTTCTTACAATTCCAGCCATGTTTTTAAATTTTTAAGGATTACATCCGACAATAAAGAAATTCCACTTACCTGAAGAGAACGCAGAGAATTAAATAAATGAAAGAAATAAGAAAAACGAAATAGTAATTATAGTTTAACAAAAAGCATTGTAAAACAATTTCGATCTGAATTCTTCCACTTGAAAACTGTGGAAAGAATTTAACTATTTCGACATCGAATTAAAAACTCGATGCCATTAAAATTACAAGATTTTGCACTTTGCTGTGGAACTCCGGAGAAGAAGAACAGTTTTGAAGTGGAAGAACTATTCTTGAACGACGCAGGGATGTAACAAGAAGTGTTGAAGTTGCAGGAGGTGGCTGAGCTGTGGGAAGAGAACGGAAAAGTGTTTTCAAAATTGAATGCAACATTCGGAAAATGAATGAGTGAAACAATGGAAAACTTTCGCTGGCAAATACTAAGCAGTGTAGCCAACCTGAAGTAAAGAAGAAGGGAAACAGAAAACTCTTTCAAGATATTGAAAAGAAAACGCTCAAGTGATTTGGAAATATTTCCAATTCAATAAGCTTTACAGAAGAGTTCATGTATAAGAAAAGATCATGAAAATATTAAGGAATGAAATAATAATGGCGAAAAAAATCGTCCATGAGGGTATGGACAGCAAAAAAAAGGAAGAAGGAGGAGAAGAAGAAGGAGAAGGATTACATCACAAATACAATTTGTGACAATACTCAATGAAGACATTTATCATCCTTTATATACTCAGTTTTTGTATTTCAAGTGTTTCATTCTTTATGGAAATTGAAAAACAAAATATATTATTAAATCCTCTTTTTCTTTCAGTATTAGAATTTTTATAATATATAATATATTATTATTATCTGTAATATATAATTATATTTAAAAAATCATTATATATTTCTGGCGATATCGATTCTCGTCTCGTCTAAAAATTACTACTTCGTTCTTAGTTCTCATCTCGTCCAAAAAAAAGTTATCTCGAATCCTCTATCCTCGTCTCGACTTCGATTCTCGTTCAACCTTTTCGCTGGCAAGAAGCGAAATGACATGTGAGGCCCTTCCTCTCTGTAAGTGAAACAGCAGACGATGGGGAATGAGAATGAAATGTAAAGAAAACTTAAAATTCCTCATTGAAAGCGAAATCAACGAAAACATATGAAATGAAGTGGAAAAAGTTTGCACTGCATGCGCTGCAAATAAAATAGGCTGCAGGACGTTGCTGTCGAACAGGACGAAAGAACAAAACTTCGCCGTTTTGCTGCTGTAGGCAGACATTGAAAATAAAAGTTAAAAAAACCGGAGACAGCATATTGATGCTGAGAAGTGGGAAGGGAAGCGGGCAAGAAGCGACAGCGAGGGTGCGAGAATGGGGTGCGTATGGAACGGAAGTTGAGGTCCTACAAAGTTTTGCGCAATATTGCTGAGTTCCTGCAGCAGCACGACAGCCTGCAGCATCCGACAGACAGAAGAAGAGTAAACGCTGAACCAAACAAGGAGCGAAGCAACGCAGACTAGACCAGATCGGATCAGACAAGGCAGAGCAGTACCAGCAGCACCAGACGGAAGGCTACGATTGCATTGAGTTGGATGGACAGAAAACAGCGGTCGGCTGACGCGCGGGAGCGGCATGCGGCGGAAGATGCTGTGCGCAAAAATGCCGCATTGAAAGTACGCCAAAATCATCGGCTGAAGGCGCGCGCACATTGCAAATGTCAACGGCAACAACAACAAACGCGCCAATGATAGCAATGATAGAGAAAGAAATTAAAGAAAAACGTAAAATTGTCTAAAGGCAACGCAGTCCTTGGAAAAAGTTTGCAGTCGTGTGGAAAGTCGGAAAAATGTTGAAATTGAATTCAATGAATGAAAGGATGAACAAAGCAATGAGTTGCTGGAGAACCGGCATGGCAGAGGACAGGATGGGATGTAAGAGGATAAGATGACACACAAACACACACACACACAGACACACACACACACACGCAATTGTACGAATTGAAAATACACTTGTATAATTACAGCAATGACGAGAAATTAATAAAGTATTGAAAGCAAAGAACTCAGTTAAGAAATAATTATAAATTAAGAAAATCGCGCGAAACCTTTTTATTTATCAACAAATGAAGAGTTATTAGAGAAATTAAATTGTAATAGTTATTAATTAAATGTAATATTAGTGATAGTGAAGTAAAGAAAAGAACTGAAGTAAAATGATAAGTTGTTAGAAAATTGGAAAAGTGTAATTAAAATACGATTACCATTACGACAGAGAAAAGTTATTGGAAGAGTGAAAAGTTATTGAAACAGTAAAAAGTTATCACAACAGTCGAAAGTTATATAAAAAGTGAGAAGTTATTATAAGGTGAAAAGTTATCAGAGAACTGGAAAGTTATTAAAATTTGTTTACGTTGAAAAGAAGTAGAAATCCGATTGCTGCAGTGTTAAGTAATTTCTGAAAATTGTTTTATTCACAAAAAAACCTCCGTGCAAAAATGAACTTCAAAGAAAAGTATTTTCTTATTATTTTTTCTTCCTTAATTTAAATTTCTTTGTATAAAATTCTTTGCCAAGATGCTTCAGTACTTAAAAATTAATGAGGTCAAAATTAAAAGGAAAAACGAGAAATGAGAAAAAATCGAGTGGACGGAGAAAATAAAATACGAGTATTTCAGTGGACAGTAAAAACAGCGCCAAGAATTTCAAGTGCTCAGCAAATACTTGCTTGTGCAAATTAAATTATTATTGTTGTTGTCAGCGCAGCGCAGCGCAGCACAGCAAGCGATGAAGTCCTTTTTAATCCTTTCTGACAATTTATACAAATATTATTATTTTTTCTTTTATTTTCACTTGTTTTTGCAGATAAAAAGTTGAGTAAAAATGGGATAAGAAAGAGTAAAATGAAGAAAGAATTGGGTAAAAAATTGCGGAAGAGAAAATAATAAGAAGAGGATGGCGAAGGGCAGTGGCGTGCAAAGGGGTTTGGGAAGGGTGGGCGAAAAGCTAAGTGAAATTTTAACATGCACTAAAATCTCTTTGTTTCAATTTTGCTCGCCCTTGCAAAGTTCAATCCCCCCTTCACCCTCTCTCTCTCTCACTCTATCTCTCTCTCTCCCCTCTCTCATCATCTTTAACCCTTTCGTGTTCTCGTGTTTTTAACCTCGTCCTTTTAAACACTTCACTTCAGCTTGCATTCTTCCGCTCTTCCTTGTGAAAAGTGAAAATAGAATAACAAAAGCAAATAAAAACAAATTAAATAAAGAACCCTCAAAAATTAAATTAAAAAATTAAATAAGAAAAGCGAAGAGGAAAGGAGAGACCCATGAAAATAGAATACGAAACCACAGCAACAACAAATAACTTGTTAACCCAGTTATTCTTTGTGCGTGTGTTCTGCAAAGAAGTCCTTGGTGGACCCGAAACCCGAAAATGAAATCTGAATATCAAGTGCAGAGTGGAAAACCTCATTTGAAGTTCTGTTGCGTGTTGTTTGTTTTCACTCGTTCACTTAAAATTAAATGAGATGATTTTTTACGGGGGGTTTTAAATTTACTTTGTGTTAGTTTGCACTTTTCCGCAATTTATTTATGCCTTGCAAAGTGTTTGAAAAGCATGAAAGAAATGGCTAAATTTGTGTATTTACTGCACAAAATTGTTGTGGGCAGGATTATGATTGTGAATTTTTAATAGAAATTATTTAATTTAAGTTTTGAATACATGTTTGCATAAAGTTTTTCTATTTATTAAATTGAATTAAAAAATAACTTCATTGAAAAGAAAACCTTTTCTCTACGAACTTTATTTCTGAAAAGTTAAATTCTATGTAGAAAATTGTATAAATAGTAAAAGACTTTTTAAAGCACTGAATTCGTAATTTGAAAAGAGGAAAATTCTCCAAATTTTGATGCTCCTATTTTTTTGTAAAATTCAACCAAAAACTTTTATTATAACTTTATAAATATATAAAACTTCTTAAAGTTTCAAACATCTAAAAGGAACTTTTTATTGCTTTTTCTTAGATGTGTTTGTGGTTGCATCATTAAAACAAACTTTTTTTATAACTTTTAAAGAGCAAAAAAAGGGTCAAAGAAAAATGAGGGCATCTAAAATCGTGAAATCCTTCGCACGAGCTGAGCGGAAGGGTTAAAATATTAAGGATATCGAAGATCAACCCTTTTGAAGGTTCCTTTACACGGTATTGTCATTCCAATTCACACAACAGAGCCAAAGGCATTTGAAATACAGCTTGAAACATTTTGTTGCATTCATTTGGGCTTTAAAGCGTCAAAATAAAGCAATAAATGAAGCTTTAGTTGGTCTTCGATTAGCAGCTTAAATAAAAATTGATGCGAAAAAACAAAGAGATTTTAAAGAGATTTCCAGCCCGTTTCACAGTTCTTTTCAACTCTTTTATTTAAATACAGCTTTACTTTGGATTTCTTCTGCGTTATTTTAGCCCTTTTATGACCTTCCTTTCCTTTTCTAACTGGATTTCTATTATTCTTTCTTAGTTTCTCTCTTTTGGGTTTCTTTTGTAGAAAGTAAATTCAATTTCTTTTGCATACATTCAGGCGCAAGCAGTTTGTACAAATGCAGACACACATAGATGCAGACACACACATACATACACTCTGAAATGTTTTCTATTATCCTTTTAATTTGATTTCGCTCTTTATATAACAAGCGCAAAGAATTGTTATGCTCGCTTTGTTGTTAAATGTACGAGTAGAATGCAGTCATGAGTGAAAGAGGAGGAGGATGTTGGGCAAGGGGAGGGGTGGGGCGGTGGGAGGGGAAAGGATTGGTAGTGTTGGCAGCCAAGGATGTAAAGGATGGAAGGAGCTTATGGAGTGAGAGTTAGAATGCCATCAAATAGCATGCAAATAAAGTTGTTTTCCAGCATCTAAGATTCAGTTTTCACTTTCAATGAGATTCAAACTCAATTATTTCGTAGTTTCTTTTTGAATGTTTTATAATATTGTTGTGTATGCAAAATGGATAAAAAATGTAGGCATAATTTTCCGTTTCTTTAGTTTAATGCGAATAAAATCAAACGTCCTTTATAATAAATTAAATGCTTAAAACTGATTTCGATATTTCTAGTAAAATATAGACAATCCTAAATAAGTCTCTGAGTTGAAGAAAAGGTACTTCGGATCAAAACAAAAACATTACAAACTTCCGACTGCATTGTCGACACATAAATCACTTTCGCCGAAAGTTTTTCCCGAAAATAAATTGCGGCAAACTACTACTGTTGTTCTTACTGTTGTTGTTTGTTTCATATGATATTCATTTCTTTCCTTATCTTTATCTCATTCATGTGTTGACAAACATGGAATCCTAGCAGCGCTCCGATCCACAAGGACCACCAACAAAGGACGACCGCAACTCAGGAATCCCGACAAATAAAGACTGCAAGACAAACGATGGGCCAGAAAATGCAGTCAGTCAGGAATTCGGAGTCAGAGGTGGGAGAGCAGACAGCCTCAAAGGTGAAGCAGACAGACAGAGAGACAGACGGAGAGACGTACAGAGAAGGAGAAAAACAAATGTTCGACGGCGAGGAAAGAAATAGAAAAAAAAGAACGCAAATAATAAAGTTGCACTTTAAGTTCAGAACGAATTAAAATCCTTGGCGACTTTTTATCGTGTATAAATATACACATGTATAGACAGAAGACACACACACACACACACACACACACACACACACACACAAATGCACACCCGCAGAGACCACAACTGTAGAAAGGCACACGCACGCCCAGAGAAATAAAAACACAGACGGATTTACATATGAATCTTTCGGAATAGTTAAGCATCTGCTAGACCAGACAAGAGTTTTGTGTGCATGTGTGTGTCCTCGTGTATGCGGGGAACTGCAAGAAGAGCAACTACAACTACAACAGAACAATAGTAAAAACGAAAAGAAAACCTGCTTCAATGAAGGATTTCAAGTGCAGCGTGGAGATTTCTTCATTGTTTGCTTGCCGCACAAGTGGTGGCTGCATGTGCGCCGCGCACTTGAACTTAAATGAAATCTCTTTCCTCTTTCAAGTACCTCTCGTTGTTGTTGCTGTAGTCTTCAGGACAACCCGAAAAAACGATAACAAAGTCTGCCGACGCCGCGACGCGACGCGACATCTGTATGCGGTATTTTAATCTTTATGTGTGTTTCAACTTCAGATTAAAATGCGGGAATCCTTTATGGCAGAAAAGGATAAAAAGTGAAACATTCAGCGAAACGAATTACAAGAAATACAACACTGAAATTAAATCTAAATTAATCAAAAGTTTAAATTAAAACCGAACTTTGCATTCTTGCCATAGTTGCCAGTTTTATGCGAAAAATTACACTTGTCAGACTTTTAATTGCTCTGAGAAATTAGAATTCTTATGAGATTTCTTAATTTCAGTGTGATATTTTTTTAGGATTTTCACTTTACATTATTCACATGACATTTTTTAATTAATGGGACATTTTGCAGTTATCATAATCACTGTAATATCTTTAATTACGGTGATATTTCACGGAAACTTGGAATTTTGCATGAGATTTTATGGGAATTTCTAAATACTAAGAAATCGGCACGATTTTGTGTGTGATTTTTCAATCGCTGTGAGACATTTTATGAGATTTATCACTTATTTTTTAATTACTGTAAGATTTTTTACGATAGCAAAGTCTCACGTGAGAAAATGAGAAGTTTCCCTAGAAATTTGACTGAAAACTCTGATTGTTGTTTTTATATAAGAAAAGCGGAGACTTTTATCATTTGTTGAGGATTTTTATCATTGTCAGTTGATCTTTACGTCAGTTACAGAAGAAAGTTTCGAATTTTCAACTAATATCTAGATTCTAAATGTCAGATCGGACGTGAAGAGTCTTAATTTTACGGTTGCGCGCCGCTTTTTGTTAGGCGCCCCCAATTAAAATTCTGTGGAACCCGCAATAGAATATTTTTGATTTTTTTCACGATTTCTCAGTCGATCTTCTTTTCCTTTTCTGTGTCCACCTCCTCATCGATTTAAGATACGATTGACAGTCCACAACAACAGCGGGTACTGACGTTCTGACGCTCTTTGAAGCTGTCATTTGAGTTGTCAAAAATTTCTTTGCCCGCGGGAAGTGCGTAAAAGTTGACAGCTACAGAAAGAATGCCATGCTTAGCATTCTGATGAGTGTTGTATTCAACTATTCACCATTCCTTTCTCTCTCTCACTCTCTCTCTCTCTCCCTGAAAGCCTTGATGGATTACCATTTAGAAGGAGTGACATTTTGACTTCTGTACTCTTCACTCTCACTAGCTGTCATTTTAAATTCAGAACGATGACTTATCTTTTCAGAAAACATCTCTGCGGTGGGAGTACAGTTCGGATGGGGTTTAGAATGGAATCCTATCTGCATAAATATTTAATGCATTTGGTTTTTTTCGTTTTTAGAAATTGGCTGCTGATTGAATGGTACTTCAGTCGGTAATTTAAGCAGAGCTTCTTGAGTACTTCGTTCACTTTCGATGACATCTCGTCTCCGCTTCTGCTCGTTCGCGTTAACCTTTGACAATTCTTCGCAGCTTATCGCATGCTATTTTTCACTCATTACTAGCTGTCAGAGCGAAGCAATTACCGATGTCGTACACGCCCCCATTGGCCCCCAGTTCCGCGTGCAGCTTCAGAGTTTTCGTGGCTACTCATAGTTTACGCTTATCAGCAGTGGGAAACGAACGCATTGAATTTATTTCAATTTTCCCCGGTTTTCTTTTCTTCCTAACTTTCCTGCGTGGAATCCATGAAATTCAATTATATGCCGCTACTCTCAAAAGTGATTTTCGTTATTTTATGATCGATTGCGGTGAGTTGGTTGCTTTTAACGAGTTCGTATATTAATTTCGAGTACTTGGATTCATAGAGGTTCATTTTAAATGGGGCGTTATTTGAAATTTTTACATTTTTACGATAAACTAAGTTTTCCGGTGTTTTTTTTTTTAGCTCTTTATCGCTTTCGAGAGCATTCAAACGAAATTCTGGAAAGGGGAAATTTTTACATGTCATTCAGAAACGTTTGACTCTCTGTAAACTAGAGAAGAAATTAATATTTTTGCTTGTAATCACAGCATGCAAGTCAAGATAAAAATTATGGAGGTCTCGCTGTAAATCTCGGTGTGGTTGAAATTGTAAGAGGGAAGTAAAGCGTCAACGTTTATAATTTAGGAAGAAAAAGTGTTAATTAATTTATTAACATTTTATTTTTCAAACAAATTTTAAGGGGGTTTGAATATCGGAAGAAGGAGCTGGAATTGAGACGACACTGTGAGGTATTGCGGAGTACAAAATATCACTGCGGCGCAACGGCAGGTGGGCCGTAACATTGTGATGTTGGACGCTCAGAAAGAAAAGACAGCAAAAAAATGGACGAGAAAAAACAGGTGACTGACTGCTTCACACAGCAACGCATGATTGCCAACGTTGCTGAAAAAGGTGCATCGAGGAAAGCTTGTTGGCAGAGCAGTGAAGGGCAGCATAGCACAAGGCAGGACAAGACTGGACAGAACAAGACTGGAGAGGACATTGCAGGGTAAGTAAATCTACAGCATTCAAGTAGCACTTGTCAGATTAGTATTCGTATTTATGTAGAAGGCACACCAACAACAACAAAAACAAATGGAACAACAACAACAAAAGAAAAAACTAAATCAAAAATTTAAAAAAATGCCTGCGTGTGACAAAGGACACGTCATCGGAAGCTGCTTTCTTTCGCTCCTATTTTTACTGTGGCTCGACCATCCCTAGCAGTATACCGTGTTTAATTTCAGGGATTCTTAATTTATCGGCATATAAAATAACTTTGTGGACTTGTGGACTACATAATATAATTGGGTTTGATTTGTTTGATTTATAAAATAGAGTTTAATCAAATTTTCTTCTCAAGGTTTATTTGTTTACAGACAGTTTAACTTATTTATTTTATACCGTATAATTTTCATTAAAATAAGATAAAGTTTATAAACTAATTGAAGCTATTTTAATCTATCAAAATTTGCAATTTTGTGTGTGTGTGCGTATCTTGTGTGCGCATGTGTTTGCGTGTGTTGTGTTTGTGTGTGTGTGGTGTATGTGCTTCCATCACTGTAAATATTTGCTTAACTTTCAGTTTTAATTTATGCAAATTGTGTTTATATTGATGATGCACAGAATTTGTTGTTTTTTCGTGATTTTGTTGCTTTATTTGCTGTCATTGCTGTGTGTTTTTGTAATTATTTTCAATCAACGTTGGCGTGATTGACGGTATGATAAATGTATCGATTAATTAACATCCGAGAAAATTGTGAAAACATGAAAATGGAAACATTGAAAGTATAAAAATTTAAAAACTGCAAAAAGTTAAAAGCTATAAACTTAAATTCGAATTTAGTTGAACTTTTCATTCAAAACATAGAGATTTCTATATATTTTTCGCTTTTAAATATTTTCCCCCCAGGGCCTCATATAAATATTTTCTTTTATTTCTCTACTAAACCAAAAAACAACATCATCTGCGCCGGCGTATGCAAATTAGATGCCTCCACTTTCAGTCTGCTGGCATGAGGATGAGCTGCAGCATTGAAAAATTGATCTCAAGTGGCCTCCGTTTTCCCACAGGGCAGCTGGCAGGTCGACAAGCTTCCTCGTAAAAGAGATTCCAATCCGGTTGAAACTACTCGAGATAATGACTCGAGTGCAGGTCAATAAACGCACCGAATGTTTTATGAAACTGGGAGAAATATTTATAAGAAACTGAAAAACATATTTTCAAATTCATATCTCTTCACAAAATGTTCGTAATATTTCACGTTTTATGCTTCCTGCGTTGATAGTACATCCATATTATATCTCTTCTCTTATATTTCATACCTGATACCTCAATTCTCATATTAAATCTCTAATTTTATAACTCGCATATTATCTTGTTATAATCGTATTATAACAAGATCTTGCCCGATCTTATTTCATCCCAAATTTCCAGCCCTTTTCTGAGTTTTGTTCCCAGAAAACGACGTTCAGCTGTTTTTAAACATTTTGAAAGATTTTTTCGAAATTCCAGAGATCCTTCGTGTTTGTTTTTTCTGGTTTGACAGCTGGCAGCACCTTTGAACTCTTTTGAAACCCTTTCAAACGTGATTCCAGTTGGCAGTGATTTCTTTATTCAATTATTTTGCCTTTTTTAACCACACTTTTGGTGTTTGTTTTCGTTGCTTTGCATTGTGGATCACAATAGCCAGTTTCGTGTAGGGCTACCGAGGTGTGTGGCATACGCACCGTGATAACGCTGTTTTTGGTTGTTGGCAAACCTTTTAAAGAAATTAGCATAATTCCTTTTATTCGTTTGTAATCTGAAGTCGTGCCTTTCATAATTTTTGCGTCTGCACGCATTCAATCAGCATTCAAGTCGAGTTCGAAACAATTCCAACTCATTTCGTATTCAGCTGCTGCGCCTGCGCAGATGACTCAACGCGATTCGACTCGACTGAGCGCGCGTGAGTGCGGCGAGAGCGCGCACGTCAAAAGGTGTCCGATATCATTACGAAAATTGAGATTTGTGACTTCTGCCGCCCTCCCACGCACGACGTTAGTAACAATCTAATCGCGCGACTTTCACGATCATCATAGAGTTGAGCAAGCGAGTTGAGTATAAAAGTTGCGATTTCATTTTAGCGAAGCAAGCAAACTGGAGCGCGCGCGCAACGAAGTCTCCCTCAAGCCAATTGAAGAGTTTTCACAATTTTTCTATTTACTCGCATTTCTGCGTAGGTGTTGCAGGAAAAGTCAATTTGTGCCTCACTCTGGTTGCGTGTCGCCTGGCTTTGGTCACACGACGATGATTTCCTTCGGTTGCATGGCTGGATTCCCGGCCTCTCATGACGGCCTGTCCGGTTAGTTGCCTGGCTGGCTGGCTATCTGTTCACGTTGTTCACATAACGAGACCGCTAATGGCCAACGCAATTCCCTCACTTCGCATCGGAAACTGTGGAGTTCATAAGTTTGCTGCACCACTCGTGTCGCTTGTCTTTGAACCCACACTGTCTGGTCGGCTTTTCGGACGACTCTGCAAAGTTGCAGCGACAGTTGTGTAGATATGTCGTGGCTCGCACAGACAGTTGAGTGGCATTTACAAGTACGAGTGTTGTGCTGTTTGGTCAAGAGAACCTATAAATTTGTTAATTCTAGCTCTGCAACAGTTCCGTTAGAATATTACGTGATTGTATGTGTGGTCTATTTTTTGTTTGATTGTAAAAACCCTTCAAGTTATTTTCAAATTCATCAGAAACGTGATCTCTGTCCTTATCAGTTCCAACAGTTACTTTCGTTGACTTTTATCTTTTTCTTGTATACCAGAATATTCATTTCTTCTCTTCAAAAAAGTTTTGGTTTTCTTTTTATATACGTTTTGTATACTTTAATCTCTTTTCTCTGGATTTCGTCTCTTCGTTCCTGTCAATAACGCGCGTTTATAGCGCGTGTCACTAAAAACCTCGGCTCGGCATCACCACGCAATGGATAGGCAGGCATGCATTGTGGTCCACCGTAAAATAGAGCAATTTTTATGAGGACCACACTTAGTGGATCCATAAGATGACTCGTTCGACTCGTATTAAAATGTTGTATAACATGAGAAACCTTTTAAAAGGTGAATAAGGTTATAAAATTTACTAAATTAGGTGCTGATCTTGTAATAAATTTTCTTTTTTACTGACTTTGTTTGGTTTTGAGTTGTATTACAACTGATTTTTCATTTGGATATATAAATCGTAGATAGTTGCGGGTTATGGAAACTCTAAAATGAAAATTACAGATGAGGATGTTGATGGATGTTGTGTTATAAAAGATAACATGACATTATGAAAGATAAGAATAACATTTTCTTTTTGATTTAATGATGGTATAAATTAAACTTTTTAAATGTGGTGAATGAACTCCATGCGCCAGCCACTGTCCTCATCACACTTCCCCTACTTCTCTACGCCGCTCTCCTCTCCCCACCTCATCACTCCATTAGTTTTATAACTCAACTAATGAAATTTTCTGAAAATGTCTAGATTTCATTTCATACAAGAAACCATTGAAAGAACTTGAATTTTGATGATGGAAGAGAAAATTGCTGAAAAAACAGAAACCTTAAAAAATCTAAAAATCTCCCAGGAAAACACACTAAACACATACACTAAAATAGAAATAACAACAGCAAAAACAATAAACAACAACCATATGCAGTGAAATTCAATATTTAAATGAAGGCACTTCAGGAAAATGCATTAAAACGTGATGCCAACTGTGCATTCGGAGGCCAAAAAAATGCTCTCTTTTTTGCTTTATTGAAGGCACTCAATATTATCAACAATAATGACTGTCAGTTATTGTGTGGTTGTTGTTGTTGTCATTTTCGTTGCAGTTAAATCAAATTAAAAAAAACACTCAGAGATATTAAGTGAAACATGAAATGCACAATCGTTGAAATCAGTATCAGCGATAAATGAATGAATAAATGAATCCGTGCATGAGTCAATGAATCGTGCGTGGGAGTTGGGTGTCGAATAACTGTATTATTTTGAGTGCGTATTTTTTTTGGTGGTGGGGGGGAGTGAAGATGAAGAGTTTTATTTTGTGGAGAAAAAGTTATGAAAGCAATTTTCAGATAATACTAATGGAAGAAGTCAACCACTGAAATGAAATATTTTCTTATTTACGGAAAAATTAAAATTTTGGTTTTTAAAGTGTTATTTTCTGGTAATGGAAAGGAACAATAAAAAAGATAACGGTTTATCTAGCGTGTGGATTTGTAACGGTTTATCTAGCGGGTGGATTTGTATTGTATGGGAATTTTTCTTGTAAACCATTGAAAAGTTTGCTTTTTCTACTAAAATTTAGTAACATGATTTTAGTTTTTATTTGTTATTTTTTTAAATTTATTAATATTATTATCTGTACTTACTAAATCTTAGGAAATTGTCCCTTTATAAGGAAGAGCTTCTGTGTGTCGTCAATTTAATTGAAATTCTGTGCAGGAATTTTTATTTATAGAAATTGTTATTGACTTGAAATGTTTACCGCAGAAACTGCAATAGTGATAACAACAACAGCGATAGCAACAACGACGACAGCAACATCGGAAACAGCCACACATATCAACAGCAATAACGAGAAATTAGTCGATTTAAACTTTCAATACTCAATCAATCAGCAGTAGCTGACGACGCATGATGCATCCTGACTGTGAGACGCGTGCAGTAGTGGCGTCTTTATTAGTTCTTTGCAATTAATAACTATAAATTCATCACTTATTTCTTTCATATTTCTTTTTTACACTCTTTCTGCTTATTTATAACTCTCTCCTGTCTTAATTTCATTGATTTGTCATGCTTGTGATGTGATTTGCAGGAAGAAGTTCTCTCAAAAATTTATTTATTTGTATTTAATTGTTTTTTTTTTCGCATTGATTGTATGATTTAATTTACTGTCTGTCTACAATAAATATTTTGGAAAAGAAACTCTGCAATTGTGTGTGGTTTTGTATCGAAGCCTTCGTAAAACGTGCCAGACGTGCATTTCATGTTAATTTAAATTGCTAACGCAACAGATTCAATCATAAAATTCGTTCAATATAAATGCGATTTATAGTTTTCTTGAGAATTGAAATGAATCATCTTTCCATCACATGCTTGTCATCTTGTTTTCCATAAATTAAACGTACGAGTTTGCAATTTAAAATGATCAGCAAAAACTGTTTCTTGCTTGTGATAACAGAAAACCAAATTAATTGTTGGCAAATAAATTTAAATTTTACCAGAAATTTAAACAACTAAAGAAAAAAGGACTAAAAAAAGTAGAATATGATAGCAAAAAACGTTCTTAGAATTGTAAAAATTTGCAACGTAAAGAAACGTGTAGAGGAATTTTTAATCTTGATTGAAGAGGATTGAAGTCTGGCCTGCAGGGTGGCCCTATTCTTCCACTCAACCCTTGCAACACAATAACAGCCCCTATAATTTCGTTATTTTTTTAAATGTATTCAAAGAACTTCTTCGGTGGTGATGATGATGGGCTCGAGACGGCTTGAAATTCCATTAAGCCTTCCTTGAATTAACCCTTCCTGCCGAGAAAACCGTGAGTTTGTAGTTAAAAAACCCGGAATTTAATGCAAACAATTCGTCAAGTAAAGGAAAGAATGAAAAATACAAAACAGCTGAATTCAATTTTTTCTTTGAATCCAGAGACGAACAGGAAAACCATCACATCACGTCTGCCCACGAGTTCATCAACAGAGCCAATAAGTAAAAAAACAAAAATATGGCAAAACAGGGTTGCCACTTCGCTTCACTTGCAACACATGTCGGCACTTGTAGCCAATGCAATCACGAAGCAAGGGATTGCAACAGCTGTTCGCCACCCAGTAGGAAATGAAGGTAGATTTTCTTATAGAAAACTTATAGAAAATATTTGCTTAAAAAATTTGTATGAAAACGTATTTTTGATTTTAATAAAACAAATTGAAACAATATTTACGCTCTATTTGCAATTTAAGGGATTACTTAAAATTATTCATTAAACAAATAATAAGATTATAAGCTCACTGTAAGCGTTATCAGGTTGATTTAATTTTCTCTACCGCTTTGTGTTTTTATATAGGCAAATATAGTTGCCTATATAAAAACGATGAAAGAGAAAAATTTGCCCTTTCATTTTAAAGAGTACAAAAGAGAAACTTTATTAACAATTTTTCGGTTAAGGAAGAATCAGTCTTCCCTGAATCATTCACTTCCTACAGGATCATCAATTCAATCATCACACACACACAGCAGATCCACAGAATTCCTTTGGTTGCTCCAGAAAAAAATGTCAACATTGTAAATATGAGATGCGAATGCGAAAGAATAAAAATTAAAACATGTTTCATAAAAAACAGGAATAATAAGAGATTAAGAAGAAACCAACAGGAGGAACTCAAAGAGTTGAAGCGACATCCGCGCCGCCACCGGTGACGACATGCAGGCAACGCCACAGACAACCAAAAAGGGATGAGAATTCATAACATGAAGCCGGGCAAGGATAATCCATCTGTGCTCCTTCAGGTCTTTCAGGCACTCGAATTCGTCGAATGAGTACATCATGTCAGTCAGAGTGCGTAGCAAGAAGTATAGAAGAGTGGTAGCAGCCGAACAGCGGAACGAAGAGAGAAGAGAAGAGAGGCGCAGTGAATAGCTGAGTAGGGAAGCAGATAGAAGAGAGGAGCACCAGCACCAGCACCAGCATCACCAGCAGCAGCAGTAAAAAGCTCAAGCCGCCGTATTTTGTGGGACGAAATTTGATTTACTGGAATTCCATTAAAATACGTCACTCATATTAAAATTTTGCCCTTTCCGATGCTTAAATTCTATTAAAGTGAATAATGGGAGGCGGCGAAAATCAAAGCAGGCCTTTGGAGATCACAATTTAAGCGAATTACGAATTTACTAAATATGAAAGAAAAAATTTTATGAAGTAAAACTGATTTGATTTTTTTCGGATTTAATTTCGCTTGATTTCTTTCGAAAACTTTTCTTGGCAAATATTTTACAATACAAAAAATTTATTTACTCATTTTACCAAGTTACCATGTCGATTGAAAAAGCAGCTTGAATCACAATTCAGTTCAAGACAGAGAAAACACTGTCTCGATTCTGATTATCGTAACGACTACAGATAATCGTTGCGCTCTCGATTACCGCTCTCGATTGTGGGTCTCGATTATCGATCTTAACTAGAGTTCGTGGTGGAAAATCCTCTGAAATTTGGCTGGTCATGATCTCGGTGCCCGTGTCCACTGAAAAAGTGCGTCTCGCTCTCGTTAATTAAGGTTCGATATTCATTAATAAGGGTGAAATCATTAACATTTCCACCCTCATCTTTCAGCAGTCAAACACCAAATTGACCCATGGTCACCTATTTGCCAGTCAATGTCAATAAGGGGTTTGCATTTTTAGTAAAAAACGAGGACAACAACTGCAAAAAACCCCTTGAAATGAAGTCTGAAATCACTGAAGTCAGATTGCTAAGGACGCCTAATAAAAGAGGCAAAGAAGCGGGGGACATTTTTGTTGTGTGCCGCAAAAGGGTTGCAATTTAAAGTCACAGAAGGGCTTTAAGTCGGTTTTTAATAAACTTGCAGTGCAAAAGGCAAGCGAAAATGCGAGACATACGAGAGCGAGTACGAATAACTGCTGCCGCTGCATGCAAATATTGGATGGTCATTCTTTCCATGCAGTTGATAATGTAATTGTTGTTGTTACTGCTGTTGCTGCTGTTGTTGTCGCTGTTGTTGCTCCTGTTCCTGTTGCTGTTCCCGGTATTAAGCAAAAGTGTTCGCGTAACTTTGAACTCGGGCAACTCATTCATTGCAGCTCAATGTTGGTCTGAAAGCGGATTTGAGGGGCGGAGGAGTCATGATGGACTGCAGTGAAATGCTTCGGCTGCAAAATTAACGAGTTTTAAGCGTTAAGCAAATAAAATTGCGCCCCAAACTCACACACACACATGACCAACCAACTCGTATCTCGTATAAATCAGCAAAATTGCAGTTGCAGTTGCAGCGGGAATTAAATGGCCGGTAGACAGGAAACGCTGAATGATGAGCACACATCACCCACCGCCACCCACTACCAGCCTTTTTGAAAGCGTCTGCTGAATTTATTTAACCCTCTACTGAAATTTATACCGATGAGAAATCGGCTTAATTTTTAATGAATTTTTAATTGAATTTCTTTGTTTTTTTTTTCCTTTTCTTTTAAAATATAGGAAGACAAAAACCCGTAAATATTTGACATTATATAAATATTTCACATTATTAATTGATACAATAAAAATTAACTAGCTGAAATTTACTGCATCTTTCGTTTCTCTTCTTTTCTTTATGTTTCTGCTTAACATTTTTATTATCTTATTTTTATTGCAATAAAATTTCGGCAAAATCAATCAGAATCTTTTATATTTTTTCCGCTTACTATTTATGGTTAAAACTTCCCCACGATGATGATGATGGCGATGACGGCGGTGAAGGGAATAAAAAGAAATGCTGAGGTTATATTAAACTGTGCAAATTTGTGTGTAGAATATAAAACAATCTGTAGTAAATTTTGTCAGTCAATTAATTATTATGCAAATACAAATTTCATCGAAACTCTGAGTCAGCAGTCATGATCAGCAATTTAATTTAGTTGTATAGTGAGTGAGTAATAGAAAGAATTTTACTTTAATGTTGAAAGATCCAATAGAATTATCAAATATGACTTGTAAAAATATGACTGTACAAATTATTTAAAAACTATTAAAGAGTAAGAAAAAATGTCATATTCAGATGATTGACAGCAAGCGCTTTCAAAATTATCAGAAAACTTTGTAAATAACACACTTTCATTAATTTTATCTTTGTGAAATATTTTTATCTTAGCTTTTAAGAGTTTGTTTCCGGGAAGAGATTTTTATACCTCATTAATTTCATTTAATTTTGTATTCTTCGAGTTTATAGTCCCCGCGTGGTTAAATGCGGACTCAGACCTTTATATCCCGCCCTGAAATAACCGCAAGCGTACAAATTTTAATGACACTTGACACTAAAAAATTAATGAATCACGCGAAGAAATTTCCAAAAATAAGTCATTAAAATTTTTCACCGAAAAAATCAGCGAAAAATTAATCAAGCTATGAGATCGTGTTGGGTTCCCCTTTTTAAAAGGGACCGAAACTTTGCAGTTTTCTCTCTCTCTCTTCATTACAGTTACACATTACAAACTGCAACAAGTTTTCCTATCTGCCTGTCGGCGCGACTGTCTGCTCAGCTGTCTGTCCCGCTAGCTGTCAGTCGTCTTTGAGCCAGAGGATGCGTTTCTTAATGATCCCCTTGCTTTGTTCCACTCAGATGTTGGCGGATTCCTTGCGTGGCAACGCATCATAACTCATGCCGATCGTAAAACAACGATTCCTCATTCGAGCCAACAGTCGGTATGCGAGCGTTTCACGGCGAAGAGCTGATCTTGAACGTTGACTCAGCGGGAAGCCGCAGAGAGAGATGAGTTGGGATGGATTGGAGAGCGTGTATTTGTTGTTGTCCGTTAGCGAACTAATTACTATTAAAATTTTGTTATAACATTTTAAAGCTCCATCTTATTAAAGAAGAGATTTAAAATGGACTCTCAACACGTGGGTTCCTTCTGAGGATTTTTTATGTTCGCGAAGTCGTATTTCCTGCAGATAAATTTCAAATCGGGGATTAAAATTTGACACTACAATTTATGTTGAAGTTGCGAAAAGAGAGCAGAAGTTTAAAAAGTGATTAATTTTTAGTTGTTGTTGTTGGATGCGTTCTGAGAATTGTTGGTTGTTTTGTGTTCCATTTTTTAACGTTTTTTTCACTGCCCCAGAATGAAGGATCGCTGTGAATCCCTTATTTATATTTTATGATCGGCTAGGATTTGCATTTGCATTTTGTGATTTTCATTTCTTTTTAGATGTTAGTTTAAAATCTCATAAACACACAAAAATTTATTACGATCCGGGATCATGTTCGCCTTTGCTATCTTTAATTTTTCTCCCTCATTCCCATTTGGTGCCTTTTCAGTCTGAGCTTTTAAATCAATTTATTTTGAATTGGCAAATTTTCTAGGAAATTCAAGTCTAGACAAGCAGCTGTTGATGATCACACTGATCACGTTACTGTCAGTCATGTTAAGAGTGTTCAAGCGAGGGCAAACCGTCGTGGTTTCTGCGAAATTTAATTTAGTATTCAGCATTCCAAATTTCTGCTATGCAAATTAATCATTCCTTGATGTTATGGAATCAAAAACTCCTCTAGAAGTGGATCAACCACTTGATATTTTAATTTATTATGATTTATCGTGAACATCAATTGTTTCATCAGTTTAAATTGTGTTCGCACAGATTTTTGATTGTTGAATTGAACTGCTTGAATTTACAAATCAATTTTTGAGTGATTAAAAATCCAGCGATTTACAAGGAACTCATTATAGTTCTCCGCTGTACTCTGATCATGTTAATCGATCTCGACGCGCACTTTTGTAGAATCCAATCAGTCCGCAACCAAGTTTTTGCGTACTTAAATCTTGTAATCCAGCAATAAAATCGATCAATTGTTGCTGTTGTTGTCGACGTTGTTGTTGTTCTCGATGTTGTTGTTGTTGTTCTTGTTGTACATTTAGAGTCCAAGTTTACTGATCGTAAGCATGCGCAAACCTTGCATTCCGCACGCAATCTTTTCTCATGCAACAGGTTTTCAGGAAAAGTTGCTGGTGAACATTTTAAGTCAGGCAACATTTTAGTTTCTTTCTGCCTCAATTGTGTTTCATGTAGGCGTATCTTTTCAATTTCCGCAAATTTTCAATTCACTGACCTTTCCTGAACTTTCAGACTGAACTCTCTCTCTCTTGCTCTTCCTCCTTCTCTCCCTTTCCTTCTCTAAACTGAAATCTGAAGCTGAGCTACAGCAACCTCGTATCAATAAATTTTCTTTAGCGTTTTTTCGATAATTTTCTCACAGCTTTTTTGAACACAATCAAGCCGAACTGCACAGCACGACAATCAACGCGCTGATCTTGCAGACGAACCGCAGATCATCGGCCAACCAGAGTTTCGGCCGACCGATCAGACAGCCGACCGGCAGGTAGGCAGCCAGCCAACTCCACCAACTTAACCAACTCAACCAGCAGCCGGCAACAGGTTGCTCTGAGGATTCTTCTTCAATAAATTCATTTAATGATTTTCAATTTCTTTCTCCGCTGGATGTTCACTGCCGTAGATTAGACTGCGCGCTGGGTATTCGTATCTCGTATGCGAGTGGAAACGTTTTCGTTGCACGTTTCTTCTGCTTCTTCTTCTTCTCTACTGTGCCATTTCGTGATGCTCTTGACCATTTTGCTCACTTTACCGTGGCCTCGAATGGTCTCGTCGGCGATGATCGTGCATTATTATGGCCGATCTTGCTTGGCGTCTTCGGAGGTTGTTTAGTGTTGCATGTTTGTCATGTTTACTCAGTGTTTAACCAGTTTTTCTTTCTTTTCCATCTGTTTTTTCCTCGTTCGATAGCAAAATTAATCTGTTGTATTTTAAGCCGTTGCTTCTCAGCCCAGTGAGGCCTTTTAATGGTGGTTTACTACTGTTTAGTGGTTTAAATTTACAGTTTAACTGTTACTGTTCGAATGCCAGATACAGATATTTGCATGATGATTTCACTGAATTTCAATCAACTCAGGGAATTTTATCGCCGTAGGTTTTTAATGAGTTATCGGAAATCCAGGGTTCTTTAAATCGAAAAAGGTTTCATTATTTACGATCAGTAAAAATGCAATTCGGGATTTCAATGATAATATTAGAAAATTTTTGATTTAAAATGGTTTGATTTGTTGGAGAAGATTTCGAATTATAGGGGAGAAATTTAGACAGGTTAAAATAGACAGGTTTTTCCGATGTCGATCATGGACTTTCGACTGATTCCGAAGCCGTCTTGATTCCGATTAACGTCTCAAGAAGGAAAACCCTCTCGATCTCGATTATCGTCTTTTCGATTGTGGTTTCGAAGTCGAGACAGGAATAACGACCCGATTTCGTCTATTTTCTCTACTGAAGCGGGTTCTCTCAGTAGAAGAAAGCTTCCTGACATCGATTATCGGATCGACTGGAAAATGTTGTTTTAATCTCATTCATCAAATCGACCGAAGACGGTTTCGGCCTTGACTGCCGTCCCTACTTAAAGGGTCACCTCAACCACGACAGGTAAGGATTTCGCGAAGAAACAGCCGCGCAATTAAAGTTTCAGATTATAAAGATTCTTTCTCTTTTAATTGACTGAAAGACACGTTTATGAAGTTTAATATAAATTTATAGATAATTTCAAGCAGGAGTCTGCAGACTTTGTTACAATTTTCCGAAACAAAATGACATTTCGGTAAATTAAATCACAAAACTTCGAGTCTGATTAAATTGTTTGCAGAAGTTTTGCTGTCAAAGTTTGACAACCTTTTCCAATACGATATTTAACAGAAAACTTTTTCCTTATTCGGCAAGACGTGGAAACATTCCCAGATAGTTTGGGAATTAATATGGAACCTTTTAGTTAGAATTGCATGTGCAAATCTTAACCGAAGACGGGGCTGTACGTTCTCATGTCTCCTTGTGTCACAAAGCTCCACTGACAGCCACACGGACGGACAGACGGACTACAAACTTGACTATCTTTCGAAGAGGATTTCTTTCGAAGAAGAAAAGGATTGTTGTGAAGGCTGGGAAAGGCATGTGAATGGCAAACTCGAAAGGTTGGTAGAGAGGGAGTGAGGAAGGCAAATAAAGAAAAAATATAAGTGCAAATCGCACAAGGTGATGAAGAACATGAGCAGACACATGCTTGGATACAAAGACAGAACAACACGCATTAAGTGTACGACAAAAAAGAAGAGAGAGGAATAAAATCAAGAAAACGTCTACGAAAAGGGAAGGGAAAACTAAAATAGAACGACAAAAACAAGCGGGGAACATTGATTGTCTTCGTTTTTGTGAAAGCGAAGGACAAACATAAATTAAGGCGTGAACGTGGCCAACACCGGGATTCCGCGGGATGCTCGCTGCAGGCTGCATGCAGGAGTTTGGCTTCAGCCACCTTCGCTGTGCCGTCACAACAACGCATCGGAGAGAAACAAATAAGGCAAAAAAAGAGAGAAAAACTCGTGTGTCAATAATTTATGCGAAACAAATCAGCGAACATTGAAATTGTCGCCAGCAAACAAGAAATCGGCGGCGGGAAGGCGAAGGTTGAGGAAGGTTGTGAGTTGCGAAAGTGGAGGAGGTGGAGCGGTATGTGGTGAGGGCGCGACAAGATTCTCGATTCTATTGTATAGTAAATGGATTTTGCTTGTAATCGTTAACACTCGACATCGGAAAAGATGCGCGATTTTGCGTCCAAAATGTTCCTCTAGAAAAGTCACGATCTACACGATTTCTTCAAGATTTCAATAAATTTGCCACCATCACACGCGAGATGTTTGTTGAATTCGCTGAAAAACGATAAAAAGTAATAATCGATAAAGTGTAAAAATCGACCAGAAACGATAGACAATATTTTTACCTCTGATTTATTTAGATTTCATGTCTGAATTTTTAACCATAACTAATTACATGCCTTCAATTTTAATTATTTTGAGCAATTAAAATCGCTTTGAACAGATTTCATTAAACTAATGAAGTCTAATTTGTAATTAATTGCAAATTCAGTTAAATTAAAGCGTTTGTCACTTCACTCGAATTCGAGTGCTTAAAAATGCTTTCGGGGACGAATTTGTTGCGGGCGTGACCGTGACTGTTTTCATGTTCACTTGTTGTTTCCGAATGAAATAGATTGCATCAGAGACAGATTTTCAGAATGGTTGAGTGCAGTTGCTGTTGTTGCTGTTGTTGTTGTCGCTTCCGTTGTTATTGTCTTAGTTTTGCACTTATTTATTCTGAAGCAGACAGAAAACTGAAGTCAATTCCTACGCCTGCTGTAAACAGGATACAAGAGACACACTCAGCCAGACACAGGGAAGCGAGGACAGACAAATGGGCGGACGGGAAAAAGAGACACCGAAACAAACACACACACACACACACACACAAACACACAACTACGAGTACAGCTGCAGAGTACACGAATTCTTAAAATTGACAACCAACAGACAGCATCGCACCGCAACGTCGTGACGGGTCGGGTGACGAAACGGGGGACGACGTGGGTGTTCAGGCGGTTGCAGCGCCAGCAAGGATCTGAAATTGGGTTTGATTTAAATTGAGTTTGAAGAGGACAATTTTTTCCATTCTCTCTCCATGCAAGGCAGGAACTTTTTGCCGAGATTTTGATGTTCTTCTTGTGTGAGTTCAGAAAATAGTGTAAAAAGTGCTGCAAAAAAACAAGAAGCGAGTTCCTGCTGCTCGCTGTAGTTAGAATGTCAAGAGCAATAAAAAAGTTAAGAAGATTTTGTATTTTATTATTGATAAAAATGCGCAAACAATTGCAATTATTTTGAAATAAATAAAAATAAAAACTTCTGAGACTGAAAACTTGACTTTGAATTGAGCAATAAAATTTATTTATCGAAAGAAAGAATAATTTAATATGAAGAAACTCTTGCAAGAAAAGGAAAGGAAATAAAAATCGTTATAAAAATTAGAAATCGCTTAAAGCTGCTTAAGTTGCGGTCAATAAAATTCGAAACCAGCCTTCAATTCGTGCATTTTTATTGATCAACTTTAAACGCAACGATAACATTGCTGACAACTCGATGGAAGGCTTTGAAACGGCGTTTGTTCACCGCAGAATGGGTTTTCTCAGTCTTCTGCCGCTCTGTTCCCGTCCTCTGCTCCTCTGCTCCTCCGCCTCTCCTCCCCTCCCCCGCTCCACTCATTAACCGACATCGGAAATACCAACTCGCTGAGACAGACCAACTTATTCGCACTTATTTGAAGTTATTTTAGTCAGATCGTTCTTTTTCGCCTCTCAATCCTCATCAACAATTTTATTATCTTGCTGGGAATCGTGTTCCATTTTTTAAAGCCTCTTTCAAAAGGGATTTCAGCTCGCTTCAATGATTTTTCTTTGTATTCCGTATTCTCGTATTCGTATTCGTATCGAGATTTCAGTGGGTGTTCGGAAAATGTTTTGTATCGTAAATATCCAGTTTAATAAAAGTGTTAATGAAGTTAAGCTTGGGTTGTTTTTTGAAACGATAAAAATCTTTGCTTTTCGGCTGAAGGGAGAATCAGAAAAATCTGATAATAGTTAAGGGAATCACTGTGGGAACACCTTGAGCTACAGAAGAGGTAATCAATAATAGGTTAATTTAAAGAAATGTGTTAGCAATTCCTTAATCCTCTTGTGAAGTCTTCTGAAGGATTGAGATTGTTGATGACAGATAATTATTTGAGAAATCGTTTGTAGTTCAGTTTTATGAATTACAGATCTTAAATATATAAATGAATTTCACTACTATATGTTTATTTATTATAACTTAATTAAACTTTAAATAAAAGTTCAAAATTGAAGAAAACAATTAAATATTCCCTCAGCGTATTGAGCGAACTCTAATCTAAAAAATTCGATCAATCAAACACACAATAATAAAAAAGCTAAATAAAGTCGAAAAACAATTCAAAGAACTCTCACCATATTTCAGAAACCAACATGACGAAACTGAAATACCCAATATCTGCGTCTTAAGCGCTTCCTAAGTCACGTTTATGCGTTTGACCGCATTTGCAGCGCACGCTTCGTACAAATCAAGATGCATGCGATACCCCATCTGAAGGCTTCGAATAAACAAATTAATAGCATGCAGAGACAGCCATGGCTATCAAGTCAAACAGAGTGAAGAACAGAGAAAAACAGACCCAACATGTGAGAAGTTTTTAAGACGGACTTAATAGTCGTAACGCAAATACAGTAGCTCGCAGTCATGGTAGCGTGCGATTGCCACATGCGGTTCAGAATGCAAAAAAAACTATTATAGACGTAAAAAAGCGAGAGATGATTATGTATGAGAAAAATAAGAAAATGTGATTTTTAGTAAAAGGCATTAAAAAAAGAAAAACAACAATAACAGAAAACCACTAAATTTAACCAGCATGTCTTCTTAATTTAACGAAAGCTACTTTATAACTCTAGTTGAGGAAAAATCTCCTAGATGTTTCACACTCAATGACATGTGGAACCTTTAAAAAAGTTAATAAATGACAATTCCTGCAAGAATGTAATTCAAATAGCAAAGCAATGCAATGTAATAGCAATTCCTCGCAATAGCGATTTCGTCGCAAAAGCAACAAATATTTAGAAACCAACATTGAATTCCTTTGCGAATAATCGAAAAGTCTTAGTTTCAGTTGCTATTTCATTCTAAACTAATATTTTTATAAAAAACACCAAAAAAATAAGGATATTTTTTTTCCAACTTTAAAATCAAAACACGATAGTCAAAAATACGATATTCTGAAAAAATCAAGCAAATATAGTTTGGAAATAGTATATTTTAATAGTAATAATTTGAAAAACAAGATAGTATATTTCAATATAAAAACGATTCCAAAAACTCGTAGATAATCTTGGTGTACCGTAAAATGGTATCTTTTTGATCATTTTTACGATCTTGCTGACTGAGTGGCATACTTTTGCTGCAAAGCATTTTCATCATAAGCTGCGACATACGACGACTTTTCCCACTTCTTACTAGAGGTCAATACGTCGAAAGACGCATATCTGCTTCCTCTTCCCCGGCTACCAAAATCGTGCAGCTGTACTTTGCATACCAGATGAATGGAATTAAAAATTAGGCATTCATAATCGTGTTTTTTCGTGGATTTTTGTTCCCTTTCCAATATTTTTTTTCCGCTTTGAACATATGAAATTATTGTGAACTCCAGCATTTGAGTGTTGTTAGCATTAAAAAAAGAAGAAAAAAGAAGAAGTCCGGGTTATTCATTCAGAGAGAAGCGCTTCGATGAATTTCATGTTTTTGAGGTCCCTCGTCGCATGTGAGTGTGAGTGGGTCGTTTCTGGATCCTCAATTCGAGATGCGGGTGCTTCTCAGCCTGAATGATGGGAGGAAAATATTTAGTTAACATCCGAGGCTTCGTGTAGTGAAATGCTAATGAGCTACAATGAGTTGGTGTAGCTGTTCCGCTCGTTGTTGTTGCTAAAGTTGGAGTTGCTGGTGCCGAATCCTCTGCATGGAGGTCTTCTTCAAGAGAGTCCAGCCTCCAGAAGCCGCTGATTGTCAGCAGAGGTAGCTGGAAATCTGCCAAAAAGATACTTAAACGATTCATCGGCGAAACAACTACAGCGAACATAACTACAACGAAAGTACTCAACGAGACTTAACGAGACTCAACGAAACTCAACGAAACTCAACGAAATAACTACATTTTGGAAAAAATATGTAAAAAACAACTTTGTTCACAAATATTAGAAGAATTTTAAGTGAATTTCTTGGCAGTGAGAAATCTTGTGCTGATTTAAACTTCGCACGCCGTTTTCTCCATTCATTTCTTACTTTTAAGGAGAAACACTTTCGGATTCAGTTGCGCGTGTGTTTCATTATTCATTTCATCCAATTCTCAAATTGAAATCAATCACCGTTGCATTCTAATAAAACCGCCGCAGCCGAAATGGGCCAGCGGACTCCCCTTGAGGTTCCCCTATCGAGCAACCAAATGCGTCTTCTTCGAGAAGAAAAACAGCGACAATAACAACACCAACATCGAACCGCCGATGCAACGCCCTGCAATCCCAGCGCGACGAGCAACGCTAATAGAATGAAGTGCAATCTGTCAGCTGCACGGTGGCAAGAGTTTATTTTGTGTTGCGTTACGTGGAAAACCCATCCTCGGTCTCTTGGTCCCACTGTGCCAGGTTGCGCCTTTGAAGTGGATGTCGAGCCGCCACGCAATGATGAACGATGCGATGCCGCCCCGCCACATCTGTGTGAGTAACACGTTTCTGTTGTAAAGTTGTTGTAGAGTTGCTGTTGTTGTACGAACGGTTGTTTGTACAACTGTTTCTGTTGTTGTTCTTGTTGTTGCTGCTCTCGACTTGCACTTGTTGCAACTGCGCGCTGGCAAAGTGTCTGAGATACTCGTACATCCGTGGAATGCGTTTCAGCTGTTCGCATTCATTCATTCCTTCGTTTCGCCGATCGTTGATACACAGAATCTGAACTCAGAGCGCTGCATGCAATTCGTATCCGTGCGCTGCACCGTACGCCGCAACAGCCGCCGGTAGCTAAGCGCAACTTAGCTAATTGCCAAGACAAATCATTCACTAATGGATCTGCGCGACGGCGGAGCAGCAGCGCAACACGGCGTACGTGAGGAGGCTACGTAGATGAAAAATAAAAATGTTCGCAACACATGGAAATCGAAGCGAGTGTCTAACGCTTGCCGGCAGATCACGGAAATCACGCTTCTCGCTGCGAGCGCGTGGAGTGCGGAGTGCGGAGCCGCATGCTTCGTATCTCAATGAGCATCTGAATCCAGCCTCTCGTCCGTTGAGGGGGCCGCGCTGGCACTTGCATCTGGTGGGTGCGCCACTCATTGCGGTATTAAATGATAAATAAACAATGCATTCCCTCGAAACTGAAATGAAGTGAAAGGAAATCAAATAAAACGTAATGAGATGAAAGATGCTGTTATGGCTTTCCATTCGTACAGAACGCCAAGCTATTATTAATTCTCTGCGAATGCATTTTGCAGATTCGCACAGAGCTGCAGCTACTTTGCTCTGCCCGTTTTCATGGTTAAAAGAGTATTTTTATTGCATTTAATCACCCGGATGTTGTCGTAAATGCATTTTACGGCTCATTAATTTGTGCATTTTCAGAAAAGTAAATTTAATAACTCGCCTTTTTGATATTTCAATCCCTTTATAAACAAATTTAGGATATTCTCACCAAATTTTATCCACACTGATGCAGTCTTTAGATTGAATTTACATTTAAATTTCTTCTATATTTTAATCAATTGAAGTTTTAATTGTATTTTTCGAAAATCAATTGTATTTTTCGAAAACAGATCGAATTCTTAAAATTTTCCCACTCTGCAATTTCTAAATTCCTCTTTTACTTTTTCGCATGAAGATTCTTTCAGTTTTTCTTTTTTGTCACTCGAGTCGAAACGAATCCTCAGATTTATTGCCGTTTTCTCCTTGCTTATCACTTCTTCGTAGTCTCGACCTTCTACATCATCTTTTATTGCCACTAACTTCGGCGTGATTTATGCGGATTTTATAAATCGTTTTTTATTCGTACAACACTTTTATAGCTCCGTGTGTGTTAATTTCGCTTAAGTTTTGCTGCAATAATTTACGCGACTCGTTGGCTCAAACACGCGTTCCGAGTATGAAGTTCATAAATTATATTTTGTCAGTTGTAAATTTGCAAAAATCCAATTTTCGCGAGCGAAAAAAGCGTAACTTCAGTGCATTTCTGAGTGTTTATGTTGGGAAGCAGAGATCGAGAATTTAACACGGTCAAGTTTAGTGATTCAGATTTAAATTCCTGTATTCTTTCTCCTGTAATCATGATTTCCACGGACATACGGACAGACAGGCGTACAGCCAGACAGACAGGTGTGCAGCCAGACAAACAGTCAGACACGTAGACAGATTGTTTCATTGTTATTTTTGCTTATAAAATTGGAACTCAATAATAATCGTTATTTTACGATTTTTATCAATCAATAATAATAATCGTTATTTTACGAAATCAATAATAATCGTTATTTGACGATTTTTATACAACTCTTACGGTTCTGATCAGAAAAGTCTCTCTAAAATCCATACTTTTGTTAAAATTCTAAAATTCAAATGAATAACTGAACGTCCAACAATTTAATTTAAGACTCCTCGGCACCGCTTTCGAGGTTCTTCTGGTTTCGTTTTTCTCTTTTCTTTCTGTCTGCCATAACTTTTTGCTACTGTAATTTAAATTGTACAGCAGCAACAACGTCGAGGCAACGCAACTCGACTTGTTAAGCTTGTGCAGAGAATGCAAAGTCAAGCATAATTTCGCAATTCCAACTTTTATGCGTCAGCCAGCCGTGCGTCCATCCGTGCGCACGACGAGCTGCTGACCAGGCCGAGCTGCTGAAATGCTGTTGGCACAGCTCGGCGTGGCTGGGCTGGCTGGCTGCGTCGTCAGCGGCGTCTGTCCAACCTGATGCTGTGTGTGTGTGTGCGTTTGTGTGGCTCCAATCCTATCTGTCCGTCTTTTGAAGCTGCACAACATCCTCGCTTCTTCTCTCTTTCGCTGCAGGTTGGAAATCCCTTCACGTCGCTCGAGTTTGCTTAACTTAACTCTAGTTGGCATCCTCATCGCACGCGTCGCGCGCCGCATTTTAAGCCGCACACTGAGCACACTCAAGACAGGAAGCTGTATGTGTGCGTGTCAACAAAATATTCCGCATGCACTGCATGTGAAACTTCGGCCGTAACCTGCCTGCAGCCCGCCGTATTTTCATTCTCGCCACTTCCGGTCGACCGAAAGCCACGGCCACCGTTGAAGCGCCGCGCCGCGCCTTCAAGTTTTTGCCGACGACACCTTCAGTCACATGAAAGTGCGGAGGTCGCTGCCACTGTCAGCTGTCAATGTATGCACGATTATAAAAAGGCAGAAAAGTAGACGAAAATAAGAAAAACAAAAATTCCTCATGTAAATCCAGTCCACGGAGGACTCGTCTGGCTACGCGTCTTGCAGCGCGTTTCTCTTGAAAGCTTAGAAAAAAGAAAGCGGAAGATATTTCTAGCAAAACCAGCGAGAAAATTCGAGGCACGGAAAACGCTGTTGACGATCCGTTGACAGGAAATGATTTCGAGAGGAGTTTTTCGCCTTTTCCAGTCCTGTTCTGTATCCATTCTCAGCTCAATCTCAATTTGCAACAACAACAGCAACAGAAACAACAACACCTAAAAGATCGAATAAGCTAACAATCTTCCTGGCGTCCCGATTTGCTTCATGCGTCCCGATTTGCTGACTTGATCCTGTTTGGATCTGCTGCTGGGCGCATTTTAAAATGCTGCCAATTCTCTCCACTCAGAGCGTCGGTAGCTGAACACCGGAAACCGGAAATGCCAATACTTTGTAAGAAGGATGCAGAGAATCCTACAAAAAGTCTTCGTAAAGCTCGTTCGTTCAATTCAATTGCTAAATAATATTAAAACTATTTAATTACATAATTGAATTATATTTCCACATGTGAATCGAATGGTTTTGCGGAGATGAGAAAATGAATTTCCTTCAATTTCCACATAATGAAATTTCATTTATTGTATTTTTGTTTTTAAATTGCTGTTTCTATTGAATACTTTTAAGCTTACCAGTTATTGCTTCTCTAATCAGTTTATAGAATTAAAATTTAGAAAGACATACCTGCAAAGAAAAGAGAAAACTTTTATAATATTATTGAAATTACGCGGTTTTGCTAAAATTCAGGTTTTTCTATGATTGGCTTAAAAAACAACTCAGCGAAATCGAGCGATCGAGCGAAAGCTTTAAGCATTCTTGTCACCCTGTGGTGTGAAGCACTGAGTGACAGTTGAGGAGGCACTGGATGAAGTCTGTTTGACTGCACTTCCGCTCGACCGTGTAAGCTTTGAAACTGGAGTTGCCAACTAAACGTTTTTGAGTTTCACTAATACGATAATATTGAGTTTCAAGAATAAAAAATTATGTCTATATTAATTTGAACTTAAATGATATGATAATATAAATGAATGATAATGTAAAACTAATAAAATATTAAAAACAAAATTAGCTGGAATATTAAGAAGGCAATTAATATCGTATATTAGAAAGATTTTGATCGCACTAATTTATAAAATCTTAATAGTTGAATTTAAAATATAGTTTTAAATTTATACAAATACTGAGATTGAATTTATTAAAATACTGAAATTAAGTAACACTTCTTCAATTTAAATTCAATTATATTACTTAAAGTGAAGTACGAAAGAAATTATAAAAAAAAACCAGCAATAATTGTATAAATGGGTTATCTATCTCGTATCTATCCGTTATCTGTGACACATTTTTATTCCTTTTACTGATTACTAAAGAAATTCCAGCCTTTGCGACTCTCATTCAGTAGTGAAACTCATGAATGCCTTAATAAATATAACGATAAATACTTCAATATTTATTTTTAGACGAGTGTGTCAGTATTCATTTTTCTGCTTTTGCAAATTATAATTATGGGTCACCCATTTGCCCGTCTAGACCCCTCAACTGAACTGAGCTGACCCAAGTTGAGCGGAGACGTGCGAATGTAAAACTAACAAATAATGAAATATGATAATTTAATCAAATTATTTATATTCTTCAGTGGAATGGAAGTTGTGATGGTGAAGATGATTATGTGTTTGTACGGCTATTATTTTTGCTGCTGTTTGCGCGGATATCGTTGTTGTTGTTTTTGTTGCTCTAAATAGCAGTGAGTGCTCAAGTGGCTCCAATTTGTAGGAAAAGTATTTCAGTTCACATGGCGAAAAGCGATTCTTGTAAACTGCATCCCATTGTTAACGTCATCTATTGAAAAAAGCAAGTATTTGAACTACAAAACATTAATTAGCAAGCCTTTTATAACGGTATTAAACTTGTATTTTCAAAATTCAGTAACACAAAGAAAAGTTTGTAAAGATTTCTTTATTCATGTTTTTTTTTAGTCATTTTCTTAATTTTTAACTAACTTTTCTTAACTAAATAAATTTTTTACATCAATACTATAATTTTTTAAATAAATACCGTGACAGTTCAGAAAAATACTTACCGGAATGCTTTAAATTAAACAATTTAATGCATTTACAATTTAATGATTTTTATGAAATACATTTAATTTGTACATTTTTTATCCCTTTCATACGTTGGCATCCCTAAGCTGAGAGAATATTTCTCTCTCTCCTTAAATATCAATAAATTTAATACTTATTTTTCTCTGTTTAAAAATGCAACAGATTTTGTTGTTTTCAAAAAATTTTCACGTCGTCAAGACTGTTTGTAATTTCCAGTCGCTGGTACTCCTCATAAGTTGTTGTTGTTGTTGTTGTTGTTGTTGCGGCTGTTGCTGCAGTTGCTGGTGGTGCTGAGGTCGCCTTCGAGGATCATGGCGATGCCATCTGCTTGCTGCTGTCGTGTGCTGCTGTCCGCTGTCCGAGCATAAAAATCCGCCCACGTACACTGCGGCGAGCACAGCGAATGCCACGCCCATCAAGGCGCCCGCCAGCACATCCGACCAGTGATGCCAGTAGTCGGCGACACGACTCAACGCCACCGACCAGGCCAACAGCAGCAGCACGAACTGCAGCGCGTGCCGCAGGTAGCGACATCCAGCCGCACGCCCCCTCCAAGCCGCATGCAAATAAAAGCAGAGGAAAACCATGGAGAAGAAGGACAGCGACGAGTGGGCGGAGGGGAAGGAGACGTGCAGCTCGCGTAGCTGGCGCGGTGACAAGTCGCGATTCGAGCAGAGGTACCGCTCAATGAAGCGTCCTTGATTGACGGCGTCCTGACACGTGCTGCCGTCCGGTAGGCGCGGCTCGCAGGCTGCATAGAAATGCGGTCGCAGGCGGCCGATGATTTGCTTCGCCAACTCGGTGCTCAGGAAGGTGGCAATGAAGCCGAAACTGAAGGTGGCCACGCTGCGCCAGAGGTTGCGGAGGTATCGGCGGAGCGCGAAGTTGTTGCAGACGCGTATGACTTCGAAGATGCCGATGAAGAGCAGCGGCAGCAGCAGCATGCAGACGAGCAGCATGGAGTTGCTGATGGTGCAGTCGTGGTAGGGGTAACGAAGCGACTGATCATCGCAGAAGAAGCCGCGCTGAAAGGGACGCATGATTGAGATGCACTCTTCTTCTACTTCTTCTTCTTCTTCTTCGTCTTCTTCTTCTTCTTCTTCTTCTTCTTCTTCTTCTTGTTCCTCTTCTTGCTGTGGCGTAGTTTTTAGAAGAGTTTTTGTGTTTAAAAATGTTAATTTTTTCCGATTTTAAAAAATATATTCAGACTCATTCAGAGCGAATTTTACAACTTTATACCAGTTTTTATACCAGTTTTTATACCAGTTATCACACCAGTTTTCATGCCATAAATATTTGACGTGATGCACTGATTTGCGACAAGTTTTTAACGACTTTTTTTAGTTTTGTTAAACTTTAGTGAATTTTATACGAATTTCTTAGAAGTTTCCTGTAATCTGACAGCTACAGCTTTTTTAAATAATTTAAATTCAAGTGAATATTTTAAGTGAATTTATATTCAAGTGAATATATATTTTTTCATAAATGTGTTTATTTTTCTATTTTATTTAGTTTTTATAAATATTTATTTTTTCATAAATGTAAAAGATTCTCAAAACTTTTCTGCCGGATTAGTTTTTATGCCAATTTGAAGTCTTCTGTAATCTGATAACCAAGAATTTATTTAAAAAATTGCATTTAGGCGTTTTATTTTAATTTCCGTATAAACAAATATAAGCGATTTTCAAAACTTTTATACCAGCATCGCTTTTATGCCAAAATTTCGGTTAAGGTTACAAAATACAATATTCGCGGGCAAGGATTTCAGAGTTTTATTTGATTGTAATGCTTAATAATCGCATCGTTAGAGACCGAATTTCTCCTACTGGTTTCTTTACGAGTTTTTCGGGTTTCGAATTTCAATAAAATAATTCGTTTAATTTGATTTGTCAGTTTTCAGTTTAAACAGTCATTTTCTAGTTCTTATTTTATATTTATAAAAGTTGTTTTTATATCAGGTGTAATTTAATTCATTAGCGAACACATTTTTACGTAAATTAACTCAATTGTTTTAATTTGCAATAAATGAAATAATTTATTTAATTCTTCAACTTATTTTTTTTTAATTTTAAGGAATGTCTTAATTTCGAAATTTTTATATATTTTTTCATCATTTGAAATACTTATTTAATTTGTAAACACTTTTGTTTTTCGTGATATCTTTTTTTCGTTTGAAACACTTTTGTTTTTCGTGATTTCTTTAAAATGTTTAAAATTAAGTTAAGTTTTTCTCCACACGAGTTTTTCAGGTTTCATTGAATCACGACATTCGAATGGAAAACCATAACTTTTGCACGTTCTTATTGTCAAATATTTTGAAAACCAGTCGACTCAACCAAATTATCGCGCTTTGTTGTTCCGAGTTCCGCAACAGAGACTGCAAAGAACAGCAAAAAATTGCTTTGCTTTGTTGCCACTCATTTCATTCACAATATCTGAGTTGTCAGTTGGATTTTCGCGTGGATTTTTAACAGTTTGACATTTTCACCTAGATTTTGTTGCTCCTACAAAACTTCTAACAAAATCTTTACTTCGTAGTTGACGGCGTACTGATCACTGAAGCCGCGTGATCATTGATCTGCCCTTGTATAGTCGAAGAATGAAGTTTTTTCGCAAAGTTGATTTCGAAATGGAATTTTTTACTACGCCCAAGTTTCGCGCACATTTTGAATTGCAGCCTAGAATTTCGTTATCTTGAGGAAAACCGAATTCAGTGTCTAACATTTCCAGCTGAAAACCACCAACAAAATTCGATACCCCTTTTTTTTAAGCATTCATAAGGTTTCTGGTTTTATAGCGGGTGACATTCGCGCTCTCGTTTCACTCGCTTCGCTCTGTGATGCGAGCTTCAATTGCATTTTTACTTTTATTGAATTACTGCTTTTCTGCTCACTTATTTAATTAGATTTTTTAGTTTTTCGTAGCGTTGTTTTTCTAAGGTTTCCTCTTCCTAATAATTTCGTGAGTCGCCACTGGCGCGTCTTATCGGCTGCACGATCGCGATTGCTTTGAAACGCTTTTTTACAGCTACGTGCAGCGAGTGTTTCCTCACAGTTATTATCAGTGGCTGCATTGAAACTGGCAAATAATCGTTGGGTTTGTCAATCGGCACGGATACCAGCGCACGCGTCCATGTGGTCGCCTGCAGTTACCAGCCGCGCAACGCAGAACAAGAACATCGCATCGCATAGACTTGCTGAGTTATTGCTTGCCTCGATAAGAAGCGCAGTCGCCGGCAGACGCTGAGAGGGCTCAGCGCTCGCTTTTTATATACTCGGCGCTCGGCGGGCCGCCGTCTAATTGCGCAAGTGTATCTCTGCAATTGATGGACTGATGGCTTGACGGCGGTTTGCACTGACGCAGATAACGCATGACGTCGCATGGGGCGGAGAGGCTACGAAGTTCCGACGGGTCAGGTAGTGCGGCGTTCGGCGTTCGGCGTTCGACGTTCGGCGTTCGTGTTTGTTTATGTTTTCCTTATCAGGTTGCTGAGCGTGAGACCGTTAGTTTGTTGAATCGTCATCGTTGCTCTTTTAATTTTCAAACTATTTTAGTTTCTCCCTTTCTTTACATTTACTCAAAACTCCTTCATTGCCTTCCATTAAGTTGTTTTAATTCTTGTTTTACTTCATTTCTTGCCAGAAGAATTCGATTCCACTCTGACCCACCGTGCGTAAACTCCGCAAGTAGGCCGCAGGTAACATGAAGCATCCAAGTCAGTCCAGCTGGCCTTTCTATTTAGTAGTTGCCTCTCTCTCTCTCTCTCTCTCCCCTCTCCAGTTGTCAGTTAAGCTCACTAATAAAGAGAAGCAGAAAATAAAGAAAAAACATAAAGAAAAACGAAATGGACAATAAAAAATTCAGCAAAAACACGTCAGTGAAGGTTTTAGTTTCTTGTTCCTCTTGCTGAATGCATGGAAAAATGCAACATCCGCGTACACTTCAATAAAGCTAAAAATTCTTTCGCTTCCGCATCCGCATTGAATTCCAACGAAAAAATCACATCCGCCGCAAATTAATTGAAAATAACGAATTAAATAACAAAGTAACAATAAATAGATAAATAAATAGATAAATAAATAGATAAATAAATAGATAAATAAATAGATAAACAAGTAAATAAAAGATTAAATAAAATAAATTCCGGACTCATTTTGGATTTTCGCAAATATTTAGGTTTTCTGTTTTCACAAATTACAGTGAATAAATTCTAGGAATTCACGACAAAAGGTGTCCGCCAACTTTCCAGATATTGTATTCCAGCTGCTGTTTTTCAGCTTAAGACTCTAAATCTTCCACTCAATTAAGAGCGACGCTTCTTCTCACCTCTTTTCACAGCTTTTTTATGAATTTAAATACAATTTTAATTATTCTTTTGTTCAAAGGTTTCCCTTGAAACTTGATTTCCCAACGCCGAGCGCTAAAAATGCGATGATAGAAGAAGATGAAGCAAGCGAGAAATCAAGCGCCGCTCAAACAGGCTTACATAAGGTTGACCTACCCACGGACCGAATTCCGGTCATTGTTTTGCGGCCAGAAAATCGCATGCATGCGAGGCATAAAAGTCTGCGTGCAGCGGGCTAAAAAGAAAATACGAAACGAATACGAATTGTTAATGAGATGGCAAGCAAAGGCGGCCGAATGGAAGAAACTGCAGAAGCGGAAAATCCAGCCTGTGATGAGCAGCGGTGGCCACAGCATCGGCCGCCGCTGCCGCTGTCGCGTCGCTTCACCCAAAGACGCGCTTAATTTTGGTGAATTTAGCCCTGCTGCGGCTGCTGGTGAAAAACGCAGAGAAAAACCAGTTTCGCGTGCTCGCTGCGACTGCGGCTGCGGCTGCTTCTCGCGACTCTGCCACCCCGCCGCAGTTCCAGCAACAACAGCTGCGCCGCGAGCACCACGGCAACCTGCGTCGACCACAACACGAGCCGCGGCCGCTTTCTTGCCAAAGCGAAGGCAGTCAGAAGCGCCGTGAGCCGCGGTAAATTTTTGGTGCTTGCAGTCAGTCAGTCTTGATTGAGGCGCGCTCGCGAAAGTGTTGACGGCTAGCGGAGGACCGAGCGAACGAACGCGCATCAGCTCAGCATGACGAAAGTGAAGCAGGTGGTACGCGGCATTCTGGACCTCTGCATCTTCGGCGTGGTCTGCTTCGCGGAATTCGCCCTCACGTACTGGTTCGCGCCCTGGAGACGCGGCTTCTTCTGCGGCGACGAGTCGCTCTCGTACCCCTTCCACCCGAACACGGTGTCCGTGAGGACGGTGGCCATCGTGGTGCTGTCGGTGCCCAGCCTGGTGCTGCTGTCGGTGGAGGCGTTCAAGCGCCTGGAGGACGCGCCCGGCTTCAAGGCGACGGGTCGCGTGTGCCGCCGCCTGCAAGGCTGCTACAAGCAGCTCGGCTGCTACCTGTTCGGCCTCGCGCTCACCCTGCTGGCCACCGAGGTGGGCAAGTACTCGACGGGTCGTCTGCGGCCGCACTTCTTCGCCGTGTGCCAGCCGCAGCTGCCCGACGGCAGCAGCTGCGCCGACGCCAAGAACCAGGGGATCTACATCGAGGCCTACAACTGCCGCGGCGTCAACGCCACCGAGCACATGCTGCAGCAACTGGGTCAATCCTTTCCCAGCGGCCACGCCAGCGTCTCCTTCTACGCGATGCTGTACGTGGCCATCTACCTGCAGGCCGCTCTGACCACGCGCGCCTCCAAGCTGCTCAAGCATCTGCTGCAGTTCGTCTTCGTCATGCTTGCGTGGTTCGTGGCGCTGTCACGCGTCACCGACTACTGGCACCACTGGTCCGACGTGCTGGCCGGCGGCGTGTTGGGCGCTTTCATTGCCGCCGCGGTGGCGCTGTTCGTTGCCGATCTGTTTGCCGCGCGACAGCGCAGAATGGGCGCGCATGGTGTGGCCAAGCCGTCGACGAAAGCGTCGACGCCGACGCTGCCAGCATACACGTTCGGCAGCATTCCGTACCTCAGCAACCAGTACGGGCAGCCGTACCACAACTACGGCTACGTGTCGTGAGTGGAGCGACAGGCGACAGAGGAGCGGCACGCGGCAGAGGAGCGACACGCGGCAGAGGAGCGGCATTCCTGAGGATCGCGCGGTTCGATGTGTTTTGGAGAAAGTGCAAGCACGCAAGATTTGTATTGTAGTACGATTTTAGTTTATTAATTTCTTGTGCATTTTATTGACTTTTTCTATTTATCGGTATTTTTGTGTGTTTTGAATAAATATCTTCAAATGTCAAACCAAATAAGATGGACAAAATGTTGAAATTTCTTGAAAAGGTGAAACCGGGGATTCTTTTCGATGCGATGAAATTTTCAAGTCATTAAAAAGAATGACGAATTGCAGTTGTGACGATGTCAGTGTGCATTTTGTGTGTGTATTTTGTGTGTGTATGCAACGCGTTGGGTGAAACCGATTTAACGTTAAGCTAGACTGACTCATTCCCAACCACTTGGAGTTCTCGAAAGCATCCGAGTTGCTGTTAGCATGCAGCAAGTGATTTCGATGAAGAGGAATTTCTAATTAAAAAAGCATACTCAACACGATGGAAAACCTGTTTCTCATTATTTAGTAGGTCAAAAGCTGATTTAAAATCAGAAAAATCGTAGTAAGAAAGAGTGAAAGAGAAAAGATTGCGTGCGATTGTATTTTTTAGGAGTTTCTAACGCACATCAACGGCAAAGCGAACGTTTATTAAGCGACCATCACACGCTGGGTTTTAAATATGTAAAGAATGAAACAAAATACAGGAGAAGTTGTAGGGAGTCAACTGTACCTCCCAATTGCCTCCTTCCAACAGCCGCCTTCTAAATTCTCCTTTCCAAATGTCACTTTTAATCTGATTCCTTCCAATTTGAACTTCCAATTGATCCCTTCCAACTGCCTCCTTCCAACTGCTCCCTTCCATTAGCTCGCTTCCATTAGCCTCCTTCCATCAGCCACCTTTCATGTGACGCCTTCCAATTTGCCCCGTTCCAACTGACGCCTTCCATCTGCCGCTTCCAACTGACGCCTTCCATTAGCCTCCTTCCATTATCTCCCTTCCATTAGCCTCCTCCTTCCATCAGACTTCGTTCAACTGACGCCTTCCATCTGCCGCTTCCATCTGATCCTTCCATCTGTCTCCTCATTTCCATGCAAAATTTGAACTTGTTGAGAAGGAAATGATCATCTGCCTCACTAAATGCATTCATTCCTCATTCTCCAACTGAGTAGATCAATGAAGTCCTTTGTTTAACTCAGTAAACGATTTGCAAAACTTGCTTTTGAAGCCTTCTTAATTAAGACGTTTGTTGCACAAGCGGCTGATTTTCGTTGCAGTGAGTTGAGTAAAGAATTCAATCGTTTAATAGATGACTTGTAAACTTTTCAAACGAAGAAAAAGATGCAAATTTGAGTTAAAAAAGAAGTTTTTAAGAACATCAAATTAACGATAAACAAAAGTTGACAAATCCATAATTCTGGAATTCTTTTCTCTTCATTTTCGAACTCTTCTCGAGGAACAGCAAACCTATTTTACCTCTTTTTGGGAATAAAAGAAAAGAAACCGTCGTTTCTTCTTCGTTTCTCAGTTCTCAGAAAGTTATTTTTTTATTAATGAGATTAGAAGATTGAATATTTGTTGGGATTGAATGTAACCGTTATAACGTCTTTAAGCGAGTAAAAATATAGAATTAATTTGCATACGATTCTTGATGGAAGCGTCTGGTGAAGGAACTCAGCTTCACCGAAAGTGGGCCGAACAGTCTTCCGTGGATTCCGGACACATCAACATGTACAGCCCGCCGTATTCTCTGCAACGCCATCCGCGCCACACGCATCGTGCGTCCCATCACGTGGAACTTTTGAGTTTCGTAATCGATTTGCTGGTGTTTCTTGGAGTGACACTGTTGGCGTACTACGATGTCGCCGCTTGGCTGCCAACCGTTCAACGTGGTTTCTTCTGTTCGGACGACACACTGCAGTTTCCAGCTTCTCCATCGTCATCGTCTTCCGCGGCGCAGCCACTCGTGCAGCAGCGCTTGCAACTCGGCTTCCTAGCTTTAGCTCTGCCGCTGGCTGTCATCGTTAGCGGCGAGATACTGCGCAGTGCTGCCAACAATATCACGGTGCTGATCTTACGCATGCGTGTTCCGCGGTTTCTAGTCGATGGATATCGCATAGCTGGTGTGTACCTCTTCAGCCTGGCCTTGCAAGAGATCGCCGTGACCGCAACTCAGCACTTGACCGGGCGACTGCGGCCTCACTTCAGAGCGATCTGTCAGCCGCATTTGCCGAATGGCCGCGCCGCGTGTGCACTGAACAATGACAGCTTCACCCTGAGTGAGAGCGACGACTCGGCTAATGGAACCTACAGTGCCATCCGTGACGTCACCGACGCTGTGCCGAACAGCGTTTATGTCGAGCACTACGTTTGTGTTGCCGCATCGGCCGTGCCGGAACTCCTGCAAGCCGTGCGGCATTCGTTCCCCTGCTACGCGGCTGTAATCGCCTGGAGCAGCATGTCCTTCGTAGTGATTTACCTGCAAGTACGTCTGACTGCCGCTACGTGGCGCTCGCTGCGTTTACTGCTGCAGTTTGGCTGTCTCACGTTGGCCACTCTGGTGTCGCTGCAGTGCATCTCGCAAAATCTACATCACTGGAGTGATGTTGCTGCTGGTGCCATCATGGGCGTGGCATTTGCTATACTTGCCGCATTTATAGTGGGAGATCCGTTCCGCGGAAGCACAGCGAGGTGCTACTTCAGTCGTGATGAAGGTTGTCGGTGCAGCCAAATAGCAACTAATAATTGTTCAAATTTTTACGGTATGCTGCCGCGTCCAAGAAAGTATTTATAAATAAAGAATTTCAAATTCACGTTACTCTTATTTCATTTTAGAGAGCTTTTTCGATATTGTAACTGAAAGCTTTTTAGATGTTTAATTTAAGTGTATTTTCTTCGCCACAAAAGTTGTGTTGTGTTAGAAATTCTCCACAAAATCCAATGTGGTTTTCACCATCTTTAAGTTTTACCAGTTGGATGTTAGTTGGATGTAACAACTTTTTCTCAAACCAGCTTTTGAGGAGCTTTCCTTTAGTAGACTTTTAAATAAGCTTTGTTGTTGAGTTTGATGATTTCCTTCATAAGGTTTTCAAACAGCTTAGAGGAAAAGCTTTTGGAGATCTTCTACTAGAAGCGTTGATCTTCTAAAGAGCTTTTAGAGGAGCTTTTAAACGTCAAAGATAAAGCTTCAATTTGCACTCAGTGGTTGTTTACTTTTTCAATTCATTCAACGAATGCATCTGTAAACTTTACCCAGATAAATCCAAAAAAGAAATGATAATTAAAACAACAACAAGAACATCACTAAACACTTCATACAACTCATCTAATTATTGAATAACAAAAAAAATCAGCACATTCTGTTAAATTGTCAGGGAGATTTCAACGAGAACAAAACGAGACACTGGAAAAATTGAAAATAAAAACGAAGAAATAGTTGATTAACTAAGTAAAATTATATTATTTAGAATGTAAGTAACAGAAAAGAAATAAAAAATAAATTTAAATAATTTAGATATAAACATAAAAAAGAATAAGGAAATTAATATTTAATAAATAATGTTAAACTTAATAAAAGCAGTAATAGATATTTAAAAAATATTTATTAAATATTAAATGAATATGAGCCAGAAAACTTGTATGGAATGCTCGATATAACGAATGATGAATATAACGAATGCTCGATATAACGAATGCTCGATATAACGAATGATGAATATAACGAATGCTCGATATAACGAATGATGAATATAACGAATGCTCGATATAATGAATGATCGATATAACGAATGCTCGATATAACGAATGCTCGATATAACGAATGCATTGATAAATCTAAATAACGAATGGTTGGGAAATTAAGTATTCTGCATAACGAGAGATTTCTGTTATTTACTCCGTTATTTTTTGCTGTTTCTTGCCCACAGTATTTCGTACTCATCTTTCTATTAGTTGGTCTCCTGAATTCTTGCCTCTCATTAACCCACATCAAAAATGGCGCTCAACTTTGACCGCTCGTCATGCACCCGTCTGCGACGAGAAGATGATCTCGCAGCGACAACGACACAATTTATTTCAATTTAAGGTCGAGAGCGTTATTTTTAATCTAATTTAAAATACATTTTGCGGCACAACACACAACAGCAACAACAATAACAGTTACTCGTATTTGCGCTTAATTGAGGATAATGCAGCTGGAACGTACATATGTATGTTTTTGTTCATTTAATTCACTGCAAGTTCCAGCTCTGGAACTTCTTAAATACGATCCACTGAATGATTAACAGATGTTTTCTTCACAATCTTTCCTCTTTTTAGAAGCAAACTGTTCGCTGTTCGTATTGTGATGAGATTGATATTAGATATAACTTGCAATTACTTGCAGAGACTCTCTTGTGTACCTCAATCGTTCAGTTGTTTGGTCTCTCGTTGTTGCAATTTGACTCAAGGTCCAGTTGCAGGAAAGTCAAGAGAGGGTTGAGTACTGTTGTGTTGGGAGAGGGAATGATGGGAAGAAGAGAATAATGGTGGATTCTAATAAGAGAGCAAAAATAGTGCAATAAATGAATAATTCTTTTAGTAGAGTGAGACAATTGCGCTGTTAGTACTTAAATTACAGCCATTTAATATTGTTAATATTTAAATACAGACAGAGATTGAGCTGAGTGGCAGATGTTTGCTAAAATTATAAAGTTAGTAAGTTTTGTGATTTCATTTATATCATTTTACAGGCTGCCTGAGCAGATAACGTGAATTTATATCGCGATTTGGAAGAATAAAGGTTGGTTTTGCTTAATGATTGTTTTTATATCGTTATAAAGTTCTCAGTGTGTGGAAAAGGGGGCGGTGGAGGGCGGGGGGCGTTAGAAAGACCTTGTGGGGTTTCACCTTGGAGAAGAAATGTTTTCTCATTCATAAAATAATTTAGTTGGCGTCGTTTTGATACTAAAGAAGAAGAAACTGTTTCGCCGTTTTATTCAAATGTAGTTTTAATTATTGTAATTGTAGTTGTAATTTATATAGTGTTTGTAATTATAAAGAAAAAATATGATTTTAATTTTGGTTGCAATTGGAGTTTCCATCGCAATTTCAATTTTCATTTTAATTTTAATGTTAAATTGAATTTTATTTCAATATTTAATTTAATTTTATCAAACTGAAATTCTTAGTTTCCGAATAATTTTCTCTCTGTGTATTCTGAAGTTGTATCCACGTCAGTTAAATGACGGTAGGCCGGCCACTCTCTCTGCTTGAGAACTCTGCTGCTCTCTCTCCGTCCTTTCTTTTCTTTGCTAACCCGTGCACAGTAACCTCTCACTGCTACTCCACTGCACTCTGCCGACAGCGCCTGACCAGCCATTCGACTCGCCCGAGGCTGCGGCGCCAGCAGCTTTTTCAGCATAAATTACAACCGCGTCGCGCGATCCAATCAGTCATTCGACGACCTCAAGACGCGCTTCGCTGGACAGGAAAGCGCAATTGCAGCGGCACCGAACAACTGAAGTGGCATCGAATAGTCGAAGTGGCATCAAATAGTCGAAGTGGCAGCAAACAATCGCAGTGACCGACCACATACGCGGTATTCAACGAAGGCAGTGCATGAACGCGAACGCGAACGCGACTACTTAAGACGACTCGCAACCAATGACGTCAGCGGAGTTGACTAATCATTTTAAGTTCGAGAGCAGCAAGCAAGGCACGCTTGACATGCAGAAATCTCTGGAAAACCAGCCCATGCTGCGCTCCCTCCTCCTCGATTTTCTGCTGATCGTCGCCCTCGCCATTCCAGTCATCATCTGCGAATACGGCATCGAGCCGACGCGACGCGGCTTCTTCTGCAACGACGACAGCATCAAGTATCCCTACCGCGCGAACACCGTCGGCGTGGAGGCGCTCGTGCTGCTGGTGCTGGTGTTGCCGCTGATGCTGATCGTCCTGGTGGAGTTCGTGCTGTGGTGCGGCGGCGGCGAGTGTCGCGGCGGCGATTCGTCGCAGGGTCTGCTGGTGCAGTGGCGCGCCCCCTCCTGGCTGCTGCAGTGCGCCACTCAGTACGCGTACTACATGATCGGCTTCCTGATGGCGACCGACGTGCAGGAGGTGGGCAAGTTTTCGATCGGCCGTCTGAGGCCGCATTTCCGCGCGGTGTGTCAGCCGCAGCTGTTGGACGACAGCTGGTGCGGCGACAGCGGCGCGGACGCTCGCTACATCGAGGACTACGAATGCGCGGCCAGCGACTACACGGCCAACGTGGTGCGCCAGGCGCGACTCTCCTTTCCCAGCGGCCACGCCACGAGCACGTGGTACGCCACGCTTTACCTCGCGCTGTACCTGCAGAAGCGGATGACGTGGCACGGCTCGCGCCTGGCCTGCCACACGCTGCAGTTCGTGCTGCTGACCACGGCGTGGTACGTGTCGCTGACACGCATCTCGGACTACTGGCACCACTGGTCGGATGTGCTGGTGGGGACGTTAATAGGCTGCGTCACTGCGCTCCTCACTGCGATCTACATTGCCAAGCTGTTTGTCGTGGAACACGTGGGCGCGAGGGAGTCGCGTTGTGATCTGAAGCTGCGACTGCCGCTGCCGCAACAGACGATTGCGGGTGACATGTTGCACCAGGTGGTGGCGACCACAACTCAGGCACCGTATCACTGAAGTGATCGTGAAGTGATGGCGGCGGAGGAGGAGGAGGAGGAGGAGGGAGCAACGTACAGTATTTTCGACCAGCGATACCGAGTCTCACAGCAACTAAATAGTTAAGTTAAAAATTCAAGTGTGAAGAAATTTAAATTTTAAGTTACAAATGTTTTTAAAACAGTTGAGTGTGTTTTATTAAAATTTATTAAAGTATTAAAATTTCAAGTGTAATCAATTTCCTTAGTTAAAGGTTGAGGAAGTCTTCCAGAAAGATAGAAGTTTTCTTGTTTATGTGGCCAAGAAATTAAATATTTTTTATGTATTAAAAACATTTATTAATTAAGGAATTAATTTAAACAATAAAACGGATTTACATCGTGTTATATTTATTTAATTTCACGTATAAATAGTTGATTTTGATTATTTATTCGAAACTCGTATTTCATTAAAAATAACATTAATTTATTTTATAGAGTTAAAATTAAATTATTTCTAAATTTCTCCTAATCGAAATCTAAAAATAAAACAATACCCTCAGTCATTGTTGTTGTTGTGGTCGCATTTGTCGCTTAATTAAACATTCAGCGCCAGTAATGATGACTCGAATCTACTTGAGATTATTTGTCTGAGTTCGGATGCTACTCTCCGTCGCCTGCAAGCGACGCGACTAATCAATGACGCAGAGATTTGCAGACGTTGCCTGCTTTTTCGCTTTGCTTTTCTTTTATTTCTGCTAACAGCAGATAGAATGGAACTGAAAGCATTAATTATTTTAAAACGCTCTCATTACACGAGGCTTAATTGAGCTTAACGAGCACTGCAACGCTTGCTTACAGCTGAGTCGCTCTTCAGAAGCGCGAGTGTTAACAGGCAATTTGCAAAATTGTTAAACACGAAATTAATTCGGCAAAAGTTAAAGAAATACTAAAAATTCAACGAGAAATTAAAATGTATGAACGTAGCTATTGCAAAAACTGAGAAAATCTAATTAAAATTGAAAATTCAATCAAGAAAAGTGAAGTAAAGGGAAAGAATTGGTTGAGAAAACACTATGCCTCCGCCAAAAATATATCGCTGGCTTGTGGTTGACTGTTTGTTGCTGGCAACTTTACTGTTCGCAGCACGGAAGTGTCAGCAGTTCGGGCGGGCTACGGCGCGACGCGGATTCTTCTGCGATGACGCGACACTGCGTTATCCCTACCGCGACAGCACCATCTCGACGGATATGTTGTATCTAATTGCTTTCTACTTTCCGCTGTCAGTTATAATAATCGTCGAGTTGCAGCAACTTCTACGTCTTCGATGGCAACGGCGAGGAAATCCCGAGGCGGCTAAATCAGAAGCGACACAGGAGAAAGAAGCGACTTTGCTGCTGGAATCATATAAAGCCGCGTCCGTCTTTCTGCTCGGTTACAGTTGCGAACGTTTCTTCGTAGCGGTAGCCAAATATACAGTGGGACGTTTGCGACCGCATTTTGTCGCCGTTTGTCTGCCGCAACTAGCAGATGGCAGCAGCTGCGACGATCTACCGCTGCCGCACGGTCGCTACATCGAGCACTTCAGCTGTCTGGGCGTGAATGCCACCGCGGCAATGCTGGGCAATCTGCGTCAGTCCTTCCCCAGCGGTCACTCCAGCCTGTCCTTCTACGGCATGGTCTTGCTGGCTTTCTATTTGCAGCGTCGCATGTGTGGGCGCAGTTTCGCTGTCGGAGTGCTGAAGCCGCTGCTGCAACTTGGCTGCTTGCTTGTTGCTTGGTATGTCGCTTTAAGTCGCGTCATGGACTACCAGCACCACTGGTCGGATGTGCTGGCAGGCGCTGCTGTGGGTGCCACAGTTGCCGTGTTTGTAGCTGTCAGCACGGAGGGCGGTTGGCGCTGCAAGCAACAAGTGTTGCAGCGACAAATGGTCGCGTGCAGTTGTGCGGAGATTTTGGCGGCCAATCACGGACTGATCGAGGTAAAAGACTTGAAGTCGATCAAGTCAGAAGATGAAAATTCGATCAAGTCAGAAGATGGAAATTGAATCTGTGGTATCAAAAGTGTGGGAGCGATTTTTGCCTTCAATTGCAGTTTTTTAATAATAAAGAGCTTTAAAATTAGTTTGTAAATGTTTAGTTTGAATAACATTAAAGCATTTCTAGATTCGCAAAAATTATTGTTAGCTGCAATAAAATTATCAAGAAAAATAATTCGATTTCTTTCAACATTTGAAGAAGATTGAAAATGGTTCTCAATTCTTTTCACTGCCAATTCAAGGATTCTCATTGATACATTTTTTCTCTTTCCTTTCTTTCCTAAATCTGGGTTTGGATGAGTTATTTGTGGAAACATTTCCCTAATGAAAGTTATTTTCTTTGCGAAGGTAGTTAGAAATATTTCTCTTCCGTCTTCGTTCGTTTCCGTATTTATTAAAAATCTTTATTGGGCGTGGAATAAAACGCGATTACTGATAACATAAAGCAGTAAAGTCATCTAATAAGCCATAAAATCATCTGGTAAGCGATGATTTAGTTCAGATATTCTCGGTTTTTAGATTCTCTTAGATTTCTTGTATTATAAAAAATTCTAACAAATTATATATTATGAAACTATATATTAAACATAATGGCGTTTATCAACATAATGGGAAGTAAGATATATCGACAACCACGATATTCAAGTTTACCAATATCGTTCGTCAACACAGTAACCATCTCATCATCGCACAACATCCATCGTTCATCATTGACAATTTGTTCGTACTGAAAATTCGTTTTTATTGGCAATTTTTCGTGAAATTCTTCCGCCTTCGTTTGCTTCCGTATTTTTAAAAAATCTTGACATTTCAGATTCTATATCGAGCGTGGAATAAAACGCGATTACTGATAACACAAAGCAATGAAATTAAAGCCAACAAATAAGTCATAAAATCACATACGTCATTGTTGATATTTTTTCACTTTGTTTTCCCAGTGTTGCTCGTGTTGCTTACCTGTCTTGTCTACTCTGTTGCAACAACAACAACATAACTCTTTTGCCCCTAATCATTTGCCGCTCTTTCTTTCTGAACGTTCTTTACCAATCTTTCTCAACATTACAACACATCCATCCATTCAATTGATTTCAATTGAATGGCTGTCTGTTGCCTGTCATTTCGCTAGTTTTATTGTACTCACAACAACAACAAAAACAAGGAGTGATACCTCGTTAAAAGTCCTCACCACAGGATGTCTTCTCGTCGGTAATAAATCACGTTTGGTAGGAATTGCTAACCACGTTGAAACCACAATTAAATTAGTTAAGCGCAGCAGAACGGCTACAAAAAGTGGTAAAGAAAAAAATTTAAAAAAAAAATTAAAAAAAAAATTTTAAAAAAAAAAAATTTTAAAAATCAATAGAAAAAGCCAACCGAGAAGGTGAAATTTGAACGGTTTTGCGAAATAGTTTTGAGGGCAATGAAGTTCCAAGCGAGTTTTAATTCTAAAATTTGTTGTCGATCTGAAACGTTTTTAAAATATCGATCGTATTTGTTTCTGTTGCAGATTATACAGAAAAATTGTAGTTTTCTTAAACTAAAAATTGTTTTTCGTACATTTTCTTCAAGGATATCAAAGCCAATGAAAGAAATTCAAGAATGCAGTAAAAATTAAATTCAGCTCTCTGCAGATCGTAGAAATGAAAAAAATAGCCAACTACGAACAACCGAACTGCAGTCTACCGTGAAACTCGTGTTCCTTGCACACTGCAGGGTATTTTTTGGTGTCCAAGTTGAGTGCTGAGTTAATAAAATTAAATTGAAAATATTGAATGAGTTGTATTGAATAAACAACACCAACAGTAGCAACAACAATAACAACAACACTTTAATCTCTTGCTCACTCATATGAATTCTTATTTTTGAGGCTCGAAAAGCGCTCGCAGCACTTGAGTAACTTTTTGCCAATGGTTCAGTTTTAAAATTTCTCCACTCTCTCGCGGTCGTTCATTGAAAACCCCGTTACACTTCTGAGTTAACCTGCGCCACTGCATGAAGAAACATTTAAAGGCAGGGAAATCGTATGCTAAAACAACAACAAGAAAACAACAACAGGCGCCGAGAGCTGCAAATTAAACAATAATTTTAAAAATGCCAATATGGTTTTTTATCATAATTAAAAATGGCCAACGGCTGGCAGCCATTGCTGGCAGTGTTGCCACGTTTTTCCTCTTGCACTTTATCAATTTTTAATGTGGTTTTTTTTAAATTGCCCTTCTTTTATTGCATTTTTCCATTGATCTGGAAATTAAAAAAATATCTAAAAGAGAACTTAAAAAGGATAAACTTTTCACTCTTCAATTTTCTAATGGCAACGCATTTCCTCCTCTGTTTTCAGTTCTCTGGTGAGCGTCCATTTAATAAGAAGGAATTCCTGCTTCTCTTTTTTCTCATTGTTTTCACAATCGTCACTCACCGACTTTCAAGAGAGAGTTTTAACCAATTTTTTTCCCTCACCAGGCAGTGAGTTTGTATGTTAATTTAAATTAACATGAATTTACTCACTTAATGTTTGCAGAGCACTTTATTTTGCCAAAAATCTCTGAACAAACGAAATCAGATTTAAAGCCATTTTGTTAATTAGCGGTGGTGGCAGGTCAGTGGTGCACGTGTGTGTGTGTCTGTGTGTGTGTGTGGGTGTGGGTGGGTGTGGGTGTGTGTTTGTGTGCATAAATGAGTGAGGGCGTTTTTTTATTTGCATTGCGGGAATGCGTGCGTGTGCAAATTTCGCAGACTTTACACTTCTTGCAGGAATTTATTTATTAAATGTCGATGAGGAATGAATAAGTTTTCTGCGGCGACTATTAATTTTTTGACGAAATTCTTTAATATTTAAATTTCAATATTTATTCGCATTTTAGGAATTATTCACCTTTTTATCAGCGTGAACAATTTAAAGTTCAAAATGTGATGTTCATTTTAAAGTCTGTAAATTATTGCGGATTTTGACCGAAGTGCAACTTTTAATGTTGACTGTCTGAATTATGCATATTTTTTGAATGTATATTTTTTGAGATTAAAAAAAACACACACATGCTCACTCAGAGCGCCATAATAATGAGAATCCCATCACGTCCACTCCTGCATCTCGTTGTGGTCAGCGGCGGTCTGCCGCAGAGCAGCGGGTTAAATTTACAGGACGTTTACTCAATTTGCTCACTTTCACTGAAATACACGTGTGTGGAAGAATCTTTTGAGTGTGTGTTTGTGTAGTGTACGTGTGTGTTACACAAAAATGAATGCAATTTCAGTGTTTGCATATGAAAGCCATCGTTAGCGAGAATACATTAAAATTACAATTTATTTGTTCGTAATGAAGGAGAGCATTTGAATTATTTTAAAAGGTTTTTGAAATATTTTTGCTCTTTAATTTTATCACGAAAAACAAAGCGAAATTGCACTCGCCGCTTTTATTTTCCGCGAAGATAAGAGAATCTAAGAAAAGCCAAAGCCAAGGAATTTCACGTAAAAACTAGCCAACAGCTGCATGCCGGCCGGCTATCAGCCAACCACTCGGCTAAAACAACAGCAAGGAATGAAGTTCAAATTAAACAGACCTGCAGACAGAAAACCAAAAAAGCCAGACAGCCAAAACGACGAAGACAAATAGGCAGACCAAGTTGAAGCGAGTTTGATGTGCATAACAAGATCTGATATACTGCAGTGAATATCTAACAGAGACGGACTGAAGTGTGTGGATAAAAATGTATTCACGAGTGTTTTCGAAAGTAGTTGAGATAAAAGCGTGCATTGGATAAAAGAGGAGGAGGAGGAGGAGGAGGAGAATGAGGATGCTACGAGGAGGAGGAGGTGAAGGGAAGGAAACTGGATGACAGAGAGGAAGGAAAGAAGAGGGGAAGGTAGTGGTGAAGGTAGCTGGGAAGAGGTAGAGAAGGGATGGGGAAGAATAGTATTCTTTCAGTTTTTTTTTTGTTTTTTTTTTTTTTTTTTTTCTTTTATAATTAAGTTTTAGTTTGAGAATTCAAATACATCTCTCACTCGCCTAACCAACTGCAGGCGTTTGCATCCCTTCCACACCCTGTCACTTCCACCAACGGCTCTCCATTACCCTCCACACCCTCCCCGTCCCACCACTTCATTAGTAATCCAATTCTTCTACCACTTTGCATGACACTTCATTTTGTGCGGAAATTTTTAATACGGAATAATTTGCATCCGCCAGCAGCTTCTTCATCTATCCATCTTCCTTATTAAGTCTGCCTGTCGGCGTCGTCGTCACCAGTTTGTCTCTTTCTTAAAAGGATTTACAGCAGAACGGCGGCGGAAAACGAGAGAACGGATACCAGACGTGGATGAAAAATGCGCGCCCTTCAACCGAGAGCTGAACTGAATTGCAGATGGGCAGCAACGGCAGCGGCAACGGCGGCAGTGATGGCAGCAACATCAGTAACAGCAACAGCACCAGCAACACCAGCGCGATACCCCGTTGAACGTGAGCGTTTAACAAGTCGAAACGTCGTGTCCTGCCGTGACAATTTTACACGCAGCAGGTAGCGTACGCCATGCTGCGGATGTTTTCTTGCTTGTTCCGGCCGTTTTTTCTTCGCATCTTCTCATTTTTCTCTGTCAAATCACAGCGCGTCGTTTATCCTTTTTATCCGGAAAATTTGTGATTTTTTGCTTACATTAAAAACGCCATCTCATGCTTAGTAGTTAGATTTTCTCATTAATTTGAATTCTCTCGTGATTTCCTCTTATTTTTAAACTATTTACAATTTTATAAATTTCATGCAATTCTTTTTTTTAATTTTTTTTTCTTGTTGCCACCTTTCGCTGCAATTTGCGTACACGTTTTTCATTTTTCCCCTTGTCACACTGACATTTTTCACTTCCGGTAGCCATCAAAAACACGCACACACACACACACAACACGTGTTCATTGTAATGAACGCCATTTTATTAAGCCGCCCGTTGACTCGCTCGTTCGTTCGCTCGCACTTCGTTCGCTGTAACGACGCATGCTGTCGTGCTGTTGTTGTTGTCGTTATTATTTGGCGCCATCATGACCTCGTGGAGGATCAGGATGAGCCTGCGTACAGGTTGCTTCTCAAAAGAATGCAATCAACTCTCATTTAGCAGCATCATTTGTCACTCCATTTTATTCCGCAGCACATTCGTTGAGTAGTCCTGTCGCGCTCGTCCTGGATCGTCCGCCGCTCGTCCTATCCTGCGCCGCACGTCCTGTCTTCTGTATCCCGTTCTCTCCTGTGCCGACGGTCCTGTCCTGTTCTGTCCTGTCCTGTGCCGCCTGTCTTGTCCTAGCCATGTTCAACAACAACATTTATTACAGTCGCAGCAGCAGTTTGTGACTGACTTTTGTCTGCAATGACAGCCGCGACACAGCCGCAGTGTTGCATTTAAATGTTCGCGACAGGCAAGCGACTACACATTAAATTAAGTGTTGCACGGATCAGAAAGCGACTTAAAATGAATGGCTGTATTTTTTACAATACAATTTTAATCAAAGGTAGGACAATCCGAATATAAATAGAATGTTTCATGGACTGATTCGGCATTAAAAAGTACTACTTGATTAATTTTTGAGAGAAACTTAAATGAAAAGCTATAAAAAAAGACTCGAGCTTAAATCTCATTTCAATTTTAAAAAACTTCCTACTGAAATGTTCATGTTCTTCTCTTTCATAGCCTTGACCGCTGAAACGAGACATTAAAGGAGTTCATACACACACACACATACTTACACCAACACACTCACACACACACTAACATATATACGGCAGGTCAGCGACTCACATTTTCATAGTGCAAAAATATACTCGCATCTGACCTCGCCAAGGGGATTTTAAGCCGCGGCATGAACTCGTGCCGATCAACAAGCCAACGGCCTTAAAACACGCCAGGTTAACATTCATTGTTATGATCTTTCTCTTTCTCCCTCCCTCTCTTTCTCACTCTCTCTAACTCACTCTTTCTCAGCCGCTTCCTCTGCCTCTCTCACTTGCTCTTTCTATCCCACTCCCCTGGTAACTTTTCACTGTCTTTTCCTCTTTTGCAAGTTGGATGTTCCCGGCGACGCTTTAAATCATCGAGATCATAACGCTAAAGTTGCGATGATAGTCACTCGACATGCGAGGTGAGACAGAGAGAGAGAGAGAGAGAGCAGAATGCAGCCGCCAAATGATATCCTCTGCCATGCCGCACACGATTTCCAGACCAACATACATTTGTGCCGCGGCAAAATCCGTGCCGAACGCGACCCGTCCGGTCATCGGTAGAAGCGAAAGCGCAAAAAATATCCTGTAGCCTTGAAAAACTGCACGCCTGTTTTGCGTGCTGCACCGCAAACAGCACCACGTTCAACACCCTCTGATTTCCTGGTCTTCGAGTAGACTTTCTGACTCAGCATCGTATTTTAGCTTGAGCCGTCAACACGCGGCAATAATGACAACGCGGCTCTGCCGATGCCATCGCCACATATCCGCTCAGAGCCACAAATCGCCCCATTACTCCTCCTCCTCCCCTCACCGCCCACACATCGGTTCACGACACGTTAGCATATCAGCGGCTGCATAACACCGGGCTGTGCAGAATTCTCTCTTGTTCCTCACCATGATTTGAATTTTAAATGCTGAAAATTTGCTCATCGCGGCTCTTTACCCCGCGGTCCTCGAATAGATTGTCCGATGCCGAGCAAGGGTCAGTTTCGCGTGGGACTGCAGTCGATAGTGCGCTACTAATTGGATTATGATTGCCACGATGGCCTGAAAATGAGATCCTTTTTGGTTCCCAACGGTCTACACGGTTCACAAGGTGTTTTACGGTGATTCATTTCGGTTTCGGTGGGTTTGGAATTTTAAATTCTTTCTCTTATTATTGGTTTTTCTCTGGAAATTTTGTATCTTAAACGGTACTGAATATTTAGCTATATAAGTTAAAAACAACTGCGACCGACTTTTCATGGGGATACAAAAAATTTCGTCTACCAAAGTACACTTCAATCTTCCAAAAAATTGCGGGTTATTTTTAACTTCTGACTTTATTTATGCGCCGCGCTATCAGTTCCGTTCAATCTTCGTCCCGTTTAATTGTCCCGCATTAAGAGCGACTGCAATTTATGACGAGTATCTTCAACAAACAACTCAATTAACTGCGTTTAAACCTTGAAATACAACTGATTGCTATCAGCGTTGGTTGGCTAATTAATTTTTCACAGTTACGAAAAGGAAGAGAAACGACGGATGGACGGAGAGAAAAATTAAATTCTTTCTCACTCTCAATTTAACTTGACTCTAGCTAGCAACTCAGCCGGTAACTCATTTACTCATTTTCCACTTGCTTGCCTAGACATTTAACCGAAGTTCTGACCTGCATTTCTAGGAAAATTTAAACGCCACTCGAGTGTGAAAGCAGTCGAGGTAGTTAGTGGTCATCTGTAACTAAGTTACTGCGATTCCCGTGCAACCAAGTTATCAGAACTGAAAACTGTAGACCAAAAGTAAGGATCGCATCCACTGTAACAACTGTAGGGATGTAATAACTCCAGTCGGGGGTCGACAACGGTCGACATCTTGCCACCTACTGTGCTGGTGAGGCGACCTTTGCCGGCGCGCTGTGCTCAGCTGTGACACACATTGGCTGCGAGCACGACGACAATTAGTAACCACTTTCGGCAGACATGAAAAGAAATTCGCCCTCATCCAGGCTCTTCGCCATTTCTTCGCCTCCTTCGCTCCTTCAAACCCCGAAGTAGCTCTAAAGTAGGTTACCCGCTTCTTCCGGAGTTTTCACCGAGGTATTTTTATGATTTGTGGTTTTAATTTGCTCACCTCTTCTTTGCTCTCTTGACTTCTGGTGTCTCCCATCCTCCTCGTTCGTTGTCTGCTCCTCTTGACCTTAATGTTGCGCTCGTTGCGTTGAGGACTTCCTTGCGGGTGTTCGGACGGTTTGTGGCTTGCGGTCGGCCGTCGGCCGCCTGCCGTCTTGACAAGCTGGCTCACCTGATGATATCGAGCGCCCTGCCATTACATTTCCTCCGGCTGCCGGCCTCAATTCGTCGAGGGTGAAGTTGCGGTCGCGGTGAGACGCACCCTTATCAACATCTAGTTAGTTGGTGGTTGGTTGGCTTTAACTTCTTCACCTGGCTTGGTGGTGCGTGCACTTCGTGACTCATTATAACGCATTTTTATTTACAACTTTTCCCTTTTTAATTATGATTAATTCATTATTTTCCAGCTCTGTTCACATCTCACTTACCGTCCCTTCTCATATACCGTTATTTAAACACAATTAGCTGTATAAAGGAAAACCCATCGACAACTTAATTTTGTGTTTTTCGTTCGCGGTTTTCCATACAACATTTTTTGTCACCGTAGTGAGCGCAAAACCCAATATTAACGACTTGAATAATTTTTGCTTTATTCAATTAATGGACTCCATTCTAAAAATAGCTTTTGATCAATTCAGCGAGTTATAAGAGCAAACGACGGCCAAGAGTTCGCAACTATTATTCATCGCATTTTCATTTCAAGAGTTTCTGTGGTACGCACTGAGTACCTCGGCAATAATTCATTAACCGAATGCAATGCTCTGGTGCTGCTGCTCGGCGGAGTGACAGCGAGGACATGAGGGCAGCGGGCGGGTCAGAGTGCAGCACACAAGTTGGGTCGCAGCGTGCAGCGAAACTAGTGAGAAGAAGAGAGCCCAGTAAAGTAACAGCAAAAAAGGCTGCCGGTATTAATGACCAGTCAGTCGCTCAGTCATGCGAGCCGTCCAGCAATCAGTCGCTTAGGCGGTCACACAGGCAGTCCAGGCAGTCGCACTGGCTGACTTGCAGCGAAGCAAACGTGCAGCACAAACAAAATGCTGCATGCGGCAAATGCAATTGTTGAATTTATGTGCGGGTGCAAAAAGCTGCAGAGACAGAGAGAGTGGATGACGACGCTTGCTTGAATTTGTGTGTGTGTGGCTGTGTGTGGGTGTGTGCGCTCGCATGCATGTGTTTGTAGTTTTAAGTGCACTTCCAGTAGCGCCGCCCGAAGCGTTGGCGGCTGTTGTTGCAGCGTGCGGTCATTTTTAATGGAATCAACTACACACGCACGCACGTATTTTATGTTAACCTGGTAGCAAAAACAACACAACAACAGCAACAACAACAACAACAGCAACAACAACAGCAACAACAACTACTACTCTGCAGTCCGTACAACATTTTAATGCTGCCGCTACTGCTGCACTTGCAGGCTTTACGAACAGCATCGCGAAAGTGGCTCGGTTTGCATAACGCAATTGCAACAGGATGCTGCCGTTGCCGCTGCCGTACAAGGGGAGCACCATCTACCCGCACACACACACACACGCACACACACACACACACGCACACACGCGCACACGCGCACACACTCACACACAAGCCTACATTCCTGTGCCTGTTAAATTGCCAATGCGAACATAAAAGCTTCTTCAGCCCCGCCGCTTGTTGTAAATGTTCGTAGCAATGCATTAAATTTACATGCTCGCCTGCCAGTCCACTGCTATGTGTGAGTGTTGCGCTATGCGTACTCGTATTTGTGTGCGTGTTGTTTAGTGCCAGCGGCAGGGTTAGCACATCACTGCTTTCGTAGCAAATGAGCCCGTGGCAGCGGCTTTAATAGAGCTTAAAGTGTTTTCCATACTTTATTTTATCCTGTTTGTCGGTAATAAAATTATTTTGGCAAAGAATTAAATGATTTACCTCTACTTCTACCTCCAGCCCCAGCTGTACCACTCCATTTACACCTCTATTTCCACCTTTAACTCTGCCTTTACCACCAACTTTATCCTCACCTCTACTTTAACTCTACCACTACCTCTACCTCTACCTCTAACTCTACCACTATCTCTAACTCTACTTCTACCTCTACTAACTGTACCTCCACTTCTGTGACTATATTTTCCTGTATCTTCAATTTTACATCTATATCTACCTCCACCTCTAACTCCACCTCTACCTCTAATTTTAACTTTAACTTTATCACTTCCCTCACCTCTTTCTTACCTCTTACTCTACTAGTAATTCTACCTCTACCTGTGATTCTATTTCTATAACCATCTACACCTCTACCTCCACCTTGCTTCTACGTCCTCCCTACCGCTACTTTCACCACCAACTTTACCTTTACCTCCAGTTATACTTCTCCCTCCAACTCTACTATCTCTACAAGCATCTTTACCTCCATCTCTACGTCTACCTTCACCTTCAAGATTACTTCTACCTCCGACTCTGCCTCCACATCTACCTCCATCTCTACCTATATCCACCTCTACTTGTTCTCATATTTCTATCACTAGCTTCACCTCTACCTTTACATCTACCTCTACGTCGACTTATCGACTACCTCAACACGTCTCTGCCTCTCCCTCTACCCACACCTTCACGTGAAGCTCTACCTCAGGCCCTGTCTAGTACACCTCTACTTCTAACAACTCCACCTCAACCTCAAACTCCATCAAAACACAGTAGTGAACTGTAGTATTGTAGATTTTTATATGATTTAGTGTTTTTTAACGAAATAACAATCTGGAGCTACCTTCTAAAACTTCAAATAAGATCTCGACGACCTCTTACGTGACGTTTTCTCGACTCAAATCGATTTTTCAACTTCTAGATGAGAGAAAGAAACACTGCCAGTGGCAGTGACACTAACTTTGGCGGGAATGGAAATGTAAGCCATATTCTCCGCTTACATATTCATTCATTTCGCGTTTTATTACCCGGTTGCGGTGTGGAATTCGAATTCGAAAGTGAAACGAATTCCTGCTGATGCAGGCTGTTCGTACCGGGATTGGATACGGATTGGTTTTTATTGGATGGCGTTGTAATTGAATGGGTTTGCAGGGGCTTTGAATGAGAGTTTGCGTTGAGTGCTGGCAGACGCACCAGCTGACTGGTACGTCAAGTGTCTTTGTTGTTGTTCTGGTTGTTGTTTTTGCTCCATTCCAAAACTTTGTATTAATTATTACTTACTAGGGTTGTCCATCGTGTATTTCCGAAACGCCGAGCAAATTACTCGCGAAAATGTCGAAATGCTAATGCCAACAACCGAATTTCTCATAAATACTGAGTAATTTAAATTTTAGAGGCTCAAAACTGTTGCTGAAATTATGAAGATTTGTGTAATTATTTCAGTGCATAATTTTGGAAGTAAATGTCGATGAAAATTTCTTGTCAGTTGAAACTTTCCATCTGCTTCCCCATGTTTTCCTAGAAGCCACTTAAACGCATTCGCGAGAACCACTAGCGTCGGCCACTCAACGTCGCCCAACTCTTCAACTTCCTGCCCCCTCCGACTCCCTTTCAATCCTTTCCTCCCCTCGCCCTCTCCCCCCATCAATCGTCTAAGTAAAACTGAATTTTTGCTTATGCATGAGTTGTTGCCGTCCGTCGTGGCTGCTGCTGATGCATGCTTTTCAGTCAGCACGAGGTCCTGCGGCCAGGATGCACGCCCCATGAGGGAATTCGGCTAAAAGCTTCTTTGATATGATAAACACTTCGGCAGCGTGGCGGGGCGCGGATGGCTTGAGTCCCAGCGCCCCTCGACATCAACCAGCGCATGGCACGGAATGCTGATTCGTGTGTTGTGAGCTGCATTAACTGGACGAAGGCTATAAAATGCACCAGCAACAGCGACGTTAAAGAATGAACGCAATTTCCTCCGCTGCAGCGAGTGTGCGCTGCTCTGCTCTGCGAAGTAATGCAATTTATACGCCGCGCCGTCGTATTTACGAACGCATTAAAACACTTTTTCGTTGATTAACCCGGTAGCATGAAGTGTGGCTTCAGTGCATCCATCCATCCCTCCAGCCAGCCAGCCAGCCAGCCAGTTATCCCGCTTCTTACAATCGAATGCAAGCGGTTAACGGAGACGGCTAAAAGCTATTGGGATCACACACACAAACACACACACACACACAGACACACGTCTGCCTCATGTTTGCTAAGTCCGGGTTAATTACATTTTAATTTATTAACTCCAAGGATATCATTTATAATGCATTGACGCTGCCTAGTGTAACGGTATCAAAGGATCAAAGGTTAATTGAAGGAAGGATGGAATGAAATTGCGTAGAATCCAGTTACAACTACAACAGCAACAACAACACCTTTGCACTTATGATTTAAACAGGAATTTAAAGATTTCTTAAGATGAGAAACCGATAAAAAACAAGTAGATTTGGATTCCGAAGTTTTCAAGTTTCCCAACTTTCCAACTTTTCTCGGACATTTTTTCGTAGAAGGCAAATATTAGTAAAATAACTTAAATAAAAATATTGATTGTTTACCTCTTCCATACTTCAGTCCTTCCTCCTCAATTTTTGGAAATTCAATCCATTTCGTAGTTTTCTTTCATGGTTTCTCGATTCCGTTTTTCTTCTCTTTTTTAACTCGTTTCGTTTCCCAATTTTAAAATGTTCCACTATCGTTTCCATTTCCATAACGTTTCCATTTCCGTAACGTTTCCATTTCCGTAACGTTATTCAAGGAAAGTCCTGCAAGTCTACTTTCTCTTGCGAAATTAAATTTGCCCGAACGTGGCATTTATTTTTTTCTGCTTGTATTCTCTTTCATTCGAACGAATTTAGTAAGTATGTTTTTACGTACATGTGAGCGTGTTTGCATATTTGTACACGTACGTGTGTGACGGGGGTGTTAATACAGCAAATACCACAAAATCCCCAATTATATCCGAGTATTTAGCAAATTTTGACACGTCGTTATAATTCTCTGCTCATTTAATCAGCAGCAACAAGTACAACAACAACAACAACGAGAACACCAACAATCATTGAACATCCAGCAATAATATTAATAACAACAACAACAACACCAACAGAAACATAAAAATAATGACAATTCATTTATTCATTATGAATGCAAGAATCAAATTTTATCTCTCTTATTATTATTTTACCGTGTGTTGCTGTTGTTGTTGGTGTCGGTGTTGTTGCTGACGTTGTTGTTGCCAATTCCTTTATAGATGTAATTTCGAAGTTAAGCTCCAGCTTTTGCGTTTATTGATTCTCTACTTTTAGCCTTTTTTTGGTGGCATTCTGTCTACGTTGTGCCTTCCTCGAAATGTTGTTTCTATTTTTGTTGTTATTGTTGTCTTTTAACTTATTTTTTTTATTACATAAAGTTAAGCTTTTTTCTGTCCGTCCACCTGTACAATTTAATCTGTATTTGATGCTCTCGCCCCTTCTTCAGTATCCCGTGAATCTTGCTTCGGCAAATCTGGTGCGGAATGAAAACCCGTTCAGACTGAAGCTTTTCAGACTTCAATCGTGCGTTCAAGGATTTGGCCACAAAATTTTATATTAATATTTTTTCTGTGAGGGTGAGAGATTGAGTGTGTTAACGGAGAGAGTTGTTGATGGTGTGTGTGTGTGTGTGTGCTTGCGCTTGTGTGGGCAGAGAGTGTATTTTTAAGCTTATCAATTCGTTGCAAAATGAAAATCTTCACTTCCTCACTCTGCAGCGACGAACACAAAGCGGTTTTTGTTGGATTTTAAGAAATTATTTTGCGGAATCTTTTAATGGGCTTCGTTATAATTGAATGTTTTTCTTTATTTTCGCTGAGTTAAAGAAAACTGAAGACGGAAAAGAAGATTTTAATGTTGTAGGAATTGCAAGGAAGGACAGAAACTGAAGAAGCAAAGAGGATTTGAAGTTAAATTGAAATTACAGATTTTTGATGAGTGAAAATTGTGTATATTTTCTTCTAGTTTTATTTTACATTATTATAAAGAAGAAGTTTTTTACTCCTGTTCTCTGTATAGGAAAAAAATTATACGTAAATTGCTTGTTTTTCTGTGAATTTGAAATCGTTATATTAAATTTAAATTCCTTAAAAACCATCAGAATTCTTTACTCGTTTGATTTCTAAACTCAGTAACTTAACAATTCCTGCATGAATTTGCTAAATCCGTTGCTAGGTAGAAGAAGAAGAAGAAGAGAAGGATATAATTTATGACAGGATAATGAAAAGATACGGAGTATTTTGCACTTCCAGAGCAAGTCGTCTGGATGAATATAAATAATCGCTGAGAGATAAAAAGGCAAACAACAACAACAGCAACTTAAGATATTTTTTAATATATTGAGGAATCTTATTATCATTTCTTTCCTTCCTGTTACAACTGAAAACCCTTAAAGACAGCTAAAACCCTCAAAGAATAAAGGGAAAAAGGACATTCGAGGATGTTCTGCCGACTGCTTCTATTTTTTCACCTTTTCTGAAACATTTTCAGTTTTATATTTTATAATTTCGCTTTTCTCGTCTTTCCGTTTTAAGTTTCTTGTAACGCTTTTCGACGCAAATATGCGAAAATCCTTCGCGTCGCCGTGCAACACACTCCACATTTATATGCATGAATATGTTGCTGCCACAGAAAACTGCCACTGCCACTTCAGCAACAACAACAACTAGCAACAATAGTCACATATGTCATGTGACATTTCTTTTGTGTTTGGTGTTGTTTTTTTCGTTCGTTCTTTTGTCCTCCGCAAATTAAACGAGCCAGAGACCCCTCGAGTTCTGCTATCGCTGAGTATGTGTGGCTCTATATGTGTGTGAGTGTGTGTGTGTGTGTGTGTGTGTGTGTGTGTGTGTGTGTGTGTGTGTGTGTGTGTGTTTGCACGCTTATCCCTTTTTGAGCACGTGATTTACCGTTGCACAGCACTCGTTACTGCTAGTGGAGTTTTTCAAAATTATTATAAATTTTCGCAAATGACGCGACGTCGTCAGCTGGCTGGCTGGCTGAGCTGAGTGTCAGCGAGGCGTAGCTTCCAAGAAGAAGGCGCTGCTGTTGCTGCTGCTGCTTTGGATTTTTTTGTCCCGTATTAGAATTGATATTAAAAGGGAAGAGATAAATAAAGAGGTATAAATAAAACGTGTTACGTGCTGTAAATTTTGATGTCGACGATGGTGACAACTATTAAAACGGGACATTGAATTCGAAAAGATTTTCAGGTGACTTTTTCGTTATATTACGCTGTTGATATAGGAAGGATTTGATGTTATGTAAATTTAAAGAAATATATTATAAAAAGTCGTTGTTCCAGATGACTTCGAACTTCGGTTTTTGCGTGGAATTTTTGGCGTTTTGTTGAGTGAATCCGGTTCTACATTCGATGAGAACGGAAATAAATGATCGCGGCGATTATTAAAATCAATTCAAACAGATTTTAAATAAAATAAAAAAATTAAAAACAAAAAAAAAATAAAAAATTAAATTTAAAAATTCCGTGTTTATTTCATACTGATATCCTTGCAGTCCTCCAAGGAAAATCCTGCTTCACAGCATGCAATTAAAATTGAGAGCAGGGAAATGAAAGAATGGAATCGCAAGAGTGGAATTGAAAGAGAGGAATCGAAAGAGTGAAGTCGAAAGGATGGAATTGAATGGATGCCAACGCGTAATCGAAACTTTACTTTGTCAGCCAAACCGTTTGCGGTGGCAGGACAAGCGGAAGGACGAACGAACAGACGGAACAAAGAAGTCGAACGTCGTCAACGCAGAATATTTGAACGAGTAAACAGCTTCGTGCATCCTTCTCGTTGACGTCTTTTTCTCGTGGTTTTTAATAGCTTGCGAGTTACTTTTTTCTTGAATTCAATCATTTGTAAGATTTTTCAATCTGCGATTTAGTTTTTAGTATATCTTTTCATATTTTTCAAGTTTTTCTTATGAACTCCTCTTGAGTGAGTTTATTTTCTCTATTTGAGAGAATAAATTTCATGTGAAAATTTTATTTTCTCTTTTTATAAGCATTTAAAATTCATTCATGGTTGCCAACTGCTTTGAAAATTGCCAACACAAAACTATTGCGAAAACAATTTTTTCGCTGGCACTTAAAAGGTTTTCACATGATGTGAGGGAAGCAAAAGGGGAGGAACAGCAACAACAACAGCAACAACAACAACAGCAACAACAACAACAACCGCAAAGAAGAAAGGAAACTCAACGAGTGCATAAATAAGGAGCAGCAACAGTAGCAACAACAACAAGAGCAACAATATTCAGAGTACTGCAGACATTTGCTACTCGAAGAAACTCGCTGCGAACAAAAGAGGAGAGCGGAAAAGAGAAAAATAAAAAAACTAAAAATGTAACGCATACTTAAGTCTGGCAACAGCTGCTGAAGCGCTCTCCAGAATCCTTCTTCGCTGATTTTTGTTGCTGCAGCTCGGTGTCGCTGCTGGTTGGTGATGCTGGTCAAATTATTTGCGATGGCAGAAGTTGGCAGAAGTAGCTGCAAATACAAAAAGCAGCAGAGGCAACAACAACAACCGCATCGGCGGCAACAACTACAGCATCAGTGGATACCACAGTAATAATAACAACAACAACAACAACATTAACCAAAACAACAACAAAATAAACAGCAACCAAACTCGTAGTTCTGCAACAATTTGAAGTTCTTATTACTCGTTGTTGTTTTAGTTGTTGTTGTTGCTGCTGCTGCCAACGTCTGTCGTCACATATGCATGCAACATCTAACGAGTTCAAAATTAAATTTCGCTACAGTTTTCACAACGCTTGCATGTTTAGTTTATGTTGCTGCTGGCTTGTGTACGCAACAACACGATGCTGCTCATGACCGCGCGCGCGAGTGCGTGTGTGTGTGTGGTTGTGTGTGTGTGTGTGTATGTGTGTGGTGGGTAAAGGAAAAGCGAGGAAAACAGAGCGACGAAGGAGGAAAGAATCAACATAAATGTGCAGCCTGTTATAAGGCAGAAAAATACAATAATAGCAACAGCAGAAACATCAATTGTCAGCAACATTTTGCAGTTATTGTTGTTAATAGTTTCGTTGGCATTCTTCGAGTTTTTGCCGTTGTTGTTGTTGCTGTTGTTGTTGTTGTTATCATTGGTTGTTATCTTTTTTCCCTATTTTGTAACTCCTTCTCTGCTGGTTTTTATTTCAGTCTTTTCGTTGAGTTGTCGTCGTTATTTTTGCGGTCTTTTCTATTGGTTTTGCTTTAATTAAAAGTTTTAAAGTTGTTGTTGTTGTTGTTTTTGTTGTTGTTGTTGTTGTTGCTGCTGCTGTTGCTGCTACTTTTGTTGTTGTCACACCGCACCGATTCAGCAAAACATTAGCATCGCCGCACAAATCTTGCTTTTCCATTTTCGTTCTTTCCTTTTCGCGTTTAGTTCGTTTTGTACTGGCGAAAATATACCGATATCAACACACACACATATACACACACAATCAAGCGAACTGACACATACACACACATAACACGCACTGCTATTTTAATGTTTAGTTTTTCATGTTTACTAACAATTTTCGTAGTTTTTTTTTCAAATCTATAGCTTTTTGGCAATTTTTTCAGCAGCATTTTTATAAGTTGTATGATTTTCAAGCAATTGTTGTCATCTTTGTTGTTCTTTCGCCTTTGCTTTTGTTGTTCTTGTGTTCGAATAAGACTAACGGAACGAGTGATGATGGCATGACAATTATTTATATGTATGGCATTTAATAAGAAAAAACCAGAATGCTAGCGACCATAAGAAAAACGAGGCACCATCTGCAAATGATTTATTTATTTATAATAATATTTGCAGCTTAGATTTGGGTTTTACTGACGTTTTTTTTTTGCTGTAGAAAAACACAAACGCCAATAAATGGAAACAAATAAGTTCGATGTTGTCGTCATTTCGGTGGTTGCTTCCACTTTGTATTTATAGGGAATCCTTAAGATACTCGTTATTGTATGGAGTGTGTGTGTGTGTGTGTGTGTGTGTGTGTGTTTGTGTGTGGCTGTAGTGTGCAAAATACGCTTACAGTATTTGCTACGTATGCAAATTTTATGGATTACAAGCTTTTCGGAGAAAGAAAAATCGTAATAAATATAAATAAAAAGAAATAAATGCGAATATTTGCAATGCTCGTTCTCAAAACGTGAAGATATAAAAAAATTAGAATTTACCAATATAAACAAACATTGAAAGCTGTGTTTTTTTAAGTCTTTCAGTTTTTTAGCAAAGAATTGGAATTTTTCCGCTAATTATACCCTACATTCGAAGGGAGAGGGTGTATTCACTTTGTTCTTCCGTTTGTAACGCAGAGAAGTAGACGAGATAGATATAGAAAAGTATATATATATTCTTGCTCAGCGTCACCTCCTGAATCGATTTAGCCCTGCCCGTCCATCTGTCTGTCTGTCTGTCTGTCTGTTGAAATCACGAAGACCAAGAGATCTTTTATTAAACTTTTATCATTTTCATCCAGAACTTGGAATTCATGGAAGTATATGAGCGAGGAAGCCAACACAAAGTTGAGTGTATGAGTACTCCTGCCTTCTGAGACTGTTGCCCCCCTCTGGGTCAAATGTAAAAAATTGGCTTCTCGGTTCTAATTTTTGTTTTAAAAGATCGAGCATCTCTTGGTCTTTTATTAAACTTTTATCGTTTTCATCCAGAACTTGGAATTCATGGAAGTATATGAGCGAGGAAGCCAACACAAAGTTGAGTGTATGAGTACTCCTGCCTTCTGAGACTGTTGCCCCCCTCTGGGTCAAATGTAAAAAATTGGCTTCTCGGTTCTAATTTTTGTTTTAAAAGATCGAGCATCTCTTGATCTTTTATCAAACTTTTATCATTTTCATCCAGAACTTGGAATTAATGGAAGTATATGAGCGAGGAAGCCAACACAAAGTTGAGTGTATGAGTACTCCTGCCTTCTGAGACTGTTGCCCCCCTCTGGATCGAAAGTAAAGAATTGCCTTCTCGGTTCCAATTTTTGTTTTAAAAGATCGAGCATCTCTTGGTCTTTTAATAAACTTTTATCATTTTCATCCAGAACTTGGAATTAATGGAAGTATATGAGCGAGGAAGCCAACACAAAGTTGAGTGTATGAGTACTCCTGCCTTCTGAGACTGTTGCCCCCCTCTGGGTCAAATGTAAAAAATTGGCTTCTCGGTTCTAATTTTTGTTTTAAAAGATCGAGCATCTCTTGACCTTTTATCAAACTTTTATCATTTTCATCCAGAACTTGGAATTAATGGAAGTATATGAGCGAGGAAGCCAACACAAAGTTGAGTGTATGAGTACTCCTGCCTTCTGAGACTGTTGCCTCCCTCTGGGTCAAATGTAAAAAATTGGCTTCTCGGTTCTAATTTTTGTTTTAAAAGATCGAGCATCTCTTGACCTTTTATCAAACTTTTATCATTTTCATCCAGAACTTGGAATTAATGGAAGTATATGAGCGAGGAAGCCAACACAAAGTTGAGTGTATGAGTACTCCTGCCTTCTGAGACTGTTGCCCCCTCTGGGTCAAATGTAAAAAATTGGCTTCTCGGTTCTAATTTTTGTTTTAAAAGATCGAGCATCTCTTGACCTTTTATCAAACTTTTATCATTTTCATCCAGAACTTGGAATTAATGGAAGTATATGAGCGAGGAAGCCAACACAAAGTTGAGTGTATGAGTACTCCTGCCTTCTGAGACTGTTGCCCCCCTCTGGGTCAAATGTAAAAAATTGGCTTCTCGGTTCTAATTTTTGTTTTAAAAGATCGAGCATCTCTTGACCTTTTATCAAACTTTTATCGTTTTCATCCAGAACTTGGAATTCATGGAAGTATATGAGCGAGGAAGCCAACACAAAGTTGAGTGTATGAGTACTCCTGCCTTCTGAGACTGTTGCCCCCCTCTGGGTCAAATGTAAAAAATTGGCTTCTCGGTTCTAATTTTTGTTTTAAAAGATCGAGCATCTCTTGATCTTTTATCAAACTTTTATCATTTTCATCCAGAACTTGGAATTAATGGAAGTATATGAGCGAGGAAGCCAACACAAAGTTGAGTGTATGAGTACTCCTGCCTTCTGAGACTGTTGCCCCCCTCTGGGTCAAATGTAAAAAATTGGCTTCTCGGTTCTAATTTTTGTTTTAAAAGATCGAGCATCTCTTGATCTTTTATCAAACTTTTATCATTTTCATCCAGAACTTGGAATTAATGGAAGTATATGAGCGAGGAAGCCAACACAAAGTTGAGTGTATGAGTACTCCTGCCTTCTGAGACTGTTGCCCCCCTCTGGGTCAAATGTAAAAAATTGGCTTCTCGGTTCTAATTTTTGTTTTAAAAGATCGAGCATCTCTTGACCTTTTATCAAACTTTTATCATTTTCATCCAGAACTTGGAATTAATGGAAGTATATGAGCGAGGAAGCCAACACAAAGTTGAGTGTATGAGTACTCCTGCCTTCTGAGACTGTTGCCCCCCTCTGGGTCAAATGTAAAAAATTGGCTTCTCGGTTCTAATTTTTGTTTTAAAAGATCGAGCATCTCTTGGTCTTTTATTAAACTTTTATCGTTTTCATCCAGAACTTGGAATTCATGGAAGTATATGAGCGAGGAAGCCAACACAAAGTTGAGTGTATGAGTACTCCTGCCTTCTGAGACTGTTGCCCCCCTCTGGGTCAAATGTAAAAAATTGGCTTCTCGGTTCTAATTTTTGTTTTAAAAGATCGAGCATCTCTTGATCTTTTATCAAACTTTTATCATTTTCATCCAGAACTTGGAATTAATGGAAGTATATGAGCGAGGAAGCCAACACAAAGTTGAGTGTATGAGTACTCCTGCCTTCTGAGACTGTTGCCCCCCTCTGGGTCAAATGTAAAAAATTGGCTTCTCGGTTCTAATTTTTGTTTTAAAAGATCGAGCATCTCTTGACCTTTTATCAAACTTTTATCATTTTCATCCAGAACTTGGAATTAATGGAAGTATATGAGCGAGGAAGCCAACACAAAGTTGAGTGTATGAGTACTCCTGCCTTCTGAGACTGTTACCCCCCTCTGCGTCAAATGTAAAAAATTGGCTTCTCGGTTCTAATTTTGCTTTTAAAAGATCGAGCATCTCTTGGTCTTTTATTAAACTTTTATCGTTTTCATCCAGAACTTGGAATTCATGGAAGTATATGAGCGAGGAAGCCAACACAAAGTTGAGTGTATGAGTACTCCTGCCTTCTGAGACTGTTACCCCCCTCTGCGTCAAATGTAAAAAATTGGCTTCTCGGTTCTAATTTTTGTTTTAAAAGATCGAGCATCTCTTGACCTTTTATCAAACTTTTATCATTTTCATCCAGAACTTGGAATTAATGGAAGTATATGAGCGAGGAAGCCAACACAAAGTTGAGTGTATGAGTACTCCTGCCTTCTGAGACTGTTGCCCCCCCTCTGGGTCAAATGTAAAAAATTGGCTTCTCGGTTCTAATTTTTGTTTTAAAAGATCGAGCATCTCTTGGTCTTTTATTAAACTTTTATCGTTTTCATCCAGAACTTGGAATTAAAAAATTGGCTTCTCGGTTCTAATTTTGCTTTTAAAAGATCGAGCATCTCTTGGTCTTTTATTAAACTTTTATCGTTTTCATCCAGAACTTGGAATTAATGGAAGTATATGAGCGAGGAAGCCAACACAAAGTTGAGTGTATGAGTACTCCTGCCTTCTGACACTGTTGCCCCCCTCTGGGTCAAATGTAAAAAATTGGCTTCTCGGTTCTAATTTTTGTTTTAAAAGATCGAGCATCTCTTGACCTTTTATCAAACTTTTATCATTTTCATCCAGAACTTGGAATTAATGGAAGTATATGAGCGAGGAAGCCAACACAAAGTTGAGTGTATGAGTACTCCTGCCTTCTGAGACTGTTGCCCCCCTCTGGGTCAAATGTAAAAAATTGGCTTCTCGGTTCTAATTTTTGTTTTAAAAGATCGAGCATCTCCTGATCTTTTACCAAACTTTTATCATTTTCATCCAGAACTTGGAATTAATGGAAGTATATGAGCGAGGAAGCCAACACAAAGTTGAGTGTATGAGTACTCCTGCCTTCTGAGACTGTTGCCCCCCTCTGGATCAAATGTAAAAAATTGGCTTCTCGGTTCTAATTTTTGTTTTAAAAGATCGAGCATCTCCTGATCTTTTATCAAACTTTTATCATTTTCATCCAGAACTTGGAATTAATGGAAGTATATGAGCGAGGAAGCCAACACAAAGTTGAGTGTATGAGTACTCCTGCCTTCTGAGACTGTTGCCCCCCTCTGGGTCAAATGTAAAAAATTGGCTTCTCGGTTCTAATTTTTGTTTTAAAAGATCGAGCATCTCTTGACCTTTTATCAAACTTTTATCATTTTCATCCAGAACTTGGAATTAATGGAAGTATATGAGCGAGGAAGCCAACACAAAGTTGAGTGTATGAGTACTCCTGCCTTCTGAGACTGTTGCCCCCCCTCTGGGTCAAATGTAAAAAATTGGCTTCTCGGTTCTAATTTTTGTTTTAAAAGATCGAGCATCTCTTGGTCTTTTATTAAACTTTTATCGTTTTCATCCAGAACTTGGAATTAATGGAAGTATATGAGCGAGAAAGCCAACACAAAGTTGAGTGTATGAGTACTCCTGCCTTCTGAGACTGTTGCCCCCCTCTGGGTCAAATGTAAAAAATTGGCTTCTCGGTTCTAATTTTGCTTTTAAAAGATCGAGCATCTCTTGGTCTTTTATTAAACTTTTATCGTTTTCATCCAGAACTTGGAATTCATGGAAGTATATGAGCGAGAAAGCCAAGACAAAGTTGAGTGTATGAGTACTCCTGCCTTCTGAGACTGTTGCCCCCCTCTGGATCGAAAGTAAAGAATTGCCTTCTCGGTTCCAATTTTTGTTTTAAAAGATCGAGCATCTCTTGGTCTTTTATTAAACTTTTATCGTTTTCATCCAGAACTTGGAATTCATGGAAGTATATGAGCGAGAAAGCCAAGACAAAGTTGAGTGTATGAGTACTCCTGCCTTCTGAGACTGTTGCCCCCCTCTGGATCGAAAGTAAAGAATTGCCTTCTCGGTTCCAATTTTTGTTTTAAAAGATCGAGCATCTCTTGGTCTTTTAATAAACTTTTATCATTTTCATCCAGAACTTGGAATTAATGGAAGTATATGAGCGAGGAAGCCAACACAAAGTTGAGTGTATGAGTACTCCTGCCTTCTGAGACTGTTGCCCCCCTCTGGATCAAATGTAAAAAATTGGCTTCTCGGTTCTAATTTTTGTTTTAAAAGATCGAGCATCTCCTGATCTTTTATCAAACTTTTATCATTTTCATCCAGAACTTGGAATTAATGGAAGTATATGAGCGAGGAAGCCAACACAAAGTTGAGTGTATGAGTACTCCTGCCTTCTGAGACTGTTGCCCCCCTCTGGGTCGAAAGTAAAGAATTGCCTTCTCGGTTCCAATTTTTGTTTTAAAAGATCGAGCATCTCTTGGTCTTTTAATAAACTTTTATCATTTTCATCCATAACTTGGAATTCATGGAAGTATATGAGCGAGGAAGCCAACACAAAGTTGAGTGTATGAGTACTCCTGCCTTCTGAGACTGTTACCCCCCTCTGCGTCAAATGTAAAAAATTGGCTTCTCGGTTCTAATTTTTGTTTTAAAAGATCGAGCATCTCTTGACCTTTTATCAAACTTTTATCATTTTCATCAAGAACTTGGAATTCATGGAAGTATATGAGCGAGGAAGCCAACACAAAGTTGAGTGTATGAGTACTCCTGCCTTCTGAGACTGTTGCCCCCCTCTGGGTCAAATGTAAAAAATTGGCTTCTCGGTTCTAATTTTTGTTTTAAAAGATCGAGCATCTCTTGACCTTTTATCAAACTTTTATCATTTTCATCCAGAACTTGGAATTAATGGAAGTATATGAGCGAGGAAGCCAACACAAAGTTGAGTGTATGAGTACTCCTGCCTTCTGAGACTGTTGCCTCCCTCTGGGTCAAATGTAAAAAATTGGCTTCTCGGTTCTAATTTTGCTTTTAAAAGATCGAGCATCTCTTGGTCTTTTATTAAACTTTTATCGTTTTCATCCAGAACTTGGAATTCATGGAAGTATATGAGCGAGAAAGCCAACACAAAGTTGAGTGTATGAGTACTCCTGCCATCTGAGACTGTTGCCCCCCAGTGGAACAAATGTAAAAAATTGGCTTCTCGGTTCTAATTTTTGTGTTAAAAGATCGAGCATCTCTTGGTCTTTTATTAGACTTTTATCGTTTTCATCCAGAACTTGGAATTAATGGAAGTATATGAGCGAGAAAGCCAACACAAAGTTGAGTGTATGAGTACTCCTGCCTTCTGAGACTGTTGCCCCCCTCTGGGTCAAATGTAAAAAATTGGCTACTCGGTTCTAATTTTGCTTTTAAAAGATCGAGCATCTCTTGGTCTTTTATTAAACTTTTATCGTTTTCATCCAGAACTTGGAATTCATGGAAGTATATGAGCGAGGAAGCCAACACAAAGTTGAGTGTATGAGTACTCCTGCCATCTGAGACTGTTGCCCCCCAGTGGAACAAATGTAAAAAATTGGCTTCTCGGTTCTAATTTTTGTGTTAAAAGATCGAGCATCTCTTGGTCTTTTATTAAACTTTTATCGTTTTCATCCAGAACTTGGAATTAATGGAAGTATATGAGCGAGAAAGCCAACACAAAGTTGAGTGTATGAGTACTCCTGCCTTCTGAGACTGTTGCCCCCCTCTGGGTCAAATGTAAAAAATTGGCTACTCGGTTCTAATTTTGCTTTTAAAAGATCGAGCATCTCTTGGTCTTTTATTAAACTTTTATCGTTTTCATCCAGAACTTGGAATTCATGGAAGTATATGAGCGAGGAAGCCAACACAAAGTTGAGTGTATGAGTACTCCTGCCTTCTGAGACTGTTGCCCCCCTCTGGGTCAAATGTAAAAAATTGGCTTCTCGGTTCTAATTTTTGTTTTAAAAGATCGAGCATCTCTTGGTCTTTTATTAAACTTTTATCGTTTTCATCCAGAACTTGGAATTAATGGAAGTATATGAGCGAGGAAGCCAACACAAAGTTGAGTGTATGAGTACTCCTGCCTTCTAAGACTGTTGCCCCCCTCTGGGTCAAATGTAAAAAATTGGCTTCTCGGTTCTAATTTTTGTTTTAAAAGATCAAACATCTCTTGGTCTTTTATTAAACTTTTATCGTTTTCATCCAGAACTTGGAATTAATGGAAGTATATGAGCGAGGAAGCCAATACAAAGTTGAGTGTATGAGTACTCCTGCCTTCTGAGACTGTTGCCACCCTCTGGGTCAAATGTAAAAAATTGGCTTCTCGGTTCTAATTTTTGTTTTAAAAGATCGAGCATCTCTTGGTCTTTTATTAAACTTTTATCGTTTTCATCCAGAACTTGGAATTCATGGAAGTATATGAGCGAGGAAGCCAACACAAAGTTGAGTGTATGAGTACTCCTGCCATCTGAGACTGTTGCCCCCCTCTGGGTCAAATGTAAAAAATTGGCTTCTCGGTTCTAATTTTGCTTTTAAAAGATCGAGCATCTCTTGGTCTTTTATTAAACTTTTATCGTTTTCATCCAGAACTTGGAATTAATGGAAGTATATGAGCGAGAAAGCCAACACAAAGTTGAGTGTATGAGTACTCCTGCCATCTGAGACTGTTGCCCCCCAGTGGAACAAATGTAAAAAATTGGCTTCTCGGTTCTAATTTTTGTGTTAAAAGATCGAGCATCTCTTGGTCTTTTATTAGACTTTTATCGTTTTCATCCAGAACTTGGAATTAATGGAAGTATATGAGCGAGAAAGCCAACACAAAGTTGAGTGTATGAGTACTCCTGCCTTCTGAGACTGTTGCCCCCCTCTGGGTCAAATGTAAAAAATTGGCTACTCGGTTCTAATTTTGCTTTTAAAAGATCGAGCATCTCTTGGTCTTTTATTAAACTTTTATCGTTTTCATCCAGAACTTGGAATTAATGGAAGTATATGAGCGAGAAAGCCAACACAAAGTTGAGTGTATGAGTACTCCTGCCATCTGAGACTGTTGCCCCCCAGTGGAACAAATGTAAAAAATTGGCTTCTCGGTTCTAATTTTTGTGTTAAAAGATCGAGCATCTCTTGGTCTTTTATTAAACTTTTATCGTTTTCATCCAGAACTTGGAATTAATGGAAGTATATGAGCGAGGAAGCCAACACAAAGTTGAGTGTATGAGTACTCCTGCCTTCTGAGACTGTTGCCCCCCTCTGGGTCAAATGTAAAAAATTGGCTTCTCGGTTCTAATTTTTGTTTTAAAAGATCGAGCATCTCTTGGTCTTTTATTAAACTTTTATCGTTTTCATCCAGAACTTGGAATTAATGGAAGTATATGAGCGAGGAAGCCAACACAAAGTTGAGTGTATGAGTACTCCTGCCTTCTAAGACTGTTGCCCCCCTCTGGGTCAAATGTAAAAAATTGGCTTCTCGGTTCTAATTTTTGTTTTAAAAGATCAAACATCTCTTGGTCTTTTATTAAACTTTTATCGTTTTCATCCAGAACTTGGAATTAATGGAAGTATATGAGCGAGGAAGCCAATACAAAGTTGAGTGTATGAGTACTCCTGCCTTCTGAGACTGTTGCCACCCTCTGGGTCAAATGTAAAAAATTGGCTTCTCGGTTCTAATTTTTGTTTTAAAAGATCGAGCATCTCTTGGTCTTTTATTAAACTTTTATCGTTTTCATCCAGAACTTGGAATTCATGGAAGTATATGAGCGAGGAAGCCAACACAAAGTTGAGTGTATGAGTACTCCTGCCATCTGAGACTGTTGCCCCCCTCTGGGTCAAATGTAAAAAATTGGCTTCTCGGTTCTAATTTTGCTTTTAAAAGATCGAGCATCTCTTGGTCTTTTATTAAACTTTTATCGTTTTCATCCAGAACTTGGAATTAATGGAAGTATATGAGCGAGAAAGCCAACACAAAGTTGAGTGTATGAGTACTCCTGCCATCTGAGACTGTTGCCCCCCAGTGGAACAAATGTAAAAAATTGGCTTCTCGGTTCTAATTTTTGTGTTAAAAGATCGAGCATCTCTTGGTCTTTTATTAGACTTTTATCGTTTTCATCCAGAACTTGGAATTAATGGAAGTATATGAGCGAGAAAGCCAACACAAAGTTGAGTGTATGAGTACTCCTGCCTTCTGAGACTGTTGCCCCCCTCTGGGTCAAATGTAAAAAATTGGCTACTCGGTTCTAATTTTGCTTTTAAAAGATCGAGCATCTCTTGGTCTTTTATTAAACTTTTATCGTTTTCATCCAGAACTTGGAATTCATGGAAGTATATGAGCGAGGAAGCCAACACAAAGTTGAGTGTATGAGTACTCCTGCCATCTGAGACTGTTGCCCCCCAGTGGAACAAATGTAAAAAATTGGCTTCTCGGTTCTAATTTTTGTGTTAAAAGATCGAGCATCTCTTGGTCTTTTATTAAACTTTTATCGTTTTCATCCAGAACTTGGAATTAATGGAAGTATATGAGCGAGAAAGCCAACACAAAGTTGAGTGTATGAGTACTCCTGCCTTCTGAGACTGTTGCCCCCCTCTGGGTCAAATGTAAAAAATTGGCTACTCGGTTCTAATTTTGCTTTTAAAAGATCGAGCATCTCTTGGTCTTTTATTAAACTTTTATCGTTTTCATCCAGAACTTGGAATTCATGGAAGTATATGAGCGAGGAAGCCAACACAAAGTTGAGTGTATGAGTACTCCTGCCTTCTGAGACTGTTGCCCCCCTCTGGGTCAAATGTAAAAAATTGGCTTCTCGGTTCTAATTTTGCTTTTAAAAGATCGAGCATCTCTTGGTCTTTTATTATACTTTTATCGTTTTCATCCAGAACTTGGAATTAATGGAAGTATATGAGCGAGGAAGCCAACACAAAGTTGAGTGTATGAGTACCCCTGCCTTCTGAGACTGTTGCCCCCCTCTGGGTCAAATGTAAAAAATTGGCTTCTCGGTTCTAATTTTGCTTTTAAAAGATCGAGCATCTCTTGGTCTTTTATTAAACTTTTATCGTTTTCATCCAGAACTTGGAATTCATGGAAGTATATGAGCGAGGAAGCCAACACAAAGTTGAGTGTATGAGTACTCCTGCCTTCTGAGACTGTTGCCCCCCTCTGGGTCAAATGTAAAAAATTGGCTTCTCGGTTCTAATTTTGCTTTTAAAAGATCGAGCATCTCTTGGTCTTTTATTAAACTTTTATCGTTTTCATCCAGAACTTGGAATTAATGGAAGTATATGACCGAGGAAGCCAACACAAAGTTGAGTGTATGAGTACTCCTGCCTTCTGAGACTGTTGCCCCCCTCTGGGTCAAATGTAAAAAATTGGCTTCTCGGTTCTAATTTTTGTTTTAAAAGATCGAGCATCTCTTGGTCTTTTATTAAACTTTTATCGTTTTCATCCAGAACTTGGAATTCATGGAAGTATATGAGCGAGGAAGCCAACACAAAGTTGAGTGTATGAGTACTCCTGCCTTCTGAGACTGTTGCCCCCCTCTGGATCAAATGTAAAAAATTGGCTTCTCGGTTCTAATTTTGCTTTTAAAAGATCGAGCATCTCTTGGTCTTTTATTAAACTTTTATCGTTTTCATCCAGAACTTGGAATTCATGGAAGTATATGAGCGAGGAAGCCAACACAAAGTTGAGTGTATGAGTACTCCTGCCTTCTGAGACTGTTGCCCCCCTCTGGGTCAAATGTAAAAAATTGGCTTCTCGGTTCTAATTTTGCTTTTAAAAGATCGAGCATCTCTTGGTCTTTTATTAAACTTTTATCGTTTTCATCCAGAACTTGGAATTCATGGAAGTATATGAGCGAGGAAGCCAACACAAAGTTGAGTGTATGAGTACTCCTGCCTTCTGAGACTGTTGCCCCCCTCTGGGTCAAATGTAAAAAATTGGCTTCTCGGTTCTAATTTTGCTTTTAAAAGATCGAGCATCTCTTGGTCTTTTATTAAACTTTTATCGTTTTCATCCAGAACTTGGAATTAATGGAAGTATATGACCGAGGAAGCCAACACAAAGTTGAGTGTATGAGTACTCCTGCCTTCTGAGACTGTTGCCCCCCTCTGGGCCAAATGTAAAAAATTGGCTTCTCGGTTCTAATTTTGCTTTTAAAAGATCGAGCATCTCTTGGTCTTTTATTAAACTTTTATCGTTTTCATCCAGAACTTGGAATTCATGGAAGTATATGAGCGAGGAAGCCAACACAAAGTTGAGTGTATGAGTACTCCTGCCTTCTGAGACTGTTGCCCCCCTCTGGATCAAATGTAAAAAATTGGCTTCTCGGTTCTAATTTTGCTTTTAAAAGATCGAGCATCTCTTGGTCTTTTATTAAACTTTTATCGTTTTCATCCAGAACTTGGAATTCATGGAAGTATATGAGCGAGGAAGCCAACACAAAGTTGAGTGTATGAGTACTCCTGCCTTCTGAGACTGTTGCCCCCCTCTGGGTCAAATGTAAAAAATTGGCTACTCGGTTCTAATTTTGCTTTTAAAAGATCGAGCATCTCTTGGTCTTTTATTAAACTTTTATCGTTTTCATCCAGAACTTGGAATTCATGGAAGTATATGAGCGAGGAAGCCAACACAAAGTTGAGTGTATGAGTACTCCTGCCTTCTGAGACTGTTGCCCCCCTCTGGGTCAAATGTAAAAAATTGGCTTCTCGGTTCTAATTTTGCTTTTAAAAGATCGAGCATCTCTTGGTCTTTTATTAAACTTTTATCGTTTTCATCCAGAACTTGGAATTCATGGAAGTATATGAGCGAGGAAGCCAACACAAAGTTGAGTGTATGAGTACTCCTGCCTTCTGAGACTGTTGCCCCCCTCTGGGTCAAATGTAAAAAATTGGCTTCTCGGTTCTAATTTTTGTTTTAAAAGATCGAGCATCTCTTGGTCTTTTATTAAACTTTTATCGTTTTCATCCAGAACTTGGAATTAATGGAAGTATATGAGCGAGGAAGCCAACACAAAGTTGAGTGTATGAGTACTCCTGCCTTCTGAGACTGTTGCCCCCCTCTGGGTCGAAAGTAAAGAAGTGCCTTCTCGGTTCCAATTTTTGTTTTAAAAGATCGAGCATCTCTTGGTCTTTTATTAAACTTTTATCGTTTTCATCCAGAACTTGGAATTCATGGAAGTATATGAGCGAGGAAGCCAACACAAAGTTGTGTGTATGAGTACTCCTGCCTTCTGAGACTGTTGCCCCCCTCTGGGTCAAATGTAAAAAATTGGCTTCTCGGTTCTAATTTTGCTTTTAAAAGATCGAGCATCTCTTGGTCTTTTATTAAACTTTTATCGTTTTCATCCAGAACTTGGAATTCATGGAAGTATATGAGCGAGGAAGCCAACACAAAGTTGAGTGTATGAGTACTCCTGCCTTCTGAGACTGTTGCCCCCCTCTGGGTCAAATGTAAAAAATTGGCTTCTCGGTTCTAATTTTTGTTTTAAAAGATCGAGCATCTCTTGGTCTTTTATTAAACTTTTATCGTTTTCATCCAGAACTTGGAATTAATGGAAGTATATGAGCGAGGAAGCCAACACAAAGTTGAGTGTATGAGTACTCCTGCCTTCTGAGACTGTTGCCCCCCTCTGGGTCGAAAGTAAAGAAGTGCCTTCTCGGTTCCAATTTTTGTTTTAAAAGATCGAGCATCTCTTGGTCTTTTAATAAACTTTTATCATTATCATCCAGAACTTGGAATTCATGGAAGTATATGAGCGAGGAAGCCAACACAAAGTTGAGTATATGAGTACTCCTGCCTTCTGAGACTGTTGCCCCCCTCTGGGTCGAAAGTAAAGAATTGCCTTCTCGGTTCCAATTTTTGTTTTAAAAGATCGAGCATCTCTTGGTCTTTTAATAAACTTTTATCATTTTCATCCATAACTTGGAATTCATGGAAGTATATGAGCGAGAAAGCCAACACAAAGTTGAGTATATGAGTACTCCTGCCTTCTGAGACTGTTGCTCCCCTCTGGGTCAACATTTAGATTTCGGCCAGGCCGAAGACAACACTTTTACTTGTGTTATATATTTACGCATTTTTAAATATTTTTCCCTATTATTTATAAGCTATAATTCATTATATTTAATTTATTTTTGCTTTCGTTTGTCTTCTTCCCGCCTTCTGCTAACATTTGTATTTTCATTTTGTCTCTGTCTTCCTTTCCTTCTTGGTTTTCTTCTTATTTTGCATTCATTCCTCTCTGAAAAACAAAATTAAATGAAAACAAAAGCTGACTTCCTTACAATTCTTATTCAGCAGCCGCATCTTCAGCTCAACTCGAGCTGTCGCGTTACTTCCGTCCACTGATTATCCGGATGCGTTCGCTATCGTCATTTCCGGTCGTCGCGGCGTCAATGAAGCGCATTGAATGCTGCCGCCTTCCTCGTCTTTTTTCTAGAAAAACAAGCGCTGCCGTTCACAAATCTCGCGAATTTAATTAAATTTCAGCTTCCTCACTTCCGGCTTGTAAACTTTTTCCTGCAGATTCTCGCTTTCTTTTAGATTCATTATATTAAATTTGTTTGTTTGATTTTTTTGCCACTTCTGCAAATTAAAGTCTAACAAAACTAACAAAAATTTTATATTGTTATCCTTGTGTTCAAAGTTGCTTGGAAAAAATGTTGCGCGGAATGAGCAAAAGGTTGCAATTTATTTTGTAGTTAATAAAATACCCAAAATTTTTTCTCAAGTTTCTACGTGAAAATGAAATTCGTTGAGGAAAGAGAGAATTTTAATGAAAACAGAAAAACAAAACAAAACGTTTTACATCCTGATACCCTTTTTTTTTTATATTTTCGTTGGAAATCCTTTTAAATAACAATCAAAGAAACAAATTTTCCTGACATCGCATTTAAAGGAGTGTGAAGAAATTGGAAAAAAGGACTAAAAAAGCAAAAAACTGCTGCAATCTGCACGTAATTAGATTTGCTGCACGGAGTGAACGGTTTGCCTTTAATTGCTTCGGCGAGCGCGATTCAGTTGGTGGCTTTAATGAGGGTCGAAACGTTGGGATTAATTCCGTCTAAGGCTTCCATTCTTCAGATTGCCTACTCGTTATTAAGGTTGAGTGCGGTCGAGCTGAAGAGTGCGATCTAATCTCGTCAAATATCCTTAAAATTAAATATATTGAAATGAAAAGATGAAGAAATTTTAAAAATAAACTAAGAGAATCCTGAATTCATAAATAATTGCTTCAATTAATATTTTTATCAGCTACTTTCAACCTGATGGCGTGTAATTTTAAATAAATTTAATTTAACATTTAATTCCTCGTGACTGCACGAAATGGCTTCAATAAATTGTACATTTTTTCCATCTCATTCTGCTGAAGTTCATGCATGACGTGACCTCACCTTTCGCAGGCTGCAACCGCGCAGGACGCATCGTGAACTGCAGCGAAGCCGAAAAAAGACTCCCTCGCTTTAATTTGAATTTTGAATTTGTTCCAGCCATTGCAGTTGAAATTAATGAGCAATTGTGATTGTTGTTGTTGTTGTTGGTGGTGTTGTTGTTATTGTAGTTGTTGCTTCATTATTGTTGTTAGTTTGGTTTCCATTTTTACTTGTCACAGCAGTCTCAAGGGATGCGCAGGATATTTAAAAATTTGGTTGTTCTAACATCCCTGTCGATCTTTTCTGTTTACATTGTTGTTGTTGTTGTTGTTTATGTTGTTGTTTTGTTGTTTGGTTGTTGTTGTCGTTCTTCCGTTGTTGCCATTTTCGACACAGCTGCTGATTTCTGTTGTTGTAGTCGTCGCAGCAGTTTGTTGTTGTTGTTGCTCAATTGTTTTTGTTGCCATATTTTTGTTGTTGTTGCCATTGTTTTTGTTGTTGTTTTCGTTTTTTTTTTTTCGTACTTCTGATACCACCGACAACAATTTAAAACCAACTTCACGCACAAAATACGAGCAACACATAAATAACCCGACTTTTGTGTTGTTTTTGTTTTTGAGAACAGAGTTGTTTTTGTTTTAGCAGTATCCGATTTAAAGTTAACGCCTTTGTTGTTGCTGTTAATTCACCCCGCAAACATTCACACGCACGAGTATTTAAGCGAATACATTGTATCACGGCTGCCAGGGTTGCCAAAAGATTTTAATTTCCTCCAAATTCCTCTATGATACGTGAAACAACGAAGTAAATTTCGTTTTTATTGTTTCGTTTTTGAGTCTGCTCTTGTCATTGTTGTTGTTGTTATCTTTCATTATAGATGGGAATTAAAATTTAAATTAAAATCTACATAGAAAATAAACAAGGGGAAATAAATTTATGTTGTTGTTGTTGTTCTATGGCCATTGTTATTGTATGGTCATTGTTTGTGACGTTATGTTGTATTTGTTGTTGTTTTTGTTGCTGTTCTCTTTTATTATGACTACCTGCTAAATTCAAACTGTCAAATCTGTGATTAAGATTTCAAAGCAACAATCTAATGCGGGCAAAATTATTGAAAAGTTGTATTTGTATAATAAAACGAAAACACATCCAAAATATTTATATCGTTTCCGGGTATTTTTGGCAAAGCTTCGCAGGCAACATAGACAATTTAATCTTAGTTTGAATTTCAGCGTGTTGGTAACTCTCATGATCACAAAAATTCCCAAATCTCCTCAAAAAATTCCAAAATCCCAAAATCCCATGAAAAATCCCCACAAAAATCCCCAAATCCACACAAAAATTTTCCAATTCTCACAAAAATTCCAAAATCAATGAAAAAATCACATGAAAAATCCCCAAAGTCTAAGGAAAAAACCCCAAAAAAATCCCCGGATCCCCACAAAATCTTCCTATCCCCACAAAAGACTGGGGATTTTTGTGTGGATTTTTTCATGGGATTTGGGGATTTTTCGTTTCGAGACGCCTTTATTGTTAATAAGATGCTGAGTGAATTTTTAATAATTTTGAAGTCAATTTAAAACGTGCAAAGACAAAAATACTTCCAACACCAACACCAACATACACACACATATATTAGTTATACATAAATACATACATAGAAAAATACACACACACACACGATTACGCACCCACCCACAAATGCCATGTTGTTGGTCTACCAACTCCCTACCAACTTGAAGTTCTTTTAACCTACTAATCACCCCTTCCGTCCCCACCGCTTACCGCACCCACAAAAAAACCAAAGCAATAAAATTTCGAATTCCCTACATTAAGAATTGAATTGCAGCGAATCGCGAATGCGCGCTCTGCCTTCAGCAAGCAATTCTGTAAAACCGAGAAGCTGCTTCGGAAGCGCTTTTCCAAGCTCGCTCACCCCGTAGCGCTCATTTCACGTCCTCAACGAACCCGTGCCGCCTCCTACCACCCGCTTACGATTCGCCGGAAGGCTCTCCATCCTTCGAAAGGTAGTTATTTTTCGTGTGCTACGTGAGGGATTTTTTGCTTCTTCTCTCATCCCTCTAATTTTTTATTGCTGGTGGTAGACGGGGCATAATGATGACGTGAAGGTGTGATGGTCTTCTGTATTTCGGCTTCCGGAAGGAGCGAATTGCGAGTGGCAACAACAACAACAACAACTACTACAACATCAACAACCAACAATAAATTCAGCAGCATCTACATAAGTTTCCAACGCCTGAAATACAACGTGCTCACCAGTCAGCAGCGCGCCGAAGTAATAAATTTTAAAGTGAAGCAAAACACCTTCAGCGCATCTGTTTAGCTGGCATTGAGAAGCGTAAAGGGTATAGAAATTAAAAAAATCAAGGCGTAAAAATACGTGCTGGCAACACTGCTCATAAAAATTAAAAAAAAGAAAGCCAATGTAAAATATTCAAATTTATACTGTTCCCAGAAAGTTAAATTAAAATTTTACATAACGTATATAAATTAAAATCTTTAAAATTAGATTTTATCAATTATAAAGTTAGATATAATGGAAATTGTTTTTTGGATATTTTTCTCCTATAGAAAAACTTCCTCACTCTACGAGAACCTTCTCCACTTTATGGCGAATTAATCAAATAATAAGGCGAATTTTACAAATATCAAGCCAATTTTTCTAACTGTGCAGCGAATTTTCCCCGTTCGGCAGCGAAAGTTTTAAATTTTTTTTTCTACAGCGAAATTTTGCAACGAATCTTTATAGCGATATTTTCCTACTTTATAGTGAAACTTACAAAACTTTTACCCAAGTTTATCACAAACAATATTGATTTCACCCAACTCTGTTGTGTTAGGGAAATTCCCAACTCTTTAGAAAAATTTCCTCACCTTCTAGCAGATCTTCCCTAGCGTGTAGAGGGGTGAAATTTATCCATTTCAATGCAATATTTCTCCTCCTTATAGCGCTTAACTTTCCCAATATGCTGTTAAATTCCACATTTCCGTAGCGAATTATCTCCATGTTATAGCGAAACTTCCCAATCCTTCAGAGATATTTCCCCATCATATAGTAAAATTTCCTAAATATGCAAGGAAGTTTCAATCGGTACCGAAATTTGCCCATCTGACAATAAGGTTTTCGGGAATTTAGCTATATTTGTACATGTTTGGGTTTTAAACCGTTTTTAATGTTAATATTTTATAAAGCAATAATTAAAATAAAATTTGCCATTTATTTTTAACAATTTAAAGAATTTTATAAAGATGTTCTTTATTTTCTAGAAATTTCTGAGTATAAAATTAAGAATAATCGCCTCAGAGGCAAGAAATTCCACAGTAATTTCGAAAAGAAAAAAAGTTCAGAAAAAACAAAGATATTTTAAGGCTCAACTTCAACCACCCACGCCACTCAAGAAGAGGAAGAAGAGAGGTGACGAATTTCGCGGCTAAAAGAACAAAGCATTAACTGCAAATAATTCAACGCAGAGATTTTCCCTTCTCTTTCTTCTCAAGTGCCGTCCCCATTATGTATAAGAAAAGTGGGGAGAAAACTAATTTGCATAATTCTTTTATTTTTTCTTTTGCAAACAAATTTATTTTTTCTCGCTGATGCTTACAGTTTTCCTTTTCTTTTTGAAGGAAATGCTTTATCCAGGAGAGATAAGATAGAAATCAGCGCCTGTAGTTGGTACAGTAGGGCAAATCAAATGTATGGCGATTTAGAAGGGAAAAAAGCGACAAAGAGGGGTGCTGAGCATCCAGCAGCTGGTATTTTTAATAAATTGTGGCCACTTTCGCTCGGTTGGCTTTGAGTATTACGATGTTGGGACCGACCGACCGACCCTCTTCTTTCACTATATATAAATTTATGTTACCGCATTCTATTTATATCCACGCGATTCTTTTAATTTTAATGAATTTTTATTTCTTATTGGAGAAAGAGAGAGAAGAAGAGAGAGAGATAGGGAGAGATAGAGAGAGAGAGAGTTAAGAATGTCAAGAGAAAAGGTTAGAATTTCCTAGAAATAAAACAGAGATGCAAACAAAAATATTAAAATTAAGCAAAAATTCTCTCATGAATCAAAGGATAAAAACTGTAAGAGGATCGCGCTGTGGCAGTTTAAGAGCACCACCATCTCCACCAGCAACAGCCGCGGCTTCACAGTTGCCTGCAGCGAATGGCAAGTATTAAATGCAACAAGAAACTGGAAAAGAAGAGACTGTGGAAGAACAACAAGAGCTACGCCGAACCGTATCAAGGACACACTGTAGCGTAGAGCCGCCTGAGCCTTGCACGTTGCAGATAAGGGATTAAGAGAAGTTGAAAGTATGTTGCTGGCAACAGTTGAGCAGCAACCGGTTTGCATATCTTATTTTTTCGTCTCTTCTCTGGCATACAATTTACAATTGCGCATATCCTGTCATATGAGTGCCGGGATATCCTCTGCGAATAATACTCGGCTCCTTGTTAAGCTAGGAGTGAAGATCCCATGTGTGAGTTGAGATGGGCTCGTGTTACGGACTGTGAATGTATGTGTTGATGAAAGTAAGCGTGTATGTGTGTGTGAGAGAGAGAGAGAGAGTGCCACGGTGCTTGGTATGTAAAATAGTTATAATCATTAAAATGTTCAGCCTCCGTTCGTATTTCTGCTTTTTCATTCCACTGCAGTCCTGCTTGGATTGTTTGTGTGGGTATAAATATATGTGCGCGTGTGTGTGTGTAGGTTAGTGTTTCTTATCTCCTTACAACAATTTCTATGAAGACATTAGGTTGACTTTTGTTTTTGTCTCGCGTTTTAAGGTTATCCTCGTGTGTTGGTCCTTGCATAAGCGTGTTTGTGTCATTTTCTTCGTTTCTTCGCTTGCGTTTCTGTTTGAATGTGTGTGCGCCTTTCTCAGCCTCGTCCTTTTGTTTGCAGTTATTTGAATAAATTGTTGCATGCGGCAGCTAAGCAGGCTTTTGTATGCATTTGGTTGCTTGCTTTAGTGCAGCGTGGCAGTTTTTCTATCTCGTTAGCCGTGGCGAGCTTTTGTTTTGTTATGTTACTCTCATGTTGCTCCTGCTACCACTTTCCCATTCCCTTCCATTCCCCCCCCCACCCCCTTCAATCGTTCTCATGCTCGCTTAAATGATTCAAAGAATGTCAACCCAATCCAAATGCAGCCCAATCCAGTCCTGAGCGCTGCTGTGAATTCAAGAGTTCAAGTTGAATCTCATTTGAATTATTGCGACAAAATGCAAGGCAGCCACTGTTGCGGGTCTTGTTTACATGGGCGTACAAAGAGGAGAGACGGGGGCAACTGTCCCCTTTAAATTTTAAGTGTGGAGTTTAAAAGTGGAAATCAATAGATAGAAGAATTAATACGGATCGATAGCATCGCTGTTCGCTTTTAGAAAAGATTCCTGCATTCCTTGCATAAAACGCTCCGTACGTCCATGGTTGTCGCCACAGTTGTTGTTGCAGTTAAAAGTTAATTCTGTGCCGTGTTGCCATTGAATATCCTTGCCTAGCACGCGTTTTTAAGTGAACTTCCCAGTGTGTGTGTGTGTGTGTGTGTTTGTGTGTTTGTGCGCGTGTGTGTTCGTGTGTGCAGCAGGTATTTTACATTTACATTTAGTGCACTCGCATTTAATTTGTTGTTGCCCACCTTTTTGCTGTTGCCTCCTGAACTGTTCTTGTTATTTATTTAGCGTTGCAGTTTTCGCAGTACCTCAAACCATAATCTGCTTCTTCTTTCCTCTCTCTTCAGTTGCTGTTTAATTGTTGCTTTTGTGATTCTTCGCACCCCTTCCCCTTCGCACCCCTTTCCGGCACGTTGTACCCGCTCGCTTTGCTTTCCGCTTTCCACAGTTTAAAATATTAGGAACATTTTGAAAATCCTTCGCAACCCCATTCACTGATGTCTGTGTTTTGGAGGATAAGAGAGTGTGTGTGTCGGTGTGTGTGTGTGTGTGTGTGTGGGTGGGTTGGTAATTTATACATGCATAGCGGTAATGCATTTAGAGAAAATTTATAGCCAATAAAATATGCGGAATTCATGAGTTCTGAGTTACTATCTACGCAATAATAAAGTTGGTGCAAAACAATAAGGGTTTCCAGGACCGAAGTTAGGCTAGAGTTTGAATGGGTTGCAAGGGGTTAAGGGAGGAATTGCGACACCAAGACATAAAATAAATTCAATGCTGAAAGCTAACTAGGAGTTTAAGAGAAAATATTTGATTTGCTTTGACCTGACATGACTTTTCTTGATTTGATTTAATTTGATTTGATTGCATTTGATTTGACTTGACATTATTTAATTTGGCTTAATTTGATTTAATTTGATTTGACTTGACTTAATTTATTCTTGGCTTGATTTTGACCTATTTTAAATTACTTTGATAGATTTGATTTCATTTCCTTATATTTTTATCTTTTTAAACGGTATTTAAGTGAGAAAAGTTTTAAGAATATCTTGTCATCTTCCTCGCGAGCGCCTTTTGCTTTCAGCTGCTCCGCTTTAAGCTGCTGTTGCTGCTTTATGACGCTGGCCTGACTTCACTGCCGCCACTCCTGCATCCTGTCCTGAGTGTGCTTTTGTCTGCAGTTTATTTACTTTATTGTTCAAGAATTTTTACGTCGTCCTCAGGCTCAACTTCATTGTCAACCAACTACTACTTTAGTGGACGTTGTTGTTGCTCCTTCTCAGCTGCTGCTTTTTCCTCATCTTTGCGGAGCCGCTCAAGTAGTTTCTTTGAGTCACTTTTATTTTACCAAGTGTTTGTGTGACTTTATGTGTGTGTTTGTGTGACTTCGTGTGTGTGTTTGCGGGTATATTTCTTGTGAGTACGTATTGTGTACGTGTGCGTTTGTGGTTTAATGTGTTGAAGCACAAACACTCATCTGCACTTTTAAGTTCACTTCAAGAAGTGAAGCTTTCATCCTTAAAACTAAACTTTTATCGTGTTTCGCTACGTGTGTGTGAGTGTGTGAGATGTGATGCACACTCTTTTGTAAATGTGTTTATCTATGTATTCATTAAAGTCCTTGTAGATTTCAAAACAGTTCCTCCACCCCGACGACAAATAGAAATGACAGAATTTTATTTTGTCCTAAAGAATTTCGGAAGTTTTTTAAGAAAAGCTGAAGGTTTGAAGGCTTAAATTGTATAAAAACTTATAACTTGATCTTAAAATAAAAAGTGGATGTAAAATAAAAGTTTCAACATCAGTTTGAAATGCAATATTTGGTTTTTTATAATTTTTCAGAATTCTTTTCAAAGTCAACACTTTTTTCTACTTATTTGAAGCTTTCACTTCAATTTCAAAGCATTTTTCGTTATAAGAGTGTGTGTTGCATATTTTCAGGTCGCTTCTGGTGCTAATGAAGGCTCAACACAAGTGCAGACGCACACTCGTTTTCACGCATTCTCACAAAACACACGTGGGACACACGTGCACGAAATGCAGCCATGCGAGCGAGAATTGAAAGGTACGCGGCTACTTAAATGGCCTTTGATGCCAAGAAAACAAACAATTTTGGCATGTTAATTAGAACGCGTACACTTTTCCACCAGCTCGTGGGAAAATAAGGGCAAAACAAGGTTTGCGAAATGAGAAATTTAATTAAATTTAGTCTAATTTAATGTCAATCAGTTTAATCTAATTTAATTCAACTTCACTTAATTTAATTTAATTTTATTCTGAGGAAAAGTAATTTTATTACTGTGAAGTTAGTGTGATGTAATTTAGTGTAATTTACTTTAATTTTATGTAATTAAATTTGAATTTATTTTTCTTAATTCAATTTAAGCTGGTTTAATGTAATTTAACATGCTTTAGTTCAGTTTAATTTATTTAAATGTAACCCAATGAAGTGTAATTTAATTTAATTCAATGTAAATTACTTGAAATAAAATCATTACCTTATATTTTTATGCAATATAAATTAGTTGAGTTTAAGTATTTGTTTGATTTGATTTCAATTTAGATTATTTTAAGTTTATTCACTTCTACTTTCCTTTATTTTACTTGGTTTTTCTGCATCACTTTTCTTCTCAGGGACACTGAAATTGTAGTTTTTTTGCTTAAAAAGAAATTCTCATTCATCACGCATCCTTTCAACGCCTGGCGTAAATAAAGGCGTTCATGCGTTTTGCACTTTGTTGCATTCGTTTTTTATTTATTTATGTTTCTTTGCCTTATTTGCAATTCGGAATCCTTTTTGGGTGTCTTTAGAAATGAAAAAATGAGCACAGCAACATTTTTATGGAAGCGGGGGATAACAGTGAGCGCGATAAGTATGCAGACAGCTCATGCATTCATTCATTCATTTCTTCTGATGCTCGCAGGTATGCTGAGGCTTTTTCTCATCTTTTATTTGGTTGCATAATATTTTTAATGGCGTGCTGGGTTTTTTCCCCCGTTTGTTGCTCACTTTGTGAGAAAGTAACAGTTGAACACGATCTCCATGTCGCAGTCATGTGAAAGGATAATGCGAGAACATTTTGCGAGGCGAAGTAGGATTTCGCGAACAAGTTTCGTGTTTTCTAGTTTTTTGCTAGAAAATGAATACAAAAATTCTTCAAAATAAGTCAATATTCAGGAAGATGTCGCTGTCTGCTTGAAATAATTTTTCTGAATACATCTCTGTTTGCGTTAGCCTTAAATTTAGTTCGTTTATATTTAATTCCACTCAAACACAAAAAAATCCTAGAGATTTTATTTAATGGATTTCAATGCCATTACAATAAAACAGAATTCGGCAACAGAGGCAAAACTCGCTTTTATTGGGGATACACTGGAAATCCTTTTTCTTCAGATCGATTATTCATTTCGGATAACAGCAAAACGAGTCAAAGAACGTAAAAAGTTCGGAAAAACACATCCAACAAAAAAAAAAAAAAAAAAACAAAAACACGAAACCACAAATAAAAGGAAAACCAATTTTGCAACTTAAATTCTCGCACCCGTCTACCGAAAACAAAAACTAACTTTCAAGCAGGAAAGAAAAACGAATAAAATGACACGAAGATTTGCATGCAATAAAAAAAGGGTGCGTCGACATTTTTTGCTCACTATTGTTTCGATATTTCCGATTTTTCTCGTTCTGTCGCTGGCTGGCGCTCGAATTCCGTACTGGACCTGACCGGACCGCGTCGTACTCAGCTGATCCTCCCCCTCATAATCACCAAATAATCAAAGTAATGTAAAAAAAATAAGGAATACGAAGCGAAACGCAAAACCCGACCAAATCGAATTATATGCGCCTTTTTTTACCACTGATTTTTTCCGCCCCTTCTTCCAACAAAAAGAGGGACGGAAGTCGTAAATTCACATGAAACACATGTGGATGCACAGTGGTTGCGGAGAGAGTTGCACCCTCCGGGCGAGAGCTATTCTGGGGGTGTTTGTGTTGTTGTTGCTGTTAGTGGTGCACACACACTGCAATGCAACAGATAATGTGTACCTCGTTTACACGCCCCACTACACCCAGCGGCAGTAACCCTGCAAAGGATTAATTCTTTAATCCTTCACAATGCCAAGTTTTTTCGCTTTTCTCGCTCCTCTAGCGCTTTGCATTTTTATACAGTTCGGCAAGAGTTATCGATTTTCCACTAATTTAGAGTAACTTTAACCCCGCTAGTTGAATGTGCACAGTAGGCTGCATTTACAAATGCCATAAATTAAGTGGATTGCAGTTAAAACAAGAGATAATGATGATGAGGTAGGTTACATTATATTATATTATACTCGTATTATATTATATTAGATTAGACGCAAATCACCTACTATAATTGTAATCCAACATATTCTAGATAATTTTAGGTTGGGTTAAACAGGTTTTATTAAGGTTGGTTGGATAAGTTCAGGTTAGGTTGACATACATAAGTTGATAGGTGGACGAAATGTTTCGGAAAAACTTGCTTTCGATCTGGTTTCAGTAGACTATATATGACGTTAAGTTCGGTTGTAACTGATAATATAAGAAATTTTTGGTAGGTCTGCTTAGGTTAATTTAAATTAAAATGTGCTAAATGGGTTGTGATTAGTTTTCTAGGTTAGGTTATTCTAGCAAGTTATAATCAGGTTATATTCGTCTAGTTTCGTTAGGTTGGTTTAAGTAATTTCATTATTCAAGTTTAGTCAAACATGATTTAACTTTAGGTAAAAATAGATTAAGACAGATTTTTTTTAAAGAGCAATTTTATCCCACTGTACCTTTATGCTGCCTGGCACCACTAACTGCACCAGACACTATCAAAAAAGAGCTTTTAACTAGCAAGGATATGGTTTCGCAAGCACTTCTGTAGCACCGTATGTGAGCATGTGTCTGTGCGCGGATGTAGTTGAGTTTGTTTGCCTGTGCGTCTGTGTGCGGGTATGAAAACTAGTTGCTACACCATTTCTTAAATATTTTTAAATAGCGCAACGATTACTTTTCAGCTTTTATGTTTCATGCCAGCAAGAGCTGTGGTTCGGGCTTAAGTTCGAGTAGTGCAAGGACTGTGAACGGCGGGGTGTTACACCAGCATTCACCGCACTCACGTTGCATGCGCCGCACTGACGGACTGTCGGCGGGCCAACGGGCTCGTTGCTGACAGGGTTGCGATTCAAAGCAAGACAGCGATTCACACGCCAGCCACTCGACTGAAGAGGGTTGCAACCAGACGCGGTTGTGATCGTTGTTGTTGTTGCTACTGTTGCACTATCGCTGCTTGTTGCCTTCGTCGAAGGGTTAATGATCGAAAAATCGCAGAATTAAAATGAAACCATCAACACTCGGCAACAACTGAAAAATAGGAAAAAACTGGAGGAGTCACACTAACCGGCAGCCGACGAAAATTGCAGCAGGCGTACAGCACGCACCACCAACAGACGGAACGAAAGACGGACAGAGTTGGCAGCAGGAGCAGCAGTAGCGGCAGTGAGAGCGGTCGACGCTTGGGAGCGACAGGCCGTGCGAAACAAGTCTAGTTTAGCCTGCAACGCGGCTTCACAGATAAATTTAAAAAATTGGTTGATGGTCGACTGGCTGCCTGTTGAAAATTGTTCCTGAACACTGCTGATGTTGCGCTTGTTGTTGTTGTGGGTCGTGTTATTTTTGTAGCCGACCAAACGCAGCTTAACAGTCGCTCGGTCGCGTGCTAGAAAGCCATTTGAAGACCTCGTTAATGTTTCTATTAGCAGATTGGTTCTCGGCGGTTGTAGTTTGGATTTTAGCTGCGAAAGAAGTGTTTTGCTAAAGTTGGAGTTGTTGACTTACACATGTTTCGAAATTGTAGAAACGCAGGCAATTATATAATTAAACACTGACATTATACCTCTACCGCTAACATTAGTAGATAAATTTAGCTCAAATCAGGTTAAGTGAGATAGCAGATTCGGACAAAGACACGCTTTGTTTGACTGGATCAGCTAAATAGAGATTATATTAGAAAATGTTTAGACTCTTCGCGTATCCAAGTCAGATTGGGTAGAGGGAAAGTTAAACTCTAAAAGACTGATGGAAATGCGCCTGATACTGCGGTCACCACGTCATCCGCATAAGCGATCACTTTGCATCCCCTATTTTCCAACAGTGTTAACATGCTGTCAACCGTTTAATTCAAGCATTCCTTTTAATGCTTTGAATTCTACCTCTATTTTAATTTCACGTATTTAAAATTCGATATCTCGTTATTTTTGTATCAAATATATCTTCTACGATATTTTTATCTACTAGTTTACTTTTAATTTTCCACTTGTTTCTATTTTTGATAATGAATGTCATTTGTTTTCACAGAGTCCAACTTATTTCACATATCGATTCCATAGCCTTTCCAACGTCTGTCCGTCTCTCGCTTTTTTATCGCTTTTTACTCGCTTGCATTTATTTCACTAACTTTTAAATTTCTCTACAGTTGGTTGCCTTTTTTGGTCTACTATTTTGCTTAGTACGATTTTATGTCCTCCATAAAATTTCATCCTTTCACTCAAAGTTGAAATGTAATTCGAAATTAAATGGACCGAAAATATCTGTAGTTCCAGAGTTTGTGAGAGTTTGGTGCTGTTGTCTGTTGGTATGTCTGTCTGTCTGTCTGGTTGGTCTGGCACGATTGGTATGCCTGTCTGCCCGTCTGCTGGTGCAAAGAACTCAGTTCGAGAGCTGGATCAGCTTGTCTGTCGTCCTGTTCTGCTCCGTCCTGTGCTTGGCTGTCTTCCACCTCATTTGTGTGGCTCGCACTGTGACCGCCTCATGACAAATGACGCTTCTTTCATGTTTTTATGTATCTATAAACTTTTTTTCTGTATAATTTTTTCCTTCTTGACTTAATTTATCCTGCTTAGTTAGAAGCTTTCCAGTGCGCTCGGTTTTCTGCAGAGCATCCATAAAATTTGCTTCTGTAATAATTTTCGCATTTAATCGTGTGTTTTTGCACAAGTGACTGGTTGTTTAGCTGTTGGCTGTTGTCTTTTTTTTCCGCTGCTGTTGTTTTTGTGGTAATATATTGTCTGGGTTTTCTAAATTAATGAGCTTGAATTATATGCAATTATTTGCGTCAAATTAAGGCGTAATTTTGCGTAATGATTAATGTACAGAAATTGCGTTTGCTAAAAACGGAAGCTATTTTTAAAATTAATTCACCAAAATTTATTCAACACAATAATTATATTAAGCACACTTAAAATTAGGTAACTTCTTAATTAGAAATATGAAAAACAATATGAAAAAATCTATAAATATCACATCTTTCTGGTCTTTAGATGTGCCAAATTAATTATCACATCTAGAGTTCAGTTCTCGGAATCTTATCCACCCGTATTCGTCGCTGCTCGCTTAGTTCCCCTCTCCCCTCTTTCCTCATCCGCTCTTCCCCTATCTCGCCATCCGCAACCCCTTCACATCGTTGCCACCAGCCAGCAGCCGCGTGATTACAACAATTTAGTTTATCGTCAAAAGCGATCGAATTAACTAAAGCAACTTCGACGATACGGAATATTTAAACACATAGAAGTGCATGCAATAAATCCTTGAACCAAGGACACTGAGCAAGCGGCTGAGGGGCATCTTCATGCTGGTGTTGTATTCAGTCTCAGCGGCAGCAGCAGCAGCGTTCGCTGATAAACAAAATATGATAAGTGATGATATTTTGTCCTCAAGTAGTGCGCGCGTGTCCAATGTTGCTGTTGCTGTCGCTGTCGTTGTGTTGTTTCTTGTAAGGATGCTGAAATTACAAGCGAGGACAATGCAGACACCCGGTGTTCTTCGGCGGCTTCTTCTCGTTGATGCTGAGTGCATAAGACGGTAATTTATGGCAACAGCAGCGGTGGAAAAAGCAACAACAACAACAACAACGACGCCGATAATTACAACGCCAAGGATAGCGGCAGCAACATGGCGACAGTCATTGTCCTCCAGCAATTTTGCTCGGTGTCGTTCGTCGTTCGTGCGCCGATCCTCCTGCTGGCGGTGATGATGATGGTGTTGTTGTTGCTGCTGTACATCGATTTAATATTAATTCTCGTGCTTCTAATTGTTTTCGCACCATCAAGGCTTGCAATTAATTCTGCTGCATGTTTGTTGCCGTCATTATCCTTCATTTGTACTCGACACTTTCGAGGCTCAGAATCCTAATTGGAATGCATTCTCTTCTACCTTCAAGGCAGTGAAGCACTTTAATGCATTTCTCTTAAAAATGCTGGAGATATTTTCTCAATTATGAGAATCTAAATAAAATACCTCTAACTCAACTCTTTAAGAACCCGTGGTGCACTCTTGCGCGTGCATCACGCACACCATTCGAGAACATTGCATCATCAACATCACTGACAACGTGAACATCAATTCGTCAGCATCAACGTTCAAGCGTCCCTTCCAGCTGCTAACCTAGTTTTAGCTTTGCATTTGGGTTTCTTTCATTCGACGTTGCAATCTGTTTTAGTCGCTTTTTTGTATAGAAGAAGTCATTTTTAACATCCTTTTATAATGATTACACGAGCAGGCATGTTGAACGAGAACACGGCGAAGCTACCAACGTAAAGTTCCATGTGATGCATTGCATTAGCAAATATTCTGGCAGATACGTAGTAATGAAGAAGTATTCATTCAGAGAAATATTTTCTGCCGGCAAGAGGGAAAGATTTCCCTCCCACATTGTCATTATCCTTGCAAATAGATTCCGTTAATTTAAATAATTCCACTGAAGATATTTTATTACAACAAGGATAATAAAAGCAAGAATTTTTAAAAGTTGTATAACTACTTTTCAGTTTGCCGCTTCCTCAATTCGTTCTGCTTCACTAGAAGTGTAAAAGCTGCAGATAATCGTTATTAGTTTTCGCACAATCGAAGGATTACATTGCAGCTTAAATCGTTTTCATAAACAAACTTCGACTTCTATATCGGTGCCTTTTATCCTCACTTGTATCTCCACAGTGCATTGGACTGCATTGCTTTCTGTCTTCATCAGTCTGCATTGGACTGCATTGTCTTCTGTCCTCTGTATCCACTTCTGTCCTCATCTGTATCATCATCCATATTGCCATCTTTGTTCTCACCTGTATTCCCACCTCTATAGCGGACTGTACAGCCATCTGTGTGTATCAATCCTCCTCTGCATTCCCATCTGTACCGTCTCTGAATTCTCTGATTCATCTTCTTAATCATCCTCACCATTTCCATCGTCATCCTATCGTCCTCCTGTATCCCCAGCCCTATCAACCGTATTGCCTTCTAAATAGTTTTCTGAATCACTATCTGTATTGTCTCCAGAATCCCCACCACCTGTATCGCCATCCGAAACATCTTCCTCTCTTTATCACCAGTCGCCACACTCACCTGTTGCTCTGCTGTGCTCACAAAAGTTTTCGTATTGATCATTTCAGTGGTTTTCGGTATGCGTTTAAAATATTCAATTAATTTTGCAGGGCGTCTCAAGCACACCTTTTGTGGCGAAGAACTGCCGCTCAGCTGGAGAAGTGTGCTGAAGATGGAGAAGAGAGACATGGTGGCTGGAGGAAGCACAGGAAGAGCAGGAATGGTTAAATTTGAGGTCGTTCTTGTGGTTGCTTCACTTAGTTTTCAGTAAAAAGTTTCGAACACAACATGAAAACTTCTTTAAGTTGAACGTACGTTGTTGAGTCCGCTCCATGAATATTCAGAGGATTTTCGAGGAATTATAGAGAAGTTTCGTTTTCCAATCATATAAACAACCACTGGAAATAGCTAATGAAATGTTTTAAAAGAAGCTTTAACAAGCTCAGAAAAATCTAAGCAAACCTGAAAAATAACAAATTGAAAAATGAAAATTCGCAAAACGTACTCGATTGAACAAAAGAATGGCGACGGCAATTCTGTATTTCCATAAAATTTATCATCGATTACGAGACACATAAAATGTTTTTCTTTAGAAAAGGTTTCAATTTCCCAATCTATTTTTTCTTACTAAATTTCCGCTAATGATTCTCAAAATAGTTCATTTTCAACTGGCGCTGTTTAAAAATCGTTAATGATGCGCCATTTCGGGGTAATTTCGCTATTTAGGGTGTTTTTTTTGGTCGTGAAAAGTAATTCTGTAATAAAGGGTGAGGCAGACAGAATATATAGAATGAAAGTATGGAAAACAGAGCAGGGAGTGTTGGATGGCGACATTCAATACCACTTATAGAAAATATTATATAATTCACTTCGAACACGCGTCACATTAAGTGGTTTTCTATGCTATTTTTTAAGCGTTTGTTTAAAGAGATGGGAAAAACCGTCAACTAAAGTTGAAAGTAAGCAGAATGCAATTACATGAAGACATGAAGGAACGAAGAGGAGTTAAAGGATGAGAAAAATGATAAAAAACAAATGCTAAATTGATTCTCGTGGGAAGTTTTAGCAAAATAAACGAGAATGGAATATAATATTATAAAATAAAGTAAAATAACTAAGTAGAGGATTTCACTTTCCACTGAACTAAAAATAAATATTAAACTAAAATTAAGAAATTAAAGTGTAGAATATCGTAGCGATTTTATTTTGCCAACAAACAATCGGTGCAGCCAACTGTGATGTGTGTCGTTGACGTTACTGCAGCCAGAGGCGAGTCTTTACTGCAGCCAAAGCTGGCAACATCGCGAATACAATGAAAGGAGTGAAGTATGCAATAACAACATGTTACCACCTAGTTTATGATTTTTTTTGTTGAAGACTGTAATTCACAGTCGATGCAATATTGCACGCACTGCTGCAACCACTCAGAAAAAACAGCAACAGCAGCAGCACCATTACCACCAACAACAATAACAACAACAACAACAACAACGTTCAGCAGGAGCTACTATTAGTGAAGCATCTTTATATCAGTCGAGCTCGTTAGTTTCGCTGCTGCCATTCGAACCGGAGCATCAACAACGCCAACACCAACACCAGCAACTGCGGCAACAGTTCTCGTATAAAAATGTCGACGCATTCTGGCGTTGCCGTATTTTATGCTGGAAATGGTGTGGCAGCAATTGAGCGAAGGTGCTGCTGCTGGTTGGCAGAAACATGCTCTTCCGCTGATGTACGAGTGCACATGAATAATAGAAGGAACTCGTACACGCACACACACACACACACACACTATACTAGTTGCACTTACACATGTACTCACTCACGTGAGTGAAGGTGTGTGTGTGTGTGTGTGTGTGTGAGGTGACACAGAAACAGAATACGACGGCAAGCGACAAACTACACGCGACGTTGACAATTTAAAATGCCACGTTTTGTCACAGGATGTGCGGTGTGTCCTGGCTCCTGGTGGCAGGGTAACAAAGACGATCGACCACTCACTCTTTTGATTTCTCAGTCCACTCCCCCTCCCCTCTACGCACACACACACACATGAGACGCCGCGACACCGCTTTGTTTCGCTATTTTCTGCAATTATTTTCACTTCCCGAACGCATCACAATCGTAAATCATTTGGCGCGCTTTACAGTTTTTATTTCTAGCTGTTCTTTGGTCGCTGTATGTATGTATGTGTGTGTGTGTGCGTGTGTGTGTGTGTCGTTTTCAATGCTTTTATACATGTTAAAACGTACTGTTGATTTATTGTTTTAATTCCTACTTCCGCTTCACATTTGAAGGGAATTTTTTATTAAAGAAAAAGAACTCATAAGTTCGAAAACTTCAAAGATTTTATTTTCTACGTTTTGTTTATTTCAAATTCAAAAAGTTGTCAAAATGCAAACAGATCCAAACAGTTTATCGAAGAAGGGGACAACGAAAAATCATCACTTTAGAATGCCGCCAACCCTCAGTCGCCGTTGCGTGCTGCTGATACCGCTGCTGTTGCTGGCAACAACGACGAGAACAACAACAGGAAAATTGCCAATTGCCAGGCTGTATGCACAGCCATCGCCGAACAAAACGTTGATACCGCTGAAGAAGCACTGTGCGAAAATTGCAGCCACTCAACTGATGCGATTGTGTACCGCGCGGTATCCCCAGGAGCTGAAGATCAAATACAAGGACCAGCTGGTTCAGACGGGCACGACGTACAGCGTCTTCATGGCTCACATAAGCCGCAACTACATGGTCACCTTCCTGCCCTCGGAACTGCACACCTGCGAACTAGTCAAAATCAACTACGAGAACCAGATGGACTGCCTGCAGACCGGCAAACCCATCAACGTCAAACTGCGTAGCAGCGTGATGCACTGCTTCGACTTCGAGGTGCAGATCATTGCAGAGCTGGTGATGTACTGCATGGAGCCACAGCGCGGACCCAGCTGGCCCACCAATTCTGCGTTGCGGACAAACTTCAGTATGTTTCACTACAGCAACGCGGATCTACGGCCAGGCGGCGCAGGACTGCTGGACTCGGCCCTGTGGGGGCGGGGGTTGGTGATAATTTGTGCGCTGATGGTTTGGCTGATTAGAAGACATTTCATTGAAATCTAATGGAATGATGCTGGAGTTTGTTTCCTTCCACCTAAGTGAAAGTCAATAAAATTAAACCGAAAATTCAGAATTAGAAAGCAAAGCAACTTTAAAAATAATTCAGTTGATGATATCAGAGCGCAACTCTAAAAATCTTTGGGTTTCATTCTCTAAAAATCTTTTATAACTCTAAAAATCTTTTATTCTAAATTCGTAAGTCGTGGTCAGGATCATATGTTGTGCACTGTTCGGGATGCGCTTTGAATCGCTGGTATGCAAAATTAAAGATTATGTCTGATTTCGAAAATCGTAGACTATTGAAATATACTGGAAAAAACAGCTATTCTGTGTTCTGTGTCCAGCGTAACGAAGTAACGAAGAACGCGATATCTGGTGTGTTCTGAAGTTCCGAGTACAAGATAAGCTACGGTTGAAAAAAAATCCAATCTCTAGTTTTTATTCAACTTTCGCTGTGTTGGAAAGAACTGAATAATTATAGACAGTTAATAAAAACGATAATTTTTTGCGTAAATTTAATTTAAAAGTAGAAATTCATACATTTTACTAAATAATGAGAATGTTATTTTAACTTCCACAAATTTGCACTTTAACTTCCACTTTGATGCAATAAATCCTTGACGCCAACCAAACTAGACCTTCCGAGTTCAGAATTTTCCAACAAATCGAAGGAAAAGTTTTCTGAACTTTACGATTTATTAAGATTGATTGAGTGCTCGATCCACACGAGCAACTAATGCATATAATGCACCGAAAACACACGCACACATGTACTCGCACGGAGTATAACACTTGCCACTCCCCTTCCGGTGCCGCTCCGACACCACCGCCCACCTTTTCATATATAGGCCACCTTCGCTTAATTCACGCTAACTTGGCTTATTTCATTTGTTTCAACGACTTCGCAACAGTTTGAAAAGCGCTTAAATGCTTTTGCTGCCGAGCTACGAGGTCCTGTGCAAGGACGGGCTACGTGCGAATTCCTGCAAGCAGCTACACACATACACACGCAAGTGATGTGATGTGTGTTTTTGCCCAAGCCAAGCGGAAACTGCTAAACAAAAACGATCGAAAGTAAAACGAAAAAAGGAGAATATTGAATGCAACTAAGAAGTTTTGTGCAACTTTCTGGCAGCTTTTGAAAAGTAACGCTTACCGTTACATTTCTAATGAAACTTCGTTGCTTTATATGTATTGTATGTAATATACAAGTGTTGGTGTACGTGCGAGTGTGTGTGTGTGCATATGTGAGGCATGTGTGTGCGTACACGAACCCAAATTAAATTCATTGCGAAGACCGTGAATGGAATCTTTAATTACTGTGATTAATTTTGTTGAAGAATGTAGACTCCGTAGAGTTGGAAAAACAAAATTGAGTGAATGTACTCGTATTAAGAAAGTGGAGAAAATAAAGGTTGACGAAAGCAAACCACCGAGCTAAAGTCTGTTGCCGAGGTTCCAATAAAGATTGAGGAATTGACGTCAGTAGCGAGGTGCTTCTGGCCCAATGGGACTTTTTGTGAAAATGGACGGAGTTCCGGCGGAGTGATAATTGCAGTGTCAGTTAGAGTGAATTAGCAAACATTTCTTGGCTGATGCTTGGTGAGCAGAGTTGCCATACTTTTCTTGATGGATTTTCTAATTATCTGAGGATAGAGATTCTCATGGCATTTTTATTTACCTGAAGACTGAGAATTCTAACAGAGATTTTTAGTGTTAAGGCTAAAATACCCGCGAGACTTTTTTTAAGGGATTTCTTTTTATTATCTGGACTTCTAAATATTCTCATGGGATTTTAAATGATTGTGGGGATTTTTGGTGGAAATTTCAAGCGGCACTGGTGGCTGCTATAGTTATAACCGACTACTTTTACAAATTTCTTCACACTTTCTATGTTGTTGCTTGCATCTCTTCTTTTTCATTTAAAAGTTTATAAGCTTTTTCCGAACCAGTGGCTTAAAATGCTATTTAACACTCAGTATATTTAATACCACTTTACCTTCTCTTTTCTACTCTCTTTCTTCCTTCTTTCCTTCCTTCCTTCCTCCCTTTTAATTTATAAATACTTAAAGAAATTAATTAACCAACAAATTAAATCAGACAAGAGCTGAACAAGGAGCAAAAAAAACAAACAAGGACGAATGAAAGCCTCACACAGTACTTGAAATAATTGAAAGTTGAAGAGAACGGAGAGTAAAGACAGGAGAGCAAAATGAAAGTGAGGACACGAATATTGTACAAAAATGCAATGCAATGCAATGCGTGGCAAAGAGGTGTAAGAATGGGAAAGAATGGTAACGACAAATGCAAAGCCAAGCGATGGATTGGGATGTCAGATGAAGGAGAAGTAATATAAAGTGTAGGAAAAAAGAGAAAATCATATTGGGTCAATAGCATAACGTCAACAAAGATGACAACGGCAGTTGTCGGACAATGCTGCCAACTTGATGACAATCGCAGAAAATAGCGAGGCCAGGATTTACAAGGACGAATGAGGAATGATTTCAAGGAAAACGAATTGCACGACGAATGATACTGAGAATAGGAAGATGAGAGACGAATCGAACGAATGAATAGAATCTGATTAAACTTCTTCAGTCACTTTTCGACATGCACCTGACTAAGCATGAAATGGTCATGCTCAAGGACGAACTGAAGCGAAGGATACAGCTTTATCAATTTTTTTTGGCTCATTTGCTGTACTTTCTAAAAGAGAAAATACCAATTACCATAGTTTTCCACTCTAATAGTTTTTTCTTTGTTGCTTTCTAAAACACGTCAAAAGCAACCACAAACTTAAAACACTTTTAGAGGACATGAAATGACAGGCATTCAGTGACCCAATAAACCATTTTTTTCTGGAATAAGCGAACCGCATACGAGTATTAGCCTCATCACGCGAGAGAGTGGAGCGAAAGCTTATATAAAATGCGATAAATCGCAGCAACGACATCCTGTGGTAACGACGATGGCGACATTTAACCCGCTGTCAATATATTTTTGTCATGAGTTGATATTTTCTGGTTGTGTGCAGAGATGTGATTGTGTGTGTGTGTGTTGTGTGTGTAGATATGTGTATGCGTTACTGTTGTGTGCATATGTGATGTGGTAATTTCCGGTATTCTATGGCGGCATCCATTTAATAGCGGGACCGCACACACACGCGGCATTCACTAACATATACATACCACATATACACACTCACATACACAATTACAAGAAAGCGGAGGCATACATACATGCATTCACACACTAACACGCACGCATTCATGCATACATTGTATCTGCCTCTCTCGCTTTTCTTATCCGACCTCCTTTCTCTCTCCAATTATATCGCCCTCAGCTATCTCTTTCTCTCTGTCCCTCTCTCTCCACCACTCCACGGAAACCAATGCTGCAAACATTTAATGCAGTTAATACTAATATACGACGATTTACCTTGCCAAACAGAAAGCGTAAAGCGGAAAAAGAGCGCCGGGGATATCAGGACGGCTCTTGGATACCTTGGATTGATTGTGGGCAACCTTAAGAGCTTAACTGTCAAGGGTCGATCCTAACCAACCAACTTGGCTAAGAATATCGCACGTAATGCAAAGCCTTCACTTGGTTCCGGTGTATCCGTGGGTAAAACTGCGTGACTTAATAGGATTCAAATGTAACTAAGTAGCCGACTAGGCGGACTACAGAGGAGAGGAGAATGTGCAAAAGAAGAAGAGAAAGCGCAAAATTATGAGGATATATCTTCCACTTTAAATAGATTTTCCTTGCAAGCTCAAACATCAATCGTTAGAAATGGCAAACCCTTTAATCCACGCAGCTGTATCTCGTTCAATATAAATTTTGAGATAAAATCGCCTTCAATTTAAAGTTTTGAATATTTTGTAATGAAAAAATATCCAGAAATACAGAGATTTAAATGTATTTTCTCTCTATCGTGCAAATTCAAAGTTATGGAAAAAATCCTCGAAAAGCTGAAGTTAGAAGGCCAAAAACATTTAAGAAGTGTGGCCTCAATTGTTTCTCAGTGTAGAGGAGTTCTTTTTAAGTTTTACTTTAATCATCCCCATATTGTGCGTTATTCTCTCAACCTTCTTTATAGCGACTTTACGACCTTCACTACAACAGCTGATGCCAGCCATTAATCAATGAAAAAAGTGCATTAAGTGCATCATCTCGCTGGTTAGCCACAGCCTTTATTTTCCCCCCACAGATCATTTAAAGTTTTCAGCTCTCACTCACATTTTCTCCATCGTTTAAATCGTAGCAACTTATTTTCATGGCTGCAAGCCGATAATTAAACCTCTTTAATGGCAGCGCAGGTTGCGGTTAGTTATGACCAAACTTTGATGAAGAATTAAGCGCGAATATTTAAACTGCAACAAAGTTGAGGAATACAAGAAGCGGGTTGGATGTCTAGGATTGTGAATCATATAAGATATTATATAAGGAACCGTTATCAAGAATGTTGTAAAGAAAGAAATAAATATAGTAAATTTATTATTTCAATAAGAAATAAATGACTAGTCGATTTGAAATAGGAAAAGAGTTCAATAGTCAATAATAAATAAAGTAAAACCGATAGAAAAAGTAATACAATAAATAAATAATAAATAAGTTCAGTAATAAATTCGACTAAAATTTTAAAATTACAATAAATTAAAGAAATATTAATAAAGTTACAGAAGTGCTTCCAGCGATTTCTAACATTAAAACCACAAAAAAATTCCGATGGTATTGACTAGATAACAACAACAAAATTACAAGCCAGGACTTACGTTTCCGAGACAACCTCACAAATCTTCTCGAAATCCAAACAAAACTCCATTAATAGATTTTCTTTGATTTCACCAGCTAAAACTTTCAGCTTAGGTAAATCGAATGAAATTTAGGTCAACATCAACACTAATACACGCACGCCAATTCACACAGAAACACACTGTGACACAAGCTAAGCTCATGCAAAATTCACGTAATTAAAGTGACGTTGCCAGATTTTGCTACTCATTTTCTACTCTCTTCCAGGCGAATCCGGTTAACTACAGCCAACGGACGACAAATATCTTCAATGTGTGCGTGTGTTACAGGTGAAAACCGGCTGACATGTGTGGTGGGCTGAACGAAGGGGTGTGGCAAACGTTTGGGAGCACCAAGCAACGAGCTTTACTTGTCACGATTGTATTGTGAATGCATGTGAATCCATTTCATTCCATTCATTGATTGAAGTGAACTGACAGAGCGGCTCATCTGGTCTTGACAGGCGCGCAATTTTCGTTTCTTTATCTTTCCAACTAATGGAATTATTTTTAGAACTTCGCACACGCACACTTACATATATACTGCATGTTTGTGTTAACTGGTGAATGCTTTCAAGATCAATTGTAATGTTTTTCCTTGAAAACGGAATATTAAGCTTTTTTGGTGCTATTAAACTGAAGCTATTGAATGCCTTTTATATCGTTCAACTTTTTTCTATTAATGTCAGCAAATATTTGTTAGTAGAAAAAAATTAATCTTATTTTTTTCGAGCAGCTTTTCAGCGTGCCTCGAGTGATTCAATAATAATAAAATCAATTTGACATCCACACAATGGAAATCCCATTAAGTTTCGGGAAAATCACGCTAACTTATAAAACCATCTGGACTGCCAACCAAATGTTGACGCACACATGCACAAATATCACTGCTTCACTTCAATTTTTTAATTCCACTTCAGCTTTTCATATGCATGTCAATCATGGTGAAGATTGGATGCGTGCATGCGTGTGTATGCGTGCATGCGTGTATATGTGTGTATGTGTGTAAAATTAATTCCAGCTGTGACAACGTAAGGCGGGTATTTGCGAATATCAATTCAAAGGCCTTTTTAAATAAATATTTTACAAATAATAAAATTTATTTGCTTTAATAAAATAAATTTCAATTTTGCACAAGTGCTTGCGTTGTGTTTTTGTTGTTTGTGAATGTATGTAAATAAGTGTGTATGTATATATGTTAGTATTGTAGAGTTAAAAAGTCACGTATTCAATGAAAACTGAAAGTATTGTGTTTGCAAAAAGGTTTGGGTGTTTTTTTAAGCTGTAAAACCTGTAAATATGGATTGAGGTAATAATTAAATAATATTTTCAGCTTGATTCAATTAAAATGTAAAATTATTGTACAGATTTTCATACAAAACTGTAACATAACTTTGTCAGAATGTCAGAGTAACACTAGAGTAACTTAATTGTCACTTTAAAGTTTGCCACAGATAATTGAAGTCGTGGAACTTGATTGCCACCGAGATACTTGAGTTTAATTATAGCAATAGAAGTTGTTTCATGGATTTATCACTGGAACGTACGAGTTGCTGAAAATCGTCACTTGGAATCAGTTGTTAAAAAAATGGGACTCTATTAAATGAAAGATAGAAATACCACTAATTAACTTAGAGTTTTTTAAATCACAAAGTGCCTTTTGGAGCTTATTGAAAGCATGTTTTTCAATGATTGTAAGCCCAAACCCTCCACACCCCAAACAAAAACCCGCAAAAGTGATGTCAGTATATTTTGAAGCAAGAAATCCAACAAAAAAAGGGAAAAAATTATCCTTGAAATTTTCCTCAGCACTCTTAAAAGATTAAATTTCGTTAGCTTAATGCGATCAAGGCACGCAAGATTTTATGCTTCGGAACGATTTCCAGACAGACATTCGCGGGCTATAAAAACGAACACCTAAAATTATATTGATTTGAAGAAGTAGGGAGATGGTATCCAACCTTGCTAAGATATTAAAAATTCCTTATTAAATTCCCATATCCTCTTAAAGGATAAAAGGATTTGGTCAGAATAAAACGAGCTTTTGAATTTATTATAAATTTTAATGGCTTTTATTAACCATAAATATTATTCATTATATAGTATTGTATTTCAATATGATTTACTTTTTAATATTTTTAATACACTGTTTTTTCTCTCTTTTATTTAATTATTTTCTGAGAATGTTACAAAGTTACGTGAACTGCGTAATGTCAAGTTCTTAAAAATACTGTCGTCATATCGCTATATTTTCTTTGAAACAAATAAGAAAAGGTAATGCTTGGTTTTATGCACTCACAACAAAGTCTGGCAACGTAGAGGAAAAATATTAAACGGTCCCAAGGGAGCTGCCAGAGAGCAATAATAAAATACTTTTCGCGCGCGATATAAAATGCAGTAACATCCATCCACCACCCGCCCATTCACACGATGACATATAAGCGCACGCACTAACACACACACACACACACACACACACCAACCACCCACACGTGCACATACATACATACATACATACATACGTACGTACAGATAACAAGACATCATATACGGGTATCCTTGTGCTGTCTGACTATTATTCGCGTTTCTGTTGATTTTTCATTCGCATTATTGCCATTGCTATTTCTATTGTTGTTGTTGTTGTTGTTTTCGTTGTTGTTGTTGTTGTTTTCGTTGTTGTTGTTGTTTTCGTTGTTGTTGTTGTTGTCGTTGGTGCTTGTGCTGATTTGTAAAATTATTAATTACACCCAAAGGATATACGAAGCCAATTGTAGAGTGATTCTCTCTCTGCAAGGACGAATTACACACGTACGCATTGCATTATTATTGCCGACATTTCCGCTCTTACCAGTGGTGTAGGTTGTTGTTGCTGTTGTTATTGCATTCATTGCAGAAAACGTTCTACCAGCCAACGTTCTACCAGTAGAACTACAAAGTCGAGTACGAGTAGAAAATACGAATGAAACTCATAAACGACAGCTGCGAGCTTCATTAAAGCAATTAATGAGCGAGTATGTACAGTGGGACAGGACGGTGGAAGGGTGGTAAAGACACGGATGAAGGGTGCTTCTGACGTTGCAAAATTATGCATTTAAAATTTGCACAACTTTTTCATATTAAAAGTTTTCGCAGCTTATGAAGAACTGGAAACATTTGTAGTAAACATTTTTAAATTCAAAATATAACTGTTATTTTAGTAAATTTTTTAGTTTTCAAGAAATCATTTTAAATTAAGTAATTAACAAACTAACTGGGAATTATTAAAATTTCCATAATTTTGTGGACCTTTATTATTTTTAATAAAATGTGTTTCTAAAAATTATATAAAACTTAATAAAGCAATTTTATTTATATGAAAATTTAAGAAATGAACTTCAAATAGCTTTTGAATTAACATAATTTAGTTTTGTCTAACTGCGTGAAGATAAATACGTATTTAAGTTGAGAAGATAAATACGTATTTAGTTTAGCAAAGACACGAAGTGGCAGATATCGGTGGAAAGGTGCTGCCATTAGCTTTCAAAAGCGGTAAGTTTCGTCTACGCACTCGGACCATGGAGTGGGCAATGGCCACTTCATCATGCCAGTGTGGGCATCTAAAAATGCGCGTTTTCAGTGCATTTTTGCGTAACTTTAGAAAAATATTCTGGCCAAGTGGCATATACCGCTGAAAAGGTGCTGCCATAGCTTTCCAAAATGGTAAGTTTCATCAACGCACTCGGACCATGGAGTGGGCAGTGGCCACTTCATCATGACTGTATATGTGGATCATGTTGTGGATCCTGGGGCGGGTTGCGGTTCGTGTCTTTGCTAAACTAAATACGTATTTATCTTCTCAACTTAAATACGTATTTATCTTCACGCAGTTGTTTTGTCTTCCGTTGTTGTTTTCATTTTTCTACTTTCAACACACATCCCAAAGTTTCAGTTAGAAACATAATTTTCATCAGAAACAGGATTCTATGAAAAATGAGAAACTGTTCATTAATGAGAAACTCGTAAAATTTTGCTCTGGCATTTTCCGGTTGAAAAATTAAATGCACTCACATTTTCTTAAAATGCGCCTAAAAACATGCAATGCAAGGAATTCGTATTGAAGGAAGCTCAAAATAGGGGATGGAAGCTTATTAGTGGACTCTTCCATCAACTTCTCAGAAAGCTGCAGACAAATTAAAACCCTAAAAGGCGGCAGAGGCAGCAGAAGGAGCAGACATTTTAATAACTTGCAGAATATTAGGATTCTCGAAGGCTGAGGTTGAGAAAACTAAGAGAAAAACTTATATGAAGAAGAAGCCTGCGGTTAAAGGTCAGTAAACTTTGAAATTTGAAGCTTCCAAGAAAGCAGGAGTTCTTCAAATTATTAGAGGTGGAAGACCTCGTTAGTTATTTTAATTCACACGTCTGATCATCACCAATATTGACATCACTGTCATAAATGTTCGCCGTCATCAATTTTAAAAACTCTAAAAACCCTCGTCTTCATCATTATTTACAATTTCAGCTCTCATCATCATAACAAATCATCAGATAACGCCGACTCGTCCGCTTTCACTTGTGCCGATACTGAAAATGCTTTTTTAAATGCATCCCTCTTTTTATCCTAATTTTTAAAAATTCCTCTGACGAGGCGGCTTTATGCGGACCAACTCCCCAGCAGCAGCAACAACAAAAACAACTACCACCTATAATAGTAACAAATGTAATAATCTGCATCGCTTTGTTGCATTAATTTAAATAAATCCTTTAGAAATAAATCCTGCTGGAGAGCAAAAAGGACTCAAATCAGCCAGTCAAGTAGAAAGGATGGATTTCATTATTGTTATTATAATTCAGAAGGCACAAGCGAACCGCAGCGAATCACCCCTTCACGACTCGCCAATCCTATTCTGAGTGCTGCAGTGGAATTGTGAATCCTTAAAGGATCTCAAAGCATCCTCTTGGCGTACGCACGGAATATGAAGTGAAACTTTTTATCAAGGCAGTTTTTGTTGGCAAAGATTTTATGAATCGCAGAATGAAGAATAAGAAGAAACTACAACCGCAAGAAACACTGGAAAAAAATTCTGTAAGAAGTTTCTTAGATATGCAAAATAAAGGATACGAAAAACAAAAATGCATCAGACGATGAAAATAAAAACAAAGACAAATATTAAATGAGAATTTAAGAAAGAGAAAACATCGCTGTTGTTTGATTTATTCTAGTTCCAGTTTAAAAAAATAGACCGCATAATCCTTGTCGATTCGTACAGGTTCGGATCGGATGTTTAGAGCTCCTTAAATTAAGTGAGTCTAAGTGTGGAATAAATCATTTCTCACATTTTCCTTGTAAAATGAAGATTTTAAGAATTTTAAATCCTTTTTCTGCAATTTAAACGTGTAAAATGTTTCTTCTCTGCACTTTTTAATCAGACTCAAACTGGCATGAAACAGACCAAAAATGACAAATGTGCGGAGTACGGAAGAGTTCTCGATGACGCGGAGGACGATGCTACTGCTGGATGCCTTCCGGTCAAGTCTGACACTTCAGCCAAGCAGCAAGCATCCCATGCACGCACACAAAGCATGCCGAACCTCTGCAGGAGAACAGGACGCAGGCAGGATGCCAGGTAGACGACAACCAGCGGTAGACCAACAGCAAGTCGGGCGTGACTGCTGCTACTCGACTAGTGATTGTGTGTCCAACATGACAGCACCAGCCAAAAAACAACGAAACATACAGAAGCAACAACCACGGGCAACCAACAGAAACCAACAAATAAAACAACAAAAATAGCAACAGCAATCATCGTGAAAGTCGCAATGATAAAAGGAGCCAACAAAAAAAAATCTCGGAACCTGTAGACCGCCCACGGCTTTAAACACTCAGCTTTCTCACCGGAACACAGGTTAGTTTTAAATGGCGCACGGCGGCTGGCACTGGCAGACACCCACAAAAAACACCCACAAACACACACACACATGCAGGACACATGACACGTGCACACCAACTTACCGTTGCATGGATTCTGCAGCAAAAATCATTTTGCCGGCCGCTCGTGTGCGTGCAAAATTAGAGAGAGCAAAAATATCGTTGCTTACCTTCGGGGCTGGGGGCAGTTTGGCCTCCTAAAATAGCTCAGTGAATGGTTGCTTGGGTGTGTGTGGAGGTGAGAGGAATTAAATTGGTTGGAAGTAAAATAGGATTCTTTAGGGAAGCAAGAAATATAAAATGTCAAAAAGCGAGCATTTTCGGCGAAAAACTTCTGAAACCCTGTAAAATGCCAATTATTTGTTTTTATGTTTCGAAACAACTCAGCAGCGTACTTAAATGCGATAAATAAGCAAGTGATAAAGAAGCTTCGAGAGCTTTTTGTGGTCAGAAAAGCTGCCTAGTTTATGAATGGGGTAAGAAAAGCTGCCTCGTCGTATGAATTTCTTTCTAGAATCTCACTAGCAACAGAGAAAAACTATAAATAGGAAAGCATAAATAGATTTGTATTTATTTGAAGCTAAGGAACGAAAACATGCAATTTAAAGTAATTTTAATAAAAAGAGTTTTTCTAGAAATTTCTACAGGTTTACAAAAATGTTTCCGTAAAATAGAACGCGTAGAAACAAGTAAACAAATGAAAGCAGCTTGAAACTGTTGCAAGTTCCAGTTTTGAAATTTATATAGATATTTTTGAGAAAAAAATTTATACAATTGAAAGTTCTAAAGCTTAGGTAAATTTTGCAGTTTGAGTAACATTTTCAAAAGCAGTTTGAAAAGTAGTTCCAAGCTAAAAGAAGGACTGAAGAAATCTATGATCTAAAATCACATTTAAAGTTTTTATTTTATGATAATGTAAAATATAAACTAGAGAAGCTTATTGAGTAAAAAATAACTTAAAGTTTGATTTTTAATAACCTTAAAATGCAACACTGCAAACTAACATGCATTGCTAAGAAAACAAGACCAAAAAATGTCAAGTTTTTTGTTTTATTTTTCACTTTACCATAATTAGTTCAATTTGTCGTATAACATTTCCACACACTTTCGATGCACGTTTTGCAACACTGCACACCACTCACTGTGTTCACAACTTTTCACAACACTGTAAAATTAAAGTAACCCTTTAAGGAAACAGATTATAAGTAAATAATCTACGTAATAATTGTAATTAAAATCATTAATATGATGAAAAAACAAAAAAAAAACGTTCCAAGCAATTAATGAAATTAATGAGTTGACTGTTGAGTTGAAAATTAAGAATTTACGTATAAATAAATAAAATAAAAAAGAAAAAAAGTCTAAATAGAATCGTTTAAGGATTTTGAATTAATAAGGTTACATTTAGCGAACTAGACTGATGATAAAGATTTTATATGGATTACAAATCAGAAAATATTAAACATAAACTTGAGGTGGAATATAATTAAGTTGCAGATAAGAAATCAATTTGAAAATAAAGCTTGGAAATAACCTGAACAAAGTCAGGAAATTTAAACAGAAAACAAAGATTAAATACAAATATATTCGAACTAATTAAGGTGGCATTTAATTATCTTTAACCTAATTAAAGTTGTATATAAAAAACTAGGTTGAAAATAAAGTAAATAACTAGAAAATTATATCATCATATCATATAATATCTCGAAATTTATAGAAATTAGAGTTCATAAATTACATGAATTACATAAAAGATTACAAAAACAACGAAATACAAACTGTTTGCAGTGTTTTTTCTTTGCACATAAATTTAAAAATTGCATTAAAAACGAAATAATTCAGTTGAATTGCTTCAACATTTCGGCATAAAACAATTTTATAACAATTAAAAGTGTAATAAACACGCGTAGATATGGAAACAAATTCTGTACTAGTTTTTGTTGATATATAAATATTTTTAATGATTACGAGTACATATAGAATATGATGTTTCATTTGTTTACTTGTCCTGTTGGAATAAGTTTGCTCTGGATGTGGTTTGAAAAACGTTGCATTTTTTCATAATTAAAGTGGAGGGTTTTCGTTTTCGACGTACTTCAAGTATTTTTGGGTGGGGTGGGCGTGCTTAACTGTGTTGATGAAGGGGTGGGGGAAGTGGGTGGAGGTTCAACAATTTCTGAATAAATATATATAATGTAACGTTATGTTGACATGACATACAATTTAAATTTATGTACAGGAAACACATTGAATTTTTGTTTGTAGGGTGAACGAAATAAACGAAAAATGAAGAAGAAAAATTGGAAAAGAACAACAAAAAACAATAAACGGTAAACAAACCTTCTTGTTTCAATGAAATAATAAAAATTTGACATTTTTCAACACTACAATTTTTTCTCTGTTGTCTCTTGCTGTTTTCAACCGAACTCAAGGGGACGACAACACCCGGCAAGTGGCCTCAGTTTTGGACGGTTTCAATTGGAATCATTTCCAAAATACACCAAAACCCGTCGAAAACTAAGGCCTCTCGTAGGCCTTGCAGAAAATTAAGGATTCACTTGAATTTTAAACTGTCTGGAAGTAGTTGTTCCTTACTTAACACGTTGCCGGTTTTTATACATTTTGTTGTCTTCATTTTTTTGTTTTCTAATAAACTTTAGTTTCATTCAATTTTCTGAAGGATATTAAAGGGTTTTCAGCTTTAGGGGAAAGTAAATTCATGCAAAATTAGCTAGAAAATAAATAATAAGCTTCAAACAAGGTTTCCAACATGCAAGTTTTAATTGTAAACTTTTTAATAACGAGAAAGTAGTCACTGGAGTGTTAATAAAAAAGCTTAAGTATAAAACATGCAAAAAAAGATTCTAGAAAGTATCTCACATTATTTTATTTATAAATTCATAAACATAATCGACATTTTAATGAATTTTGATAGTGTTTCTTCATTATTATTATTACGCTTAATGTTATTTTTTAAGAAAAGTCAAACTTGTTCATTTGCGATGAGGGTGACAATTTCTTAACAAAAAATTAAATCCAATTGTCATAAATTTCATCAAGAAAAAATTCTTTTGTAGAATCTGGTCTAAAGTTAGTAAAATAAAAGATTTGACACCAGATGAAAACAATTGAAAATACCTAAAAATGGTGTCATAATATATAAATCTGAATTTTACTTAATTGAGGTAGAAAAGAAGATAGTTTCTTCTTCTAGCGATTTTTTCCAAATCCTAATTATTTCCACACTTACCTGAAAATATAAAATCGAAAATAAATCTGTAATCTTTGTAATAATACAGAAAAAGCATTTATTTTAATAGTGAAAAGTATTTATTTTAATAATTTAGTGGAAATTCAAGTTCACTCAGTTCAAGTTTAAATGACCCGAGAAAAGGTTGGCTGGCTCTTTGCTTAAAAGCCACAGCAAGGAAGAAACGCCACTACCAGCAATACCAAGTTAAGTTTGCAAGACGCAAACACACACACACACACACACACACACACACATAAACACTCCCTTACAGCATTTGAATCCGGTTTGCGTCATCTTAAAATAATGATTTCCCTCACAAGCTTTAATTGCGCAAACATTTCGAAAATTTACTCATGTTTGAGCAAATAACGACACGCGTTGGCAAAAACAACAAAAATCTCGCATCCTGACAAAATATATACCTTCTATTCATGACCTTAGAATGAGAATTCAACACTTAAAGGGTTCAAGATGCCGCCGTCTGAGCCGAGCAAGTTATGATCGAGTTACCGCAAAATATTACCTAGAAATTCGGTTTTATAATTACTGAATGTTATCACAACACCAATACCAACACCAACAAAATGTTAGCGCAAGTCTCGCATTGCGTTCGTGTAACGAGTTTGTATGGCAAAAATGTTTAAATTGTCGTTGCAGCTGCTTTATATTTCGGTTTCGATGGCGGTGGTGGCGGTCGGTGGTGTTTGGTGGTGGAAACATACATTCTGAGGAGCGCAACGCTTTCCCGCAGGCAATGTTGTCGTTAACGTTGCTGGCAAAATGTGTTGTTTGTCTTGTGTTTGTCTGTAATGTTTGTAGAATATACTGAAGTTTATGTATTTTTAATTTATTTGTTTATTCACTTAATGCAATATTTATTTGGGCTCTGATTAGAATTAAATGAAGTGCAACAGCGGATGGTTGACTTTATCTTTCTCGAAATTTTTATTCGAAGAATAATGAGGGGTTCAACAGGGATGACGTCTATTTCGATAAACGCGAACCTCGACGACACAATCAAATACTACATGATTATTTTTATAGCTTATTTGACTATTAAAGTACTTTGGATTTTTTTAATATTATAGTAGGTAATTTTCATACTTATTTTTTTAATTGGCTACTAATTTAATTTTAAAAATAAGTAAGTTTCTATTTTGTCCAATCCTTCCTTTATTCGCTCTATTTTTTCCCTTCCTTTTTTCCTCAAGGAGTAGCAACATTACTCAAAAAATCACATCAACGAGAACCTGTAAATAATGGCGCAGCAACATGCTAGCACACGAAACTGACTTTCTGATATCCAGTGACGTACTTCGCATGCATTGTCATGGCTGCATTTCCCACAGTTTTCGGTTGTAGCAAAAGTTTTGCCAACAATTTGTAAAAGTAAAATAATAAACAGCAAAAACGAAAACTTGTTGGTTCGAAGAAGAGTGCGATGTTAGGTGAAGTGAGAAGGAAAAAGTTGAAATTGCAGCGTATGCTAACTGCGTGCATTCGCCTAACTGTCAGTCTGGCTGACTGTCAGAAGAACTGTCAGTTGAAATGTTTATTTGTCAGTGGAACTAATTTTCCGCCTGATCGTAGCGTACTTTTGACTGTCTCACTGAATGTGTGTATGATCCTGCGAGAGTTTGTCTGTCTGCTTTTTCGGTTTCTCTGGAAATAAGTCTCCCCACACAATTAATTCTCCTCCACACTGCATTCCCCTCATGCACAAACACTTTATTGGCTGCATGTAACAAAGTTTTGCTAATGTTTTGGCACAAATTTCGCCCATAAATATTTAACGATGGGAAATTTACCGATTGGGGAGCGCTAATTACAAGAAAGAAATTATTTAATGTTGTAGAACGCACTACAACGAGCACTTTCCGAGCTGTTAGAGTTGCCAACGTGCCATTCTGAGTTGCTAGGATGAGTAGATGAAAAGAGAAAGTTAGCAATCGCGATTGCTTTAGTTGGTTGGCATGTGTGAATGTTTTGTCTGGGTTTGATGTAAGTGCGCGTGTATATATGTAGATAAAATATACATATGTGTGAGTTTAACAGTCAAAATGGTATCTATATAGACGTTTATAATAAACTGTAAATTGTTTTAAGAAAAGTTTTCGTAGAAAAATATTAACAAGATGCTAAAAACTCTCTTAGAAATCGAATTTTAAGACATTTTTTAGTCCTGTATCACGGACGGCAGTTTAGGGATTGTAAAAATATCAAAAACCACACCAAAGATAAAAACAACACACGTAACAATTACAGGAGAATTAGAGTTGATAACTACTTGTTGTCAACCCCTAGAATGTAACAAACTAACAAGACACACCCACAAACCTGCAGTACAATTATATCGCAAGTGCAATTAAAGAATTTTAAAAAACGACTTCAAACAAATAGGAATAACAAAGCTATGATTTTAGTTTAATTTGTATGGATTTATACGTAAAGTTAAGAAAATACAACCTAGCATTAAAATCAGTGTTAGTACGGAAAAAATGAGAAAGGGGAGTGAGAGTTTTGAGCATAAGGGAGTAGATTAGTGGGTATTTTAATAACATACGTGGCATTTTAATTAGTAGGTGAAAAAGGAAATATAAGAGTCAAAGAACTCGATTTGCTGGTTTTTTGTAAGCTTTTATATGAATGAAAATAGTTTCTCAACCATTGAAGTTATCTTAACTTATATTATTGAAATTCTAGTATCACCGCTATATAAAAATTTTATATTAGTTTTAAAAATGATTTTTCTTCGTTCCTTTAGAATGATCTTATAATGTTTTTTTTAATCACAAATACACTTCTGCAAATATTATCCGCAACAAAAACCTATTAAAAATATCATTTAAAATTCCTTTACAGCAAATCTGAATAGGTGACTCCAGTCGTAAAAGTCAGCAAAGCCGCCGCAAATCCTGACAACCCCGCTTCGGAGCCATATAAATCACTCTGCGCGATCGCAAACAAACATCGCTCATTAGTTCAGTTATTTGTTGGTCGTGATAGTCGAAGCGACAGTAACAAAAATCAACCACACGAAGTTGGCAAAACCGCCTCAATGTGACGAAAATAACAGCAACAACCAGAAAATAAACACCGACAACCAGAGCAAATAAATTAATTATGATTTACGTAGACGCCTGAACGCAACTAAATCATTAGAAAATCCGCGAAAAACTTCGCGAACCGAAAGAGCGAAGGGTGAGATCGTCGAGAAGAAGGAGCAGAATGAGATCATAAAATTCTATGAATTATGAACGAATAACGTATGATTATTTCAAAAAACATTGGAGAGTCAGCAAGTCGCGGTCGCGGACAGACGAGACCGAAGGATGGGGGAACAAATGGACAGGCAGACTCGCATTTATTTTGTGTCAAGGAAAAATTGCAAGGCGGAATTCTACAGCACTCAACTTGAAATGTGTTTTTCACACGTGCTTCCCATTAAATACCGCCGAGATTATTTTTGGATCCGCATTAAATGGTCGAATTAAAGGGCTCTGAATAAAGGGCTGACGACTATCAGAGTCGGGATGTTGATGGCGAGAATAATGGTGATCTTAATGATGACGGCGCAGAATTGGTTATGTTTATCATCATAATAGTTCTGGTGATGGTGATGATTCACCATATATCGGTGATGATGGTTGACGACGATGTTGGTGATAAATCAATTGATTGACTTGCTGACGCATGTGGTGAAGATGGTACTAATTTGACGGTGTTTTTAACAGTTTTTAGTAGGGCGAATATTAGAACGATGATGGCGACAGAACGGGGTTTTGATAACTCTCTTGGTGATGAGGATGTTTTCGTTAGTTTTCTCAGAGTGTCAGTAAAACTTGCAGTGGCAATCATCTTCTTTGTGGTGTTAGTGATAGTTTTAATTATACTTATCAATATAAGTGATATATTGAGTTATATTGACGGTGATAACCGCTTAAAATTGTGTTGCTGTTGATGCTGCTTGCGATGACTGTGTATAAATGATGACGCTTATAACGATTGTAGGGATGACGATGATGATGATTAAGTCTGAGATGCAACGAAGCACTAGAGGGAGCTATTGGTGCCAACGAGCTGTTGGAGACGGTATTCATTGAAGCATCCAGACTCTAGTTGCAGGGCAATGTAAGCAGTGACAAGAACAACAACAACAACAACAACAATTAATAGCAGAGAGAAAGCAGATGCAGCAGAACTTTAATTAGCAATACCAAGAGTAATGAGTAGACAGCAATGCATGGGCGACAAGGTGCCTCATAAACCAGCCGAGAGATTTAAAGCCGAAATATGCGAAGTGGAAGGAAACGAGATCTTGCATTATTCCAGCCACTCATTTCGGTCTTCAATACACTTACTGGAAAATATTTTAAAAATTACGTAATAAAATATTGTCACAGTATCGAGAAAAATTTTAACATTTGGCTAATTAAAAAAATTTAACAAAATGGCTAATTAAATCAGCAAAGACATTTGTATAGTCGACAGAAATAGTTGTCAAAATACAAAATAACAGTCTTTAAAATAACGGAAAAAAATTGTTAAGATGATGAATATATTTGTTGTAAAGAATAGCTTATTTTAAAAATAATTATCCAAGTATATAAAGAAGTCTGTTATTAAATTAATAGTGCAATTTGTATAAAATTTCATTTTACTTCCTTATTAACAAGAACACATTTGGTAGAAGAACTAAAAAGTTGTAAAATTTTGAAAATATATTTTCTGGCGGGTGTAACAGTTCATGTTTACTGAAATTTATTTGAATTGATGTGGGGGACGTGTTGAGCTGATTACTGGGAAGAGTCTGAGAAGGATTTGCGAAGTTGCGTACGTCGGCGTGGTTACGGCGAAGCATTAAAACGGCTCGGTCGTCAAATGAGTGGCAAGCGAACATGACAACATTTTAGCTCGAGACATCTTCGTGTCTTTGATGATGCCTTGCACTGGCTATAAATCATCTTACAACCGAGACAAACGACAGAAACAGCAGTCGCACATATCAAGTGCAACAACAACAACAACAACAACAACAACAACAACCACCACCATGGAACGGAATAATATTCACTTTAACACTTCAACGAAAACAACTGGAATATGTTTTGCGCTCAACAACAACGACTAATGGAACAGTCAGAACAACAAAATGAGTGATAAATGCAGCAAAAGCTGTATGCATTGCAACAACAACGATATTAACGACAACAAAGGGAGTTAAACTTCATTATTTTGGAGTTGCATTCTAGAATATTTCATTTTTACACGCGTAACTTATATTAAATTATTTTAACTTAATTTAGTTTGATCTGCTTTAATTTAACTTAATTTAGTGTAACTTAATTTAATGTAAAATATAGTATATTCTAAATTACTCTGATTTAATTTGTTTATTTTAATTTGGCTAATATAATCTTACTTCAGGTCACTTTATTTAATGTAATACATTAAATTTAATCCGATTTCTTTATAGTTTATTTTGCTTTGCTATTTTAGCGGGTGTTATTAATTATTTGATCAAATTGATTATTGCCTCGCATTTATTTATGTCTCTGTTGTTGCGGTTTTGCAACATATTGCAGCGACTCAAATGCATAATTAATTTATGTGTCTACGCAACACAATGAATTATTTTTTGCTCATTTCAGGGGACGCACATCCTGAAGAAGATAGCGAGGATTAAGAGAGACAAGGAAGGGAGGTTAAGCGGTGCATTTAAATTAATTTCCGCTTTCAAGGCGCACCTGTCACGCGCTAAAATAATCTGCTCTAGACGTTGTTTCATTTCTGGAATTTAATGAACCGCAAACTTTTAAAAATTAATTTTTCGCAAGCAACAGAATCTAAGTGGCAACTCTGTGTGTTTCTAAAGCTTACAGGGACATCATTGACGTTCGCAATAAACTTTAAATGGTGCTTGTCTTTTAAGCTTCATTTTTGTGAACTTTTTTTGTTCAACTAACTCGGAAAAAGTCAGCGTCAGCAAAAAATACTGCGTTTGGCAGCACTGTCAATGCTGTCGGGAACAGCAGCAGCAACAACAAGAATTTGCTACGGGAAGCAACATCAGCGGAAGGATACAAACTCAAGCACTCAATAAACAATTTTTGTTGTATACAAATAGCAAAAAAAGAGGGGACAGCAACATCCACAACAGCAACATCAACAGCAGCAATAGCAACAACAACAGTAACAACTGCAAGTTAAGCTAAGCTTAAGTGACAACAGAAAAATAGACGAGAAATTCTAGTAAAATGCAAAATAATTCTTCATTCCAGCTACTTAGTAGGCAAAATTAAAGTTTACAAAACAGGAAAAAAGTGGAAGGATGCCAATAATGATGTTGTCAGCCCGTTTAAAAAAAAAAAAATTAAATACCAACGGGTCTACAAATAAGCAGCGGTATTCCAGCTAAGCGCAGTTTAATTTGCACTTCGGAGGCCACCACTAGTTAGACGATGCGTAATTTTGCCAGCTTATAGTGCGGATTTTCTTGCAATTAAAAGCAGATTAACCGCCAGTGTTGCCAGCTTCTGATGGTGGGTGGCGGGTGACGGGTTCGCGGGAGACTCGCTGACTCATTTGCATTTAAGCCCTTGGGAAAGCTTAGATGCGGGTTTTTCATTTAAGCCATCGAGGTTAAACTCCACGGATGTTTCTCGGTGTATAAAAAGAGTTGTTATTGCAATTGTCGTCGCAACTCGCATCACCACCACAACCGTCTTTGGTCAGTCATTGGAGAAGAAATGATTTGACAACCTCTACTCGTATCACAGCAAAAATCAAGAATGTTATGGTTGTCACGGTTGCTGCCATCACTGTCATCTTATCATCGTCATTGTCATCGCTGTTACTATCATCAGTATTGTTATCGTCATGTGCGCAATCACTATTAATGATAGCAACAACAACAACATCACGAATAATAACAAAAACCACTTCAAACCGAAGTTATATTGCCGAAATTTTGCAAACAAATTGGTTCATAATTTTTGATATATGTATTTCCACAATTTTTTACTGATTTCTATTTTTGGATTTTTTTCTCATTATTTTGTTAGTAGCGTCAACTTTTTAATTTTTTCTTATTTCCGCCATTAAATATTCTCATCATCGGTGAAGCGAGCAACAAAAGTAACTCAAGTGTAAAATTAAAGTCGAGCAATGAAAAATCATCATGATCATCATCGCCGGCACCAAGAGCAGCAAAATCTGTAAAAACAGCAACAGCAGCAGTAAAGGAAATGCAACAACAACAAGAACGACATCACCCAAAATTGCAAACTCAACAAAAGGGAAAAAATTGGGGACGCTTTGCTTGCATGGGGATTTTGAGCTTCAATTTTATTGTCTCTTTGCAGCCACCCGCTTCGTCTGGCAGATACTATCTATCATGCAGCCGCCCTTTTGTCACAGATACGCACTCATGCTCGACAGACGCACACACACATCATCTCCTCTCCCTCTACCCCTCCCCTATCAACCCTGGTTTTCCAAATACCTTGCAATTATTGGCGTTTTAGAAGACGACGACGACGACGACGACTGACTATTCTGCGGGCTTCGAAATTTCCTATTTTCTCGTTCGATTTACTTTATTGAGATCATTCAAAGGAATCCAGCACATCTAATTGCGGGAAAGTGAAAAGAAAACGCGGGGAAAAATTTGTTGCCTCAACTTGATCAACATCAACAGCAGCGTCGTCATCGTGAGTTGTCAGAATGACGTCTTAGGAAAAGTTTTTGCGAAAGTTCACAAATTTTTTCGCTCGTTTATATGGTTTGGTTGCGAATGGTGCATCGAGGAAGGGGCGCTCGAAGAATAAGTTTGTTGGCGAGGGGGAGCAGCAAGGCAGAGGATTCATTTGTCTTCATTGCTGGCAAAGAAATTGGTGCAGGATGTTATCGAAATAATGATGACAGCGATATATAATTTCTTGCTAGGAAATACTTGGCACGCTTATTGTCGGCGGCTGAACGGGCTATACTGGGCACATCTTAGAAGGCGGTGGTAATATTTAGCGCAGATTGCTTCTCTGAAAAGGAACTTTTCGTATCTGTCAACCACGTACTCTTTCACATGATTGGTCTTTCCATCATCTCTACGGCAATCCTTTATTTATGCCAAATAATGAATTATACTCTTCCCTAAAATTGCAATAAATCCTCTCAAACTTCCCCGGTAAGAAGCCTTCATTATTGAATTTACACTTAAGCCTTAACCGCTGAACTTAATGCGCACTGAAAATGGCATCGCAATCGGTAGGTGTAAAGCTACAAAGATTTATCGTCAATTAATCCGCGATTTCGACTAACGCCTTGCTGTTGCGTTCACCATTGCTGCTGCAGTCGTTGCTAGTGTAAATCGTTCATATTAAATACGTGATGTTTCGTAATGGCGGTACATGCGAGAGCCCTCTTTTACGGAAAACAACACTTTAGTAGGCCAATGATCTGTACCTCTTCACGCCTTATATGGTTACTTTTATAGAAACCTGCTGAGAAGTATAATGGTCATGGTAGCAAAGGCTATTCTAGATACCAACAAATAAAGGTTATTCTACTATTTTCCAGCTCCATCTGTAAGAAACACAAATCTCTACAATGCGAAAATTTGCCTCTGCTAAAATTGGTCTAAATTTTAACTAAACTTTTAATAACTTCAGTTCAGCTTGTAACTCTCACCAGCTTATTGTGAAGTAGGCGATATATATGTGCTAAAAAAACCCAATTCGAAAAAAATCTAATCAATAACCAGTCGCAAAAATGCTATATAAAATTTTACGTGCTCGATTTACTTTTTTTCTACAATGCTTTCTTTTCGATGTTAGTGTTTTTTTCGATTTTATGCCTGAGCGAGAAGCTGCTTCTTCTATGAAGACAGCTAAGCAATTTTATTATACACTCTCGAACACAGAGACAGGCATCCCTTCCCCTTCGAAGACATGGCAATGAACAGTTAATAATTTTAATGGCGTGAAATATGTCAGTGACAGTCCGACAAATAGCTTGACAGATACTAACGCTTGGCAGATACCAACTTTTATCAGTGATAGAGGGCAATCTTATTGTTTAATGTAGATATATAACTTTATAGTTTTGTAAAAATGTAGTAAGCAACTTTATGGAATGGAGAAGTTAAGAAAAAGCGAGGAAGTTAAGCACGGGACGGAATGTCAACGAAATAATTTAAGAAATAAGTAAGGAAAAAATATGTAGTACCAGTGACCCATGGAAAGACAACTTTAAGCTTACTGTTATATTACTATATTTCTTTATATAGTTACACATCAGCAACATAAAATCGTAGAAAGTGGTGTATAAATTATACCAGAAAGCGAGAAAGTCACTTAGAATTCCACTGCTATAGACTCATTTACAGATTTTCGTCAAAAATAAGCACGTTTCTGCTTATCTGTCAAAATAAATTTTGTGTCAGACATTTATATGGTCTAAAATTACGTGCACTTAGCTTTTTACACACGAAAAATGATGTGAATCAAACAATTACATGAGACATGTTCAACAGAGCACTCGGTGATGGGATATACAAGACATCCGTACAAGACACATATAAATAAGAAAACAATAAGACGTCATCGTGGGGCTTAGTAAAAATCCTACAAAAGCCGAGGAATCAATTAAGCTCGGAGAAAACACTCGGATATACGAAACCACCATTTAATGTGGTGCACTCGTACGTGTATTCTAACGACTCATTTTAACGAACTCGTTAGTAGTTTTGTCAACCTAACTGAATGTCAAACGTGTCTACTGACAGCTACTAAAGACTTGCCTGGCTTTAGCTTTGCCCTGCCTGCTTCCGCACACAATCGTGCCAACAATCAGTGAAGATTGACACGTGACTGTGCAACGATTTCGGGGTCCCAAATGCAATGATTTCTTCGACGTCATTTTTTCTTTACGAACCTTTTAGTTATTTCTGTGTGCTTCTTAAAAAGCAAACAAAAAACTAAAAATGGATCTTCAGAGGTTTTTTCTGCTTTTGGGGAAAGGGATGCTAAGAAGTGTCACAGAAAAGAGAAGAAGCAGACAACTGCCTTTGTAGCAGGAAGGATATCCTTATTAGTGACAGCGAAGCGAGGGGAAAAACAAAAGTTGACACCAACAACACCAACAACAACAGAGTCACACATGTAAAACTGAGAAAAGTTGAGGGTTGGTTGGAATGTGTGTGTGTGGCAGGAAGGAAAATTTCTGTGGCATGCCTGTCATCTGTGCACTCCCTCCTCCAATCTCCCCTCTTCCTCTCGCTCTTCCTTCGAGAAGGATAAAGCGTTTAAATTGCGTGTGCAGAGATGTGTGAAAATTTTGCCGGATTCCAAACGATTTCGCAAAACTTTTTTGGAGTTTTAACGCAGCTTCCGGGAATACCTTCGTTGTTGTTGTTGTTAATCCGGTTGTCTACTTGAATCCCTAATGTGTCGCCGTGTGCGTGCGGCTTTAATGGAAACGCCCACGTTATGCTTAATTGAATGCACTCTTATGACTTGGAGCTCAAGTCATATCCTTCCCCTCGCACGGTCCTGCCTTCCAACATTTTGCAACTTCTCCCTCCTCCCATTGAATCCCATTGAATTCCACTGAAAACCATTGAATTCAAAGAGGATGACCAACCATTCATACAGACCCAGAGAGGGTAAGAGAGGGAGAGAGATAGAGAGAGAGAGAGAGAGAGGGAGAGAGAGAGTGTGTGTGTTGCAGGGGACTGGAGGCTGCATAGCACCACCAGTAACACCAACCATCGAAGTGGCTGACTGCATGGTCAACCGGAAATTTTGTCATGATGGAAATTCAAGGGGATTTCATCGATTCGGCAAGGTTATTAAACGCCTGCTGGCAGCATTGGCCACGCTGAAGGCACGTGTTGAGTGAAGGTGTGAGAGCTGCGACGCTAATTCGCAACAAAATTGGATTACTCTGGTTGCAGTTGTGGTTGGAGGGGGTGCATCCATGGTTCGTATTGATTTGTTGTATAAGGGAGGCTGGTAATAAATTTAGTTAGTATATAACGTTAAATACGAGCTGTGCTCCGAAAAAGCTAATATGGATTATGATATTCTGGATACAATAGTAGATACGGTCTATATTCGGTTACCCATTTCAATGTCCACAATTTCTAATTTGTCGATTGGTATTTTAAACATCAAGATATAGTATTAGTGGTGTTAGTAATTTTTAGTAATTCGCGCTTAATTCGAATTTCAATGGAATTTCTCTTGCAAAGTTAAAATCCCCACTCACAGTCCACAGTCCTTTCTTAGTACATGAATATTGAATACGAAGAGAGTTCCAAAAAAGTTTGAACTTAGCAAATCGAGAGCAAAATGATGGGGTTTATCATAGCATTTGGCTACCAATTTTAATGTTTTCACTTGTAAAAAACAGTTGAATGATTAGTAAATACGAGCTGTGCTTCCGAAGAGTTTGATTCCATATTTTTTTAAATAGATTCAATGTTTTTTTTAATAGGACAACAGATCAAATTTACAAATAAACCCAATTCTTGAAAATATCCTTTATATCTCTAAGAAATACATTAATAATAACTTATTACCATATCCACTGATATTAATTTACTGTATCTCAATACAAATATTAAGTTAAATCTAGTTAAGAAAGACACTCAATCCGATATAAATTATGGACAGCGAGAAAACGCTATTTCGAAATACCTTTTCTAAAATTGCATTGTTTTCATTTTTAAACTACGAAAACATTTCGAAGTTAATAAAAATTCTACGCGACAACTACAGCAAATTGCAGATGGCGCGAGTGTTTTTAATTCATACCAAAGCAGCTGATAAATATTTGTTTTGGCACACAGATAAACTGTGAAGCAGGAAGTGCTAAGAGAAAAAAATTACATGTCTCGTGGAAGAACGCGAACTGCACCGTTTGGCAGCCAGTCCGTTGCGGAGGACCGTTTGTACTCAATTTTGAATCACACTTCGCGCGCTCTGCTCGAACTTCAGTGTGAAAAGTTGGCAAAGCGTTCAGTCCAGATTCCCGCGTTTCTACACACACACACACACACACACACAAATGAACGTAAATGCCAGCTCCAAATCTGGGTTGCACATAGTTTTCGTATAAATAAAGAAAAGCATTTTTCCGGCAACTCCTGCAGTGACTCGTTTCCTGTATTTTTTTTGTTGCTCTCCTGAAGTTTTTCTTTTGTCTTTGCGGCTGTTTTCCTAATACTTTTATAGCGTCGCAGATGGACCTTTTTCGGTCTCTTCCTCCTCCTCCCCTTTTTCCATCACTATTACGGCGATATTTTCCGAATGTGATTCTTCTTCTTCCTGCAGTAGAAAATTAAGTAAAAACTTTACTACAACTTTTTCTGTAGTAGTTGTTGCTGTTGTTGTTGCTGTTGTTGTTGTTGTTGTTGTTGTTGTTGTTTAGTACAGTCTTGGTCCGCGCGTTGAACCACGTAGAGAAAATTACGGGGCTTCTGGTCGCAGCGATGAGGAGGAGACGACGTAGAAATAGAGCTCCGAATGAATGGACCATTTTGTGTGTGAACGTTTTGCAGCAGCTCCTCGCTGATACGGAGACATGGACGCACCACTGAAAAGCTCTCAGCCGGCACTGCTGCACTTTACGGCCATCACGTTCCGGCATTAATATTCGAAACGGGTGCGATTCTGAGTTAAGTTCTACCGTATTCACTGCTGACTGCTTTTATTAAGGAAGGGTTATTTCCTTGCTCATTATTTATTTCCGTTTGTCCCAGTTTTGGGAAGGTTACTACGATGGACTTTATTCTCATTTTATAGCGCTACATAGAGTGAATGGAGTCCCGAATTCGAGAATGATTGCTCTGGGCATGGTATCATTACTGGAAAAAATGCTCATGGCAAACTAAGTTCACACCTTTTTCAACTCGAGTAACTCCGATTGAGTATCTCGAATTCAAAACTTGCTAAAACTCACGGCCATCGCTCATCGCTTGGGGTTGAATGGGTCAATCAATGCCTCTGCTGGATGCATTGAATCGGTACCTGGTGCCAATCTGCGGCTGCCAAATTCGGAGACAAGCATCTCTTGGCAATCACTCTTCTTGATATCCTCCTCTTTATAATTGATTTCTCATTTGATTTAAATAAAAATTGGAAATGGGGATATATAGTTCTATTTTTCAAAATCCTTTCAGTTTTTCATAATCTTATCCCGCTCTTCCAATTCTATCTCTGTTCTCGTTCCATTTCCACACCTTAGGTCTTCTCTGTAATTACTAGACTATCTTGAGCAGTCTTCATGCCGTACTCTGGTACTCGTATCCTTCTTCGAAATTTCTTTTTTCATTTTTAGAAGTATTTAATCTTTCCTGAATGCAAGATCCGCCTCTTCAGTTACCTAAGTAGCGTCCTGTGGGGTTTCATTCATACCTCCCTTTGAGATGATTTTCCATTACTTTCTTACTTTTGCGTGGTTTTTTCATTTTCCTTTTTCATCGCACTCCTTTTATTATTATATTCAAGCTCACCTGTTAACAGGAATGCAACCACCCACACTGAAGGTTACCACACCTACTCGTTTGTCGTCGGGTGCTTGGGTATCCATTTGTCTCCTTCGTAATTAGTGAGATTTAAATGGATTTTTACTTTCGCCCGAACGTCAGTGCTGTCTACGGGTAGGAAGACTTTTAAAAGCCTGTTTTTAAGGACTTCCCGGGTCTTATTAAGGCTGTTGGCTATACAGTGAGGAAGTTGTTGAGAGAAGAGATACGGAAGGGGAGGAAATGTGATGAGAAGGAAAATACAGGAGAAGGTCTATCTTTGTCGGTGGTGTATCTTCACCAGCTGGCTTTCTTCAGGCCAGACAAACTGTACCTGAGCTCGACAGTGTGATGAGAGGAAGAGAGACTCACCGAAGCTACAACAACTTCGAGAAAGACCGAGAGAGACACACAGAGGCGACACCAACTCCAAGTCGTATTTGAGACGCAGTTAAATATATTAAGTACTCGTCTAAGTTTTCGTTAAGCGTTTCAATTAATTTATTGCCGTCATCTCTGTGCTGCTTGCTGTTGCCTCTGTGTGTGTGTTTGTTAAGGTGTTTTGGTGTGTGTGTGTGTGTGTGTGTGCGTGTATTTAAGTGGCAACGTAATTAGTTCACGTTATTAAGTCTTAAGTCGCGACAAATTTCTTTTGAAAACTAACTGCTTTCCTCATTCAGCTCCTCTCCGCACTTCACAGCTTCATTTTACTTCCTGTCTTTGCTACTTGCGTGCTATTCACTCATTTTCACTGAATCAAATGCTGTTATTTTGTTCTGCTTTTTATAAAGATGAAAGAAGTGAAAATAATTAGAATTAAATGCTGTCTGTTAGATGTAAAATAAATTACAAGCACCATGATGATTGAATCTTTAGAAAAGTTTACTTACTTTTAAAAAATATAATTTGGCGATACAATTTGCCACGTCAAAATAAAGGCCACTTACCTGAAAGAGAGAGACATAAGAAATATATATTAATAAAATTAACAAAATTTAAAGAAGGTGAATGTACTTCTTTTTAAAAATAAGTAAAATTCATTAAATCGATTAGTATTTAACAATTCTTAATGATGCTTGTATCTAGTTATGAGAATATCATTTAAAAACAAATTGTAAAACCAGATTTTAGTCAGAAAAAATATTTTAGCTTTAGTTTTCCAATGCGATTGGAACTTGACTCTCTTTTCCATTTTTTTGGACTATAATATTAATATCAATTTTTCTCCAGAATAAAAAAGAACATTAAAAAAAAATAATTAAGACTTTATGAAATCTCAAAGTTGATCTTGGCTGGTCTAACTGTAAGCTAAATTTTTCTTTCTAACCATATGACGGTCGCGTAATTCACATCATGTTTATCATATTAAGATATTAAGAGTGCGCTAATTTTCAATAGTACTTTGTACAGAACTTTCTTTATTCTCACTTTCTAACTCCCAATACAAAATTATTTACCCCTACTGTGATAGAAAAACCAAGTTTTTCCCTTTAGCTCAAAGGATTTAGAGGATTTTTGGAGCATACAAGTATCAAAAAAAAAAAAAGAATTTTTGAAACTTTTGTCTAAGTTCACCTAAATTTCCACGTGATTCACCCACTATATTGTCAGTGGAATGGCGAGCACCCGATGAGGACGACAACAAATAAAGTATTCAAGAAGTAACACGCTTCTAAATGCTGGCCAAGTGTTGCCAACACTTGATTGCAAAATAAAAAGGAAAACAACGAAGAAGTGAGAAGAAGAACGTGACAGTGTCGCTGCTCTTGTCGCGATTTCCTTGTTCCCTTTATTCTCTCTTTGAATTACTTTAAAATTTAGCTAATTTTTTTTTTCGTGTGCATTGCAATAAACTTGTTGTACGTGACAACTTTAGTTGATTTCCTAAATTTTCAGCGATTTTCTCTGTCTTTGCTATTCTTGCAAGATGGATTACGAAATAGGCCTGAATAACTTTTAAAAGAAATTATGAACTGATAATTGAACTATTTACCTTACAATATACTTTACATATTTCTTTATAGAATTAATTAGAGAATAACTTACTGAAAACTTACTGACCAGCTTACAGAATTCTTCATGCTTCTTCTTAAAGATTCAATAAGAAATAATTTAATGATTTAATTATAGAATAGCTTAAAGAACGGCTTGGAGAATCGCTTACAAACTTACTTACGTGTAGTATATAAATAACTTACGGAATAACTACAGTATTTAAAAAATTTCAGAATTGCTACAGAATGGCTTACAAAACTTATTACACGGAATTTCAGTCAGACGCCCTTAGGTGCCAATTTCTCTCCTGTGTCCCCTATCTCTCTCCTCCTCTCCGCGACACCCCCGCAAATCCACTCCCAAAAAAAACCTCCATCAAATGCCACCCCAAAACACGTTTTGCAACGCTGTCATAACCTAGATTTGTACTGACACAGAATTATTAGGGAGGAGCCTTTATTACCCGTTTACGTTTGAGTGAACGCATTTCTACGTGTTGAAAATTTGTTTAGATAGTGCGCCAACAACAACAACAACAACAACAACAACATCAACAAGAACAAATAATAGCAGCTTCAGCAGCACTGGCAAAAATAATACCATCCGTAACAACCCTTACAATTTCTCCCAGGAGCTCCTCTGTGTTTGCCCTTCTTTTTAGTTTGTTAAAATTTTTAAAAAAAATTATTTTTTGTCTCTATCTTAATAAATATTTTGATATATTTGGCTTTTTTTCTGTAGCTTCAACGTAAGGAAAAAGAAAAATGTCACATTTTTCCGGAAGCAACAACTGGAAAAAAGGGTTGCATACTTTTAGGGGATGGAACTCAAGATGTTTGCGTTGTCATTCATGTGCCGTGGATAACGGGTTTCTTTCGTCCTTTACTGCTGGAAGATGTTCGAGACGTGTTTGGAAATTTAAATGTGTACATTTCTGCAACAAATATGTATGTAAAAATAATAAATCGCAATCTTAATTTTGACACCAAGGAAAATAGGACCACACATACATACTTACGTATGCTCTCCTACACAACCACAGTTGCTAAATAAAGTCATTCAGCGACTCAATGCTTGCGCAAACAACACGTGCAGCCTCAGCCTTTCCAGTTAATATCTTCGAATGCAAATACAATCAAAGCTGAACAGCTACTCAGCTGGTACTTGTGAGAAAGTGTGAGTGCTTATAGTATGTTTGTTTGTATCAATATTTCAGTGACGGAGAGTCGTCAATGCAGTGTAGAACACTGACGACTGTACGCTTCTGAGTGGGTTTCTCTGTTTAAAGAAACCAATAATATTGATCAAAAATGTATATTGAAGGAGAAGATGGTGCGAAGGTGGTGGAGTGGAGAAGATGGTTGCGGTGGCAGAAGCCGTTGAGGGCAAAAGCCGATGAAGCGATAAGTCTGTGAAGGAAGAAGCCTGTGAAATAAGAAGCCGGTGAAAGAGGAAGCCGGTGAGGGGAAAAATCGGTGCGGAAAAGATGCGCCTATGAATCCGGCCAAAAAATGCAGAATCTATTGAGTGCATACTGTAAAATATATAGCCAACTTCTTCATCTGGTCATCAGTTTGTCAATTAATCAAGTTTTCTGCTTTTATTTGTCCATTTAACTAAGTTGCGGCAGTTTGTGTCAGACAAAGACTTTCAGTTGATATATGAAATGTACTTCGCAGAAGCCTCAGATGCAGTGGACCTCCCTCTTTTCAACCTTTCCTTGTATTGAAATCCAGGCAGCAGCGTGCGTTTAACTAATGTCGCTCATTGCAGTGACAGCATCGAGTTCCTCGCTGCCAATCGTGTCGCGCTATTGAGGCGTTAACTGGCTCTATTAAGTGAATATGATATAGCGTGCGATAGCGCCGCATGCCATGTTATTCTTCACCACTGTCAATGTTGCCACATTTAGGTGTCACAGACTTTTGACTATCGAAAGTCTGAATCCGCAAAAACACATTTTCTAATGTAGTTTTACGATATTCTGACATGCAACTATTAAAAACTTTTATTTCTATCAAATAAAATAGGGAAATAGCTTATAACTGACTTCTGTGACCCTCTGCGTCATTTGTCGGAATTACTTTTGTCACACCTGTGAGCATTGTGAAATTATCTTTGCCCAGTAGGCTAATCACGTGCATCACATTCGTGCAAACAGCGCTTTAAGTATACAATACTAAATTCTGATTAATAATTAAGAGCCAATCATAGAGTAGCCGGAACAACATACAACGAAAATGTATTCGTTAAAGTAGTTTTCGAAGTAATTTGCAACGTAATAACGTGGAATTGAAGGTATTCTTGTATGATATTATGACGAAAATGAGGGGATCATCAATTACGTGTGCATCAAATATTGTACATCATTGATACATGTGAGGAATAATGCAATATTTGTGACCACTTCTTTCACTGTATCGATCACGCACATGAGACTAATAATTTTGCTTTAGTCGAGATGGTAACCAAGATCGAGGTTGAAATTTGAGAGCGTGTTAGCATTTCTTCGTGGAGACGATAATCTCGAATCTCCAAATCTCGAAAAGTATCGAACGATCGAGCCAATACAAGAAAATAAGAAGTTCGCATCGCCATCGGTTCACGTCTCGATCTCTATTCTCGCCTCGACTGAAAAGGGCGGTCTCGAGATTCTCACTCATCGTCTTCAATTCGAAGCGACAAGAAGAGGGTATCGATTTCCGTTCTCATTTCGATTGCAAAAATCTGTCTCGGTTCAAATATGAGAGACACAATTTCAAGTTTATCTCAGTAAACAAAAGTGAAGAGAAATAGAAGTCAATATAAATTGCTGTGAATTCAGTACATGAAACAGAAGTCCTTTCATGCTGGTTCGGTATTTGAAAGAGATAAAATCAGGATGTCAGAATGTTTATGGACAACTGGATACCAATTAGATTGCGGCGCTATTTAGAGATTCTGAACATGCAAAATTAACTGACTTAACAATGAGAAAAAATAAATGCAGATCCCTGGCGCAGGATGTACGCAGGATATTTATAACACCCAGCCAGCAAACAAAGGCGAAAGCAGAAAAGGTATGCAGATAAACGTTATTATGTTGGATACGTAAGGACAGAAATGCAGACGGACAAATGGACAAACAGACGAACGGAGACTAAGCATTCATGTATAAACAATGAATGGCTGAGTGAAAGAATGACTGAATGAATGGAGGAATGAATGGGTGGCTTAAGTGAACAAATACAAAATGCGTTAATGCACTGCATGTGATTCGAGTGCTGAGTGTTATTTTGCAGATAAACTAATAACAACAGCAACAGCAATACCAGCCGTCGCACCGTCACACCAACAACAACAACAATAAAAACAACAAAAGGCCGCAGCTTCATACTTATCTGCATTGTATGCGAATGCAGTGGCGCAAATAATCGTGTGCAGCAATTAGAAGTTAGACGACGATGACAGTGACAGCAACAACGACAATCAAAAGCCAGTGAGGGTTTTAATTTCGAAATTAAATTTTTAATAATTAATTGGGTAGAGAATGAACTAATAAATAAACTAATTAGAATGAGAAAAGAAAAATAAAATGTAGATTTAGTTTAGTTTAGTTTAGTTTTAGTTTAGTTTAAATAATTTTTCAGTAACTAATTAAATTAAATCTTTTTTTTAAATAAAACTCTTAAAAACATTAAAATTGATTTCACAAAAATCTTAAAACTCACCACAATCTTGATGTCTGCAGTAAACTATAAATCGATGGGCATAAAAAAATATCGATAAAAGAATTTTTACAACAGCGATGCACTTTTATTTCGATTGCCAACGTGCAGGATACAATTTACTCCAAAAAGCAGAAGCAAGCGCAGGGCAATAATAATAACAAAAGCCAGAGAAATAAGAACAACAACACAAACGGCAACAACGGCTGCACAAAAGAAGCTTCTGGCCAAATCGTTGGCGCGTAGGCATCAAATTAAAGAGCAAAGGAAAGCCGGCAACATTTTTATTTCTTGTCAAATTGCAGTCGCGACGGCCGAGTTGGGGGCAAGCGTGGGCAATCGAGTATCGGTAGGTCGGTCGTTGTTGGTATTGTCAATTTTAAACTTCCATTATTATTACATGCATTGTTTGTTGCTCTTGTTGCTGCAACAGCAGCAATAAAGTAGCCATGATGAAGCAACAATCGAAAAAGAAAATCGCAAACGAAAGAGGAAAACGGAAAATTATACTGTGCATCCTTCGGTCAACGCCTACAGCATTCTGGCTGTTTATTCGGGGAATTCATTCACCCCGCATGCGGATTCCCCTCCCCACCCACCTTTCCATCCAATCGTTCCCGAGTCTTAAGTTGGCTGCAGTTTCGTCCGTCCGCTTTTGGTCCATCGATGCCATCGCAAGGAATTCCACTGCACATCATTGTTTATGAAACAATAGCCAGAGAAAACAACAACAACAACAACAACAACAACAACAACATCAGCAACAACAACAAAAACAACAACAACAACCACACCCTCATCATCATCATCATCCAAATTGTCGAACTCGTGTTGCTGTTTAGATTGCTATTGTGTGTGCGATTGCTGCTACCGCTGCTGGTGTTGCTGCTACCGCTGTTGCTGCTGCTGCTGCCGTTGCTGTTGCTGCTGCCGTTGCTATTGCAACAAAAACGTTTGCTGCCTTTGTTCTCGTCGTCGGAGCTGCTGTCGTTATTGAGCTGGCATCTGGTCAACATAATCAGCAGTTGACAGCAAACACGAGGTCCTTGTTGGGAAGGCAATCGGTTAACAAGGCATTCGAGGAGCAGAACGGCAGCGGGCACGGATGACCATTCATGTCGATCGGCTTTGTGTCGAGCACAACCGGACATTTGAATACCGTGTTGTGTGCATTAATTTTTATCGATAATTTGGGAAATAAACTGGCGAATCGGACCAGATTGAATTTTCGCATTCGAATTAAAAGCATCGGCGGGAAAATGCAGAACAATCGCAGTTTTTATATTATCTATTGTTTTCAGTTTTGTTCTATTTTACTTTATTTTATACATCGTGGTCCGGTTAAGAGATCCAATTTCAAATTAAAGCATAAAATTGTTGAAAATCCTCCTCTAAGAGTTTCTCATCTTTCTCTTTATTCTCAACCGCAAATGCGGGCGTTCGTTAGCGTACAACTTTTTTAGTGAAAAAGAAAATAACAGAAAGAGACAGAAATCCAAAGGGAGGAAGACAGCAACGCACAGAACGTAACAAAAACGAAATGCTACACTTGAAAAAACCCCTGAAGGCATCATCAAGAGAGGATCTCGTGCGCTCCACTCACGCATGAAATGTTACACTCGTTACATTTGTGCTGCTCCCTCCTCACTCCGCCCACTCACTCCCTCCTCACAACCAGATTCTTTACGCAAAACTCCTCGCGCTACTCAGTGGCCCGAGCGTAGCTGCGACTCAAGCAGGGAGGACAATTCAGAGCCCATGTTGTCGCCGAACGCGTTGATGGTTTTGGGCGAGGATGCGATATTTCCGAGACGCATGGCTTAATTTAACGCCCGCGTGAGTTGGTGGAGAAGAAACGAAAAAAAAGCGATGAAGAGAGAGCGGTGAGGTTATTTTAACCGAGGATACTACTTGAATGCATGAATGCCACATGCGGCGCCGCAGAATGGCAGAGATGTACGTTCCGCTTATTGTTGCTGTTGCTGGCGTTGTTGTTGTTGTATCAGAGTCTGCGGAATTTATGAAATCCTCGCATTTGCGGCTTAAATTGATGCCCTTCGGCCGAATCCGCAACAAGCGTAGCGAACATTCAACGCCAGAGCCGCCAACCTGGCATCACCTCACCTCACGATTGTTATTCGCCCTCGAGGATCCTTGCTTCCCTCTTTGTTCCTCTCCGCCGCATGCGTTATATTCGTTGCGTCGCTTTCTTTTGAGTGAAAATACCAAAAAAGTTAAGAAAAAAAAATCCTCCGCGAGAATTCTTGAATGTGTGTGGCGTTGCCATATTTTCAAAATGAAATGTAACGAATAAAAGTTCAAAAAAAGAAAAAGAAACACCGGCAAATTCTGCGGTAGGAAAAAATATGCTTGCTGTCGTGCGAAGCGTTGAGAAGCGTTGAGCTGCCTTAATTTGACGTTACTTTCATAGCTGGCGGTTATTGAAGTGTTGCCACCCCTCTGGTTTTGTTCACACTTTGAAATTTAAACTATGCGAAAGAGGAAATGTTTTTATTTAAGAATTTATAGCCTTTAATAAATCCTTATTTCACCCTTCTTATTTCAATTTAATTATTTTTATTCAATTACTATTTCAATATTAATTTTAAACATATTTCATTGTTATTTTCTTTCGATATCTCAAAATCAGAGAAAACCTTATAAACAGAAGCCACGAAAACAGAAACCAAGACAGGAATTGAAAATCTTGCTCGACAAAATCGAATAAAAACCAGCGAAGTAGTGAAGCGGAAGCAACGAAGGCGGGAATGGAGTGCGAGCGTGCGGGCAACAAGAAAAATTGCCAATCTAATTGAAATTCTAGACAAAATCTTCCGCAAATTAACTTCATTGACGAAAATCCGTAATCCGCAGTCCGTAATCCACGAGCAAACATGATTCACTACGCTGCCAGCTGCGGCGAAGTAACGCGGAAAGCAAGCGGAAGCGGAAGTAAGCTGTTGCCAGCGACCGACTGAAGGTGCAAGCTGGAAATAGAATGTACGTATGCATGTGTGTGCGTGTTGCTTGCACTCGATTGAGATGACAGGAGTGACGGCGGTTGCTGTCAATTCGAGCACTGAAAACGAAGCCACAAAAAGTGCAGAGAACTCAGTTTTCCTTCAATCCGTGTGTTTCCTTGAAGGTAAAGAACGTTTTTCTGCTTTCTTCCTTTCTTTCCGTTTCAGCAGAAAATGTAGTAAAAATAAATTTTTGATTTTGTCACTTACTTGAGTTGAGCTGAGTGAGTTCCAAAGTGGCTTTTTTTCTTCTTTTTTTCCAATGCATGGAACGAGAATACGTGTTTTTGAAGTGAAATTTTGGCGCGATTTTCTTGCCACAGCTCACAGAGTCCATAATTTAATCAGCTGAAAGCGCATTCCCCCTTACACCATCCCAGTCCTTCCTCTTTTCCCTTATCTGCTCCCACCACACGATTTTCTTATACTGCAGCTTAGGTTTTTCTTCACTTTTTCACTTTATTTGTCGCAAAATCAGGAAGAAATTGATTCGTACTCGTATTGACGGTGACTCCGGACGTGTTTTACCATCCCCACCCCTTCCCCTTCTCTTGTCAATCAATGAGTGGAGTCTTCATATTATTTACTGCAGTGTTGCCACCGCGTTTCCTTTCTCACCATTTAGCGTTGCAGGAGAAAATGAAAAGAAATTGTATTCCCAAGCGTTTTTCTGGAATCATCGTGTTGACGGGTAGTGGAAGAGAGAGGGAGGGAGAGTGAGAGAAAGGGAGAGAGAATGGAAGAGTAGTAGAAAAATTCAATAATTGGAATAAGCATCGATGGCGCAGAAACGGTGTCACTGACGCCAACCTCTGCAGTGTACAATATAATCATCGATCAAAGCCATCATCGTCATGAGTATCATTACCACCATTATCGGCATGATTATTGCCATCGTCGTCATTGCTTTAACGATAATCATCAAGTGTAATCATCATTTGTCTGGTTTGACTTAAGCTGTACTGATGGAAACTTTCATGCTTCAGTTTGGTTTTTATATTGTAATATTTTATGTAACTATTGCGTTCGATATACGAGACATTGTAATGGAAATATTACATTACTGATGTAACAAAGGTATTTTTAATGAACCATTAATAAAAACGGGTGTTCTTTAATTACAATGTATTTTCTCTTATAAATTTATAAACTTTTTATAGTAATAGGGATATTTTAATGCATTTTGTCAAGTTTTGCCGAACACCTACGGAAACGTTTTAAAATATGCGAAAAATTCTCTCAAAATTCTCTCAGCAATAAATATGAATTCACATAACTGATCCCTTACTAAGGGCACTGGAATTACTTTAAACTCATCTTTGGAATAGGAATATACCCACTACATTTATATCTACTTCCTGTGTATATATTGTATGTATTTTCCCAGTCGTCCCCTCGCCAGTTTCGGTTTGTCTAACGTATTCGCTAACTGACCCGCCCCATTCTGTCCTCAGTTCGTCAGTTGAGCTCTTGTATGACCTTATATTAGGCTGCCATTCTGCTCGAAACAGATGTGCTGTCTGAAGTTGCGCAGTACGAGCAACGTTTTTTGACTGATTCTTATTTGCGATTCAGCGGATTACCAAAATTACGGAAACAAGCATAAAAAGTTTCGGTGGAGTTAAGAATACGATAGGTGGGGTAGATAAGAATTCCAATTAGTTTAAATGGCAAAAGAATATCTTACAGTAAAGAGGTCAAAATTATTGAGAAATGAGAGCATTTGGAAGGATTGTTAACAGTCACTTTCAAATCTCAATAATACTTGGTGGGCTGACTTTGAAAACTTCTTTTCGCATAGAATACGAGTTATAGAAAAATATGCATCTCGATATATTATTGTAAAGCAAGTTTTTTAATATGGTTTCAATTTTAATTTTGTATAATTTTAGCTTTATAAGACGAAAACACTTTGTTTCCAAACCTATTTCCAAACTATGCCAATCAACTATGCAAATTCATATCTTACCCGACTTTTTTACTTAAAATTTTTTATTTTTGCGCTTAATTGCGCAACCAATCTTAATTGAATGCATTCATTCCTGAGGCAAAAATGTACACGAGTTCTCAAAGATGTGCCTTGTTTCGTTACCCACAACTTTGAGCCACTTAATGCTGTTGGTTGCCAATTCATCTCAACAGCTTGAGGCTTCGGGTCATTTGAAATGGCTCTTTGCTTACAAGCCATAACAACAAACAACGGGCGCCTTAAGATGCCTCTTAGAAGCTGGCATAAATAAACCATAACCTCTCAAGTGAGTAGTTCCATAGATTCAAATCTCCCTCACTCTCCCTCTCTCTATCTCTCTCTGAATCTCTCTCACTGCTTGTTTCTGCAGTTCAATGCACACAAAATCATTTAATTAATGAGCTGCAATTAAAGCAAATTAAATCAAAATGTTTGCGATTGCCAAATGGACAACATTAGACTGAACTGACCGAGAATAAGGAAGTCCTTTGAGAGAATGCAATATTGAGTACATGGACGGTTAGCAAGGCGGTATAGAGTGACTAATTACTCATTCATTCATTGAATTCAATAACTGAGATGGATTGGTTAACAGGCAACAACAGTAAGCAAAAACAAAAGCAACCGCACTCCCATCATCATCTCATCATCATCTCGAGGGAATTCAAATGAATGAATACAAAATTTGCCAAGCTTGAAATGACGAAGGTGAGTTATTTCTTTAATGATTAATTGTTGGCAACCAAAGAAACCTGAAACTCACATACACAGACACATACACACACACAGAAAAGCTTACATTAAAAAGAAGAAACACTCAGCCTCTGACAACTGCTAAGAGAATTGAAATTTGCACAGACAGCGTAATACGTAATGAGACTAGAAATTAGTAGAGAATGTTTGACCTTTCGTCCAACAACAATGTCACCCACACACACACACACACGTGGTTTTCCAGGTGGCAACATACAAATGGGCACATTAAAACGGGGTGGACGGGTGTAGAAGTGACAATTGTATCACACAATTTAACGTAATGAGCAATCGTTAGTGTTGGGGAAAAAAATATTCGGACAGAATTGTCCGAATTAATTTTCTTGAAACTGATGTTGTGAAACCTCTCTGAAGCTACCGTATTAATGACAGGTCAACTGTTACTGTTTCACTTTTGTCGGAAAAAGAAGGATTACACAATGTTGCCTGCTTGTTTGTGACGTAAAACCACTTTAGTTCCACCTTAATAAGATGTTCATTCATACATTCATACAGATATCCGATTCTGTTGTTGTAAGCACAATTCTGAGGATTTTGTGGTAACTACAGAGAAATCTTATGGCTTGCAGGTAGGATAATATAATCAATTAACGACGCATCTGTGTCTCGGCTATGTTATTTCATTTACAGTAAGAGGGCAAACTGGGGAAAATGAACTCAGGGTTTGTATGTAGTGGAGCCTTATATAGATATAAGATATGGAAAAACGAGAAATAAGATATAGAGAACTGCCACTGGCTACACCGAAGTCTATAAATACCCTGCACCCCAGTGGCTCAAAAAATGCCTTAAAATGCTTATAAAAGCTCTAAAATCCTTCATATCTATATAAAGGATCTTAGATGTTTAATGGATTTTATCTACACCCATATCTGCTGAATATTATACGATACTAATATCACTGGGCTTTTCGGAATACTGTTTCACGTTAGTATTTTAATCGCATACAAGATATACTCCTCTAGGCATAATTTGGGCGTGATTGTAAATATAATATTTTCTCAAGTTTTTATAATGTATATCTTTCTATATGACGTATTTCATTCATAAGCAGTTACTTTTGTGTTTCTTTTGTCTTCAGAAACCTGTGATATTGCATATAATTCGCATTTAGTTTATTAAATGAAATCAATAAGAACGAAAAGCAGTAATGGGCGCTTAAGATTACATGACTCCAAAATTTGGAATCCAAACTCAGTTTGTGACGATAGCATTGCCGAGGCAACCATTCACGACGTTTGAGTTATTTCAATATGGGCTTCTATTTCTTATATATAATTATTCTTAATTAATCTCAGAAAATTGTCGCTAAATTATTCCTTATTCAATTATACCAAAATTATTTGCATACGTTTCTTATAGTTTTATTACAACGTAAGTCATCACGTAACACTTAACAGTGCAGGTTTCCGATTAAAAGTTATCAGCAAAGCAGTAAAACATCAGCTGAAGTCTGAAAATTAAAATTAAAATACGATGACTGACAAACAAATTTATTACACCGAGTAACGGAAGGCATGCACGTAAACGTAAGCGCGGCCAAAGCACTAAACGTAAAGCAGGAAGCGAGAACATTATAAACGCGGATTATCACCGGGCAAAATTAATGATAATTACTGCTAGAATATATGAGTCTGGCGAGTGTCTAGTAAGGCAGGCAGAGGACGGGAACCGCAGGACGAAGCCCGCGGGTTTCTTTCATTCATAGCGTCAACTTTACATTGCGAAAAGTGAGAAGAGTAAAAACGGCATAAATTATTGTAAACAAGGATAAACAATGGGAGGCGGCAATACTTGAAGAGTGGAGTGGGCGGAAATAAAATGTGCCAAAGTAAGGTGGGGTGGGTCGGTTAAGAGGGCTGAAAATGCAATCAGTATTGTTAAAAAATTTAAATTAAAAGTTATATACACGATGCGGACATTTTAATCCATTAGTTAGCCGCGTTATGGCGGGCGACAAGTTTTGTTGGCAAGTTGGCAACTCTGTTTCCTAAGTAGCGAGTAACTTTATAGCCCAGTCGAGTATGTACGAGTAGCCCTATTTCATTAGTTGCCATCACCAACCAGCGAATGTTATGTATTTTATGATAGTTTCATTTCCCGCATCCTGCCAGGATATTCTGTCAGTAGTTATAATTAAACTGCTGTAATCGTCGCCTTGCACTGCAAATACCGGCCAGACTTTATTGCGTCAATCATGATTTTGCTTTGGCGCGGCAGTTTTTGGTGAAACTTTTAAATTACGTTGCACGCAGTTTGTGATGCTTCAGTTTGTGATGCTCTACTTTGTGTAAAAGCGGACGGAGTTTGTCGTTGTTAGTTTGCCTTCGGTCACTCGGTCGCTTGTTGGTTGGGCTGCTATTCCAGTTGCCCGTATTCGAATAGCAGAGTCAATTTGTTGGCTTAACGTGGCTAAAAACAGCGCTCGTGTATAACAAAACAGTTGATGATGAATTCATCTGCGACGATTATACGTTGCATTCATCAATCAAGATTATCGGTGGCGACAAAATAACCAGCGGAGTTTAATAAAACTTTTTAAATTGGAAGGGACCTCGGGACTTTTTATTTGTAAAATAAAAACTAAAAAACTTTCAATTAACCCGCTCCGTGCACCTCATCAAAATGCTAACGTTGGAGTTGGCGATCGGTACTTTTTTCCAGGATTGTCATAGCGAAAAAAGTGAATTAAAAACTGCTGAATCCTCGAATCCAGATTAGATTGCCAGAGAATGCAAACTAAAAGTTCGCAACTGAAAAAACCAACAACAACTCGCTAATTGCTCGTGTGAGTGTGTTTGCTTTATTTTTATTTTGAATCATTTTTGCTGTTATTTTACTCTATTTTCAGTCCCTTTTTGCCCATTCTTCTTTTTTCTACCTTTGCCAACAGTTTCGAGAGCAATTTAAAACAAAATTAGAAAAGTTAATAAAAGAAAACAAAATAAAAAAATTGCCTTGCAGAAAATGAAATTTTTACAGTTGTAATGAATGGAATGGAAGTGAAAAGTAACGGCATCCGAATGCAAGCAGAAATGAAGCGCACGTTATTTTCATTAAAGTTTCAGCAGAAGTTATTAAAAATTTCTAATAACGCAAAAGTATTACGTGTTAGAAAGTTCTACTCGCATTTGTATTTTTTGCTTTAATTAAGATGTTAATAAATTATAGCTTATTTTTCACAAATAAAAAACTAACAAAACAAAAAAGCGAGTGTGCTGAATTTCCAAAACCATTTGCAACTAAAAGCAAACTCGATGGAACCAATTAAAAATAGAAAAACAGGGAAATAAAGAGAAAACCAAACAACCAAGACAAACAGAAATGAAAAAGGAGGTTGATTAATGCCAAAACAACAACAACAACAACAACAACAACAACAACAACAACAACAATAACAACAACGACAACAACAGCAGCTGCAAACATTATATACAAAACTTTTCAAAGATGCTTCTACGCCTTTAATTAAAAAGCCAACTCAATCAAATCAAACAAATCAATCAATCCATCAATATACACTTCTTGACCCCGCGTTCACTGCGGTCAATACATGCAAGCGTCAGTCACGCAATCATTTCTAGTTATCAACAAATGGGAAAGAACACTTCTAATTTTTCAAAAGCTCCCATTTCATTTCGAATTAATTCAATTGAAGTCTAATTAATTTGAAACCGCAGAGTAGCACGAGTAGACAAACGACATAGCAGACCAACAGGCAGTCCAGGCCAGTTGGCCAGGGCGGTGATTGGAAATCTACACGCCAAGAGAAGGGCAAAAAGCGGGGAAGGTTAGTTGGGAAATAGAAAATTCAACAACGCAACGAGCTTTGAATTTGAAGTAAATATGAAGTAAAAATAAGAAATATCGTATTTAGCTAGTTCTCAATCAGCAAGTCAATGAGACTATTAGTCATTCAGACAGCCAATCATGCAGTCAGTCTTTCACTTAGTCAATAACTCATTCACTCAAGAGATGGTGCAGCATGCATGAGGTAATATCAGCAAATGCATTGGGGAGCATGGGACTCACACGAATTTGTGGCCCTTCTTCAGTTCTGCAGCAGATGTGCTCAGATGCAAGTCAAGGATTACTTGGAATGCATCACTGCAACGTCACATGCAATGCAGGCTGCAGCAAAGAAACCACAAAACATACGAAAGCCATTTACTTCATTCCACTTGTTAGCGCTTGAGCTGAAATTCTCGCAATGCTCTTTGATGTTATTGGCTTGGATAACTTAAAACTTGCATTTATTTTATTTTATTTTTGCTTCCAGTAGTAAAATTCATTGGATGACAATAAAAATCATTGTCCGCATACACTAGTAAATGCATGTGTGTGTCCTGCTGGACATCCTTTTGGAGCCGCAGAGTGAGAAATCTTATCCTCTGTCACTTCTAAAGCCACAAAATTCGTTTCTGCATCGTAAAACATTCAGAATCATTCATCGAATCAGAGTTACGAGATGGTGGGAGAGGAAAATAAGAAAATATTTAGCAGTTTGTCGTCATAAAATGCAGGAAGTCTCGTTATCCATCATTCTATCCTTCGGTCTTCGTCCTGCCTCTTTAATCATGAAGTCCTTTTTATGCCCAACATATCCACAACTAATTATTGAGCCTTTGAAAAACAATAAAAAGGACAAAAGTATCTATAAAGAGTAGAGATATCTGTTTTTAAAAGCTTTTTACATTCATCGCAATACTTGCAGATTATGGATTGCCGAGTTTATTGGTAATCACAGCAAACAATATGGAACAACAGCGGGGTGAAATAAGAGGGAAAAGACGGCGAATTCTTTACATATTAAAAAAACACAAAGTTTCTGATCAGGAAATAAAATTCCTCGATATTGTTGCAGTAACTTTAGTCACATTTTCAAATTTTACCATAATTTGTGAAGAGAAATAAGCCGAAATGTTAAACAAAACAGAGATACAATATTTATGTCAGTCAGCTGTACAGACTTCACGGCAAGACGAGGCGATGATGTTGTATTACAACATCTGTTTCAACAGACATAAAAACTTGAGTGGTCGGATTGCCGGTTATGCCTCACATTCTGCTCAAGTTTTGAAGAAGAACGTCGAGTATGTGAAGGCCAATCCGAGTTTGCAGGGTTAAGCCGCAACAACCAAAAGTTTTGCCATAATTTTTGTTGCTTTATATATTTTCTCCTTCTTTTAAGGTTGTTGTTACTGTCCGTGTTTGTTGCAAATCCTCACAACTCATTTGTCTTATATTTCCCAATCCCTGATTGTTTCATACTTTACTTTTTCTACAGAAGTTTAGCCATAAAACCGTGAGAGGCCTACAAAAACTTTGCTTGCCTTGCCAAGTTTTTACCTTTTTTAAGTATTGTGGAATTTCGTCCTGCTTTTTTCACCTTTTTTTCACTCTACTCCTTACAACACAGAAATGTTATACTCAGAAAGTTAACGGGAAAGTAGTTGGAGTAATTCTAAGGCATAAAACCTAAGAAAATTTTAAGAGAAGTTCGTTTAGACCTTTAAAAAAGTTTGATTTAATTCAGTGTGAACTAAGAAACAGGTTTGCTTTATTTATTTATATTTTCTCAATTCACTGTTAAATTTCACTTCCGTATTTAACTCAACTAAAAAAAGGCTGCCTCGTTCTTGATTATCGCCTCGACTAAAGAAAGACATCTCGACCTAGCTTATTGTCATGACTGAAGAAGAAGTTCATTGTGTAAAATATTTGCACTGAAAAGTAAATTTCTTAAAACGTCAAAACATGTCAAAACGTCATCGGCAAACTAGCAAATCGATTAAAAATTAAGCCAATGCATTTATCAAATATTTATATGACCTGTTTTTCCATTACCGTCAGTATCTAAACTAACATGTCAAAAATAGCGGTAGCAAAAGCAAACAAACGTCTTATTTTTCACTATTTTCTCCCCAATCGCAAAATTTGGGGCTTTTTTGACAGATATGATATGTTAATAAAAACACACGCAGAGAGAAAGAGAGAGACAGAAAAACATAGAGAGAGAGCGAGAGAGAAAGAGGAGAGAGAGAGAGAGATAGGGGGAGAGAGAGAGAGAGAGAGATAGGGAGAGAGAGAGGAGAGATGAAGGCAGTAGAGCGAAAAACTTGACATATGAACTTTTAATTTATGAACTCTTCGAATTCAACCAATTCTCTGCTCTCTTCTTTACATTTTTGTTGTGTTTGCCTTTTTACTTCTCTATTTTAGTGCTCATTCAATCGGTCACGACGCCCGGATTATATTTTATTTTTTAAACGTTGCCCTTTTTCGCCATTACCTATCCCACTTTCCCCCCGTCTCATTCTTCACTCTTGAGTTGTATTTCGCACAAATGGTAGAAAAAATTTGATTAATGTTTGGTTCCGTTTTGCATAAATCTAGCTAGAGTTGTTGTGATGTTTCGCAATTTTTTGCACGTACTTTCGTTTGTTCGGATTGAGGGTCAGAATGAGGTGACTAACGTTGGTGAGCACGGCATCGAAGTTAAAAGCTTGAAATTGGAGGCAGTTGCGTTCCGCAAACATATACGAGGGATTCGTTGGGAGGGAATTGTGTGGAACTTGAAAGATATGAGATAATAGGCGAGTATATGGGGTTGTGGATTGTGGCGTAGGGAAAGGAGGCGTGAGATGGATATTAAACGGGGAGAGGCAGGAAGAAAGGATGAGGAGGTAGAAATTTTGTTGCCATTGCTAGGACAGGTGAGAACGGAGTATCGATGTTAGATGAGGGAGCTTCGTGTAATAAGATATTATATAATAAGATAAAATGGGAGAAGATATGGGAAAGAATGCGAAAATAATATATTAATGGGGTGTACAACGAAATGCAGGAATACCATGGCTTAGAATAACTTCGCTATTATAGGTCTCACATAGACTACCCAGTCCTTAGTGTTAATTATACCCTACATCCGAGGGTAGAGGATTCTAACTTTGTTTTATGTTTGTAGCACAGAGTAGGAGACATAGAAAAGTATATACATTCTTCCCAGTACCACCTCCTGAATCGATTTAGCTCTGTTCTTACGTCCGTCTGCCTTTCCATCAGACAGATAGACGGACGGACAGGGATAAATCGACTCAGGAGATGATTCTAAGCAAGAATATATACCATTTTATATCTACCACACCTCCTTTAATGCGTTACAAACGGAAGAACAAAGTGAATACAGCCTCTCCCCTCCGATATAAGGTATAAAAGAGATGGCTTCTGAAAGCGAGATGCCAGGGTGCATTGAAATATTAAAAGTATTTAAGGATTATTTTTAAAGTTAGAATGTGAGATTGGAGTAATTATGCGCTACGAGTATGGAACGATAACTTTATTCTCATTTTAAGGCAATAACTTAACCCTTTCTAAAAACCGAAGTTTTTCAAGTCCTTAAAATTACAATCCTTGAAAACCCTCTTTTGCAGTCCTCTTCTCTTTTTTATGGTCGGTGGCTCTCTTATTGCAAGTGCCAAAAAGTGGGTCAAAAGCCACGAGGTAGCTGAACTAATTTCGCTCATGTTCTCAACTCGACGACGAGTTGCCTTTGAATGATTCTTTTGTGCAAATGTTGTCGTTCGCATGCAGTGACAAAACTGAACGAGAGCCCCCGTTTATCCCTTCGCACCCCCCCTCCCCCGCTCCAACTCACCCTCCTGCACCACACGCACTTTGGCTTATTTAAGTTTTGGTTGGTTTCTCTGGTTGCTTTCTGCCTGGCTGAACATAACATTTTTACAAAATGGAAAAACATACCAGTATACCAACTACAACAACATCAAAACTGAAAGCAGGTCGTTTCAAATCGGGCAATTTTTTCTATTACGGCCGGTTTTCTGCCTTCTGAGTTGAGTGTTTTGTTTATCTTTCGTCCTGTAACGCCACCGAATTCAACTGCAGAATGATTTATATCGGTCAGTGGGGAGAAATTTCTTTTTGTTCACTTTAAATTTCCATTACAGATATGGCACATATTTCGGTGTCCGTGTGTGCGTTTGTGTGGGTTGTTTTTAGTTAGCACTTCCGTTTCCCATTCCATTACATTACATTTCGTTCATGTCACTCCATCCCAGTCTTCAATTTCATACAAACTTCTGTTCGTCCATCGCCCGTTGATCTCTCGGTCTTTTGAAAACATTTTCCTCCAAAATGTTGGCATGTCAGTTGCAATGATTTATGTTTCAAATGCAGTAGCTGCCACGCTGACGAATAATCGCCGCCACGATCCCTTCGCAGGATACGCAGAGCAGAGTTATTGAGTTTATGAATTCGAACTACTTAGATTGAGTTGTTTTTCCCACTCATATCCGTAGACAGAAATGTATGGTAAAATAAAAAGCAAGAGAATATTAAGTTTCTGAAAGTTTTACTTATAATGTAATTGATTCTTACTAAACTTTTTAAAAAACTCTTCGATATTTTATGTTTACAAAGTAAATAGAACCTCCAACTCGCCCTCCCCCTCGCTATCCCCACCTCCTTTCCAACTTTTAAAATTCAAATACGTTTCCTCTGCGCAAAACAAACTTTAATAGCCAAAAATTAGAAAATATATCTGTTTGAATTGCAAACAAAACTTGGAAATGAAGTCGTCTGAAAACTGTGTATAAGAAAGGTGAACGAAGCAAAAAGACAGAGAAAAGAAAAGAGAGGTGAATGCATACGTTTACGAAAAGTAAACGTAAGACAAAAATAAAGCGGTGATAAATTACAACGCGATTTGAAATTATAGGGAAAACAAATGAATAACGTCGACGATAAAAACGACTGCAGAGAAAAACTTCGTTCCTTTTCTGTGGTTGGAAGGGTGCTGAGGAGGGGTAGGTTGGGGGAAAAGGGCTCGTTGAAGAAAAAGGATGTGAGAACACAGCTCGTGAATAGCTAAAGGGGAACGAGATGGAATAGAATAAGAATGAACTTCGTTTCATTGGAGATCAGGTTGGAGATCAACTACGATCGAGTTACAACTTTGTCCGATTCAAAATAGAGCGTATGATGTAGTTTTAAATTATGTGATGCCTCCCTAAAATATAATCCATACTAATATGAACGAAGTGAATAATTTACTCTTTATTGATATCGTGTAAGCGAAGTTTTTTTGAGCATCTCAAAATACAGTGCCTGAGAGATAACAAGAAATTATGTGATGGTTTTCCAAAACAAAACTTGGTGGAAAATCGATGAAGAATAAAGTTCTACAGTTTATTGAGGTTGTCCTCAAATATGAATGTCGTGCACACGAAGTTTTTTGACAGAAAATTTCGAGAAAGAGTTTGAGATAATCGACAGAAGTTTCAAAGAGGGTTTATCATACATATGACTGAAACCAGAAACCGCATTTTCAGAATCACATCCTTTTCTAAATTTAATGAGTTTAATTCCGTAAAAAATTTATATGGGCTTTAGAATTCTTTCTTTTTTAATTAAAAGCTTAACTATTCCAAGCTGATTTAAAGCCGCTTAATTTCTGTTGAAAACATTTAAAACATCTTAAATTACAGTGACTACCAGCAACGTCTAACTACTATCAAAGTATTTTAACCCTCGCTACCGCGCCAACCGCAAACCGGAGCTTATTAAATGCTAACGCCATTCTTCGTATTGTATTTCACTTAATCACTGATTTGAAAGCTCTTTTCAACCCACATATTGCGGTGTCTAAACTACTTATCACTCATGTGGAATCCGCGTTTGTGCTTCTCTAAATCTCATCGTGGCGGTTAGCTGTCATCGTGTGACATTTGAGCATTCAACTTTTGGATTTGCAAACAAATGATGGCAGTTAGTGATTTGTTTGCATTGATTTGCGTTGATTTGTATTTCATTTCATTTAAATTGAGTTAGTGCTGCTGTGGGCCTGAGGATTGAGAACAGCGATGTAGGTGGGAAGAGATAGAAAGTGGACATAGTGGTGGGCGGGTCTATAAGTAGGCAAATAGGTTAGTGTGAGGGTATGACAGTCACATATTATTTGTCAGAGGTGATAGAATATCATTAAACTATGTAATTAAGATAGATATTGTTACACTTTACATGGAAAAAGCTAATCTGTTATCATTTTGTTGTTAATAAAAGTTAAACGTTTTTTTATTTCCTTTTTTTGTTTTTTTATTTTGTGAATAGTCATCCCTTTGCATCCCATGACGGTAATTCATTCCAAATACCTTTAGGATTCAACCTTGTCGGAAAACTCAACGAATGTCGCGAAATTTATATTTTGTCTAATTTTCATTATTCAACTCCAACTGTTAAAGAGCTGTTAAAATTTAGTAGTTTATAAAATCAAGCACTCTTATTGCCATTCTGCGGTGAACATGATGTGAATTATACACACAATGATATTAATGAAGGAAAGAAGAGGTTTGCATAGCGGAAGAGATTAAAAATCGTCCGACAAGAAGCTCAGATTATTAATCCTGGTTTTTTGATACTCGTATTTCTTATTATAACCTGTTATAAACGCAATCCTTTCGTTTCCCACATACTTTCAGTGTGTTCCCATGATTCTTCCTTATTTGAAAAAAAGGCAAAAAATTGAATAATTGAACAGTTCATTGAAAGGAATTATTAAGCAGTTCAACGAACCAATAGTCAGATCTGATTTCAAAAATTCCTACAGATTTTTTAAGGGTTTGACATAATTTGCCCATAAAGTAGAAAAGAGGATGGCAGGATACGCAATAATTAGGCTCTCATTAAAGGTAACTTTTTGTAGCCTCACATTATATCCTCACATTGCATGCTCTTTTTTTTAATATTTGCATTCTTTTTCAATCCCCGCTTGTTTTGCTCCGCTATGTAACGGTAATTGTAGGCGACAGTGCTGTCCTGTGAAGAGAGTTGAGAGTGTGGGAAGCACGACAGAGGCAGGACATGCTGCACATGCATAATTAACTCTTTAAAATTTACTTCCTGTCTTCATCAGTGGAGTCGAGTATGTGTGAATGTATCTCGTCCTCGTCGTCGTCAGTTCTGTTGGTTGGCTTTGTCTCAACTTTGAGCGACCCATGTCAAGAGCGACGGTACAGGACAGGACGAACCAACAATCCTATCGGCAGCTATACAGTTATGTCGTCCGTCCTCCCCTCCCCGCCCACCGCCCCACCGACTTGAGTCCTTTACTTCATGGCGTCTGTGAGGACATCGCTGACAGTTATGCAAATACTGATGGTGTGTCGACTTGTTGTTGCTGTTACTTTCATTTTTGCTGCTGTTGTCGTCTAATGAAAGTAAAAATCCACGCGTTAAATTTTTACCTTGTTAGAACGGAAGCATAACAATATCAACAAGTAATGATAGCAACAACAACTCTAACAGCAGCAACAAAAAGGAACAAAAAGAAATAACAATTAAAACATTGAAATATGAAAATCTTACGTAAAAACAGTAGCAACAACAACAACACAGGCAGAAGAATAATAGCAACAACAAAATCAACAGCAGAGAGAACAACTGGAAAAATTAAATATTATAATAACAACAAGATCAACGGAAATAAAAACCTTGAAATATATTAACAATACCAAAAGTAAAAACAGCTACAACAATATCAGGAGCAAGAGGAACAACACGAACAATATCGAAAACAATAGCGAAAACAGTAACAACAACAGCAACACAAACAACATCAGCAGCAACAAAAGCAATTCAAACAGTTATACTTGCAGCAACATCATCATTATCATCGTCCACCGCTTTCCCGCTGGGAACCCAACAACCCAACATTCTGTCAAAAGTGACTCTGTTGCCAACTTTGTGATTCCTAGTTAGTTCCCTGCAGCAACAGCAACAGCTACTGCAAGGACAGCGATTCTAGTTTTTCCTTTTTCTTTCTTTCCTGAAGCACCGCCGTCTGATTTTTCTCTTTTCTCATTTTTTGCCTCTAACAAGCCACTGCGGCTCATGTGACAAAGGATCCGGGCAGACATGTCTGCCTCACTTCTCACACTTGCTTGCAACAACTTCTTTGTGGCCGATGATGGTGCTGGTGCTGGTGTTGCTGCTACTGTAGCCGAGCGGGCTACCTAAACAATGCTGTCAACATTTTTGCCTTTTAAGACAACGTTTGCGGGTTGGTATTTAGTTTGTTGCTGACGCAAAACTAAACGAGAAGAAATAAGAAATGAAAACCTGATTTGATCTGCAACACTGCAGGCTTAAATGAACCTCCGTGGAAAGAACGGCAGTGGCAGCAGCAACGCAAGCGTTTACGTCAGCATGTGGACTGTAATCAGAGTCGATGGCGTCGAAACTTTTAATTGATAAAAAGAAGAGAAAAATAGCCGTGCAGAGTGCGGAAATTTGATATGTTTGAGAAGCGTTGATTTTCTCCAAAACTAAAAAACCTAAAAAGCTATGAGTTCATACAGTTAACAAAAAAGGAACGAAATTATATGCTAAAAATTACTTTTCTGATTAAAGCTTTCAATTTTGGAGATATATTCTAAAATTTTCGGAGCGTTTTATGATAACTTTTGTGCCTTTTCGAAGGTTTTGGATAGTTTTAGAAGCATTATCAGTAATATTAATATAATCTTGAGCTTTCAGAGAAATTGTCTTTAATTTTTCGGACTCTTATCTTCCTTTTCCTTGACCTTCATTTTTCTTTATCTTCCTTTTTCTTTACCTTTATCTTGATATGAGCATTTTAAGAGCATTTCCTGCATTATATGTGTTTTGAATATAATTTCTTTTAGTTTTAGAAGCATTATCTGTGCTATTTGAGAGTTTTGAAATTCTTGAGAAATCTTCGTTGATTTTACTAACTTTTTTTAATCTAAGAATTGAATTTTAAGAAACTTTTTTGAATAATTTGATAATTTGTTTGAATGACTTAGAAAATATTCAGAATTCTGAGCATTATTAGTGCATTCCCAGTAAATACTACTATATTTCAAATTGCTTCAATGATACTGTGAGATGTAATCGTATTACAAATGTTATATGAATTCTATTGTCTCTCCCCAGTGATGCCGTCGTAGGATTTTTTTTGTATTCTGTAAATTTATTATCGCCATCATAATTCAGTGTCCGAATATATATTTATAAACATATATTTGGCTCCTCTATTCTGCGCTATTTCGGTACTTAATTCTGCAGTAACATTAAGACAAACACTTCCTTTATCGTTTATAGTTTTTACTGTCTTCCGATTTCTTCCCAAGTGATTTCTTGGCTCGCTCACATCCACTTCTACACTGGAATTCTTTATGCAGTCAAGCAAACACACATATCAAGTGCTTTTCGAATGATATTACATCATACAGCGACGTAACCCCTCCCCCATCCCACTGAAAGCCGCGGGCCAGAGCTTCAGAATCTCCCAGGACTCGAGCCTAATGTTAAAATATCTCTCGAGGATGTTTGCTCTCGGTCAGTTTGCATTACAAATGATTTTATTTTCAACATTTCGGCGTCGATATCTGGCTTCGCAAGAAGGCGAGTTCTTGAGGGGGGATGTAGGAATGGCTGGATAAATAGATTGTTAATATGCATGACCATATGTACGCGTTGCGGACCGAAAAGACCGAACGAACGACAAGGTTTCGGTTGGGTGAAGAGGTTGGGCGATGTGGTTGGTGGTTTTGTGGGGGGTTTGGTTGGGGGTTTGGTGTGCGAGTCTTTTTTGGGGGTTTGTTGGGGGCTTTGCCTGGATGGTTTCGTTAGCTAGTTTATTCTACCAGCTATCATTGGTTTGTATGCCGTCTTGCTTATCGCTACTGGCTTTCAAAGACGTTGGTTCAAAAGGAGGAAACCGTTTGTTGCACGGACCAAGGAACTTTGAACATATAATGAAAATGATATGCGAAAATGATATGGGAGGAGGAGGAGAATGTGAACGTGAGTAGAGAAAATAAAACTTGTAGATGGAGGCAAAATGAGGTCAGGGGCTGAGTGTTTTTATAATAACCATGCACATTATTCATGCCATTTTTAGTGTCGTATTTCACTGTGGCAGCCATCGAAAATTGTTGCTGTTCAGGATGGTCACGATGGGTAGAAATATGTTGCGGGCGTGTTTCTCTCTTTTAATGGCAAACATTTGTGTTTTAATAGCTTTGTGGAATTTAATGAGATGAATTCTTATACGGAAATGTGAACGAATGCTTACGTTAATGATAGAAGAAGCTAAACGTGATTGCGAAAGGACAACGAGGACTTCGAAGGACGGATTTAAATGAAGAAGACTATTCAGCGAGCAAGAGGTTCTAAGACTACCAAGTATTCCAATATTCCGGTAGGATATAAAGAATTAAAAATATTTAAAAATTCAGTTATTATCTCATTTCAAGAGCTATTTTCAGGTTCATTAAAATAACAGGTTAAGTAAATTATATTTACATCAATCATGTCATTCGTATGCATTGTAATACAGCAACATCAAGACTACCACCACTAACAAAAATAACAACAACAACAACAGCAATAACATTAAGAACAAAAGCTTGTTAAATCGCTCAAGCGGATTTATTGACATGTAATAATTAATATGCACGTATATGACATGTCAAACTATTGTTGTTGTTGTTGTTGTTGTTGCTGCTGGTATTCAGGTCGCAGATGTCCTTGTTGCGTTGATATCTGATGCAGCAACTGTGCTTGCATCTTATAAAATGCAGCTTAACACAGATCAACTCATTGTTAAGCTTACTGAGCTTCGATGAAGCTTTTAAGTTCCATGCAACAAATGAATGCGACTGCAAATGATGGCTGCTGTGACGACCATCGACTGCGATTTACATAAATTTTGTGGTAAATGGGTGTGAGTGAATGATGTTGGTTATATGAAGGTCGAGGATGAAGCAACGATTTCTGTGATTAACATTTTGATTTTTCTGCTTTCCGAAAATAAAAATAAATAAAATGAATTCATGTTTCATTGTACTCTTCACGTAGTTCACTGTTGACTGAACTAAAGGCAACACGACAAAATCCTTACCACAGAAAGTTATTAAGGACAAGAGTCCTTCATTCTTCATTAATTTAATTGCTTATTTTATGGAATTATTGGGAAATCCTATAAATCGAAGGATTGATTAAAATAACTTAATATGCAAAAGTCTACCGTCAACACTTTTACATTTCACAATTTATACTTTTTTTCTTCTTTATGAACTAGAAGTATCCGAAAGTAAAACTAAAAACAAATAATAAGTAAAAGTTTGATGTGAAAAAAATTCTTGAGGTTCAGGGTTATCTCGATTAACGTCTTTTATTGGAGCCTTCAACAATTTCTGCAATTCTGTGTCTTCATTCATCGACAATTCCTTTCTTTTGAGCCCTCAGGAAGGCATTTATTTTAATATTTCAATTTACAATTCAAACATTCCTAAGAAAATACTTAGAATGAAAGAAATTCATTGAAGGATTGGAAGCATTTACTGCCGCACATCCGTATTCGTATTTGACTGTAACCCAGCGGAGAAGATGATGACTAGTTGCGAAAAGAATTCTAAACTAGATAAGACTCCTAAAACGAGTAAAAATCCTTTATATTGAAGATAGATATCGCCAAAATAAACTCGCGAATGATTCGCGAACTATTCATTTGGCGAACTTCCATTTTTAAAAACTAGTTGGAATTTACTGTGAAATCCTTTATATTAAAGAAAAAAAGATTATTGCCCTCATAGATAGCTAATTCCGGTAAAAAATACTCTACAATGCGAAGGTAAAAAACGCCACTGACTCTCACTGTTCAAACTTTTCCGTCCGCTGGGTTTATTCTCAGTAGTCTTGCCTGTATTTGAGTGACTGTATTGACTTGGCGGCCATGTGGAACTTTTAAACTCAAATATACACACATTCACACTTTCGAACTCAAACTCACACAATTATGTAAATTCTCCACACAGAGGTAAAAAAGTGGTGGTAATAAAATAATAAAAAAAAAGAAATTCAGAGCCAAGTTGAGGAAAAGGATTTTCTGTTTTGCGGAAATGCCTTTTCAACTCTCTCGGGAACTATTGTCTCGGTGTGTGTGTGTGTGTGTGTGTGTGTAAATGGTATGCATGTATGCGTGTGTATGCATCTGTGCATATGTGTAGAGAAAGGCTTTTGTATTTTAAATGTGCGGAGAGGTAATAAGATCGAATAAAACTTGAAAATTATGCGCATTATTTGAGGATATCAAAGGCCACAACGAAGATGTAGCAGTGAATGGAGCGCCAGGGGAAGAGAAGGAGGATGAGGAGGAGGATGTGGAGAAGGACAGAGGAGGGGGAGGAGGAGGAGTAGGAGTAACTAGCAGGAGCAAACAATAGAAGCCACACAGAGTGTTTAAAAAAGCAAATAAAATGGCTTGTTTTCAATTTCAAATGCAATAAATTTGAATAAATGGTGTCGGAGGGCAGCAAAATTATGGTTTTCTTAATATTAGAAGATGAAAAAGAATGAATAAGGGGAAGCAATTTGAATAGAGAGAACGTAAGAGGATAACATATCAATTTTTATAGCCATTATGAAAGCTGATTATGTAATATAAACAACTGTTAGGAAGTGGAAATTACATTAAATTGAGGATATGATAGACACAATTTTGTGGTTATCTGAAGACTTGGAGTATAACTATTTATAAAATAATAATAATTAATTGGGATGTTTTGACTAATAATAATTATGAGTTAAAATTCTTAACGTTTTCAGAAATATTTTAAGTATCGTTTAAGACTTGATTTTCTAAAACTGTTCGGATAACAACGATAGAGTTGCAATAACGTTGTATAGATTACAGAATGGAAACTTTAATTTGGAGTACCAGATTTCCGATTTCTGGTTAGTCAATCTATTTTCTCATCCTTACTTACCTTCTGGACAATCAATTTCATTGTACATCTAAACAGCAACTCGAAACCAATTAAATGTCCTCGATTATCAGCACATTTTCAAATACACTCTCAGTTATTATTGTTATTATTATTAATATTGCTTTCTTCTTGTCCTAAATAGTCACGCGACTTTAAGATTCGTTAAAATTTGCAAACTTTTCTTGTATAAATTGAAGCAAATTTAGTTTATCGTTTTCATCGTTGTTTGTTTCGCTGCATCAAAAACTTCTAATAATTATCGCAATCAAAAGTAGTCTATTTTATTTGATTTCTAATATATGAATGTAATTAAAAAGTAATCTGAGTCTCGCAACATTGATTATTTCTAGATTATTTACAAAATTTTTTTGCTATTTTAAATATTTTTAAAGTACTTTTTCAATTTTTTATAATCTGATTTTTAAATAATTTTTTGTAAAATTTAGATTACTTTGTCTTTACTTTGCATAATATATAAAAATACGATAAAATACAAGATAATGCAATAAAATATTGTAATAACATAAATTGATTGAGGATAAATTTAATGAAAACTATCGGTTCAAAATTATATTTAGTTTTTCCGGAATTTCTATGGCTCACAAAACAAAAGAGAGTTCAATTGTCAGCAATCAAAAGAAAAGGAGAAGAAAAACATATTTGTTGAGCGCCATAACTGCAACATGGTGAGTGACAACAACGAAGCAAATGAAGATGCATGTTAAATCTTGTTCAACATGTGAGTGCAGAGAGAACGTGTGTGACTGTGAGTGCGAGCACAACTAACGGAACACCTTTGACACTCTTTGATGAGGAAACTTTTTTAAAATTACTATTTTTATTAAGTTTTACTCTTTTTTCTAAAATACGAAAATCTGACATTTCATTTTTCACTTTTCTTCCCACTTAATAAAAAATCTTAAATATTTTTTTGAGAAAAACTGGAAGAAAAATTTATTCTCTTTCTTTAGCAGAAGAGAAGTTTTTTCGCCGACTTTGCATGATTCAACTTGAATTTTTTTAGCTTGATTTTCTAGTTCTTCGTTTTCGTTTTTAACTTAAAGTAAAATCACTTTAATCTTTAAAAGTTTATTGAAAATAATGTTTTGTTTTTTAATATAAACTGTTTTTCCACAAAAATCACGAAAAATCTGCACTTTGCACTCGCAAAAATGAACGAACGAAATACTCGACTCGTTGACGACTGAAAACTTTGCCTGCAAATCCATAAAAGATGCGAAAATTACACAAGCACACACAGGCGCATACATATATTTGTACGTACGTACGCACAAGAGCTGAGAGTTTTGTTGCATTCGCTGCTCGCAGCCACAGAAGGAGCAGCGACAGGAGCAGCAACAGCAGCAGCAGCAGCAGCTGCAACAACAGCATCAGCGTGTTTGTTGCTCATGTTCTGATTGTTGCAGCAGCAACACAGCAAATAATAACAACAAACCCAATAACAACTCTGTAAAATCCCTGCATTTGAATACTCTTTAGAACAACAACAAAGCACACAAAATCAAAAACGAATGTTAGCAACAACAACACCACGCACCGCAAGCCGCAATGATACTCTTTGAAAACTTTGCTCTCCGCTTCTCGTATGAGCTTTCGCTGCGCTTTTGTTGAAAGCTTTCATCTCGTAACACTCTCAGGAGCCTAAAACGTAATCATTTTGATTACTTCGGCGGTATTTACATTGATGTGGAAGTCGAGGTCAATAACGAGACTTTACTAATTTTTTTAATCAAATCAATTCGCACTATTTTCATTAAACTTTTCGATTTTTACTTTAGATATTGAGAACTTTTGACTTTTCTAACTTTTACTACTTTTCTGATAGACCGGGTTGCCATTGTTTTTTCGAAAATATGGAGTTAAATTTTAACAACTTGGCTAATTCTCGCAGAAACAGCATATATATCGGTGTTTAAATTATATTAATCGACGACAACATCAACATTTGATTTCAGTTATGCAACCATTTTGACAACAATGTAAATACCGCTTTCCTCCACATATTCATGTACACAAATACATACCAAACCGTGTTTCCTGTTAAGCAACAAGCGTTGCAACGAAAAGTTTTCTGTAAAGCTTTCATAAGCTCGATTTCTGAATCAAAATCTGAGACGAACAGAATAGCAAACATGACAGACGCAATAGTCGATTGGAGAGAGAGAGAGAGAGAGAGAGAGAGAGAGAGAGAGAAAGAGAGAGTGAGAGACAGCGAAAAGCTCAAAATACGAAACTAATGGGCTGAATATTTTTTAAAGTTTCCTCAAAGTCTTGTCTGATTTTAGGAGCATCAGAAGTTTAAAGCTCTGCAAGGAGACTGCATTGAGAAATTGCCGAGAGAACTCGGTCTGCTAATTTCTTGAGCAGTGAATAAAAAAAGGAACAAAGGAAGTAATTGAATGTAAAGAAGAGACACGAATTTTACTCTTCCACATTTCCAAAGCTCATCAGATAAATAAAGTCCGAGCCCTAGAGATAAAAGATAAAAAGCTTAAATATCTTAAGTAGAAAATTCTAATTATTATCTATCCCTTGAGCTCTAAATAAGCTTTTTGGAGCTTTCTCGCACAACTGCTATCGAGTTATAACATTTTGAACGTAATTATTTTACTGTAAAGCTTTTAAGATAATTTTGTAATTGTAAGTTTCTGTATTATAGCAAAGCTTCTCTGAAATAAAAGCTTCCATATAGTGTAATAGAAAATAATGCACATGTAATTATAATTATCGCAACCAACTCACTTATTAACTCAAAATTAAAAATTTAGGCAGAAATTGTGTAAAATTTAAATTATTTTCAATAAATTGGAGATATAAAGGAAATGTGGATTGTCTTTGCCGTCATCTCTCTTCAAAATCTCTGAGCTACAGAAACTTTTCTATTAAATTCTACATTTCGCACACAAATATGTAATTGCAGATATGCATTTTTCCCATAAGAAAAGCTTTTCTGTAGATTTCACAGAGATGATAATTCTTTTACATTTCTCTGCTATTTTTACATTTCTCTCCTAAAATTAGATGAAAACCAACCCCAATAACAGAAGGGAAATCAACATTTTACAAAAGAAAGACTCAGAACGAAGAAGAACTCAACGAAAAAAAGTCTGAGATAACGAAAGCAGTGAGAGAGAAAGTTTTGAGAGCAAAGCTAAAGTTTGTATGGGGTTGAAATTCTGCATGAGGGGAAAATTAAAAAAGGAGAAATTAACGAAGGGTGAAGGTATCCTTACAAATTCTCACGAGATAGCTTGCAGAAGAAAAAGGTGCAGACAAAGAGAGCGAAAGCAGCTCTTCGAAAATAGCCTCTTCAGAAGAGCAAAAAAAAGAGAGATTAGAAGTAGAGAAAAAGTTTCGTTAAGTTTCATATTTTTCAGTTTTAAGTTTAAAGGAATTTCGGTAAAGCTGAGAGAAAGAATCCTTTTGCCAAGACAAGGATTGCTGCCAATAAACTTGCAATGAGGATACATAAACGAAAGAAAAGAGGTTTAGGTGTAAAAATTATACTAGAGATAAAATTCTACCAGAGAGCAACGGACGAGAAGATATAGGAAAAAAGAGACGGGGGAAGAATTACATCAAATAAGAGAGGAGAATGAAAGCTTTTTCCGGAAGTTTTCGAGAAGAAGTTCTGTATTAAGCGGACAAAAATGTAAAGTTTCGAAAAGTTCGACGAAAGCTTATTTTATCCTAAATAATTTTATTTTATTTTAGTCTATTTTATTCTATTTTGTCTTAATTTATTTGAGTTTCATTTATGTTTTTAAATTCTTTTTAGTGTTTGCTTTTCCCTTTCATTTTATTGTATTTCATTATATTTTGTGAGATTTTAGAAGATGATTATGGATATTATTTAATATAATTCAAGACATTTTTATGACCGACGAATGTGACTGAAATTCTTAAATTAAAGAATATTCAACACGACTTTTAGATAGTTTCTGTCAGCGATGACCTTCTGGCGTCACTTTTCCTTGCTTTCAGATTTCAGCCTTCATAGCTGACTGCTCGTCAACCTCATCAGGTTCTTCCAGAGGCTTGTTGAATTTTCATGCATGAAAACCGTTCCTTGAAGCAGCTCTAATTTAGCACAATTTTTCCTCCTGTCGACATACGAAGTACGACGTGCGCTTTTTTTTTCTAGCCCCTTCAAAGGGCTCTTCAAGAAATGGCGCCACTTAAAGTGAAAAACAAAAACAAGCTTTACCGAATGTTTTTTCTAAACTGATGAGATGTAATTGGAAACTTTTAATATGAGGTTCCTGTTCTGTTTTATTTTAAATTTTAATTTATTTGAAAATAATTTCTCTTTAAAAGTGTTTTCTGAAAGTCTTAAATCGCATTTGCTGTCTCACGAGTAGTAAAATATTTTTCTGTTTCGAAAGCTTCAATACAGAAATACAGAAATGCAATTCGCTTCATTTAGTTTTAAAAGTGTCAATAAAAACCTGAGAACTGCAAAATCTTTATAGGTTATTGAGCTCAAAGAGTCCATAAAACTTCGTAATAACAACATTAAAATCCAAACTACAGAATTGCGAAACTTGTAGATATTTTCCAGAAGCAAGGAAAAATTAAAACGGTCAAAAAATTGGCAACAATAACGAGAGAACGACGTGAAATGTCTCCGGAATTGTGTTTTTTAAAAGTGAGCCACTTTAAAAGCCGCCCAAAAAGCTTTTAAATTTAAAACTCGGACTGGCGTGCTCGAATGAACATTTTAAAAACATTATAAATAGAGATTTTATTGCAAAACCCTCTCAAGAACCAAAGGCAATGAATGGTGACTGAATGACGCCAACTTATTTAAGCCAAAAGTTAAAGAAAATTACCCAAAATATTCTCTTTTATGCACCGAAGAGATTGTAAAAGTCGGTTTAGAAAGGCTGCGAAATGCCTTTCAATGCTGCAAAAATAACGACATAAGAATAAATATGAAGAAGTTAGAATAAATATGAAAGACAGTAGAAAAAGTTATTTTTGTGTTCTTTGTAGGTTTTTTGGATGAAACCTTTCGGTTGGAAGTTAGAAAATGAAACGAATTTACTGCATTTTCAAATCGAGTTGTCCAACTCGAAATCTTTTCTCTTCATGGCAAATACTTCAATTTTGTCCTATTTCCACTAATTTAGAATTGTAATTTCCCACAAAATTTTATTTTCACTCAATTCAATGATACTCGAGTTTCGTCCATTGTGAACTTTTGTAGCATCCTTAGATCGTCGTCGCCTTCCTCACCCTTGAACGCTGCCAGCCAGCGAACACCAAACACCAACAACACCACTCACTACTACAGGTGGTTTTCGTCCACTTAAGCATGCACTACAAAAACAAAGTGTGGCCAAGCAACAATCGTGTACGAGAGTGCAGGATGGTCAAGCTTCGCCAGGCAGAAAGCAGGAAGCAAAATGGCAACACGACTGTTAGGAATGTAAAAACTTTACGTACGATTTAATAACAATTCATATGCTTTTGGCTTGCATTCGTTTTTATTGCTTTTCGTATGAAAAACCATATTTAAGCTTTAATTGAAATCTTAAATGTGTTTTCCTTAAGGATCAAAATATCAAGGACTAACTTAGTGATACGTAAATGCTGCGAGGTATGTGTAGGTGACAAATTTCTTAAGTGTTTTTAGATTGGTTGAAGCAGTTGAAGCTTTTCATGAAGCCAAGTACACGATATCCTTGATATCCTCATATCGCGTACAATAGAGCTTGCAAAGGGTTTGCAATGCATTAATTGGTTGTCTGTTTGCATAACATTAACGCAGGAAACGTAAAAATAGAAAGGAAATAATAATAAATAAACAAAATTTAAACTTCAATAAAATAAAGGATTTTTTGCAGGACTTTGTACGACTTTATAGCACTTTACAGGACTGTGTGATGTGTAAAAGCAAAAACAACAAAGGGTCAGTTAGGTATTTTGCTCCCTTTGGGTTTAGTTTCAGTTTAGAGAGGACAAGGAACCTCAATCAGGTTTAGAAAGGACGAGGGAACCTCAATCAGGGAAGAGTGTTAATTTTTTTATTTGTATTTCATATTAAAACAAAACAAATAGTTTGTGAAGTACAAAAATTGAAACAAAAGCAAACAAACAGACGAAGAAACGCTTATCAACGCTAACCCACACGAGTCCTCACACGAATACAACAACAGCAGCAGCGGCGCGAGTGAAGTCACCCCTTCTGTGAATGGACTCAATTGACTCAAGTTTCCTTTTCATTTTGCCATTTGATGAACTTAACTTATGTCAAAATATAGATTGTTCGGCTCTGGTCAGGCATGAGTAATCCTTTGGGCAGGACATGCCAACCCATAGCGAGTCTTGGCCAGACCGAATGCAGTCCCCCCGCCCCCTCCAAATCCAGTCTGAATGACCCCGAGTTTATCGCCAATACAAAGCCTTGTGTAAATACGAGCAACTTTTGCGTATCCTTTGAAAGTCTTCCACTTCGTATCGCACAATTGGCGTTGGCAATCCCTGGACACCCTACCATGCGCCTGTACCGTTAAGCCTATTTATGAGGCTGTTTCAGGCCGTCTGTTGCTGCTGCCGTTCCATGCTTTTGTGGTCCACTCTTGATTAGAATCCTGCAGCATTCCAATCTGTAGCGAAACTTTGACTCCATCGCCCTCAGTGTCGTCCATCGTAACGTATCGAATCTCGAACGACTGCATAAATATTAGCATTGCCGGACTTGGTCGGCCATGCACAGGCCAAGCCAGGATAATAGCTGGGCGAAGAAAATTGCAAGAGTTTTATAAGGGGGGCCGTACTTGTTCCCCGCTCCAAAAACAACCCCCAATTGTTGATGTTCGTCGTGTCCCCTCAAATCAACTCTGCTTGAATAAACTCACCGGCGAGAGGAAGGATGAGCCTGCGAGGATTCCAAGATTTACGTTGTTGTAAATATTATTGCAAGGAGGAAATCCTGTCAATTGCTTAAGCATTTTTAATTGAATGACTGTCACACGCTTCAGTGCAAATAGTTTCAGTTCGGCTGAGAAGCTGATGAGGAGGAAGGAGGAGGAGGAGGAGGAGGAAGTGAGTTGCGTAGAACGAGCGGTCGTAGTGGGTGGAGGAGGGAAGGGGAGAGATGGAAGCTTGTTAAGTTGTAAAGTTAGCAGTTGGGTTGGCCGAGTGTGTAGAATTACATGTAAGAGTTTTAGGATTTATAGGTTTTCTGAGGTTTTCTTTAGTTTAGCTTCCAATTTCGTAATTCGGTAAATTTTAATATTTATTTGTGTTTTTAAATTTTTATATACCTTTTTTTTAATTTTCCTTTTTTGTCCTGATTTTTTTCATTTTAGTTTTAATTTTCTCTTAATCTCTTATTAAGATACAGACATTTCTATCAGAACTTCAACCGTTGACAACTTTTAAACGGATGGGCGGATCACGCCCGTTTTCGGCAAACATTTTGGTAATGTCGCTAGATACTCCAGAATAAAATTTCGTCTTAATATATTATCTCGTTTATAAGAAATTCATATTTTTTTTAAAAATTTCGCTTTTTTAAAAAATGTCTTTACATCTTATAAATAAAGTAGGCGAGGATTTTAACCGATTTCGACCATTTTAAACACCCAATTGCTCTATATAACTAAGAATATTTGTACCAAATTTTATCAAAACATCTCCGTCCGTTCTTCTGTAATCGTGGCTTAAACAGACAGACAGGCAGACAGACACGGGGACGGACAGGGTTAGATCGACTCAGGAGGTGACACTGAGCGAGAGTACATATATTTTTCTATATATATTTTGTCTCCTGCGCCGTGTTATAAACTGAAGAACAAAGTTATAAGACTCTCCCATCGGGTGTAGGGTATAAAAAAGAAGAGGAGAAAGAGAAAGGCTATACGATTGCCGTAATTTAGCTGTAACAACGCTACAGCAACAACAACAACAACAAAGACAACATCATCATCATCATCATCTTCAACAAAAACAACAGCAACAACAACAACAACAACCAGAAGAGCAACAATACACATTCACAAACACAAAGAGGAAAATGTTAAAACCAACAACAACAACAAAATCCAGGAGCAAAAGATCCAGGGCAAACTATCAAATGCAACAACAACAACAGCAACAAATCAATCCCCAGAGTGCAACATAAAGAAAAGACAATAGCAACAACAAAAGCAACGACAGACGATGAAAACGAAGACAAGTGTGAGAGGCGAAACTCTGCGGCTGGCTACGTCTGCAGGATAATAAAATGCTTTGGAACGCAAGTGCAACAGCAACATCCTCATCAGTAGCAGCAGAAGCAGAAGCAGCATCAGGAGAAGCAGCAGCAAGAAGAAACAAGACAACGTAAAAATCCAGGATGAAGGAAAACCGAAAGCAGCCAGAATAGCGTGGTACCATGAACAACAACAACAACAACAACAACAACGATAACAACGCTATAAACTTAAATCACGATTAAAAGTGTGATTATCCCGCCGGCGCTACAAATCGTTTTCGCCTTTCGTTCGAGCGCAAGGATGTGTGTGTGTGTGTGTTTTAGCGTCAGACAACACTAAATGTGTTGTTGTTGTTGTTGTTAGAGTCGTTGTTGCTGTAGTTTTAGTTTTGCTGCTGTTTTTGTTGTTGCTGATCGTGTTTACTTATAGTTGCTGTTGTTTTTATTGTTGTATTCGTTGTTGTTGTTGTTGTTGTTGTTGTTGTTGCTGCTGCTGCTGTTGTTATTGCTGTTGCTGTTTTTGTTGTTGCTGTTGCTGTTTTTGTTATAACGATGGCCGTGGTTTTTGGTTTTGTGATAGTTGTTCTTACTGTTTTTGATATTGCTTGTGTTGTTGTTGTTTTGGCTGTTGTTGTTGTTTCTGCAATTCCTGTTTTCTTAGCACATCCTTAAACGGATTATCTACTGACTTTTTGTTGTTGCTCTTCTAACGACATCCATTCTCTGAAGTGGCTGCTCATTAAATCGCGTGTCAGGATTCACGCGCAGACTTGATGGCAACTCCCGCAGCTTCCTTTGCAGACATTCTTTCCTTGTGGTGCTCCTCCTCGAGCTGGATGCTGACTGCTTCTCAGTGGTAGCGACCACAATGACATGTGTTCCTCCTTCTTCTTGCTGTTGTTGTTGTTTCTTTCTCCACCTTGACTGCAATGACTTCATTGCACCGACATCACCCAAAAAAATTCGTTCAACTCAACTTTAACCTCGAATCCTTTATAAATGATCCTTGTGGAAGTTGCCGCTTCCTACTTCTGGTGCTGCTACTGAATTTTCGTTGTTCTTGTTGTTGTTGTTGTTGTTGTTGTTGCTCTTATACTTAGCCAGAGGAAACTAATAATTTTTGTAGTTATTAGATTTTTATTGTACTCAAAAGAGCCGCAAATTAAAGTGGGGCGACGAAGCAGTTTATGATCGCTAAGAAAATTCTCAATTTAAACAGGAAGCAGTTTTTATTTATTGACTCAAAATTCAAATAAGAATTAGGAATAATATGAAGAACTTGCTGTTGATACTAAAATTTGCCCGTCACACCAAAATATCACCCAGAATGAGTCGTTAGAAATTAAAATTCACATTTTTAAAGCAGAAAAAATGCATTCACAGCGTTTTGTAAGAATGTTGAGAGAAATTAAATAGAAAAATAAAAACGCGCTTGAAACGGCGGTGTAGATAATTCACGCCATTATTTGGAAGGCTGTTCTCAGTCGAGCGAAGAAAAATTACGTAAAAATAGGAAAAGAGGGATTTTTTCAATTATAATTTTTTTTTCTTCTGCATAATCTTTGCTTGGGAAGGCGTTAGATTTATGGTGACGTATTTTTTTATGCCACGTACCTGGTAATCCTGGAACTCGGTAGTGACCGAGTTTACACCGAACTACTCACACCGAACTCATACCGAACTCTACTCGTGCCAAACTCAACTCGCACCAAACTTAACTCGCGCTAAATTCAACTCGCACCAAACTCAACTCGCACCAAACTCAACTCGCATCAAACTCAACTCGCATCGAACTCAACTCGCACTAAGCTTAACTCGCATCGAACTCAATTTACAACGAATTCAAGTCTCATTAAATTCAATTCATATCGAACTCAACTCAAAGCGAACTCAACTCAACTCGAACCGAACACAACTTGCAACGAACTGAATTCATGCCGACCCAACGTAACACCGAATCCAAGTCACAACGAAATCCTCCTCCAATAATTACCCTCCCCTTCCCCTACCATCCACAAATATTTCAACCCAGCTGTTAGAAATCTCATTATTTTGCTTTTAACCGAAGAGAATTTAAATTTTTTCCTTCACTCACCGTTATGTACCAGGAAAGCGTTCTCCGCCTCTAAACTTGCACTCTGTTGCTGTTCGTTGCTGCTGCCGTTAATGTTGCTGTTGTTGCCACTAAAACTGCTCAAGTTGCTTGATGCTGCTGCTGCTGCTGCTGCCGCTGAATAATCGTATTGATTAAGGCTGCTGCCAGTGTTGCCAATGGATTTATAATAATGTTGTTGTTGTTGCAAAGCACTTGCCGTTGTTCCCGATGCTGACGCTGTTGCTACTGCCGCTGTTGTGCGTTGCAGCTGCGGCGGCGTATAAGGATTGTTATAAATATTTCGCCCACCGACAACAAGTAATGAATTATTAAGATCGTTTTGTGGATGAGGAAACTGTTGCTGTTGCTTTAGCTGATGATGCTGCTGCTGCTGTTGTTGCTGTTGTGGTTGTTGCTGTTGCTGCTGTTGGCTGTTGCAGCTGTTCAAGCCATTTAGCTGATAGTGGCGAGTTTTAGCTGGAATGTAAGGGAAAAATATTTGGTTTAAATCAGTTTTAATTAAGTGAAATTTAAACATTTGCTTATTAATTTATAATTTCAGCTAATTTCGGTGTGAATTGTGTGTAACTTTGGTTCAGTTGGGAGGATAAACTCAAAGGCAGGACGAGTTCGAAGACAGTTCGGTGAAATTTCAGTTCAGTATGAATGGACTTCAGGTTGAGTTGTGTTTGCTGTGAGTGGAGTCCGATGTTGAGTTCTGTGTGAATTGAATTCAGTTTAAGTTATTTATTGTTCAGAAAGTCGGTCTTACGACAAACAAAATTAATTGTCGAATTATTCGCTTTTTCTTATTACTTCCATTTATCTTTTCTCTTTCCACTCTTTGCTGTTTTATTATATTTTAAAATCTCCACTGTGAATAGCTTAATTTTAGGATCAATCGTTACACATTGACGTCCACACATATATTTCGCCTTAAATTATGTTGAAAAACGTTGAAACGTTGAAACAAGAACACAATAAAATAACTCTTTTACTCTTTTCTTCGCCACCACTCGCCCCCTTCTAAAGCACCCACTTGGAATCACTCATCGTTACTTTTTAACGATTTGCTTTCTAACCCTTTGTGACTTATGACCTCAAAATGAAGACCACTTTGCAGCCACGAGTTTTGTATTTTTATTGCCTAATTTTAGGCAATCTATTGTAAGAACCGGAAAAGAAGGGGAATTTCAAAGGATTTTCGCCGCCATTAAGTGTCGCTATAAGAGCAAATGAAGTGATTTACGCGTCATTTTTATGCTAAACACAAAATTCAAAGCGGGCGACGCACAGTACACAGCAATTGTGTGGAGTGATTTCCGTTTCCGGTGTTAATGGTTACACTGCGTTAACAACGAAATGAATTCAGCAAGAAAAGGGTTAAGTTTTTGTGTAAAAATGCTTCGAACGAAATATGCGTGAAAATATTTCTCTAATTAAATTCACAGTTCTTCAATTTGTCGCTATTTAACACTTTAAGTGATTCATATTATTTAAGTGACGATATATCCAAAATAGGAAATTTTATAAATGTTACGCGAAAACCTTAATTTTGATTCCTGCTCTCTACTCAAATAAAAAGTTTCTAATTTCGTTTAAAACAAGACTATAAACTTCTCATCGAACTTAGCCCTTCATCACCTAAAAAGTTTAAATTACCCTTCAATTCATTTCAAAACCTTCAAGTTGCCAACAGAACCAACAACATCTTAAATATTTACTGCAATTTGAAAGCAGTGCATTTTAATACATTGTGAGAACTCGGACAACTGCTGGTTGCTCACACTTGTTTTTTGTTTCGAGCTACGTAACCAACAATATATACGATACACCACCAATATATAGAGACACCATCGCACTATAATACTCGTAGAACATTTTAAGTGGAGTGCATTAAATATTAAAACGATTGCTGATTACAATACCTCGTACCGAGTGTTTGTTCGGTACGTGATATTAGATATTTGACAACGTCAACGCCAGTTTAATGGGTTTCCACAATCATTACAAGTGAGAATCTCGCGGGAGGAGAAATGTACAACATTTGTTGATGCCTTACTGAAGTTGCAATACCATTAAACAGCTTTGAAGAAGTAAGTATCTTTATATTATTCAAGTGTTTTAATATAAATTCAACTATCTTTATATATTTTATATATTTATATATTTATAATAATTTAGAACAATCGCATATTAAGTTTATCAATTATCAAAATAAGCATGCCATAGCAACGCAACCAGCATGCGTCAGTTGCAATTAAATTAAATTAGAAATTTATTCCTTCAGCAAGAATTCGCTGATCGACATCGTCGATTTGGAGCGAACAGCTTTCAATAACCACAGTGAAATCTTATCTGAGGAACTATAAATCGCAAATCTACCAAAGCAAAACCGCAATTCGAGCACGACTTCACCTATATTGAGCTCATGAATGAAAAGGAGAAAAAAGCTGGAAGTGGATGAGTGTAGAGAAAGGATGAAAAGGCATTACGCGACAAATGTTTGCTGCGAATTGCTTGACATGTTTGACAACAATAGCGGCTGGTGGGGGACGGAGAACGTGGCTTCTTCTTTACCGCTAAGCCGATGACAAATTTTCAGGAGATTTTTATTCATTACGTTCCTGCTAACCAGTTCAGCACCCTTAGGCTGGAAAAAAAGATTCGCGTGCGTCGTAGTATTTTTTCAGACTTATTTTCTTTTTTGATTTTTCGGTTGCGGTTTAAGTGTGATTTATTGAATTCGGAAAATCTTGGGAAAAAAGGGGGGAGACAGAAAAATAAAGTAGGAGCAGAAATTGCAAGAAAAAAATAGTTCGAATATACTGCTGATGTCCCTCAAGTTTATTGAGTCCCGAGTAACCGCAGGACACTCATTCAAATTTCCAAATTAATTCTGTTCTTTTCGTTTCATATATAAAATTCTCTTATATAGCAGAATTAATACCCGAACCACCACAACCCCCTTCACACCGCACCCTTTCCAGTTCACCCCAATCCACTGTCAGTTAGCCAACCGAAAAAGTGATTTCAAATGCATCACTAACGCCTGGTGTGGATTCCCGCTGACTGTAAGTCGAGCATCTGCACTGACACTCGGCTTTAGGAATTATTAGTCCTCCATTCAGCTGTTTCGGTGGGTAGCTTGCTCTGTCCTCGCAGGTTCAACCCGCAAACAACCGTCACTTCACGTGTTCGCCGACGATTTTCTCCTCCACTCTTCTCATGCCACACTTTTTGTGGATGTTTTGGTGTTGGTGTCACTACCAGTGCAGGATGCTTTTAGTTTTGTGAATTTTATAATGCAAGGACATCTGTTCGAGTAGCGAGCATCATGCTAATGTGATTCCTTGAATTTAATACCCGCTGAGTAGTCGATGGATTTCGCTCGCCTCCGAAGTGACAACAAACAGGGAGAGGGGTGAGCATCAAGGGTTAGAGTTTGTTGGATGGGCGGGGGAGGGTAGGTCGAAGAGATGGGGTGGTATAAAGGAGGTGGGAATTAAAGAATCCTTAGTATTTCGCTGGTTTCGGAAAAAATGACAGCGTTAATCAGGAAGCAAAGGATTTTTTTTTCAGGTTGTTGAGAGATTAAAGTATTTGGGGTGCTAAGAGGTAAATAAATGCAGAAATGATAACTGAAGAAGTGCTATTGCTCGGTTAGTGGCCTCTCTTCCCAAAATATAATTATTCGTAGTGGTAAAAAATTATTGATATTACTGTATTCGATAATTTATCGTTAGCAATAGTTCACGCTTTGTCGATAATTTATCGATATCCATCAGCGTTAAATATCTTGATCTCGATATTCGTTTTTCCTAGTAAACTTTAACTAACATATTTTTCGCATTTTCTTTTCCTTCTTCCCTTCCTTCAACGTTATAACTTTCAAAGATACCATCTTTTCTTCTACCCATCTTATCATTCCTCGTTTTCCTTTCGTTCTTATTTTATTCCTTGCTTGAATTATCCTGCGAGAGAGTAACAATACACAAAAACAGGATCCAACAATAGCTGACAACAATCGAAGCGGAAACATTGTTGCAACAGTGTTGCGTATTTAATTAGTGTTGCTTTACATTTTTACCGACGTTTTTGTGTGTTTCTATATGGGTAACCGTTTGTTTGACGCTATTGTAAAGCTAATTGCAGTTTTATTTGATTTATATTGTTAGCCTAAAGCAGAGAGGCAATCGCATGAAATGAATTTTACATATATGCGCGCATTCATAAACGAGTTTACGATTCCATTTTGGGAAAACGGGGAAAGATATTTCTGCTTTTACAGCAATTAGAGAAACTTTTGTTGGCCGCTTAAATAATTGAAAGCGATGGGTTGAATCGGGTATGGTGAAGAGACGGTTCCTCAAGAGGAGAAATGATATAGCTTAGGTTAGTTAAAAGAAAGGAAAGAAAGGTTCGGTAAACCGAGGAATGAGAACGTAGAATGCGGTAGGACCATCACGATGTTTGCAATACCGAGAGACCTATTCTCGCAGTAGAAATGCCATGTGAACCACTCAGGAAGTTGAAAATACCGAGCGAACCACTCGGAACTCTAGAAACACGGAGGGATTCATTCATGACGGTGGAACATCCGAGCAAGCCAAAGTAGATACTTAATTTCAGAAGTACGAGTGGTTACCAGAAGTCGACAAATATAAAGAGGTGAGCCAGTAGTTACCCTTATTGGATCTAGAAACTCCAAAAACGTTACAAGAATCTCTCTATTTCTAAAAACTCTTTCCCTCACTTCCATATTGCATCCTTCGGAACAAACGAGGTGTTAACCTCGCCGGATGGTGGTCGCCTAATGATGCAATTCCACACATTAGATTCACAAATAATACGCGACGACGTTCCACATATTGCGTTATGCCGAACAGCGTGCCACATGCCGCATGCTGCACGCTACACGTCGTTATGATGTCGTATGTCGCATGTGATATCTGCTTGTACAAATTCCTTTTGTTGTTGTTATTCTTGTTATTGTTATTGTTGTTATATACACAGTTTCGTTAAAAATCAGGCTAATAATAAACAAAACTAATAAAAATGCATACGTGTGGAAAGAACGCTCATTGAAGCTGAATGAACAAAAATTTATGTAACAATAAAATAAATGATTGTCATAAGGGGAAGGTAAGCGGGAAAAAATAATTACAACAAAAGCAACACTTGAACAAGGGTTGGAGGGTTGTGATTTCAGAAAAGCAAAAACTTTTCTTTTTCTTTTATTTCCCAAAGCAACGCAAAAAGAAATCAAAGCAAACGAAAAAAGGTAGCTGAGGAAAAGGCATAAAATTCGTGCATCAAAAGAGGGTTCATTAGAAGCGCACCAAAATTAGAAGCAGTCTGTATTACAAAAACATGCACACGCTTTCTACGCACACACACATACACACTCATTCAAGCGGCACATGCCGCGCATCAAAGGTGGTGCAGCGCGTAATTATCGCATCCGAATGTTGTCGACACCCTGTGGAGAGCAACGCTACCAGCAGCGGCGGGAAGGAAGGACAGCGACAGGATACAGTGGCGTTTATGCTGTGAGAATAAAGCCGCCTCGGTCAACTTTGTGATTTCATGTCACGCCGAGGGTGTGTATTTGCTTGTGGCATGCAAGGCACAGCATGCAGCATTTTGCGCTGTGCAGTGTGAAGAGGTGCCCGCGGGCGCTTAACTCGTAGGGATAAAAATGTCACACGCTGCAAACAGAAAAAAAAACGGTTATTGTTGCCAAATACTTTTGACAAGCAGGCCGGAAGTTCTTTACCTTGTTTATTTTCTGATGTCGCAATTTTTCTGGTGCCGCATGCGGTTTTCACGCCACCAACTAATGTTGTTCAGGTTATATGTGAAATTAGGGTAAAATGCGTTGTATAAAATAAAATAGGATTCCAGACTTATATTTAGACATTTCAGTGGAGTGTTGTGATTAAAATGCTATTGAAATAATGAAAAGTAAAGCCGGTATCTGTTTCTTATGGTAACAAAGTTGACTTCCATATCTGGGGGAAACCACCCTCGGTGTAGGTTATTATCGTGCAAACAAAACTTGTTTACAAGCTAAAACCAAAAACCACAAATATTTCTATATTCTTTTAGTAAGAAAATGTACTTATTAGAAAGTTCCTCTTCCCTTTTCTCCCCTTCCTGATGGCGTTCTAACTTCATTACTATTTATTTCCTTCCCTTTGTAGCAACTTCACCATAATAACGTCAGCAGCTTTTGTTGAGAGTTCTAAGCAAATAAAACTTTCCCAATTGCAGAAGTTACTTTCCCCAAAAAACCAAAATTATTGTACAATTACCATTTCAACAACGTATGAAATTTACAAATTGAAGTGGCGAATATAAAAAGCGTTGCTTCAATTCGTACATTTTTATTACGAGGTACTTAAATATGTACTCAAGAGCCACTTAAAAAGGAAACAAACCCGAAATCAAGCCAAATGGGCTACCATTTCCTCTTTTCCACAAAATTCATGTCGATTGGAGAGGCAATTTTTAAGTAATTTTAAATATTTTTCAGTTAAAATTTGCAGCTCAACCGAACAGGTTCAGGAAAATATGAGCACAGCAAAAAATTAGAGTGAGAAGATGAATATGCTGAAAATCCGTTTCATAAATCTCTCTAAAGCTGACATTGATACGAAAATATAGAGCGACAAGCATGACACAATGCCGTACAGAAATATGTGAAAGAAGTGGAGAAAATTAATACGAAGTCAGGGTGGGAAAAGAGAATATTTTGGATAGATTTCAGATATTTGCGGGAAAGAATTGAAATTGATTATACACTGATTTTTGATTATACAATAATTAAAATACGAAATAATAACATCACACAGAATTTTATACATTGAGGAACACATTCTACGTTCCTTAAGTAAAAGTTTTCAATCAAAAACCTTTAAACTATTCTAAAAACAAACCCTCGATGATTCCTCATTTGGTAAGTGACGATATCAAAAAATAACGAATCATGAAACCTCCAAAAATACCCGCGCCCTGATATTTTAAGCCATTTAGTAAAGACAACAATTTTAATTAATCGAAAGGATTAGAGTCCATCGGAGAGGACGAGGAACGCAACGGATGAAGCCATACATACAGCGCTGAGAATACCAGTGCTACGATCACAAAACTGTGAACTATGACAGAAAGGGCTACAAATTACAGCAACAACACAAACATCAACCGCCTAGAAATAAAACAACAAAGACAAAAATCCCACCGAAAAATCAGAATTTTTCAAAAAAATCTCAACCGAGTCTCCAAATATCGACAAATTATTATGAATGGCGGCCGGTTCGTCATCCTGCAAGCAGCCGACAGGACGCTGATGCAGGACGCTCTTGATGAACTGTTATGTCGTCATGTTGCACGGTAGCAAGGATAACGCGAAAGTGCAAACGAAAAAGTAAACCAAAAACGGTTTAAAATGTCAGCAAAAAGTGGCCATATGGTGATTGTACCGAAAAAACTGAAAAAACGATGATAGTCCTCAACAATGCGTCCATTAAGATGCGATGGGATTTCATCTGATTCGAGTTTAATTGCGGTTGCTCGTGGCGACGATGAATGTTGGGAGCTTAGCAAGGACAAGGTAAGTAAAAAAACCGGGCAGAGAGTAAAGCTCGTTGAAGAAGAGACGCAATAAATATGGATTTGTCAGGATTTCTCGGAGGATATTCAAGTGTTATATGAATATTTATGGGGTTTTTAATGGATACACAAAAAAATAGAGATGTGGGAACTATCGATTCTTGTTTCGACCAAAATACGGCTGCCACGATATCGATTAGAGTCAAATTTTGTAGATCAACTTTTGTAGAAAATATTTTTAATTTTCTTAGCGATCTCAAAAATAATTCAACGTCTCCGCTTTCAGAATTTAAAAAAAATTAGAGAAAATGTTAGCGATCTGAAAAATAATTCGACGTCTCCGCTTTTAAAAAATAAAAAAAAAATAGAGAAAATTTTTTATTTTTTAAAGTCACTTCTAATGAAAAAAAAGTATTTATATATCGTATAATATTTCTTCATGTGTCTACTTTATTCTCTTCACTATTTACAATATCTTATTAATAATGTATAAATTGCTCATTATTTTTTATTAATCATGACATTATTATTTGCCTTCATCTCTTAAATATTTACACAGCAAAAGTCAATAAATTATGCTGAGATTGATTTTTTATTCAATTTTAATACATGGGAAAACAACGCACACACACGTAGAGGTATTAATGGAATGGGTATGCGGATGTACACTGGAAAAATAATTTCAGTTTAACATGTACAAATTAACGACAAATGACAGGATTTCAATGTAATGTAACTTGTGAAGTTGACATTATACTGATGGAATTTTTATATACAATATTAATAGTACAAAATAATGACAATTAAAAAAGTATACAAAAAAGCTCGTCTATAATAAATCTAATGTATTTTAGTATTTACAAGCTAATGGAAAAATGAAGAGATGTATTTTAAACATTTTGAGGAATTCTAATTTTATATACTCATATTTATTATATTTTGCTATTTCATATTTATTATATTATATTATATTCTCAATGTAGAAACATTAAATAAAATCTATACAAATATTTTAAAAAATTTCCAAATAATTCATTCCGTTAATTACTTTCACGCTATTTTTCTCAGTGTGAACCTGTTATGCACAAACACAAACACATTCTGCCAGCATTAAATAGATCACAAACGCGCTTAAATGAAAATCCAAAACGTAGGATGGATGACAGCAGCTACTCTGTGTCAGACTTTCTGACGAAGACATCAAAAAAATCAGAAGCATGAAGAGGAAGAAGAAGAAGAAGAAGAAGAAGAAGAGGAATATGAAAATTTAATATCGAGCAATTCGTCAGCAGTACTGTTGTGAGGGGAGGACTGATATTTTAAAACTCATCGTCGACAAATGAATGGAGTGAAGTGTAAAATTGTAGAGCTTCCGGATTTGACTTTTCAATCGATTTGTGAAGAAAACTGATTGACACACATGTACAGCGTGCAATATTTTATGTATCCAGTACAACTATATATGTCCTGCAATATCCTTGCCATGTCCTCGGCATACATCTGCTGATAACTAATCAACATCGTATTTGTGTTCGCCTGAAGTGAATGAAGCTGACCAACGCAACGAGGACGGCAACGACGACGACGACAACGACGACGATGACGACGTCCACCGAGGGCATTATCCTTGTTTAGCAGCTTTCCCTACAGCTGTAGTTTTCTGGGTGACACCTTTACAATTCACGAACATCTACCGACACAAATGTGTTCGTGTATACGTACGTATTTCTATATCCTCGTTGGCAAATTGACTTTTTCCCACGTCTCATTCCATCTGCTCTCAGTTTTGGTCCTGTCCTTGTAGTCCTGCGGCTCCTGGCTGAAAGAAATGAGCTCCTTATCGTGGCACTACCATACGTTGAAGCTTGCTGAACAACAACAACATCAGCAACAACGACGAACAGCAACCATCTTGTTGCCTCCTCCAGGCAACCTTCAATTTCGTTTCGTTTCGATTTCTGGCATAAATTGAAAGGAAATTAAACATCAAGTATTTACAGCTCCTTGATATCCTTGATTTCTCCTAACTAAGCTGCCGCAGTCGTCTGCTGAAACCTGATGTCATGTATTTTTATTACTCTTTTATTATTATTTTTATTGATTTTTATTGTTGCTGTTGATGGTATTTTGGACGTGTTGATAATTGATTTCTTCCGATCTAAAAGGATTTCCGATAAACACAAACGAATTCATTCGGATGTGACATCAATAAACGTGGTGAATGATTGAGAATAATCGGGAATGGTAAGTGGGTTACTGTGGATTGGCTTTTGGATCGGAGAGTCCATTCAAAATCCCAATTTTTACGGCGGGTTTTGACAACCTGTCCACTCTCTCTCTCTCTCTCTCTCTCTGCCACTCTCCCTCTCTCTCTCCAACTCTCCCTCTCTCACACAGTCTCTCCCCAGCCCTCTCTCTCTCTCTCTCTTTCTCATACCTATCTCTGACAACCATCACTCTCATCCCTGTCTCTCTCCCAACTCTCTTTCACAACTCCGTCTCACACCTCTCCCTCGCTCCCTCAGCCTTCTCTCTCACCCGCTCTGTGTCATCATCCTCTCGAGCTTAAACCTCTAAAAAATAAGATTTTTAATTTCTCTTTCATTTTATTGCCATCAACTTGTGTCCACACCTTGAAAAGATAATGAAACCCCACTTTTTTCTCGCAGTCGACAACCGAGTTAAGCAAATAAAACTCGCATCCAAAGATTTTGAATATCCGCAAAACGAACTTTGAAAATGGCTTCAGTGCAACACAGCGAAGAAGCCAAGCAGGACGACGGGCGACAGCTGTACGAGAGGTCGAAGAAGAAGGCGGCGAACGTTAATTTGAATATTTTTCCAATTCTAATTGTGTTCGCAAACACTGTGCGAGCGATCGTAAATGAATGCAAAACCGCGCCACCAAAAAGGTGAGCAGGACGAAGCGTTTACAAGGGCGAGAAGGGGAAGGCGAATGAAGGGCAAAGAGGAAGGCGAATGGGGAGGAAAAGCCGCGTCCAAGATTAGCTGCGGTTGAGACGGAGAGCTGCTGCCAGACGCTGAAACAAGCTGTGTAAAAATATCGCCGCAAATTCATTTCGCATTCGTAAAGAAGAATGCATTTGAATAAATTTCGGGGCAAGGACGGTATCGAAGAGGATGCCAGCTAATGTAGTGTCAGGAGGAGGAGGAGGTGCGCGAACAGTAGCAGGAGCGAGAACAGAAGCAGCAGCAGCAGCGACGGTGTTGACGCTCGATGCCGGCTACAAGTTTTATTAAAAATTCAAATATCGCGCTTATCGTCTCGGTGGTTATCGTAGCCGCTCAGCAGCTTTGTTTTGGATGCTGTCGACGCCCTTCATCCCACCACCTTCTCATCCTGCTTGAGACCCTTAAAAGTAATCAATTTTTTTCTTTCTTCCTTACTTTTCGCGTTTTCTCCTACTTTTCAACTGTTGACTGCAAATGAGATTATTATGTAACTTTTTTGTCGGTAGAAAGGTTGGAAATTCCATTGCCAAGGATACTCCAGCTGCTGAGAGTTCCGCTGTACGGCGCGCCGCCGCAGGACTCAATGAAAATTAAGTAAAAATTATAATTTCTACCTGAGACTCGTGCGTTCCAGCTGCGTTCTCAGCAAATAAATGATAAGCGCTTCATTTTATATTCATTTTCTGATAAAAGAAAAAATGATAAATATGGAAGCGGAGGCGGAAAACGGAGGCGGATATTAAACCAAAAATGCGTTTATGAAGCCGGACGTGCTTACAAGTTGGCAGGATTAAACGCTCGCGTTGCAACGCCGAATATGTTTCAAGTTGTGATAATAACTTTGTTTTTGTTGCTTTATCAGCGTTTTATTGCGGGTGGTGGAAAGGTAGATGGAATGATTTATGTTGCGAGTTAATAAGGGAGCGTGAAAAATCTTAATTCTGGTACAGGAAGCGATTGGTAAGTATTAAGGAGAGGATTTCAAAGAAACACTTTTTTTGTTATTTTTTTTTTTTTTTTTTTTTGATTGCAGATAGAACCAAGCTCAGCATGGGTGGGTAAACATGCGCAGGGAAATTAAGTAGAATTAAATCGAAACAATGTATTATATATAAATAACAGAATAAAGTTCCATTGAATCAAGCAAACGAAGAGCCAAACACAAGCATATCCTTCTCAAATTACTGCTAACTCAGCTTCATCTCCAGTAAACACAACATAAAGTTCAATTTTCTCAATCGCCAATAAATTAGGTTTTCACTCACTCAACTTTGCGAGAATAATCTGAACAAACATCTAAATTTTGTTGTAAATATCAGCTATAAAGCTGCCAGTAAAGTAACCTTAAACGGTGCGAAATCCTGTTTCTGACTCCCCTTTCCTCTCCCCTCCCACCCTTCTACAACCCACCAGAAACCTCCCCCACTCCACCGATTACCACCGCGCACACATAATAAAACTTTTCCAATTGTTGCGAAATGAAGATATTCTTCCGAGTGGATGGTTTTCGGCAAAAAGGAAAGGCAACTTCGTGCGAAGCATCAAATCAATCTACTTGAACAAAAGATTTCTTAGAATGCGAGCAGCTCCTAACTGAGCCAAAACCACGACACAAGGAAACTTGGAAGCTCTCTGAAGATCGTACATCGCAAAAGTAGGTGGAATTTTTTCCGTACGAAACGAAACAGCAACACAAAAGACTGGATTTTAAGAAAAAAGGAAAGATTTGGCAAAAACGGCAAAACTATTTTGTGGTAACAACAGAAGACTGCGAGTGGGAGGGGAGAGGAAGCGTGCAAATAAATAGAAGCAAAATCGAAGCGAAGATCCCGTGTAAGGAACTGCGAACGAACCGAAACAATTCAACTAATAAAAATCATGCACTCAAGTGCGAAAAAATCGCGAATGAAGCACCATCGAATAATATAGCAGAGAGGAACTGAGAAAACTTCTCCCCCCAAGCCCCTCACCAATTCTTGCCCTCTTTACTAGCAATCGTAATCCACAAGCCGCCACAAAGACAAACAGTCAAAACAGAGCTCTTTTCTTACTTATTGCTTCTATTTCTTCTCCCAGAGTAAACAGCGAAGGGAAAAGTGAGCTTGAAGAGTATTAGTGGGCGTGCGTGGGTTAAAACTTTCTTCTTTTTTTTTGGCTCCCCACATTCATGTTGAATTGGAAAAGCACTCAAACATATCCGCGTTTGCCGCAATATAAACAGAAGACAAAAATTCGCACATAAATAGAAATCCTCGAAGTATGCACTGGTAACAAATTCTTTTCCATTTTCTTTGCACTTGTAAGGACTGAGAAATTTTATAACTCCGAAATTTTATAACTCCGCTCAGCTGGATACGCTTGTGTGTGTTAATGTTGCGATGAAATAAATTTTACTTTGGCATTTTAATGCCATAAAAACTATTTCAGCTCTTTATTGTTGCATACTTTCGAGCGGAGAAGTTATAATGGAATTGCATTTTGCACTGAGTATTGATGCTGTTGATTTTCGACGATATCGCGTATATTTCTAGCTCTTTGTAAACTTAAGTTGCTTTTGGTTGTTTTCGCTTTCTTTGAATGGGAAGCGGAAAGATAATGTTAAATACTTCGAGGCTGCATAGATATTTTCCTTATTTGTTTCACGTTAGATAGAGAAATGGAGCTCAGGCATTAAGAAAAGTTCATATAGGATTTACATAAATCTTGGTAGAAACTAATCTCTTCTCCTTTTTCCCACCCAACTCTTTCGCATCCTCACACGAGTCCTTCCCTCTTCCTTGTTCACCATCACACTACGTTTAGAACCGAACCTCAAAAAGGCCTTCAGTTTGATATCTTTGAACGTTATAACGCCATACTAAGAGCATTAAAAGTTAAATCATTAAAGTTGCCCTCCTTCACCTAACTAACACATTCTCTTCTTATAAATTCGTAAACAAGATCAGTAGAGACTTAAAGCAACAGAGGAAGGAGAAATCAATGCAAAGATTTGCACCAACAAAGCGTAAAATACTCTCGAGCTTATGAAACAAAAGAACGCGGTGAAGAAGGGCAGGTAGACGTAGAAAGAGGCACCGCACGGTGCTCAGTTAAGTTTATTGGATTTTATGGGCCAAGACGAGAAGTTCTTAGCCAGCAACCCTGAAAAAAATTCACAGAAAGGTAGTTGTTATAAAGGGTTAAAGGGACTGTAAAACAGGGCCGAAATCTTCCAACAGCCGATACAAACTGTTCCACATCCTTCTGTCAAATGAAAATCTCTTTAGTTGTCTTCTTGAGAGTAAAACGACTTGCAAGAGGAAGCAGAAAAGAGACGAGAGCAACCTTTTAATCAAACGTTTGACGTCTCAAGCACAGCAAAGCACAGCAGTATCATCTCGGCGAGTAGTCAGCACGATTCCTAAACACTAAAGGGCCCTCCATAGCGTTGTTATTTCCAGAAATGTTTCAATTTCATTCCTGCAAGTTTGAATTAATTTTTCCTCAGCGACGCCGAAGACGACGAAATATCTCTTGCATGAAATTTAATTAATCCTTGACTTGATTGCGTTCGAGCTGTACAAGTAGTTGTCGAGGAGTAAAAGGATTGAAGCAGGAGGACTGCTGAAATCAGCGAAAGGAAAGAAGAAAGAAGGGAAGGCGCGATGAAATGAGGTCTGAGCTGGGACGAGATCCTCTTATAATACTCTTCAATTTACGATTATTGCGGCTAAGAATGTGTTTATTTTCCACCCTCGTTTCACGCCCTCGTTTCTGCGCCTTATGAATTTATGCTTTCATGCGTGTTTATCCGTTTTATTATTATAATTTTACATTCAAGTAGCTTAAATTAAATTATTTCATTCCTGTTTTAAAGGAATGAAATAAAAGGGCGTTTCTGATTAGTTGTAAAGTAGGAAAATAAGAAATAGGGAAGAATGTAATGGTTGTTCTTAAATGGTTGGTTATTCATGCTGTTTACAAGACAATTTTTGAGATTTTAACGCACTCACTTTCGGCTAAAAGTGTTTATTTGGATTTGGAAGATTTTTGTAGCATACTTTCAGGCGCCTAAAACAAACACATAAAGTTCAAACGTACAATTAGGCACTGAGGAGACATGTAATAAAATAAAGTTTGAGTTTAGCGATCGGATATCCTGGCAGTTACAAAAGATAAGACATAAAGAATCGAAGAATGGAACATCCTGGAAGAAAATCGAATGCAGGTCTCTCCTGACCCATCGCCTGACAACTTTCTCTCCTTTGAAGTGCCATTGACGGATAGAAGAGATATTGTTATCCCTCCCTCTGGCAGCCCAGATAGAAGAGACCATTTTATTTGCATACTTTTAGGTGCGGCTATAAACATCCTCCACGCAGATTAATGTGTGTGTTGAAGGACGTATGAATGATTATGTGTCAGTGTGACTTCCCACCGACCCGCCCTCCACAAAGTTAAGCTGTCAGCGTATAGAATATCCTGAGCAGTTAATTAATTTTGTGTTCCGCAGCATGGCGAAAAACTTTGCTAAACACAAAAGAAATTTAAAGGCTACTCTTTTATTATCCTTTGAGGACAACATTTCTACTTTTGGCTAGAAAAGAGTTGATGACATGCCAACAAAAACAAAAGCAACATCACTTTAGATACTCCGACATGCAACGAAATTTGCATATTAATACGGTTTGTTGTCGTTGTTGGCAGTGTTAGTTAAGTCGAGGTTGCGACACGTCAAGTGACAGTCGTTGTCGCCTTCGCTGCTGTTTCAGCTTTGTTAGTTTTGCCACCGATGATTCGCGGTAGCGGCTGTAAAACTTTTAATTCGATTCTTAACGGGGACGAAATTTTATTGAATAAAATTAATTAACAAATCAAAAGTTTGTGTTGCAGAGAGAAGAAGAAGCGCAAAAGGAGGAAAGTGAGTTAGCATAAGAAGAACAAGACTGTAAGAATAAGAAGATAAAGGAAGGAATTGAAAAATGGACAAGTAAGCGAATAGAGAAAAGAAAGTAAAACAGAAAATTACATTTCGAAAAAAAGATGGAAAAAGAAAAAGTTAAGAAAAAGGATTTTTAATTTTTCATTGTTTGTCTGAATGTAGCTTTTCTCTTTCTATTGTAGTTTCGTTCTTAAATTGATTTCAAAAATTCCGTACATGAAAATCATTGTTCGGATAAACGTGCAAAGTTCGTGCAAAAAGTCGAGAAGTCAAAAAGTTTCTCACGACGAAAAGAAAGTCAAAAGTTGAAACTCATTTCAGGGTGAAGCTTTGAAAGGCGTGTAATTGTTAGTTGGCAAATCTGAAGATGACTTAGCAACGCTGGTCAGAACGAGCTCAACAAATAGGCTAGCAAAGTTAATAAAAATGGTGAATAGTTATTCGGAGAGAGGAAAAGGAAAAAAAAGAAGAACGCAAACAACTGAAAATGAAAAGAAATAAAAGTTTAAATGATAGGGAAAATTAATTTCTTATAATAAATTCCTTTTTTAATAAATAAACTGAAAAAGTTACATAAATTGTAGTATATTTCGAAATTAAAATATTCTTCCCTATTTTGAAATTATGGAAAAAAGTTGCTTTCTATCTCAGTCCTAACATAATAGGTGTCCTTGAGTCCTTTCGAATTGCTCGCCTCCTTCTCATTGCCACAAACTATTTTCAATTTGTTGCCTTCAACTTCAATGCTACTTCAACGTCGCTGAGTATCCTTTGATATTATATCCTGCCAGTGTGGCACACAAAAATATATATATATATATATATATATAAAATCCATTTGTAGTTAGTCGAGCGTTTGAAATCAATTTAAACGTAGATATCAAATTATAGCGTGCTACACTTGCCACACGTTGGCGCTGGAATTGAAATGGTGTGCGTGTGTGTATATATGTGTGTGTGTGTGTGTGTGTGTGTGAGTAAATGCACACTTTTGTGTGTCCAGGTGTGTAAGTGTACGTTTTTGTTTTCCACGAAGATGAATGAGAATTTTCAGTTTTATTTTCACTTCCGTTCGTCGCCTGCGTGTTTCTGCCACCATCCGTCCTCGTCCTTTAGTTTTACCCCGTCCCTTGGTGTTCGTCGTCCTTTAGCTCTCCTCGTCCTGTAGCTCAACAGGACTTACAATGACGCAGAAAGTCCTTGCTGCAACTGCATTCACAATGAATACCTACATCGTTTATTACCAGAAAATCCACACTCAACACGCTTCAGCAATTTGTTCTCGCGTTTCCAAGTGGATTTCGAAGGTGTTCGAGTGGAGTATTTCGAAACCAATGGGGAAGCAGCAGGTTATTTCTCTATTTAAGCTTGGCTTTCCTTATTTATTGCATTATTGTTTTGACTTTTTAATTTTTGATCAACTATTATTTTAATAAATTGAACTTAATTTGATTTTGAACGTTAAACGAAAAAAATGGAATTGATTTTTCATTTAACTTCACATTTTTGTTATTTATTTAACTTTATTTTATTTTATTTCGCTTTAAATTAATTAACAAGCAAAATAAAGAGTTGCTAAGAGTCACCGATTCATTTCCGTAACGTTATCTTCTCTCTTCTTCTTTACGGGAGTTGCGTGTCTTCACAAAATTATCTGAAAATCCTTTCCGAAGTACGTCAGCTCTGATTGCCAGTGACAGCCTTGCATGCGATTCTCGCACAAGCAAACTTTAGAAGACGGTGTCCGCGAACAACCGCTTGAGGACGCTGCAATCGTGAGTATCGTGAAGAAAGTCGCCGATTCACCGTCAGTTTGTTGATTTCCGTTGCGCTTGTTGGCGTGTTGGAAAGGTGATGGTTGCGTGGGAAGGACGGGGTGGGGGGTAAGTAGATCGTTGCATTGTTTTGTAAAACTGCGAGTATCCTGTCGGTGCTTTCATTATTGTTACCACTTCTCCTGCTTCTTCTGTTGTGTGGCTCCCAGCGTGAGTTCCTGGCGGCTGCATTTCTGCTCGTAACAAATACTCCGGCTTAAAGGTGACTTTAATCACAAGAAATTAATTTGGATTAACGTTTGATATGCTTTGTCTCCGGCTGATGAATTGTCGTCTTTAGCGCGTCGTTAGTGTTAGTTTTGGTCTACCCGGTGTATTGCGGTTGTTTACTCAAACCAGAGCGAAGAGTTTATCCAGATAAATCGTAGGGATCGTATATCTGAGAACGTAATTGAAGGCCCTTGAAGTTCGTTACCTTTATTATGTTTCTCTAACACGCTTGCTAACGTTGTCATCACTTATATTATTTCTTGTCACAATAATATGTGATATTATTTCTTACATTTATTAACACTAAAATTAAAAGTTCTTCATTATTCCTTCTTTCTTTTAACGTTTCATTTTGGTTTATTTTATTTGCTTTGTTTCTCTTTATTTTATCCTCACATTTTTACTTTCTCCCAGTGTTTTCGTCTCTAACTTTTTTCATCCACTTAATTGTGGTTAATTTAGCTGTACTCGACGCAGGACGGCATTTAATTAATTTCCACTTATCACCGACCACAGACACATTCGTGCTCATCCTCCGCAATGAGCAGACGACATGGGTTTTCCAGCATATCGGGTAAACTGCTGTTAAGATGGCACATTAATTGTTTTCCCGGTCTTATACAACTTTTTTTGCTAACCGCAGACAGAATTTTATCGAATTATCTGATGTTAGGGAAAATTTATTTTAGTTTCGGTGAGAACTTCAACATATGGAGCGCTATTTTTGCTATATTTAAGATACTTTGTGAAGTAAATTGTTCTCTTAGATTAGTAAAAAAAGATGTTAGTAAATTTAAACCACTTTATAGTCTTTTAAATAGAGTGAAAAACGTTCTGGTGTATTCTATAGAATTTCATGTAATATTTAATAATAATAAAATTTCCTTACATTTAACTTTTTGAAAACTTACAACGACAGAGAGTTTGTCACATTTAAAAGTCAGTTTTCACAGCTCGTTCTTCTTTTTTTCTTTCTTTTCTTTTTCACCTTATTTTTTTCATTCTCAGCTATTTCACAGCAAACGAGCAACGCAAATCACGAATTCAACATCAAGTTTGACGTTTGCACATTGAAGTCACATAAATTGTTCGAGCTGAAGATATGTTGACACTGAAATCAGTCAAGAAAATGAAACCATATTAAAAATTCAACAGATTCTTTTCAGTTATCAGAGTTCTTCTGTTTGAATTACATCATTTTTTATGCCTTCATTTAATAATATGAGATTTCGTGTTTGTCTTTCTTCGATTGCATTGATTTGACGTTATAGACTTTTATTGAGGATTTAAGAAGTTTCGTATTTCACTATCCCGTGCTTCATACGACTTTTTTCGGCCTCTATCAACAAAAGGCCTATTTTCGCTCTTCCATTCCGAGAACACGTCTTATTTAGCTTTCATTATTTAAAGTTTATTTACTTCCGAAAATATTTTAACAAGAAATAAGATTTGGGAAGATAAGAAAACAAGATGACAAAGAGTTGGAAACCCGCCAGAAGAGGGGTGGGGAACCTATTTGTTGCATAATTTGTTGCATAATTTTCAAAGTAGTCGTTCTTCCAAGATTCTTTACATGACTTTATAGTGTAAACGGAACTCATGTTACATGTTTTGTTTACTTATGTCTCTGCAAATATATATGTAGGTGTGTAATCGAGATATTTGTTTGTGTATGCAAGACTTATTTGCATACAATGAGAGAAAAACTTGGGTTAAAAAACCAAAACGTTCAAAACTAGTGAAATAACATAAAAACGCAAAAATAAAATAGTAAAATGAAATAAATAAAATTAATCTAAGAGTGTTATAAATGAATAAATTCATAAAAATCTGAGATATAAGATTACATTGAGGAAGGGAGGAAATACAGGAAAAATAGAGGAGAATATATAGAGCGATTTCTGAATTGCATGGCCCTGTAGACTTAGGTTGGGGAACCTGAATGTTATTAGGGAAATTTCCGAATTAATAATCCTTTTTCAAATTTAATACATAGAATATCTTCGGACATAATGTAGACCATTACATGGTAATACTCAAAGTGCAGCTCAAAGTGCAAATTCCATGCTTTCGGATTTTCTGAGAGTGTTGTGGCACTAAATATTTGTACCCATATCTTGCTTTGTATTTTAAGATTGCTAAAAACACAAGCTTCCACAACCAGAACAGCAAAAACAACAATAATAACAACAACAAAAGCAACAACTTCAGCAACAGCAACGACAAGAACACCATGCAACACAAATTGTTATTTTAGTAAGTTACACGCTTTGAACCCGAACCGAATACTCCTCCGCATGAGGTTTGTATATTCTGTATCTCCCTCTTCGTTGTCCCTCTTTGCTAGTTAGTCTCCGACTTCTCCTCTGATATTTATTTTGTCTCTGATTTACTTACCAAATGTTGTGTAAACGCATGTGTTGAACTTTGTAGATACGAGAAATTGTTCTAAAATGTTATCTACGTGTATTCAAAGTGGAATAGAATTTCAAGCAAAGAAGTAACAAACAAATTTAAGAGGTTTTCAACATGCAATAAAATCTGTCTATGAAATTCAGATAATCGTAAACATTTATAGGATTTTAATGGCAGATGGTATTTCGAGTATTTGGAGATTGCAAAGAACGGTTAAGGAATGAAAGAGAGATTCAACTAATTTTATTGTGTAGGGAAGTAATAGTCTGGAATAAATTTATTGGGTTTTTTTATGAATCTACGATTGCTCTACACTGCATCATTGAATTCATTATTATCGGGAATTTCGGGAAGGGTCTGAGATTCGAGAGAAATTCTCCCTGGAACACAAGTACAAACTCAAATAGAATCACAAATGTTAACGCGTATCATATGTTTTGATCGATATAAAGCTTTGGTTGAGTTTCCTTTGAACACGGGTAATACGAGCTTCTTATGATTCCTATAAAATTTGTGCGAAAAATATTATAAAGTAACAAGACTGATTTTAAAGTAACAAGACATTTTATTAACTGGCAAAGATGTTTACTATATTAAATAGCGACGCTCAGTCTAATTTGTAAATTTCGACGAATAAATTAATTAAAAATCTGCGGTCGTGCAAGTTTACAGTGAAATTAGCGATGTCTGACGATTTAATAACCAAAAGCCATTCGAATTTCCTAGATTGTCTCTTTGGTGGTCGCAAGTTATTTCTATGTTTAAGTTTATTATCTCTAATTTTATCACATTCTTTTACTGTCAATCTTTTTCGATCACACGATAATCCTACCAATTCGATATAACACAATATAAAAAAAGCTGTTGTATGAATAGCGGAAATATTCCCGGTTTACTTTTATATCCCGATTACGAGTACCTAAAAACAAGTAAATTATTCCTTAACAAGGACAGTTTATTCGTCCTCCTTTTTTGCATAAAGTACATATAAAATAGCGTCTATGAAATAATAAGATTCCTCCACCTCGGAGTTTTGTGTCCGTGTTCATTACAAATCCAGCCACCCCTCAAAAAATAAGTTTCTTCCTTGTAGACTTTCTTTTCTTTGCTTCCTAATAAAGAATTCATAGTTTCCTTATTTTATGTCACATTTCGGCAATCGTGGCATAAAATTTCAGTAGTTTTCAGATCTAAAGTGTTTGCAATCCTTCTCTAAAAGTTTGAGAAACATTTATTACTACGTCGTCACGTGACAAATGATGTTTGACGTGCTTCGCATTTGAATATTTTTATGGTGCTTTTGCGTCTGTTGTTATTGTCGTTATTGTTGCCCAATTTTCCAACAGGATCATAAAAGGACATACGTAAAAATTAATAGAGTTTGAGAAGAGGAAGATAATTGAGCCGTAGAGATGAGAGGGGAGCCAAAGTGCAATTCTAACAGCAATAAACAATGTGTGAGGGCGAGGAGAGGAGGGAGAGAAAGAGAGAGTGTGAGTAGGGTGAGTGAGGATTGGGAGGGGAAAAAGGAAAGGAAATTTAACCTACACTGTGAAAAATGAACAATCCATTAAGTGATTTCAAACAGTATTTGTGCACTTTTATAAAATTTTTAAATCAATTACAACCGTTAACAGCAAACCTCGGAATCCATATTGAAGGACGATGCAATTTGAACAAAACACCTCCAATTAAATGCTGACTGGGTACGCTGTAAAATTATAATGGAAAGCCACTTGCCACGCCCTAGTTTAAGGTTGAGCTGTCGTAGAAACCACAGTCTTGGCCGCAGAAGCAGGAGGCAATCAGGCGCTCAAACATAAAAAACACACTCATGTGCGCGCACACACACACACACACGCACAAATACACACATGCATGAGGGGTACTTAACACAGTATGTGTGCCTCCGCCAGTGCAATTTACTGCGTACAGTGGTGGCCAAACAATTGCGATTACCGAATTGCAGCAGACAAGAACACGAGAGGTTTAAACAGCAACAACAAGGATAAAGGATAGGCTGTTAACATCATCAACAACAACAACAAAAACAACAACAAAAACAACAACAATTTGTTGTATTTGCTGCACTTCAGTGTCCTTTTCGCGTACTGCAATCTGTAGCGCATTAAATTGCACCATGTTTGCTTTTCAGGCGGTGTTCTCTTGTTGTTGTTGTTATTGTTGTTGTTTTGCTTGTTGTTGCTATGTGTGTGTGTGTGTTGTGTTTGTTGTTGCTGTTGTTGTTATAATATGCTGAACAACAGCTGCATAGACCAACAATTTATGTATTGCAGCATTACTGGTATGCAACCGCTCAATCCCATTCCATTACTTTACCCGCCCCTTCCCTGTTGCTGCTCCCCGTTGTCACCCGGGCAAGCCAGCCGAAAAACCGCAACAGCAAAATGCAATCAACCAAGTGGAGCACAAGTGGAATCGAACCGAGCCGAGCCGAGCCGAGCCGCTTCGAGTGGATAAATAAATGACGGACTTTGAAAATCAATTAACAACATCAAATAAACCATCAGTCGAAAGGACAGAGGGAGACAAAGACGGAGAGCGAGAGAGAGAGGGAGAGAAAGAGATGACGCACCAACTATCCATCTGCTGATTCTGATTCCGTTCTGTCCTGTCCTGCACCAAGCAAACGGCTCAGTTCTGCATGAGCTGCCAGGGACAAAAGCAGACCCCATCCACTTCCCACTTCCACTCCCTTCGTCGAGTCCATTTCTGCGCAAAACGTTCGTCGATTGCATCAAAACAAATATGACTGCAGTGCGTTAATACGTGCTGACAACGCACGTTGCCATCGTCGGCATGACGTATGCAACTGTCAAAATATTGTGTTGCAAATTAACATTAATTTATTTACCTGCAGTGTCGGCAGAGAGGTCAGGCGAGAGCAGCGGTGCGAGACCGGGGAAGCGTCTGGGGCACCGACCACTCGAGACTGCTTGAGGAGAATCGCATGCAATGGCTTGACTTTAATTAGAATTCGATAATTATGCCAAACTCGGGGTTTGCTTAAATAAACCTGACTAAGCGTGCGTAAAGCTTCACTGCGTATCTTGTAGATGCAGTCCAGATCCAAAAGATAGACATAAATACGAGTAGAAAGTACAAAAATAAGGAGTAGAATTGCTATATGAGTTGAAATAGAATAAAATACATTTAGATCAAATAAAGTAGAATAAAATAATTCCATTCATTTCAAAATTTCGATGTTAACCTCTTACTTTTTTCTATAAAATGAACCCTCAAGCTTTTAATAATTGCAAACTTTTCAATACCTTAACACTGCAGTGAGTTGGAGTGGCAAGAATGCGCTGTAATTATCACTGACTGAAAACGCTATTATTATTGCTATCCATGAGAAACTCTTTCGCTCCACAAACCTTCAAACACGCGCCTTAATTTACGCAAAAAATACCCTGAGGAATTGAAGAAAAAACAAAAATGTTTTATCGCATGGAAAATTCAGCGTTGAATTGGACGCCTAAGGGTTGTTGGCAGACCCCTAAGGGTTGAGAGGGCCCGCTGAAATTTTGCTATCCGCCTTCAAACGCTCAAATAATCGCGTGCCGAATACTTAAAATAGCCAAAAATTATTTGGGAAATACTGTCACATCTTCGGGCGAAAGACGGCGTATACGGGGAATAATAGAAAAATTAAAATAAATTTCTCCAATCACGTCATCCCTCTCCACCTCGACCAACTCAACTACCCTGAAAACGTGCAATTTTAATTGTTGCTGCTGCTGGAAGAAAGCAAATAAGTTCAATAGATAAGAAAGTCACGTCGCTGAATTCTGGCACACGTCTCTGCTTGAGCGATAAGGGGCGCGGGAGGAGAAGGTGGGAGGCGTTGTGGATACCGGGGGTGTGTGAGGGCGGGGATCTGTATTTCGAAATGGCAACAAAGCGCTGCAGGTCGTTCGACGACTCGTTACGAGTAGATATTTCATTTGCTGCCTTTTAATGAGCTCTCAAGTAGTGAGGGCGTTCGCTACGAAGAAAGGGTGGGCATCAGGGGAGGAGGGGGTGTCTATTTAACTCCCAGACGGGCCTCTTTTTTGAGCAGATAAGAAATAAAGTCTCGGCGTCTAGTCTTGTTGGCGTATCGAATCTTTATCGATGAAGTGCGATTGCGTGTTTTTCTCTTTTTATTATGTACTCGTATAAATAAAGTTTTGATTGCTTTTATTTGCTTTTATTTCGTTTTTCTCAAATTATTTCGTGTTGAAGTATAGAAATATTTTGTGTTATTATTTAACTGCTTCATATTTTAACTTTTCCTCTTAGCATTTTGCGTTTTGTCAATTTTTCTAATCTTAAAACAGTTTAAAAATAAATAATAAAATTGAAAGCTGAAATAAAATAAGAAAAACATTTACAAATTTTCTATTTTTCCTTAGTTTAATCTGTTCGTTTTACGCTAAAATAAAAAGTTGTTGTGAATTCTCTTTAATTTCCAATTTATTGAAGTGCATAATTAAGTTGTTTCTGTAATTGTTGCTAATAAATCTTTAACGAACGCACAATATATCACTTGCAATAACACCAGGAGTAGCAGCAACAACAGCAACAACATCAACCACCTCTATAAAAAGTTTCTCTCTACGTTAGCAAAGAAGCGACGGCAGCATTTAAATTTTATTAGCAACATCATTTATTGTTAACATGCCTTCCCCTCTCTCTTCACCTAACTAACAACAACAACAATAACACTAAATTTCAAGCATGCATAAGCGAAACACACACACACACAGGCACAGTCACACACACAATTGCAACAACATAAGCACATAAAAACAAACAATGACGAGAAAATTTGCAAAACATTTGAAAATTTTGCAAATGAAGTGGTTCGTGTTACAGGTATAAATTGTTGTAGTTGTTTTTGTTGTTGTTGTTGCTATTGGTAGTTTTAATACTCTAAGGAGAAAGAACAAAAACAATAAAAACGAGAAGAACAACGACGATCTCATTAACAACATCAACAACATCATGAACAACAACATCAGCAACAACATTTAAGCAATAGAACGATAACAACAACAACAACAACAACAACAACAACAACTGTTGTTACTCTGGTGGCATTCCTTGCATTTCTGCTCAATTTAGAGTGCGTCATTTATTTGAAGTTCCAACATATGGCGTCCACACATCCACGGCAACTGCAAGAGGCGGAGATGCCAGCGTTGCACGGGTTGTTGCACCCTCGCAGCCTCTAAATATTTCTAACATACCCGATGTTGTCGTTGTGATGTCATGTTTGCCGTGAAAAGCAAACCGTGTTATTGCACTCAATAGATTTCCTCAGATTGCATTGCATGAGCACGTCGAGTGTTAAGTTTTCAACTTTCTGGATGAAAAATTAAGTTAAAGAAATAACCAAAATATATTTAACGAGCTCTCGCAAGTTTTAACGATTTAGTGATTGACTAGAGAAGGAAATGAAAGTTTTCACATTCAAAACTTTTCAGATTTTCTATTATTTCTATTTATTAATACCTTTTCTCTCCTCTTTCTTCCCATTATTTAGTGCAATACATAATTTCCGCTTTCATTGTAAGTTTTGCCCTTCAGTTTGCTCCACTGTAACAGGTGAGCAGCAGCAGCAGCAACGATTTGCAGCAATTCAGCACGATTTCCGCTCGCATTCACTAAAGTTGCGCCCACAAATTTAAACTTTCGCAACGTGTAGCGTACGCTGGTTGTGGCGTCGTCTGTGGCTCTGGTTTGGAAAATCATTTATTGTGTGTCGCACACACACACACACGTGCTTAACGTACGTGCATTTGGTTGCATGTGTGTGGGCGTGTGTTTTTAGTCGTGTATTTATTATTATTGCCGCTTCACCTCGATCGTGTGTGCTAAACTGAAAACTCCACACTCACGAAACCGATGAGTTCAACAGAGCTGGCGGCAGGCAAGGCAGCCATATTTAAAACTGTCAAACGTTACAAGTTCACTTCCGGTTTCGCTAGGAGTATTTTGTTTGCATGAGAAAGCCAGACAGACAGAGAGAGAGTGAGATAGAGTGAGGGAGAGGGGAGGGGGTAGGAGAATGTGTGTTTAAATTGATGAGATTGTGCAGTTTTAAAATATTCACTTGGCTTCAGTTCTGTGTTTTGTTGCAAAACTTCAAAATAACAACAGCAGCAAAAAACTTCAAATTAACAACAGCAGCAATTTTTTTCCACTTCTCGACCAACTGTCATTGTTGACAGCTTATTATGTTTACACAGGTCGTTGTTGTGTTCGTTGCCACGTAATGTGTGCCAACTATTGTACGCATTTTGTAAATTAATTGCAACACGTTTTGTTCTTTTTCTTTCTTCCAACTGCGATCCCTACGGTGATCGTGTTTCAATTGGAATGAAGGGTTGGGGTGGCTTTTCTCCCTCGTGAATGTGCGGTGTGTAACATGGGTGACCGGAATGTTCACGCTGCTTCGATTTAACATCTGCGGTTTGCGAATCATTGAAACAACTAATTGACAGATGTTGGTTTGCAGCAACTTCATCAAGTTGCAATGAAATGTTATGTGATACTTTTTCCTTTTTTTTTGTTACAGTTTCTTTGTTTTTTTTAGTCTATTTTCACTTTGTAATGACGATTTCTTTCCTTTACAAGTTGTGGTTTACCTTTCGTAATTATTTTCATTGCTATTTCTTTGCGTCGTGGCATCAAAGACGAATGTTTGTCTTTCTACTTTAAAAGTTTGCAAAGTTTTACTACGGGCTTTCAGTTTGTTGGCCGAGTACTTTACAAGTCATCAGATAGCGATGATGGTAGTCGTCCGTTGCAACCGTTCTTCAGTCTTACATGCGATGCGTGTGTTCGTCGTAACCAGGATTCTTAAAGTTTTACAACTTGCTCGTCAAAGTCAAAGACTCCCGAGGGAAATTATAGACGCATCGAAGTCGATAGAACTTCACGGCCTTGTCCTGCCGTCCATTTGCGAAAGGTCTTCCTGTAGTTGTTGTTGCTTTGTGATGCTGCTGCTGTTGTTTCTTCCTAAAATGCGTGTCTTTATTTTTAACAACTCGAGGGTGAAACGTTTATATTTATTGGTGTCTTTATTCCTCCCTCTTCCCGTCTGCGTTTCCTAAATGGCTTTACTACACTTCAGGGTGGAATTCGAGATGCGTGCAGTTTATGTTGCACGCAACATTAGCATAAACAAACACGATTAGCTAACGGTATCAAGGTGCAAATTAGTATTTTAGAAGACCAGTAGGATTCTGTCGCTTCTCATTACAGATTACACTGACCTTTCTTTGTGAATTCGTAATTTACCGGAAGAAGATAAGAGAGAAACGTTTAATTCGAGGTATAAATTCATTCCATCATCATCATCATCTTTTATCATTTTTAACAAATAAGAACGTCATGAAAAAACTGATTGATGCACTTAAATTATTTTCAGAAAGTGTCGTTTCAGGATAATCTTGATTCAACAGGAATTTAAAAATTTTCATATAAATTTTCGGTGGTCTCGAGGCGTTAGAAAGCATAGCGAAATCTTTTCATTCTATGTATTTCTAAATAAAATTATATTTCTTCTATACATTTCAAGGCATAGAAGTCTTTTTTAAGTTTCTTTTAAATTATTTGAGAAATTGTAAAAAGAGGAAGTAAAGATTTCTTTTTTGTGAAAGTTTCTAAGGATTTTAATGAAATCTCTCACATTAATCTATATGACTAATAGAACTATTTGTTTAAATGTCAGGGAATATTATAAAATCCTTTTGTATTTATTGGATAGAACACAAGAAAAAATCGAAGATCAAGAGAAGTTCTGTTGTCATAGATTTTGTGATTTTTAGGGAGTGTAATGAAATCTTTTAACTTAATTTTTATTCATAATATAGTTCTTTCTTTCAGTCATAGGGAATACAAAAGTTTACCTTTTTTACGTTTCTAACAAAAAGTTATGAGAGTTTTTAACTTTTGAGAAGATTTATAGCAAAACTACTGCGAGTGAGGAAATAGGTTTGAAACCGAAATGTATACCACAAAAACCACCCCGTCACCCAACAGCCTAGGGCATCATTTCCAATCTCTTATTATAGAACTGAGCCATTCATCAATCCAATCATTCAATTAACAGCTACAACTTCAACCGCATGCATGCATTGAAACTGATACCAATATTTAATTCCGATCTAATCAGAAGAATAGAACGTCTGCCAGGGAGGTAATTTCTCCATATGATTTCACAGCATCGCCGCCGGCTGTGATTGCACACAATTTTATTTACACTGGACCGAATTTGAAGGCGAAAAAACTTGATTACCACAAAATCACAAAAAATCCACATCAGAATCAAATGAATTTCAATATGTGTCACAAAAATTACGTGAGAAGTTCTGCGTCTTCTCTTCCTACCTTTTTTTTGAGATTTTACCTAGTGAATGACTATTAAACTAAAAATTTATAGGGTTGCATGACCAACGGCGATAACGACGTCCTTGTCGTGATGCCGTGACATAACGTCGCCAGTCAGCTGTCAGTGTGACAGTCGCTCGACCCAGCATCCAACAAGCAGCAGCTCGTCTGTATGACATCCGCGTGCCATTGAGATTTTGATCTTTGCACTCTTCTCTTTCACCTTCGTTCTGAGATAAGAACGAAGTGTAAACAATACAGCGTGCGTTGATGGACGATATTCTTCTTTGAGTGGGAAACATAGACGAGGGCAACCGGGATTGGAAAATAGGGTTGCAGAGAAGGGATTTTGGTGGAGGTTGATTTAATCTTAACTATTTCCAAAGTTTGTTTAACAAGAAAACTAAACAGTTTTAATAGAAAAACGGCTATAATGAGCAAAGAGTGAGAAATTACGCACAAACGATAGTAACTTGAAGACATTTTAGTTAGTATTTCCAGCTAAAATGGAAGATGTTTGGTGACATCAGCCAGGTGGCTCACCCTCCAGGAATTAAAATTTAATACTCAGCACGTGTATGTGTTTCCTGCTAAGTGAAATACTTTTTCCCTTTGTAAAAGTCCCATTTCTACTTCTAACCCACGCAAGTAATCTTATCTAATTCGCATCTCGAATATCCGCTTAACGGAATCCCATCCCATCCCATCGCATTCGTACAGAGATTTCAATCATAAACTTGGCAATTTTTCTCCTCGATTGCCAACATAAATTACGCAAGGGTCTCGAATTTACTTTTTCCCCTCACACATATATATAAAACGTAAAAATTACCCTTGTGTCAAGCTCGTCGCACCGAACAAGGGAAAAAAGGTGTCAATTATAAGCGAATGGATATATTTTTGACTTTTTGCGTTTTTCGTATTCTTTCGTTCGAATTTCTTTCGGAAACTCGGGTCGGGTCGACTTGTCAAGTCAACATGTTGGAACAGAACGCTTCCCTCAAGGATTATAATGTTGAAGGCGCTGTAATGCGATGCGCAAAGTGTGCCACCTCATGGTCGGGTTTAATATTTCGATTGAACTGATTGGAATGTTTATTGAAAGCAGCTGTGGATGGTAAAGAAGAGCGCTTAGATGGGGTGTTAATGCTGTACACGCACGACAGGGGCATTTTTTTCCTCTTGTTATGAATATGAATTTCGAAATTGAAAAGCTGTTGCGCGACATAAAAAGATTGTTGATAAGAAGTCAGCTTAGATAACTTTGTTGAAAATAAATCAGCTTATTGGAATTAATAATTGAAAAAATAAATAGAAAGGAAATGTGAAGTCTGTGATGCAACATTCGGAATATATTGGATGTCTGAAATTCTGGGGATTGAAATATTCGACCTCTTATAAATAGATGCTTACTGAAAAGGCACTTTTGGACTTGGTAACTGCCTCTTCAATTGTGTTCTCCTCCTCCTCATAAAAAAAAACCTCCTCATAAATTGGTCGAAAACAGAAATTTCCAAGCTATGGCGTCTGGAAACTTAAGGTTTGCGAAGGCAGCGGATGCTTAGTCAGTAAGAATTTGAAGGTTCCCTGAACTCTTTGCCGATTAGAAAAGCTTCCTCAAAAGACGAATCCGTCCAAATTACAAAATGCCGTATACTATCCTCGCCTTGAATGGGGTCCCAAGAACTATACTCGAAACTAAACCGAATGCAGTAGAAAAACTCGTTTTCGTATAGAAACGCGTGGCGAAGAGACTAATCTTCATGGAAATTGTATTAAGCTAGGAAATTCGTAGGACTATAACTGAATTTACTCGTATGTATGTCAGAGTTAATTAGTTTATAAGGAAGTCGATATTGAAACCCATTCCTCAGAGAGGCGATATCCTCTCTGGCCTTTCGCTGCAATTAGTGTTAAGCGCAAACAGTAATTTATTAACTCGTTTGTTTAAATTCATCTGAATAAAATTTAATTAGACTGAATTGTTAAAATTAACGTGATATAACGACCAACAGAATCGAATGTCATAAAATTTCAAATTAATGCAACGCAGTTGACATGGTTCTGGAGAGTCATTAAAAGACCGCGAGGAAGAGAGATGAGAGTGAGAAAGAGAGAGAGAGAGAGAGAGAGAGAGAGAGAGAGGGAGAGAGAGATAGAGAGGGCGTCCAATATGTTGATCTGGTTGTCTCGAAATTTGATGTTTGTTGCTAGGATTTCGTGGAACGCGAATGGCGATTTTCGTTGCTATTGATGACGCGAAGTTCCTATGTTGCTGCTGTTGGTGTTGTTGTTGTTTTACTGTCAATTATCGCGCCTTAGTTAGCCAACAGTTACAACTTGTTGTTGTCCTGCTGGCTTTTAATGGCCTTCCATCGGTATTAAGCATTATATTGCTATAAATTGTCGCATTACGTAGCGAAACGCTGCATTCCACTGCGTTTCGTTGCCAGGCATTCGGTAATTATTTAAATGAATTATGAGCTGTTATCGATTAGTGGGTTTTGCGGTTGTGGCGATTATAGATTGGTAAGTTTATTAATTATTTCGTACTCTTTCATTCATCCAATTTTCAGTTGCATTTATTCATTCATTCATTTTCAGTTAAGTTTATTAAACAATTAAAGATACCAATTTAAAGTGCAAAAATGATTCACTCCACTCAGTTATTTTCTAAGATTTATAATTCCTAATTACGACACCCGTACGAAAACCCCAAATGTTGCTAGACCGCAAAAAAGCCATACAAAGTGTGATGTAAAATTAAAATCAAAATAACACAAATCACATCCTTGTTACATGTTTAATTAACTGAACGCGAAGCAGCGACCGCAGGACGTTTTAATGCTCAGGACTCGACTGCTTGGCATGAGAGACATACAACAACAACAACAACAGCGAAGAAGCCTTCACCGCATTGTTAAGAAAATACGAAATTTTCAAAAATGTATTATTTGCTCGAAATTTACAAATTGTTTGTTTTACGGTCTGTGGCGCTCGCTTTTTAGGGTTGCCACCGCTGCATCATAGCTGCGGATGTGGGCTGTTGTTGCCGATTCCGCAGACCAACGCGCGATGATGATGATGATTTTAACAAGAACACCAGCCCCTCCCCCTCCTCCTCCTCCTCCTCCTTCCCCTTCTTGTCCACCACCCACAGAAAGTCATACAAATTATACTGGCTGTCAGGCGGGAGGGAGTTCGTGCGTATGTATGTGTGTATGTGTGTATGTGTGTATGTGTGTATGTGTGTGTGACTGTGTGTGTGCATCTCTGTGTTGATTTAAATGATGCTGTAGAGTTTTAATTATTTGTGTCTGCAGGGGCCAAACAGAAAGGGTTTCTCGCCTAAGTGGCAACATTTGACGATTCCTAATGAAGCCGCCAGGGCGTTGCCACATGCGTATATTTCATTGCAAAGTGACAATTAGTCACGATGTGAAAAGGTGGGAGGAGTGGGAAGCGACGGCGAGTGGAGGAACTGATGAGGCGGGATTGACGAGGGTTGTGTTCGGAGTCTGTTGTGTGATTTTGACGAGGGTCAAATGGGAATAGCAAATATTTTGCGGGCATTTCGGTAAAAGTTTGATTAAGCTGAAGTCGCCGATAGTAAAATTTATAATTACACTAGGTTATCAATTTTGTATTTTCTAAGGCATCTAAGGCGTCTCTTCCTTAACGTTTTGAGGAAATAAACGAAAACCCAATAGTGATTTCTGTGATATCATCGATATGATAGAACCGATTAAGAATGATTTACCTGGTAACAATATAACATTTAATTATCTTCAAACTAGTGCGCCAGATATTACAATCTAGGAATTCGACCGCTTGATATTTCGAGTTAAATGGGAAATCGGGAATTTCCTTTGTAGAAACTAGAAAAAGTTTCGTAAATAACTCGAAAACGGTGTAAAAGTAACATTTTCCCCCGACCTTTTTAGAAATAGCGTCATATTTTACATAAAAATAGGCTATACAGCCATCAAGATCAGAAAATATGCCAGAAAATACCATTATTTTGCTAGAAGTCTCATGTTTTTCTAAACTCAACTGCATTTCTTTCACTTTAAATCATTGGAATATGACTAAACTTGAATTTAACATCGCTTTTGAGAGTCCTTCACTCATTATATCTTTCCTCCAAATTTAAAGAAAAACATTTTGATTTTCATTTATTCTGTTGTTCGCTTCTTCATCCCTATAGCTGTCTTTTTGTATTTATTTTCCCATTTGAAAACCCAAATTAATGCTCTGGAGTGTATTTTTCATTGTGTCTTGCACTCGCTTCCCTTCCCTTCCCTTCCCCTCACTTCTCATCGCATTTCCTTTCCCGTATTCTGATTCCTCTTCCTTTTATCATCCCGATCCCTTTATACCTTCGAATCTTTAACTGTAATTCTGCTTCAAATTTTTATATCCTTCTTCCTCCCCTCACATATTTGTGGTTATCTTCCAGTATCTTTACACCATTTCACACCAACACCATTTCTTTTGTTTTCATTTCTTCCCTACTTTTTCCCCTCAGTCATCTTGAAAACTAAGTAAATCCTACGTTTCATTAACTCCATCGATTGCCAAAGTTTCTCGTTTTATCCAGTTTTCTAGCTTGCCAATCTACCTGTTTTGGACTCAACGTCTTGAGTAGTCTCACCCTCTCTTTGCGTTTCTCTCCGTCTCTGCAATACTCTGTCCGTCTCCTCGATATCTTCGTACGCATTAAACCACCCAACAGTCTTATTATATCCTCGTACATCCTTCTTATCATTCCCACAAATCCAATTATAATTGCTGCTTATCAAATAACGAACTTTTTGACTTTGTTTCTGATTTGTTGTTGTTGCTTTAATACTCTCCGCGCGCGGTTCGCTCAATATTGGCCCCATCGGAATTGGTTCTGACACTGGCGCAATTTTCCACCAATATTGCAATTTAATCCCGACAATCAGTTTAGTGGATCACAATTAATCTCTGTGCAGACAGACACAGACGCTTCTACGCCTAAAAGTCTGCTTCAACATTCAGTCTCTGGCTATTGCTGAGTTTAACATTTTGTTTTAAATACTCTTGTGAAAGTTTTTGGAACGATTGTGCGATGAGAGGAATTTTGTCTTAATGGAAACGTATTGAGAGCTGAGTACTGAAAATTGTTTAGAAGTTTTCGGAGTAATTTTTGATTGTAAATTAATAAATAATTTGGATAATGAATTAAAGTGACTTTTAAGTTAACAAAATCTACGGTAACAATCATTAAAATGAGATAAATATATCCAAACTCTAATTCCTAAATTTTAAAAAATTCTTTTTAGATGAATAGAACTTTCGAATATTTAATTAAAGCGATGGCTCTGAAATCAGGTTACCACAACAAAAGAAAACCTTTACGGAACAGCTACCTTTACCTCCAAACCTCCCTGACAACCCCATTCCTCCACCAATTGACTAACAAACCGTTAATTTTAAAGGACAACAAAACACAAACACAACAAGGCATTTAAAAGTTAGAAAATCACTTCATTAATTCAGAATTTAAGTGAGATATAAAGTGGTATGAGGAGAACAATGATAACAACGATAAAAACAACAACAACAAGAACAAATTTTTCCACATTTTGCTGTCGCATCACATGAGACCGAGCGAGCACCACCTCAGGCGCCAAACACCCCAGCAAAGCGAAAGTTAAACTTGAGCTTCACCACTTCCAGGAAGCGCGCCAAGATGGCGAACAAGAAGAAGAAGAAGAAAAAGAAGAAGAAGAAGCAGCATCAGCGGCACAACAGCAGTCTGTAAGTAGCTGTTGTTACTGCTGATGCGATTGTTGCGCCCACAAGAAGCTTGGATGGTTTTTCTTCTGGTGCTTTTGTCGTTGTGGATGTTTTTTGTTGTTGCTGTGCCAAACTTTTGCTTACAACACATTTTCACGCCAAAAAACTGACATGGCGAAGTTTATTATTTTTCACTTTGGGGACGGCAGTCAACGTCATCCTTTCCGTTGTTGTTGTTGTTGTTGTTGTTTCTTTTATTTCAAATATATTAAGCAATCCTTCTGCAAGTACATTAAAATCTTTCGCAAATTGCGGCCGCATGAATTTAGGATGGAAGAAGGCGCGTTTTATGTAATATTGCGTTGAATAATCACGATTCGAGCCCTGAAGTTGTTTTTCTTACCCCACACCCTCGACGCCCCTCATTTTTACAGGCAAATCTTCTCACAGCAAATCTTCTCACTTCTCTTTTGAATACAAATACAATTTTTAAAGCATCATCATTAAATACAAAGTGGGGAAATATCAGTCCTCCTCAATTTCTTCAGTTTTGTGGGGGAAAAATCAGTCAAATCACTTTTACTACCAAATTTGATAGCTTAAAAATTATATTACGAATGAAATTGGATTCAAAGAGGGATTCAAATTTCTAAAAATTATGCTAAGAAACGGACAAAAGGTACCAAAAACGAAATGTAAAGTAAGAATTACATTATCATTGCATTATTTACGTAACTAAGTTTATGAATGCCTGAAAATTGTAAGCAGATAAATGGAAAGATATAAAAATAAAGCTAAGCTTTCATCCTTTTTTATCGCAAAATTCCTGTCCCCTTATATTGGCTACCGTTTTCGCTTTTTACCTCCATTCGACCCCTTTTCTACTCCCAACATATTACAGCTTTTCTTTTCTGTGTGAGAAAAAGGAATCCCTTTTGTGCTGCTCGATTAGACTGCGTCTCAGACAAAATTATATTGTATTTCCTTGCCCTTCTTTAGGTCGTTTAGGCCATAAAATCTATATATATTGTTAAACTGAAACTCTTTCTGTGTTTCTGCTGGCTTTCTTTATTACAAATATAAAAATCTTATACATGCTTTTGAGTTTTGCTTTACTAGACTAGAATTTTTTAAGGAAAACAGAGAAAAAGGTGTAGAGAGTGAAAAATTTATTAAAACTGTTTCTAAAAAGGAAAAATTTAGATACTTTCCTGCATTGGGTGACATTTTTACTAAGTTTTTACTTCAATTAAAATTGTTTAATTTTTTTTTTGCTAAAATATAAGAAAAAGTTAAACGCTATAAATAAGTAGAAGCTAAAAATGAACTTTATAAACTTTATTTAATTAGCAAAACAAAATAAAAAAAATTTATTAAAATCATATTAGAAATGTACTAAAAGGGAATTCAAAATATTATTAAAAGGTAGTAAGCAATTACTAATAAGAAAGGGAGTAATAAAAAGAGTACTGAGAATCAACAGAAAGTGGAACAGAAGATAAAAAGGCTTTTAAAAAGTATATTAAAAGGCAGTAAAAGACAGAGAATACTAAGGGAAAACGCCGTAAAAAGTTGTAAACAACACAGTTACAATTTGTTGATGATTATAACCTTTTTCTCGACATAGCACGCCCCACGATCATGACGCCCAATTCTGTTCGGAGTATTGTGGCCGCTCCGGCCATAACGCCTAAAAGAAAATTGGGCACTATGACCGCCAAAAAAGCGGGTCTCCTTAGCTCTCCTTAGCCCTCCTTGTCTTTATTAGACCCTTTTTTGGCCTTTCAGACCCTTTCATCTTGTGTCAGTGACCCACGTTGCACATGCTTGTATATCATTCTTCTCATTTGACCAGCAGTCACCCTAACTACGGCTTGGCTTCAATTAATTTCAAGGATAACCGAACACATTGATGGCTAACAAAATAAATTGAACTTAAGAAAGCTTTCGTTGTTGTTGTTGTTGTTGTTGTTGTTGTTGTTGTTATTGTTATTGCCGGCTCTGTCGATGTATGTGTCTTCTAACCCGCTGTTAGTCGTTATAATAACCTCTTTTGTAGAGAAAAAGAAAATAAGAACTGACTGATAAGCAAGAAGTCAGTAAGGAGTGGATGCATGAGTATACAAGTGGAAGGCCAAAAAGAGGGATGAGTGATTAAGACTTAATACAGCTGAATGCCGCAGATCTGCACTGCACTGCTGCTGTGTCACGCGACTTCATTATCGACACACAAGCGCTGAGATTGTATCTTCCGTTCGTTCAGCCTAAAAACGGGAGCATCCGGGCGGCATACGATTTATTCTTCTTGTTTTCATCGCTATTATGTCGTATTTGTTGTTATTATTGTTTTCGTTGTCGCTATCGTCGTCGTCATTGTTATTTTTAACAGTCATTTCTGAAGGATTTGCCTTGTTTAGCTTCGTTTAGGTTGGATTGTTTGTTGGTTCAACCAAAACTGAGATGAGAAAAATACCGAGTTCTTGTTGTTGATACATACCGACTTCTGTTGTTAATTTAAGTTATTCTTTGTATGCCTTTATTTATCACAGACACCATTCTGCATTGAAGATGAGTTAGAAATAAAGTTGATTTAAGACGTCAGTCCTGAGACTGATAATAGTGCAATTACTTCTTCCTTCCGAGAAATTCTCTACGATTCTCTTGAAATTATTCGAAATATTATTTATTACACAATGATCACAGGGAAACTCTACAGATTCCTTATCTTCTTTCTGTCACACTTTGCGAATCAAGAAAAAACCCAACGGATTTCTACGGAAAACACTATTAATATGAATTTATTAGCTAATTTTTATTAGTTGTGTGAGACATTTCACACACTTCTACAGTTACTGACCACCACTACACGATTTTTATGCCTCTCGACAGACATACTGTATATCTAGCTAACATATGGGGACGTGCACACACACACATACACACACACACACACATCCACACGTAAATGTACACACCGCCCGCTTGTTGGTGTCCGCTGCTCGCAGAGCTCGCCTTGCATACGCAATAAAAATATACCACCATGTTAAATAATATCATTGACACCGTTAAAAAACGAAATAACTGCAGTGACAATGGTCATGCCCGCTCACGCACACACACACACACACACACACACGTTCACGCACCCAAACGCACACCCACTTGATCTTCTCTGAACGGCCACTACTATCCATCTCCGGCTTTAATGAAATCCCTTCGTTGCACGCACAGTGGATCGAAATGTTATATTTCATTGAAATCCTTGCGGGATCCCAATGAATCCATTGGTAAGTGTTGAATTTGTTTTTCTTGTTGTCGTTGTTGTTGGCACTGATGTTGGTCTTTCTGTTGTTATTGTTGTTGATGATAAGGTTGTTGATGTCGCTGCTGTTGTCTTTATTGTTCATCCTCTTAGCACGGCTTCAATTGGTGTTGTTGGTATTGTTGTTGTTGTTTTTTACCCTGGTATTGCTGCTTAAATAGTTGTTTTGGTTTCTTGTTGTTGAAGTTATTGTTGAAGTTGTTGTTATTTCTGTTTCTGGAGTTGCTTTTGCTGTTTTGATTTCTTTCTTTTGTTTTCTTTTTATGTTGTTGCAATAGTTGTTGATGATTGTGCCATTGTTGCCGTTTATGTTGCAATAGTTATTGGTGTTGTCGTTACCGCTGCTGCTGCTGCTGTTGTCATCGTGTTGTTCCTGTTAATTATTCTATATTCGTTAATTAAAGCCACCATCTCAACCAGCGCGCACGCGAGCGCTTATAGGCGCTCAAGGCTGACCAGAGACTTAACGTGCAATATCTGAACAACAACAACAACAATCCAAGCAAAGCTCGGAAGAGCAACAGCAGTTGCTGCAGCTACAGTAGCTGGAAAGAAGATTGTAAACGCAATAACAGCAGCACCGGCTCTGGTGCCAGGATATTAAAAAAGGATAATTGCTGTTGTCGACGAACGATTTAACGAACATCATGAAGGATACACACATGCAGGGGCGCGCACACGCACACATCCACACATCCACACTAACGCAAGCACACTATCGGTGTTACGCACATTTGACGATAACGCGGCTGTTAACGATACAACGCGAAGGATCGAAGAAAATAACGAACAGAAGGACCAGCGAATGAAAGGACGGACGGACGAACGAACGGACGCACGGATCAACACACTGAAGCGGAAGGACGTAAGAACACGAGGACGGACACACGGCTGAGTGAAGCAGACGTTCAATTGGAAAATAAGCGGAAATCCACTTTTGATTGGATGCCAAGAGGACCAGCGTTGGCCACGCGGTTCACTGGTCAAGTGGGCGGGGTGCGGGGAGGCTGGCGGTTTGGAGGGACGTTCGGGAGAGAGTGGAATGGGCGACCGTCTCCCCAGCTGATGGCACTGAAGCATCTAATAACGTTTAACACACGCTGTTGCGCGAGACAGATAAGATTTCACGTCCTTTTTCAGCAATTAATTTTCCGTTGCTTCTGTTTCTTCCTTTCATGTGGGAAGAAACTAAAGAGTTTCATTACAGAAATACTTTGCTGCAAGAGTCTACACTAAATTTGCTGAAATTTAATTCATTAAAATTCTCCCCTCCTCCTTATCTTTCTCTCTCTCTTTCTCCATCTCTTTGGTTCTTGTTAAGAGTTACAAAGGCAGCATAAAAAGCGTGTATGGCAGCTTCAACTTTTTACGCTAGAGAGAGAAAAAAACGAGGAAAACTCAACGGCAACTGCAGTTAAAGTGAGAAATTGTTAACAACATTTAAAAGGATGCAAAGCGAGCTGAGTGGCTGCTCTGGTTTGTGGCAGGCAACTAGATGAAAACATTTCCAACGATGAATTCGGGCGTGAATCCTGCCGGAGGAGCTCCTGTCGGCAGCTCGCCTCCAACGGAATTTCCTGCTCCAGCGCTGCTGCAGTCAGCCACCACAAGGAGTTTTGTGTGAAAATCACTCAAAATTGTGTTTAACTAAGCGTAAAAATTATAAGCAAATTAATTTGCAAAAACACAAAAAATTTCTGCATAACAACGCAACAGCAACAGCAACAGCAGCAGCATCAGCATCAGCAGCGAAAACCAAGCCAGCTAACAAAAGCAACGACCGACAACTCGGTAGACAGAAACTTGGCATGTCGACCTGGCAGCTGGCAGAGGGGGTACAGTAGGGATACCGTTATGAGGACACTACGAAGTCTCAATTTAAAGCCTTGGAAACGCAACTGAAAAGCGCTTTTAAGCAGAATTTATTTTATTTTATTTAATTTTATTTTATTTATGAAGGATTGAAAATTCAAAATTCATGTTTTCCATTTTCTTTAAAAATATTTACAACTCTTTAGACAATATTGAGCAAATTTTTCGGCTTCGCAAATCTGTCTTCACCACAATCACGTCTTCAGCCTAAAAGGCTGCAACGAAAAATCGACGCGCATTTGTATTTCCTGCATTTCTGCGGTTTTAAACAATTTGCACGTATTTTCACACAAAATGCAGTAAAAAAGTAACGCAATTTTCGATGGTGCAAAATAGTGAATGAGAAAAAAATTGAAACAAGAGAGGAATGCATGCATACGCGGGCTAGAAAGAGAGAGAGAGAGAGAGAGAAAGAGAAAGAGAGAGGGCATTTGTTTGACAAGAATACCAAATCAGTAGTGAAACACAGACACACGCAATTGATGTAGGCATGGGAGTGTGTATGTTACCACGTATGTGTGTGTATGTGTGTATGTGTGTATGTGTGTATGTGTATGTGTGTGTGTTCGTGTCAGCGTGCAGTAGACTGTAGGCTTACTTTTGTGTCATCGTCCTGAATGAACAACTCTACCGAGTCGTATAAACAAGACTTCCATTTTATTTAGTTGCGCAGGTTTTCTTTTTTATCCTTTTGTATGCTCAGTTTTTTGTGGAACTTGCAGTTGCTGCGCCAAAAAATTTGCTGGATTCGTAAGCAACCATGATTCAATTAAATCAAATTGAAACGCTAGGCATTCGTGCTTTGAATATGAAATGATGAACGAATCAGGGATGCGGTCTAGGAAAGGATGCCGTCGACAAAGTGTTAAAAAGAGATAACGCACTAAACGAGCTTTAAATTTTGATTTATGGAGTTGAAAGTATGTTGAAGTGTGATGGGTTAAAGTTTTAGAAGAGCTTTTGAAAGTAATTTCGACAACTTTATTACGAATTGGAGAACCGAAATGATGTTGCATATTTTTAGGCGGTCGAAGTAATTATCTTAAGTCGAAATTTTGGTGTAGAAGTAATTTTATTAGCATTATTATAAGTGAATTTATGAAATCGAAATTTCTTTGTATTAATAAAAATATTTCTGACTATAAAAACTTTATAAAAATATCGAAATAATGAGTAAAATACTTACCTTTTTGATAATTCATATTTTGTTGACGAAATCCTTGTTTGAATATTCAGAAGGAAAACAGGAAGGCATATTTGCAAATAATCGTTACACTACGAACGATGGCATCAATCAGCTTTCAAATTAATATCTGCACCGATTTGTTTGTTCTTTTCAATGCTTTTCACTCAGTCACTAAAAAGAAAAAGAAATAAACATAAATGTAATAAATTGAATTGTAGAAAGTCGTCGATAAATTAAAAAATAGTGAACAGAATCCGCAGACTTTTTTTAAGCAGAACTCGCAGACTTCAGAAGAACAAACAATACTGAAGGGGGACCACAAAAACCCTCACCATAACAGACATTTTGAAACGCGCCTTACATACAAAAGAAGAGGAGAAGAAAGAAGGTAAAAATAAAGCACGTAAAAGTGGTGTCTTCGGCCAAGCCGAAGTCGAAATATCCTACACCCGAGTAGTTAAAAAAATAATAATTTCACCCGTTGACAGTATTAATATTTTCCACCGATTTTGAGATATTGACAGCTTTTGTATGATGATAATAGCGTTATATGTTCCGGAATAGAATTTTGTCTCAATATCTCACACAGTTTATGAGATATTCACCTTACAACATTTTTTAAAACGAGGTGCCTTTAAATTCCTTATGTAAAGTAGGCGTGATTGCTAACCGATTTCGCCCATTTTCAATCCCGAAGTGATCTATATAACAAAGAATATTTGTGCAAAATTTGACCCGGTTATCTCTTTCCGTTCTCCCGTAATCATGACTTCAACCGTCAAACAGACAGACAGACGGACGGACAGGACTAATTCGATTCAAGAGGTGACCCTGAGCAAGAATATATATACCGCACACCCGAAGGAAGAGGGAATATACCTTCTCCCGTAGGGTGTAATTAATATGAGAAAATAATAAAAGCGAGGGAAAATAAAACAGAAATAAAAACACCGAACAAAAGGTCTTCAAATGAAATAAAATACCGGATAGCGACGTCAGCTTGGAGCCAAACGACTCACTTTCATTGCAATCAGGATAATTAAAAGGATAACTGCATTAATGTTTGTACAGCAGCAACAACAACAACAACAACCACAACAACAACAACAACCAATGCTTTCCCCCATTATTTTGCAGTCGCTCTCACTTTACCAACCAACTTTGCTTTGCTTCGCTCTGCTTCAAGTGCTACGCACGGAAAAATCTCCGATGGTTTTGCTACAGGCCGGAAACTCAGAGCGCGAGTATTTTTCTTTCTTGCAATGGCAACATTTTCATAAAATTAAGTTGCTTACTCAACAGCAAAGACAAAAACAAACCAAAGCAAGTAAGTAGCAGCCAAGTGGAGATGAGTAGTGGAGCCAAACTCAGCAAATAACGTCGGTCGGGATTCATTTAGTGCGTCGAAATTGCGAACTCAACTCATCGAGAAACTCAAATAAATCAAAATCAACATCATCAACATCAACAACATCCACAGCAGCAACAGCAACGTCTCAAGATGATTGCTGTAGTGATAGAGATGGAAAGAATGAAGTGATAACGACAGTGATAGTGATGGAGAGAGTATAGGGACAGTGATAGGTATAGTGATAACAACAGCGATAGTGATAGTATTAGTGATAGTGATAGTGATAGTGATAGTGATAGAGATAGTGATAGTGATAGTGATAGTGATAGTGATAGTGATAGTGATACTGATAGTGATAGTGATAGTGATAGTGATAGTGATAGTGATAGTGATAGTGATAGTGATAGTGATAGTGATAGTGATAGTGATAGTGATAGTGATAGTGTTAGTGATAGTGATAGTGATAGTGATAGTGATAGTGATAGTGATAGTGATATTGGCAGTTATAGTGGTGATGATATCTCTTAAACCTCTAAAGGTCACTCCCATGGAAGGCCACATAAAGAAAGTTACACACTTGCTGTTTTTATAACCTTTAATATTTTGCACTCTCCCGGGAGTGTAATTTCTTTCTATTTTTTATTTTTGCGACCCCTAATCCACTGCGCCCCCTCTTCTACAGCAGTATGTCAGCCAGTGGCTCCCGACATGCTAACCAACAGCATCTTTGAATCCTTTTGTCAACTCAGCGCTTTTTGCAATGGCATTTCAGACAAATCTCATTGCTGCACTAATATACATGCATATCCAGAGTGTGGAAGAAGGCGACATAAGCACATGCATTCATACAGAGAAGAAAAAGCGACATCGTCAGCTGAATTTGACAGGCGTTGCCAGCTGAAAGGAAGGACGACACGGAAGCAACTCAGCTACACACACGGGAGCAGAAGTCAAGAGCTTCTCCTGTTTGAGTTGTTGTAGTCGCTCAGCATTAATTAAGTTTGTAAGGTTACAAATAAAAGCAACAACAACACCATCAAGCAAGCAGACAGTGTTGTCAACCCGGTGTGTTGTTGATTTTTGTTGTTGATGAGATGACATGACGATGTTAATTTCATAAACTCTTCATTTAGATGCCGCACTAACCCGAGAAAACAACAACGGAGATTTTTTACATACTATAACAGGACTCTTTAGAAGCAGCAGGGAGGAGCTGTTGTTTTTGTTGCTGTTGCTGTTGTTACTCAAGCATTTCGCTGACATAAAAGCGACCAAATTGTCAAGGTTTCCCATGTCCGTATGATGTGCAGCATCACTTTTGTTGTTGTTGTCATTACTGAGAGTTTTGCAGACTTTTTTTGCTCTGGTAAAACTAATTAAGTATTTAGTTGAATATGTTTACCCTTGTTGTTAGTTAAAATGCTGAATTTTAGATTTTTTGTGGTTGAAGGCTTTAAATCCTCATCAAAATTAGTACCGCTCGGATCCATCTCGAGTTTTCTCATCTAGAATAGTTGTTTGACCCCAAACTTTCCCTTCATTTCTTCTCTTATCTTTTCTCTTCCTTTTCTCTTCCTTTTCTCTTCCTTTTCTCTTCCTTTCCTTTCCTTTTAGTTTGCTTTTCTCTTCTTGCCTTCGTGTGGTTTGTTTACACCTTTGATTACGACTATTTAACACTCTCTAAAAATAAAATAAAAAATATGATTCATAACTCCATAGAACATTTTTCTATCCAAATCAGTTATCATCTTTCTGAATGTTGGTTTCTTCGTTACAACGGATATTCAGCTAATTAGGTAATTTTTCGAGTAAACTCTACGTTAGCTTACTAAAATTTAGCCAACAACGTTGTATTTCAGTCGCTTTTTCAAACTCCAACGATTATTAATTTATTCGAATTAAATTAACGTAGCTTGTAAAAACTTTGTCTGCGTTCTCTCGTGCCATTTTTTTGTAGCGAAAATGTTGTCGTCCTTTTTTTTGTCGTGGCAAAAGTTTTGTGGTTTTTGTTGACGGGGGCGTTGTTAGAATACTTTCAATACAAAAAAAATTCAACACAAAACTCGCTCTCTGTTCGAGCAATTAACAGCTTAAGGGTAAATAAAATTTTGCACAAAATTTTCTAACAATTAAATTTTATTTTGAGCAAAAGTTTTGGGTCGTACTTGAAAGACATTTTAATTGGGGACGTAAAGTTATAAAAGTAAAAGAGTGACATAATAGATTTCAACAAAAGTAAGTAACGAAATAAAGAATAATAAACGGAGAGCGAATCGAATTCTTCTCATGAATCCCCGGTTAAAACCCTCGGTTTTCGTTGCTCTACGTGTACAAGATTTCGAGACTCTCGTGTTGTATGAAGCGAGTCCTCTTCTTCTTTGTTGACAGGCATCGTTAAGTCTTTAAATCGTTTTGATTCATAAAAAACACAAAATAAACTGATTGATGAATGTGTCCATCGGAAGCAGTAGGGTGTCTCATCTTGAACTTCCGAAATCCCGGGTTTGACGATACCGGGGTAATTTGGAAATTTACCCGCGAAGATTCCGTAAATTTTAAGAATCCGATAAATAAGCTGCGGGATTTGAGGAGTAAGCAACCCTAGTGAGCACACACTTTCAACCCACACGTACGTTTATGATAACATTGACCGCGTGTTAAATTGAAATGGGATGGCTGAAGAAGTGACGGGATAATCAAGTGATGAAATGGTCAAGGGATGGAATGATCAAGTGGTGGAATGGTGGAATGGTGAACTGACTGAAAAAGGTTCTCTTCTGTGTTTTTTGTTACTCAGAGGATTTGGTATTATTTTCGCTTCGTTTAACTCAGAATTGTCTGGTAAAAGAATGACAAGATGAACAAAATTATTTCGGTGCTAAAGAAAGCAGGGCAAAATTGCAGCTTCTTCAAACTCAAGTGTTTCATATGTGAGTGGGTCACAAAAGGACAAGCAAAATGTGCAAAAGCAACAACATTTCTTCTTCATTTCACTGCCTTTATTTCCAAAATGAAATGAAAGAGAAAATACGATAATGAAACTCTTCAGCAGTCAACAAGCTATAAAATAAATGAACGTGTTATCAGGAATTATTTAATGACAGTTATATAATCACATTTTCCGCCTAACAGCGACCTAATTGAGTGCGCCTAAAACTCTGCTTGGAAAAAGAAACAACGACAAATGGTCACATTTAACAGCAGCGCAGAGTAGAAAATATAAAGACTAACAGAAATAGAAATAAAATAAAACCGAATTCCCAGCAAATGAAAGCAGAAAAGACGTTTGAGAGAGCCTAAAATTATGCAATAAAATTGAATGCTCGACTAGAACACACGACCTTGTTTAGCTTTTGTAACCGGATTTTAAGCCCTTTTTGCCCGCATTGCTGTGCAGAATAAACAGATTTTTACGACTTTTTCTTATTTAGAGCTTTCAGTTATTAGATAAAATCGTAGCAAACGGAGTTTTAGGATTGTAAGCTTGTCTACGAGACTTTTCATCGTTTAACTGGTTTGAATACAAGGCTAACAGAAGCTGAATATCACCAAGCCCAGCAACAACAACAAGAACCCTGTTAAAATAGTTGACCTGGTTTGGTTTTTTGGGTCGCCTTTTTGTTTTGGCCAACCATTGAAATTCACGTTTTAATAGTTTTATGTTTGTTGCATGAATTTTAACGAAGAATACGAATTTCATACAAAGAGAGCAGGCGGCGAGAAAAGGATGAAATATGTGGGTTGAAAAAGACGTGATAGTGGAACGCATGAAAATGATGCGCTGTTATTTTGCCGCCAGGAATTTTTAGCAGAATATGAAATGGAAGAAAATAATGCATGGCAACAAAAGAGAAGAGAGATGAAAGTTTGATGGCATGTTTACAGTTCTGTAGGTGTCTAGTGAAAAATAAAAAACATATTTTCATCTTACACACTTAACTGATAAAACACATTTGACGCTGATAAAGCTAACTCAAGTGAAATTATGTAAACGAAAATGTTTTTAATGTAAGTGTAAAATAAGCCTTATAATGTTGCAAGTGTAAGGTGGGCTTTAGCGTGAAACGGTCCTCTTTACATTGTGCTCATCAGAAAAACCAATCAGATTTATTCTTCTATTTTGTAAGATCAGCAGCGCCATCTGGTTGTCATTCTCACTCCAACAAAAGTGGCAACGGATCGCACGTGTTTTGTAATAGAATTAAATTGATTTTAAATACATTTTAATTTTGAATTTACTGATTATTATTATTATATACATATTTAATTTGAATTTTTAATTTACTTACTTTTATTTAGCTTTTTGTTGTTATTATTAGTAGATTTTGTAGCTTCTATCTTAAAACAAAATGTGTATATAAAATGAATTAATTTTTAAATATTTTCGCACTTTAAACTACGCGAATTTTTTCCGCTTTCATGTCTTCCCGATTTAATTTACTTCACTTCGCTCTGAATTTTACGAATGTCGTTTAATCTCATTCTCTTCCGCTCACGCAACTTCATTCAAAGGCCTTAATTTTTGCTCTTCATTTTTGTTTGTTTACATTTTGAATGTGACGCCAAGTATGCTTCAAATTGCTCACTTTTTTACACTTAAGGTTGCTCAGAATTTTCATATTCACGCGTTTTTGTGTGTTTGTGAATATGAACGAGGGGCACAAATCATACAAGTGTAGACAACACATGTGTTTCTTACTCGTATTCACACAAGTTTTCCCTCCCTCATTAAAAAAAAACAGAAAACCAGCAACTGCGTTTCTACCCTCACCAGCATCTTAAATTCTTTTGTAAAAATTTTTTCACACAACTTCATTTTCTATTCACGCTTTTCTGCACGAAGAAATTTTTCTTTCATCGGGCGTACATTTTATTTGAATTTTATTTTTCTTTATACTTGTCATCTGCTTTGTTTTCGTTTTTGATGCGTACCTTTTTTCTACTTTTATGTCTACATAATGAGTTTATATTTTTTTATTATTCTCCTCATTTCATTAGGTTTTCTAATGTATTTTTTTATTTTATTTTATTTTAATTTATTTTATTTTATTTTATTCCTTTTCATTATATTTTATTCCAGCTTTCTTCGTAATTTTTATATTCTATCGTTTATCAGGCTTTCTATCGGTTTTCTGCGCTGCTTTTCTGTCTGTTTGCGCGTTCATTCGATGTAATTCGTTGTTTGTTTGTTTATCTACTCGTTGCACTTAATGTAATTAATTTTAATTAAAATCTTACATAACGCGCCAGCATTCTGTACCTTGTGTCCCCTCCCCCTCCACTGGAAATCCTCCCGAACCCACCATCATCCACCTTCTGTTCCTTTCTTCTCTTCTCTGTTTACTCGTTTTTTTCTTTTTATTAACTCTAATGAGTTCCTGCTTACACCGTCCGTTTTTTCAAGTTCCAAATGCTCTCTCTCCCCGTTTTCCCGTTTTCCGGTTCTTCACTCAAGTGGGTTTCGTACCCTCGTACAACGCTGGCCTTGGATTCTCGGGCAAATGAAATTTTCTCTGATTTTTCCCTCTTTGTGCTATTTTCTTTACAATTTCTATTTAAATTTCGCTTTTTGCCGCTTTTTTCTAATGCCGAGGCGCGCCATATAATGCAGGCAGGCGGCAACACTTTTTATTTGCAACAGCAGCCAGCACTCAGTGTTGCCAGATCTGTTGCAAATGTTGCTTGCAACAAATTTAATAGTTGCAACCAACTATGTAGAAATAAGTGACGGGGTAGGGGGTTGCAGGTGTCGGGGGAGGGGGTGGGGGAGGCTAAGTGTTGCTTCATAGTCGAGCTCCGGTTTAAGTGCTCATAATGAGCCCTCTCTGCACGCGGCAAAAAGCGAGAGACATCGCAATCATTCCCGCTCTCGCAAGTAGTGGGTTTTTTTTAGTGTTTCAAGTGCTGTGCAAACATTTTGAGTTTTATTTAATGCATGCGTTGAAATGGTTTGAATAACTAAATCAACACGGTGGGAATTAAGGAGGGAAGTTTCAGGACATATTGTATTTCTCGAAATATGGGGATTTTTAGGAATCACACTTTAATATTACCTTGAAATCTAAAAATCCATAAATTCTAGTGTCGATTAATATTACGTAATAGGATGAAAATAAAATAGAAAAATTCGAACCAATTTATTAAGTAATTTTCATAATCTAATTTAAACTAAGAGCCTACTCTCTCTCTCTCCCTCTCTCTCTCTCTCTCTCTCTCTCTCTCCCTCTCTCTCTCTCTCTCTCTCCCTCAATCTCTCTCTCTCTCCCTCTCTCTCTCTCTCCCTCTCTCCCTCTCTCTCTCTCCCTCTCTCTTTATTTCTCTCTTTCCCTTTCACTCCTAGTAATCTAAACTTAATTTCAATTACTTATCTCGTAATGCGGGATCCCATTTATTACATTAAAATTATTAATTCAATGCAACAAAAAACGATACAAGTTCTCTTTGCCTTCCTAAAAAATCCCATCGCACCACAAGCAACGACAGCTTTGCTTCTAAATGTGAGTTCAAAGGATCGCCAAAGTCCAACACATGGGTTACACACACAACCACAAACACATACACACACACACACACGCGCACACAATTCAAAATGCTATCCATCCATATTTGAATTTCTGTGGATATGGAACGGGTAAAGCGCTGTATCGTGGCTTCATCAAATAAATCCATTATGAAAATTATGCTGACCATTTGCTAATAACCTCGTATCAAAATGGACAGAAGCAACAACAACAACAACAAGGAGCTCAACCTTTTAACAGGATCTTTTATGTTGAAAGTGAAACACGGGCAAAAAATTGGATACTGAAAAGCGTGAATCCCATTAATGGCTTTTTACTCGGGATGCATGAAATAAAACACAACAAGACATAACAACAACAGATACCACATCGACAACAATAACAACAGCAACAACAACATAAACCTCTAATAATAAAATTAAAATTTGAAACAGCAAGTTTTTCATCGCATCTCCCGCGAACTTCACGCAGCTTTTCATCTAAACCAAAATTCTGACGCAATAAATTCGTACACGTTAGTGAGAAAAATGATGGCAACATCCAAGCCACGACCGAAAAAGGAAACCCTAAATTTGCACAAAAATTTTCGTCCACCCGAACAACCAAAAAAGCGTTCAAATTTTGATACTGCAAAATTTTCACCCAAAGTATTGCAACGCGAGCGTGCACGTGTACGTTTTTGAGTGCCCACGTATGTGTGTGTGCGTGCGTGTGTGTGTGTGTGTGTGCGTGTGTTTAGCTCCGTGTGAGCGCTTAAAAGCAACACTGATTGGTTGTAAGCATCGTCAGTTTTGCAGTTTGTTGTGTTTTTCTTTTTGCTCCCTCGATTTTTTCCATCACTCAAGCTAACGAAATCCTTGGCTTGGTTAGGATTCTCCAATAAACCGCAATTAAGCGAACCACTTCACGGTTCAAGAGGTTTCTGATCCTCCTGCGGTAACACAGCGCAAAATTTCATTACGAGTCAAACGGAGGACGCAAAACTGAAGCCGGTTTTCATTAGACGAAAAAAGCAGTTAATTGGATTTGAAGGAATTTCTGCGCTAATTATTATGGTTTTTTGAGAATTTAGGAGTTTAACGTGTAAAACGTTTAGAAGTTTAACGTGTAAAATTAGTTTAAGAGAAAGGAAAACGAAAATGTTTGATTAACTCATCTGATCGATAAGAAATCGTATAAAAGCTGGATTCGAAGCTGGCGCTACAACACGAAATAAGAAGTTAAAATATAAGAATAAAAATATTTGAAGTTCTCTACAGAGTGTAGAGAAGGCAGAAGAAGAGAAAACAAGAGAAGAGAGAAAGAAAAACGTAATAATAGAAGGACGCAGGATGAAAAATATCAATATTAAGCACACGAGACGGGCGAAACTACAGTAGAAAGTTGTGAATAAATGTTGTTGGTGTTGTTGTTTTTGTTTTTGGTTTCGTTGATCGATATAATGCCTTGAAAATTTTTTCTACCAGCCAATTAAATTATTTTTTTCCCCACATCATCCATAAACTTTTGATTGATGAAGTTCATCGTCTGAGAAAATTTAAAAGCAACGAAAATCCACTGCAAAACCACTGCATTGTCTATCCGATTAAATCCACTGCTTTTCTCAATTTTATGAAAAATTTTATTTGCAACTTGAAGTTTAAAATATTTAACTTAAAATTGAAAAGTTGATTAAAAAGCTTAAAATTAAAACTAGTACAAAATTTTGTTCCCTCTTTAAAACTCAAAATTTACAGCAAAAATAAACCTTAAAACTCTCAAATATCAAAGACTTTTATATAAAAAAAGAAAGCTTTAATGAAGTTTTTACATTGTAGAAAAGTTTTTATTATGATACAATTTTTGTGAATAAAAAAAATAAATTAAAAAAATTTTTTGCCTTGACAACTAGTAACAACTTCAGTTTTTCACTAAAAATTGAAGACGTTTTCAATGCTTGGTTAACAATGAAAAATAAATTTATTTTTTATTATTGTGATTAGCCTATCAATTTTTGTTATTTGCTAACAACAAATAAATAGCAAATAAAATTAAGCAAAAAAAAGAAAAGAATTTTAGTTTAAATAAAATAACTCAAAAAAATCTCTAATAAAAACTTATAGCGACTTAAAATTTTAAAATATCCACTACTCACTCACACATAGTGACACAAATAACTCTTTAAATGCACGAGTGTTAGTGTAACATATCTGTGTAGCTGTTTGTTAATGTGAAGACTGAGGGCTTGATTACACAAAGTGAAAATTACGACGAATCATTTCCTCCTTCCAGCACTTAATCAAAAGAGCACCGAGAAGGCAGCGCAGCAACGACATCCTGAAGCGATGTGGGTGTGTGTGAGAGAGAGAAGAAAGATAGAGAGAGAGAGAGAGAGAGAGAGAGAAGAAAGAGTGAGAGGGAAAGAAAGAGAGAAAAAAGTAGGGTGTTAAATGAAGGAAGGAAGGAGGATTCAGAGTGGATGGTGTTCCACTGAAAGCAACGCAGATTCTTCATAAAATTTGAATTTTAGCACTTTTTAACAGCATTTTGGCTTCCTTTTTTCCTTTATTGTTCGCTCTCTCCTTCCCTCCTCTTCAGAAGAATTCTCTTCTCTGAGTATTCTCTCGGCAGGATTACCCTTTTCTTCCCTCTCTTCCAATCTTCCTTGTAATCAACACGAGTTAAGAAGATTTTAAAGTATCTCAACCTAACAAACGCTGTGTTGATGCGTGTATGTGTGAAATAAAGTGTGTTTGTGATGTGGTTGGTATGTCGGAGTTACCTACGTAATAAAAAGGATTACGTTGCCCGTAGGGTTGACGGAGGGTGACAAATTTTGAAATTAAACACCATAAATTAAAATTAATTGAAAATTTTTGCGCTGACTAGGAATTCGTTTATAACGTCGTTTAGTGAGAAATGTTGGCGGCTGGCATTTCTCTCGACATCATTTAGCGAAATTTAAGCGTAGCCTAGATTGGTGGACGCAAGGAATATCGACTGTTTACCACTCACAATCGGTAACCGACAAGCAGTCCACGGTGAGGTGGGGGCGCAAAATACGTTTTCACCTTTTTGCGTTGAAATTTTTATGTTTCCATGCATCATAAATTTTATTGAGAAGGACTTCCGGTTGCGCTATTGCTTGCCTCACGAAAGTGCCAGCCAGGCGGTCCGCATTGAGGGCAGGCAAGCCGGCGGGATTGAGAGCGAGAACGCGCTAACTACAAGTATTTGCATGTTTTTAGCCGTGATAATGGCTTCCTTAGCAGAAACGCGGCTCGCTGGAAGGCGGACAGACGGATAGACAGACAGCTTCAAATGGACAGACAGACAGACAGGCTGACAGGCTGCAGGTTGCAGCCGCAGCCAGCAAGCAGGCGGTGTCAGCAGACGGACGTGTGGCTCCCTCGCCTGGAAATAACTGGCACCTCTAAATCACTTTAATGAGTTGCCTTACGTAAGAGAAAACGATACGGATTGGCTTGGCTTTGGCTTTAAGTACGACAACGCGAAGTGCAGGAAGGTTTTCGCAGTCAGAAGTAGAAAATGTTGATAATTTTTCAGTCAAGGAGTCAACGGGGTTCAAGTCAGCTTTCAAGTTGTTTAAATCATTTCACAGAACTTTCGTAGACTTATTTAGATTTATTTTAAGCGGAAACAAATTAGATTTCCCACTGCAATATTTTAAAGAGTAACGACGAATAGCAGTGAATGGTGATGATTTATCATGTACTTCGGTGTTTAGATTACATATTTGTTCATAAAATTTCCGTAGCTCATCAAGTTTTCTATATATTCGACAGCGAAATGTCGAAAACATTTTCTCTTATCACCGCCATTTCAGCATGAATAGTTTTCGTAACGAACGAAAAAGAAAAAGTAATCTGAATTGTTATTCATGCCGGAAACTATGAATCAAATTGCAAACGAGTAGCAAGAAATATGACAACCAGCCAAGTTAAGCAGCAAGCGAACAAATTACAAGAAGACACACAGCAACATAAAGCCTCAAATAGAAGGCAACAAGGAGAACAACAGTAGCAACAACAGCAACTACATAAACAGCAACAAGGGGCAGCAAGAAGGACACAAAGGCAAAATATGCGAACTTAATGATCGCAATAAAAAGTAGCCGGTCTGCAAAAATCTACACAAAAACTAAGCCTTGCTATATATTACAACAACAACAACAACAATGACAAAAGCACAAAAACCACTTTAGTTTACATAACATTTAACAGCTCAAAGAACAAGAGAGCAATAAGAAGAATAAGAAGAAGAAGAAGTTTGAATAAAGTCGAGCGGCTCAAAGTAAGAAAGAGCAGCATTATTACAAGAAGAAGAAGAAGAAGAAGAAGGAGAAGAAGCACGACTAATGTTCATTGTGAATAGCTGCAGAGTCATAAAATATCAAGAACAACAACAAGCAAGGGCGTGTAGGAGGGGAGTCACGAAAGGTATTAAAATCCCCTGCTGAAAATTAACAATATTTTTTCAAATTTTAAAATCATTTACATTTTCACATAATGTTACATTTTAGAAGATTAGTTTGTTTAGTGATTTCCAATAAAACAAGATACGAGGACTACTTTTCTAGAACATATTTTTAAATTTTGGATATATTTTGTCTCCATCTCCTGTATTGACTTTTTACAATCTAGAATTAGCAACGATTTCGTTCTTCGTTTAGGAATTTCGTAAGTTTAAATTTCCCTAACAAATTCACGCTTTTAATTCAACGAAAAAATTCTTAAAAACATTATTCGGAAAAAATAAGGAAGCATTATCACCTGAGATGTAAGTATCTTCCAAAAAAGGCAAATTGAAAATTTAAGAAAAAATTAAAGAGAGAACACTATGAAAAATTTAATGCATTGTAAAAATTATTTCACAATTTGTGTCAACAAAATAGTAACTTTTAAAAGCAATTCGTATTCATAGAATTAAATTATTTTGAAGTTTTGTAATTTTAATTAAAAAAAATAAAAATATTGTTTTAAAAATTAACTTTACTCTTAATTGCAAAAGAATTCAAGTTTTATTCAAATATTTTCATTTCCTGGCTTGCTTTCTTGTTGGTCAAATATATTGTATCCCCCGTCAGAAATGTACTGCATACGCCTCTGACACAATAACAACAACAACAAAAAATCAACACTGATATGCCGAAAAAGCAAAAGCTTGATTTTTTTTACTCTGTTGCTTGCTTAATTTGTTGCTGTTTTGTTATTTCGTTGACTTACTGTTGCACTCATGAGGTGGAAAGAAAAGCCAAGAATGCAAAAAGGAAGCAAAATACGAAGCAGTAAAATTCAAGGATACGAAAAAATAAAGTAGAACGAAGGCTGAGTGAACGCAGTTCCTGGCACAAAAAGTTTTGACCAGCGAAGAAGCGAAAACTACACTGAAGAGCTACTGAAATCGTCTCTCTCGCAAGCCCTCCTCGCCGTTCCTCTTCCCCTTCCTCATCACCGCACTCACCACGAGCGACTTGCACTACTTTTCCACTTGCTACTGCTTCTCCTTGTAAGATCCTTCCTTCAATAATGGCGTCCGGCCGGCACTGAAGACTTGTGGCCACCACCACACTCACCGGAAGTGTGCAACGAATGAATAAATGTTGTTTCCGGTTTGCATTCATTCTCTCACTCATTCATTTGTACGCTCATTCATTTCTACGTTCGTTTCTACGATTCTACGTTTGTAGGTTTGTAGATTTTAAATAATACTCGAGGGTACAGAGGTTTATGTTGTCGTTGTTGTTGTTGTTGTTGTTTTTATTGCTCTTGTTGTTTTAATTGCTGTTCTAAAATACTTTGAGAAAAAAAAGGATTTGTTTTGCTTTCATTGCTGTTGAGTTTTTACTGCTTTTCATGACTCGCAGTATCCTTCTGCTTAAATATCCTTCAGTGCCAATAATTCTCGAAACCTCTCCACCCTTTCCATCGCTTTTTAGCGGTCTGTCCCGCCAAGTCATTCATGATTACGCTGTTCCACAGCTGCAGCTACTGTGCTGAGTGTGTAGTTGTGCAGCAAGGAGTTGGTTTTTCCATTTGCTTCACGCAGGACCTCCAACAAGTTAACTCGTTACAAGAAATTATTTCATTAACAAAGCGAAACAAGCAGTTAGTTAAGCTCAACACGGGCCGAAGTCGTGGTCGAAGTCAGGTTAGCATGAGTTTTACCTAAGAATGCATTCACTAATTGTGAATTCAGAGTTGGGGAGAAGAATGGGTGGAAAGAGGAGAAAAATAAAAGCTCTGGTTAGAAAAGCACCTCTTCAAACTCCACTCTCTGGTTAAATGTAGTGGTAACGAGAGAATCTCGTTAGCATTCAACGTGCAATTTAAACTTGCTTTTAGTTTTTATTAAAACCAAACAAAATCCTGAAAAATGATCTTGAAAAAATTTAAATACAATAAATTTCTTATAATTCTCCTATTGTTTTGTCTACTATTTTTTGTAAACTTAATCTTCATGATATCTAATACAATATTTTTTAATATTAATATTTTTTGTAGTTTTATTTTATTAATTATGCAATATAATGTTTTTACTTTATCAACAAATTGATTTCATTTCTACGAATTTTGCCTTTTTTTGTGTCATTTTGAAAATATCATTAATTGAAAATTTATCTCCATGTTAATGTTTATTTTTAATACTATTATTTAATACTGATTTGCAATTTCAGGTTTTGACTGAAACTGAAATTCTTACCCTCTTCTCGCCATTAATCGAACACGTTTTATTGAGCTTTTCGAATCGATATATTTGAACTTTTTGAATTTAAACTTCTTCACGTTCTTCTCTTTTTCTCTTTTTCCTTTGGTTTTCTAACATATTATAAATAAAATTAATCCAATTAAAATGGAATACAAATTCTTAACTTCACTTTAAACATCAACAAAAAGTGTTGCGATTTACGACAAAAGACGAGAGTTAAACGTTGTATAATATAAAAGCGACTAACTAGACGCTGATATTTAACAACAACTACAACAACAACTATAATACAGCAGAAATTCTGTAAATGAAAGTCAGGAAAATGTTATCGAGGAAAAAATTGAGGTTAAGTTCGGTGTTGTTAGTCGTGGTATTCGTGGCAGTTGAAGTCGTGAATTTTTTCTTCACATTTTTGATGCTGTTGCATTGTTGCTGTTGTAATTGTGGCTATTGTTGTTGTTGTTTTTATTGATCTCCTCTCATCGTAAATGCTATTGTTGACGCGTAATTGGATCGCCAATTAAATTTATGATTGCAGTCAATGATTATTGACATTCTTGACAACTTTTATGAGCTTTCAAAAAAAGAGAAAATAAGTTTGGAGACAAAATTGCAATACAATTTCAATAAATCGAGCTTAACAAGGTTTTATTTTGTGAACTTCTTTATTGTAAATATTAATAGTTGAAATGTATGTTAAGTTAAAGTCAATTCTTCATTATAAATTTTATCGGTTTAAGATTTTATTTGTAATTTCAATAAGATTTTCCTAAGAGAAACGAATTCTTTATTTAAGTGAATAGTTGAAGGTCTAAAAAATCACCTCGCGTGTAAAGTTTCTCTTAACTTCAGCTTCTTATTGAGTTCACTGGCTTTGCGATCACATCAAATATGGCTGCGCACCAATTACAAAAGTGATTTTGTTCCTGTGACTTTGTTCTTGTTCTTCTTGTTGTTGTTGTTGCAAGCTCTACGAACTGATACTGATAATCATCGGGCTCACAGGAAGTCATTGAAGGAATCACGTTGCTGGCATCGCTTCCAACACAGCAGCACTCCACACACGCTCACACTCACATGAAGCACGAGCGCACTCACGACAGGATGCCGCATGCAGGTTGACGACAGACGCACGGAAACGACAGACTTAGCGGCGGAGGAGTATAGAGAGCAAAAAATTGATACGTCGCCGTCTATCAAAGTGTAATGAAAAGCTTGGATGGAGAAGCATGACAGGAGCAGCGAAAAATTGCCACTGAAATAAATTCAATGACTTCAACGAACGCCATGCAGCGGGAGGGCGAACAGCTTTGAAACACAGTAAATGATGGCCATTAGAAGGAAGAACAACGACCGAGAGGAAGAAAGAGAAAGATACAGAGAGAAAAAGAGAGAACGAAAGAGACAAAGACAAATAGAGAGAGAAAGAAAGTGAGCAAAGACGAGGAAGTCGTAGCGAGCGGATGGACGTTATTTTATAAAATCATTTCTGAAAAGTAAAAAATATTCACGGTATTGATAGTTTTTTATCCTTCTGTATCTCCTTGAGCGCTGTCATTTTCCCTCTTTCTCTCTCTCTCTATCTCTCTCCTCTCTCTCACTGTCTCCTATCTCCCTGTATTTCTTTCTCTCTTTATTTCTCTCCCTGTGCCTTCGCGAGTCTTAAATTGTCTGCTACTCTGTGGATTCCCTTGGTGCTCATTCTACTTTTTGTCTTTTGTCGTTCCTAACCAGGATAATCTACGGAAGTCAGCAAGGATGCGGTGCGTGACGCATCGGATATAATTTATCTATGCGATTTCTGATGACTTAATGACTTCCTTTTGTTGACAACCGTTTTAAAGAAGAACAAAAAAGATATTCGATTTGCCGCACAAATTAAATGCGGGTACGAATACGAATGCGAATACGAATACGAATACGAATACGAATACGAATACGAATACGAATGCGAATGCGAATGCGAATGCGAATGCGAATGCGAATGCGAATACGAATACGAACACGAATACGAATTCGAATACGAATACGAATACGAATACGAATACGAATACGAATACGAATACGAATACGAATACGAATACGAATACGGATACGAATACGAATGCGAATGCGAATGCGAATGCGAATGCGAATGCGAATGCGAATGCGAATGCGGATACGAATACGAATACGAATACGAATACGAATACGAATACGAATACGAATACGAATACGAATACGAATACGAATACGAATACGAATACGAATACGAATACGAATACGAATACGAATACGAATACGAATACGAATACGAATACGAATACGAATACGAATACGAATACGAATACGAATACGAATACGAATACGAATACGAATACGAATACGAATACGAATACGAATACGAATACGAATACGAATACGAATACGAATACGAATACGAATACGAATACGAATACGAATACGAATACGAATACGAATACGAATACGAATACGAATACGAATACGAATACGAATACGAATACGAATACGAATACGAATACGAATACGAATACGAATACGAATACGAATACGAATACGAATACGAATACGAATACGAATACGAATACGAATACGAATACGAATACGAATACGAATACGAATACGAATACGAATACGAATACGAATACGAATACGAATGCGAATGCGAATGCGGATACGAATACGAAAGCGAATGCGAATGCGAATACGAATAAGAATGCGAATGCGAATACGAATACGAATACAAATACGAATACAAATACGAATACGAATACGAATACGAATTCGAATGCGAATACGTCGTTCAATAAAGTGTCAGACGTCAAAATAAAGTGTAAATGTCAACACTAAAATTAAAGCTGATTCATTTTCAATACTGTGTATAATGAAATGCGTTCATTGCGATGCTTCACGGCAGTCGCGATAGAGGAGGAAAAAACTGGAATCCACTAAAAACCACCTGTCGACTGACGGTCCTCGCCCTTCATCCACCCTTCACACTACGATCCAACACATTATAATTTCACGGCACGTTGAACGAATGGAGCAATCAAATCGATCGAATCGCACGAATTCAATGACAAAACTTTGCGGATTTCCAATTAGAGTTCAATGAAATTCACGCACTTGTGCGCCTAAAAGCCTGCAATGAAAATTTTTAACTGCTTAAAATGCGTGTGTCAGGCTACAGTTTATATCTGATGATGATGTTGTTGTTGCATGCTGCACATATGGCTGTTAGTGTTGTTGTAATTTCGGTTATCGCTTGGTTTTTGTTGTTGTTGTCATTCTATCCATCTCTATTGTAAGGTTAATTATCGCGAGCTCAACGAATTCCAAATGCGTGAACTCAAACCCAAGCATGAATGCGTGCATATTCTCGCCACGCCACGCCTACCCTCGCTTTATGACGCCCCACAGGATATCGCGGAAACGTTCGCCGTCGTTATCACGTCCGTCGAACATTGAATTTGTGCGTCTCTGCGGCGACTACACTGCAATAGACGGCGTGATTGCATATGCTAGGCACGTACGCACAGTGGAGCAAAACTAGAATATCCTGTTATCTTGTATACTCTTATAAAACAATAAAAGACTGTGTGTGTTAACTCAGTTAGTTTTCCAAATGTATTTGCGATAGTGATCGATGAATTCATTATGAGTGCACAGTGAAACTAAAAGAATGCTTATTGGCAAAATTTTTAATGGTTTTGGGGTGATAATAAATGTCGGGAGAGTTATATATTACATCTTAAAAGTTTTAAGAGCAGCAGTCAATTAAAATTTGAAAACGGTCAATTTTTGTTCTACAAATTGTACACATAATTTGCTCTATTCGGCCCACTGTCTCGTCAGCCGGGTTACATTAACGGGCGACCACTCCAGGTTGCTGTCAGTGTTGACACATTTGGTTAAATTTAAATTGTCATGTTTTATTGTAATTGCAGTTGTCAGTGTTGTTGCTGCTGCTGTAATTGTATATGTTTGTTGTTGTTCTCGTTGCTGCAATTTAACGTGTTAGTGTTGTTGTAATTGAACTTGTTAACGTAGATTTAAATATTCGTTTTGTTTAAGTTTTCAATTGTCGAAGATGAGATTTCTCACGTCGTTTTGTTTTTTCTGGGATTGGATTCCTTTTTTCAATTATAAATAGTTGTAAAATTTTTCAAAACGTTCAATTTAAGAAAAACAGAAAATTAAAATTGAAAAATAAGAATAAATATTGTAAATTTTAGAAGTGAAAATAAATAAGGGAAAATTAATTTTATTTAAATAAACATTAAACAATGAATTAGAATTTACTATGGAATTTTCAAACAATTCATTAATTAAATAATTTGTAAGCTGTAAATGCAAAATTCATGCAAAAATAAAAAGAATTTTTTTTAATATTCCTTGAATTTCTTAGGAATTTCGAGATTCTTGAAGCTCTAGATAATTTCTTTAATGTCACATTTCATGAACATTTTTTCCTTCTTCTATAGATTCGTGAGGAAAAAAGGAGCGAAAATACGCAAGTCCCAGACAACCCGTTAATCTATTTAAACTGCATTTCATGGAACATTTTTTGCTCTTCGCTCACCGCGGCTGCACCAAATAAAAGTCGGCAACAGAGAGGCAAAAATAATGTTATCCCAATTAAGGTCGACAGCACGAATCCGTGTGCACGAGTAGGAGGTGCGAAAAAAGAGTGAACGCAATGAAATGCGCAAAAAGTCTGGCCACACAGGGCAAACGCATTGCCTGCGCGAGCTCACAAATCCTTAGCCGCCTACGGTGAGGGACCACATGCCCCCTCCACCCCCCTGGTTCCACCTCACAGAGGCGGTTTACGAGGACATGAGTGGACGGAGGCCAAAATTGGACGTGTAATTTTTTAAACGCTTCCATTAAGTGTCCGTGTCGTGTTTGTTAATCGCGCACCAGCTTAAATACGATGGCTCTGCACTCAAGCGCCTCACCTCCCTGTTGTGTTGTTGTGCGATTCACCGATGAGTCCTTTTCCTTGCAGCCTTTCGCTTCATTTTGTTGTCGTGTACAATTAATTGCGGCTCATTTAACTTCATATGCAGCGGAAAACCCGTGCAGACGGTATTCGAGTATATATTGGGTTCATTGAGGAATATTGACGGCGGATGATGCGATTAAAATTACTCTTCGGAGAGCAGATATTTTGGTGATTTTTAAGGAAATATTTTACAGAGGCTGCTATAAATAAAGAACGAATTTGTTTCTCTTAAAGAAAAAACACTCACAAGTTTCGCGCTTTTAAAATAATTTCAAGCCAGCAAAATACTTTATTGCAAATATTAAGTTTTTTTCTTGCTATTTCCAAACGAAAATAGTTGACATTTTTTAATTGCATTGAGGAATGAAAATTCTCATTAGATTTCTTAACTCAGTGTGAGATATTGTAATCAGTGTACAATTTTGTGTGAAACTCTTTAATTACTACGAGATTTTATACAAGATTTTTTGATTACTCTGATATTTGTGCGAGTTTTTTTTAATTACTCTTAGTTGTTTTTAAGAGTTTTCAATTACTGTGAGATTTTGTGTGCGATATTTTAATTACTGTGTGATTTTGTGCGTATTTTTAATTACTGTGAGTTTTTATGTCCGATTCTTTAATTACTGTGAGGTTTTGTGCGAGATTTTTTAATTAACGTAAGATTTTATGTAATATTTTTTACTTAACTTTATGTGAAGTTTTTTTTACTGTGAGATTTTGCGCGAAATATTTTAATTAGTGTGAATTTTCGCGTGAGATGCTTTAATTACTGTCAGATTTTATGTGGATTTTTAAATGTGGGATTTTACTGTGAGATTTTGTGTAAAATTCTTAAATTTCTGTTAGATGTTGTGTGAAATTTTTGAAATTATTTTGAGATAAAAATGTTTCATTTAAAGTCATAAATTTTTGGGCGCACAATTTGGCGTTGCAAAAATAAAATCAGGAATTCTTATCGAGTCAAAAAGCGAGCCGAAATATTGTCCCCCAGTTACCAATATGTTGGCCAGGCGAATACATCTTAAAAAAAATCAACAAACGTTTATTGAACGTTTTATAAAAAAGCAAAATTTGGAAATATAAAACGTTAGAAAAATCAATAAAAGAGAAAAGTATTATAGGAATAAATAAAAATTTCTTTATTTTCGCCAGCGATTTTTGTATTTTTTCATCTCTCTTTTCTGCCATTTCCGTTTCCCTTTTGTTTGTTTTCCGCTGCGCCATTTGTGAAGTCAAATGTCCTCGAAATTGCATAAAATAACAAAAGCAGAAGCGATGCAGAAATTGTTTCGCTCGTTTAAAATCAAATAATCGACGTTGATTGTGATGCCATGTTTGATTTTTTGCCATCGGTGTTGCGCTTGTGTTTCTGTTGCAAGAAAAAATTCTCAGTTTTTGATTATACAGCGCGCTAAAAAAATGTTTTGATGTTAAATTTAATACTAAAAAGTTAAAAATTCGAAATTTTCTTTGAAATGAAAAGAAATAAATTAAATGTAAAAAATTCATTTAACAACACTTAAAATTTAAACGTATTAAAAGGGTAAAAAATTATTTTATAAGTCAAAATTGGTTGAAATTTTTAGGAATGCCTAATTTTTTAACTACTTTGCTGCCGCTGTTGCTGTTGAAAACTTTTTTGGCTGCAACACCAGACTTTTTAGGGCAATTTTGTTGCCATTTTGAATGCAAATGTAAAACAATTTGTAGGTAGCAGACAGAAACTTTTGTCATTTCGCGAGTTACGACAGCAACAACGAGGACAATAACATCATCAACAACAACAGTAATGACTGCAAAAACAACAAACTCCAGCAGCCCAAACAACCAGACAAACAGCAACCGCAACACCAACAGCAGCAGCAGCATCGACAACATCAGCAACACGACGCCCAGCGGTTGTATTTATTTATGATAATTTTATTAAAGCAACGACAACGGCCATGACAATGACGAGAACAGCACCAGAAACAACAACAACAACAGAATATGAAACCAGAAATATCACTGAAATGGCAATTTTGACAAAAACACGGAAAATAACCAAAAATCGTCGATTTTGACGAAAACGAAAGGTGAGAAAATTAAAGAGGCTAAAAATTTTTAATTGGGATTTTTGTGAATGTAAGTGTTAATGAAATTTAAGTGATAAAATTGTCATTTGTAGGAAAATAAAGTAATTTTTGTCTGAAGATAAATTAGAAATTGTGTAAATTAAAAATTGTGTCGTTAAACAAACCGAGAGCATTCAAGAATATTCAAGAACTTCATAATAAACTATTAAAACAATTGAAGATTGTGTTTCACATAGAATTTAAGCAGCTTTTCAACATTTCCTCGAATGGTTTCTATTTTGTGCTCTGTTTTCCATACTAAAAATTATTAAAACTTTAATGTTGCATAAATTATTAAACTAGCAAAAGCACAAACACACACACACATCTACACACTCTTAAAAACCACCTTCTATTCATTTCTCAAGATCACTTTACGCATAAAAAAATATAAACACTTCTCATGCCTCACCTGTTTCATCACTCGAACGCAAAATATTTCCTCATTCCTGAAAATAGCAGCTGTTGTGAGTTTCCTCGAGTTGCTACTTGACCACAATAAGGCACTCAGTGTTGTTGTTGTTCTTGATTGCCATGCATGCCAGCTAATCATGCAGAAATGCATTCATCGTAAACGCATGCAGTGGTGGCGTGTAATTGTGTGAGTCTGTTTCTATTGTAAGCTGCCAGCAATAAGGAAGGCAGTTCAATGTTACTCGTGCCGATTGCATTATTAAACAGTCGATAATGCAGTCGAAAATTTAGTCCGCAATGAAATCAATAATGAAGTGAAGTTATTAAACTGCATTTAGGATTTTAGTGATTGCAATACAGTAGAAGAATGCAATTTAAAAATTAATAAATCGAAATTGTTTCAATAAATGGATTAACAATGGATTTGAGGCGATTTTTAGCCGAGACGAGAACCGAGATCGACAGTGAGAACCGAGATCGACTCGTGCGCATCACTATTAAAGAGTATAAATTATGAAATTATTTATTTCTATAGCATTAACTTACCGATCACTACGCTCGCCTGTATAAAACAAAAATAGTTTTGTTTTTAAGGTTTCTTCTTTCTTAGGATTTCTTAAAAACACTTTAAATTAAGTTGTTTTTTTACTTATATCAATTTTCTTATTCGTTATTAAAAGAAGTCATTATCAAGATTTTATTTAGATCAGATCAAGTAATCGATTGTTCACTGGTCGATATAAATCACTGCACTGGTCTTCACTAGTCTCTGTTTTTTATTATTTTATTATAAACGCTGATATGTTGAGTCTTTTGATAGATTTATTTAGTTAAATAAGTTTGGTTTTTATTATTTTTTTAAAGAAATTTGAATTCTTTCAATAATTTTTAGTTTTCAGTAGTGCTTTCAATAATTCATTTCTATGAGACTTTCAAATTTTGAAATTTTAATTCATGTTAATCAGTGTTTAATATTTAGAAAAACTTATATTTCCTTCGATTCCTAAGAAAACTGAAGAATTTCAACTTATGTACCGTAAATATCTGCTGATATGTTATAAAAGTTTTGGATTTTCCGCTGTTCCACGCAGTCTCTTCATTCTGTGATACTTTATGAAATTCTTTACTTAATTCATTAGATTTTATGACTTTTTGTTCAAGTTTTCGTAGTTGCTTTTTGTTAGTTTTTATTGCCTATTAGAGTTTTTCTGTTTTTTTTTTGCTTATTTCGTTTATTTTCACGCTTTGTCACTGTCACTGTCGCAATTAGGTTGTTATTACAAATGTCTTTATAAAATTCGCAGCGTATATTTTTCCCGCCCGGTTTTAACCCAATTATAGCGAATTTGACGGCAATATTCAATAAATTACTTCAGTTATGTAAACTTATTTTTGTTCATATAAAGTTCAGTACACTGAGCTTTAAAATTTATTGTATCATGTCACCTGATTTGTTGAATTCCTTTTATTTTTAAATTAATATACCTTACCGAGTCTCTTTCAAGTTTTTCATACGATTTTTGAATTTCTCTAGTTTCCAAATAACGTTTTCTTCTCAATTATAAAACACTTTTTCACAATACATGTAAATTTCTGTCAATACGAAAATAAGTTTGATTTAATTTTAGCTGGAAATGATTGGTCTATCAAACGTCTTTTAGCCAGATTTTCTTTCACAACCGTTTAACTTTAAGCGAGCGATCGTATTGTCTTTACAAATGTTTTTATTTGTATTTTTAGAGAGTTTAAAAAAATTGCTTCGATAATTGTTTCCTTATTTTAATTGTTTATTTCTTAACATAAATCGTTAACTGTTTCCTACTACAAAAACTCTCACAAATTTGACTCACTAAAATTTGTATCCACTTTTATCAAAATAATTTTAAGTTATTTCATGTAATATTTTTATTTTAATCGTGAAGTGAAGTTGGAGTTTCAGAGGTTAAATAGAGTTTATTATTAACTGAAACGGAATCTTTCTGAATTTCTTGCTATTTATATTCCTCTTTCATTCTTATTCCTTTTCGTATATTTAATTAGATGTTCCTGAAATTTATATAAGAAAAAAGCTTTAAAAGACTTTACTAGCGACTTAGAATTTATAGATAAGCTATTTTTGCTTTTAATAGAAAAGATTTTTAAAAATTCCTTTTCTTCTTTATATTTCTAGTAATGTAAAATTTTCTACAAAGTGACAATAATTCTAAATATTAAATTTATTGAATTAAAAAATTATAAAATTGAATGGCAAAAATTTAATTTTGTTTAAAATACTAAATAAAATTATTTGAAATATAAAAATCAAATTTGAAAATTCAAAACCTAATCTTTGCATAATATGAGAACAATTAAAATAATGTAATTGAAAATTCTAATCTTGTTTAATATGAAAAACTTAAAATATAAAGAAAAAATAAAATAAAGAGGTATTAATAGGGATTAACAAAATATATATAATATTAAAAATAACAAAAACAAAGGAATTAAAATGAATTTTTAAAAAAGCCTAAGTAAAAAGTGAAATGTGAAAATAAAAATAAAAATTAATATTAGTTTCTTTTTGTAATTAAAATTATATTTTTCCATTTTGTTGACCGTTTAAATTAAACTGACAAGGAAATGTAAATAATAAAAACTCTCCATAACAAGAAGAATTTCTAAGTATTATTCGATTTATTATTGGTAGAAAATGTTGAGTGAAATAACAGTATTTATTAAATTTAAGTAGTCATCTAGTCTTCTACGAGTAGAATGTCTGGTTTTTATTTGAAGTAGTTTACAAATTATATTTACATTTTACAACAAATGAATTTTATAACGACTCCCAAGTTTAGAAGAGATCATAAATTATATCCGAAAGTATCAACAGTACAAACCAATTAGATTAGATAGATTAGAATAATATTTAAAATTGAATTTAAAGAAATTGTTTCAAATAAAACCGATTTTACCAAGAAATGTTGCATACATTTAGGCTGCATTTAAACTCAAGTTCTGTACTACAATATCAGTTTTAATGTTTTATATATAGGAAAGCAACAGTTTTAGAAACTATTTCACACTATTTACTATAAAATCACTTTATAATTTTTTAAGATATTCTAGAAAATAATATATAAATGAATATTAAACGCGTGCGTTAGGCGTTAAATAAATGTATTGAACTTTGGATAATAATTAGAAAGATTAATATAAAAAATTAAATATACCAAAGCTTGTGTTACGATCTTGTTTCAAATCCTACCATCAATTATTGCTGCAAGAATTGTGTTCACGACTTGAGTTTAAAGAAATTTATTCATTTTTACATTACATCAAACTTTCTGTTTTTTAGTTCTAGTAATTTCTAGTATTTTTTTTTTTGTTTTGAAATAATTGTTCACAACAATTTAAGAAGTTGCCGTTTATTTATTTCTCTTCATGCCGTTTATTTATTTATCTTTCCTTGCATTGATCGCTCTGATTATTATTTAGTTTATTTGCAAATTTTACAATTTCAAAATTCATTGCACTTTGAAAAACTCAACCTCTGCCTCTCACACTTAGCGGGCGTGTAATAATAAAATCTTTTTATGCATCCTTTCGTTACCGTAATTCGCGTCCAACTGATCCTGACAATTACGAGTTTAAGCCACGGCGTGTGCAGCTAACACTCTCAGCTCACTGCCAACGAAACCCAGAAACGAACGAGCAACCGAACAGGCAGACGAGCGCGCACACACGAACACAGACGAACTAACAACAACCAGCAAGCCGAAGCCAGCCGACGAGCAGACAACAACAATCAACAACCAAACACGGCCAACGCGGGCCGAAACTACTTTGAGCCAACTACGCCAAAAACTACACAATAAAACGGGAAAAACAATGAAGACGAACTTCGCGCTTATAAAACCGACGGGATGCACACGACGACGGGACTGCAGCGAACGTATGCGAGGTGAAAAGAGTTGCAAGCCGCCAAATAAAACGGTGATAAAAAGGCGCTGCATACCTTCAGGCGCCCTGCAGCGTGTTTTATGCTGCAGGTCGCGTGGACGCAACAAGTTCGCTGCAATTTGCCGCAATGCTTCGACTTCGCTTCGTTTAGGCCACGAAGTGAGCTTCAAATAGAAATTCTGCCGGCTCTCGCCTAAAAACACGCAATGCAAACAACGACAATTTGCTGCGGCGAAATACTTCACAACGTCCTAACCTACCGCATGCCAAAATATCTTTCTACTGTCGCACAAACGTATTTCGTCCTTGTGTTGACTCGCAAAGCTTAGCGGAGGAAGCTTTTGCCGTCAACACACTGATTGGCTGAGACGGTGGTGGGTATTCTTGTGGGGCGAATTTCGAATACGCCGTAATTTGGTACACATTTGCGTTTGAAGTCTCCAAAAAGCTCTCGACTCCGTTTATATTTTGAATTTGAATTCGTAAGTTCCGCCAAATAATTTTAAACGAACGAGAAGGAAAAAGAAAACTAAAAAATAAGATAAAATAAAATAAAATAATGTTAAATAGAAAATGGAATAAAATTACACAAAAATTAAATGAAATTAAATAAATTAAATTAAAGGAAAGGAAATGAAAGAAGAGAAAAGAAAGGAAAGGAAAAGAAAGGAAAGGAAAGGAAAGGAAAGGAAAGGAAAGGAAAGGAAAGGAAAGGAAAGGAAAGGAAAGGAAAGGAAAGGAAAGGAAAGGAAAGGAAAGGAAAGGAAAGGAAAGGAAAGGAAAGGAAAGGAAAGGAAAGGAAAGGAAAGGAAAGGAAAGGAAAGGAAAGGAAAGGAAAGGAAAGGAAAGGAAAGGAAAGGAAAGGAAAGGAAATGATTTTATGTGACACGAAATGAAATGAAAGGGAATGAAAAATAATGAAATGAAAAGAAACAAAATGCAATAAGAGAAAAGAAAAGAAAAGAAAAAGAAAGTAAAGGAAGGGAAAAGGAAGAAAAGAAAGCAAAAGAAAAAAAAGAAGATAAATTAAAGAAAATAAAAGAAAGAAAAGTAAAAGAAAATGAAGAAAAGGAAAGAAGAGGCTGTACAGAGAAGAAAAAAAACCGATAATTTCGAAGGCAGTCATCATATAAAAAAATGAATACACACCACTGCCGTGCAATTGATATTTGTATTCAATGTCATGAGGAGGCTTTACAATTCAATTCACCTGTACGCTTGCCGCCTCCTTCCATCCCCTCTCTGGCATCACGTTCTCCCCGTCCACTCTCTCGTTCTCACTCTTTCTGGCACACATTTAGTCAAATCTCCAAATCAAATATTCGCCACCTCCTCCAGCGATACTGAAAGAGAACGAGAAAGCGAGAAAAACAAGAGCAACAACTACTGCAACAACAAAGACCGCAGAAGCAACAACTATAACAGCAACAACAACATCCTTTGCAGCAACAATTTAACACGCCACTTCCAAAAAACAATTACACCAACAATTCATTGCACACCTTTAGGCGCTGCCGCTACTCACCTCACCACCGCATGTGAGCCGTTAAAATTTATGAGCAGCTGAGCGCAACTCTCAACGGCGAAAACTTAGGCTGCCAACATGCGCACTAAAAGCTCCCCGATAGCCAACAACCAATCGGAGCGCAACGAAAGTGTTTGGTAAACGGCGCGCAGCAGCCAATAGAAACGCTGCATATTTCCAGGCGCCTCACTGCAAGCGCCTCGCCCTACTGCGCTGGCACGCAGATCGAGGAGGCGAAAACGAACGGGTTGCGAGTGTGTTGCACGCAACCTTCCAGCGCAGGTTATTGCATACTTTTAGGCGCTGCAACTTAACGCCGCTTAGTCTCGTCGCCCGCTTGTTGTTTTTGTTTTTGTTGCAAACTGCTGTGAGCTGCATATTTATGTGTGAATTAAATGCGTTTTATTTGCACACGGGACGACGCCCAGATGTATGCAACGCTCGGCTTTATGCGCAGTCCTGTTGTTGTTGGCTCTGTTGGAGATGATGGAGGTGATGTTGTTGCTTTTGGGAAGCCGGTGTTGTTGGTCAGTGTCCTCGTTGTTGTTGCGTTTGCATTGCCTACCTCTGTAGGCTCACTGACTGTGTGTAATCTGCACTATTTGCACTTGCAAGTCAAATGCTAGGTGACAATTTTCATTCCAACGCCCACGGGTATGCTTCGCTTTTTTCCCTGCATGCTTTTCTGCTGTTGCTCCGACTGCTGGCGTGCGACGGGTTCGTTGTGCTCGTGTAGGCCTATTTTCGCCGCTCTTTTTTGCGATCTTTTGGTATGCAATCACGGTGATAAAATGGCATCACTTCGTATTAAAGTGCCTTTTGAATATCTGGTTCAATGGATCTCTGAATGGCGTTTAGTTAAACTTAATCGAGCCGAAATGTATGCAATGCTTACTGGATCGAGAGGGGATTTTTGAAGTTTTGATTGCTGAAGAGCCATTAAAATAAATGGTAGAATAAATGGTAGAATTAATAGCCGTAGATTTTATTTCAACTTTTTAAGGCCAGTTTTGTGAATATCCTTCGAAAAAATAAAAAACCCTTTTCTCCTGGTTGAAATTTGAAGCTAGCTTTGCTGAGTTTACCTATTTTCGAAAAATTATTTAAAATATTTTCGGATTGCTTTTTAAATACCAAAAAAAATCACACAATTTACTGTAAAAAATAGGCGTGACACTGATCCGATTTTCTCCATTTTCAATCCCAAACAGCAGCTGTCCAGCCCGGCGTGGCAGCCATTTTAATGAATTTTGATGAGGAAAGAAAATCACATTCAAGAGAGATTTTCCGTTTTTTTTTCTGACAAAAAAATATTTACCTGAACTTAGCTGAAATTTTTCTAAAACTAATGATGTTTTAATTTTTTTTGATTTATTGACTTATTAAATCAAATTTACTCATTACAAAGTTTTATATTGAAACGCCAGTAACTCTCTATCGGAATTTGAGGACTCACGTACTTCATCTAACAGTAAATGAAATCATTAAATTCAGGCTGCAATTTTACTGTCACTTCATGACAGTAGAGACAATTTCACTGTCACATCAGGACAGTAAGACATGAGCAAAAGAGGTGACATAAAAAAAAGTGACGACAAGCGTGATTTGAGAAAGAGCAAAGAAAAGCACATTCAAGAGAGTTTTTTTCGTTTTTTTTTCTGACAAGACAAGATTTAGTTTTGTTTTAGGCCAAAATTTAAACCAAGTTTGCAGAAAACCAAGAAAACGTAGACGATGGCCGTAACAATATTTGCAGTTCCAGACGCAGTCGCATTTCAACACACATACAAGCATTCAAACACGTACAGATACTACTACACGCAGAAGAATATTTACACACAGCCATACACAGTTATACACGGAGAAAACTCTCCACAAACACTTACTTATATTTCATTTGTTTTGTGAATTGAGGAAAAATAAAAAACCCAGCAACACCACCACCAACATAAAATGTGAGAATTCATACAAAATTACAATAAATGAAAGCCGAAAAGTAGTATTGGAAAAACACACATACATAAATAATTATATATAGATAAAGAATTATATACACACAAATAAATAAATGTATGCCAAAGAGTAAAATTAAAGGTAGGAAACTGAGGAAAAGAAGAATCGCAACAGTTCTCAGATTTTTCTTCAACAATTTCTGCAAACAGCTGTGAAGTTCTCAGCTATTCCTTCCTGCGATTTTAGGATTTTCGTTTTCAACTCTCCCAAATACAGAAATCGAATTGAGTTCAATTAGAGTTAACAACTTCAACTGTTGATGATTGCGACGCTCATATAGCACTGATGGCAGCACCAACAAAAACAACACTAACAGCAACTGTAAGAAACATATCGAAAGAGTGAGACTTAAAAGGGCGAAAAACACTTCCAGGCGGCCTCATTCCTCGGATGCCGCGAAATGTATCAAGTATGGGGTCTCATGTCACAGTTTCCCAGAGTATTTCATGTGCATTGCCTCCCCTACAAACCTCGCCTCGTATTGTACAACCTTTACAATCATGTGTGTTCCTGAGCTTCATTATTACCGACACCACCGTCATTATCAGCTTCATCATGACCAGCATCAACACCGTGAGCCCCGACAGACCCGTTCGGCACGTGTGAAAACATTTTTGTGATTCATTAAAAATTAAAAACTTCAAAGTGTTTCACAGTCAATGCATGCGAGGCCGAAATGTGCCGTCGCCCACCACACACCGACCCCCGTGAACTCAGTCGGACCCAAGTTCACCAATTAAACGCCCTCTGGAGAGCCATGTGTCAAAACAGTTTTTGTACGCCTGCAAATGTTCTGTTTTTTTTTCTCACATCTACGTGAACGAGAGTCGCCTTTTTGAGGTATTATTTTTTCAATTTTTATTCCCGGTTTTTCTTTCCAGTCCATTGCTAACAGGATTTGACAACTATTCGTTGGATGTGTTTGACAAGGATTTGGTCTTCAACTTTAGGATAATCATGCCAGTATTTTTTTTGATACTTCTGAAATTTTATGCTTGGATAAAGTACTTGAAATCTCGCATAATTTGGTTAAAAATACTTGAAATCTCGCATAATAGATATTGTATTTCAGTTACAAATAATCATACATAATGAGAGAATTTTTACTCTCCGCCAGTAAAACAACAAATGAGTTTATCGTACTGCGGAGAGTTTCTTATTCCAACATAAAGATGCAAATTTAATTTCATTCAACTCCCATGAGTTTCACTTCAAAGGTAACCACGAAAATCACACCTTTGAAGTCGAATCGGTCTCTAATCAGCGGAATACGTAGTCCACTTTGAGTGAATCGTTTTTAGAAGCAACGATAGAAGTCACTTGGGGGCGCGTAATTATTCCCGAAGGGAAAGAGAAGCAAATATTCCTGGATCTCGTAGAGTTATGGGAACGTATTAGAACATTGCTAAAACTTTAAAGATAATGTGGGCAAAGATATACGGTTCACACTAATGTAAATACGTATATAATGGACGTATACGGTGTACATAATACGGTATGAGGTATATGGTTTTGGAGTAAAGTAAACATGAAGTCATTAAAGATATAGGTATACAGTATACGGCATACGGTGCACAGAGTATGATGTACGGAGTACGGTGTACGAATTACGGTGTGGGGTATACGAAGTATGGAGTACGGTGTACGAAGTACGGTGTAAGGAGTACTGTGTGCGGGATATGGTGTAAATAGTACTGAGTCCAGTACGGAATAAGGTGTACTGAATATAGTACGGAATACGCTGTACGGTGTATGAAGTACTATGTACGATGTACGGAGTACGGTATACGGTGTACGGAGTAGGGTGTACGAAGTACGGGGTACGGTGTAGGTTATACGAAGTACGGAGTACAGAGTACGTAGTACGTTGTGCTGAGTACGTAGTACGTAGTACGTTGTGCTGAGTACGTAGTACGGTGTGCTGAGTACGTAGTACGGTATGCGGTGTACGGAGTACGGTATACGAAGTACGGAGTACAGTATACGGAGTACGGTATACGGAGTACGGTGTGCGAAGTACGGTGTAGGGTATACGAAGTACGGAGTACCTAGAATCGTGTACGTAATACGGTGCAGGGTGTGATGTAAGACAGAGATAATAATAAATAAGGTGAAAGTTACGGTATTTGGCATACGATGCACGAATTACAGTATGCGATGTAGGGTATGTATTATGCGGTATACGGCAACGATAAAGGCAAGCGTAAAAATAACGGTATAAGCAGGACCTTCTTTATCCATTTCTCTAAGCACCTGATATCAGTGTTAACCTAACAGAAAGCGAACAAGAGAGTCTAGAAGAATACATAAAAACGAGACTAAATTGAAAATTCCTTACAGGTTGCCGCCGCAATATTTAAAGGATACTCGTGCAGAAGCGAAAAGGATTTCTGGGGTTACATACACACCATCTATGGGCGTCTACACTCACACTGAGTACTAAAGCGGATATTATTAGAGCGCATTAAATTGAACGAATCCGTTGACTAAACGAGCGCGCGAACGAACGAAAGCTAGACAGACGCAAGGAAGGAATCGCAGACACAGGATAAGAAATCGAACTGCAGGAAGTGGGGAAGGATGATGCCTGGATGACTGCACAGCAATTGATTGCAGGAAGTGTCAACAACAGCGTCGTCGTCATCAGCACAAGCAACAGCAACTGCAGCAGCGTCGACAGCATCATCAACAGTGTCATCAGCAGCAATAGCAGCGGCTGCAACAACATCTACTCAGCGGCAACGAATGCGAGTTAAGCAGGAGCAGCAGGTATTCAGCAGCGATTTACTTCCGGAGAGCTACTGTTGGCGATAAATATTTCCACCTTTTCCTTTTATTTTAAAGAAATCATTTTAATTTCGTCGTTTCAACACTTATTTTATATTATTTTGTATTTTATTAGAGTTCTGATATTTTAGGAATTCTGATATTTTTATGTTTATAAATTGATGAAATTTTATGTTTCTCTTTCTCCTCATACGAGGTGCTATAACAAAATAATTGAAATTAATACAAGGAAGGAAGCAAAATTATACTAAATTAAATTCAACAAAATTCTTTAGGTTCTTTCAGCAATAATTGAATCTTCGGCGCTGAATAACGCATCAGAAACGTTGATATCCGGTAAAATATGTATTCGTATTGATATTGCTTCATTTATCTATCTGTCTGTCTGTCTGTATGTTTCTCTATTACTCTGCAAACTACTATTATTATTGTTTTCAATACTCTGCTAAGCGTTTAATAATAATTTTGCTCTTCCACTCAACAGCAAAAGGAAGAAAAAATATAAAACGAGGAAAAAATGCTGCTCATAAAAGCGGGCGAACAAATGGCGCTAACAACCGCTTGGGATTCGCTGCGACACCCACACAAAATCAAAGCAGAGCTCCATCTACAGCGCCAGAGGATTCCCAGGATGTGCAGCAACACTTGCACTGCCAGCCAGGATGATGGCGGGCAGGTTAGCCGTGTGAATGGCTGGCAGCGGGAATGCCTGGCGAATTCCTAACGTCTCGCACACACTTTACAGCAGAAACAATTCGAAGCTTCGAATGCCAGCCAGAGTTCGAACTCTGTACTTGTTGAGTGCAGCGTGATTGAAAAAATTACATGACGGGAGATGAAGGGAAAGCAGTGAAAAAATCGACAAAAACGTTACAAGTTCGGCAAGGAGCGGAAAAGTGCAAAGTTTATTTTATTTTTATTGCACTTCAATGCAAGCTTCTCCACATCAAATTATTTCGCACTTCTTTGGCGAAGCAATAAAAGTGGATTACATTGGCAACGCTTGTCAAGGATGCGCGCTACGGAAACTTTTGCAGCGGCGGACCGGCGAGCGGCGAGGACGCGCGGGATGAGGCATTAAACGCCGCGGAAAAGATACTTTGCAAACTTAGAGAAGGTGGAGGGAAGGAGAGAACGTGAAAACGTTTAGTTCTCCATTAATTTATTTATGCGATTGGCACGTGCGACTGCAATTTCTGAGGATTCGAAGGATTTTGGAGAAGTTTGGCGGTATTTTCTAGAATTTATCAGTTTTAAAAACTTCCAAATGATTAACGATTCCAATTTAAATGTTTTTTACATAAAAACGACTGCTGTTAAGCGAGGTTAAATAATTGAAATCTCTTTAGAATCTAAACAGGAATTACAGTGAGATATCAATTGCGGTAAAGGATAATATAAAAGGATTCCCATTCATAACTCTACTGAAACACTTCTAAACACAGAGATTAGCAAATTGAATAAAGATTCATAACCTTGTTAATCTGAAGCATAAAATTTCAAAAGTTAATGCCTGAAATAAATTCAATTAAAATTTTTTTTCATTGAAATTGCTCGTTTCAAACTTTCCAAAATTGAGATGTTTTTATTTCTGATTTTTCCAAACATAAATTTCTGTGTTTTGTTTTTAATTTTGTTTGAGACTGAATGTTTTCTACTTGGAAGTTTTTATTATTTCACGTTTTATTTTCACAAAGTTTGTTAACATTTTGGGCGCTCGTCGGATTTTTAGGCTTTTTTTGAAGGTCCTAAGAAAAGTATTAAACAAGGTAGCAAAAACAAAAAGAGCAGCGAAAATAATCTAACAAAAGCCAACTTTTTCGTTTAGCTTTACAGAGAAAAAGTTAAGTTTTTCAGTAGAGTTTCCTAAAAATGTTTATAAACAACAATTTTCCATTTCTGCAATTTAGCGTTCTGCCGCTCATTTTGTGCTCAGTTGCCTTTTAAGTACTTATTTGCTTTGCTTTTTCCCCATTTTTATTACTACCAAAATTAAGCTATAATTAAACGCGTAATTTTCATTCGAGTTCATTTGCAATTTTAATTTTTCAATTTAAACTTTCGCTGCGTTGGAAAATAAGTTCCTACTTAGCTACTAATTCATTCTTTTTCCCTTTTTTTCCAAATCCTTACTCTCTCCTCATGATCTTTCCTTCCTTTTTTGAATTGGTTCAGAGTAGTAGATTTTTCTCGTTGTTACTTCTTCGAGAGATTCAATGCTTTCGGTCTTCGCTCCGAAGTGAAGCAGAGTCAGTAATTTTAATTAGTGCGAAAGTTTCAAAGGATGTTCAAGAGCTCATTTCGAACACACAAAAACAAATCTGTGGATAAAGTGATCAAAGAATCTGTTTTGCTACGAAGAAAACTGTAAAACTTGTTGAGGTTTTTCAGCAATTGAGTTTTACACGCAATTTTATTTGGCGAAAAGGGATAATTTATAGAAATAAAAAGGATTTAATGAAACATCTTGTTTTGTTACTATATATTTCAATTGTTGTGAGTGTAATCGCTACAGGTTTTAAAGAAAAGAAAGCTGTAAAAAATAAAAATAATGAGAAAGTCTAGTCGACCTAAAGAAGAATTGAACCCGAATCTCTTCTCTTCGGTGGAGGGCGTTCAGCGTTGCACAAATTTCCGACAGTATTCTTGATGGTTATTAATTCATCCAGATCACCTTACCGTAGCACTTCTAAAAAATTCTTCCGTTGATCCACTCGAACTGCTATCTCCTCAAGTTTTCGGTATTCTATTTATCTTGTATTTCGATTAAACTAGTTGTGAATTATAAACCAACACTCATGAATAGATTATGAATGTTGGTAAACTCAAAACTGGCACAAGAAATTGGCTTTCTTGCTTTCTGCAATAACGAGCTGCTTTGTTTCTTCTTTGCTTCTTCACCCTCCTTCTTTCTTTTTCACTCCTTCCTTCCTTCCTTTCTCTTCCTTCCCCTTCCAACCATCGCCCTCCTTCCTACCTTCCCACGCTTCCTTTCTTCCTTTTCTTTTGCCAACCTCCTCCCCACTTCGCCGTTTATTCATTAATTTTTTCCTTCATTAAAATTACTTGTGTGCTTTTTAATTCCCAGCCAAGATAATTGAGCTCATTACAGAATTATTGACTCCCCCTGCATTTTCTTGGCTATCATGTGGTTTTTCGAACTACTTTTCTGCGAGAACATTTCGCCGAGCCCACTCAAGTGTATCAGCGGCGAAAGGAATAAAAGATCTGCTCAGACCAAAGGCTGCATTGTATTCTTCCAGTCATTTAGTTGTGTTAATTCATTAATCCTGATTTACAACTTTTCTTTACAATTCTTTTGTTCCTGTCTGAGGTAACGCTGGAGTTCCTTTTTTCTTTCTTAACTCAAGCTAGAATTCTTTTGCTTCACAACTAATTGGCTTTTATAGCATTTCGGGTGCCTATTTAACACCATGTGATGGTGGAGAAGAAGGCGAAGAAGGGGAAGTAAAGAACAGAGCTGTAAAATTACAATGGCCAAATTAGTAGTGGTTGAAACAAGAAAACAGTAGCAAAACGTGCGGAAAAAGCTAAAAAAATCAACGAACAAAGGATCAAAACTAATTCAACGTAATGCTTTGGCAATTAGGATGCATTCTACTTTTCTTCTTCTTCTTATTTCGTCCTTATCTCACTACTTTGGCGAACCTTTTTCCATTTTTTCCGTGCTTTTAATGCAGTTATTTTTGAGCTTTACAAATTGGAAAATCGTGTGGAAAATGTGATCAATCAGTGGTCACCACTATGTGTGTATGTGTGTGTGTGTGAGGGTGCGTGGGTGAGGGGAAGACGAAGAAGAAGAAGAAGTAAATCTATAGAAAAGTAGTTTTTCCCTCATCGCCCTGCTTGATGAGCTCGCGCACTCACTCGACTGCATGGCGAGCGCACACTTTCACTCACCATCCTCGCCAGGGTTGCCGGAGGCTTGCAAGTGCGGTATTTTACGCTTGATTGCATTTTAAATAAAAATTAATGAACTCATTCAGCAGTTTTGTATTAAAATTTATACGCTGTAGCGGCAGTTCTTCGTGGCTTTAATTGCAGGTTTTGTTCTGGCGGCCACTTTCAGAGTTCCTGAGTTTACATTTTCGCATTTTCTATTTTTCCTCGCGTAACTTTAGATAAAGTTTTATAAGCTTCTAATTTCTCTCACAAGGATATCGTTACGATATCTTATTGTTAAATGACATTACAATCTTCAACGAGCAACAGCTGTGCGAATCGTTTGTTTGTAAATTTGTAAAAATCTTATTATATAAACGAGCTGATTTAAATCTAAAAATATCGGCCAAAATTATTTATTTTTCTTCTTCTTAAATTGAAAGCAGAATTAATAAATTTGAAAATTTCCGTAAATTGCAAATATGAACTTTCTTTGTTAGCTTCGTTTACTTTTAAAAGCAGTGAATATTCTAATTAATAAAACTACTTTGTTAAGTTTTGTTTTCGTTACGTTTTAAAGTCTTTTTGTTGGAATTATTCAAATTTGTAATGCCTAAAATAAGTCTCGTTGAAGATATTTACGCCTAAAATACCGTAGCACAATAAATCGCAAAGTGAAGCGATATTCTAACCAGCTCGAGTTGGCTCTTGAGCGTTCTATAAATATTAGGACAGCTTGCTACAGAATGCTTCAGGATGCTTCAGGAAGGATGTAAAATACCACGTCAGCAGGATTCGCACGAGAAAAAAAATCAAAGCAGCCTGTCAATAAAATGCAAACGCAAAAGAAGAGGCAATCATTGGAGGAAATCTGCTGCATTCTTTTAGGAGGGAATGCAAAGCACGATCGCGTGTTGCATAAACAAGACAATCGTGCGGAAAACAGCGCGCCACAAGGACAAGTTGTTGTCGTCGTTGTTGTTGTTGTTGTTGTTGTTCCGCTGGAAGTTTTTGTTTTTGTTTTTGTATAAATACACAGCTTTTTTGCCGCCTGCTTTACTTTTTGCAACTGTAAATAAAGTGAAAAAGTTTTGCGAGAGCAGTTTTTCTCTTCCATTGTCTTCTCTTTTTCTAACAGATTTAGCAAAGTTTAACTAAATCTTTAGAGTTGCCTTTCTTCATGCTGTTTCCGTTTCCGCTTCCGCCATTTTATGCAGGCGCAGTAAAGTTTTTTGTCGACAGCGTGTTCGAAACAAGCTGCGGGTGAAGTGAAAAACTGCTCTCTCTCTCTCTCTCTCTCTCTTGCAAATAAGTTTTACTTTTCATCTTCAAATTATTTGTACAATTTAATTTACTTTTCCTTTAAATTTGGAAATTAAAAAAAAACTATTTGTGCAATTGAATCTCTTGCATCCTTGATTCTGCGACTTAAGCTAATTAATACTCAGTCGTCAATGATTGAGTGAATTCACTTTTTTCTAAATGCCAGCTTAAGCGTCACCAAGCACTGAAGTTTCTCTCACTCTTACGCTCCACAAGCAGCAACAACAACCACCAACGCAGCCTCCCACCCGCCCATCATTAGAGTTGCCAACGTTTTGCAACGCTTTGATGGCTTTTTGCGCCGCTCAGCGAATGTCGTTTAAAGTTAATTTTATGAATGGGTCACGGCTGCTGCGCGACGCACTTCACTGGAGTCAAGTGTAGATGACATGCAATCAACTACAATAGGTGCACCAGGCCCTCCGACCTCTGAGGAGATACGTGGACCGCATAGAGAGAGAGAGGAAGAGAGTGAGAGGACAACAGTGGCGTCATCTGCTGTTGAGGTAGTGTTGCCAACACTCGTATCATAAGTCAATGTCACGTCAAAGTGACAACGAACAGAGTTGAAAAAAAATAATTTTTAAAAAATTATTTTTCTTTCTCGTAACCGCCAGAACAACGAGATAAATATGTGGAAAAATATCATTGAGGGAACTGAACTATTTCAAGAAACTCTCTTGAATTACAGACCAACTGTAAGTTCTCTACAAAGATTCCTGATATATTTTGCTGTAGACATTCCGTATCATGTACACTGTGAGGGGGGCCCGTCATCCATCGCGTGTGACTGCATCACTGAGCCAAGTCATCAATGCAAACTTTTGCTACCCTTACAACGTCGCTTCCTTTCTGGTTCCATAGTGTGTGTAGATGCAGTAAAGTTGCTGCTCGAATGTGTGCGCTCGGTCGATTAAAATGCTGATTCAGTTTCATCATTAACAAGATTAATAGCGGCGCACGCAGAGCGAGTAACGACGTAACACGGTGACGGTCACGTTGACGGTGTTGCTCGATTCAGTGTTGCTACTGTTGGTGGTGCTGCTGGTGCTCTTGCTGCTCTCGTATGAAGCCATAACATTTAACTGCTCGTCATACTCAGCCTCAGAGTGCCACTTGCATCAACTCCGAGGACCACATCGGTCACCCTTTTTACACTTCCCTGAACTCAAGTGTCAACTGATACAGGAAGAGTGGAAGCAAATTTGATGTGAGCCGTCGCGAATCAATATTAGAATCATTAATTTTTTAGCCGACTAGTTCAACCAGCAATTGTTGGCGGAACTTCCGCCATGAAATGGCAAAATAAATACTGTGATTTTTCATAGCCACTAAAAACTTGGAAAAAATAAATTTCTTTGCTTAACTTCTTGATCGATTTACTTGAAAGAGTTTCTCGACCCTTTGAAAAACCAAATATCTAACACTGGTTTTAGAATTAAAAACAATTCGAAACAAATCAAATCAAATTATATCAAAACAAATTAAATCTAATTGAATCAAATCAAATTGAATCGAACTAAATCAAAACAATTTAGGTTCAGATTTCAGATTTAGATTTTATTTATTTCACATTAAATCGAAAAAGAGTCCCAAGTCAAGTCTGCAGTCAAGTCTCAAGTAAAGTCTGAAGTCAAGTCTCAAGTCAAGTCTCAAGTCAAGTCTCAAAACTTGACTAAAAATTAATAAACTAAAAACTAAACTAAAAGCTGAATATATAAAAATTATTTCTATTCCACGTTCACAATTGCATTTCTGTAGTTGGTAACTGAAAATCTGTTGCAACAACTTCAGCTGAATGAGTTATTAATAGACAGCAGCTGGTGAAAGTTTGTGGTAGACAGTTTGAAAAGATTTTTGTCTGCGGGTTGAGATGATTTTTGGATGATTTAAATACTGATTAAAAATTCCCTGCCAAAAATCGCAGCCTCCTGATGAGGCGTTTTTGTTCTTTTTCGCTCTTCTTGTCATTCAAGTTTGAAATGACAAGTTAAAAAGAATTTCTTCGAGTTGTATTTTTGTAACAAACTTCGTCTCGGTAGAAAGTTTAAAACTTTTCTTTCCTTGGTTTTAGTCGACAAGATGAAATAAGGAAAGGGTTTTCTTGATATAAAAAGTGTTTTTAATGCGGAAATAGTTTTCATTATTGCGAATTGATAAATGAAACACAAGTTTGTTTTAACAACTTTTATGGTCACTTTTTTCTTACGGACTGAGTTTAAACTTTTTTTTTTTGTAAAATTTACTATTTTTTTATTTATATCTTCAATAAAAATCGAATTTTTCTCTTCATTTCTCTTCACTTGATTTCTCTTATAACTTTTTTTAGTGAACTCCCTTCAATCTCCATTCTACTGTGCGATGGTTGGCGTGATTTGTAAGGATCTTTCATAGTCCTCGCTGTAATTGTTGTTGTTGTTGTTGTTGTTGTTCCAAAAAAATTACCTCCCTTCGTTTTATAAATGCGTCCAGTGTATGAATTGATTGGTCAATTAGTACTCGCCGTCGATTACGCTTCAAGTGGTCGTTGATGCTTCGCTGAATTTTTAAAATGTGACGCGTGCAGTGTGAGTTGGGCCGCTGTAAGGGGGCTCGAAAAACCGATTACACTCCCGATACGCCGAAAACTTTTTGTTTTTCCATGAGAAAAGTTAGAAAATAGGGGAAAGAGCAAGTTTTTAGTCGAAAGTCAATTAAAATTCTGAATTTCTGGATGCCAATTTCTAAAAATTTTTCTTTTTCACTAAAAAAATCTGTATTTTTTTTCGAAGAATTTAAACAAACAATTCATTAGGAATAAATTTCTCAACCCTCTATCGCTTTTGAAGCCAATTATGTTCTCTCGAAAGTTGTTAACCATTCCGTGGTCCGCTTTCTACTCGTGAAAAATCAGCCAAATATGAGTAAATCTTAAATTATGATTAAAAATCTTTTTAAACCGCCTTAACTTTCATTGCCTCACGTCACGCCGCTACTAGCGGCAGTTAAAGCAACATTTACGGTAAAAATCTGGAAGAAAATCTACAGTAATTAAAAGATTACAAAAAGTAGAAAAAAAATGAAAATTTAACACAAAAAAGTGTAGCGAAAATAAAGGAAAAAAAAGAACCAGAAATGATAAATGAGTAAAAAATGTGCGCGTTATGCTGCTGCAGCAAAAATAACTGCAACCAAGGATAACCGTTGCTACTGATGGGCCTCATGTTGTTGTTGTTGCCACTGCGGCTGCTGTTGTCGCATAAATTCAGCAGCAGTTGCTGCTGCACAAACCGTATCTTAATTATAAATCTTACGGTGAGAGAAAGAAATAAAATAAGAAAATAAAGCAAAATTAAGAAAAAAAATTATCAGAAAACTAAAAAAAACGAGCGCTGGAAAAAGAGGAATATAAAGAATAAAAATAGGAGGACAGGGAAATATAAAAGGAAGAAGAAATAAAGGAAATTAAAAATGAGAATAAAATAAATAAAAATTTTAATAGTAAATGAAATAAATTAATAAGAAATAAAATAAAGGGAGCAGATATCAAATTAAATTGCAAAATACAAATAAGAAACAAAAAGGAAGAAGTTATGGAAAATAGAGAAGCGAAAATCACGAAAAGAATAATGAAAAGAAGAGGCGAAGACTTAAATATAATAAAAAAGGAGAGGATAAATATAATAAATGAATATCAAATATTAATATAAGAACAACAATCGCAAATGCATCGCAAAAGCGATTTATCGCAAGAGGAATTCATCGCAAAAGCAATTCATCGCAAACAATTTTCGAATATTTTAATTTAATATTTTAAAAAATAGTAGTAAAAAATATATTAGTCTAAGAAAAAAAGGAAGGGAATTATTAATTTCAATAGCTCGCTCGAAGAAAGTGCAAGAAAAATGAAAGAAAAATACTAGTAATAATTTTGTTACTAAACTTTTGCAGATACTTTTCGGAAGCACGCAAAACTGACCAACTTCGGTCGCTTGCGGTGTAAAAATAAAAATGTAGCAAAATGATAGGCAACCCCAGCATAAATGCGAAGTTGGTAGACTTTCTGCTGAGGCGGCAGTTGCGAACCTAAAAAATTTAAGGAAAATTAGAAATAAAAAAATTGAAAAACAGGAAAAATTAAAAAGAAAAAGTTGAAAAAAAGGAAGACACAAAAAAATAACTTTCAAGAATTCAAAAAAAAAAGAAACTGCAAGAAAGAAGAAAGCCAACCCACGTACTGTAGACTGTGCAACTGTGACAGCGAAAACCCGCAAGCAATTTTATGGTTGCTGCTCAGCATTTATGAAGAGCCCGCTCGGAATCACAAAAGCGGCGGCAAAAAATGATGAGAGCGACATTCTAAAGCACACAGCAAACAGTTGGCGGAAGTGGACAGAATACCAAAAAAAAAAGGAGGGCGGAAAAAGAACTGAAATTATGACGTTTGCTGTAAAGTTTGCTGCGAACTGCCAGCTTGCATTAACTTATTTTATGTTGCTGCTGCTGCTGCCGCTGCTGCTGCTGCTGCTGCTGCTTCTGTTGCATTCGTTGGGAAAAAAATGCTAATTGCTGTCAGAACAGAAAAAAGAGAGAAGGAAAAAAATAACCGGAAGTTGGTGTGACTTCAATAAATTTCTACCGCTACTTTTTCACCACTTTTTACTCCTTTTTACTTTCTTCTACTCCATTTTATTCATTTTGTTCCATTTAATTCCAAACTCAATTTATTGTCACTGCAAAATAATGACAGGCTGCTAATTAAAGTTTTTTTACAATTGCTTGTGTTACTGTAGTTGTTGTTGTTGTAGTTGCTGCTGTTGCTTTTGCTCTTCTTGTTGTTCTTGTTGATCCTTGTTGTTGTTGTTGTTGTTACTGCTGGCACGGATCACAAGTTTCTCCCGTTTTTTATTGAGAAAACCAAGATTCGTTCGCACAACTTTTACAAGAATTACACTCTCAGCTTATCGCGCCAAACAGTTTAATTTGTCATAAATCGTCACAGTTGATCTCAGAGAGTTATTTCCGTATAGTTGTTGTTGTTGTTGTTGTTGTTGCTGTAAGGGATGGCTACACTATCTCTCTCTCTCTCTCTCTCTCTCACACGTACGTGCTGTCATGTCTTTCATGATGTACGAGCTGCAGCAAACTTTATTCTAAATTCGATTTGATAAGAATGCAAAATAAAAAGAATATAAAATATTAAAGGGTTCAGAAAAATTGCTCTTCGTTTTATTTTTCACAATTCATTTTTTAGGTAAAGAAATACCAAAGCTTAAAAATAAATAATAATAAAAGTATATAAAAATTTTAGTTGCTTTTCCTAAAAACTTTTCATAAATTCTTCATTTTAAAAGCTGTTTTTTTTTTCTTTGAGAAGTTTCATTCTCTAACATTTACAGAATAATGGAAATAATAGATGGCAACCCCTGCACGGTGTCCACTTTACACTCTCGCTTAATCTGCGCTTATTTATTATTAGCAATGAAAGCAGTAGCAACTCGAGCGTAAGAAATCCTTAGCAATTTTTTTCGATTGACTGGAAAGTAGAAATTGCTGCCTCTCCTAAAAAAACAAGAACAACGACAACGATAACAACAACGATAAGAACAACGACAGCAACAACACCAACAATACCAACAACAACAACAGCATCAACGAACAGCAACAACAACGAACAGCAGCAGCATCAACATTAATAGCCGCACCAAAAGCATTCAGCAGCAACAATTTAACGCTCATTTAAAATGTTTACGCAATTTTGGTCAACACGCAGAGGTTGCACAAAAAGCCAATTAACAATTACAACAACAACAACAACAACAACAATAGCAACAATGCATAACAAAAGTAGACGGAAAAAGTTCAGAAGTGCAGAAATGCGAAAATTACGCCAATTGAGCAGCACTGATGTGTGAAATCACAATTAGTAGGCAATTTTTTCGTCGAGGGTGGACAGAGCTCAAATTTAAAAAGATGGCTGGAGTGGAATGGAGGTGATGAGCAGGAGGAGTAAGAAGAGGACGAGAGGGTGGAGGAGGAGGAGGAGGAGGAGGAGTAGAAGAAAAAGCGAGAGAAGTGAAAAGGCTTTGTGAAAAGTTGAATAAATAAATAAATAAATAAATAAATAAATAAATAAATAAATAAATAAATAAGTAAATAAATAAATAACGAAAAACTACAGTAAACGAGCCACAAAATTTTAAGAGCAGAGCAATTTCTTCCCCAAAAAAGAAAAGAAAAGCAAAATTTAGTTTGCTTCAATTTTTAGTGCAACTGCGTCTGTGAAAGTGCAACTGTGCCATTTTAACACTTCAAGGTCCTTAAAAAGGAAGAAAAACACTTTTGTTGTGAATAGCAGAACCGACAACAGCGCAACAGCAACAGTAACAACAACAACAAACACCTCTTCTCACAATTTCTCAGAGCGCTGAAAGTAAATTAAAAATTTAAATACAAACGTACAGACGCACGTCAGCATCGTCAGCATCCGGCGAGAGAAGCTGCAAGAGCGTCCATGAGACAAAAAACGAAACTAAATGGAAACTTGCAACAGAGAAGACATATGTTTGCATGTGTGTGTGTGTGTGTGTGTGGTCGCTAAATGGCATTAATTGTTTTTGTTCCTTTTGTCCTTGAAAAACTTGTAAGCGCTCGTGCGTGTGTTTGTGTGTAGAAGTGTCAGTGTTAATGTGAATGAATTTTTAATTGTCCGGTTAACCGCGCAAAATTTCGGAGACACTCACAAATTCAAACGCAAAAAGACACATTAAACACATCTCAAGTAGCTTGCGGTTCTATTACACAGCAAGCAGGGTTGCCATATCATTTAGAAAAGAGGAGGAGGAGGAATTCAAAGACACAAACACGTACACGGTGAGTGCCGGACTAACAGAGAAGACAGAGAAAGAGGGAGAAGGGCAACCTTTTTGAGAACAGCAAGCAACAACGAAAACGTTTCAGAAGACATTAAAAGCGAAATTAAATGAAAATGTGGCATATTAATTAAATATGAGACGACAACAACAAAATGCACTAAAGTAACAACGGTAAAAGCAACAAGAACAACAGTAAAATCTTCAAAAAAAACAAGCATTCCGAACATTTTGTAAAATTGTTTGCTCTGGCCACAACACAGATAAGTGTATGAGTGCGCGTGTGTGTGTGTGCGCGTTTGTGGGTGTAAATATGGACAAATTTATGCAGGCATGTGTGCGTGTTGGTGAGTCTGCAGCAAGTACGAGGTGAAAGTTGTGAGTGTAGAGTGAAAACCAAAGAAAATTGTGTGGAATACATTTGTGGCAACATATGACAACTGCAACATCTACAACAACAACAGCGGAGCAGCAAAGAAACACAGCAATAGTGAATTTTCACTTGCGAATTCAACAAAAACACATCAAACTCGAAACCATCATCGTATCCAGCAATAAAACACGAAAATCGTCTCCGAAGCAGACGCGAAGTAACCGCAAATGATAACAACAAAAACTATTGTGGAACCCACAATGTGGACTGAAACTTGGCTGAAGGCGGTTATTCAGCGGGGAGAATTGGGGGCAGACATCTTTTTTAATTGAAATTTTCGAAACATTATCTTTTTGTACTGGCTAAAGATTAAATTGACTGAAGCTGGCTAAGACTGGCAGAAGCTTAAGCAGGCAGAAGCTGGCTTAAGCAGGTCAAAGCTGGCTTAAGCCGATTGGCAAAAGCTTGCTAAAGCTGGCTGAAGCTGGCTAAAGCTGGCTGGAGATGGCATAAGCAAGCAAAAGCTAACTCGAGCTGGCTGATGCTGGCTATACTCGGCAGAACGAATCTGGCTAAAGCAAGCTTCTTGAAATAAGTTTAAACTGTCCAATACTGCCTAAAGCTCACTGAAGCTCGCTAAAGCTTGCTGATGATGGCTGAATCTGGATGAAGCTGACTAAAGCTCTTTAAAGCCGACTGACTGAAGCTAGATTCAACCGTCGTTCTTGAAAACTGCGATTCTTTTCTATTCTGAACTTTTATAATAGTTCTGATAATCCAAAACCGTTTCTAAATATAACAGTTATAAAATAAACGCTTCATGAAGAATCGTATTGAATACCTGAATTTTCTAAAGCTATTAAAACGTCAAACGTTTAAATTTGCTGGCATATCACAATTCTTTCATTACTCACTTGATGCCGTATTTAATATAATTTCTAGAATGATTTAAGATATCATAAATTGCATGCTGGCAACGCTGCCAACAGCTTAAGCACTACTAAACGAGGTGTTAAGTTATGTGTGGGCCGAAAGTATGTATGTATGTATGTATGCATGTATGTGTGCACAAGAAGAATAAATTATGCAAATTATTGCCAAATTCATGGGCCACCAAGTAAGTCAGCAGAAAGCCAGATGATGAAGTCTAAGAAGCTGGCAGCTGATTTAGTAGAGAATTAAATTAAATTTATTATAAAATTTATTACAATTTGAGTGAAAAAAATATAAAATTTTAAAATAAAAAGTTAGCAACATGAACCGAACCTGGAAGGAGTGCCGCCGTCGCATGCAAATGTTGCCAGCCTTACAATATTTTCAGTTCGCTGATTGTTTTGAGTTGGACCGAAAAAAAATTGACATTGGCAACAATTTTCATCAAAAATTGCATGGAATTGCGTTCAGTGAAGCGTCCAGCGTCAAGCTGTCTGGCCGATTGCAACAAAAACACAGCAGCGTCAACAACAACAATTAAAAGAGACAAAAACAAACCGAAAGACCGCAACCAAAAAATGGCAGCCAAGCGTAGCGTCAAACGATGAGCTTCACAAGCGGTGGGTAGCGGGAATGACAGACAAACAGACTGCCATCAAAGTGTCAAAAAATTGTGTGAGAATAAACAAGAAGAAAAAAACGCGACGTTGTCGACGATAACGGCAGCGGCAGTGATAAGAAAACAGGGAGTAACATTGAATTAATAAAATTAAATGAATTAAAATTGATTAAGCAGCGTAGAGGCGTGAAAAGTGTGAAGATAACATTTTGTGGCGTATTTTAAAATTTAATTAAAAGTTTAATGGTGTGCGGACACATAGATACGCACAGTTACACACTAAATTTGATGTACGCAATGGGAATCACGGGGGTAACAGAGCCTGGAAACAATTTCAAGCGGTATTCAAGTCCCATTTCCACAACAAATCCAAAACTATGTTTTTGCAAACCACGTTTGTAAAATTTACAAGTACCTGTTACCATTTCAGACGGTCTCCGGTCTGCCCCTCATTCACAGAGTTGTCTCTTTAGGAATCTCATCTTTGCATCATTCCGAACTTCAAAATTTCGTTCCGCTCTCAGTTTACTCATTCCTTGATATTCACAATCCACTCACAGCGTTTGGCAACTCTGTTCTTCCTTCCTCTGCTGTCTACCGTTCCCCGCCGGCCATTCTCGCACCCACCCATTTCTTTACTCACACACCCCATCGCACATCCCCTCCTTCCACGAACCTGAAAACTTATTTGCATCTGCTCTCCCTACTAAATCCGCGTTCTCAATTCGTTCTCCTGTTTCGCACCACTTTTGTCTCTTTAAAATTCCCGACTGTCATTCCTTTTTCGAACCTCTCTCCTCTCTTTCCATATCCCTCACAACCCCCCCTAAACCCCATTATCATCCAATCCCTATCTATACTTTTAACTCTAGTCCTTCCTACGTCCCTTCCTCATCCCCATTTGTCACTCCCTTCCCTCGCCCACGACAGACCCCTCCACAACCCGCAATTTCTGCCTCAACCATTCACCATATTTAGATTATTGCGTTTCCGCACTTTCATTTCCGTAGGCGCCATTAATTTTCTCAGCACGAATACCGCTAACTTTTACAACCCTTTTCCGAGTATTTCCGAAATTCTAAGAATCCTTTCAGCTCAGCTGACAGTTTAAATATTGTAACCAACTTCACTGTTATTGTTACGGTTCGTTGTTTCCTACATCTTGTCATTGTTATTGTCTTTATTTACTGTTATTCCCTTAGTCTCTTGCTGGTGTGTGTGTGTGTGATTTTATAATTTTCTAATCTTAAATTACATGCAAGACAGCCGCATGACACACAAAACATTTCATGTTGTTTATAAGGATGTTTTAATTAGAAAACGAGAAGACAAAAGAGTTGTTATTGTTTCGTTTATTGTTACTGTTGTTGTCAATGTAAGTGTTGTTGGATACTTTCCAGTCGGCATTTCGTTTTGGCGGAAATATTTTGGAGAATTTTGGAATGCGAGGATTCCTTGTACAGGAAAAGTATGGAAATTCTCCTTTAAATTTTAACTTTCAAAACTTCGATTTCTTTGAACTACTTTTTCTTTAATTATAATTATCGCGTTAGCTATCTCGACCTTCGATCATAGTCCGTAATACAAAACTAAACGTTTTGTTAGTAGAACCGTGATAAAAACCAGACGGTTGTTAGTAGATAATCATGGTCGAAACAGCATTTCTCAGTTGACGCGATAATCTAGATAGAAACAGTCTTTTTCCTTATTATCATAAGCGATAATCGAGGTTAAAACTGCTTTCTTAATTGCGACGATAATCGTGATAGCGACGGCGATTTTAGTTGACATCGGGCGTAATTGTCTTCCGGTGATAATCGAAAATGAGACGGGGTTTTCTATCGAGACGGTAGTCGCGATGAACGAGGGTAGAGACGATTATATAGATCCATTTTTAGTAGAGACATGATACATATCGCGAAAGTCCTTTACGTTTGAACGGATAATCCAACCCGAGCCTTTGTGTTTATCTCAGAATAGAGCGATAATCGATTAATACGACTCTTTAAGTGAAGCGATAATCGGGATAGATAAATCGGTCGATAGATAAATCACTGACTTCGATTTATATTTGTAAAATCTCCAAGATGTATACTGTAGCTCTTCCTTAAAATCAAATCTGAAATTGAAATCATTTTCAAAATTCATTGAACCTCAAATAAATCCGCATAATTAAATGGAAGACAAAATCCCACAAAAGGAAAAAACCAACAGCAGAAAATATTCAACCCGCATACAACTCGATTGATATCCTTAAACTAATGCAATCAGGATTACTTTTGCCTGAGAGGAATCCTGTACCACAGTAAATACGGCCAAACGATTGTCTTAAACTGAATCGAGACGAAATCTCTTCAAGAAAAGATACGGAAAACAGAACAAAAGTAATACGAACGGCAACGAGAACAGCAATAAGAAAAATTTTAGACCAGAAAAAAGGACATGAAAAGGACAATTTATGTTAAACGCATTAGGAAAGCATTCACTTTGAAGCGAATTGTTGAGGCGTAAATACACGACAGCAACAACAAGTAGCAGTGAAAATGTAATAAAATATTTATTTGCAAATATTTTGTATTCACAGTCAAGGAGAAGAAAAAAATACTCAAAATGCAGCAGTGATGGTCACCACAACAGAAAATAAGCGAAAAAGCTGTCAAGTGAGGTGAGGCAAATATAATAAAAAGGATGCTCGTTAAATAAATACAAGTGGTTGACAATAACCACTTGTCAAATTTGACAGATTTGACACTTCAACGTCAAGAAGGCGACAATTAAGTCAAAAAAGAGATAAAAGAGTAAAAAAAGGAATTCAAAGAGGAGAAAAAAGTAGCAGGACCGCAGCAGAAAGAGATAAAGAAAAGTTTTAAAATGCAAATGAAAGTTTGACACTTTTCAAAACGTAAATAGTAGTAGTTGCGAAAAAGGAGTAAATGATACCCAATAATTTAATTGATATAAATGTTTTTAAACCACTTAATATATGTTTAAAATCTAAAGTGATGAAAGAAAACAACATTTTTAAAAAAGGAGTAGATTAAGTAGTAAAAGTTAAGCAAAGGAGTACCAAAATTTAAAAAGCGCATTCGATTTACATATTTAAACTGACATATCAAAAGCTGTTAAGAGCAAAAACAAGTCGAGAGCACTTCCTCTCAGATTTGTCATTCTCTCTCTTCGCTCTCCCCTTCACGAGACACTCTCATTCCTCTTCAAGGCTTCTTCCACTTTTTTGCTCGGTTGCCTCTTGCTTTGCTTTTGACACAAAAATGTGTTTAACGTTTGTCACTCGCTTGAGTTCACAGTTTTTGACATTGATGACAGCTGCTGCCGTCGCCCCCATTACACGCCCAGCTTTCATCTCTGCATTCACACATACTTACAAGTACGAGTACACATCATCATCTTTACACTGGAGACTCAGCTGCGTCCTGTCATGCATTCATTTCACTCAACCTATTCAACACACATTCGCATTCATTTCGCAAAGCATTCGAATTTCAACAAAAGGATTTGCAGGCTAAGATGTTCCCCGAAAATTTCCGCAACAACAACAGCGACGATGACAGCTGCCATTGAGGAAAAAATAATGACTATCTCTGGCTTTGAAGTTCCAGCCGCAATATATGTATTCAAATGATTCTCTCTCTCTCTCTCTCGCTCTCTCTCACTCTCTCTCTGTCTCTCCCTGTCTCTCTCTCACTCTCTTTCTCTCCTCCTCTCTCTCCCTCCCTCTCTATCCACCACTCTCTCTGTCTCTCTCTTTCTTTCTCTCTCTCTCTCTCTCTCTCTCTATCCCTCTCTCTCTCTCTCCCTCTTCCAACCAGTCCTCCAATCCCGATCCTTCACTCCTTTTTCTCTGTGTGGACCATAGAACAGGCCTTGGTAACGACTCGGCTTCTTCTTTTTATTCTTCTTCTTCTTCTTCTTCTTCTTCTTCATCTAAATCTTATACTCGAGAATGAAGTTGAGGATGAGACTGTACTTCTGCTTCACAAAACTTACGAGATTCCGAATTACTTTTTGCAGCATAATTTGTGCAAAATTCTGAGTTGCAAATAAATGGAAATGGTTGGCGCTCTCGTCAGCATTTTCTTCTTCCTTGTCGACGTCCTCATATTCTGATCCACCAAAACGGTTTTGCGATTCTGTTGCTGGTGCTTCCGAGATGTCCTTTTACGAGAACTCCTTAGATTTCACACACATTTGTGAAGATTTGGTGGAGAAGCTGGAGGTGAGTTGCTGTGTTGACGTCATTCTTGTTGTTGTTCTGTTGTTAGCGACGTTGATGTTGTTGTAGATGTGTCGTCGTTGTTTTGTTGTTGTTCTTTTTGTTTCGGTGGATGTAACAAGACATCCACTAAAACCACAGAAACATACGCATCAAACAAGCTTTTCACTGAGGAAATAGGTTTTCCCTTCTATTTTCTGTTTGCCATTTCATCTTTTCCTATAAAAGCCACAATTTCTTAACCCGATCCTTCTTCCCCACCCTCCGACGAAACTATGAGCGGAGAATTCAACACCCTTTCACACTCGTCCACGTTCAGTGCGAATTTCCATTTCGTTTGCAGTTGTTCAAACGATATGCTTGAGTTGCATGAAGTATATTTCGCATTTAGTTCTAAATTGATTTTCAATTTGTCAAAATTATGGAGCGAAAATTCGTTTTAATTAAATGCTCTACATCCAGAGTCCGTCAGGGAGGCACAGAAGCTTGCTAGCGCAGCGTATAAGAGGAAAATAACAACTCAGATTTTACACATGGTCCTTGTAAGACGTTCAGATTAAAGATTTTGAACCTCAGCCGTATGGTTGAGTACAGCTTTGGCAGCCACTTGAAAGGCCAATCAATTTATATATATGAAAGGAAACTCAAGAAATATAGTATAGCGTAAACTTTACTATACTCCAACAAATTTTATGTATGATATCACCCACAAAACATCCTTGAATGTTGTTCCTAATTGTTCGCTAATTACGTGGATTTATATATCTGAACCCATTTCATGTCAGACCCATATATTCGAAAACTTCTTGCCTCAGTTTTTTCGCTTGTCTGAGTCTCATTTGTCTGGAACTTTTTTGTATATGTCCCACATCTTTGATTCCTATCTTCCTGACTACTAAATACGTGGGTTTATAAAATCTAAATAATTTTTTTTTGGTGGAGACCATTCTTTCGAACACTTTTTGCTTTTACTCTATTCCCTGATTTAACTTCGTCTGATTCTTGCAGACCAAAATGTTGTTTTCCGAGCCCTATTTTCCTAATCCCCATATATTCCTGAACTTGAATTGTCTCACCTCTATAGTGCCTGAGTCCAAATTTATTGGAGTTCTTTGCGTTTGAACCGGTTTTGATGGAGATCTAGATGTTCTCGTCCTAAATTTTCGTGTATAGATTTTCGCCCCAATTTTATCAGCGGCTTTTTGCAGAAATTTGTAAATAATAATAATATTATTTAACTAAAAAATGTATTTACTGAATATAATAGATTTTGCTAAAGAGAAAATCGAAAATGAGACTGCAATAAAAAATCAAGTAATTATAGGTGTAAGATAGCCCTTAATGGTTGTAGACGTAAGATAGGCATTAAGTGTAAACAAGATTTTTCCATTTTGCTGAAAGAACCAATCAGAATCATTCTTTTTTCTTGTAAGATCATGGAAGCCATCTGGTTGTCATTCATACCATTGCAATTTGGAAAAAGCGTGATCTGAGTACAGTTGGCCAAGAGTTCGGACGTGCTTTGTGATAAAAGTGGGTAAATTAGAAACAAACGTGTTTTATTTGGATAACTGAATAATATAACTAATTAAAGACGCGTTTTTGTCTACTGGAAATTGACGCTGCACCTAATTAAATTCGTTCGCAAATTATCTTGCTATTGTTTGATAATTAATTAGTTATTTTTGCTGACAGAATTTTTTAAGCAAAGGAGAAATGATGAGTCAGTCTAAAATGCTGTCCGCTAGTAAGAAATCAATCAACGGAAAAGGCATCACGCGTGCAACTTCCACCAATGGTCTCCATGAGTTCCAGTGCTGTGCAACTTTTGGCTGCCATGTTACTTCTGTGGTTTCTACCTCAACCCGTGTTGGTGACTCATCTTCTCCGGCGTTCTGGGACAACAAGATTGCCGCACTTCGCGAGAATATCATGTATGAAATGGGTTGCTCGAAAAAAGAATTGGAAAAGTGTATAATGAAGAGATTTAGTGAATTAACTGTTGAGGTGTCCAATATTAAGGCTGAAATAAGTGATATGCTGACTCGCTTAACTACTGCTCAGGCTGCTACGTCTACATTTGCAGCTTTGAAGACTGAGACGGCCAAGATTACAGATAGGATTGCTAAACTCGAAAGGGATTCTGCGTGCACTGGCGCTGTAATATCCGGAATACCCTACGATGAAAATGAGAACTTACTGGACATATTCGGAAATATATGCTCTGCAATCGGCATGACCGGTGGCATCCCTGGTCTACGCGAGGCCTTTCGCGTAGGCAAGAATAATTCCAACTCGGGCCCCATTCTGATTAGGCTGCACTCGGTTCGAGAGCGTTCGTATTTCTTGCGTTCCGTTGTGCAGTTTTGCCGTCAAAACCATCGATCAGTAAGTTTTGCCGATATTGGACTTGCTGGAGTTGGAAGGGTTAACATTTATGAGAGCTTGCCGAGATCATTGCGAAGAGTGCTGAAGCATGGTCTGGAATTAAAACGGAACAACAAAGTTCGTGGGGCATTCAGCTTCCGAGGAAAGGTTTTTGTCAAAACTATAACTGATGACGAACCCATTCAAGTGGATGCCATTGCTCAGATTGAAGCTCTCATCGCTGCCGGTCGTTGATTTTTCTGTTGCTAAACAGTACTTTGAATTGTATTTATATATGCGTATCTTTTAGATTTAAATTATCTGCATTTAGAATGTCTTCATTACTCTTGTCGAATTCTATTGTTTTAAAAAAATTTTAATCTGCGAAATGCTGCTTGCGTTACTCTGCTGGTCTCAATTCTTTTCAAATTCGTAAAAATTTTCTACTCCATCTTATTTTGCCGCTCTTGTCTTATTCTGAAGTAATTTTATCGTAAGGTTTAATTAATAAAAATTGTTCGTCAAAGAAGTTCCTTTAGGAAACTTTTAAGACAGCATTTACTTTAATAATCAATTTTAATTCCTCTATTCTATTGTAATACAATATGTTACCCCACTGCTAACTTTTATTCTCTCACTGTATTTCAATTCAAATTTGTCAATTACTTAAGTTCTCTTTGTAACTTTTGAGTACTAAATAAAAGCTTGATTATTTGCACGTTCGAATTTTATAAATAATTAGAACCATCAAAGTTTCCCCAAAAAAAGGAAAACCTTTAAACTCCACTCGGCCTCCATACGAAATTTCATCTTCAAAATGCAGTCAATTAAATTGCGAAGATTAACAATTATTCAGCGCTCGATGCTTAAGATTTTATTTGCTTTTAATTAAGAAAATTCTCGTTGGCGGCATTCGACGAGGATGAACGGAACACAAAGGATGAAATCGTGCTTTTGTGTTGTTGAAGTTAACGAGCAACAGCTGAGACGACGTCGTCGGCGACGAAGATTTTTTCCAACCCTCAATCGTGGCAATATGAAATCTTTAATCTTCAGCAATAGTGAAGGCGCAGCAACAACAACACCTGCTGAGGGTGGAAAACAATGTGTTTTTCCTCGCCAGTCCCGCTTGTATTTCACTCATTTGCAGGAGTTTCTTTTGACAGAAATTGAAATATAAGCGCGAACGACCAAGTTAAAGAAGATTGGACTCGACTTATGCAAGGACAGGGCAACGCACTCCTGTGGGTGCCTCCAACAGAGGTGTGCAGCCCTGCGGTCGTAGACATGGGTGTGTGTAGAAACTTTTGCAATGAAGCGAAGTGTAATTACGGGACTGAAATTAAACAATTTCATTCGAATTCAGACATTTTGTATTATACTTTTAATTTTATAAGTATTTTTCATTGATCTAAATGTATCTTCAACTTGTTTGTTTTTTATTCTTGTGCTAACTGAAAATGCGACAAAAATTCCAAGTTAGTTGATGTTTTAAGTTTTCAGTGAGAGACGTGGCTACTCCACGACATGCTCTCCCTCTCTCTTTTTTGACTCCCATGCTTGTTGGTATGTTGACTGTAATAATCAACAGTTAGCTTGGCTTTGCATTGGGCGTCGTTCTAGCCAAGATTTTATGACAGCCCAGGACGAGGAGAACTTCAGGTTTCTCGTTGCTGATTTTTTCCACCTTACAAAAATTTGTAAGGAAGTCGGAGCAAACGCTGCTGGAAGCACGGCGATTACTTTTCATTTTCTCATCAAAAACCACTTGAAACCAACAACAGCGGCAGCAACAACAACAACAAAAATAGTGTAGGAAAGTCAGGAAATAACGTTCGCCAGCCGTTGACCAGTTTTTGACACTTACTTCCGTTTTCGGTTTCCTTTTTTAAGGATTTCTTGTGCTTTATACTAAATTTCGTGTTGCGTTTATTTTCTTCTTTTTTTTTGTTGCCTTATAGTAGGGTTTGGTTGTTTGTTGTTGTTGCTGTTGTCGTCTGCCAGCATCTCAACGCTGCGGAAAGCGTTAAATTAGAGACTAAATACCGCACTTTGGCCGCATCAGCAGCCATAAGCTGGCTGAGGTAGCCATCATCCCAGCGGCGGCAGGACATCAAGGACATGCCATAATTGCACACCCGCTGCTGCACGCGTTCAAGGATGTTGCTGCCCACCTTCTGAGGTGGATAATTTTTGCAAATTTTTATTAAATTCTACAAATAAAAGAATTTCCTTGCTATTTGAGAGGAAGCCTCAAATTGGAGTCGACAAAATTGGCTTAAAGCCTCCTAATTTAACACAAAAGTAATCTTTCTGTGCACGACAGTGGGGTGAAATCAAGCTTTTTAAGTGCAGTTCAACTGAAGCCTTAAAGCGCCGGATTATCCTTAAAGCAACTAGAAAAGAGGAAGAATTTCATTTAGGAAAAAATTCAATTTAATAACAATTTTTTTGTTGGCGCTTCGTGTCTTTGACTTCTGCTTCTTTTGTCTCATCTGGAAATCTGTGTGTGTGTGTGTGTGTGTGTTTGTTTGTTTGCTTGCAAGTGTGTATTTGTTTGTTTGTATGTCTGTCTGTTAAAGTCTCTTTTAGTCTGTGTCTGCCTTTGTTTCTTTAGGTTCATTTATTTCATAAAAATTCCGTTCTAATCAGCCCTGCTACTCCTCAAAAATACAGTTGCAGCTGCACAGTGGAATAAAATCGAGCAAGGGAATATTTATGAATTATTTAGAATTTGTTTTTGATTTGCACACCAAATATTTCGTTTAAATTTTGTTTATAAATTTAACTAGTGTTAATAATTTGAAAAATAAATTAATAGTAAAGAAATGTAATTCATTAAGTACGATTTACGTGAAATAATTTAACGCTAAAAACCACATTCTAGCTAATTTTAAAATTTCCTAAAGCTCTTTAATTTTTTTAAAAATTCTTTTCTGTTGAAATCGTTGTTTTGCTTTTAATCGGATTTTTATGGAGGGCAGTTTTGACCAAACCATTGCCAAGAGACTAAAAGTCGGTGCTTATCGGCTACATTTTGCCAGAAATTCTGGCAGCCGATGTGGATGCTTTTAGAAAAAATGATCCCACTGTGCTCACCTCTGTGAGAGCAAATAATTGGTTTTCTCATTTAATGTGAGGCTTTTCCATCCGTTACACTCCGATTTTTATCTCTTTCGGTGGTTCGCATCATTGTTGTCGTTGTTGTTGCGTTATAACGTTTTATTTTGACTTGTGTAGCAGGCAGGCAGTCAGCACAAGCCTTGCAGCAAGGATAATCCAGAACACACAGACGCACAACAGCACTCATAATATTGCGCAATGAAAATGAAGAACGAAACCTAGGGCATCAACAACAACAACGACAACTGTAACGGCAACAGCAGCAGCGGCAACACCAACAGCAACAGCAGCGGCAACACCAACAGCAGCAGCGGCAACACCAACAGCAGAAGCAGCAACATCGGAGAAAGAAAACGGCAAAAATTAATTGCATTTTCATTATGTTGGCGGCTGTTGTGAACGCAGTGAAAAAAGATTGGAAGCCAATGGGTGGGTTGGGGAAAAAGGTGCGAAAGTTGAGGGAGCAGCAGGGCGAGGCGGTGTAACGGTGAAATATCATTGGCGAGGTGCTACAGCAGAAATCAGCAATTGCAGCAGCAATTTTCCCTCCCTCGAGAAGCCGCGCGGAATAAAGTGCAAAATAATAAGCGGGGCGAAAATCGCAGGATATTTTTGTACCCTACACCCGAAGGTAGAGCGAATATTCACTCGTTCCTCCGTTTGTAACGCCGAGAAGGAGCCAAGTGCGGTATTTAGACTGAGGACTGGCCAGAGAGAGTCTTCTTACTACGGTATGGTTCTCTAAATTCTCTAAATTTCTTATTAAAAAAGTTGAATATGTTTCGTTATCGCTGCTGTTGTGGTGCATTTGAACTTCTCGTTTTTAAATGAATCAGCATCAACAGCGCAGCATCCTTCCACGAACGCCGTAGTGGTAGCTGTCAGTCAGCCGCTAGTTTCTGCTGCAAGGTTGAGCACATTAAAAAAAATAAGTAACAAATCCAATTGCAATTGTAAAGCTGACAAATGATTTTACAACTCAGCTGAGAGATGAAAAACCGTCTTGCATTTCAACAGTCAGAGTAAAAAGTTGGAAGGCTTTTGTAAAAAGCGTCTCTTCTTCACAAGTTCTAGCAGGCGCTTCAAAAAGTGTCCACCTTTATTCAGCCATGAATTCAGCCATGAATTGTAACTAACAATCGGCTGCCGAAAGATCGCAGGATCGAATCTCACTTCAATTATGATGATTTGAAATTTGATTAGATAACATCAATTCCTTGTGCCGAGTGTATATTTCCATCGTCATTTTTTGTTCTTACGTTCGCGTGCCGTCAGGACGTGTTGCAGCTGAGAGAGAAACGTTGAAATTGTGCCTGCAAGGCTTCAGGATTCAGTGCGCCGACCGTGTCATTAAGCGATTTTTCATCGCAAACTGCTGCGGGGCTCATGTATTGTATTTGCAATTTTAAATATTTAGATGAGTGTGTGTGTGTTAAATGAAAAATCCCAGCGACACCTGCCTTTATCTCATTTTTACAAATACTTAAACTCATGCGAAGAAATTAAATTGGAAGAAATTTTAATGAAAACACGAGGTTTTGAACGAACGGTTGCAAATCTTGTTTTATTATCAAGATTTACCTTAAATATTTGTATCAATTATCTTCTTTTTCATCTCTGCTCTCAGCAAAACACGAAATTCCTCACTTTCACTCTAACTGGCTCTCGATATTCTGCTCACCTGTGCAATTTTCAACGTCAGTGCACGCAATCCATACGTTCAACCAATATAAATTAGTCTGCTTCGCTTGAAACAGTTAAAATCAAAGCTTGCATAATTAGTAAAACGACTTTATGTGTTCGAGAATTGATGCAACAGCAGTATACAGGATATGCAGGACACGCAGGATATGCTGACCACTGACTAATCATGGCAGCAGCAGCAGCACCAGCAGCAGCAGCAGCGGTGGCACGAGTAGTAACAACAGAGCAACTGCAATCCACGGCCACAATGAATGGTGAAATTACAACAACTGCAGCGGCTAGCTGTAACAACAACTGCAACAATTACAACAATAACGGCAACAACAACAATGACCCTTTTAATTTAGCCATTAAATTGATGCATACATGGGTAAGTAAAAAATGTGAGGTCAGCGTAAGCCAGCGTTTAAGGGATGCCAACCCAGCGATTTCGACAAATGTTGGAAAAAAGAAACATACAAGCTGTTGAAAGTGTTTAAAATGGATGGATCTGTCGAAAATATAGTTATATAGTTTCTCGTTTCCGAATAAACAATTCGACTAGAGAATTGAAACATTGAAAATCTCAACGAAAATATTTATTATTATTATTTTATTTAGTGTTATAATAAACTAATTTGTACATTTTTGTATAAATTAGTTAGAGCAATAATTGCTTTCAATTTCTAAGACATCGGAGCAGCCCTGCATGTTTCGCCGCTGCTGCGGCTGAATGCAACATCTGCAGAATGCGGCGGTGGCGGATGCTTTTGGTTGATCAACGCATGCTGTACACACGCGCCTGCAAAAGCGGTTGCATCAGCATTAATATTGCGACAACTGAAGCATTAAATTAATTGCTGATTTTTTCTTTTTTCGAAACGAGTTATTCTTTCTCTGGTAATTTTTTTAAATGCCAACCGCTTCCAAGATTAAATTTAATAAGTAACGAGTAACGAGCGTGCACGAGCGGTATTTTCTGAGACTTGGGTAATCTCGCTCTCGGTTCTTGTCTCGGCTAAATAAGGCTGACTTCGCGACAGTAGTTGTCCGCCGTGAGAATATCGACTGCACTGGTCGACGGAACTTTCCGAGTTGATTCAGTTTCTTCTTCAGTTCCTTCCACATGGTCACGATGTTCGCATTTAAAATGCATTTATTTGCTTTCTATCTCCTTCTCTCGTTGATTGCCCGACACCTTCCTTGCTATTTATTTACTCCTTCAACCCACCCGCGTCCACGATAAAGAAACACAACCGTCTATCAACTTCAAGTTGTTTCTCTTGCATGCGTTAAAAATATATCACTGCTTAGAAAATATATATCACCGTTCTGTTTGTCAAATGAAGTGCAATTTTTGAAAGGTGACATGTGCAACTTGACAACAACAACAACGAAATGACAACAAAAAAGAACAGCAACAACCGCATCTACAATAACAGCGACACCTACAAAAACATCAAAAACTGAAATGACAAAAAATATCTCCAAAGTATGTTGCAAATTTATAGCAATTTTTAGACAAGCGTACGAAAAACGAAAGCCTGACAACTCCAACTCCATGCAAGACCTCATGACATTCCTTGCATGTGTGGAGGGGGGCGTGTGTGTGGCTGTGTTTGTGTGGGCGTTTGTGACGGCGGTCGACTAGCATGTTGCTTGCATGCTTCGCTGCATTGTGATGAATTTATGGCGCTTCACATGTTGCAATATGTTGTTCTGTGCAATAATTTCTAGATGGCTTGGCCGTTTCGGGTCTACTGAGGTTCATGATTTGTTGCCAGTGAAAATAAGAAAAAAGATAAAAATATGAAATTCGAATATTTCGTAAGGTAGGTAAATATGTTAACGTTTTTGCAGTTATTCTGTGCAATATTTAAGCGGCAATTTCAAGTAGCAGGTGATTAACATGAGTTAGCAAGAAGAAACAATTTTTAATTATACTTTGAAATTTTTTTTTTAATTTGAAAAGTGTACAGGTAACAACAAATAAGGAAGTTATAGCTGATTTAGCTCGGTTATGAGACGATCTATAACTATTTTAAAGAGTGGGCGTGTTCTTTACTCAATGATGCCCACTTTCAAGGCAACCCCACGCCCAGCGCCGCAATCAATACGAATATACAACGCATACCTGCCAAGTTTAGTCCCTACTTCTCATTCCGACCATAAGTTTCTCAATTTTGTTATAAAACAGCAACAGAAATATCTTATTTAAATTTTATTATATTTATTGTTACTTAATTTCTATCTATTTCAAGTAAAACCACAATTTTATTCCAAGAAAATCTGGTAAACCCATGCATTGAATATTAATTGATGTTGCTCTCAACTAGTTTACACCAGAATGAATTCGATATATTTGGAAATACATGTTTAACATTTTGTGGTCACTTGAGCGCAGTTGCTGTCTGAAGATTTCATGCTGGAGTTCGAAGGTGCATCCGGAATTTCATTCAGGAGGCTTCCGTTTAGTATCTGACAGATATCTGCAGTGGCAGTGGCAGTCACGTAGCAAGATAACCGCCTGCCATACAAGGCAGTTGTCATTATTTAAAGGACGCTTTGTTGGGTGAGTAAATTGACCCTGAAAGTACCCGTAACCACAAGTAACATGTAAGGGTTGTGCGAGTTCGCATTTGAGTTGCTGCCGAATGATGCTTAATTAAAATGTGGCAAGTGAAGGTGCTTCAGGAAGCACCTTTCTACGGTGCATGTAATCGTAAATAGCGAAAATAGCATGAAGTGGCTATAATGTGGTTAGAATCGGAATATTTCCACCTCTCATCTGTTCAATACAACATTAGAAATGTGATTCTATAAATGAGAAGTTCTAATTTTTTTAATGTTTACAAATTCATTCCAGAGCAAATAATTTGTTCTTTTTAAAGATTTTTCACTACAGGTTTTTGCAAAACTGTTTTCCCGCCATCTATTCATCTTCATTCTGGATTTTCTCTTTTCTCAGCTAACAGAAAACGTTGAAATCAATTTGTTGTTAACTGCGAGTTTAACCTCAGCCCACCAGAGCGTTCTAATTAGCTTACAGCTTGCCGCACCAGACCTATATGCGAAATATTCGCATCTCGACGTAATAAATTGGCATCTACTTCCCTCTCTCTCTCTCTCCCTCTCGCTCTCTCTCTTCCACAGAAGTCCCCTCTTCATCCACCAACGCACATGCGGTGGCTTTGCATCCAACTGAATTGCGAATTATCACCGCATGGCATTATACTGCATACGGTGTACCAAAAATGGCCACACGTATTGTGGTCCCTGGTGAGTCGCTGTGCACGTTTGCTTGTATGTGACTGCGTTTGTGTGATCGTGTTCGAGTGCCTTGAGCAGACATCATGACCGTCCTTTACTTTTAACGGTTACTTCATTTTGTTGGTCGAGGTGGTTCGTTAAGTTTCGAAGGATTCTAACGTGTTGAGGTATTAAATTCAAACCCGGATGAAAGGATTAAAATTGCTTTGCAATTTTCTTGCTTTAAAACTTCGTTAAATTCTCCATTTTCGTTAAATTTTCAAATTTCATTGAATTCATCTACACTCTATTAAAATTTCAGATTAAATTTAATTCCAATGTTCAGATTGCGTTAAACGTCCGTTAAATGTTAAATGTTAAAACTTCGTTAAATTTTTAAATTTACGTTAAATTTATCCACAATTTTTTTGAATAAATTTCAAAATTTTTTTTAGTTATTTGTATTTCACTAAGTTTTCAAATCGCGATAAAGTTTCGTTAAATGTTCAATCTTCGTTAAATTTTCAAATCACTTTGAATACATATTATTTCTTGATTGAATTTTAAAGTTTGATTATAAATTGGGATTTTGTAAAATTTTCGAGTTGTGTTAGTTTCGTTAAATATCCGATCTTCGTTAAATGACCACATATCCATAAACTGGTCTACACTTTTTTTAAAACTTTTGAATATTGTTAAAACTCCGGTGTTTGTAAAATTTTGGAAACTCGTTAAAGTTGCGTTATATCTTCAAACTTCGTTGTGTTTCCAAATTTGTTTAAATTTGTATAACATTTTTTGTTTTTCCGTTTCGAATTATATTTGAAAACTTTATTTCAAAATTTAACGGATTTTTTTAAATTTCCATATTTCGTCATATATTCAAATTACGTTGAATTATTAAATTTCTTATAATTTCATATTTCTTTGAATACTGAAATTTTTTATTATTAAATATTTAATTAAAAGAACCCAGTGGACTTTAACTGCAGGTCTCAGTTATTTTTAAGCCTCGACACGAGCCAACACTGAGTTTTTCGGCACTTCCAGAAAAGCCTACAATTTATTAGTCACTTCTGACCTGAATGCATGCATTATCTGTACCAGTTCGTGCCGGGCTGACTGTCGGCGCCAGGCGAGCTGGGATCCGACTCTCACACTGCCAACCTGTACCTGGTCCTGCGTTCGCCCTGCTCCGTGGCAACAATCACGTGCGCAGCCCTGGTCCTTGGAGTCGTTTTTATGCACGCCTGACTGCATGCGTGATTATTTGCCAGACTAATTTTCGCAGAGATTACAAAGGACATCATCAGCGACACCAACACCGCCCGCACCATCATCAGCACCGCGCTATGATCGTCGTAGCTTTAAAACGATTTTCAGCTGGAGCACAGCAGCTTAATTATTTGCATGCAAGCGGGAGAGTCGTCGTCCTGCGTTATGCAGGATGTCGGCAGGCGACACGTGAGCGGTGTTCTGGGATTAAATGACGCGTCGGTAATGCAGTTACACTAAAATTTAGTGAGGAGCGGCGAGAAAATGGGAATGGTGCACATAATTGTTAATGATGATTAGAATCAATTTAAGGCATCATTAGGCCACTTGTTGGGGAGAGAAAGCGGAGAGGAGGGGAGAGAGAGAGAGAGTAGGTTGAGAACGGTGCGAATGCGAGAGAAGTGATAATATGGAGATTAAAAATCAACAAGAGATGACCACTTAAGGGCTGATATAAAAAATAAAAATTAAAATAAAAAAAAAAAAAACTGTAATTCTATGCAACTCAAGAACATGTTGGAAATATCGGTCTACAATTAGAGTGCCATAAAAACTATCGTGCATAATCGTTGTTTTTTTTTGCGAATTCTTCAAGAAACAAGAAACACATGATTTTCATGCAACATTTCGTATTCTCTGCAAAAACACGTCTCGCCCAACTTCCGCTTCATTAACATAGCAAAATTCCTCCTTCTTCTCTCCTGCAGCACACATCAGCGCAGTAGAAGGCAAGACAAACACGTGACCTTTTGTCATTTGATCCATGATGCAGTAAATTTCACTTTACACAGTTCATATGGGTCGTTGGAGGTTCATACAGACGAACTGAACTCACTTGAATATGTAATCTAACATACACACATACGTACGCATTCGTAAACACACTCACTCAAGCTCCCACATATACTCCGACAACCCTTGCTAACCCTTCTAATAGAAGCCCGATAAAAAGGACATTTCAGCAAATTATGCTGAAAGGACGCAACTTGATTTAGCGTAATAAATAACAACAGCGACAACCAAGGACGGAGTGAAATAAAAACTGCATAAATTGGCTGTCCATCTCATCTCTTGTATGTATTTATAAGTTTTCCTACAGCAGTATCACTATAGAATCACAGTGATCCACTGAGTTCAAGCTACCGAATATATATTTGGAAAATCGTAGAAGTCCACCCAACAGCCAAAAATTCAAGCCAAGTCGAAACCCTATATTTTTTGTGAGCTAAAAATGGTTCGTTTTCCTCATATTGATACACTGAGATCTACTTTGGTTGCTCAGGCACTGATTTTCTTTAGTGTTCCCTCGATTAGCAAGGATTTTAACAATATATTAATGATTGCACGACTATATAGAAAAACTTTGTATGAGAGAAAGAATAAATAAAGACAATAAATAAGTCATTACATAAAGATAGCCATAGTCAAGCGAAGTCATTCAGTTCAGCCATAGTCAAGCGAAGCCATTAAGTTCAGATAGACGTAACAAGTCTTAACTCTTACAAACCGAAACTTTTCCGAGATTTTAATAGAATTTTGCAACTCCAACGCATGCAAATATTTTTAGAAAATATATAAAAAACTTTGACAATTTCATAAGTGTCGAAAAAATCGGCAGCGCATCAGAGAGAAATAAAAAAAAAATAAATATAAAGGTGTGAAAATAATAGGAAAACTTTTCCAACTTTCAATTCAAGCACAACGTCAGCAAAAGCGCGATGCAATTTAAAGTTTTCCGCTTGAAATGTTGCCGAGGAATGGTAGAGTGCGCGTTTTTATTTGCGGTAATTGAGTGTAAGCAAAAGTGGCAGTAGGAGTTGGTGATGGAGGCGGACCTGTGGGAAGAGGGAGTATAATTTTAGCTGACTTTACGCTTACAAACATTTTTCGATTAGTTTAGCTTGTGAGAAAATAGCGGAAAAGTAATGAAAAACTACCGACTAAACATCATAAAAAATCACAATAAATTAGAAATGTTCATCTGCTCTGAAGAATTCCTCGCACGCTTAAATTGCTTAGATTGGATTTTTAGTTTCCTCCTCAACAATCTAAGCCGAAACCACTTCGTAGCTTATTTTCGATTAACAAGGAACGAAGCTTGAGTGAAGTGAAGAGAAAACTTACATGCATGTATTTCGCACAAATTCACTAGAATTGCATTGCGTTTCTTCCTTTTCCTCATCCATTTTTTTATGATTTCCTCTTTAGTGCATTGTATGGAATTTTGTTGCTCCAACAGCTGCTGCTCAACACCAGAGGTCAGTGCATCGTTGTGTGCTGCTGGTGCTGCTTATATTGAACACTTGAACCGTTTGTTGTATTAACTGTACCATGCTGCAGCCATTTTTCGGCTTTTTTCCATTTCTGTATCGAGCTAACAACAAAAACTCCGCTCGAACTCATAACAAGGAGTTAAGCTTCAAAATCAAGTTTCATATAAATATTGCTTACACTGGAATTTAACTGTATTAGAAGGATTTGTTTTACAATGGGCTAAAATGACAAAGTACAAAATATATTAAAACATTTCAATTTAGGTTTGAAACTTTTGAAAAAATTAACGTAATCCATTTTTCTTTAGTTTTATTTTATTTTATTTATTTTCTATTTTTAGAAGCAAGAAAATATCTACAATGTCACTCTAATTGATGAAAAAATCTTTATTTTTCTGTTTATTTAAAAGTATCAGTTTTAAAATTCAAAAGTTTTTTAATTGTTTTGTGGTTTATGAATTTGTCCCATTGTATTGTTAACCATATCAAAAGGATTTCTCTCTGATTTGTGGAAGTGGAAAATTTTCATTTTAATACTTTTTCCTACTACTATTTTTAGGAAAAATAAAATACTACTAAGTTTTACAGACCAAAAAAAAATCAAAGATCTTATAAAGAAATTACAAAATTTTCTCACAGCACTCGTGTGGCTGCACACATATAAGGAGGCTGACGAAACCTGCCACGTCTTCATATCTGCAGATCTTCTCAGATGGGCGATTCTTTTCGAGATGGCTTTCTTTTTTTCCATATTTTTTCTAGCCAACTTCCCGTCGTTGTTAATTTCATACTTGAATGGTTACTTTTATGACGCAAGAAAGGCGTTGCGTTTTTTATTCCTTTTTCTTTCTTTCTTCATATGCCACCTTTCTGGTAGCTGAGGGTATTGCAGAACTATATTGGAAGAGGACCGACCACGAAGGACTTCTTCATACACGTTGATGTCTCAAGTATTAAATGAACTTTAATTTTTGTATGCATTCTTGGCAATCGGCCAGAATTGAAGTGCAGATGTGGGAAAAGGCTGACCATCGCCAATAAGTGGTATGTCGGAGTGAAATAAAGGTTAACTGACGGAGGGGGAGGAGAGAGGAGGTTGCTTAGGAGGTTTTATATATCAGTACAGCGACGCAATATGTTAATGTTGAAGAGGGAAGTACGACTTTCTACTTGGATGATACTTTCTAAATTCCTTTAATTGAATGAATCTTTTTCAACTTTGAGTTGAATCTTTTTCAACTTTTCTACGTTGAGTAAGAAATTTTCTTATTAGTAATGAACATGATATTTTAGACGAAAAGGTATCTGATGATATTCAAGGCTTGGAAATATTATAACATGAGTGCACTTAGGAAGTTTTTGTGGAATTTTTAAGTACTTTTCAGTGGATGAAATTAAAAAGAGAGAATATGCGATTACGTTATTTTTTGAGAACTAGAAATGTTCTTAAAAGCGAATATCATGCATTGTATTCATAATTTTTATAGCTTTTGTTGATGTTGCTGTGGGTTATTCTATTGTATTTATTGGTATTTACCTTCTGAATTGGTAGCGACAATGAAGTATTCTACAGGTATTTTTAATGCAAATTTTTCGAGCATGCACCTTCCACGAATATCCACTTCAATGAGTTGAAAACCCAGAAACAACCCTAAAGAATCGCTTTAAAACACACTTGATTGGACGTTAATGACTCTGAGATGCTGCCGTTTCTATCGCCAGACACGATAATGTAAAGTGAAACTAAATTTTTAGTACCAACCCCATTCGTCCATTCCCCTTTCCCCGCTCCCCCATCATTCGCTACAAAGCCAACAAGCGTGAAATATCGTGTCGTTCGCTGTCTCAACTGATAACAAATTGGATTCCACAAAACCCAAGCCAACAAACAGCACCCGGGGCAACGCGACACACAGAAAACTCATCGTCAGTGCAACACGCGGGATGCCTTGCAGGACGCCTCGCAGGATGTCTCATAGGACGCCTCGCAGGATGTCTCATAGGACGCTTGCAGGTTGCCTCGTGGAACTCCTCACAGGATGCCTCAAGAACGCCTCGCAGGATGCCTCTAAAACACCCCGTAATTTGCCTCACTGCATGCTGTACCACGTCGTTGCAACAGTGCAGCCGTTCTTATTTTTCGTCATTTTGTGTGCGCGCTCGTCTGTAACGAGTTAAAAACAATTACAAGCAACACTGCCGCCATCAGCCACCCGGCACACAGCGGCGCCATCTCGTGGCGGCAAAGTGAGACAGTTAAAAGTGCCAACTTGATATATGAAGATCATTTTAACAATGAAAATTATTTCATTAAATTGTTTGTCGTTGTTAAAGTGGTTATTGTTGCCTCCCACGACATACCGCACATTTTGAAAAAGTGTTGCCAACGCCATAAATCGTATTTATTCTGCTTACTTGAAAAGTAATTTGATAGCTACAGCGACTGATTAGGGAGTTCACAGAGAACGATGTTAAAGGAAAGGGAGAGAAAAGAGGGCAGATGGATAAGGTCTTTGAAAAGTCCTCAAGGGTACATTTGAGTAAGTGTAAGCGACCTGAATTCGTGAGCACGTTCTATATACGATACTTTTATTATTCTGATACTAACTCGTCGTTACTACAGTCAACAAAATTTTAAAATTTTCAACTGTTAGCGTCGGTGAGAATCGGGTTCAAATCAAAAACAAAATTCAGTGAGCTCAGTATATTTTGCATGTTTTGCCGGTGTTCATAGATGCCTCTGCCGCAACCGAGTTCCTTGGAAAACTCGGGGAAGTTCGGATAGAAATTGTTGTGTTTGAATCTGAATATTTCTGTGGTAGAGATTTTGAATATTTCTGTGAACAGATTTTCTGTGGCCGCAAATTGGCAATTTGGGTCCGGACGCGCAACGACCAACTCAGGTCAATAAATTTGGCATTTTTGGCTCGGGTTCATAGGTGCCTCCGTACCGCAGCCAAATTCTTTGGCGAACTCTGGGAAGTTCGAGACCGATGCGATCACCCGAATACTCTCCGGTGCGTGGTCATCAGTAAGCTGGGTGGCGTACATACTTGGGTCGTCATCAGTGCAACTGAACTGCGAGAATCCCAAGAAGTACAATTGCTTGCTGGTAAAATTCATAGTCGGCAAAATTTCCCGCGAAACATCCTCACCCGAATCCATCGCCTTCTTCAACCAACGAAGATACGCAGAGTATGCCAACCTCAAACCTCCGTTGTCCGCAATGTTTTCCGATTGCAACGGGCTTAGTGGCAACATTTGTCCGCCGTAAGAATATCGACTGTACTGGTTGACGAAGCATTGCTTTCGTTCGTTGAAGGCGGCAGTCGATTGCGTGTCCCACCAATCGACTCCGTTGCCGCCCTTGTCAAAGTAACGCCCGAGGTCGTCAAAGCCGTGAAGGAGTTCATGTGCGAGAACCGTACCGAGAGTAGCAAATTTCAACACCTTCGGGTAAAAATCCTGCCATTGGGTGTTAGGTTGCAGGAACATCACTGGCACCTTCACTTTGTTCTCCGACAAAGTGTTTACCGGCGTATATGACAGTGCTAAATAATCGTTAGCGTCTAAAGAGATGGTGGAGTGATTCAATTTCGCACGAGTGCGACGCCCGCTCCACTCCATGAAGTTCTTCAGGTTGCCAATGAAATCATTTCTATTGATCTGTAGGCCGACGAACTCATCTGAAAAGTTCTCGTTCTCATAGGTGTTCAGCTCCAGCGTCATTGCGTGCAGCTTCTCTCTGGCCTTTTGGCGTGTTTCTGGCGTGATCCAGTCCAACTCGCCCGAATCCAACTTAGCGGCGAAAGCAGCTTTCAGCTCCTCCCACATAATCATGATGTCGCGCCTTGTGCTGGTGGTGGCGGTACTGTAGCGGCGGTGGATCATGTTGTCCAGATTCTTGGCGAAGTACTTTTTTGTTTTGGTCAAGCAGAGCGATTCCCTCTGACTCGAGGTGTAGGGAATTTGAAACATAAAGTCGCCAAGTAGAGAAAACATTATGTAGTTGGCCACGATTCGCATCGGTGTATGTCTGAGCACCTCCACCAAATTTCTCTGATACGACTCCGCATATTCGTAGATTGGATCGGCGACCGAAATTCCCATCGTGATGTTGATCAACCTTTCAATGTTGAGAATGGGCGCGTATTTCTGCGTCATGGCATCCGCTGTGGTTTTAACCGTCAGTTCGAGAGGGCTGACCGAGGACTTTTCATCAGCCATTCCGCGGGCCAATGCCACCTCAAAGTCAACCACTTCCGCAGCAGTCGTGTTCGCGACATCCTCCCTAATAGCCAGAAGTTGATGCAGAATTCCTGCAATGCCTGTCTTGTATAGCTCACGGTATTCTGCGGCCTCCTCGCTCAAATACATGAATCGGCTCCCGAGTGGAAGTTTCGGGGTGCCCACGGAAATGGTATTGACGGTGTTGTTGAATAAATCCACAATGGGTGCGATACTCGTTATGATGCTCTTGCCGTATTTGTGTGCTATCCGAGCCACCGTCCCCATCCAGTCGAATTTGTCATCATCCCAGATGTTATCAACTGTGGCGCTCAGAGCCGGCATCTCTTCGAATTCAGAAATAATACCACGAAGTTCCACCATATAGTCTACTAACGTTATGTTTTCGATGAGGTTGATGCATGACTGATAGAAGTCCTTCACCTTTATATCAGTTTCCGTATCCTCGGGCTCACGATCTCGGTTCAGCATTCCCCCTAACTTGCTCTCATATTGAGCGCTCATGATTTCAAAGAAACCTGTATTGACACCAGGATCGGCTGGATGCACTTTAGACCAGTTAGCGCAAGAGAATTCGTAAAAGTCTGCGCAAGGATCCACGTTACCTTTCATATAACTATGCATCTCGGCTGCTTTAGACAAACGTGCGGCTTCTTGTGGTGCCTCCACAGGAACGCAAAGCGCGTTCTGAGAAAAAGCGACTAGAAACACAACAAAAAGTATTCTGGAAGTCATCGTGACAATATGTATTTTCGGAAGACTTTGCCGAGTCTGAGCTAATTTATACTATTGTGGCTTCTCGAAATTCACCGACGTAGCCCTCTGTCACTAAGTGACAGAGTTTTTTTATCAAAGAGACGAATACAAGGTACACCGAAATAAATTCGTTACTAAATTAGATATATACTGATACTGATACTGAAGCATTTATGGTATCAGAAAATTGCTTCCATTCAAAGAAATTCCAACTTCCATAAATCATTCTAAACTTACTTAGTTTTCCTCTTTGGTAGAACTGAGAATATTGCGAAGGAAATTTACAGAACTTTGCTGAAAATATGAGAAACCCATGTTAATGTGCAAGAAATTACTTAAAATTAAAGTTACATTTTAGTGAATAAATAATAATTAATAAATTCTTCAGTTTTTTTTAACCAAAGCCGTTTGGTTGAGCCAGGCTTGCATCTCGACATTACAAATTATATTGGACAATTTTGTTCAAACTTGTTCACACCATAGATGCAGGCATAAAATCTAAGAATGGTTCAGCCCACTCATATTCACACTTGAATCCAGCCATGATATACAATATAATTAAGCAACAGCCTGATGTTTCACAGTTAAATTTAGCAATGAAATACACAGAAAATTTCTGATTGAACAGAAAATAGTGACTGGTGTAAGGGTTCGCCTCAGATATCGTAATCCCAGATTCCAATCCCTGAAGTAATGGAGTTGAATTTGTTGTTTTTTGTAAAATAAACACACATATATTCATGTACGATGTATATAAAACATTTTCGTTTTTAACTTAAAGTTTTTTAATGTTTATGACAGATTTGGTTTTTCTAACGGGCGATTTATTTATATTTATATTATTTGCTTATTATATAATCGTACTCTTAAACTAATCAATATTAGCACTACTATTAGCGCTGAGACGCAAAACTCCATAAAAATGTTCTAATAATCTTATCGTCAAGGTAAGGAAATGGTGGCTATAAGGTAAGGAAATGGTGGCTATACTATAACATTGTGTATATTAGGCTAACAGCAGTAAAGCGTGGACTTTAACCGATCGATACAGAAATCAATTTTGGTATGAAAACATGTTTCCGAAAGCTTTTAATGATAAGAAAAATTTTAATGATAAAAAAAAGACTGAAAAAGCATATTATGAGTAAAACGTTAAGGCTTTGCACGAAAATTAAGATCGTTTTAATAAATCGTCGTCGTCATAATCACTCAAAAGGTGTGCAGTTGTTCGTTATTCCCAATGTCTGAGCATTTTTCTTGTCTCTGTGATTATTTATTCGAGCTCATCCTACTCAAACAAAGCGCTAAACGACTTAAGCAGTGAAAGACTTTATCACTTCGTTTTCATTGTCCATCACGATCATTATCTCAGGTCCAGTAAAGGGGTTTTTGCTGCGATTGAGAATGTTGTCCATTCCCTCGCGAAAGAATTCCAACATTATGGCCAGTATAGTGACTAGAGCTCTTGATTTTATTCGATTAACCGGTTAGTCGATTAACCAGATAATCGGTTAGATACTATTATATTTAGTGGGTCTACTAATTTGATAGCAAATTATTCGATTATTCGAATAATATCAACTAACCGAATAGTTTCAGTTAACCGAATAATTTCCAACTATTCGAATAATTTCAAGTATTCGATTCTTTCCTCGAGGTTTATTATTATTATACTTCTTATTATACTTATAATATATACTTATTACAACATACAAAAAGTCCTCGGCTTAAAAATGGTCCTTACATAGGTTGAGGTCGATAGGATAAAAGGTCGAGCTCTATAGACCTTTTAACAGGTCGCAAAACACATTGTATCAATAATAGTTTTCTTAGTTTTCTCCTTTTTTTGCAGTTTGTTTTTCAATGCTGTTTCTAGTAATTTTTTTGCACCTCTAATAAGAAGATAACCTACTCCACGAGAACGATAATGCCATTCGCTTTTTGCTATTCAACAAAAATAGCTGCAATTTTATAAATGTGCTTTTCATTCTGAAGAATTTTAAATTAGTGGAAAACCAAGAAATCTCCAAAGAATTTCTTTAAGAAATCTCCAGATGACAAAGGAGCTGCCATTTGCACTGCCGTTTTAACTTATTGTCAATCCACATCAACTTTAAATAAACATTTAAAAATGCTTCACAAATTATAAAAAAATACAAAAAATAGCGAACAGGAGCCGTAAGTATTACATAAATTATACGAATTCATTCACATATAACCGACGCGCTTTCTTTGGTACCTGAATATAAGGATATAAAATATTTCAAGGGGGGCAAAAACTTGCCGCACATTTTCACCGATGTAACGTTGGTAAAAAGTATCCTTCGGAACGTCAACTGCATTTGCAGGTGAAAGAAAATCGCATTCTGCAATGTTGTGAGACGCGATGTATAAAAGTGAGAATTCAATATATAAAAGTGTGTGAGAGCTTACGTTTAAATATAACCGCAATTTTTGGAACCTCGGTTAATAAACTTCGGAGGAAGAATCGAGTTCTTGAAATTATTCGCTTAGTTGCAATTATTCGAACAGTTTGAAATTATTCGGTTAATTGAAACTATTCGGAAGATGAATTTCGGTAAGTTCGAATAGTCGATAATCGATTATTATTTGAAACTGCGGTTAGTAATTGGTTAACGGGTTAATCGAATAATAATAAGAGCTCCAATAGTGACCCCGGTTCGTCCAAGATATGAGTACATCAACCAAGACGAGGCCAAATAACGAGTGCGTTACGTAATTTGTCCAGAGGTAGATCCCGAGAATCGTTTTGGGAAGACGTATGCGATACATTTTATTTTTTCAAAATACATATAAAAAATATTCATCTACAATTTGTTCAACATTCTTCCAATGATTCCAATGATTCTTTCTCAGAAGAATTACTAATAAGACGAGTGAGAAACCCTAATGTTCGTTTGTAAATATAGTAATTCTAGTGACTAATTTTTTCTTTTATTCTAATTCTAGGGAATGATTCCGGCGTTGGTCACGGGGGGAAAACCCACCGTCGGACAATGATCTTGGCGTATTTTACGGTGTAAAAGCCCGTAGAGAATAGTTCAGAACATGATTGCAACACCCTATACGCACATATATATTCAGTCATATTCTCATATACACAGATTCATATAAAAGAGTGTAAAACTTTTTACGCATCTTAGTTATTAACAGTTAGACTTAAGCTAAGTTCTTGTGAGCTAAGCTCTCTTTTCATGTACAGTCAGTTCTTAATATAATGTAATGACAGATTCACCAACTCCAATTTCTAAATATTATAAAACGTATAATCTGGTCGTGGCATTGGTCGCGGCTTTTGCGTATTTGCAGAAATACATAGAGCAGTCACTATATTTCACTTTTAACTCTTAATTGCCAATATTGGTAGGTGTTCCAAATTAGGTTCGCCGGTTTTAAACAAAATCTTTCAAACTACAACTCTTAACATCAGTGAGCAAAAGTGGTTAGAAATCAGCGAACAAATCAACTCAATAGATTTTGCATTTTTGGGTTGCGTTCATAGGTGTCTCACTACTGCAGCCGAATTGTCTGGCAAACTCAGGAAAATTCGAAACCGATGCGATCACCCGAATACTCTCCGGTGCGTGGACATCGGCAAGCTTGGTAGCGTACATACTTGGATCGTTATCGCTGCACCAGTACTGTGCGAAGCCCAAGAAGTACAACTGTTTGCTAGTAAAATTCATTGTCGGCAAAGTTTCCCCCTTAACTTTCTTACCCGACTCCGACGCATTCTTCAGCCAACGAAGGTACGCGGCGTAGGCCAACCTCAAACCTCCGTTGTCCGCAATATTTTCCATTTGCAGCATATTTCGCGGCAACAGTTTTCCGCCGTAAGAATATCGACTGTACTGGTCGACGAAACATTCCTTGCGTGTGTTGAAGGCGGCAGTCGATTGCGTGTCCCACCAGTCAACTCCGTTGCCGCTCTTGTCAAAGTAACGTCCTTTGTCGTCAAAGCCGTGGAGAAGTTCGTGTGCGAGAACCGTACCAAGGGTAGCAAATTTCAGCGCCTTCGGGTAAAAATCCTGCCATTGGGTGTTAGGCTGCAAGAACATCACTGGCACCTTAACTTTGTTCTCCGATAAAAAATTTACCGGCGCATATGACAGTGCAAAACAATCGTTAGCCTCTAAAGAGATGGTCGAGTGATTCAGCTTCGCACGAGTGCGACGCCCGCTCCACTCCATGAAGTTCTTCAAGTTGCCAATGAAATCATTCCTGTTGATCTGTAGGTCGGCGAATTCATCTGCAAAGTTCTCGTTCTCATAGGTGTTCATCTCGAGCGTCATTGCGTGCAGCTTCTCTCTGGCCTTTTGGCGTGTTTCTGGCGTGATCCAGTCCAACTCGCCCGAATCCAACTTAGCGACGAAAGCAGCTTTCAGCTCCTCCCACATAATCATGATGTCGCGCCTTGTGCTGGTGGTGGCGGTACTGTAGCGGCGGTGGATCATGTTGTCCAGATTCTTGGCGAAGTACTTTTTTGTTTTGGTCAAGCAGAGCGATTCCCTCTGACTCGAGGTGTAGGGAATATGAAACATAAAGTCGCCAAGTAGAGAAAACATTATGTAGTTGGCCACGATTCGCATCGGTGTATGTCTGAGCACCTCCACCAAATTTCTCTGATACGACTCCGCATATTCGTAGATTGGATCGGCGACCGAAATTCCCATCGTGATGTTGATCAACCTTTCAATGTTGAGAATGGGCGCGTATTTCTTCGTCATGGCATCCGCTGTGGTTTTAATCGTCAGTTCGAGAGGGCTGACCGAGGACTTTTCATCAGCCATTCCGCGGGCCAATGCCACCTCAAAGTCAACCACTTCCGCAGCAGTCGTCTTCGCGACATCCTCCCTAATAGTCAGAAGTTGATGCAGAATTCCTGCGATTCCAGTCTTGTATAGCTCACGGTATTCCGCGGCCTCCTCGCTCAAATACATGAAACGGGTCCCGAGTGGAAGTTCCGGGGTACCCACGGAAAGGGTATTGACGGTGTTGTTGAATAAATCCACCATGGGTGCGATACTCGTTATGATGCTCTTGCCGTATTTGTGTTCTATACGAGCCACCGTCTCCAGCCAGTCGAATTTGTCAGCATCCCAAGTGTTATTAACTGTGGCGCTTAGTGCCGGCATCTCTCCGAATTCAGAAACAATACCTCGAAGTTCCACCATATAGTCTGCTAACGTGATGTTTTCGACGAATGTAATGCATGACTTATAAAAGTCCTTGACCTTCTTATCAATTTCCGTATCCTCGGGCTCACGGTCTCTGTTCAGCATGCGCCGTAACTTGTTCTCGAATTGAGTGTTCATGATTTCATAAAAATTTGTGTTTCTATTGTCGTAACGATTGGCCGGATGTACTTTGGACCAGTTACCGCAAGAGAATTCGTAAAAATCTGCGCAAGGATCCACGTTCTCTTTCATATAACTACGAATCTCGTCTACTTTAGACAAACGTGCGCTTTTTTGTGCTGACTCCACAGGAACGCAGAGCGCGTTCTGAAGAAAAGCACCAAGAAATACAAAAAGAAAGATTCCGCAAAACATTGTGATCTGATGTCGATGTTTCCAAAACTGTATCGAGTCTGGACTGTTGAGCCAATTTATACTAATCGGAATTGTAAAGTTTCACTAATGTAAGACTCTGAAACTAGATTAAATTAACCCTTATGTGTGTAAAATAAACAATTACCGAGGTAAAAGAATACCCGAGTACCTCCATACAAATTGTATGCGAATTGCAAATTTTTTGGTTCCTACTATACGAAATATTCACATCCATGCATTGATATAATCTTATTTTGGGACTCCCCATGGACCTGAATGAATTTATGGATTTCCTTTTTTATGTTTCACCACATTTTATGGTACTTCAGAAGTAATTTTAAGCGATACTGTGTGAAAGGGAAAGTGATGAGGAAGGATTTATCGCTTCTGATGACGAAGATAAATACATTCTACCAGTTGACATCAGAAGCTTCAGATGCTGAGCCAATGGGATGCTATACGATTAGATCGCCTCTAACTACTTCTAGAATCCCAGACAATACGCCGAATACGTCAACGTTGGGGCGCAGCACGCACCTATAATATATCTACAGCAAAAGATTTATTAAAAAATATTTTATCAAACGAAAAAAGTGATATTATTTTCCGTGAAATCAATCGTAAGGGGGCAAGGAGTGACTGATGAATATAACAAAATTCGGCGGAGAAATGCCCAAACGCCTATGGTCGGCAAAAAAAAGATATTTACACAATTCCTAAAGAAAAAATAGGAATTTCACATAATTTTGATTTATTGTGACGTTGAACTCATGGTACCTGACACTTGTGGACACAGTAAGAAAGAGCAAACGCCAAAATAACAAAAAGTTAGGAGTTTTCGTGAAGTTTGAGCTTTGGTACCTGGTACCTTGTTATACACGTAAGGGTTAATCAGAGGCTCGAAAAGCAGCTACATGGAAATAAAATTATTAGATTAGATATGGACTGATACAAGCACTTGATCATAAAAGTATTTACATTCAACGAAATTCAAACTTCTCTAAAACATTCAAAACGAAAATATCTTGGATTTTTCAAAATGCGAAACTCATTAAATTTAGGTAATTCAGGGTTACTAAGCCATTTCCATTACATTCGTAAATGAGCATTTCTCACATGCAACTGAGAATAGATAATCTAAAATAAAATTCAATTGAATTAAAAAATGAGAAGAGAACAATTGAAAATGAGATTTTTTATTTGAAAATAACGCGTACTTACGGAATTCATAAACCTACTTAATTTATTACTTTTATATTAGAATTTACGTAACCACACAATATTGACCTGAGTAAAAATAACTATTTTTTTAAATTTACATTTGTTCTCCCAATTTGAAATTAAACTCTCATTTTCAATTGTTCCTTAATCTTTTTGAAATGGAAAATATAAGAAAATAATCTATTTTTAAACTAATCAGTATAGAGTTTAATATTACTGCTAACACTCGTAACGCCTGGAAGCCGTAAAAATATTCCATTATCGTCTACAATCTAGACTATAATGGAATATCGATATCTAGAATCTAGATAACGTTAATAGCAGTGGAGCGTGTACTTCTAGCAAATCGATAGAAAAATTAGTCCACACGTGGGAAAAGGTTTCGATAGCGAATACGTTGTCTAATTGGCTGCGATATTTCTCATTCTTGGTATGTTTCCAAGTTACTTATTCAGATATATAGTTAAATTTACTGTGTAGCATACTCCCAGGGAGCTAAAAAACGGTAAAGCTCACTTATTGAAATAATCTGACCCCAAAATGTAAGGGTATATTCACTTGTTCCTCCGTTTGCAACGCAAAGGAGACATGAACGATATAGAAAAGTGTATATATATCCTTGCTCAGCGTCGGATATCGCGATAAAATATGACACAAATATTCTTTGTTACGTAAAGCTTAAAAATGGGCGAAATAAGTTATTAATCACACCTACTTTTTATACGATACAGAATGTAAAAGCGCTTTTTTTTCAAAACTGTTAAAAAGTGAACAGTTTTAATTGTCCCTTTATATAATTTAATTGTCCCTTAAAATAAGAAATGCAAATATAAAATTAATGACTAAAGAACAAATATCCAATTGATAATTATGGAATAAATATCCAATAATAGTCATTGATGCATTGATACATTCTGATTGATTTTGAGATTTGCATCGCTGAAAATTTTTAACAGAAACCGAAGTGGTGGTAAGTGCAACGCAGTCAGGATCGTTCATTCTCTTCTCTCTTAATGCTTATTTTCCCGAAAAAAAACCATGGTACCGTTAGGCAATTTATGGCAGAGTGATAAAGAGAGTCATAGAGCACAAAAAACCTTAAACTTCTATGTGTGGTAGGGTCGGCTCTACACTCAAAGTTCAACATTGAATCGATATTCAGCATTGATCCGAGAACCGCCTATAAATTTGTGATGGAAGCTGATGCCATATATTATACACAGAAATATAAAACATATCACCGCCTGTAGTCATTTATTTTTCAAGAAAACTTACAAAGGATTAAGAAACACAACACTTAAGGTTTGATGGAGGAGTCGAATGAAGAATTTGAGGGACTTACAAGAATATTTTTCACTTCTGACTCCTAATTAACATTTTTTTGAGATGGTTTAAATTAAATCAACTAACGATAGGAAAATTTAAAAAAGTAAAAAAGAGCTATAACAGAATCCCAACAACAACTTTAATGGGAACCATCAAAAGCTCTCAAACTACACCTCTTAACATCAGTGAGCAAAAGTGATTAGAAATCACCGAAACAATCAACTCAATAGATTTTGCATTTTTGGGTTGCGTTCATAGGTGTCTCACTACTGCAGCCGAATTGTCTGGCAAACTCAGGATAATTCGAAACCGATGCGATCACCCGAATACTCTCCGGTGCGTGGACATCGGCACGCTTGCTAGCGTACATACTTGGATCGGCATCGCTACACCAGAACTGTGCGAAGCCCAAGAAGTACAACTGTTTGCTAGTAAAATTCATTGTCGGCAAAGTTTCCCCCTTGACTCTCTTAACCGATTCCGACGCCTTCTTCAGCCATCGCAGGTACGCGGCGTAGGCCAACCTCAAAGCTCCGTTGTCCGCAATGTTTTCCATTTGCAGCATATTTCGCGGCAACAGTTCTCCGCCGTAAGAATATCGACTGTACTGGTCGACGAAACATTCCTTGCGTTTGTTGAAAGCAGCGGTTGATTCCGTGTCCCACCAATTTGCTACGTTACCGTTCTTGTCCATATTGCGTCCATTGTCGTCAAAGCCGTGGAGAAGTTCATGTGCGAGTATCGTACCGAGGGTGCCAAACTTCAGCGCGTTCGGGTACGAATGTTGCCATTGGGTGTCAGGTTGCAAGAACATCTCTGGCACCTTCACTTTGTTCTCTAATAAAAGGCTTGTTGGCATAGATGAACGTATTAAGTATTCGCCAGGCTCTACATACGTGACCGAGGTATTGAGTACCGCGTGCATTCGGCTGGAGTCCCACTCCAGGATTTTCTTCAGGTTACTAATGAAGGCATTTTCACTGATCTTTAGATCCCCAAATTCTTCAGCAAAATTTTCGTTCTCATATGTGTCCACCTCCAGTTTCATCGCGTGCAGCTTCTCTCTGGCCTTCTGGCGTGTTTCTGGGGTGATCCAGTCCAGCTCGCCGGATTTCAATTCAGCTGCGAAAGCCTTTTTCAGCTCGTCCCACATAATCATGATGTCGCTCAATGTACCGGATGTGTTGTAAGTGCTATAGTGACGGTGGACCATATTGTCCAGATTCCTGGTGAAGTACTTCTTTGTTTTGGCCAGGCAGAGCGATTCCCTTCCAGCCGGGGTGTCGGGTATGCCGACCCAGAATTCGCCTAGTAGCGAATACAATATGTAATTTGCCACAATTCGCTTCGGTGTATGTTGGATCACCTCCACTAAGTTCTTCTGGTAAGAGTCAGGGTACTCGTAGATCGAACCGGCGAAAGACTTTCCCATCGTAATGTTAATTAGCTTCTCTATGTTAAGAGTCGGCGCGTATTTTTTCGTTAGCGCTGCCACTGTTTTCGCCTTCATATTAAGAGGGTCGACATAGAACTTTTCGTCCATTAGGCTGCGTGCCAGTGCTACCTCAAAATTTACCAATTCTCTAGCAGTCATATTGGCGATGTCCTCATTGATAGCCAGATATTTTCGCAGATTATTTGCGATTTCAAATTTGTATTGCTGACGGTCTATCTCACCTTCCTTGCTGATATACATGGATCGACCCCCGAGTGGAAATTCTGGAGCGTCCAAGTAAATGGCTTTGACCGTATTGTTGAATATATCTGGCATGGGTACGATTTTCGTTATGATGCCCTTGCCGTACTTGTACGCTATCTGGGCCACTGTCTCTAGCCAGTCGAATTCTTCAGCTTTCCACGTGTCACCACTTATTGCTGGCATCTCTCCGAATTCAGAAATGATACGACGAAGCTCCACGCTATAGTCTGTCAACATGAAGTTCTTAGCGAAGTTGATGCATGACTGATAAAAGTCCTTGACCTTCGTATCAATCTCCGTATCCTCGGGCTTACGGCCTCCATTCAGCATGCGGCTTAAAACTTTCTCGTGTCGCGTGTTCATGATTTGAAGAAAACCTGTTGTCGTATTGACCTCAGGATCGGCCGGATGCACTTTGGACCAGTTACCGCAGGAGTATTCGTAAAAGTCTACACAAGGATCAACGTCACTTTTCATATAACTGCGCATCTCGGCTACTTTGGACATTCCATTTGGTGCCTCCACAGGAATGCAGAGGGCACTCTTCAAAAAAGCGACAAGTAACACAAGGAAAAATATTCCGGATGATGTCTTGATATTGCTCTCCATGTTCGGAGAACTGCGCCGAGTCTGAAGTAGCGGGCTAATTTATACTCTTCTGAGAAATCTATTAGCTGAGATATGAAACAATATATTTTGTGTAGTTCCTCAGTACACGGGTTAATATTTAGAACACTTTTTTCTTGAGGGAAACTTTTTCATAACTGCAGAAGTTATTTTTGCTTAATTTATCGCTTTATTGAATAACTAACTAGAACAAAGCATTGCGATTATTGCTAACATATAAGTAGCGTTTATTGCTAAATATATTGTGTAAGTATAGTATAGAGTTTCAGATATACTTCAGATAAGGAATTGGTCCCTGTAATCGTTTATACACAAAGAAAAATAGATTCTAAACATCATAGAATTGGCGATCGTTGATCTAAATTTTAGCTTTAAGCCGCTGATACTCTATGAACTTGTATAATACTTTTCATGATTTAAATAGTTCAATTCTGTCAATTTACAAATATGAATTCCATCAAAATTAAGTTTAGGATCACAAAACCTAAAGTATTTAGATTCGTGTAGTGAACAAGAAATAGTTAAACACAAAGAAAAGATTCTTTATTTCGTTTACTCTCGTTCATTAAAAGTGTATAAAAAAACGCACGCTTTATATGATAAATGCGTATTAATTCTTCTTTTCTTTCTGTGTTCTAACCAAATTGGTTATATATAACATAGTGGCACCACTGGTATACATACAGAGAACATAAAAGTATGCTTTTATCGTCAGTCGCTAGTTGTGCTTAAATGGAAGTTAAATGGAATACTTAAAAAATTTTTAGAAATGAGTTCTGATAAATAAGCCAGCAGCCATATTTAAGAGGTTATATATTTGTCTTCGTGCACTTAATTTTAAAGCAGCTAACTTTTCCAATGCAATCGTTGTGGTTGAGAGTGTTGACGAGGGCATTTTAAACTCTCGAGATTTATTAGAAAAATGAGGCTTCTGTACCTAAATGGGGCTTCTTGTCTAGCGAATCAGACAGATGGGGAATAAAGTAACGGTAAAATAATGATACACACGGATCGAGCCATTTCCTCAATTTTTCCCGCGCAACGCAACTATACGGCATAGCATTGGCGTCGCTTTCCCTTTACGCCTTCTAATTCCTTGTCGTTTGCCAAGTCTAACCATGCGAGCACCTTTTCAAAGGCGCTTTTAATTGATCTGATTTGAGCCAGTTTGATCTGATTTCTTCCCGTTGAAGATCGAGTGCGTAAACCGTGTGGTCCGTGGTAGGTGTTTTGTCCAAGTCCACTTCGAACTCAAGCAAAGCATCGGCTATTCTAATGAAAGATGCGAGTGCGGCCATTGTATTTTTTGGGTTAGCTTAGGAGCAGCGAAGGGTACAAACGCAATAAGGAAGCAGACCAATGAAAATGGAAACGCACCGAAAACAATTTCGGAAAAAATCGCTTTTTATATTTTATTATTTGTTTATTTACAAAAAATCGCCCACCAAATATTTTGCGTCGCTGTTGCTTTGGGTATCGAGGGGCTTGCTGCAGAATTTTAACAACTGGTTCTTTCTTTAGTATCGGCAACTAATCAAAAATGGCAAAAAGACACGCTAATGTGTTTCGTAGAGGGGGCTAAATTGTGTGCAAACTTACCTGGCTTCGTTCAATTTGGTGGTTGGATGGGTCGTCGGAGATGAAGAGTTGTCAGGAGGCGGCAAATCCGGCTCGAACTCGACCAAAATGTTTATTTCAAAAATGTTCACAAAATGTTGAATTCAAGAAATGTTCACAAAATGTAGAGGTACAAGAATTCCCTTTTACAAGGTAAGCTTAATATATGCGCACAAAAAACAGCATACAGCATCCACACAAAATCGCAGCTTGCTTTCCTCCGCGAAATATAAAGGTAAGTGAAGTGAAGGCGTCCAGCCGCGATCGCTGGAAGCCAGAAAACAGTGCTACTCGCCATGTGGAGAGCCTGCAGCCGAGCTTGCTCTCTTGCGAGAGGCGCATCTCATGACCGGCAGGCTGACGCGAGAGATCTCACTCCTGACACCCTACCGATCGATGTGGAGCACCTTTGGCGAGCGGCAGTTGGCGTTAACAAGGTGTGTCCCGGGAAGGAAAATATTCTAACCTTCAAATTTTTTAAACACCACAGTGGAAATATCAAATTCCTTATATGCATTATTATCTCATCTTCAGGACTAAAAGGTCAAAAAATTAAAATGTATGACTGCTTCCTATGCAATGTGTTTAGAAACTATTTGTTTTTGTTCAATCATCATGTAAATATTAAGATTTATACTTCCATGTAGAGTTTATAAGTAGACTCCTAGAGCAAGCCACTGTAAAAATTAGAATAGAATAAAACTGACAAGACAATCAGCAACATGCGTTCCTTAGTTCTTCTTGTATTTTCAGAAATAATTATTGTACAAAAAGGCTTAAGTAAGTACAGTGCATTGAAAAACATAGTGTATCCGCTACGCTACGCAGTGTATACGCTAATATCGAAGAACATTTTATTCACCTATTGATAATTAAGGAATAAATATCCAATTGAAAATCGTAACAGTCATTGATACATTAATATATTCGGATTGATTTTGATATTTGCATCGCTGAAAATTTTCAACAGGAACTGAAGTAGTGGAAACTGAACACTCATTTCGCAGCACTCGAATCTTTTCTCTGATTTCATGTAACAAAGAGAAGTGTTGGTAAAAATGGAAGCAGTGGGTGCAGCGCAATCAGGATCGTTCATTCTCTTCTCTCTTAATGCTTATTTTCCCGAAAAAAAACCACGGTACCGTTAGGCAATTTAAGGAAGAGTGATAAAAAGAGTTTCAACTTCTATGTCTGGTAGGGTCGGCTTTACACTCAAACTTCAACATTGAATCGATGTTCAGCATTGATCCGAGAACCGCCTATAAATTTGTGATGGAAGCTGATGGCATATATTATACACAGAAATATAAAACACATCACCACCTGTAGTCATTTATTTTTCAAGAAAACTTACAAAGGATTAAGAAACACAACACTTAAGGTTTGATGGAGGAGTCGAATGAAGAATTTGAGGGACTTACAAGAATATTTTTCACTTCTGACTCCTAATTAACATTTTTTTGAGATGGTTTAAATTAAATCAACTAACGATAGGAAAATTTAAAAAAGTAAAAAAGAGCTATAACAGAATCCCAACAACAACTTTAATGGGAACCATCAAAAGCTCTCAAACTACACCTCTTAACATCAGTGAGCAAAAGTGATTAGAAATCACCGAAACAATCAACTCAATAGATTTTGCATTTTTGGGTTGCGTTCATAGGTGTCTCACTACTGCAGCCGAATTGTCTGGCAAACTCAGGATAATTCGAAACCGATGCGATCACCCGAATACTCTCCGGTGCGTGGATATCGGCACGCTTGCTAGCGTACATACTTGGATCGGCATCGCTGCACCAGAACTGTGCGAAGCCCAAGAAGTACAACTGTTTGCTAGTAAAATTCATTGTCGGCAAAGTTTCCCCCTTGACTCTCTTAACCGATTCCGACGCCTTCTTCAGCCATCGCAGGTACGCGGCGTAGGCCAACCTCAAAGCTCCGTTGTCCGCAATGTTTTCCATTTGCAGCATATTTCGCGGCAACAGTTTTCCGCCGTAAGAATATCGACTGTACTGGTCGACGAAACATTCCTTGCGTTCGTTGAAAGCAGCGGTTGATTCCGTGTCCCACCAATTTCCTACATTACCGTTCTTGTCCAAATAGCGTCCAATGTCGTCAAAGCCGTGGAGAAGTTCGTGTGCGAGTATCGTACCGAGGGTGCCAAACTTCAGCGCGTTCGGGTACGAATGTTGCCATTGGGTGTCAGGTTGCAAGAACATCTCGGGCACCTTCATTTTGTTCTCTAATAAAAGGCTTGTTGGCGTAGATGACCGTATTAAGTATTCGACAGGCTCCACATATGTGACCGAGTTATTGAGTGCCGCGCGCATTCGGCGTGCGCCCCACTTCAGGATGTTCTTCAGGTTACCAATGAAAGCATTTTCACTGATCTGTAGATCCCCAAATTCTTCAGCAAAATTTTCGTTCTCATATGTGTCCACCTCCAGTTTCATCGCGTGCAGCTTCTCTCTGGCCTTCTGGCGTGTTTCTGGGCTGATCCAGTCCAGCTCGCCCGATTTCAATTCAGCGGCGAAAGCTGTTTTAAGCTCGTCCCACATAATCATGATGTCGCGCACTGCGCTGGATTTGTTGTAAGTGCTATAGCGACGGTGGACCATATTGTTAAGATTCCTGGCGAAGTATTTCTTTGTTATGGACAGGCAGAGCGATTCCCTTCCAGCCGGGGTGTCGGGTATGTCGACCCAAAATTCGCCAAGTAGCGAATACATTATGTAATTTGCCACGATTCGCTTCGGTGTACGTTGAATCACCTTCACCACGTTTTTCTGGTACGAGTCATCGTACTCGTAGATCGAACCGGCGAAAGACTTTCCCATCGTAATATTAATCAGCTTCTCTATGTTAAGAATCGGCGCGTATTTTTTCGTTAGCGCTGCCACTGTTTTCGCCTTCATATTAAGAGGGCTGTAATAAGACTTTTCGTCGAACATACCGCGTGCCAGTGCCACCTCAAAATTTACCAATTCTGTAGCAGTCGTATTGGCGATGTCCTCATTGATAGCCAGATATTTTCGGAGATTATTTGCGGTTCCATTTTCATATTGCTGACGGCGTACCTCACCTTCCTTGCTGATATACATGGATCGACCCCCCAGTGGAAAATTTTGAATGTCCACGTAAATGGCTCCGACTGTGTTGTTGACAAAATCTCGCACTGGTTTGAGTTTCATTACGATGCCCTTGCCGTACTTGTGCGCTATCTGGGCCACTGTCTCCAGCCAGTCGAATTCATCAGCTTTCCACTTGTCACCACTTATTGCTGGCATCTCTCCGAATTCAGAAATGATACGACGAAGCTCCACGCCATAGTCTGCCAACGAGAAGTTCTTAGCGAAGTTGATGCATGACTGATAAAAGTCCTTGACCTTCGTATCAATCTCCGTATCCTCGGGCTTACGGCCTCCATTCAGCATGCGGCTTAGCACTTTCTCGTGTTGAGTGTTCATAATTTGAGGAAAACCTGTGGTCGTATTGACCTCAGGATCGGCCGGATGCACTTTAGACCAGTTACCGCAGGAGTATTCGTAAAAGTCTACACAAGGATCAACGTCACTTTTCATATAACTGCGCATCTCGGCTACTTTGGACATTCCATTTGGTGCCTCCACAGGAATGCAGAGGGCACTTTTCAAAAAAGCGACAAGTAACACAAGGAAAAATATTCCGGATGATGTCTTGATATTGCTCTCCATGTTCGGAGAACTGCGCCGAGTCTGAAGTAGCGGGTAATTTATACTTTTCTGAGAAATCTATTAGCTGAGATATGAAACAATATACTATATATTGTGTAGTTCCTCAGTACACGGGTTAATATTTGGAACACTTTTTTCTTGAGAGAAACTTTTTCACAACTGCTGAAGTTAGTTTTGCTTAATTTATCGCTTTATTGAATAACTAACTAGAACAAAGCATTGCGATTATTGCTAACATATAAGTAGCGTTTATTGCTAAATATATTGTGTAAGTATAGTATAGAGTTTCAGATATAGTTCAGATAAGGAATTGGTCCCTGTAATCGTTTATACACAGAGAAAAATATATTCTAAACATCATAGAATTGGCGTTCTTTGATCGAAGTTCTAGCTTTTCCGAAAATACCCTATGAACTTGTATAATACTTTTCATGATTTAAATAGTTCAATTCTGTCAATTTACAAATATGAATTCCATAGAAATTAAGTTTAGGATCATAAAACCTAAAGTATTTAGATTCGTGTGGTGAACAAGAAATAGTTAAACACAAAGAAAAAATTCTTTATTTCGTTTACTCTCGTTCATTAAAAGTATATAAAAAAACGCACGCTTTGTATGATTAATGCGTATTAATTTTTCTTTTTTTTCTGTGTTCTAACCAAATTGGTTATATATAACATAGTGGCACCACTGGTATACATACAGAGAACATAAATGTATGCTTTTATCGTCAGTCGCTAGTTGTGCTTAAATGGAAGTTAAATGGAATACTTGAAAAAATTTTTAGAAATGAGTTCTGATAAATAAGCCAGCAGCCATATTTAAGAGGTTATATATTTGTCTTCGTACACTTAATTTTAAAGCAGCTAACTTTTCAATGCAATCGTTGTGGTTGAGAGTGTTGATGAGGGCATTATAAACTCTCAAGAATTTTTAGAAAAATAAGGCTTCTTGTGCCTAAATGGGGCTTCTTGTCTGGTGAATCAGACCAGATGATCGGGAATCAGTCTGGCTCTTTTAGAGAACATTTACCGTTAAAGTATCGGTAAAATAATGATACACACCCTACGTCGCGACGACGCCCCAAGGTTTCAATAGAGCTGGATACCCTACTGTCCCCGGACAGATATAGGTGGCGTAGATACAACGACGATCGGTTGGAGTGAAGTATTTCTTGCACCGCTGGAGAAAGCTTAAGCACTGAGTTGCCTCCTTCGACACATCAAAAGTGTGATCGGTCCAACGAAGATCGCATTGGATTGACATGCCCGTAACATCAAAAGCCTCCGACTCATTAATATCCACAGCCCCATATTTAGAGGTGGAAAGTTGTCACCAGCCAGACGTTTGCGGGTCAACAAGCAGCATTCGGTCTTCCACACACTAAAATCGACCTTCTTCGCTCGACCCCATTCCTGAGCTTTGCTGAGGTCAAACTGGAGTGTGTCATTCATAATTCTGAGTCTTCTATTGATCTCCAGTGTTCTACTCTGCCTGGAGAATGAATACGAACGACTAATGCTGCTGTCATCAGCAAACGAATGGACGGGTTTGATGTCAACGACAGAAGGTCGTTGATAAACATATTGTAGAAAATATTATGGCGACAGGACCAAATCCTGAGGAACCGTCTAGAAATTTGTGATGGAGGCTGATGCCATATATTATACACATAAATTTAAAACACACCTGTACTCATTTATTATTCAAGAAAAACTTACAAAGGATTAAGAAACACAACACTTAAGCTTTCATAGGGGAGACGAATTAAGAATTTAAAGGGATTTACAACAATATTTTTCTCTTCTGACCTAATTAACATTTTTGGGAGATGGTTTAAATTAAGTCAACGATAGAAAAATAACGATAGAAAAATTTAAAAAAGCAAAAAAGAGCTGAAAACAGGATCCCAACAACAACTTTAATGGGAACCATCTAAAGCTTTCAAACTACAACTCTAAACATCAGTGAGCAAAAGTGATTAGAAATCAACGAACAAATCAACTCAATATATTTTACATTTTTGGGTTGCGTTCATAGGTGTCTCACTACTGCAGCCGAATTGTCGGGAAAACTCGGGAAAATTCGAAACCGGTGCGATCACCCGAATACTCTCCGGTGCGTGGACATCGGCACGCTTGCTAGCGTACATACTTGGATCGGCATCGCTGCAATATAACTGTGCGAAACCCAAGAAGTACAACTGTTTGCTAGTTAAATTCATTGTCGGCAAAGTTTCCCCCTTGACTTCCTTACCCGACTCCGACGCCTTCTGCAGCCATCGAAGGTACGCGGCGTAGGACAACCTCAAAGCTCCGTTGTCCGCAATGTTTTCCATTTGCAGCATATTTCGCGGCAACGGTTTTCCGCCATAAGAATATCGACTGTACTGGTCGATGAAACATTCCTTGCGTTTGTTGAAAGCGGCGGCTGATTCCGCGTCCCACCAATTTGCTATGTTACCGTTCTTGTCCAACTGGCGTCCAATGTCGTCAAAGCCGTGGAGAAGTTCGTGTGCGAGTATTGTACCGAGGGTGCCAAACTTCAGCGCGTTCGGGTACGAATGTTGCCATTGGGTACCAGGTTGCAACAACATCTCTGGCACATTAATTCTGTTCTCAAATAAAACGTATGTTGGCGTAGATGTTTGTGTTATGTATTCGCCAGGCTCCACATAGGTGACCGAGTTATTGAGTGCCGCGCGCATTCGGCGGGAGTCCCACTCCAGGATGTTCTTCAGGTTACCAATGAAGGCATTTTCACTGATCTGTAGATCCCCAAATTCTTCAGCAAAATTTACATTCTCATATGTGCTCACCTCCAGTTTCACTGCGTGCAGCTTCTCTCTGGCCTTCTGGCGTGTTTCTGGGGAGATCCAGTCCAGCTCGCCCGATTTCAGTTCAGCGGCGAAAGCCTTTTTCAGCTCGTCCCACATAATCATGATGTCGCGCAATGTACCGGTTGCGTTGTAAGTCCTATAGTGACGGTGGACCATATTGTCCAGATTCCTGGCGAAGTACTTCTTTGTTTTGGCCAGGCAGAGCGATTCCCTTCCAGCCGAGGAGTCGGGTATGCCGACCCAGAATTCGCCTAGTAGCGAATACATTATGTAGTTCGCCACGATTCGCTTCGGTGTACGTTGGATCACGTCCACCACGTTTTTCAGGTACGAGTCATCGTACTCGTAGATCGAACCGGCGAAAGACTTTCCCATCGTAATATTAATCAGCTTCTCTATGTTAAGAGTCGGCGCGTATTTTTTCGTTAGCGCTGCCACTGTTTTCGCCTTGAAATCAAGAGTTCTGTTATAGGACTTTTCGTCAATCATGCCGCGTGCCAGTGCCACCTCAAAATTTACCAATTCTGTAGCAGTCGTATTGGCTATGTCCTCATTGATAGCCAGATATATTCGCAGATTATTTGCGGTTGAATTTTTATATTGCTGACGGCGTGCCTCACCTTCCTTGCTGATATACATGGATCGATCTCCGAGTGGAAAATTTTGAGGGCCCACGTAAATGGCTCCGACTGTGTTGTTGAAAAAATCTCGCACGGGTAGGAGTTTCGTTATGATGCCCTTGCCGTACTTGTGCGCTATCTGGGCCACTGTCTCCAGCCAGTCGAATTCATTAGCTTTCCACGTGTCACCACTTATTGCTGGCATCTCTCCGAATTCAGAAATGATACGACGAATATCCAGAATTAATACTACGAAGTCTGCCAACGTGAAGTTCTTAGCGAAGTTGATGCATGACTGATAAAAGTCCTTGACCTTCGTATCAATCTCCGTATCCTCGGGCTTACGGCCTCCATTCAGCATGCGGCTTAACACTTTCTCGTGTTGAGTGTTCATGATTTGAGGAAAACCTGTGGTCGTATTGTCCTTAGGACCGGCAGGATGCACTTTGGACCACTTACCGCAGGAGTATTCGTAAAAGTCTACACAAGGATCAACGTCACTTTTCATATAACTGCGCATCTCGGCTACTTTGGACATTCCATTTGGTGCCTCCACAGGAATGCAGAGGGCACTCTGCAAAAAAGCGACAAGGAACGCAAGGATAAATATTCCGGATGTCTTGATATTGCTGTCCATGTTTGGAAAACTGTGCCGAGTCTGAAGTGGTACGGTAATTTATACTTCCTTGAGAAATCTATTCGTGTAGTGCACGGGTTTATATTAGAAACATTTTTCATTTATGGAGAACTGTTATAAGCTTTTCTTAGTAAAAGTTAGGTGATAAGCCATAACTGCGGAGGTTTTATTTGCTTAATTTATGGCTTTATTGAGTAACTAACTATAACAAAGCATTGCGATTATTGCTAATATGTGTATACCTTACAGTTTACTATAATTATAGTAACATTAAAAACATTTTACTCATTTTAAACTCAAAAACTAATTAAACTTAAAAACGAAATTATTACGAGTTCGTGCCCGTGAGAGGATGTCCTCTAAAACGTGTGCCAGGTGTTTAAACCAAATGTACTAAAATTACTAGAATAAAGAATTTTGTATGCACTGCTAACCTGTGCATACCTTATAGTCGAGATAAGGAACTGTTCCTTGTAATCGCTTATACACAGAGAAACACTTCGGCGTTGAGGTCTTGTGATAAGACGTGTAATTTTATAGCTCGTGTTATTATTTTAAATATAATTTAAAATTATTGTTATAATTATTATAATTTGAAAAATAATTTAAAATTACAATATAACTGAAATTTCATGGCGTTTACTGCAAACAAGTGGACACGCTGTAATTTAAAACATTTTACTCATTTTAAACTCAAAAACTAATTAAACTTGAAAACGAAATTATTACGAGTTCGTGCTCGTGAGGGGATGTCCTCTAAAACGTGTGCGAGACGTTTAAACCAAATTAAGTTAAATTGTGTAGTTTTCTGCAATTTGTGTGGAAAAAAAATTCATAAAGTCTGTGCAGGGATTGATGATGTCTGCATTTGATACTCTTATGAATTTCGAGAACATTGTGTTCAACTGCTCGAGTTGTTTGGACACATCTGTTGACTTGTTTTCCTTAATTTCGAAACTTCGGACTTAAGGAAAACGTCCCTGGCTTTGCTCTGGCCACTGGTTATGACAAGAGCCAAGCCAGGGACCTTCAGGAGAAGGGTCCTCGAAATCCGATCCGGCATCCAAAAGACAAAGGTCGGCAGACGAGTTGGTTCCGCTGGTGGGGAAAAAAACCAAGATTGGTGCGGGAGACAAGCAAGGCAGTCCATCTGTGAAATTCTGAAGGAGCAGCTGGTGCTGGCAGTGGTCGCTCGTAACGATCCTGACGGCACTATATCCGTCGAACATTGGAATTAGGTCGAAATTAAACTGCCTGTAAGCTTTCTTCCCATGATGAGGGAATTTCCAGGTCCTGTACTCGTACCCGCTTTCAGAATTGCTAGTTGGCATCAGGTCCGTACTAAGCTGATCGCATGTGGGGATCAAAGATCTAATGATCTTTACAAGCTGGCGATCAGTAGGGTGGGAGAGGTTTGGCCAGGCACAAAGCTCGAAGCCAACCCCCTTGAGGATATTCTATGTCGGCCTCGGGTCAGAACATGGCTGCCCGTGGAGCCGTCGGATCCCGCAACTGTTTTGGAAATCTTCCAATACAGGAACCCAGATCTGCCTACTTCGAACTGGTTAGTTGTAAAACTAGAGGAGCCGAAAGGTGACTTCAGTTCTATGGTCTTGGCCATCAAGAAGGAGTCCCTGGAGCCTGGAGTGATGGGCTACGGCTTTACCTCCCTGACCTGCAAGGTATATAATAAGGACCAGGAGGAGGCTAAAAAGGTGTATCGAGGTGTCCCTCTCTTGCTTGAGATGAATCTCGGTTGGTGGAACCCGGTGATTCCGATGTTGGTTCGAAGACGGACATCACAAAGAGGTTCTCTCGACCTTCCTTACATGAGAAGGATCTCTTCGCCTCCAACTCGGAGCTGGAGGATGCCATAGTGGGGGCAATGAAGGGGTGCCGTGGCTCTACCAAGGATGAAGACGACTCTGCCCTAATCCAGGAACCTTGGGTCGTTGAAGGCCTGGTATGTGGGCTACGGGCTTCCGGATACCGGATGCAACTCTTCGTATCTGTAATACGGGAAGGGAACCAACCTTTATTATTTAGAATAGAAAGGAAGTTCTAGACCTTACAAAGAAAAGAGAGTGGAAATGCAACCTTTAAGAGTTGCACTTGGTTCGTCAACCGATAACAGCTTACAGTTTTATGTTTATTTAACCAAAGTCCTATATAAATGCCAAATATTTTGTAGAGCATTGTGACTTGGGAGTTTATTCAGAAATATTTTTTGAAAACACCACTGAATGGAAAAAATCAAATGCCTTATATTCATTATTATCTGCTCTTCAGTATTAAAAGACAAAAAAATTAAAATGTATGACTGCTTCCTATGTATTGTGTTTAGAAACTATTTGTTTTTCTTCAATCAGCATGTAAATATTAAGATTTATACTTCCATGTTTTCCTGCTGTGTAATTTATTGTTAACTTTTTCTGCTGTGTAACTGGTTGTCAACTCCAGAGAGAAAATAATTGTTTATAAATACTCCTAGAGCAATTTTATATCGATAATGTTCTAGCAGCTGCAGGTAATATTAATGAAACAAGTCTCTTTATTATTAAATTTTTACTAATGAACACAAATGATTAAATTTACTTCTTTGTTAAACTTTTAAATGTAAAACTTATATAAACACCTCCCTGAATATATAAAAGTTCAACACGCTTAAAGTTCAATATTATAGCAATGTTTCGCATTGATCCGAGAACCGCCTAGAAATTTGTGATGGAAACTGATGGCATATATCATACACAGAAATATAAAACACATCACTATCTGTACTCATTTATTATTCAAGAAAAACTTACAAAGGATTAAGAAACACAACACTTAAGGTTTCATGGAGGAGACGAATGAAAAATTTGAGAGATTTAAAACAATATTTTTCACTTCTGACCTAATTATCATTTTTGGGAGATGGTTTAAATCAACGATAGAAAAAATTAAAAAGCAAAAAAGAGCTAAAAACATGATTTTTTTAGCAACAACTACAACCTTAATGGGAACCATCAAAAGCTTTCAACTACAACTTAACATCAGTGAGCAGAAGTGATTAGAAATCAACGAACAAATCAACTCAAAAGATTTTGCATTTTTGGGTTGCGTTCATAGGTGTCTCACTACTGCAGCCGAATTGTCTGGCAAACTCAGGAAAATTAGAAACCGGTGCGATCACCCGAATACTCTCCGGTGCGTGGACATTGGCACGCTTGCTAGCGTACATACTTGGATCGGCATCGCTACAATATAACTGTGCGAAACCCAAGAAGTACAACTGGTTGCTAGTTAAATTCATTGTCGGCAAAGTTTCCCCCTTGACTTCCTTACCCGACTCCGACGCCTTCTGCAGCCATCGAAGGTACGCGGCGTAGGCCAACCTCAAAGATCCGTTGTCCGCAATGTTTTCCATTTGCAGCATATTTCGCGGCAACAGTTCTCCGCCGTAAGAATATCGACTGTACTGGTCGACGAAACATTCCTTGCGTTTGTTGAAAGCAGCGGTTGATTCCGCGCCCCACCAATTTGCTACGTTACCGTTCTTGTCCAAATAGCGTCCAATGTCGTCAAAGCCGTGGAGAAGTTCGTGTGCGAGTATCATACCGAGGGTGCCAAACTTCAGCGCGTACGGGTACGAATGTTGCCATTGGGTGTCAGGTTGCAAGAACATCTCTGGCACCTTCACTTTGTTCTCTAATAAAAGGCTTGTTGGCGTAGATGATCGTCTTAAGTATTCGCCAGGCTCCACATAGGTGACCGAGTTATTGAGTGCCACGCGCATTCGGCGGGCGCCCCACTTCAGGATGTTCTTCAGGTTACCAATGAAAGCATTTTCACTGATCTTTAGATCCCCAAATTCTTCAGCAAAATTTTCGTTCTCATATGTGTCCACCTCCAGTTTCATCGCGTGCAGCTTCTCTCTGGCCTTCTGGCGTGTTTCTGGGCTGATCCAGTCCAGCTCGCCCGATTTCAATTCAGCGGCGAAAGCCTTTTTAAGCTCGTCCCACATAATCATGATGTCGCGCAATGTGCCGGATCTGTTGTAAGTGCTATAGTGACGGTGAACCATATTGTCCAGATTCCTGGTGAAGTACTTCTTTGTTTTGGCCAGGCAGAGCGATTCCCTTCCAGCCGAGGCGTCGGGTATGTCGACCCAGAAATCGCCAAGTAGCGAATACATTATGTAATTCGCCACGATTCGCTTCGGTGTACGTTGGATCACCTCCACCACGTTTTTCTGATACGAGTCATCGTACTCGTAGATCGAACCGGCGAAAGACTTTCCCATCGTAATATTAATCAGCTTCTCTATGTTAAGAGTCGGCGCGTATTTTTTCGTTAGCGCTGCCACTGTTTTCGTTTTCATATTAAGAGGGCTGTAAAATGACTTTTCGTCAAACATACCTCGTGCCAGTGCCACCTCAAAATTTACCAAATCTGTAGCAGTCGTATTGGCGATGTCCTCATTGATAGCCAGATATTTTCGGAGATTATTTGCGGTTCCATTTTCATATTGCTGACGGCGTACCTCACCTTCCTTGCTGATATACATGGATCGACCCCCCAGTGGAAAATTTTGAATGTCCACGTAAATGGCTCCGACTGTGTTGTTGACAAAATCTCGCACTGGTTTGAGTTTCATTACGATGCCCTTGCCGTACTTGTGCGCTATCTGGGCCACTGTCTCCAGCCAGTCGAATTCATCAGCTTTCCACGTGTCACCACTTATTGCTGGCATCTCTCCGAATTCAGAAATGATACGACGAAGCTCCACGCTATAGTCTGCCAACGTGAAGTTCTTAGCGAAGTTGATGCATGACTGATAAAAGTCCTTGACCTTCGTATCAACCTCCGTATCCTCGGGCTTACGGCCTCCATTCAGCATGCGCCTTAACACTTTCTCGTGTTGAGTGGCCATAATTTGAGGAAAACTTGTGGTCGTATTGACCTCAGGATCGGCCGGATGCACTTTGGACCAGTTACCGCAGGAGTATTCGTAAAAGTCTACACAAGGATCAACGTCACTTTTCATATAACTGCGCATCTCGGCTATTTTGGACATTCCATTTGGTGGCTCCACAGGAATGAAGAGGGCACTCTGCAAAAAAGCGACAAGTAACACAAGGAAAAATATTCCGGATGATGTCTTGATATTGCTCTCCATGTTCGGAAAACTGTGCCGAGTCTGAAGTGGTACGGTAATTTATACTTCCTTGAGAAATCTATTAGTGTAGTGCACGGGATTACATTTGAAACAATTTTGATTTATGGAGAAGTTTTATAGGCTTTTCTTATTAAAAATGAGGTGATAAGCCATAACTGCGGAGGTTTTATTTTCTTAATTTATGGCTTTATTGAGTAACTAACTATAACGATGCGATTTGCGATTATTGCTAATATGTGTATACCTTACAGTTTACTATAATTATAGTAACATTAAAAACATTTTACTCATTTTAAACTCAAAAACTAATTAAACTTAAAAACGAAATTATTACGAGTTCGTGCCCGTGAGAGGATGTCCTCTAAAACGTGTGCCAGGTGTTTAAACCAAATGTACTAAAATTACTAGAATAAAGAATTTTGTATGCACTGCTAACCTGTGCATACCTTATAGTCGAGATAAGGAACTGTTCCTTGTAATCGCTTATACACAGAGAAACACTTCGGCGTTGAGGTCTTGTGATAAGACGTGTAATTTTATAGCTCGTGTTATTATTTTAAATATAATTTAAAATTATTGTTATAATTATTATAATTTGAAAAATAATTTAAAATTACAATATAACTGAAATTTCATGGCGTTTACTGCAAACAAGTGGACACGCTGTAATTTAAAACATTTTACTCATTTTAAACTCAAAAACTAATTAAACTTGAAAACGAAATTATTACGAGTTCGTGCTCGTGAGGGGATGTCCTCTAAAACGTGTGCGAGACGTTTAAACCAAATTAAGTTAAATTGTGTAGTTTTCTGCAATTTGTGTGGAAAAAAATTTCATAAAGTCTGTGCAGGGATTGATGATGTCTGCATTTGATACTCTTATGAATTTCGAGAACATTGTGTTCAACTGCTCGAGTTGTTTGGACACATCTGTTGACTTGTTTTCCTTAATTTCGAAACTTCGGACTTAAGGAAAACGTCCCTGGCTTTGCTCTGGCCACTGGTTATGACAAGAGCCAAGCCAGAGACCTTCAGGAGAAGGGTCCTCGAAATCCGATCCGGCATCCAAAAGACAAAGGTCGGCAGACGAGTTGGTTCCGCTGGTGGGGAAAAAAACCAAGATTGGTGCGGGAGACAAGCAAGGCAGTCCATCTGTGAAATTCTGAAGGAGCAGCTGGTGCTGGCAGTGGTCGCTCGTAACGATCCTGACGGCACTATATCCGTCGAACATTGGAATTAGGTCGAAATTAAACTGCCTGTAAGCTTTCTTCCCATGATGAGGGAATTTCCAGGTCCTGTACTCGTACCCGCTTTCAGAATTGCTAGTTGGCATCAGGTCCGTACTAAGCTGATCGCATGTGGGGATCAAAGATCTAATGATCTTTACAAGCTGGCGATCAGTAGGGTGGGAGAGGTTTGGCCAGGCACAAAGCTCGAAGCCAACCCCCTTGAGGATATTCTATGTCGGCCTCGGGTCAGAACATGGCTGCCCGTGGAGCCGTCGGATCCCGCAACTGTTTTGGAAATCTTCCAATACAGGAACCCAGATCTGCCTACTTCGAACTGGTTAGTTGTAAAACTAGAGGAGCCGAAAGGTGACTTCAGTTCTATGGTCTTGGCCATCAAGAAGGAGTCCCTGGAGCCTGGAGTGATGGGCTACGGCTTTACCTCCCTGACCTGCAAGGTATATAATAAGGACCAGGAGGAGGCTAAAAAGGTGTATCGAGGTGTCCCTCTCTTGCTTGAGATGAATCTCGGTTGGTGGAACCCGGTGATTCCGATGTTGGTTCGAAGACGGACATCACAAAGAGGTTCTCTCGACCTTCCTTACATGAGAAGGATCTCTTCGCCTCCAACTCGGAGCTGGAGGATGCCATAGTGGGGGCAATGAAGGGGTGCCGTGGCTCTACCAAGGATGAAGACGACTCTGCCCTAATCCAGGAACCTTGGGTCGTTGAAGGCCTGGTATGTGGGCTACGGGCTTCCGGATACCGGATGCAACTCTTCGTATCTGTAATACGGGAAGGGAACCAACCTTTATTATTTAGAATAGAAAGGAAGTTCTAGACCTTACAAAGAAAAGAGAGTGGAAATGCAACCTTTAAGAGTTGCACTTGGTTCGTCAACCGATAACAGCTTACAGTTTTATGTTTATTTAACCAAAGTCCTATATAAATGCCAAATATTTTGTAGAGCATTGTGACTTGGGAGTTTATTCAGTAATATTTTTTGAAAACACCACTGAATGGAAAAAATCAAATGCCTTATATTCATTATTATCTGCTCTTCAGTATTAAAAGACAAAAAAATTAAAATGTATGACTGCTTCCTATGTATTGTGTTTAGAAACTATTTGTTTTTCTTCAATAAGCATGTAAATATTAAGATTTATACTTCCATGTTTTCCTGCTGTGTAATTTATTGTTAACTTTTTCTGCTGTGTAACTGGTTGTCAACTCCAGAGAGAAAATAATTGTTTATAAATACTCCTAGAGCAATTTATATCGATAATGTTCTAGCAGCTGCAAGTAATATTAATGAAACAAGTCTCTATATTATTAAATTTTTACTAATGAACACAAATGATTAAATTTACTTCTTTGTTAAACTTTTAAATGTAAAAAGATTAGGTAAACACCTACAAAACTATGTATTAGATAAAGAAAACATATTCTCAGAAAACCTTGATATACTTCACACAAAACTCCAGTTTCTGTCCTTGAATATATAAAAGTTCAACACGCTTAAAGTTCAATATTATAGCAATGTTTAGCATTGATCTGAGAACCGCCTAGATTTGTGATGGAAGCTGATGCCATATATTATACACAGAAATATAAAACAATTCACCACCTGTACTCATTTATTATTCAAGACAAACTTACAAAGAATTAGGAAACGCAACATTTAAGGTTTCATGGAGGAGAAGAATGAAGAATTTGAGGGATTTAAAACAATAATTTTCACTTCTGACTCTTAAATAAATTTTTGGGAGATGGTTTAAATTAAATTGACTAACGATAGAAAACTTTTAAAAAGCAAAAAAATTGTTATAAACAGGATCCCAACAACAACTTTAATGTGAACCATCAAATGCTACAACTAACTACATACAACTCTTAACATCAGTGAGCAAAAGTGATTAGAAATCAACGAACAAATCAACTCAATAGATTTTGCATTTTTGGGTTGCGTTCATAGGTGTCTCACTACTGCAGCCGAATTGTCTGGCAAACTCAGGAAAATTCGAAACCGATGCGATCACCCGAATACCCTCCGGTGCGTGGACATCGGCACGCTTGTTAGCGAACGTACTTGGATCGGCATCGCTGCACCAGAACTGTGCGAAACCCAAGAAGTACAACTGTTTGCTAGTAAAATTCATTGTCGGCAAAGTTTCTCCCTTGACTTCCGTACCCGACTCCGACGCCTTCTGCAGCCATCGAAGGTACGCGGCGTAGGCCAACCTCAAAGCTCCGTTGTCCGCAATGTTTTCCATTTGCAGCATATTTCGCGGCAACAGTTCTCCGCCGTAAGAATATCGACTGTACTGGTCGACGAAACATTCCTTGCGTTTGTTGAAAGCAGCGGTTGATTCCGTGTCCCACCAATTTGCTACGTTACCGTTCTTGTCCATATTGCGTCCATTGTCGTCAAAGCCGTGGAGAAGTTCGTGTGCGAGTATCGTACCGAGGGAGCCAAACTTCAGCGCGTTCGGGTACGAATGTTGCCATTGGGTGTCAGGTTGCAAGAACATCTCTGGCACCTTCACTTTGTTCTCTAATAAAACGCTTGTTGGCATAGATGACCGTATTAAGTATTCGCCAGGCTCCACATAGGTGACCGAGGTATTGAGTACCGCGTGCATTCGGCGGGAGTCCAACTCCAGGATGTTCTTCAGGTTACTAATGAAAGCATTTTCACTGATCTGTAGATCCCCAAATTCTTCAGCAAAATTTTCGTTCTCATAAGTGTCCACCTCCAGTTTCATTGCGTGCAGCTTCTCTCTCGCCTTTTGGCGTGTTTCTGGGCTGATCCAGTCCAGCTCGCCCGATTTCAATTCAGCGGCGAAAGCCTTTTTCATCTCGTCCCACATAATCATGATGTCGCGCAATGTGCCGGATGTGTTGTAAGTGCTATAGTGACGGTGGATCATGTTGTCAAGATTCCTGGTGAAGTACTTCTTTGTTTTGGCCAGGCAGAGCGATTCCCTTCCAGCCGAGGCGTCGGGCATGTCGACCCAGAATTCGCCAAGTAGCGAATACATTATGTAATTTGCCACGATTCGCTTGGGTGTATGTTGGATCACCTCCACTAAATTTTTCTGGTAGGAGTCAGGGTACTCGTAGATCGAGCCGGCGAAAGACTTTCCCATCGTAATATTAACCAGCTTCTCTATGTTAAGAGTCGGCGCGTATTTTTTCGTTAGCTCTGCCACTGTTTTCGCCTTGAAATCAAGAGGGCTGAAATAGGACTTTTCGTCAAACATACCGCGTGCCAGCGCCACCTCAAAATTTACCAATTCCGTAGCAGTCGTATTGGCGATGTCTTCATTGATAGCCAGATATTTTCGCAGTTTATTTGCAGTTTCATTTTTATATTGCTGACGGTGTACCTCACCTTCCTTGCTGATATACATGGATCGACCCCCGAGTGGAAAATTTTGAATGTCCACGTAAATGGCTCCGACTGTGTTGTTGAAAAAATCTCGCACGGGTAGAGGTTTCATTATGATGCTCTTGCCGTACTTGTGCGCTATCTGGGCCACTGTTTCCAGCCAGTCGAATTCATCAGCTTTCCACGTGTCACCACTAATTGCTGGCATCTCTCCGAATTCAGAAATGATACGACGAAGCTCCACGCTATAGTCTGCCAACGTGAAGTTCTTAGCGAAGTTGATGCATGACTGATAAAAGTCCTTGACCTTCGTATCAATCTCCGTATCCTCGGGCTTACGGCCTCCATTCAGCATGCGGCTTAACACTTTCTGGTGTTGAATGTCCATGATTTGAAGAAAACCTGTGGTTGTATTGACCTCAGGATCGGCCGGATGCACTTTGGACCAGTTACCGCAGGAGTATTCGTAAAAGTCTACACAAGGATCAACGTCACTTTTCATATAACTGCGCATTTCGGCTACTTTGGACATTCCATTTGGTGCCTCCACAGGAATGCAGAAGGCACTCTGCGAAAAAGCGACAAGGAACGCAAGGATAAATATTCCGGATGTCTTGATATTGCTGTCCATGTTCGGAAAACTGTGCCGAGTCTGAAGTGGTACGATAATTTATACTTCCTTGAGAAATGTGTAGTGCACGGGTTTATATTAGAAACATTTTTCATTTATGGAGAACTGTTATAAGCTTTTCTTAGTAAAAGTTGGGTGATAAGCCATAACTGCGGAAGTTTTATTTGCTTAATTTATTGCTTTATTGACTTAGTAACTATAACAAAGCATTGCGATTATTGCTAGTATGCGTATACCTTACAGTTTACTATAATTATAGTAACATTAAAAACATTTTACTCATTTTAAACTCAAAAACTAATTAAACTTAAAAACGAAATTATTACGAGTTCGTGCCCGTGAGAGGATGTCCTCTAAAACGTGTGCCAGGTGTTTAAACCAAATGTACTAAAATTACTAGAATAAAGAATTTTGTATGCACTGCTAACGTGTGCATACCTTATAGTCCAGATAAGAAACTGGTCCCTGTAATCGTTTATACACAGAAACACTTCGCCGCCGGGGTCTTGTGTTAAGACGTGTAATTCTATAGCTCGTGTTATCATTTTAAATATAATTTAAAATTATTGTTATAATTATATTATAACACGCTGTAATTTAAAACATTTTACTCATTTTAAACTCAAAACTAATTTAACTTAAAAACGAAATTATTACGCCGTGAGGGGATGTCCTCTAAAACGTGTGCGAGATGTTTAAACCAAATTAACTTAAATTGTTTAGTTTTCTGCATTTGTGTGGAAAAAAATTTCGTAAAATCTGTTCAGGGATTGATGATGTCTCTGCATTTGATACTCTTATGAAATTCGAGAACATTGTGTTCAACTGCTCGTGTTATTTGGACACATCTGTTGACTTGTTTTCCTTAATTTCGAGACGTCGGACTTAAGGAAAACATCCCTGGCTTTGCTCTGGCCACTAGTTATGGCAAGAGCCAAGCCAGAGACCGTCAGGAGAAGGGCCCTCGAAATCCGATCCGGCAGCCAAAAGACAAAGGTCGGCAGAGGAGTTGGTTCGGCTGGTGGGGGAAAAAACCAAGATTGGTGCGGGAGACAAGCAAGGCAGTCCTTCTGTGAAATTCTGAAGGAGCAGTTGGTGCTGGCAGTGATCGATCGCAACGATCCTGACGGCACTCTATCCGTCGAACATTGGAAGAAGGTCGAAGTTAATCTGGCTGTAAGCTTTCTTCCCATGATGAGGGAATTTCCAGGTCTGGTACTCGTACCCGCTTTTAGAATTGCTGGTTGGCGTCAGGGCCGTACTAAGCTGATCGCATTTGGGGATCAAAGATCTAATGATATTTACAAGCTCGCGATCAGTAGGGTGGGAGAGGTTGGAGGGCTTAGTGCCTGGAAGCCTTCCTCGTGAGGTTATTTCATATCGGCCTCGGGTCAGAACATGGCTGCTCGTGGATCCGTCGGATCCCGCAGCTGTGTTGGAAATCTTCCAATACAGAAATTCAGATCTGCCTACTTCGAACTGGTAAGTTATTAAACTAGAGGAGCCGAAAGTGGACTTCAGTTCGATGATCTTGGTCATCAAGAAGGTGTCCCTGGAGATTCTGGAGAAGATGGTCTGGGTGATGGGCTACGGCTTTACCTCCGTGACCTTCAAGGTCTATAATAAGGACCAGGAGGAGGCTAAAAAGGTGTATCGAGGTGTCCCTCTCTTGCTTGAGATGAATCTCAGTTGGTGGAACCCGGTGATTCAGATGTTGGTTCGGAGACGGACATCACAAAGAGGTTCTCTCGACCTTCCTTACATGAGAAGGATCTCTTCGTTTCCAATTCGGAGCTGGAGGATGCCATAGTGGGGGCAATGAAGGGGTGCCGTGGCTCTGCATTGATCCAGATTAACCTCCACCACTGAAAAGCAGCATAGGCTGCTCTTATTATTCGTCTCACCAAGGATGAAGACGACTCTGCCCTAATCCAGGAACCTTGGGTCGTTGAAGGCCTGGTATGTGGGCTACGGGCTTCCGGATACACACTTTATTACAGGAGGGGCGAAGATGGGCCCAGATCTCGCATTTTGCTGAAGAATAAATTTAGTTATTTTCTTCTTAACAATTTCAGTGGAGGCGAGGCGAATTTCAATATTACCACTGTATCGGTAGAGGTCAGAGACGGACTTTACTGGTTGGCCTCTATTTATATGGCGTCCGAGGAAGTGGACCCTCCGTCAGCCATCACTAGGAGTCTATTAGAGTCGGTGCAGTGCTGCAAGGCGGGTCTGGTCATGGCTTGTGATACGAATGCCACTATACCATCTGGGGCAGCTCGGACATAAACGAAAGGGGTGAGTAGCTTTTATATTTAATTTTGAATGCAACTCTTCGTATCTGTAATACTAGAAGGGAACCAACCTTTATTATTAAGAATAGAAAGGAAGTTCTAGACCTTACAAAGAAAAGAGAGTGGAAATGCAACCTTTAAGAGTTGCACTTGGATCGTCAACCGATAACAGCTTACAGTTTTATGTTTATTTAACCAAAGCCCTATATAAATGCCAAACATTTTATAGAGCATTGTGCGTTGGGAGTTTATTCAGTAATATTTTTTGAAAACATCACTGAGTGGAAAAAATCAAATGCCTTATATTCATTATTATCTGCTCTTCAGTATTAAAAGACAAAAAAATTAAAATGTATGACTGCTTCCTATGTATTGTGTTTAGAAACTATTTGTTTTTGTTCAATCATCATGTAAATATTAAGATTTATACTTCCATGTTTTCCTGCTGTGTAATTTATTGTTAACTTTTTCTGCTGTGTAACTGGTTGTCAACTCCAGAGAGAAAATAATTGTTTATAAATACTCCTAGAGCAATTTATATCGATAATGTTCTAGCAGCTGCAAGTAATATTAATGAAACAAGTCTCTATATTATTAAATTTTTACTAATGAACTTAAATGATTAAATTTACTTCTTTGTTAAACTTTTAAATGTAAAAAGATTAGATAAACACCTACAAAACTATGTATTAGATAAAGAAAACATATTCTCAGAAAACCTTGATATACTTCACACAAAACTCCAGTTTCTATCCTTGAATATATAAAAGTTCAACACGCTTAAAGTTCAATATTATAGCAATGTTTAGCATTGATCTGAGAACCGCCTAGAAATTTGTGATGGAAGCTGATGCCATATATTATACACAGAAATATAAAACAATTCACCACCTGTACTCATTTATTATTCAAGACAAACTTACAAAGAATTAGGAAACGCAACATTTAAGGTTTCATGGAGGAGAAGAATGAAGAATTTGAGGGATTTAAAACAATAATTTTCACTTCTGACTCTTAAATAAATTTTTGGGAGATGGTTTAAATTAAATTGACTAACGATAGAAAACTTTTAAAAAGCAAAAAAATTGTTATAAACAGGATCCCAACAACAACTTTAATGGGAACCATCTAAAGCTTCAAACTACAACTCTTAACACCAATGAGCAAAACAGGTTAGAAATCAACGAACAAATCAATTCAATAGATTTTGCATTTTTGGGTTGCGTTCATAGGTGTCTCACTACTGCAGCCGAATTGTCTGGCAAACTCAGGAAAATTCGAAACCGATGCCATCACCCGAATACCCTCCGGTGCGTGGACATCGGCACGCTTGTTAGCGAACGTACTTGGATCGGCATCGCTGCACCAGAACTGTGCGAAACCCAAGAAGTACAACTGTTTGCTAGTAAAATTCATTGTCGGCAAAGTTTCTCCCTTGACTTCCGTACCCGACTCCGACGCCTTCTGCAGCCATCGAAGGTACGCGGCGTAGGCCAACCTCAAAGCTCCGTTGTCCGCAATGTTTTCCATTTGCAGCATATTTCGCGGCAACAGTTCTCCGCCGTAAGAATATCGACTGTACTGGTCGACGAAACATTCCTTGCGTTTGTTGAAAGCAGCGGTTGATTCCGTGTCCCACCAATTTGCTACGTTACCGTTCTTGTCCATATTGCGTCCATTGTCGTCAAAGCCGTGGAGAAGTTCGTGTGCGAGTATCGTACCGAGGGAGCCAAACTTCAGCGCGTTCGGGTACGAATGTTGCCATTGGGTGTCAGGTTGCAAGAACATCTCTGGCACCTTCACTTTGTTCTCTAATAAAACGCTTGTTGGCATAGATGACCGTATTAAGTATTCGCCAGGCTCCACATAGGTGACCGAGGTATTGAGTACCGCGTGCATTCGGCGGGAGTCCAACTCCAGGATGTTCTTCAGGTTACTAATGAAAGCATTTTCACTGATCTGTAGATCCCCAAATTCTTCAGCAAAATTTTCGTTCTCATAAGTGTCCACCTCCAGTTTCATTGCGTGCAGCTTCTCTCTCGCCTTTTGGCGTGTTTCTGCGGAGATCCAGTCCAGCTCGACCGATTTCAATTCAGCTGCGAAAGCCTTTTTCAGCTCGTCCCACATAATCATGATATCGTGCAATGTGCCAGATGTGTTGTAAGTGCTATAGTGACGGTGGATCATGTTGTCAAGATTCCTGGTGAAGTACTTCTTTGTTTTGGCCAGGCAGAGCGATTCCCTTCCAGCCGAGGCGTCGGGCATGTCGACCCAGAATTCGCCAAGTAGCGAATACATTATGTAATTTGCCACGATTCGCTTGGGTGTATGTTGGATCACCTCCACTAAATTTTTCTGGTAGGAGTCAGGGTACTCGTAGATCGAGCCGGCGAAAGACTTTCCCATCGTAATATTAACCAGCTTCTCTATGTTAAGAGTCGGCGCGTATTTTTTCGTTAGCGCTGCCACTGTTTTCGCCTTCATATTAAGAGGGTCGACATAGAACTTTTCGTCCATTAGGCCGCGTGCCAGTGCTACCTCAAAATTTACCAATTCCGTAGCAGTAGTATTGGCGACGTCCTCATCGATAGCCAGATATTTTCGCAGTTTATTTGCGGTTTCATTTTTATATTGCTGACGGTCGACCTCACCTTCCTTGCTGATATACATGGATCGACTCCCGAGTGGAAATTCTGGAACGTCCAAGTAAATGACTTTGACCGTGTTGTTGAATATATCTGGCATGGGTACGATTTTCGTTATGATGCTCCTGCCGTACTTGTGCGCTATCTGGGCCACTGTCTCCAGCCAGTCGAATTCATCAGCTTTCCACGTGTCACCACTTATTGCTGGCATCTCTCCGAATTCAGAAATGATACCACGAAGCTCCACGCTATAGTCTGCCAACGTGAAGTTCTTAGCGAAGTTAATGCATGACTGATAAAAGTCCTTGACCTTCGTATCAATCTCCGTATCCTCGGGCTTACGGCCTCCATTCAGCATGCGGCTTAACACTTTCTGGTGTTGAATGTCCATGATTTGAAGAAAACCTGTGGTTGTATTGACCTCAGGATCGGCCGGATGCACTTTGGACCAGTTACCGCAGGAGTATTCGTAAAAGTCTACACAAGGATCAACGTCACTTTTCATATAACTGCGCATCTCGGCTACTTTGGACATTCCATTTGGTGCCTCCACAGGAATGCAGAAGGCACTCTGCGAAAAAGCGACAAGGAACGCAAGGAAAAATATTCGGGATGATGTCTTGATATTGCTGTCCATGCTTGGAGAACTGCGTCAAGTCTGAAGTGGTGGGCTAATTTATACTTTTTTGAGAAATCTATTAGTACAGTACACGGTTTTACATTTGAAACATTTTTGCTTTATCGAGAACTTTAAGAGGCTTTTATTAGTAAAAATGAGGTGATAAGCCTACAACTACAAAAGTTTTATTGGCTTCATTTATGGCGTTATGGAATAACTATTGTAACTGAAACAAAGCATTGCGATTCATGCTTGCATGCGTACACCTTATATTCTAGATAAGTAGCTTGTCCCTGTAATCTTTTATACTGGCCTGATGGAAGGGAACGTGTGTTGTTTGTTTTTTATTGATTCGACCGATAGCAACATCGCTTAATAATCATAAATTTACGTTGCAAGCGAAACAAATGATAAATTTAAAAAAAAGTTAAAAGATAAGAAATCACACGACAATTCGAAATTAGTGGCGAAGGGTAGAGTAATCTATCCGGTAAATTCTATTAGAACCATTTAAATATATTGGCTGAATTTCTTGCACTTTTCCATACTTTTAGGAAGTTTTTGATTTTCGTAACTTACTACAAGCAAATTGATTGGGAATCACATACTTTTAGGCGACATTGAGCTTTTCTAATTTTAATCCAGAACTTTGAAGAAAGAGTTTTTCATAGTTCCGAAGAAGTTTCTGTTTCGAATTAACCTTAGTAACAAATCGATGTCGGTAAACTAAATAACGAATGAATGTTAAAACGGGCTTCTGTAGTTGTTGTGAGATTTGCTTGTCGAATTTTGCAACAATTTTTCTGTGTGTAGAAATCACATCGCGCCTGTGATTCGCAAAAATGTCGTTCCCAGTGATCATAACGCTGTTATATAAAAGTGATTTTAGAGAACTTGTCAATTTTATGACGGGTAGATAAAGCTAAGTTTTACCGCTAATAGTGCTTTGTTAGAGAATTAAATGTAAATAACAACAATTTATATTTGATTTACAGAATTCGTAATTTGAGTTTTAAAATAACTCCGACGATCATCCGGCATTATGCCAGCTTTTACAAAAATTCAATAGCAATTCTTACCAAAACTAAGAATATCCCATAAATGGTGAATTTCCCACGAAACTGGCAACACTGACCAATACACACACACTTGTTCTCCTCCTGATTAACGAGTGCTTGTCGTTAACAATGCGAGTGAAAGAATAATATAAAAAAGGACGATTTACTTTGTTCATATTTATTTTTTTCAAGTCAGTTCAGTTAACGCATTCAGAATTGGAAAAGAAAACTAAAGCCACAGTTTGAATCAAAGGAAATGCAATTAAGTAAAAAGAATCGTTCACGTTTCCGTCATATTTATTGTAATTTCATTTAATTAAATAATTCTCCAACTCTCAGTTTGTTGGAAAAAAAGAAACATAAAACAGCCGAAATTTTGTTTCATATCTCTTTTATTTCATTACGAATTCATATCTGTTTCATTCCTTAGAATGAAATATAACGGCAAAAAACAAGATGAACACACACAATACCGTATTTTACGCTGCCATTTCCGCCGGAAATGGATTTCTGAGAAATACAACTGAAAAACTTCAACCAGCGGAAATTATTATACAATTGTTGCTGATGTTGATAGAGTTTGTTGTTGTTGTAAATAGCAAGAAACAACAACAATAACAAGGACCATCTACTTGCAATAGTTAGTGCAAAATAATGCTGACGGAAGCGGAAAGAGACGCACGCCAATGCAGTCATATTTGTTCACACAAACCGCGTATACAAGTCGAGTAGTTATTCTTCTTCTTCTCTTCTACGGTGCTAAAACCGTTGTACACCAACACGTTAACAGCCAGACAGCAACAATAATAACAGCAGTTGCTGCCAACACGTTTAAGAAATCACTACACGTCTTTTAATCAGTGTTACGTGCTTACGTTACGGAGCAATCGGAGAGATAGACGTGTGCGCAAATAAACGCCATCAATCGCTGTGCCAAAACATTGGCGATTGTGTAAATTCTAACTAAATCCTTGCTACGATTATTCATTGATGGACACCATTTGCAGAAACACCAGAAAGAGGTTTGGCTTCACGGATTCTGATTGCTTTTTGTTTCTTGCAAATTTTTATCCTCTTTAATGACAGCCTTTCATTACCCTTACTGAGATATTATATTTTAAAAATACCCCACCCTAGGGCAGGCTAGTATAGCCCTATCCTACCCCACCCAACCCTGCCCTATCCTACGCTGACCTTCCCTACGCTATCCTACCCTACTCTACCTTGCCCTACCCTACTCCGACCTACCCTACCCTGCCCTATTCTACCCTAACCTAATCTACTCCAACCTACTTAAAAACCCGACTCTGCTCTATCCTACCTTCCTACCATACCCTACACTTCCCTACCCTACAATATAATTGCATTGATTTCAATTCGTAAACATTCGAAATGTAATCGCTCTATGGAAACATTATCTCACTTGTGGGTGTACAAGTATATGTTTGCACGTGTAAATTCAACTTTATATACGCGTATTCGTGCAAAATCCAAAATAATATGTAAGCACTGCATTCAGCGCTAGTTTTAGCGCATTTTGAATGGCATAAAGTGCAATTTTATGCCTTTGTCACATATACGTGCACAACTACAAATGCAATTCGTACACACCCTCACAGGCTGTATGATACCGCCATCCACAAAATCGAATTTTTTGCTCACTTTAACTACAGCATACTTTTTGTCGTTGTGTTGATGTTCGTTTTTTGGATATCTGTGATATTTCTTTAGTTTGTAGTTGTTGTGTTGATTATAATGCTGTGGGTGTTGTACTTGTAGTTGTTGTTGCGGTTGTTTTGTTATTGTACTGTCCAATTGCAGTGCTTTCCCATTTAGACCCAAACTGCCTGAATTTAAGGATCACCGATATGAAATGGCGGAGATTTAAAGAGACGGATTAATTGCGTGTAACTGTGAAATGTGTCTGTGCGAAAGGAAGAGGGGGAGGAGGTGGTTTTGTGAAAATTTTTGCCAGATAATCGCTTAAAAAATTGATTAGTATAGTGTAAAAATTAGAAAAAGTAAAATATAAAATACTGTATAGCAAATAATTTGGCTCTTTATACTTTGGTACCTATTTAGAACTAAAATGGACCAGAACTGGACTCAAACTAAAATCAACCAGAAGTGTCCTCTATTTTGCACAAAATTTCGTGCAATTTTTTATAATTCTCTACTCTTCTCTTCTAAAATATATAGAATTCTGTAGTATAAGGACTGCAAAAATTTGTTTGGAAGTGTTAACATTATGTTTGAGTGTAGGTAAATTTTATTGGATTGGTTTCCGGAAGGTTATCTGGGAAAAATTTACTCAAATAAAGTTGTAAATTAAATAAATATATTTTCGCATTTCAGGAAGATCTAAATAAATCTCTGTGGCGCTAGTTATGAGCCAGCCGGTCGACGACGAACACGCACACAATCCTTACTCGATTTATCCTTAAAATCCTTAAATGACAATCCAATTAAAGCGCTGCCATGTAATCCCAGCATGGATACGAGGCAAACAGGAGCGGCGGCGACAACAACAACAACAACAACAACAACGCCACCTCCACCACCACCACCAACATACTTCGACAACAAAATTGTGTGCAGCAACAAATTTGCACCGACGAGCAACCGAACTGATTGTGTTTGAATTTAAAACCCACATCGCAGCAACATCGGTAGCCACAGGGCGGCATTTAAGCCATTTTCACATGTTTGACACGTAAATCGCAAAACACTCCGACCAAGGGACCGGCTGCCGGGTAGCCCTCCTACCGCTCTGCCAAACCGACCACTTGAGCTGCGCACATGCAATGGATGTCGTCTGTCCGACGGCTGGACTGGACGAATGGGATGCCCCAGAATGGCTGCGTGCGGTATTCCATTGAGATGCAAATCAAACACACTCACCCACTCATGAAGCAGCAGATGACACGGGCAGTTGGTGGAAAAAAGTTAGTAGAGTTCTTTACATCAACAAAAACCGAAAATAGCTCTTATAAAGCGCTTATAAAGCTCTTAGAAGCTCTTAAAGCCTCTAAAATTCGTTACAAGAACATGCAACATAAAAATGCAATTGCTATTGGAATTGGAATTGGAATTGCGTCCATTTTAGTTTGGATGTGATTACACATTTGTGTCTATAGATTCTGAGACAAAAATCCTTAGAAAAATATAATATAAGGCTTCCTTACTAACCAAGCCATACGAACCAAACCTGTTCCTGGAATTCTGATTTCCTGTCGCTTACCTACCTATCAGCATTCGATCGTAGTCGCACGACTACCGTGCTTGTCCTGCAAAATCCTTGCCTTCCTCGCTGCCCCGCTCACACTCTTCCCTGTGTTTCCTTGCTTTCCGTGCTGCACGTACACTGGTGATGTGTAATTGATTATATCAGCCATGTTAATTCTTGATTAAATATGCAAATCGACACAAATTTTCATTTGCACATCCTGCATATCTCACCGCCTCTTCCCTCGCCCCTTCAGTTGACCGGCCAGCTGCATATCTGAGCAAGTCGAGCGCCACACCAGAGATACGCTTGCCATGCAACATAATTGTCAATGCGGAAATTTGCTGCTCTGACAGTTATTATGTCAGCGTATTATGCTGCCTTAATTTATGCAGTTGTTCCGATATCCTTCCTTGTCCTTCCCTAGCAGTCAAATGCAATTTTATGTCCTCAAGGTGTTTCGTTTCGTTCCACTGCTGCAGCAACAAGATTACGAAACTGAAATGATTGATGGAATTATTGGCCAATCAGCCAATCGGGATGTGACTTCACGATTATCGCAAATCGGATTAAGTGAAAATTTCTCGCATTTGAAATTTGGAAAATTCAACTTGAAGTGTTACATTTAAATTTACTTCGCCTTCTGATTCGTATTTAGTTTTCTCGAGTATCCTCACTGGAATTCCTACTTCTCTCTTCTTCTCCGGAAGCTTACTTTACAGGAAAAAATTTGTTTAGTTGCAAATTTCATATTTCAGAGCTTTAAAATTGTTGAATGCCTTTACTAAAAGGCAGAGAACTTTATTATCTTATCCTCTTCCCTTGCCTTCCCACGATCTGACGATATACAATATTTTTGCACAACTTCGGCAAACACAGGACACACTTTGAGCTTCTCTAAATTTGAATTGATTGGCTTCCGTTTTCACTGTCTGCCCTTCCTCGCAGTTCCATCCCTCTCGCACGCCTCGCCACGCAGCTCCTTCAATCAGTAACCAATCCGCCATATTTGCCGCCACCGCCACAGAGCAAACACCGTCTGACACGATGCTAACGAGCACCCAAATTTAAATATATCGAACTCGTAAAGCAAAAAGGATTTAAAAGCGTCTGCGACAAACTAAAACTAGAAGTCTGCAGCATGCAGCGTGCCATCCTGCAGCCAGCTGGCAAAGTGTTTGCAAATAAACGCAAAATAGCTTTTTCTCAACTATCATTTCTTTTATCTTTGGTGAAAAGCGAAGCGAAAAGTACAGCAAAGGGTTGCCATTGCAGTGTTTATTGCATTCAATTGACTTGACGGCATGATGAAAACTACTTTATTCAAAGTTTCTTCCGCATGTTTGCAGGAAGTTTTAATGGATGTGAAGAAGTGAGAATGCGGATGTGAAGACTGTGCACACCCTGTACGTGTCCTGAGGAGAGTGTTTATGCAGAAATGTTCAAAATTTCCACCATAAACAGCTACATCAACATCATTATACAGTAAACACCAACTAACGTCATTTCACTGTTGGTCATCAACTCTAGTTTCTTCGTCATTGACTTTGTCTTGAGATTTATAAGCACCATTATCAACGTTATCTTGGCTTTATCATCTTTGTTGATATCCATCATCACTTCGATGTTATTTTAGAACTTGTTACCATGTGTAGCACCCTCATCTACTGCCTCGTCAACTTCACCATCGTCTGCATTGACCTCTTCATCGCTCTGATCATCCTGATTACCTTCGCCTTCCACATCATCATCTGTCACTCCTCATCTCTTCTTTCATCTCCATGGTATTCAGTTTCTCCACTTCATACTCTCTACTCTCGGCATCTTCATCAATTTCAACTTCTTCACATCATCGCCATTCACGCCATCGTCGTCATCGTCGCCATCCTCCTCATTCCCCCCATCTGCATCATCAACCCCATCCACGTTTTCAACATCGTCTTCAAAGTTATCAGCGCCATCATTTCGAAACCTTAGTAAATAATTTGAAAACCCAACATTGACGTCAGTCTATCAGTTTCGAGTACTATCAACATCTATAACCTCGTGTGCGTAGATGTGTGCGTTTGTGTATCTGTGTTTATATCGATATCCTGACAAGTGTCTGCTCTACTCGCAGATTGCAACGTTTTCTTCCAAAATATTGACTAAACTCAGTGTAGAGTTTGGAGTTTTAGTAACATCCTTTTGCCATTTGGTAAATCACACTTTGTTGTTGTTACTGTTGTTGTTGCTGCTACTGTTGTTATTGTTGTTGTTTCTCCTCTTGTTTTCTTTGGTTTTGTTTATTTTACAGTATCACAAGTACTTTTCAAGTATCTTATTTGCGCTCAACTGTACTTTTCTCAATAGCGGCTTGAAGTGTTACCCCAAAAACAACAACAGAAGCAATAACAACAAGATAAGAACTATGGAACAAGCAAAACGAACTGTAGCAAAAACAACAACAAGACTGGGAATTGTAATGTACGAGTATTTAGGGTTGCCACAGACTAAAAAAAGTCCTTATCTGCGTTCGTACCATTTACTCGTATTTTCTCTGAATCGTTCTTCTAAAATAAATATAAACAATTTTCTTTTTTAAGTAAACTTTTAATTTAGAAATTATTTTTCATAGAATCAAATTCGTGGAAGCTCATCTTCTCTCCCTTCAAATTAACATTGTTGATTTGGATTTAATAGCTTTCGAAAGAATAAAATAACAAATTAGCTGTAATTTTTGATTCTGAAGTAGTGAATTTATCTTCCACATTCAACAAAATTTTAATCAATTAACTTTTATCTACCTAAAATGCAGCAATTAATTAATATTTAATTGAGACCAAAAATACATGATTAAAATTTATTGCAATCTCAATGAAGGGGAAAAATTGCTGTGTTTGATAAATTGATACGTTTATTTGATGTGCAAACTACACAAATAGTTAATGCAAATTAAAGAAAATAAGTTGTGGCAACACTGCTGCATGGCAACTCTGTTTGGTGTATTTAGCGGCCGCGCCGGCTGATTTTCTATTATTGAATAAAATTTGTGTGAAAAACGACTTCTGAACGCCTGTTGTTGCTGTTGTTGCTGTAGTAGCAATAGTTGTAGTTGTAGTAGTAGTAGCGCTAGTAGCAGGTGTTGTTGTTGTAGTTGTTGTTGTCGCCGTTGGTTGTAAATTAAGATTGCTGATTTCGTAGTGGTTGTTGTTGTTGCTTGAGCTGCCCTTTTGAGACTGTTATTATTATTGTTGTTTTTACTGTTGTTGCTATCGTTGTTTCGTTGACGCTGCTGTTGTTGTTGTTCTGGTGTTTTCTTTAGATATTTAATTTCCTCTGGTTCTTTATATTTTTATCTACATTCTTCCAGCAGCGTTGCCAGAACATCCAACATTTTCGCTTCTAGTCTGAGAGCGAATAGAATATGAAACTATTTTCAACTGTAATCTGGCAACACTACCTCCAACAACGCTACTCCATCTGTTCTTCGTCTGATCGTTCGCATCACCATCCGCCGCCGTCGCTCTGGCCAACAACAAATGCGTCTACAAAAATTTTCGCTGATTACGCGAAAATTAATTAAAATATTCCGGCAGAGCATAACTGAATATTAATTGAACGCAATCAATTTATTGCAGTCAAATGAAATGGAATCTACAAAATGGACAGATAGGTGTGATGTTGGTGGAGCTCAGCTGCCCCTTCCACACGCACACCCCTCCACACCCACAACGTGCAACGCCAACGCAGGCATTTTCTACACCACACGCGCTTCAAATGGATTGAACGATTGAGTGAAGGCAGACAGAGAGACAGACAGACAGACAAGGACTCCATAAAGTTTCACGCCTTCCTTTTTTTTAACTGAAGCTCTGTGTTTTAATTGTTTGAAGTTGAAATTTAATCAACTAAGTGAAAAAGTAAAAATATTTCAATGTCTTAGAAGAGCTTGGAAAAATTTGCACAGGTTGCTGGAAGTTATAGATGAGTTTGTTTTAGGAACAGAGAGAGAAAGAGGAGAATATTAAATTTTATTGATTTTAAGCAATGACTGACAAGAGGAGAAGACGTGAAAAAGGCTGGTAAAATAATTAGAGAAGGTTATGGAATAGAAAAAGATCTCTTTGTGCGATTTCATTCTTAATATTGCTATTTTTCCTCTTTAATTTGTTCCCTTTTAACTCAATATATTGAAAGATGCTCGCTTTTGAGAGACTTTCAGCTTAATAAACGTCAGAGTGGCAAAAACTCTTCCTCTCTTAACCTTCTCTAGTGTTGCCATATCGCTTGCAATATTTTTTGCAGCCATCAAGGAAAGTTCAGTAAACAACGCGCTGTTCAAAATCACTTCCGATAAAAGTTAATTTCAGTTTTAGCTTTAAGTTTGGCAACCACATTCCGCCCACTCACCCACCACCAACACATACTCTCTAACTCTCACTCTCCCTTTTTTCCCAACTTCCTCCCACTTCTGCACTTCTCTTCGTTCAGCACCATCTCACTCTGCGTTCTCAATCTATCTGCTTTCCTTACTTACTCTCTCTCTCTCTCCCTCTCTCAAGTGTCAGCCCGCATGAACGTCGTTCAAGTTTCGACTTAAGAGTCATTGAGTCAACTGGCTACGTGAGCGTCCGAGTGCCGCCATCACCTTGCATTTTCCGCGCACGATTGCAACGAATACCCACCATGTATCAGGATTTGTGTCAGCCGCTGCAAGTAAGCCGACGTACAGCCGCCGCCGCTGCCCTGGTCAGCAACGAGAAATGCTAGTCGGCAGTGCAAAAGAAAGGCCGACATATCACTACCAAGGAGGACGCAGCAAACTAAATCATTCGAATAAAAAAACAACAACAGCAGCAAAGTGCAAGAGCGTATACAGATTTTTTTTCTACAAGGGGAGAAAATTGATTTCTTCTTCATAAAACGAAAGAGCTTTGAATTGAATACGAAGCAAATTTCCTTCAATTTTTAGTCAGGGGCATCTGCCTCCTGCAGTCCTTCCCCCTCTTCATACGCCAGTGGCAACACGCTTAAGTACGAGGACAAGAAATCCTACTGGCATTCCATGGAATTGTTTAGTTTTTAGGTCGCTTTTTTCTTTGAAGCTTTTTATTTAGATACTTTTTCATGCTTTCATTTAAGTTTTCTTTATATGCTTGCGCAATCATGCTAGAAAAGCACGAAATTCTACTACTTTCCTGATACTTTTTTCTTTTGCGAAGTTCTTATTGAAGTAGAAGAAGTTGCAAACGCTACAACAACAACACCATCAACAGCAACAAAAAGCAGAACCTCTTCGCAGACATCGTCTAATCAGTGCGCGAAAAGCCAGTTCGAGTTCTACGCTTTGTAGAAAAGTTTTTACGTGTTGTGGGTGGTCGCCGATAGGCTGCTGCCTTCCATTCTTCCTCGCTTAGTTTTTCCCTCTATTTTCTTACTCTTTCCCGCTTTCGATAGCTGCTTCTCATGTCCATTTCTGTCCATTTTATCGCAAGCTGCACATACGGGAATGTTGTGTAATAAGTTTTCTGTTTCCTTTCTGTTATTTGAAAAGGACTTTCTTACTTTTTTCTTAATCTTCTTCGGACTTTTGGGACCGAGTTGCTCCTTCCATTCATATCTTGAACGAACTTCGTGTTTTTTTGAGCTTGTATTACAATTTTTTATGTATAACGTAAATTTTGATTTATTTTTGTAGTTTATTTTTTAATTAAATTAGGGGAAAATTTTGCAAATGTTCTTGATTGATGTTGCGAAGCAATTTTATAAGTAGTAAAAACTTGTTTTTAGTCAATACAGCGAAAATAAATTGAAAATATTGTAACAGCTTGAAACTCGATTTTAAATCTTCTAAATTCATTTAAATAATCCTCAAATTGCATCCGGCTCAAGCTCTACTTCATTTCTGGCCTCAGCAGTATTTAATGAAAATTAATTAGCAAAAAATTTACATTTTTAATTTGCCAATTTAATTTACCGCCGTAAAAGAGAAAATAAAAAAGACCGAAAAACAGCAGCCATACAAACCAAAAGCTGCTGAAATAAGATCAGAAAAAACATCCTTGCAAGCCAGCTAAAATTGAATTCCATATGGAATCCAGCACCACCACCATCTGCGACGATATAATCGTCGTCGTCCTCGTAGATGATAAACTTTTTGTGCCGCGGAAGCCACTTTTTCGCCATTTTCATGGTTTTTTCGCTTTTTTAATTTATTTTTACCTCCTCTTCATGAATGAAGAGAAATCCTACATGTGGTGTTGGTCACCGCGCAGGTGTTGGTTGGTCACCCCCTGTGTCCGGGTAGCTCTGGTGGGTGACACGGGTGACACTCCACTTTGTGGTCTTTTAAGTGGGATTCTGTATTTTTTCCTCTTAATTTAAGCTGAGTTATGAATATTTTTGGATGTCTGTGAAATGTAAAAATTGTCTACTACTTTTTTCTCGGTTACTTCCAGTTAAATCGTTGGTTTTCTTCTTTTGTTTCACTTTTATAAACTAATTTTCATCTAAATCCGCCTTATTTAGCGATGATTTCAAAAGAAAAAAGTACACGAGTTGCACTTACAGTGGTGGCGATAAAATAATGCGAGTTAGAAAAATTAAAACTTAATAATTAACAGAAAACCTAAATCCAACCAAATAATTTTTTCGCCACCACTGACGACTCAATTTAAAACACCTGCCATCGATAACTTAACACCAAACGACCCACATTACTGATGCATATTTTCGGGGTATCATTTATTTTTTCACAACTCTATTCTCGGAAAAAAACACTTAAAATGAATACAAAATTTCACGAATTAATATAAAGCTGACCACAAATCCTGTATGAGGGAAACCAAACCAAACCAAGCCAAACCAAGCCACACCAAGTCGAATCAGACCAAAATGTGAAAGAAATTAAGCTGCTGGAAGCTGCAACAACAGCTCCAACAGTGCCACAGAATAGGGAAAATAATTGAAACATGAAACTGAGGGCCGCACAAATACGCCAAAAGTAATTTAATTTGAAGCCACTCGTAGAGAAACTCATTTCATGGGTCAAAAGTTGCAATCCACACGGTGCAAGAGGCAGAACAAAGGGAGGGAGGAGAAGTGGGAGGGGCGGGAGTGGTGATGAGGAAGACCAGTCACAGGCGGAGGGAATGGAAAAGAGATCATGGGATTTTTGGTCAAGCAGAAACAGTCGAATGGATAGATATACGGATACACCAACAAAGAGAGAGAGAGACAAATGGAGGGACAGATGGCAGACGGACAGACAATCAGCGGGACAGACACCCGTACAGATAGCCGTACAGACAGCCGAAAAGAACAGAACAGAAAGCTGGACAGATAGCCGCAGTGATACTGAGACAGATGTACGCATACACATGTTGGTGTGAAAACAAAAGCTGAATATGGGGCGCAAAGCTGACCCAAAGTTTCAATCTTCTCGTTCATCTCCTTTGTTTTCATTTCGGTTCGCCTTTTGCACTCTTTTCTAGATTACAAACGACGAAATGAAAAAACGTTGCGCATCCTTTCTCGGTCGTACGCACTGAAATTAATTCCCAAAAAGGTAGCGCAAAACAACGGGCTGGCAACTCTAGGATTGCAGAGACTTTGCAACATAATACTTAAAAAACAATTTTCAACATTATTATTACTGCTGATGTTGCTTCATTCTTCGTGCCGCTGCTGGTGACTGCAGTCCTGCGAAAGGGCTTCCGATTTAGAGTTGACAAATGTCTACTTTTAATAATTGTCAATTGTGTGAGTTTTTTCTTTTGTTTTTGGTTTATTTTTGAATGTCGCAAATGATGCCGAAGGAAACCCTTTTCGAAATGAACAAACTCAAGGGCGGTGAGAAGGAATAGAAAGGATTTTCCTGGCTAACGATTTTCTGAATTCATTTATACGATTATAAAAACTTTAAGTGAAACTTTTTCGGATTTTAAGCCGACTAAATTACAGGGAAACCGGAAAAACTCAGTTTTTCGGCCTTACCTCGGAGTTCTTTCCGAGAAAAGCCGCTCTGAAGTTGAAGAAATTGAAATATTAGAAATGTTTCAATTAATAAATTATTTAAATTATGCGTTTTCTTCTCCCTTCTTCGTTTAGAAGAACACGAATTGTTTCCTTCTCATTCTTTTAACCTTTAAATAAAAAAAAATTCAGAAAACAAGTTGCAACAATTGAATATCTCAGCGAAAATTAAATAAAAATAACATTTCGTATTTCCCTGAGAAAAATTAAGAAATTAACAATAATTCCATGTTAAAAAGAATTCTCAGAATTATATTCGATATTTTTTGGAAAACCAAAGTCTTTGGAAAACCAAAAAAGTCACTTGTAGCAAAAACTTTGTTGCAACCGAAGTTGCAACCGGTTTGGTTTCGTGCACCTTCAAAAACTGATGTTCGTGATTTTCTGTGCAGTTAAATTTTCCATTGATTTCGCCAGCGCCAAAAAATACAACAACAACAACAAGAACCACAGTAAACTCCTTTCCCAGGAATAACAACATCTTAAATGTTGCCAGCACATTTGTTGAGTTTTAATGTTGCAACATCATTGAAATCGATTGCATTCATGCAACTGAAGGCGAAACAAACAGCAGCAGCAGCAGCATTGGCGGCAACAACAACAAAACAACTATTACAACAACAACAACAACAACGCCAGCAACAACAACAACAAACGCGGGACGAATTTAACTTGCACGCTAGAAATGTTGAAATCAACACCAACAACTGTCACGCATGCGCTGCAGCGATCGGTTAACCAAGCAGATTGCCAACACACTGGACTACCGAGACTCGCTACTTGTTGCCGGCTGCCAGCTTCTTGCTGCTGACTGACTGATCCACTGCCTGAGATTTCCATTTCTGCTCAACCGGCTGCAACATGTTTGGCAAAATATTGCAACACTTGTAATTTTTCGTTTAAACGAGGAGTGGAGGGGGGGACTGAAAAATTATCGCTCTGGCATACGTTGTTGTACTCTTGTTTTGCTTTGTTTTCTGTTTTCTGTTTTTGATTTTCAATTTTCCGTTCAGTTCGCTTCCCTCGCTATTTAATAACTTTTACAAGCAGTGAGATTCGGTTACGCATGCGCCACCGCAAGTGGCAAAATTCAGTTGCTCGTCGACATTCGAATGACAAAGTTTTGAAGAGTTTTTTCCGTAAAAAAAAAAAAGAAAAAACAGGACTGAAAGATAAATAAAAATGGAAAAAATTCTATCCTTGCTTTACTTGTTTTTCGGATGGTCCTTCTTCACGCTAGTCAAGTGCGAGAATAAATTTTTAACAGATTCGCGTAAGTCGCGTTTTTCCCCAAAAGTAAAGAAAATTGAAAATACTTAAGAGTGAAAAACTTGAGAGTTTAAAAATTTGCAGCAGTAAATGAGATATTAAAAATTATTCCATAAATTTTAGTCTTTAAAAGTTAAAGTTAAAAGTTAAAGATAATGAGAGTTTTAAAGTTTTCTCTTTTCTTTTAAAAAAACCCAATGCAACGTACAACTAAAACGCGATTCTACACTCTTCCACAGCAGATTACATCAAGGAATGTAAAATCGCGGATGAGAACTTCGTCAACTGCTCGACGCAGAGCATTCAGCAGCTCTTCGACAAACTCAGCTTTGGTGGGTAGCGGCAGAGTTGGCAGCGGTTTCGTGCGCCAACAACCAGTACAAGAAAATCAACGCCGTTATTTCAGGTATACCGGGCTTGGACACCATCAAGAGCTTCGATCCGTTCTTCCTGAATCGCATCAAGATTACGCAAGGCAACAGCAACGCGATCAACCTCAAAGTCGAGCTCTCGAATGTGAAAATCATGGGTTTCGGCCACACGAACGTGTTGGAGAGCGTGTAAGTTAGTGCGTGCGTGTGTGTGTGTGTGTTGCGGTGTGAATGTCTTCTTCTTCTTCTTCTTCTTCTTCTTCCGATCCTTCAATATTCCAATCAATTTCAGTGTCTACCCGCAGGACTACAGCTGGAAGACGACCTTCATGCTGCCCGTGATGAAGTTGCAGGGCGATTACAGTCTACATGGACGCATTCTGTTGATACCGTTGAATGGGCATGGCAAAGTTTTCCTGGATGCAGGTGCGTAATTGTTGTGTTACGTTCTGTTACGTTACGTTACTTTACGTTACGTTGTGGTACGTTACGTTGGAGTGCGTTACGTGACGTTACGTTATATAATGACATGTTAATGTATAAAATTTTCTTTTATAATTTCTAATTATTCTCTCTTTCATTGAAGCCAACATGACGGTCGTAATGCACACAAAGACTCGTCTTTACGAAAAGGGCGGCTTTACGTTCTACAACGTGACGGATGTTCGTGTGGACTTCAAGTTGGACGGCTTGAAGTCTCATTTCTCCAACCTCTTCAATGGCAACAAGCAGCTAGGTTGGCAAATTATATGACTTTAGGCACCCTGTTTCTGATTTTATATACTGACTTCACACACTAACGCCTCAATTTTTCAGAGGACAGCACTAATAAATTCTTCAACGACAACTGGCGCATGTTGTCTGATGCACTTTACACGGTTATCACGCAAACCATCGAGGACATTTTGTTGGATGTCCTTAAGAAGATCTTTCACTTCATACCCGCAAATTTCTTCGTCAGCGACATACCAACGCCACATCAACTCTACGGGAAGAAAACCACAAAATAGTCTTGCGAGGATGCGGGGAAGGATTGCAGTAATTGGATGCAGCCAATTTTGAGAAACACAAGATGCGATTGTAGCAGCTGAAACGTAGGCTGCAGGATGTTGCTACAAATATTTAAGTTCTTGTTGACTCAGCAATTCAGTTCAAAATTATATTTAAGTTTTGAAATTTAAGAAATAAATACAAATCAATTTTCCAATTGATCACACTAATTTTGTGTGAGAATTTAAACAAAGCATTCTATTATTAATAAATGTTAAAATTAAAAATTGCTTTAAAAACTTCTATAGAAGTAAAAAATTGATATCACGAGTCGCCCTGTGCTCGTTGCTTTCAGTGAACTTATTAATTGCTACCGTTTAATGGGATTAAAAATTCATTGCCTACATTTAGGCTGCGCATATTTTCAGTGCACGTAAAAAGTTTCTTGTTAAAATTTTATAGCGAATTGGCAACTCTTGAATGCTGCATGTCGAAATTTATTTTATAATTAATGAAAACGTTTAATGTAAAAAATTCATTGCCAAATTCGTATTAACATCTTTATGTTCGACTGCAATGACCACAATGGCCGTTACTGCTGTTGTTGTAAACTGTTGTTGTTTTATGAGCAACTTTTGCGGTTATCGAAGCATGAAAGGTAACGGTAGTTAGAATTACATAGCAATTAAAATGTCAAGCGCTGCAAAAATTATTATCTTTTTAATATTATTAAATTGGCTGCAGTAGCAAAAGTTCATTGACGTCATAAACAAATACAATAAAAGTAATTGATGGCAACTCCGCCAAAAACATGGAAAAAATTTTACTCTCAAAAAATCCATAGCAACTGATTTAGGGAGGTAAAATGGAAAAGCGGGTGAGTTAAAAAATGAACTTAAAACTGCATTAGTAAGCATTAAAAGCGAACAGAGCAGGGAGATCCTGAAAATCCCTTGAAAACCCTCACTAAATTTACAATCCCTTCAAATTCGCGATGTCGTAATTTGAAAAAAAAACCAAACTACTCGTAATATCAACCAAAATTTGGAGTCTAGCGGTTTCCAATATTCTGGTATCGCGAGAGCGCAAAACCCTAAATTCCGTCCCACCTTAATTCAGACTACACATTTTTCCTTCCGCTTGTTTGCTGCGGTTTAGTTTAATTTTAAATTCGCTCCCGTTAAATTGCGGCTGCTTTTTTCGGTCCATTAACGGCCAACGAGCCGGCGATCAATTTAGCCGGCTGATCCACCTATAAAAGTGGTCTGCAACGAGTACGAATGCATCTGCATCTGCATCTACATGCACGCATGCATGCACACACACACACACACACACACACACACACACACACCAGCACCTCTGCAACAACAGCAGCGACAGCAAAACGGCGGAAACAACAGTTTGGTCGGCGTTGCCAACCGAAACCTATTAAAACTCATGCACGCAGACTTTAACCACAAATACAATGACGTCAAGTGCTAAATTAATTGGATCTGTCAATGTATTTGTTGGCCATTGTAATGTCGCTCATTGTGTTTGTTGTTGTTGTTGTTGTGGTTGTTGTTGTCTCTTGTGTATCTTGTTGCAGTGGGCTGAATTTGTTGTTGTTATATTTTAAAATTGTTATAAATGCGGCAATTAATTCGTTTATATTAAGCAATTAATTGGGTGGGGTTAAACTAAAAATTTGGACGTGAGAACTGGTTGTCCGGTTTTACTTGTGTAATACAGACACCGGAAAAAAATCTCCGCAGAAAGTGAATTTATGAAAAGTCGACGGGTTCGAAAAGACGTTAGATAACATTAAAATCAAACGTCAATCAAACCAATTTTAAAACACGAGGAATGAGAAATAAAACTTTTTACAAATTTACATAACTTTTAAATATATAAAGTTTTTTCCTACTTCATCTTCTGAATTTTATAAAAAATAGTTTTAATTACTTACTTATTTTTTCGTAACCAATTCTTTTTCACTCTACTCATCACTCGCTTAGATGTCATGCGCACTCGTTGCTCTTGAACCAATCCGTACTCGTTACTCGTTATAATTATTTAATGTACTCACTACTCGTCTAAGTATCCTGGCAAACTCGTTACTAGCTAAAGTGCTTTCAATTTTCAGTTGAGGAAAAGAGAGCAAAATTAGATTGATAATGTGACTTCCAAATATTCCTACTTTATTTTAATCCATTTGTTTTACCTACTCAACATCTTGTAAATACCTAAAACAAAGAGAAACATCAAACTAAAATAAATTTAAAGTTAAGAACAACAAACGAGTGTACAAGGAAACTTACAACATTAAAAGCAAACACTTAAGTTATGTAAATTTATGTGAAAACTAAAAAACAAATAAAACTAAAGTAAAATGAAAGTAAAACTAAGAACTTTTTTCTCTGAGGAATAAAACAACAACAAATACTTCAAACTGCAGCGCAGTGCAAGCAAAAGACGAGTACAAAAGTGGAAAACGGCAACTTTGGACTCAAAATACAACCAATATTTTCATCCACTCACAACAAAACTTCCCCCTCGCCCTACCCTCTCCCTGCTAGTCACCACTGGCGAGAAGGATATCCGGTGCAGTTGAAAAAATCACGCTTTCCAAGCTGCATAAAAATGAGGGAGCAGCTGCGAAACAATGGATGTCCCTGCGTTGATTTCACGACGCTGAGTTGCTGGCGGTGCGGATGCAGCCGAAAAACTTTGCCAAGGCCTATTAGAACGGGCCAACACAAAAGCAATTACGGTCAGAGACCAAAGAGTTCTGGCAGCAGATTAAAAGGCAGCCATAAAGGAAGCTAAAGCCACAATGTCGTCGTCATCATCACCGCCGTCATCATCCTCAGTGACAGAAGAGCATCAACTTCAACGTCCTCGTCGTCGTCGTCGTCGCCGTCGTCGTCGTCGCCATCATCATCACCATCATGAACAACACGACGTCCACAACACTCTCCAGAGATTACGGGCCATAAATGAGGCCATTCTGGTTGGTCCTGGATAAGCGATGCCGCTTCTCGTTGGCTTCTGTTGCTCGCTCGTCCTGCCCGCTGCAGACCAAATGACCCCTCATAAAAATAACTTTTATTTTTAGAGGCTCGTTTTTCTTATGCTGTGGCGGACACACACAAGCAGCAACGCGCAACGCCATCACCATCGCCATCATCAACAACAACAACAACAAGAGCACCACAGCACCACCGTCGTCAACATGATTGCCACCTCCGACCAACAGCTGCTTGTGCACTACGTGTCTGTTCACTGAAAACAATTTGGCTGTCATGTCGACAATCGCTGGTTGTTAAGTTGAGATTGTTGTATTGACGAAATACAACGTAAACTTTAATCTAATAGCGACAACATATCTGCAACCACCGATTGTCAAAATGAACAACAAGTGTCAGTAATTTTACTGTCAATTCAATTGACGGTTGTTGTTAATATGATGAACGCATCTAGTTGAAGACGTTCTTCGATTTAAATATATCGATTTTCAGAGTTGTACCTGTGATTTCTAATTAAAAAAATGTGTTGTCATACTGAATAAAAAATATTTATGCCGACTACCGACGTTGCGGCAAAATTAACAAATTTTTACCTAAAATTATGAACTTTCTCTTTGATTTGACTAATTTTTTTTCAATATGGCAAACTCTTTCTTTAAGATTGCAAATTGCAAAATGACAATTCTTTACATACTTTTTGGTGCAGTGCATTTGTATTTGAGATTTAAAATATGCTTATTATTTTGGCATTAAATATGGTGTATTTTAGATTGTTGAAGTCGCTCTTAAAGTCGCTGAAGTCATTCCTCGACTTACAGCTACACGCGGTACTTGACAGCACTTCTGGCTGGGATTTACTGCTTTTAACTGTCGACCACACGGCACCACGCCGCACCTCACCGCACATCACTGCACCGCGCCACACGCTGATGCGCGGTGTCTTGAAAAGCAAATATTTGTCGCCTGCAACATGGAATTTAAATCAGCTAATGGCTGTCAGGCTGAGCAGTTGGGCCGCACAGTGGGCGAGAGCAATGAATTCTTCTCGCAATTTAAAAAAATTATCTCTATCACAATTGTGATCTTCACTGAAAATGCCGTCTTGATCTCAATTATAAGTTCAAATTCGAGATGAAATGAAGGCTGTACCGATTTTTGTTCTCATTCTGACTGCCTCGAACTCCATTTTAGTTAAATTTTCTCCATAACTAGTTGCCTCTGAATATCACAAAAGCTTACAACTTGTTCCACTGTGCGAGAGAAATATTTGCGCAAGGAAGTGCAACGACAACAAAATGAAGAGGCATTCATTGTTTCTTCCACAGCAATTCGAATTACATTCAGAAACTAAAAAAGAAAAATATGGCGACACCGAAAGTTTGCGCCAGAACTAATACAAATACACACGCGCGTAGTGTGGCATACGTGGAAATCTCGTGACACAAAGCATTTTTAGAAAACACGCAACTTTTTTGGGATGATTAAAAAGAAACTTTTTGGAAGTAAATTGGACGTAAATTGGATTGAAGTCTAGATAAGTCTTCGATTTTCAGTACAGCTGTTACAACTTTTTACACATAATATTTTCCCCAATTAATTGTTATTAACGATTTTTTGAAATCGACTATCTTAAGTTTAATTTATAGTTGCATCAAGCGAAATATTAATGCATACTTAAAATTTACTGTCATTACTTCACACTATTTATTTTAACAGAACTTTTTCACACACAACAACACACATTCGACTCAAGCTCAATACACTCACATCGCACGAATAGTGTGTGTGTGATTCGCGTTCGCACACCGAATCCTCCTTTACACGTCAGCCTCGCGTATCACGTTTTCGCGCCTCAAAGTACGCTCATTAAAAGTATATTTAATAATAATTGAGCGTAAAATAAGCCGAGCACGCATCGCACGCACAGCGCGACACAGTGTCGTGTCGTGTCGTGTCGTGTGTCGACACAGCGTTAATTGTCGCGCGTTAAATAACACGCAGTATTGTTAAGCCTAATGGGCGTGGCACACGCAGAGGATGCTCGAGTATTTCCGCGAGAGCAGAGCAGCGACCAGAAGTATGGCATTTTATTCTCTCGAAAGTAATTGAGTTGTTCACGTTAATTTAAATGGCTTAAAACTGCTATCAGTTTTCATAGATTTTATCGTTGCTACTGTTGCTGCAGTTGATGTTGCTGCTGCTACTGCTGCCACCCTAAATCGCCCATATTTCGAGATAAAATCCAATAATCTGTAGCCTTGTTTTTGTAGCATTTAAATGACCACTTTAATTGGGCTTAAAATGGGAGGCCGTGTTTTTGAAATAATGGCAAAATAATTGACCTCCATTTAGTTGGTTGCAACAACGTGTAGCAAAATTGCTGCGATAAAATTGCATGCCTGCAAATGTGGTTTCAAAATTGACCATTCTTGTTAATCCTAAACATTTTTTTAAACTCTTTTTAAATATATTTTTTCTTTTTAATTTAAGTGCACAATTTGCTTTCTGCCTTTTAAAAAACGACAAAATGCAGTAAAATAAATTCAACAGCAGTAAAATAAAGTAAAGTCGCATTAAATCAAATAAAATAAAAGAATAAAATAAAATTAAACAAAATAAACCGAAATACAGTGCCGTTCCCAAAATAATTCACACAACTTTTGTCATCAATTATTAAATAATAAAGCGTTTCAGTAAATTCCAATGCATTTTAATTGAATTGCATTGAATTCTAAATTCAATTGTGAATAACATGCAGCGAGGTGTCGAAGGCTTTTTATTGTTTCACTCTGACGACAAGCGAGAAATGTGAATTAATTAAATTAGCACGGGAAAATTAAAAAATCAAACGTCCGTCGGCTATCAGCTGAGAGGCAACAACAAATATTAACCAATTCTATTTAATAAATTATGAATTCATCGAATTCACCTTCGATTTCGAATTAAATGAGTGAATGCATTGAAGAAACACGTTGATGTTTTGACAGGAGGAACGCGTGAAAACAGATTTATTTGCAGCTGCCATCAGCACGGCTATAAAAATCGCACGTCGGCGCCAAAAACGTGCCGTGTCAAAAATGACAGTTGGTGCAACGTTTTCTGGGTCGAAGCGCAGTTTCGGTGAAGATGGATGAGATGAGATGAAGTGTGGTAAGTGAGGGTGGGACGAGGTGTGGTGTGGTGCTGTGTGGTGAAGTATGGTGAGGTGTGGTGTGAGGGTGAAGTGTGAGGTTGGAGATGCAAAACTTGGGCGTCGACATTGAATTGTAGGATAAAATATTCAATATTCAGCAAGCAACACGATGAAATTGATAATAAAATGCAAATAAAAATAAAAGATAGTCGGAATAATTGAGATCTCGTGGCGATTGGCGAATAATAATGAGTGAAGAATTCAGACTGAGATTTCTTGGAAATAAATTTATTGTTTTAGAAATTTGGAAATTTAAATTTACACTTTTTAAAATCAAAAAGTTTTTAACTAACCTTTTCCTTACAATTTTACACGGATTTATTAATTCTTCTTAAAATAAATAGAGGAAAAAATGTTGTCGAAATATATTTTACTTCAAATTTTAACGATTATTTATCTCGATTATTCGTATATCTAGTAGATTGTAGAAATGAGCAACAAGAAACTACACAAGCAAAACGTTCCTCTTACGTGGCACCTCATAAATCATTTCCGGCTTAGTGGGGAAAAAACGTAAACGATTTTAAAATTCTTAAGACCGCAACAGAAATCGCTTCTTACTTTGCATACTTAATTGAAAAACTCATATAATTTGCGAAGCTAGAGTGAATGTTTCGAGTAAACATTTTTAATAGCTTTTTTGCAAAAAATTTTTAAGTCATTAAAGTTTTTAATGTGAAATAATTTTAACGAATAGTAAACAAAATATGAAGTGACAGTGATCGATGTCGCTGCGAATGTCATAAAGAAGACGCGACATTATGAATTCCTCGTTGGTCGTCATACAAACTTACGATACGACGGAGCGATTGTTGCAATAAAAGATGTTTTAAGACGAATTTTTAGTGCCAAAATGGAAATTTTATAGAAAATCTAGTAGATTTTTATAGACAGATCAAAACTTTGTTAGAATAAATGATTGAAATTGAATTGAATATGAACTAAAAATAAAATTTCAGGGAGTTTTGATTGCTTTGAAACAATTAACGATAATGAAATACGAACGATGTCTTAAAACTAAAATTTTTCGTAGATTTATAAGTTCTTTTATATATAAATACTGAAATGAATACTGAAATGCCTTGTAAAATATTAGAAACTGTGGATATTTAAGCATACATTTTTATACTAACCATTAACTCCTCTACATTCCTCCTCTATATTTCAATCTCCATTCCAAAACCCTTTTCAAACCCTCCAAACCCTTCTTTGCAAACCTTTCCATAGCAAATAAAAGAAAGCTTTCGTTTGCTCCCTTTTAGGGAAAATCTATTTGTGCAAATTTTCTTCCTCAACACAATTATTTCTTAAACTTTTCTCCCATTTCCGACGCTTAATTTTACGTTTCACACAAATTTATACAATTTCGTCTTCGCTTTTTCACGCCTCCAGCGATTTTATGCCTTTTTATTCTGCATTTCGTTTCCTTTAGGGAATAAAATTTAAAAATGTTTAGCAGCGGAAGCTGGAGGCGTAAAGAGGGGCGTGAAGAACTGCCATTGCTCATTTTTGTGCGTTTGCTGAAGTGTAAATATTTTTACTGCAGGTGTAAATAGGAATTTCATTCTCATTCTTTAAAGAAGCCCTTCTCCTCACACATTCTCTACAATTGCTGTTGTTGTTTTTGGGGTTTTAATATTGTGGAGTCCGGAGTGGATAAAATAGGTGGCTGTGAAGTGTAGCCATGGGAGGTTTTCGTAGACGGTGGTGGCTGCGTTTTTCTCTACGACAAAGAAGGTTTCAAGGAGTTTATTTCTTTGTTATTTTCTACAATTGTTTTAAATAAACAGCTTTTATTAAATTCTTGTCAAGCGTTAAAGCTGTTTTTCGTCTGTAAACAACGCAATGCTTACGATTAGAGAAGCGTTGTGTAGTTCCAGAGCGGACTAGTTCAGTGAAATTATTTTCAATATTGAATGATATGAACTAGTTCGTCAGTTCACTCATTCTTTTAGTTGAATAGTTCAGTTATCTCGGCAACTTCTCTCAAGTTAACTTTAGTTCAGTTGCAGAGTTCCAACCGTAAACTTTTTTCAAATGTAAATGGGATCAGTTGATCAATTTTCCTTTTCTCATATCCAAATGAAAAATCTCGTTTTCAGTGGTTCTTTTATCATTTTCAATTTTTAATTGCATCTATTGATTTTTCATTTCCATTTGTAAATGATGTAGTTCACTAGTTCAGTTCACCGTCGCTGATCAGCGGTAGTTTCTGGTGAACTATGTGGACTGAAAGAACTACAACAACGAACTATTCTACAAAATATTAAAAATTTTAAAAATTCTAATACGATTATCTAATGATTACTTTCATTTCATTTTATTTCGTTCAAAATCTTTTTTAAAAATGGACCTCATTAATCAGTTACTCAGTAGTCGGTTCCAGTAATCGGTTAATAGTTCCCGAATATTCACACTACACCGCAATATAAAAAAATATTTGTTTTTACTTTATTCGCAACTTTTCGGCTTATCTTTCAAGTTCTTGACCATCAGCGGTTTATACTCCACCTCAAAAGAAGCGATTGGATGTTTCTAATTATATATTCAGTGGACGATATTTAAAACAAAAAAAAAAACAAGTTTTATTGAAACGAGGCATAAAGCCCGACAGACTTCAAAGACTTCACTGAAGGTACACTTAACGGTGTCATGTGTGAGGCATAAAAAGTTTAAACCGAAAGTTTGATGCATGGAATACAAGAGAAATTATCTTAGATATTTTTTTACTTCAAATAATTACTATTTAGAGATCAAGAACTCTAAATGTTTGGATCAGATAAAAATACTGAATTGTTATTTATTTAAAATTTGTACATACCTGAGAATCTTATCGAGATCTTTTTTAAAATTGTAAAAGAGATTTTAAAATATGATTTTTTTGGAGGCTCTTTAAAATCTTTTAATCTTTTTTAAATCTTAAAAGCTTTTCTGAAATTTATGTAGTTCATTAAATCTTTGACGTGTTTTGTGGCCAATTCGATCTTCTAAATCTCAAAAGTCTGAATGACTGTAACACGCTTAATAGCGCTCTGTAGGTTTTAGTATTTCAAGTCTTCAAATCCCAAAAACCTCCAAATCCTAAAAAAACGCTTTAGGTGTAAAAATCTTATCATTTTAAATATGTGAAGTCTTTTTGATTTCCTTTGAAATCCTTCCAAAATTGTTGGAGGGTCCTTAAAGATTTTTGGATTGGTTTTTTGTTAAAGCTTTTTTGTAGTTCATTATTAAATATTATATTTACAATATTATATCTACAATATTTTGACATATAAAGTTTAAAAGTAGAATTTCTTTTTAAATTAATAAATTCCTTAAAGTCTGTTTAGTATCGTTGAAAGGAGTACAAAGTACGAAATTGCTAACTCAAAACATCTGTGAATAAATAGCCAACCGTTTTAGAATTTATAATTTTGTGTTTATAAGTAAATAAATTTATGAAAAAACTTTATTTTAAGAATTCACGCAGAATTTTAAACAAATTCAAAACAACTATGATTCGCTAGCCTTGACCACCTTAGTAATCCTCCGTCCTTTCCACGCCCCTTACTAAAAACATGACTTTAATCCAGAATAACTGAGTATTAATTTTGTCACGCCACAAGTCGGTGCAGTGAATGATATGCAAATCGTACCGTTTTTGGCCAATTTATGTGATTCGTTTCTACGAACAGTTAAGAAACTCTAATCAATTTGAAGAATTTCTATTACTTTGTATTTATTTCTTTCATTTTACGTTTGCTAAAAGTTCCGCAGAAGTGTATTTAAAATTCTGTACGGATAAAATCTTTGCAATAAATGTTTATAGCGTTTTATCCGGGTTTTCAGGTTACTGGTGATGGTGTTGATGAATGATGATTTTGTTTTGCCTCTGTATTTCGGATGTTTTTGGGTTTATTTTGGATTATAAAATTAATCTATGGATTAAAACCACAAAAGTATCTAATAGTTTCTTCTCCTTAGCAGATTATATAACCACATTTTATTCAATAGAGTTTTTTCCCTATTTTTCCCAACTCTTGATCCTGCTTTGATTTACACAAACTTATTAACAGGCATCACGTGATCTTCATTGAAAAGAAAAACTTACTACTGTCTGCATCCGGCCTGCCTGCCTGCCCGCCGTCTTCTCCGTTTTCACCCTGTTACTCGTTTGATTGAATTATTCTCTCGTCTGGCATGCATGCCGATGCATGACATTCCATCAAAGTCAACAAACTTTTTCGCCCTTTTATTTTTACATCATTTCGTTGTTAATTTTGCATTTGCAAACGCTGCAATTTTTCATTTAATAAAAGCGCTGTCGTCAACTTCTTATGTGTGCGTGCAAGCCAACACAGTAAGAAATGCCAGAAGAAAAAACCAACTTTCAACATCACGTGACTGCCATACACATGCAGGATGTGCAAGAATGAGTGAGTGGGTGTGTCCAGATGTGTTTGTGTGATTGATTTTATTTACAGCTCGTGTGTGCTCCGCTGGTGACGAGCTGTCTGCCCGAGAAATTGATGTCTCTCAAGTCTCGATTATCTGCATGAGGATCAAGTCACCGTTATACCGCAGAAGCACGGTGGCAACACCAAATGTATGATAATACGTGATGGCAACACCAAATGTATGATAATACGTCATGGATTGATGAGTGGAGAAGTCATTATTTAATTTATAAAAATTGGTTAAAACTCATTTTTAAATATATTATTCAAATAATCAAAAAATTTATAAAACTTTTATATTTTTCAATATTTTCGGTTAATTCAAAAAAATGCAAAATTCATCTAAAAAATTTCTTCAAAAGCTAAGCACTTAAAAAGCTCTTAAGAATCACTCACATCATTCAGAAGCATTTAAAAGCGATGAGAAAATTATATTAGAAGGCTTCATTTTCCAACAAAATCTCTCTTCTTGCCTCAAATATGCAACTGTAAGTTGATCACCGTAAGCAGCCTCTGCGGTATGCGAATCAAATCTGCATTTAGTAGACGTCTCAACTTAAACGACTACAAATCCACCTCTTCGACGACGAGTGTCAACGTGACGTGCACTAAATTGTCGAGTATTTAATTGTCGGAGGCTTGGAAAATAAAATGCAATCAACAGAAGCAACAACAACAACCTCAACGAAGACGCTGACGCTCATAGCAAAGAACAAACACACGTTTTAAGCATAACTTCCAGATTGTTGCCACCAGGAGTTGGCAGACATAAAAGCGCCAAAAACCAACAACAACTACAACAACAGCAGGAACAAGACGGTGTCGCCTGGCGTGAGAGGGGAAAAGTGTGGAGCTGAGGCAAGCAATGACTTCATAGACAGGCAATGAAATGAGTCCGTTTAAGTGGCATTAAAGTGTTCATTAGCAGCGAAGGTAGTGGCAGCAGCAGCAGCAGTAGCAGCAGTAGCAGCAGCAGCAGCAGCGATAACAGCAGGAGCAACAACGACTATTACGGCAAAAATGTTGTTGTTGCTACTGCCAGGTGGATAGCTTATGCTGCAATTAAAAATTCTCAGCACATACTAGCGCACTTTGAAAAATGAGCTGCCGCTGCTGCTCCCGATGTTGCTGTGATATTGTTGTTGTTGTTCTTGCTTCCATGCTGTTGTTTTCTTTGGTTTCTTTAATGGCTGAATGAGTCATAAATTCTAAAATCCAAGCAGTTTTTCATAAGAAATGCACTGCAAAGCATATTAAATCTGGATAATTTCAATTCTTATTTATTTATTTATCCTTATTTGTCGCGTAATGTATATAAAAAGTGTATAATATTTTATTATTTTCCAGAAATACTTACCCGGTTCTCATCATTTCTTACAGTTATCGTACACATCTTGGGGTTGAGAGAGTAAAATAAACTTGTGGTTGAGAGAGTAAAGCAGTTTTACAGCTGCATTCAACGGTTTTCTCATTTTAGTTGTTCGCGAATTCTTTTTATTTTTTCGAAAGCACTTTTCACTTATTCGAAGTACTTGATATTCAATTAAGTACAATCTTGTTTTAATAACGCGGATCACGATTCTTTTCTCGAATTCTACACCAGATTGAGATCATGAAGACGTCTTTTCTCACAAAGCAATTAACAACTACATTAAAATTTTCGGCGATGCCAGATCAAATATGAAGAGGCAGTAAAATTGAAAGCAGAAAACCGCACGTCAAGTAACACACAATTCCAGATTCCAGAGTTAGAAAGTGGCTTCAGTTATTTTGAATTCGGCATCGAATGAAGTTTCTATGCTGAAAATATTTGCTTTTGCCAAAGACATTACATCAAATTTAATTAAAAGTAAAAACACACAACTAAAAAATAACTATAAAAACAAAGAGCATAAAATTGTTGACTTTCTCAACTGTTTGCTCACAGCTCAACTTAAGAAAACTCAATATAAATTCTTTCCTCTTGCTGCGCTCGTCTGGAGGCTGCTAATAAATTATGTTAATTTTACGCTCTTCTCTCTTCCTTCAGCTCTCTCTCTCTCTCTCTCTCTCTCTCTACACTTTTCATACTCAGTCATTCAGCGCTCTTCTTCCTCTCACTCCACTAAATCTACTCTGCCTTTAACTACTTTAATAACATTAACTAAATTACGATTGTTGATGTCGTTGTTGTTGTTGCTGAAATGAAATCTTATTAAATCAAATTTTGAGCCAACAGACATTCAGCAAATAATACCAACCTGAAAAATTTCCGCCATCCTACTTCCTTATTTTCTCTCTCTTCGGTTTCTGCAGTTGCTTCTTCTTCATACTCTGTGTCTTCCTTGAAATATTATTGTTTGTTCTTGTGATTCTTCAGCACTCTTCAGCTTTTATCCTTGATATGATGATGATTTGTGATTATGAGGGAAACCTTTTCAGTGAAACGTTTTTGCCCGCGGCAGTTTCTGTAACATATTTAGTGAGTAATTTTGAAAGTAAGAATTGACTGGTAATGGGTGACAAGGGTTAATAAATAACGGTTTAGCGGAGAACGGAGAAAGAGAAAATTTTAAAAAGGTGAGACGGGGAGAGAGAGAGAGAGAGGGTTGAAATTATATACAGCAAAAATATCCAGTTTATTCATAACTCAATTTAAATTACAAAAAGGATTTCTTATTGAAAGTTCAAAAAGGAAAAAGGAAGAAGAATGGAAAATATGATTACATTAGAGGAAAATCACATCATTAGCTATGAGAAAAAGTTGTTAAAAAAAATTAGAGCGGACGTAAATGACTTTTCCAATTTTCGAAAACCCCTTGGGGATTGAAAATACTGAAAACCCCACGAAATGGGATTTCATTTGTTACGTAAGAAAGTTACATACATTGAAGAGAATTCGGGTTTTCATATCAACTTCAACGTTTGTTGAATCTTAAATGTTAAATTGAATTTTGTGACTGTTAGTTTCAGAAAATTGTGGTTCCGTCATATTGAAAAATCAAAAATTGGCATTTTGACAGTCGCAGCCGTTGGCTCAAAGTTTGAAACTTTTTTCAACGTGATTTACCTGTTTTGGTGTAACATAAAGTTTTGTTTCAGTGAAGTAAAAATTAGCGTTCAGAATTGTGATGAAAACCTTATGGGACGCCAGAAAAATGTTATTTTTGGCAATATTTGTAAATCGGTTGCCAAACTGGTCCCCTTCTTCCTCTTCTTTTCTAAATTGGATTTTAAATAAATACACAAATTTCCGTAATTGATTGCAACAATATATCAATTAACAACAGCAACATCAATTTTTGCTGCATTGCTATAAAATTAAATCGAATTTTTTTTTCTTTCACTTCAGCTTACTTTTTCAATGCCAGTTGCTGCAAGCTTTGACAATAGTGGCCAAATTGAAATTGTACAACAACAACAACAACAACAACAACAACATATCAACAACAACATATCAACAACAACAAAGAAACACCATCAGCCGAAATGCTTGCATTTCACATTTTAAAAGTTCAATTTATTTGAAGACATGAAGAATATCCACAAAATAAAAAGTCCACACGAAAAAAAACAAGAAAATTCAGTAAAAGGACGAGATGGACGATTTGATGTACCAACGTGATGGCCATCCAACAAAGGCAACAACACAAAAAATATGTGGGCTGGAAGACCGGAAGACCATGTCAATGCAGTTCAATTAATTTGGCTGGACTCCACTAGTTGGCAGAAACATTTTAATTATTTTGGAAGGAGTCGCTCGGAATGATTTTATGGGGTACACAAATTTGGGGTAACAAACAACAGGGTGACGCAACAATACTTTACGATGTTGAAATGGTTTTCGAAACATTGAAAATATAAATTAATTCTTTAAAAACTGTGCGATTAGAATTTGAACTGATTGATCAAAGAGTTTCATTGATATTAAAAGTAATCTAAGTATCCAATTCACATTAAATACTCAATTCAAGTACACAAGTCAACCGAGTACCGAGTATTTTTATCCCCCAAAGAAAATGCATTCATCACACGTTTTCGTTTTCTATTGATTCTGAAGTCGCACAAAAATTGATTGTGAGTCTCACAGATCTTTTATTTCTCTATTTCCCTGCTTCCAGTCAAACCACACCCTACAGTCGGCATAGCCACACACACACACACACACATACACACACACACTTCTTCATACCCGCACAACCTCAGCCAAAGCACACAAAAGTCGGCACAAGAAAGAGGCCATCGGCCATTACAACCGATTGCACTGCGAAATGTTTTATTGAACTGCCTGCAGAGGTCGCTCGTCCAGGTCGTCGCAGTAGTCGTTGTAGGGGCAGCGCAACAGCAGATAGCAATCGGTTAAGAGAGACAAAAAAGAATAAGTTTTCTGCGAAGGGTTAACTTCCACGCCACGTTTTGTTTCTTGTTGCTCGTCGTTTTTTTACATTCGAACGACTTTGCGTCACATGTGAGCGCATTCGTTGCTGTAGCGTAAAAATGCGGCACCGCGTTGTGGCGCATTAAAGCCTGAAAAATTGCTTTGCCGCTGAGATATTTAAATAGACATCAATAAATCTCGTTGTCATTGCAGCGCATTGAAAGAAATGGAAAAAGTTGAAATTTAAACTTAAAAGTTGTCGTTTTCTCCTCTCAAATTGTTTTCTTACCAATTTTATTACTGTTTTCTCACTTATTTCCAATCAGATTTTAAATTCCTTTCCTTTTTAAAGTCTTTTTTTAAAGCAACGCTAAAAATTATGGGGGGGGGAGCAACAGGGAAGAAAAGGAAGAGGACAACAAGCTCGTAAGACGTATGGCCAAGTTTCCCAGGATAACACGCAGTCAAATCTGTCTATTTAGCCAATAAATCCTTTCGCAGCTTATTTGTCGTCCGGCAAATAAATGCTGCCGCCTGCCGGAGCAGCAGCAGCAGTGACAGCGACAGCCGGCAGACGGCAGACGGCAGCTAACGCGGCTGCTTACCACCTCATCTACTCATCCGTTGGACAGCAGGTCCTGCAGGAGGAGCGGCATCCCTAAATAAAGTCACCAGCCACCAGCAAGGGTCGAGCCAGAGCAAATCTTTTCAATTCTTTTCACACATTCATTCTTCTGCTTCTGGCAGGGTTGCCATTGAATTTTATATTAGTTTAAATTGTAGTTTTTTTGTTGGTTTTGAACAGAAAGGATTTTTTTTCTCTTAGAACTTTGTATGCACTGTTGGTGTTAAATACACTTTAAAGGACACACACACATACACACACACACTCAATCACCTGCATTTACACACCATTTTCGATTTATAAAAACTACATTTACACCCTGCATGACTGTACTTGTAGAATTCCTGAACTATCACTGGATTTGGAATGCCAACAAGAAGTTCTCTGTTATCTCACTCGAACTATTTTTCTTTGCTTTGTCTTCCTCTTTCCTCTTTACTTCCGCCTTTTTTCCACTGCTATTGTTTCGCATACTTATTTAAATTGTTTGAATTTCCCCCACCGAAGGACATGCTAGCAATTGAAGCTTACTTATGGTCGGTCACACCAATTGTGCTTTGTGTGTGTGTGTGTTTATGTATGTTGGTCGTGTGTTTATGTTGTATTATTTCGTATTAAGCTGGAGGGATTTTTTAAAACCCTCCTGTGCATTTCTATTCTTCGCTTTAAGCCTGATTTGGGAAGACAGGACATGTTGCAGCTTCTTACAAGCAAATCGAGTGCCATAAATCAGCATTAAGCAGTGTTAAGAATGCTGTTGTTGCTGCTGTTGTTGTTATAGTTGTTGTTGTTATCGTTGTTGTTGTTGTTGTTAATTTTGTTGTTGTTGTCGTTGTTTCACGCTAGATTGGAACACTTGTCAATTCACTGACACGAACCGATTTTTTTGTGTGAGTTCATGCAGAAGTTTGATGTGTAGAAATCGTTTTCAAGGATCTTCTGAAACAGAAATTCAATCCTCTCGTTCTGT